>OX401983.1:4123553-6523553 GCA_947859335.1 Tortricodes alternella | reverse complement strand
TTTATACAATCATAATAGTAGTTTATGCAACGGTTGCATAATGATAGGCCTTAAAACACTAGTGCGGTTTTATGAAACGAGCTTTTAGCGAATTTCATAATAAGATCGCACGTGTGTTTTAAGGCCAAATTATGCAGAGTTGCATACATAACTTTATCTACACACATATTATAAATCCTCCATGATGAGTTCAGAAACAATATTTTCTGGCAACAAGTTATTTGTTGCAATCGTGGCTGCATATTTCCGATATCCGGCGCATTTTCACATCACACACACTCCGAGAAGACTACTATTCATATTTTCAACTAAAATGTAAATTACAAACAACTTTTTCTATTCAATTCAACAACAATTCTACTTTCGTTCAGCAAAACACAAACATAATGGCGGCAATTCGATCCTAAGTCAAAACCATTTTTTTTTAAATCATAGGCAAACGAATGAAGTCTCTATTCTCATGTCACTCGAGATCAAATGTTGTGCAGTTTATATTTAAAAAATATACTGAATTGACGTTTCGTATCAATAACTGTTTTAATATCTATGGATACTAGAATAGAGACCCACTTGAGTTTTGACAGCTGTACCAAATTTAATCTCATTTCTATACTAAAAACGATACGGGAATAACATTGCAGCACTGGTTTTTCCTAATTGGTTGTCAAAATGGTGGTCATTTCCTACGGTTTTTGATTACACTATGGAGGTTTTATGATATGGGTGTAGATAAATATATTTCATTAACTTAGTTTTAAACAGAGCAATACTTTCGCATTCTTTAACATCTTTTGGTATATTTTTATACATATGTGCCCACTCAAACAACACAGGGCTCTTGCCGTAGCCAGTTCTATGCCTAAATACTTTTATTTTATTAGTGTTTCTTAAATTGTGTTTAAAGGTTCTCCTTGAAAATGTTAACTGAGAGTGCACTTTATTTGTCAATATATTTTTAATAATATATAGATAGTTTTGCATATTTATATTTGCTATAATATTTAAAGCCACAACATACCTTTTTCTATGATCTCCCCATCACCATTAGCCTGTTCTTCCGCCTTGGGTTCAACACATTCGCCTTCCTCTGCTTCAAAATCTAATTGTTCCTCACCATCCTCTGTATTACTTGTTTTTTCTTGTGGGACCTATTGAAAATTGTTTATTTTATTACTGTTCATATAGAAGTCCATTCCCATTAAGTAGTAATTGGGTTTATGTTTGTCAGTACATAGCAAACATAGAGTAATATAGTCAACCTTTTATTTATTCATGTTAATTATGATCTAGTCTTAATATGTTACATAACACAAGCTTTTGCCCATCCCTTCATCTGCCTGGAACTCATTTATAACTATTACTTCAGGAGTTTAAAAAAAATCCTACCTGTATGTTAATCCAGGATTAAACACCACACACACCAATTTCTGTCCAAATCCACATTTACAATAGGATTTCGGTAGGTAGTGTGTTCAAAAGGACACTGTTGGACAGAACTTAATAATAATACAATACTAGAGTGGAATCTGAAATCTACTTACTTTATCCAGTTTTGGTGCATCTATCTTCCCGCTGTCGGATTTTGGTGAAGACTGTAAACTACCATTATTTCCATTCGCATTAATCTCAGGTTTTTCTGGAGACGCAGGTGTCAATTTGGGCTGAAAATATTGAGACAAGAAATTTACTTAAGTAAGAACAAGAGTGAATTTTCTTTTAATTATCATTTTGTATTCACAAGAAAAATCACCCGCTCTTTTTCGTCAAACCTTGAAATTTGTTTAATTTGTGATCATTTGATTGAAGAATTTACCTAAAAGAAATAAAGAAAACTTTGACACTGGAAGGTGCGATCATTGATTACAGATTTTATAAAATTTGCTTGTTCTTCTTTGTATTCCTCAAATTTGTGGCTCCAAAAGCATTGATATATTTTGAAATTCTCATAAGATAAAATTTATTGATTATGAACACATTGTGCCCCTTGACAACGGACAGCACAAATATTTATTAACTAAACATTTTAACAAATTTAACAGAATAGACAATTATACAGAAATTGAAAATTAAAGATAATTATCAGGCAGGATACAATTATAAGGCCTTTTACCCAGCAGAAACCAAGTCAATAAAGGAGATCAAATGCGCGAGACTTTTGAGCTGGATGATTGATAGGCAAGAAGCGATGTTTTTAATCATGATCTGAAAGTTCCAATCATTGTGGCAGAGCGAATTGGTGATGGAAGATTATTCCAGCACTTCATCACCGCACACCTGAAACGAGCGTGTTATGCTGCTGTTCTGTGGTCGGGTATGGAGAGATTATACAGAGCCTCGTGGTAGGAAACAGGTCTGAACTCAGGTCCATGTTAACTTTCCGAACAAGTATCTTGGTACCTTTTAGTACCACACCAAATAAAAGCGTGGCGAGATGAAGCTGTCTACGGGCACTAGTTTTAAGAGAGTTACAACTATTCAGGCAAATAGTAGTTTGTTAATAAAGCATGTTTTGATGGTCCACTAGAATACCATTTTTCCGCACACTGACAGAATATATATTACTACACAAAATAGCCACAGCCAAGTGAATGTTCTCTCTGTGTATAGAAGTTACATTTAACATTTATGCCAAATGCCGAAATCCAAGATCATTGAATTGGTTCACTAAGGAATGCATTTGTACATTTTTGCTAATATTGTATTCAGATGTGGTTCAGTTTGAGTAAAGATGCTGAATGAAAGACAGAAATGAACAAACAGTGGACTGTCTGATATCACCTTTAGTAATTCCATGTAAACATGATATACCTTTGTTTCCTTAGCATTATCATCTGGTCCAATGGAATCTAAATCAGACACATCTGATAAGTCCTCATGACTGATATTCAGATCTTTTCCATCAGACTTTTCACGGGTTGTAGATTTACTCCTAGATTTTATATCTTCTTGATCTGATTCCATTTCACCTAAAAATATTTGGATTTGGTTTTAAATATTTAAAAAGCATGAAATAATTAAGATGTACACCAGAACCTCTGTAATCTGAACCCCGTCTAATCGGAAGGCCTCACCCCCGCTCGCGCTTAACCACGCGCGCGCGATAAAGCTTTTTATTTAACATTAAATACTTCCCGACAAACTAAAATATTGGATTTCTTTAAAAAAGTTTAATAAATACATATGTATAACGTTTATAGATGAATATACATTTCAAATTTCACAATACTATAAGTTTTATTTCATAAAAAATACCCTAAAAAAATAAATTGTACTATAATCCGAACGCTCCACGGATCCGAACGGGGGGTAAATTTTTGGGGTTCGGATTAGAGATCCTGCTGTAGTTAGTTCACTATCTTATTTACCCTCAGAAATCTCTTCAGTAGCAGGATCCTTAGCACTAGTTCTCTTATTATAAGAAGAGCTCCTACTTGATTGACTAGATTCTGATCTGCAACGTTCTTGTGACCGTGATACCATCTTTTGTTCAGCTTTTGTGTGCCTTCTCCATTTCTCCTTAGGACTCCATTCACGATTTTTTGGTGATGTAACTGCAGAGGATCTAGATGAATTCCTATCAGGGGACGGGCTTGAGGGATGTGAGCTCCTGTCACGATTTCTAGATGGAGATGCAGCCTGTGACACTGAATCAGGAGACGCAACTTGCGATTCCATGTCTGGTGAGCCTGGAGCAGATCTTACTGAACTGCTAGGACTTTGGGGAGTCTTAGGACCATCATTCCCTGAAACAGGGACTAAATACTGTTCTCGGTTACCTAATGGGCTAGGTGCACTGGGAGACTTGGGAGCATCTGGTGATTTGGGGCCAAGTGGAGATCCTGGCATTGAGTTTTCAGGTGAATTTATATCAGAGTGAGCACCACTCAAGTTATCGGGGGAGCTAGGCTTGACAGGTGACTGAGATTGCCGAGAAGGGGATTGCGAGCGGCTTTCTGGTGAAGGCGACCTAGGACCTTCTGATCTTGGTGAAGGTGGTGAGGACTTTGTTGGTGATTGTGGTGGTGACAATGGTGGTGAATGTGGTGGAGACCTTGGTGGGGACTTTGCTTCTTTTTTAAATGAAGCACTTGATGATGAGCTTCTACGGCTTCTGGAGCCAGTACTGCTACTACTAGATGATGATTGAGCATCTCCAGTTCCATCATGGGAATCTTCAGAGTCCATCCCTGTGAACATATTATGACATTACTTGAAGATTGTAAATGTAGCTTGATATACCCAACCCAAAGCATTCCATGACGTCGTGGTTACTGTTTTAGATTAGCATTTCAAACCAAAATTCAATACTTCAATGTTAGTACACACTTTATCAAAATAAACATGGACAAGTCTCAATGTAAACAAAACAATTGATGTTTACATGGTAAAATATAATAAATAAGCTTAGTATTAATACGAGACTTGGTTCAGTTTACACATTACAACAATTTTCAGAATAGCTTAATTTCGTTTTACAAGACACATCTTTCGTCTGCACAAGTGAACAAAAACAACCTAAAAATAAATGGAAAAAATAAAGGCTTTAAGACTTTAGAAATGATATATAATTATATCGTAGTTGGCTGATGTCACAGCGGATACAATGCTACGATCTGATGTATATTGAAGACACGTCCAGCCTTACCTTGCAGATGACGCCTCGACGCAAGATTCGGTGGCACTTTATAACACTTTCCATATTACAAGACTTTTAACTTTTATTTTCACAACACAAACGAAACTTGGGTCTTTCACATATACTTGTGAACAACTTTAACTTTTTAAGACGATAAACTGATGAAACTTAGTAAAATCAACACTACTTCAACATGGCTGTGATACAGGAGGAAATATATGAACATAATATAAATAATCACTTTTCAGTACTTCCGTAGGGTTAACTTACCCCCTTACCTTAACTGAGATGAGTTAGACGGTAATTTTCTTGATGTAATTATAAATTTATAATTATTGTAAATCCTCTATTTGCGGCCACCACAAGCTCATTCGACGATGTCAAATCAAAGACTATTTTTTTTTTCCTTAAGTGTTGCCAGTTTTTCTTTCAAGTGTAGTTGTGCGGGAGATTTATTCTTTACCTATTTTTAGTTTAATTCCATTGGTTTATATTTAAAAAAAATAAGTATGATGCAGCTTCATCCTTTTTATGAGCGTTTTACATTCTCGCCGCGTTGTGAAGCGTATATTTTTCTTTATAAATATCGGGTATCAGACGTGTCCGTCGGACGCGGCCACGACGGGGCTGACTGCGCGGCTTGCTGCGATATTAATGGATATAAATTAGTGTGCTCAGCCCTCAGCATTTGGAATCCATTCATTGCCATTGACAGCTTAGGTACCGCTTTCCTGTGGCCCGTTGCACGACACAATTTTACTTTATGTAGCCCATTTAAATATACGCAGCTATAGTACATTAAATATGTGTTAAAGAATATTATATTTGAGGACCTACATTTTTTTATAAGAAAATATTAAAAGAATATTATAAAATTAAATTATATGTTTTTTTTTTTTTTTTTTTTTTTTATGTCAATTGACTGGCAAACGAGCTGACGGCCCACCTGATGGAAAGTGGTCACCGCCGCCCATGGACATCTGCAACACCAGAGGTGCTGCCAATGCGTTGCCAGTCTAAGGAGGATGGGGAATGGGGATGGGATAGGGATAATTACAAAATATTTTGATAAAATTATCCATAATTAACTATTACATTTATGGTGTCATTGGCGGTTATTTATAGAAAAAATGTGTGCCCTCTTCTATTCTTATCAATTAAAAAAAACATCACTTCGCGCCAAAAGTTTTGTCGGGTAAAGTTGATTCAATTTTATTATTTGCATAATGATTGAACAAGCTCTTGAAGATAACGTTTCAGACAACGAAGAAGAAACTTTTTTTCAAGATGTCGATATATTGCAAAAACATGGAATAAATGTAGCAGACATAAAAAAACTTAAAACAGCGGGCATATGCACCATCAAAGGTATTCAAATGTCGACAAAGAAAAAATTGTGCAACATTAAAGGTTTCTCCGATGCAAAGGTTGATAAAATTAAAGAGGCATGTCAAAAAGTTGTTACTCTTGGATTCATGACTGCATTAGAAGTTAGTGACCGCCGTAAACTCGTTTTCAAGATTAGCACAGGAAGCAATGAGCTGGAGTAAGTGAATCAATTAGCTTGTTTCTGTGCGGTATTGTACTTATACGCATGTACATTTTTAATGCTTGAATATAAATTAATATGCTCAGCTAACCCATTGATTCGCAGCAAACTGTTAGCTGGTGGAATAGAGTCAATGGCAATAACAGAGGTGTTTGGCGAGTTCCGAACAGGGAAGACTCAGCTGTCGCACACACTCTGCGTGACCACTCAAATACCCACGTCCAGCGGTTACCATGGCGGGAAAGTAATGTTCCTGGATACTGAGCATACTTTGTATCCTTTACAATCTCAATTTGTTTTCTATAAAATCGAAAAAAGCGGCCAATTGCGAGTCGGACTCGCCCATGAAGGGTTCCGCGATTTATAACGTATTACAAAAAAAAAACTACTTACTAGATCTCGTTCAAACCAATTTTGGGTGGAAGTTTACATGGTAATGTACATCATATCCTTTTTTTAGTTTTATCATTCTCTTATTTTAGAAATTACAGGGGGGAGACACACATTTTACCACTTTGGAAGTGTCTCTCGCGCAAACTATTCATTCAATTTAGAAAAAAATGATATTAGAAACCTCAATATCATTTTTGAAGATCTATCCATAGACACCACACGCATGGGTTTGATGAGAAAAAAAATTGAGCTTCAGTTCTAAGTATGGGGAACCCCAAAAATTTATTGTTTTTTTTTTCTATTTATGTGTGAAAATCTTAATGCGGTTCACAAAATACATCAACTTACCAAGTTTCAACAGCATAGTTCTTATAGTTTCGGAAAAAGTGGTTGTGACATACGGACGGACAGACAGACAGACAGACGGACAGACAGAGAGACAGACAGACAGACAGACAGACAGACAGACATGACGAATCTATAAGGGTTCCGTTTTTTGCTATTTGGCTACGGAACCCTAAAAAGTAGTGCAGCGTTTTCGGACATGGTGTTAACTTATGGTCGTATCAACCTTGCTAGAGCCGCAGGGTTTATCTAGGGCATTGCAGTATTTTTTAACCCAAAATCACAAAATAAACACTAATATGAACGTTTTTGGAAAATCAGATATCCTTTGAATTTCTTTGATCATACGATAATTTCAGCTGTAGAAGTGTAGAATCAAGGCCCGGGCACACCAAACGCGGTTGCGGCGCGTTTGCCGCGCGAACGCGGGTCCGCGCCGTTGTCGAACGGCGCGGGCGGATATACCATGCCACACCGCGGCGGCGCGGGACGCCGCAACCGCGTTTGGTTTGCCCCGGCCTTCACAGAACGAAGAATAGGTAATAGTAGCGTCGTTACTTTAACCCATAGTTGTGCATTAACCTATCTAAGGGCCTGGCCACATGACCATAGTACGGCGCCGCGTGAATAATTCCGTTGAACATCACCTTTATAGGTATAGAAAAAAGGGAGACGTGCAACGAAAGTAGGTACTGTGGTCATATGGCCAGGCCCATTGGCATAGGCGTGCAGTCCATATAGGCATTTAGGCAGTGCTTACCCTGGCCAAATGACCCTGTGTCCGATTTATAACTCGTAATTCGCATTAAATTACCTATTTCTGATTCAAAAATACCTAAAATATTTATTATTTATGAAATTTCCAGGGTAGGCACTGCCTAAATGCCTATATGGACTGCACGCCCTAGCTAAGTATACATTATTCGTAATGCGCGCTACGTACTAGAGAAGTTTCTTGACAAATTAATTAGTCGGCCAGACAGGCTCAGGCCCATAGCAGACAGGTTCAATTTAGACCAGAGTGCTGTTCTGGACAACGTTCTCTACGCAAGGGCTTACACGTCGGAGCATCAGGTAAGACATCCTCCGTATAACAAACCGTACAAGTGAGAGTTAAACTCGCGTGGAGAGAGACATACATAGCATCACGCCCGAAATCCCTAATGGGGTGGGCAGAGCCACAAGACTACTTGTGGCCACGTTCGATTAATTAGTCCTAAGATCGTATGGTGACAGATGATCAGCCCATCACCCATACAGATAGTCCACCATGTTGGGGAGGGGCCGTCCCTTAGTCGACTTTTACGACATGCCAGGATGATAAGCATCTGCACGCATTCTATGCTATTTCTTCACTCCCAGTGCAGAGGAGGTATTCATAGAGATAAACGGTTCTAATTTATCTTTGTGCCATGCATGTTAGGGCCTTTGATTTCTGAGTTTACCCGTGGAAAAGTACTTCCATTACAAATTAATGAACTAGCATAGCCTACCCTTATGTAATATATTTTATTTCAAAAGGCGGAACTCCTAGACTACGTAGCAGCAAAGTTTCACGAGGAGGCAGGGGTGTTCAAGCTACTTATCATCGACTCTGTCATGGCATTGTTCCGAGTGGATTTCTCAGGCCGCGGGGAGCTAGCCGACCGACAGCAGAAGCTGGCCCAAGTGCTGTCAAGACTGCAAAAGGTAACTTATTAACTAACTATTCCGTGACCGCCGAAGAGCTATACGTTAGAGAAAAAAATTAAACTACCCCAAAATAGGGTGCTTTGGGGCGTTAAACTTTGTATGAGAATAACCGATTCCATATCTTTATGAACTTAAAACTTTGTATACATGCAGTTCAAAACAAGCAATCAAGTAGGCGATCGAGAAAAAAACGAAACTACTCCTAAAAAGGGATGTCTTAGCAAAGGCGAAGCGTGAGGGTAAGCCGGTGTATCATTTCTAGTTCTAGAAATTATATTATTACTCATTAAATTATCAATTTACTTAAAAAATACCTATCTAATATGTAATTTTTATGTTAATACAAGAAGTAATTAATAATAATAATAATGTTTCAGTTAAGAAATTATGCGCCGGCTTACCCTCATGCTTCGCCTCTGTGTCTTAGGGTATTGAACTCTGTTTTGGAAAAACTGATTCCATTTGTTTATCAACTTGAAACTAAATAAAAAAATGCACTTCAGAACAAAAAATAAGGTAGGCGATCAAGAAAAAAACGAAACTACTCCTGAAAAGGGATGTCTTAGGGTATTTAACTCTGTATTGGAAAGACTGATTCCATTTGTTTATCAACTTGAAACTTTATATAAATGCACTTCAAAACAAACAATTAGGTAGGCGATCAAGATAATACGGAACTTCTCCTAAAAAGGAATACCTTAGGGTAGGTATTGAATTCTGTATTGGAAAAACTGATTCCATTTGTTTATCAACTTGAAACTTTATATAAATGCACTTCAAAACAAACAATTAACTAGGCGATCAAGAAAAAAAAAACTACTCCTAAAATGTAACCTCCCCCTAAAATAAGTTGCTTGAAACTTTGAATGGGAATAACTGATTCCATGTTGATATCTACTGGAAATATGGTAATTTTTATCCCAGCTAAGTCAAAATTTCCCAAGGGAATAACTATAAGCGAATTTAACGCGGAAGGAGTCGCGGGCGGAAGCTATATTTTATTAATGCGAAAGTAACTCTGTTTGTTACGTTTTCAAGCCTAAACCACTGAACCAATTTTGATGAGTTTTGGTATAGAGACAGATCTGTTTGTTACGTTTTCACGCCTAAACCGCTGAGCCAATTTTAAAGAGTTTTGGTATAGAGATAGATTGGACTTTGGAGAAGCATATAGGTTACTTAAATTATTATTCTACGCAGACGAAGTCGCGGGCACCAGCTAGTAATTAATAAATCTTCTTAGAGAAATTTGGTACGCATATGTAAGTCGGTGACCGCAACACGGACGTGTACCTAATGTAAATAAATGAATTTTAAACATGAGGGCCATTTTTGGGGGGTAAATTAGAAAATTAAAAAATAAAGATTTGCAAACCTTGGAGTGTGACTTATCAAATCAAAGGACTCATTTTCAGGATCTTATTTTTTTTGGAAAATTATAAAATAAATGATTTTGAAGATATTTCGGAAAATAGGCGAAAATTGACCACCCCCTTATATCCGAAAGTACTGGGCCTACAATTTCGAAAAAAATACAGAAAATAGTTCTTTACCTATAGATTACAGGAAAACCTATAAGAAGTCTATAGTATTTTAAGTAACATAGGAAATTTCATATAATCACGGAACCCTCTCCACTCGAGTTTAACTCACACTTGTCCGGTTTTTAAAGTGACACTTTAATAACTAACTGATGTCATTGCAGTGAGGGAAGGGTGAGGGTCCGTTGAACTAACCTTTTGACCGCCAAGCATGTCTGAGAAGTAATACGAATTTGAACTTTAAGTCAAGGTAGTGAAGGAATTTTTTATCCTGTATCCGCTGACGGCTGCAGCCGACTGGGACGGTCAAAAGGTTAAAGTCAAGGTCAGGACTACCAGATGGTAGGTACTCCATCCGCACAATACTATCCCAGCTTGCATATCGATGGCAATCTGAGTTCTACGTGGCTAATGTCGTCAATAATTTGATTAATTGGTATCAATCGATTCTAAGCCATAATTCACCAGATAAATATGTATAGGCAATAAATGTGTAATGATGAATCATTTCCCGCTATCAACCTTTATGCAGGCAGCCTTTTTGTTATTATCTTTTCCTGTATCTAATTAATAAATGGGCTTACTTAGATCAATCTATTCTGTGGTTAGACAGGCCACATTTCGAATCAGGTAGTCAGTATCATACCTTATTCCTGAAATTGTGTATTTTGAGTAAAATATATACATATCAGCGAGTAAAATAAACATTCTCTATTAGTACCGCGTGTCGTGTTCTACTCAAATATGTAAGTACTTATACGCGTGGAAAATTAACGATAGATTGCGAGCGGACAAAAATGATCAATAATTTTGGGAGAGAAATAAGTAAAGCACGCAGAGTACGACTTAAGAGGACTGTGAACCAAAGGCAAAAATCACCCCTTTCACACAAAAGGTGATAATGATTTCCACCCCTTAAATGTTATCCGATTTTGATCAATTTTTGATAGCTTGTCAGTCAGAACAAAATCTAGGTTTATCCATACGATAAATCTAGGTTTTTTGAATATTGATTAAAGATCAAGCAAGTCAAATAATGCCGAAATTAGTTAGGTATGAGCATACTGACACCACAATAAAACTGAATTTATTGATTATAGTGAAAAAATCAAAACGTATAGACCTAGATTTTGTTCTGACTGATAACCTATCAAAAATTGATAAACATCGGTTAACGTTTAAAGGGTGGAAATAGTTATCGCATTTTGTATGAATAGCCGTAGGTTCACACTTCTCTTAAAAAAAAAGTATTAATGTACATTATTCAGCCTCGAATATGAAAAAACAAATAATAGGTTGATTAGGTCAGTAGTGCTGGTACCGCTTGGCGAAAGCCTTGAAATCGATTTCAAACACGATAATATTGTCCACTAACTACCTGCTCATTAATTTTCATACCTACATTAGGTATATGTATATCGATAACTTGATGTTTAATCCATAACAAAGTTTCATTTAAGTAGTAAAAAATATAATAAAATTCACATTTTGTAAAGATTTCAAGTTCATAAGTTGAATAGATAAAGAAGCATATCCGGCTCGGTCGACGAGGTCTCTGACTTTATCGCAACTTACTATATCTTTATGTATGTGTTTGTTAGACCGTTCCCTACAAACCATAGCTAAGTGCAATAGAATAGCTAAACAATTATATTTGACTAGTAAAGATCCACTTCTATTACTAACAGTGGCTATTCCGGTCGTGTCATTGTTGAGATAAATCAATGAGGTGTTTATAATTAAAGGCTTGCAATTCCGGTATTTCCGTGACTGGTTTTGTAGGGAGTCACAAAAATCACGAAAATGCTGGGACTGCTCCATGCAATGAGTATCGGATTTGCAAGCCCTATTAACGTCAGAGTTCTGCATCCTCAGCTCTACTTTCCTACTTCAAACAAGCAATTAAGCGGTAAATACGTGTAAATAATTACGATTAAAAATTAAAAATAAGATACTAACTAGTGTACTTCATTTCTACAGATATCTGAAGAATATAACGTGGCAGTATTCATCACAAATCAAATGACGGCTGATCCTGGAGCCACGCTTTCGTTCCAAGTGGACCCAAAAAAGCCTATTGGAGGGAACATTCTTGCCCACGCGTCGACCACCAGAATCTCCCTTAGAAAAGGGAGGGGAGAAAACAGAATTGCTAAGATATATGATTCCCCAGACTTGCCTGAAAGTGAAGCTACATTTTCTATAACTATTGGAGGTGTTGCTGACGCTAAAGACTGAATAAATTATTTAAAAATTTCCTCGTTTTACTGCTACCCAAGATAAAGTAGAAACTAAAACCAAACCGCAACTTTTACAAAAACATCATACATACATCACCTTCTTTTATGTGCCGTATTCGGATAAAAACCGGTCTAGTTAGTGCAAGTATGGTTCGTGCGCCGAGGGTCACGTACTTTACTTACCTATGAAAAACAGACGGTATCTTGTAGATACGGAACCCTAAATATGAAAAAAAAAATTTAACCGTCTTCAAAAAATCCGAAGTAGGAGGTTCTCAATTCGACGCGTATATATAGGATGTCCCGTAAATAGTGGTCCAAATGAAAACCCCATGTATATACGATCACATGCAATTAAAATAACCCAAAATAGGTTTAGTAAAAATATCACAGTTTTCAAGATATTCGCGATTTAAAAATAAATCAACTTTTTCGATTTGATTTCAGTTTTCCGCTTGCTTTTTCCTGGAATTAAAGAAATATAAAAAATCTTAATGATTGTTAGTCATGATTAAGTGCGCTATAAGATGTGTATCACAAATTTTCAAAATCAACCACAATTTCTGTCATAAATCTAAATCAAATGAAAAAAAACTCTAACCAGACGAATTCGTTGCCCAAGTTTGACGACCTGTGGTGAAAAAAATATGTACTACAGCCCTAGTGCCCATTAGCTTATAAAATTAGCCCATTTAATGTTTATTCAGATACAAAAAAAAAACAAATGGAATATTCTGCTTAGAAAATAAATTATTATGATTTTATTATGCCGAATCAGCTATTTTGTGAAATAAACGAACATTTTATTTTATTTGATTGTAATGTTAAATTACAGTGAATATTAAAATAAACATAAGCTGAGTAAATAACTCAATAAAATAAATCTTAAGGCTATTTTATTTAATAATAAATCACAACAGGTGTTCAAAATGCCCACCCCCAACTGATAACCAAGCTCTACATAGCCTTTTAAAAGATTGTTTGAGTTTGTGTACGTGGTGGGTAGTTTTAGTAAGTTAATTTGTGGACAGTGTTTCCTTAGATTCCTGCCAAGGGATTTGGGTGCAACATGTTGGCTGTCCGGCGCACTATGACCGGTCTGTAAGACACTTTTTAAATCAAGTTTACCCAGATATGTAGGCGGATTAGACGCATAGGGCGCATACTGCGGCCTTCACGGTCACCGGACAATAATACGCGTGACTTTTTTAGTGGGGATGTCTGAAGGAGATGGGATACAAAAAGCCGGTTAAAAAATATTCAAAATCAGCGCGAATGCATTCAAACTGCTGCACAACAAATAAGTAGCGCCGCCGGCTACGTGAGCAAAATCAAACAAACTATTAAAAGGCGGTGTAGAGCTTGTGTGTTTCAGTTGGTGGTGGGCATTTTGAACACCTGTTGTAAGTTATTATGAAATAAAAATGCCTAAAAATTCATTTTATTGAGTTATTTCATCAGATTTTGTTTATTTTAATATTCAATGTAATTTAACATTAAAATAAATAAAAAACCTTAATTTCACAAAATAGTCGCTTTGCCTTATTAAAATCATAATAATTTCCTTTCTAAGCAAAACATACCATTTGTTTTTTCTGTGTCTAAATAAAAATTAAATGGGCTAATTTTATAAGTTAATGGTCACTAGGGTAGTAGTACATTTTTTATTCACCACAGGTCTTCAAACTTGGGCAATGAATTCGTCTATTTAGAATTTTTTGATATAATTTAGATTTATGAAAGAAATCGTGGTTGATTTTGAAAAATTGTGTTACATATCTTATAGCACACTTAATCAGGAGTAACAATCATTAAGATTTTTATGATATTTCTTTTATCCCATGAAATAGCAAACGGAAAACAGAAATCAAATCGAAAAAGTTGACTTATTTTTAAATCGCGAATATCTCGAAAACCGTGATATTTTTACTAAACCTATATATATATATATACATACATACATATCATCACGCCCGAAATCCCTAATGGGGTGGGCAGAACCACAATACTACTTGTGGCCACGTTCGATGAATTAGTCCTAAGATGGTATATATATATATATATATATAGGTTTAGTATATGTATATATTTATGTATGTACACCGATTATAACAACGTAGTAACCATTTACAAGTTACCTATGAAATAAGACAACAAATAACTTTCGCAAGCTCCTATATCTTTCAACCGTCGAGTGTGATACGACCTTGCAAAGGTTGTTCCGTTTAACTATATTTTTTTTGTGATGTGTTTACAAATTTGCGGTTATCGGATTTTTCTCTTTACTTGTGCTATAAGACATTGATTCTTGCCAAACATGATTCTAAGTCAACGGGAAGTACCCTATAGGTTTTGATTCCCTTGCGAGTGTCAAAATATGCGGCATACTTAAATGGCCATATCTTTTAATTGCGTTGACTTAGAAGTATTTTTTTTCATGTGTCACTTATCAACTAATATGCGGGTGCGAAAGGGACGAGTGCTTTACATATGTGCGCGATAAAAATTAGTGTGCCACGGGGGCTGAGTATTTGATATTAATTTCAAATTTCAACGCGTTCCTGAGAAAAAAGGTTCGTGACAGACAGACAGACGGACAACGAATTGATCCTATAAGTGTTCCTTTTGAGGTACGGAACCGAACGAACTGCTTTTTTAAAGGCGCCTAAGAAAGATTAGCCCTTGTAACGGATCTGCTGTCCCTGGAGAAATTGGATTCAGGCCTATTCCCGAAATTAATAGCAAAATGTTATTGACCTACAACACGCTGGATCGAAAGATAAACTTCGGTAACCCCTATAATTGTAGACATCAAAGTCCACTCCACACGAGACTGCCGGTGGCGCTTCGCATTCGTCGTCTACGGTGGCGTGATTCGACTTCAACTGAACCTAGCCAATAGGACGGTGCAATTTGTAAAGATTAGATAATTCGCGTTTGCAACTTAATTGACTAGAATTTGTATAAATTACCTACTGTTTTCACCGAGTAAACATAGCTTAGGATGTTTATATGTGTAATATGACGACGAGGCAGGCGCGGTCCTGGGGGGGGGGGGGGGCACATGGGTCATGACCCCCGCCAAAACCGTAAACATCAAATTTAAAAATCTTCTAAAAATTTACAAAATATCAGTCTAGTCTAAAAGTAAAGTCTAACTTACTCGACATAATATTTTATTAGTGACCCCCTCCAAACTTTTCAGGCTGTGACCGCGCCTGTTCCTGAAGATAAGTAAACACAGATTTGTAAAGAGTTCGTACCAGGTACTGGAGCGATGGCCGTTCCTACAGAATGCCTAGCTATAGGTACCTAGCTATACCTAGTTTTACTTTATACTTCATTATTTAAAACAGTAATTTTATTTTATAAACATTTTTACCAAATTAGATACTTAGCTAGTAAACCAAGGAAGATTTTTCAACAATTTTACGCTGCATGTCATATATTTATTTTAAAAAAAACACTCTCTTATAATGAAGAGATTACTACTTTTGGATTTTTCTATGGGAGTTTTGTTAGTTATTTGTCCTACCCTATAGGTAGGTACTAACCTGTTTTTTTTAACTATATGAAACATGCTGTCATCTTAGCTTTCAGAAAATACATAATAATACCTACCTACTACAAAACATGGCAAATTTATTTTGTACCTACAACTTTTTCTTTCCATGAAATTCCGCAATATCGTAAAAAACCTTAAATCTTCAATATCTTAGAAACTAATTTTCGGAATCTGTTTCCCCTCGAATGCAATGTACCTATCGAATAATTTCTTAACCAGTCAACCAGTCTCTATTGATCACTTCATAATCTGTTTCGATCAAAGTTAAAAAAGTTCCTCTGTGTTACGAAAACACACAACACAGGGGAACTTTTATAACTTTTTCTTAACCTCGACCTTAATTACGTACAGTTTTTTTGAAATTTTCCCTATATGCGAGTGCGAAAGGGACGAATGCATTACGCGCGCGATAAAAGTTGGTGTGCTACGGGGGCTGATCTCAATCTTTATAAAACAAAAAAAAACTTGTAATTCGTAGCCTAGATAGGTATAGATAGTAATCTGTGATCGTAGCCGAACGCTACCCCTTATAGCTGCACTTGACGCTCGTACGAGGCGCTCGGGCGAGGCGCTCGGCGAGTGGTGCCGAGGCGAGTGGCACTCACTTCATGCGCGCATAGCTCAGTTGCCGCTGAATCGTAGAAGATGATGGACGTGCCGCGACAGCTTTGTCCGCATTTGCTCATTATGCTTTTTTACGTACATATTGTACAAAAAGATTCGAAAACCTTGCAGGAAAATGAGATGGTGGATGCTTAGCTTACTATACACAAAAATAGAACAGTGTTTGTAAGAACGTATCTACCCTATGAAATATATATTTTTATATAAATACGTATCCCTATGTCCTATTCCGAAGAGGGTTATTTCATTTTAATTTTGTTTTATTATATATAAGGAAAATCGTACGTGAAGTATTTTATAACCTGTGGCACACTAATGTACGCGCGCGTGAGGTCGAGCCGCTCGCAATTTCACTCGTCACTTTGATCTTGCACAAAAAACCGAGAACTATAGCGAGCGGAGACGAGGCGAGGCGAGCGCACACGAGTCGCGCCGAGCGGGCCTACTTCACGCTAGCACTCGCCTGCACTCGCCTCCACTCGCCTCCACTCGGCGCGCATGAAGTACAGGTATAATAATGCACAGTGCTGCATCAGCCAGGACAACCACACTTAATTTAACCACATTATAAGCCAAGCCTGTAAGACTCACGGCGAGAAGTCTCAGCGAAAAGTCTGTCGGCCCAGATTCAAAACTTACGAGAACAATGAACAATTTCACCCTCATCTCTTAGTGTTCTCTTTTCCCGCCCGAGAAACCCTTTGAAGCAGGCAAAAATATCGATAATGAACGGAGAACAGAGCGAGACCGAGAACTAGAGCCGTGAAACTATTTACGTTTCTCGGGTGTTCTCGGCGAGAGTTTGGAAGCTTAAAGACTTTTAACTTACAGTCTCAATTCAAAGTTTCACTCATCGCCGACGTAGCGCTGTCCACGTTGGAGAATCACACACACGGGAGGATTCACGGCCTCCTACTCGATTAAATTACAAACTTCCATTAGCCCAAACTATCAATTGATAGAAAAATACACTACAATACATATTGGCCAACATAGCAACATTTAGTAATATCACCACCACTGGCCACTCTGGCCAGTCACTTGTTCGTCATGCTATGACGTCATCGCTTCTTTTGACAGCAGCAGAAATACGTCAGTCGAGTAGCGAGGTTTTCGGTGAAAAGGTGTGACGCCTGCGGTCGGGGGCAGATTATTTCGATTTTTTTTAAATAATTAAATTATTAAATCAATATCCTTAGTATCAATTAATTTATTAATATTCCAAAAAAATAAGTTTTTATTAATTGTGTTTAAAAATGAGTGACAAAAAAGAAAAAAAACACATTCGTGTGTGGTGCGATGGGTGGTAAGTTGGACGATTATATTCGTATTTTGTGTTCTACATCTCTATTTTTAACGCTACTAGACAATGACCTGACTTATAACGTTACGGTTTTACTATTGCGAACACTCCCTGGTAGTTTTTAAATTTATTTTAGTTGTTCATTATTCGCTTAAATGCCGTATTGTTTTCAGGTTACTAGGTACAAATAGTTACAAAACAAAACATACGTTTCCTGTCAAGGCAATAGGAGCAACAATCGTAACTGATTACGCATTTTTATTACCAAGTCTGTTTGATATTTCACGCACCACTTATTTTTTTGCAGTTATGATATGGTTCATTTCGGGCATGCAAACTCTTTGAGGCAAGCGAAGGCACTTGGTGACGTATTAATTGTCGGAGTCCACACAGATGAAGAGATTTCTAAGCACAAAGGCCCCCCAGTGTTCACTCAAGAGGAGCGCTACAAAATGGTGAAGGCTATCAAATGGGTCGATCAAGTGGTTGAAGGTGCACCCTATGTTACAACCCTAGAAACCCTGGACAAGTATCAGTGTGACTTCTGTGTACATGGAGGTATGTTAACATTTATTTCATAAATAATAGGTTGATACTAATTCACAAAAGTGTAAATTCTGAGAAGATTCTTATTTGAAGTACAATTCCGCTTTTGGCTGACCAAAAACGTTGGTAAAATTTTATGTTGGACAAAATTGATAAATATGTTTTTATTTTAATACTTTTATCAGTAAAATAAGACCTACATTTCAGTAAAAACCGAGATGGCTACATTACATTGATATAATTAGTTAAGAGTTTCCAGGAACATTGTTTTGTCATTGCACATCTAACAGTCAATAAAGATCAATATTTCCTACTCAAAAATGTTGTGTTCGGTGCTAGGTATGACTTTGCACAAGCCTCATGGAAAATTCATGACATTTTTGAAATAGTCATATAAACTGTTTTTTGCATTCAGTATATAACATAAAAGTATTTCTTATTTTTATATTGCATTTTTTAAGAGATTTGTCATCTTTGAGAAATGGCTACAAATTTTACTCTTATCATACTCAGAGAAATAAGAGTTGGCGAATATTATCTTTAAAATGTTTGTTAAATAGGTAGGTACCTACAGGACCCTTGGTGCACGAGTCAGACTCGCACTCATCAGGTTGTTTGATTCTTAAGAGGATCGAGTACAAAATACTTCCATGCAAAAATTAAATAAAAAAATAAACCACTACCAGAATAATATCATGGTTAATAAATCTATCTATATAGATATATAGATTCATATATATTTATATATGAATAAAAATGAATCACCAAATGTATGTATGTGCATAACTTCCAAACGACTACACCAACTTGTTATTTTTTTTCTGTGTGTTTGTTATTGTTACTACTGTTACTATTGTTGTACTATAATAAAACTTTAGAATGTTTGTGTATGTACATTGAATTTGTGATGTTTCTTTGTTTTATCTATTATTTTTATCATTATGACTCTTAGAGGCTTCATACCTCTCGACTCTCTAATGGCCGCATTCAGAAACACCACTTAAGGATTTGATTAGAGATTAAGTAGTAATATGTCCCTCAATTAGTTGTCGGTTCACATTTAAAGGGACAAAACGTTTCGCCGTTTTTATGAAATGTGTTATTTTTTCCGTTTTATTGTGTCCAAGATACCTCCAGGCCATGTTCATACAAACTCTGTGCAATTCTTTTTGCCTGGGCTTTCGCACTGATGAATTATTTTTATACTTAGTATACATATTTTTATTAATGGCATTATCACACTTTAAAGTTTCATTATATTTAAAAATATATATAAAAAATATTGAAAATAATATTATAATTGAAACAAATCAAATTAAGGCACGATAGGCACTAGGGGCAGAATAAAAAACCAGACCAGTGGGAGTTAAACTCGCGTGGAGAGGGTTCCGTTCCGTACATGAACATCTAAAATTTCCTATGTTACTTTAAATAGGTATGATAGACTTCTTATAGGTTTTCCTGTAATCTATAGGTAAAGAACTATTTTGTGTAATTTTTGAATTGTCAATTTTTGCCTATTTTCCTAAGTAACTTCCAAACTATTTATCTTAAAATTATAAAAAAAACCGGCCAGGTGCCGGCAAGTTGGCCTTGCGCACGAAGGGTTCCGTACCATTATCTAAAATCAAGCAAAAAAAAAACACGTTTGTTGTATGGGAGCCCCCTTTAAATACTTGTTTTATTTTAAATAAGTTATTTATTTTTAAAGTGAATATATAACTAAATATTCTGTGAATAATTCAAGCGTCTATCTGTTGCCGTTATCAATATCGAGCAAAAAAAATCACGTTTCTTTGTCATTTATTTTATTCTGTTTTTTAGTATTTGTTTTTATAGCGGCAACAGAAATACATCATCTTTGAAAATTTCAACTGTCTAATTATCACGGATCATGAGATACAGGCTGGTGACAGACGGACAGCGGAGTCTTAGTAATAGGGTCCTAGGGGTAATAGGGCTACGGAACCCTAAAAATATATATTTAAGATTCTCACAACGAGCCTTTTCATTTGATATGTCACACACACTATAGTTTGCAAAACTTTTTTTTTTTATAATTTTCTAAAGTGGCCGCCATGTTTAAAATTCATTTTTTTACGTTGCATGTCCGTGTTGCGGTCACCGACTTATATATGTGTACCAAATTTCAACTCAATCGGTCCAGTAGTTTTGGTCGGAGCAAATTGGCTGTGACAGACGGACAGACAGACCGACATACGAGTGATCCTATAAGTTGTTTCCGAGTTTTTTCCTTTTGAGGTACGGAATCCTAAAACGAACACTAAGTTTGTATAGAACGGTCTAGTTTAGTCTTGTATCGAACGGTAGGGGTTCGCCTTAATACCTAATCTTATCAAAGCTGATTAAGGAAGGAAGTATTGGTGGCAGCATGCTCTTTTCGTATGTATCTGGAACCGGGTCGATCGATATATTTATTAAAGTAGTAACGAGTTCATAATGTTTATGCTGTCCATAGCTCCTTTACACAAAAACACAAGAAAAGTGAATCATAAAATCGAATGTTAATCTAAGGACAGTACATAGGTATAGGTACTTCAATCTGATGTTATCTAGTTAGTGAGTTGTGAATGGATGACCCATGCATATATATAATTACCTATATGAAATATTTACCGGTCAATTTTATGATGAGTATTGGCGTATCTAGGTTATTTTCCAGGGGGGGCTGGCTCCTGGAAAGCGAAGGCCGAAGCCAAAGCCAATTTATAATGGGTCGATAACCCAACATCCTGGGATAAGCACGAACCAATTCTGGGGTGGGCACGGCCCGCCGGTTCCCCCGGCACCCCGCTATATACGCCAATGATGAGATGTAGAATATGTCTAATAATAATAACTTAAAAATTATTACATTAAATTAGCTATTTAATTAATGCTAACGCATTGATCAAGGAAAAATATTCGTGGTAATGCAGACGGGTTGTGGTACAGTGACCGAGTTTAAAAATCATGGCATTTTTATTTTTACAGATGACATCACAGTTACTGCTGATGGGATTGATACATATCATTTAGTGAAAAGTGCAGGCAGATACAGGTCAGTAGACTTATGTAATGAGTTAAATCATGGACAAATAAAACGAGAGGACTGTCAAACGGCGATCGTACCTCGGAAATGAGCCAAAGCGGCTAAAATACAGTTAAACTAGCTCACTAAACGTAGCTCGGTAATCAAAGGGGCTGGTGCGAAAAAAGAACTGAGGCCTGAGGTTTCAAATGAGTTGCCATGATTAAAGTCGTGTCGCAAACTTTTTTATTTACATTCCGAAAGTGGGAGAATTTTTAGCTTGTTCAATACGAGGTTTGCTGGTCAGGGTCCGAGGGCCCCCTGAGCTTGGGGGCCCCGGTGCACGGCACCGTCTAGCAGTTTGGTAGCTACGCCACTGGCCGTAGCCCAAGTGGTATTCAATAATAGTAGTTTATGCAACGGTTGCATAATGATAGGCCTTAAAACACTAGTGCGGTTTTCATGAAACGAGCCGACAGGCGAGTTTCATAATAAGATCGCACGTGTGTTTTAAGGCCAAATTATGCAGAGTTGCATACATAACTTTATCTACACACATATTATAAATCCTCCATGATGAGTTCAGAAACAATATTTTCAAGCAACAAGTTATTTGTTGCAATCGTGGCTGCATATTTCCGTAATCCGGCGCATTTTCACATCACACACACTCCGAGAAGACTACTATTCATATTTTTAACTAAAATGTAAATTACAAACAACTTTTTCTATTCAATTCAACAACAATTCTACTTTCGTTCAGTAAAACACCAACATAATGGCGGCAATTCGATCCTCCGTCAAGACCATTTTTTTTTTAAATCATAGACAAACGAATGAAGTCTCTATTATCATGTCACTCGAGATCAAATGTTGTGCAGTTTATATTAAAAAAACATACTGAATTGACGTTTCGTATCAATAACTGTTTTTATATCTATGAATACTAGAATAGAGACCCACTTGAGTTTTGACAGCTGTTCCAAATTTAATCTCATTTCTATACTAAAAACGATACGGGAATAACATTGCAGCACTCGTTTTACCGAATTGGTTGTCAAAATGGTGGTCATTTCCTACGATTTTTGATTACACTTTGGAAGGTTTTATGATATGGGTGTAGGTAGATAAAATAATTTATTGAGCAAAATGGCATGTAAAGTGCTTTTGTGCGTTACACAGCTTTTCGAAGGAAACCATTATTGTTTGAAGCAACTACAGCCGCAATTTATTCTAACTGCAGTCGTAATTTTCCGATGGATGGCGTCACAACGTCCGAGGAATGCTTGATTGTATGGTGATTGACAGTCCTCTTGCTTGATTCGTCCATGGTCAAATTAAATAACATTGCAATTATTTATTGGTGATGTATGCAGTGGTATCCTGGTGGTCGGACACACTAGGATACCACTGCATACATCGCCCCCCGCTCCCCTGGGCACCGGAAAAATGCCGCCCCATTACTGAAATTTTACTCAAACTTATAGATTATAAATCATCCAAATTTTGCCGCCCTGGGCACTAGCCCCGCCTACATACATAGCATCACGCCCGAAATCCCTAATGGGGTGGGCAGAGCCACAAGACTACTTGTGGCCACGTTCGATTGATTAGTCCTAAGATGGTATGATGAACCGTATGGTGACAGGTGATCAGCCCATCGCCCATACAGATAGTCCACCATGTTGGAGAGGACCCGTCCCGTTAGTCGACTTTTACGACATGCCAGGATGATAAGCATCTGCACGCATTCTATGCTATTTCTTCACTCCCAGTGCAGCAGAGGAGTGAGGAGAATAATATCATTGGGATAGGAGGATAGGATAGTCAAGTAATTATGATTAAAAAAGTGACTTTATTTCAGAGAGGTGCAAAGAACAGCAGGAGTTTCAACAACAGATCTGGTGGGGAGGATGTTGCTGCTGACCAGAGAACATTTCAGGTAATATTTTATTTCTTTATCACCTTATTTATACGTTTGTGGCGTTGATTGAGCTGGAGTTAGAGATGACACACAGAACGCGTGCGCGAGTCGGTAAAATTCAGCAGAAACACCCGCGCAAGCGTTCTGTGTGCGTTGCGCTTAACTGCACGAGACAATGGCATCTTTGAGAAAGATATTACCAGGTCAAGTAAACTTAAGTCAAGTATACTCCAAAGTGACGGCACATTCGGGCAACGTCGGAAGTATCTATATAACGAGAGTCTTTAAATGTTTCGTATTATTTCTGAACGATATTTCGAAATTGTATACCATAACTTTATAGTTTTTTGATCAGCGCCTCTATTCGGGAACGCTAAGTGACTTTGTAGCGACTCGTAAGCCAGATTTCTCATCTCGCTCTTACGCATTACGCGTCGTGCGGAAGAGCGAGATGAGAAATCTAGCTTACGAGTCGCTACAGAATCACTTAGCGTTCCCGGATAGAGGCGCAGTTTAGTTTATGAAGATATCCCTAAAGCTGTGCTGTGACTTTGTAATATCCCTTCTTAAGTAACGGTGATAGTGTTTACCGAATTTGACGGCTCCTGTTCTTGCTTTATCCATCTATTGTTATCAACGTTGTTAATAGGCCAATAAGAATATAAGAATAAGAATAAAATTTATTTTCAAAGTTATCAAAGTTACAAGTTACAATTTATCAATTTTCTTATGCTATAATTTTTCCTTAACGCTAATAATCGACGGACCCCAAACTAGGCTGGGCGATCTTGGGCGTCCGGGGACAGCGGTTGTTATGGTAGAATTGTATCTTTATTGAAAATACTAAATACTAAACATATCTACTAATAGAGAAAAAAATACGTGTGCCTGAACTAGGTTGTTCCTGTGATTCAGGCAAAACAGACTAACTTACATATAAACTATCGTAAATAATCATGTGCAATATACAGTTCTATTCTTAATAGTTAGATAATGAAAGTTAGAAATGAATCTTTAATAATAAAAGTCCAGTCAGGGCCGGCCTTAACCATCTCGGCGCCCCGGGCGAGTCATGGATTTGACGCCCTTTTTATATCAATAGAGATAGATATCAAATTTAAGTGTTGGTATGGTATGGAATAGGCTAATTTCCTGAAAAATTAAAATTAGGCCGTCATTTACATTATAAAAAAATATTGAACACATATTTTTTCCTTTGTCAATTAAACAAAAAATTACGAAGATATAGTGCGTTGAAGTTCCGCGTGACGTCACGACTTTGTACACTATTTACCACTAAGTGACGTCGTGAGCCCCCGCCCCCGAACTTTGATGCGCGTTATCTTTGTCAATTTTGATTGATTTGATAAATCAAAAAATACGAGTTCAATACTTTTTGATAATCTAACTGACAGACTAATTAGAATTACATTTTTTTTTACTGCATGCGAAGTTTCTGAAGCTTTATTATTTTGTAATGTTTTTATTTAATTTCATTTAAGTTATTATATGATGTAACCAATGTATGGTTTGCAAAGATGTCTTTCTGCCGAATTTCTTGCGGCGCTTCTTCTCAGTAATGATGGGCCTGTCGGAAGCGCTGGTACATTCAACCTATTTTCATTTATTCATTGTGACGAGTTAAAGAGCCTACAGGTGGCCAACTTGCTAAATAAACGTTTTGTATCATGAATTGTTGCTGTAGAGATCGCTAGTTATTGAGTATTTTGTAATCCATTTCTCATTAATTATATTTTCTATGCCTAATTGCCTATTAGTTGTAGTATTGTTTACAGTAGAAGCAAAGTGAAAACCGTAGCGCAAGGGTGCAATAACCTTTTACGTTACTAGTCAAGGGCGTAGCAATGTTGGTTGGGCCAGGCAAAAGAAGTCGATTTAAGAGGAAATGTACGCTGTTTTAAATTCTGGGGAGGGCTAGAAGAGTTCTGGGGTACCCCCCCCCCCCCTGCTACGCCTTTGCTTCAAGTTAACCATCGTTCTCTTGTAATTTTACCTCTCCTTATAACTATGGGCAGAAAGGTAAAAACGTTAATTGTTCTATGCCTTTTTCGAACATACTACCCTTCTATAAAGTCGTACAAGCAATATTCTACCCCGAAGTAACTTTATTTTTCATTTGAAACGCATCAAATCTTGAAATCTGGCACATAATTTAAAAATCGGTTTTTGACTCCTTGCACTTGAGTTTTGTTTCTATATTTTGGCCGTAGCCTATCGTAGTGATCACATTAGTATGTAAAATGTTGCACTTTAGGCCTGCTCTCCATTCCAGGAGAGGTGACAAAGAATACTCAGTGGCACTGGAGCACTCGTCAAACCTGGGCACCGACCGCACAGCGAGATCACCTTACACCGGTTGTTCACAGTTTCTACCCACCACACAGAAGATCATACAATTTAGCAGCGGCCTCTCACCGAAACCTACTGATAGGGTAAATAGCTTTTTATTATTTCACTTGTGACCTTAGATGCTGAACAATTTTTAGTAATTAACCGACTTCAAAAAAGGAGGAGGTTACCTATTCGACCCGTTTTTTTTGCGTTAATTTGCCAACTGGGATCAAATGTGAACTGTGGCTATAAATTGCCCGTGCTATGTGCTGTCTTATTCCAAAATGTCTGTTCCATGTTGCAAAATTGTTGAACAAAATTTTTAGATCTAGCCATTATTTTATCCATTGATGAATGCATTGTGTCGAAAAATACGTCCTTTTCTAATCAGTATGGTATGACAGAGATGCACAAGGGGAAAACCGCAACTTAACTAACGAAGTGCTTTAAAATGAATATGAAAAATCTATAATGCTTGCATTGTTTACGTTTAGTGTTATTCTAAAAGTTTCACATTCGTTCTTCCCCAGGCTAATAGTTGAATTTTACCTCTATTTGAATAACATAAGACAATAAAACCCGACTGCATACTGCAACGTAAAAGCATTTATGCTCGTAATTCTAAGAAGAATTCTAAGGGTACGTCATCCCTTAGAATTCTTATGTAGCCTATGACACCCGCACGTGCGGGTTAATATTGCCATAGTGCAAAAATATGCGTACAGATGTAGTGCATAATTCGTTTTCATCGTGTTTTATCGGAAAAGTTCGTATTATCGTGCTCTCTCAATTAGCTTCAGCAGACCCCCAATTCTCGGTGCATTCGAGATAATCTCACAATCGAGATTAAACGTCAGTGCATACACAGACATTTGACACAACTGTATGAATCTGACGGGTAATCTCGCAATCGACATTATCTCGAATGTATCGAGAATTGGGGCCAGTATCCATCATACCATGCTGACATTTTTCATTTTGACATTTGACAGTAAATAATAAAGTTTCATATTAATTAATATAAACATGTCACTCATTGAATACAATAATTAATTGACACTTCGGGTCCCGTCGTCTTCCGATTGAGATCCGAGCTTTACCGATGGAAACATATTATTCACTATATCTGTATGTCATGCCGGTTTATCTGTAAATCGTTGTTTGTTTCAGGTTGTGTATGTAGCAGGAGCGTTTGATCTCTTCCACGTTGGTCACCTTGATTTCCTGGAACAAGCACACTCGTATGGCGACTTCCTGATAGTGGGGCTCCACACCGACCTCGAGGTCAACCGCTACAAAGGATCCAATTACCCCATTATGAACCTGCACGAACGAGTGCTCTCTGTGCTCGCGTGCAAGGTAATTCATGCTATTTTATCACATTTTATAAATGAGTTGACCGCCGAATCGCACTGTAGCGTAATTTAGGGTACTTACACGCGACGATCGCGTGCAGTCGACGCGCGTTGAGTATCTTTGGCTATATACAAAACGTCGCCGGTTGCTTATGGAAGTGTAACATACCATATATCCCATAGATGGACGAGCCCCGCCACTATTAGTGTTAAGAGAACTGTAAACCAACGGCAAAAATCACCCTTTTCATACAAAAGGCGATAACGATTTCCACCCCTTAAATGTTAACCGATTTTGTCATTTTTTTATATGTGGTCAGTTAGAACAATATCTAGGTCTATACGTTTTTTGAATATTGATTAAATACCAACAAAGTTGATAAACGCAAAAACAACATTAAGCTGAATTTATTGATTATAATGAAAAAACAAAAACGAACAGACCTAGATTTTGTTCTGACTGACACCTATGAAAAATTGGTCAACATCGGTTAACATTTAAGGGGTGGAAATCGTTATCGCCTTTTGTATGAAAAGGGTGATTTTTGCCGTTGGTTTACAGTTCTTTTAACTCTAATATTGGCAGCGGGGCTCGTCGGTCTATGGAATATATGGTATGTTACACTTCCATGAGCAAACGGCGACGGACTAAGGCTCCGCTGTCCGTCTGTCCGTTTCTCTCCAGGCTGTATCTCATGAACAGTGATAGTAACAATTGACAGTTGACATTTTCACAGATGATGTATTTCTGTTGCCGATATAACAACAAATACTAAAAAAAACAATAAAATTAATATTTATTTAAATATAGGGGGCTCGCATACAACACGTGTTTTTTTTGCACGTTTTTGCTTGATATTGATAACGGCAACAGCCTAACGCTTGAAATATTCACAGAATATTTAGATATATATTAACTTCAAAAATTAATAATTAAATTAAAATAAAATAAATATTTAAGGGGGTTCTCATACAACAGTGTTTTTTTTTCTTGATTATAATGGTACGGAACCCTTCGTGGGCGTGTTCGACTCGCACTTGGCTGGTTTTTTAATTTCTAATGTTTAATTCTAGTACGTTCACGAAGTGGTGATCGGCGCGCCGTACAGCGTGACGGCGGAGCTGATGGACCACTTCAAGGTGCAGGTGGTGTGCCACGGCGTCAACGCGATAGCGCGGGACAGCGACGGCTCCGATCCCTACCAGGTGCCGAAGCAGCGAGGATGCTTCAAGGTAATTACAAGCTTAACTTTGCTGCATCGGTGGTATCTGTTTTTGTTTGCGCAAGTGAGCACTTATTACCCCTTAATTGCAATCGTTTATGTTAGTTTAGAGCTTTTCTGTTGACCTAAGGGGGTGATATGTTCTTCAGGGGTGCCCTTCGCATGGTCCTTAATTTTTTGCGCTAAAGTTTTTTGGTCGAGAATGTTTGGTATAATATTTAATGGCATTCTTCTTTTTTAGCATAATGTTTTTTTTGCAAACATATTTTTTGTCCTAAAGCGCTTTTGGTCGAAAATTGTAGTCTAAAATTTTAATTTCTAAAAGGCTAAATCCATCATAAAGTTAGGTCTAACTGTTATTTAGGCTAACATACAATGTCCTAAAATTAAAATACCACCAGTATTCTTATTCTACTTAGCTTTTATTCTCTTTTCTTATGAATAAAGGAAAAATAAAATACAATGTGTACTATTTTTATGTGGATTGCGAAAAGTAAACAAAAGATATTTATAAAAGTGTATATGTCAAGATTCTATTACATTAAGGTGGGTAGGTAGGTAGGCGTGAAGTAGGAAACATTTTAGTTCTATGAAAGTTTGTGAAGATAGATGAATGAATGTTTGATCAATGGATAGGCGGAGGGGGGAGGAGGGGCGGTGCTACCCACAAGAGGGGATAAAACTCACGATGAGCGAGCGAGCAAACTTGGATAGTTTTAGATAGGTTCAGAAAGCTAAGGATTCGATTCGATGTTAGGTCTTTTTTTTGTAACAGCCCAGAAAATCTTGCTTATTTGTGTTATGCTAAATAGGTCAAAATAACCTTATTCCATTCAAATGTTATACTAAACAATATTCGGATAACAACGTTATATCAATAACACATTCGACAAAAGAACGTTATTCCATACAAATGTTATACTAAACAATTCTTTGACCAAAGAATATTATGCAAAACAATTTCGATCAAACAATTTTCGACATTTAAATCATTCGACGAAACGGTAAGCTAAAAAAAAAATTTTAGACCGCCCGATATAGACCCGTTCCGGTGATCAAAGCCCTAAACAAATAAAGACAAAAAAAGCGTTGACTTAAAAATATATCGATCATTTAATGGGGGCTATGAATCAAAACTAGAATCCTTAATCCGGTGAACTAAATTTATAGTTCAAAATGCACAAATGTTGCCACTAAGGGTAGTGCTGTTCGTGTCGATATTAAGTCAACACTTTCATCTGTCAATTTAGTACGTTAATTATGGATTCTAGTTTTGCTAACTTATCTGTAAATTGTCAAAGTTCTTATCCAAGCAAAACTGTATTTTATTCTAAGGTAATAAATAAGAGCCCATATACAGCCCTCAGATAAGTTGGTAGTCCTACCTCAAATGAGATTTTCCACCAGGGTGGCACTCCTGGATAGGTAATAAACATATTAAGAAACGAAATTTGTCTTTCCTGTGGCCAATAGTTAATGAAATCGAAGGATTATTCACGTTTTCTTCCTACAGATTCATGAAGCCAGACATGTGGATATAGTCTAAACAAAACAAAAAAAGCCTCATGGTCCTTAGCTTTCGGGAACAGGAGGGGACAGTTGTGAATCTAAATGTGTTTATTACCCATATGGGTTCAAGTTCACCCTTGCCATTTGCTTGGATAAACAGCTGGTACTCTTAAAGCCTTGACTCAAAAAGGCATCAATATGTACTGTTGTGTACATTAGTACAATAGCAACTAGCAATGCGTCACATCGTAATTTACATTTGATAAAACCATGCGTGTCCGTCACAGATACGGCAAGCATAGAATACTTAAAACAAACGGCTTCTTATCAACATTTGAATTATACTTAATTGATTTTGAGTATTGTGTTTTTATGTTAAAATAATCGAGGCATAATAAGTACATAGAAATAAAAGATTTCATTTCTAACAATTTCTTTGTGCCTAGTACCCTGCAATACATACTACTGCAGTACATAGAAAATAAAAACATACAACCGAATTGAGAACCTCCTCCTTTTTTTTGAAGTCGGTTAAAAATATTTTTTTTTATATTTAAAAAGGTACAAGAATATAAAATAGCTAACCTAATTTTCCCATTTGTATGGCAGAATCGATAGATATCTTTGCGTTTACACATCCACAACAAGATTATGACAACGTCAACCCTCAGTCATGAAAATTGTTTTTAATGAGAGACCAGTCCATAGAAATTGCTTTATTGTGTCGCACAATTGGCCCTCTTGGAATGAGTACCTTTTAACAAGTAAATAATAAAATAAATATGAATCCTAGCGAGAATAAAAATTATTGGTGTCTTTATCTTTTCACGCAAAATTTAAACTATGAAATAATAGTGTTAGAAATATGAAACCTTTTCCATGCTGAAATATCCGCATTCCGTGTTTTTAAGAAGTGTGAAATTCCCGCGATAGGCCTGAAAATTTATGATTAAATGATATTAATTCCACTTAATTTTGCAGATTATAGATTCCGGCAATACCATGACAACGGAAGACATCGTGCAGCGAATAATACGCCATCGACTAGAGTTCGAAGTACGAAATACACGCAAGGAGCAGAATGAGATCGCCGTCATGAAAGCGATACAGAAAGAACATCTCAACCAGAACGGCACGAGTTTCGAGCACGCTGGTTAAATATAAAAAATCACATTACCAAAAAGAATCCTATGTAGAAAAAATATTTATAGCTAATTTTTTTAAACCAAAACGCTTAGCCTAAGGCTAGGCTTTAAGTTGCTGAAAAGCGTACTGAAGACGATAGGGTAGAACCATATGAGCTCACAGAACAGACCATATATCTTAGAGACTCCGTACAACCTGCGACCCTCGCTGCCAACATTAGAATCAAACAGTATAAGTGGCTGGGCTAGAGGCAGCAGTTAGCGCTCCTAAAAACCTCCGCGCCTCTTAAGGTTAGCAGTTTTAATCTACTATATAAAAATAAGTCGGGTTTTCCTTCCTGACGCTATAATTCCAGAACGCACGAACCGATTTCCACGGTTTTGCATTCGTTGGAAAGGTCTCGGGCTCCGTGAGGTTTATAGCAAAGAAAATTCAGGAAAAATTTCAACAGAAAAGCGGGAAAATCTTTTTTCACATACAGCGCCATCTCTGATACATAGCTACACCAAACGAAATGTTACATAAAACGAAGCCATCTGGTGGCGAAACGGAGTTCGCCGGGTTTGCTAGTTGCTAATAAAAGTTAGGCTGTGTCTTTAGGCTATATGTATGGTCTGTGGCCATATTTAAATTGAAGTTCTCGAGTTTTATAAATAAGTAATCTTTGTTACGTCTTTAGGTTACTAGACAAATTAACTGTTAAAATGCTTTGTAAAAGTTGGTTAATGTCTTGTGTTGTAAATTAGAAGCAATATTACTGCTTATGGTATTTCGTGCAATATAGTGTACTATTCTATTAATAATAATAATATAATTCCTCTAGATCCAAACGTCATGCATCTCTAGATTCAAACATGAAATATATGACTGAAACTAGATGGCGCTGAAAGCGTAGCCTGTGGGATATTGAATCAAATGAAATGAAATCATGTTTAAAGCAAATTAGCATGGACCGATCTATTTGAAAACGTCATTGGTGAAAGCTACCAGCTCTTTAAAGAAACCGTTAAAAAATGTCATTAAACGGCATCCGCGGTATACTTGATTGTCTGGCGATCAGCAGTCCTCTTCTTTGGTTCACCCATGCTAAAAATCAATAATGATAACTACACAATATTCATTATTATAATTATGAATTCCAGTGCTTACCCGCCTAAGTATTTATTAAAACCTTAATGTTAATTGTTGCGAGTTTATGTCTAATTTTAAAACTTCGTGTAAAATATTTCGAATTAGTATTACTCAGCGACCCTGTTGTTAAATTCTTTGTGAATTGTGAAGTATAGTTTAAGTACATATATATTCGGTAATGAAAGCCCTTCGGCCGTCTACGATGGTTTCGATGAAGGAATTATTCTTCCGTGCACGTAACTAGTTCCGATGGAGGAATTATTCTTCCTTTTACGAAACCATGGTCGATTATTCTACGTAAACGCAACCCAACCGTGGTTTCGTAAAAGGAAGAATAATTCCTCCATCGAAACTAGATACGTGCAAGGAAGAATAATTCCTTCATCGAAAGCAGTTACGAAACTATTTTCGTAGATGGCCGGGCATAGAAGTTGTGGTTTTACCCAGTTTTTATTATCATATATTCTACTAAAGTGCTGTCGCGGAGTAGGAAGCATTTCTTAAAATGGCCCCTCATAACCTTGCCGTTAGATAGCCTGTGCGTTTGTTTAAAGGTTTATTGTACGTATTTCTTACTGCTCGGCAACAGCACTTTATTAATGTACATTTTGTTTTTCAATGTTAAACTCCTTTTTTTGGTGGCTTTACATACTGTTATTTTGGTATTATTAAATACCGTGATACATATACTTTTGGATGTAGAATTCTAATGCAAACGTTCTCAATTATTTTTATTAACTTTATATAAACTTTCTTAATTTATGATGATTCAGAGCTGTAAATTGCATATTACAATATATCACGATAAAAATAGTCAAATTATACATTGTTTCTTTAACAAACAATTCTATGAATTACGAAGTACAGAATAAAATAATATTACTCATTATATAAATAATACCGCATAACTTACAAAATAATTTGAAAGCATCAAAAAACAAACAATTAATTATTTAAATAAACTTTAAAAAATCTTAACCGTTCCCGGCATAAATTGCGTCGCTTCATGCTGAAGTTATACACCAAAGGGCCTAGCACACTAGCTATTATCGCGCACACTAAGCATCTGTCACTCTTTAACTAATATGCGGGTGCGAAAGGTACGAATGCTTTACATGCGCGATAAAAACAGTGTGCTACGGAGGCTTTTATAGGAACTATATTTCTATTGCGTCGAAAACAAAGATGTACTCTATTTCTACATTACAAACGGCCAAAAGCGTGTCAAGTCAAGCTACTTATCGGGTTCGGAAGTCAGTTTAAAAATGATAAATTGAATTATGTAGCAATCCACGTAAATTGTATGAAGTTAGTCCTCCACGCGATAATCAGGGCTAGGGTTTGATAATTGGCCAGTAAAGCGACTGCTGCTTGTGCAAGGATTTCCTCACGATTTTTTCCCTAATCATCATTATCATCATCCGCCTAAGTCCCATACGTCCCATTGCTGGGTAAAGGCGGCCTCTCATAGTGACAGGGATCGTGCAGTACCTTCTTAATTGTGGTATCGTTATTGGTTAATGGCAAGGTAAAAAAATCCTACTACCTACTGTGCGAGGCGAAAGAAATAGCGGACGAGAGTGCAACTTCCTTCCCATATCAAACTCATCAGCTGATGGTTGAGATGGTTCTGAGCAACAAACAAGTAACTAAGTTAATATTTACTAAGGTAAGCATGCGTACATATAAACTGCTGCTGCTGTGCGCTACAAAGAAATGGTGTGCTATTCAGCAAAAGACTAGCGAAAGATCTGACAGAAATATAAATACTAAGGAGGGATCACAGGGCCACCAACATCGCACCAGAAAAAAAAAGAATACATTGTCTATGGTCGACCACAATTAACGTATTGACTGATACAGTAGGGTGAATAGGATATCTGTGCATGGACATGGAGTTGCCATGGCCGAAAAATGTACTAGTGTAGGTCCCTGCCTGACGGCACTGTGTTGTATTTGTATGTATGTTTATTGAAAATGGCTGAACAATGTACCTAGTGAGAGGAACTATTTTTACATTTGTGCTATGTTTAAGTTGAGTGACGTGGTGTAACAGGATTTTGTGACTTTAAACGCAATAAGTTTGGCTAGTAACTGAGGAGATTTCAGTAAACACAAATATTTCTTCATACAAAGGTAAGTGTTTTTACGCCGCCCACAGCCATTCAACCTGTAACATTTTTGTTGATAAGATCTTATAAAATGGGACATTAACTATGAAATACGATTATTTTATATTGGTCCATGTGTAAAAAATTGTTTTAATGACGTTTCATTGTTTGGATACCAATGGTTGAGATGAAATTCGTGTATGACATGTAAATCAGCTGTCATTTCATTGATTGTTCGGTGTGTAATCAGACACCTGATTAATTATTATTAACTCTCTGGAACCTAGGCGGCTGACAACCGCAATTATAACTGTAGATGGTTTAGTCTAAGAAACTGGTATGTCATGCTTGTTGGTTGCCAAATACTCTGATTCACCATCAACAAATGTTTATCCGACAACATACTTTCTTTGAACAACACTACCAACCGTGTAATTAAGCAGTCTCAAAAAGCCTCGAAGAAACTGGCTATGGTGAGTTGTATTTATTACTCCATGTTGAAGAGTCCGTAAAAATAGCAAGTCTAACAACATTCATTGTGAATGTAATTAAGGCAAATTATAACCATTTGTTTTTTTCTCTCATCTGAGTTTGAAAGAGTAACTCGTTTTACATATTGAGGTAGTACGATGTCCTAACTTAAATGGCATGAGGTACTATTTGGAGCTTACTCTTTGCTCTCATATAAGTACATCACACTGTACGGCATGGCCGGTTCTCGTTTCGCTCACTCACTATGCTACACAAACAGAAAAACCATGCAGGTCATTGCCTTATCTGTCTACTTACTTTATACCAAAATGTAAATAATAAGACAAGCAAATTAATGAATAAATATAATGAGGCCATTTTGGCTGTAAATGCTACAGTGGGTGAATTTTTGTAGATTGAAGAGATGCAGGAGATTGAGAAAACTTTATTAATATCCACAATATACCTACATGGCCAAAATGAAAAGATAACATGTAATTATAGAACAGGTGGTGATTTGACCAGATATTTGAAAGTTGATAGCTCGCAAAGAGCCCCTGCGTAGACCACTAGATACAAGAAAATATCTTGCTTTAATAACTGCAATAATTTATAATATTTGATATAAAAATAAGTATTTTTTCATTATTTACTGCTGTTATAGGCCGCTCATATCGATTGACTGTGGTAGCTGATCATAGGCTTACTTTTCATGCAAAGGATCGCAGTTTCAAATACCTGCTAGTAACTATGAATTTTTTGGAATTTATGTTCAGAATTCAATTTGATATTACCGCTAGCATTTAAAAGAAGGAGAACATGAGGAAACGGGGACACGTCTGCGAAGTAATTCAATGATATGTGTGAAGTCCACAATCTGCATTAGATTTGCGTGGCAACTACTGCCCAGTCCCTCTCACTATGAGAGGAGACCTGTGCCCAGCAGTGGGACATATATAGTCTGATGATGATGATTCAAACTTATCTTTGATAAAAGTGATGTTTATATTTAGGTTGTAGATGTTCAATGGAGACTTTCCTATTTAATCACAGATCAAATGCTTAAGAACTGTTTGTGAATTTGGCCATATTGTCAAGGATAATGAAAATCCGTGAATATAGCATAGCATATAGTACTGGTGGTAAAGTGTGTGTATCTGCAAAGGACCTAGTAGGGAAAGAACTTTTAATAAAATACCCAGCTCCTTTGTAGATATACACCCTTTACCAAAGCTACATTGCCGGATTTGCACTATCAATAAGGATAAATGGTTATTGTTATAAATTATTTTATAACACTGCTATATATTTTTATGTATATATATTTACCTTACAAAAACCTTCTAAGCAGCCTTATTTATGTCCAATAGTATTGACCCTAAAATGGAATTAAAAGCCAGGTTGGTGACATTTTAGCTGGCTTTTTTTGCCAAAAATACATGACTAATTATGGCTAGCATGACATCTCTGCATCTTCTGCTCTACTCACTGTTTACTCGGTTTTTAAGTTCAATAACTGAGATTTACACAGCACTCAAATCAAAGCATAAAGTGATGCACCATTTGCATTCTAATCCACATGGTAAATGATGTGCACTAAAAGACAGGGGCGTATTTACCCTAGGGCCAACCGGGCCATGGCCCGGGGCGCTAATCCACCAGGGGCGGCGTAGGCGAGTTTTGAAGTTATTTAGGTATTTAAATAGGCGAAAATTGACCACCCCCCTTATCTCCGAAACTACTGGGCCTTTTTCTTTAACGTCTTGGGCGGCGAAACCTATTGGCCCGGGGCGCCAAATTTCAAAATACGCCCCTGCTAAAAGAGTTAAAAATGTCATTGCAATTTTAGAAAATTGCCAGACATACTACGTTTTTGCAGTGTGCTTCTGTTATTGTTGGTTTCTAATGCATATTACATACATTCATGTACTCATTATTTACTTCTGTCTGTCTCCAAGAGCACCAAAATAATTGCCAATGTTTTGTAAATTGTATATTTTTATGAATGCATTTCACACAACAGTTGTCTTACAGCAATTTATCTTGTCTAAACTTAGTGACAGTACGATTTAGCTCATTACTCTTTGAAATTTGCCATAGTTCTCTTTTCCCAAGATATTTTTGTATACATCTTGTGTATTTTACCAGAATGAAACTCAAGACTGTCAAATATCTATTCTTTATTGCACCTTAGAACATATTGTCATTAATTAATGCGCCGTCTGCCTTAGAGCCTAGAACTCCGTTAGCTCATTAGGGTTGAGCCTGCATCAATCATGGACTCTTGTCCCCAACAATGAGAAAATCTACCAGACCTAACAGATTAATTGTGATAACCATACCTACTTACATTTAGATTACTATAGGTTAATACTGTAATAAAGTTCTAACTTAAATAAAACACACAATATGGAGTCCTCTATGTGGTATTCTGGATAAAATTTGTTATTGCTCAAACTCACCCAGGTTGTCCCTGGCCTACTTAACTTGTTATTTGTAGATGCAGTGGAAACTTTTCCTAATCACAATCTGACCGCCTTGTTTGTAATAATTGTTTTTGTCAAAACTTCGCTGCGCGTGCAATACCGCGGAAGAGCACTTTGTAAAAACCGCGTATCTGCGTTTTTTTAGGAACAAGAAAAAACTGAATATCTCAGTCATTTAACTACATATCATTACATATCTCAATTTTGTGCCGTGCTGATGTTACGCGGTCACAGACCATGTATCCTATGGTCAGTGTACGCGGTATTTACAAACTGCTCTTCTGCGGTATTGCACGCGCAGCGAAGAAAAGTGTTTTGAGTTAAGTACCTATGTATGTATATTTTTTGAATAGTTTTCTATTTGACATGATCAATTTATTTCTTAGCCATAATGAGTCAACAGCGTATGAATGATAAATAAATTTGGATCGCCTTTTGTGCATAATGTAAAGAAACTTCATAAAGGTTAATTGTATATATACCTAAATATTTGAATCTCTTAAAGAGTCGTTTTGCTTGGAATAATGCGAACGAAAGCCTTAAACCTCAAAGGCTTCGGCAAAAGGCGGAGGTCTGAAAAACGTTTAGTAGGCTTAAGCGGGGTAGAGAGGCTGGGTCGCGCGGGCGCAGCTCGCCGCGGGCAGTTCGAGCCATGAGTCACAGCCGCCCAAAATAAACTGTGGAATGGGCGCCGCCTATCGGCTCGGGCGGGCGGTGGGTAGATCAGTTTAGTGGCTGCCGCGACGCCGCCACCGCTAGAGGAGCGGTAAAGAGCGCGCGCGCACTGACGCACGGGTGGCGGCGCCGGCGCGGGATGCGCTGCCATGCCGGTACGACATCGCGAACTCGGCGACGAGATCGCACCCCCCGAGCCCAAACGCTGCAGACACTGCGACGGTACGATACAATGCTTAATCACTTGACCACTACCCTTATGCACGTGTATACACGCTGATAAAAAAAATTGATTCCGAAACCGAATACTTTTAGAAAACTTTGATAAGTTAGACTATGTGCTCAATTCTGTTAGAATCGTCGTGATAAGTTAGACTATGTGCTCAATTATGTTAGAATCGTCGTGACAAGTTAGACTATGTGCTCAATTCTGTTAGAATTGTCGTGATAAGTTCGAATATTTGCTCAATTCTGTTAGAATTGTCGAACTTCACATGGAAATGTTTGCAGATTTAAGTATTTTCCTATAACGAACTATCAGTTAGTTAGAGTATAACAAAAGACTGCGTTTTAGAATTAGTGACAAGATTTAACTCGTCAAGATGAAAGTGAAGCCTATCTGTAAATGCACCGACGTCTGACTAGATCGCATTAGATTAAAAAAATGCGATGGGTTTTGCATAAGCAAGCCACGAGATTATGGATTATGTTTTATCATTTTGATATGTTTTCTAATAACATCTACTAATGCTATATTTACAGTGGCATAGGTCAATACTTCGTTACCATTCGGGAGAATTTTAAGTAGTGGAATAAAAGTATGTCACAGATAGAGTCATTGTACTATCTCCCACGTTGACCTAAAACGAAGGTTTCCAAGTTTTTAAAGAGACAGGTGTAATGTCAGTACTGATCATTACTGGGATACCTTGTTATGTTTTGTCTCTGTCCTACATGGAACTGTTATTCAATTTCCCCTTTCGTTATCTAAATCACTTTCCCTTGCGCTGATTGATTGTTTATGAAGACATCGGATCGTTTAATTGGTTGTTTGAGCAGCGTTTGAACCGTGTAATTACGGTGCGTGCTAATCGCCGCCCGCGCACTCCACCACGTGCGGCGTTGACTGACAGCTGTACCCCCCCACCTATATTGACACCAGCATTTGTTTCCTCACCTGTTTACGCGAAGGAATTTAGCTTTTATCCTCATACATATAGTTGTCACAATTCTGAGACGATCATTTTGCTGAAAGTAAAGTTGTGTGAAGTAGACTTTTTTATTTTGTAAATGGTGTCAGCCCTCCACTAACCGGTAACTAGTTCATGGCAGATCATTCGCTATTGAATTTACCCTTTTAGCCTTCCATATCTATGATTTTTGTGAGAGTCACTTCAATAAAATGTTCAGTGACCGCTTCCTTAATATTATTTCGCAGCGACCCCCATCGAATATTCATTATTATTTCATAAGAAAAAAATAGGTATAAAGTAAAATTAAAAATCTTAGGTTCGTAACCAATAGTTTGACGGAAGACCGATAATTTAGACTGAATTTTTTTAGCTAAATATATAATATGAAAAAAAATATATATATGTTAAAGGAAAATATATATGTAGGTCCAGGGTTGTTACGAAAGTTTTTAGATGTATAAAACTATCATAAGTTACTTCTCAAATAGCATGACAAATTACGGATTATTTAGCTATTACCCTTTTTGTATAATAAAATTACGTACTGGCCCGCTACATTTTTTACTTATATAATAACCACACATCTATAAGCTCCATTGACTACCAGTGCTGTTTCTTCATTAAAATGCAACCGTTCAATAAAATTTAAAGGTGTTATTTTATTATTAATAATATTTTACAACTATATGAACTTTTACAAAATAAAACAGTTTATATATGTATGTAAACTTTTTATTGCACATAAAAAGTTATAAAAAAGAAACGCACATGTAATATTAATTGTAAAAAAGGGAACTTATCCCTTTAAGGTATCTCGTCAAGTTAATCATAAAGTAAATGAGAAAAACAGTGCAAGAGGACAGACAAACAATTCCAAAAGCAATACAGAGAAAGAACTAAGTAAATATAATAAATAAATATAGTATCTACACCTACATACTTTGTAAAAATATCCAAATATGTAAAGATATACTTATATATATTTATAAATATTTCAATATATAGACGGTCGCAACCACAGACAGACCATTTCCTTAAATTTAAGGTCTTACTTTACATGTCGGAACGACTATTTCATGCTTCCCGTAAACTGGGCGAGAGTACGTAAGAGAGGAATAGATGGTGTGCGAGCGAGTGTGTATGAGCTGTAAAACTTTGACGTGAAGGAAACACCTTTAAAGTGCATCAGACCTGCTGCCAAACCGTAAAAGTGAAAAAGTGTTTACCATGATTACTTATTATCAGCTCAAGCGCAGTAGTTTAACGATTTGCTATGAGTTAGGCCTCGGGAACTTTCAGAACCTTCCATTGAATAAGCTCGATAAGCTCGAAAAAAAAACTGTTTTACAATTAACGCAATAGGTATTATGTGTTATTTTTTATCTTCTGTTCTGTTTTTATGTTATTCTTCTGTGTGTTTGCCGTGACTTTACCAGATGGTTCCAAGGGAAGACCAGCGCTGGCACACAAGCCAGCATTATGCTGAGTTGGGACCTTTTTGTAACAGTTGGCACTGTTCTTCTATTCTAGTATTTTTCGTGTATATTATTTATTTTTTTGTGCTCTGTTATGAATAAATGTTTCTTTCTTTCTTTCTTTCTTTCATAAGGTCATTATAATATATGTCACCAAGTTTTGTATGTATTTTCCAAATATCAATGCAATTAGACGACCGAAAGTGAGTAAATTCTCCATTGCGTGATTAATTCGTACATGAGTTAATTTCAGAGCCTATAACCCTGGATCGCTGGAACCCATTTCGATCAAACCTAGCTAAAAACCACCTCGACAACACTACCTAGCGATCATCCGTTCTTGAGTCGCAGTGCAACACACAGATAGACTGACAAATAGCCGAATTCACAAAGGCCAAAAGTCTTCGATTAAATTGACGTTTCTGAATGCGTTGACAGCTGGTTGATGGAAATTAATAATCAAAGATGAAATGCTTTAGTGGCGTTTGTAAATTCAGCCCAAAGAGGACAAACTTATAACACCCCGAAGAGATCAACGGGGCCCTATTACCGAGCCTACAATGTTCGTGCGTCCGTCCGTCCTTCTGTCAATAGAGGCCTCTAGCTCGGCAACCATCTGTAAGAAGTAGAGAGTAGTAAAGTACTAAATACTGGCAAATAATAATAAAAAAAAGATTCCGACGAATTGAGAACATCCTCCTTTTTTGAAGTCGGTTAAAAATAAAAAATGAAACAACCTGGGAAGTTCCCCGTCGTACATTGAACCCTAAAAATCGGTTGAGACCGGTTCTGATCGGTTACACCAATTTTCTTCGAGTTGTTTTCCAAGTTTCTGAGGGAATAAGTTTAACCGAATTCCAAAAGTCGCGGCCAGAAGCTCTTATTTAATAAACCGTTTATTTAAAATGATTTCATAAAGAATAGAAATTCGTTAATCGTTTTTAAACTTTTGTGTTTGTGACAATCAGTTAACGATTTTATAATTCTTGGGTTATACTGGCTCACCATTCGGAATATGCAATCTAGAATCTAGAACTAGGTTCTCGATGTTTCTAAAGGAGCGCAAGGAATTTATCTTTAGCTACCCTTACTCACTGGAGTAAGTAATATGTGTCACGCCGTCGGGAATGGAAAGTGCATATAAATAGTGGCAAGAACGCTACGGAGTGGGCCGCCCGCCTTATGTAACCCGCTCGTAAACACGCTCGTAACGTACAAATTGTCTCCACAGCACCTAAGGTGTTTTAAGCGCTTCGTTACGAACCTTAGCAATGCTAATTACCCAATGGTTTTAAATTAATCTTGCCGTTTGGCTCTGTACGTTCTTCTTTCATTTAATGATAATAAAATGCTCTTCGCAAGTTCAAACCTTTCAGCTTTATAACACTTACACTTATTCGAAGAACTTACAGTTTTAACATTTCAACATTCCGTTTTTTAGGACTTTACATTTCTATCTATATATAGTGGATCATCGATGGAGACTGCATGTCCGTTTAACCTGGAATTATCATTTGTATGTTTATTGAAATTAATATTTTTATTATTATGACCCTTATGGCCGAATTCAGAAAGGCCACTAAAATTGAGCTTTAATTAAAGTGACGTTTCTGTATAGGTTGACAACTAGTTGAGGGACATTTACCTACTTTATCTAGTCAAATGCTTAAGTGGCGTTTCTGAATTCGGCCATTAGAGACTATATTTCTCTAAGAAACTAACCTAGATTAACTTTTCACGGGACCCCGAGACTTATACGACTCTCTTATTCTTTACTAGCTGTGCCCGCAACTCCGTTCGCGTAGAATATGTTTAAATCCCAGGCAAGCTTTTAAACCTTCAAGATTTCAAATGAATGATCTTAAAATAAAAACATTTTTTTAATGTGTATCATCTTTTCTCTCGCTTTGCTGCAATCTGTACAAGTTGTATATTATTTAGATTTTACTTAACTTCTTAAAGAAAGAGAACCAAAACCCTTGAAAACTAACTTGTGTTACTCGTTCTTGGACAAAACCCAACAAAGTCTCAAATTGAACCGAAAGTGAACACCGAAACTTAACTAAAACTGAATCAAAACTGAAATGAAACCGAACCGAAAATGAACCGAAACAAACTGAAATTGAACCGAAAGTGAACCGAAACAGAACAGAAATTGAACCGATAGTAAACCGAAACAGAACCGAAACTGATAATTATCGAAGAGGCGTAGTGCGCCAAGACCATACGGACCGAGGGACTCGACTTGGAATTGTTATAATAATAATATTAATAATCATTAAATTCAGATATGATTCGATTAAAATTAGACTGCCGAGTTTCTTGTGGCGGCTCTTATCAGCAGATTTCACCCTTCGAAGCACTGGAAGGTTCAGATAGGTACCTATGTGGAAGAGCCTTGGATATTTGTTCTGTTTTAATTTAAATTTTTAACACGTCAGTGTTCTCATTTCTACAGGCATATTTTCAGAGGTTTTAAATCTATAAGTTTTACCCTTCTATACATTTTACCCTTTTCAGTCTAGTCTACTATGTATTGTCAACTCTGCGCGAATTCCATTCACACGGATAGATGTAGTCCCAGTGTGTAAGAGATAATTTGGTCTTGGAGCATCGCGTCTCGTACCATACGTTAGCCATACTTCGCGTAACACTTGTCTCACTTGCATAATTGGGGCGTGTCGGCGCACGCGTTACGTCTGAATACTATGTATATTTAACCCCATATGTTTACTGTTAGTAGTGATTTTACTAACGCAATCATAATCGTGGATTCTGGAAGTCTCCAATGCTTGTCCTATGAATTATATGCCTAATAGCTTGGGTTCGATTTGATCTTGATCATTTAACCGTTAAGGGGGAAACTCGCGTGTCGGTTTTCATTCAAAATACAAAACACGAAACGAACCAAAATTACCAACTTTATTGTTTTAGGGCTCCGTAGTCAAACTAGGAACCCTTACAGTCTTGCCATGTACATCTGTCTGTCTGTATTTCAAAGAAACTTTTTCTCGAAGACTATTTAACTTACAAAACTGATATTATGTACAATCATTAATGTTTGTCCCGCGCACGAAAATAAATTTATTTTTTACGGTAGCTCCATCTAAATATTTGAAAAATATCTCAATGACAGCTTATATAACAAACTTTAATGGAAATCTATCACAACTAAGTAGGCTTCATTGGTTCATATGTTATAGGTGACGACGCGGTTAGCCTAGTTGGTAGTGTCCCTGCTTCCAAAGCTAGAGTTCCAGGTTCGATCCCCGATAAGGGCAAATATTTGTGTGATGAGCACGAATGCTTGTTCCTGAGTCGTGGATATTTCCTATGTATTTAAGTATTTATTTATTTATATAAGTATGTATATCGTCGTCTAGTACCCATAACACAGCTTACTTTGTGTCTAGATCGATTTTTGTAAAGATTGTCCTATAATTTATTTATTTATTTATTATTTATCTTGTTAATTACCCTCTGAAAATCATTGAAAATAACACCAAATAACTTTAAATAGAATACCAACTAATCGTTTGGTATTTGGTGTTATGGTTGAAAAGTGGGGTAACAGGGTGTGGGGAAGCGGCCACTACGAAAAATCCTTTCACTACTGAACCACACAAAACTTGTACGAACATTTCGATTTAAATGCTGAGCCCAATTAAAGACCCTCTTTGAACGTGAGGTTTGAGGTATTAATAATAATAATATTTTTATTTCAAATGTCATAGATTCATATTTGTTAGTAATCAAGCAATCTTAAAATCTACTTGTTAGTTAATAATAAATTTTTAATAGCTACACATTTTGGGTGCTGCCGGTGTATTGCTTTCCAAACCATGTTTCAGAAAATAGGGTTTATCATTTGTAGCAACGATTATGGAACCCCACACTGAGCCATGCCTCGACATGCTCTTGACTAGTTTTTTCATTGTAAGATGGAAATAATGTCAAAAATCTTGCCAAATGAACTGCACTTGTACTAAAATTTGGCACAATATTGATTTTGTTATTTTCAAGATACATATCATCTCACACCTTTTTTCATATTATTTTTGGGAAAGCATCTGAACTAGCAAATACACTTTCGAAAGTCAATGAAGTTGAACATGAAGAAAACAAAAAAGCGTGTTATCATCAAATCTTGGCACGCAACCTGTTCCTGCACTTGGATTGGAAAGCTTTCGGTTAACTTTATATGTTACCGTTAAATATTGACAGAATTGATAAAACAGTAATTTTGGCTATTCACTTTCCAAATATGAACACGCGAGTAGTATCGCGGTTGTCTGCAACTCGTGCAGTGTAATGACAGGTGCTTACCGTTACCCGCGGCGGTCGTCGTCGGCCGGCGCAGACGCCGATTAATTAGGGTAGCTCGTCGAGACGCGAGACAGCCACAGCCGCCAGAGACGCCTCGGATGAAATCATCCGTCATCATTACAGAACACGGTGTCGTAGCGCCGAAATACTAAAACCGAATTCCTGCATTGCTAATTCACACAGCCTATTAAGCAACTCAATTCAGTCATCAATTTAATTCCGAAGTTGAAACGTCGCAGTTCAATTATACAATTATGGATGGCTATATTATTAGCTACAGAACAATTTCATAGCGGTGCGATAATAAAACGAGACACGTCATTAAAAGTAGTAAATCATGTTGTTTAAGATAGTGGTTATTATGACACAGTTTTGTCCTATTAGTAGTAACGCGTTGTTGTTTACGATTCAACAACGGAGAGGCGAGACCTTGTTTTTCCTCAATTTTGGTTCCAGTGAAGAATGTCGTAACGGAGGCGTTGTTTTCGTTTGCCAGGGCGGTTTAATCGTCCGCCCACGTGCGCAAGCGCATTCGTGGCTCACAGTTCGAGATCTTCCCTATATAAGTACTAGAAAAATCATTGAAGCTTTTACAATACTACTCTTTTATGTCAGCATGCCTCTGTTTTTGAGTTTCTTCGAAGTCCTTTATTTTCCGTGTTTAACATTTTTGGGTATTTTTCTGGTCGTGAGTATGGAATTTGTAATTTACCGCCCAAGAACGGAGTAAGATCTATTTATGAATCGTCCACGCTGAAAGGGTTATGCGAATTCTGTCCCACGTAAGAATGGAATGTTTGTGTTGATGAGTAGGTACAAACACGCGTTATTCTGGGTAGTGCATCCAACATTTACAGTGTAAACTTTGTATTCGAACATAAAACTATTTCTTTTGAAATCTTGATTTCTGATTTATTATTTTATACTCTTTTCTCTTTCTCTTTTATACTTTTATCTTAAGTATAACAGTTCATGTAATTATTGGCTACCTTGTTGTGTGGGTTGGTAATAGTAGTGATCATCCGATGTTGTCAGAGACAGTATTCGACAGTTTATGGGTGGCAGTTAAATATACCCGTCTCGGTTTGTCGTCACAAATAGAATTTTGGCACTGACTGTCCGTGGTTGTGTAATTCACATATAAACCACTTGTTGAATTTAAACTATCTACGTATCGTTCTTGTAACTTTAATCATGGTATTAAGCACGGTTACCCTCTTACGTTGATTTAAAACACCGGAGATCTTGTAATAAGGTAAGAGGGTTTCAGAATTATTATTTGTAGGGTGATTTAGTAACAACTTCAGTAAAATTCTGTTTAGTTGTCATATACATAATTTTAACATTATCGACAGACACGATTTTTAACACTATCGGGTAATTAGCCAACTCGTCCCCATTTTAAATACGCACCTTGACCTCGTTGTTTTTATGATGGATCTATTATTCACTTTTATACTTTTCTTTCTATACTGCACTCGTAAAATTTCCGGTGAGTTTTGCCAATAGGCAGTAAATCATTAAAAACTAGACGATAGTCTAACATTATGTAGAATCACCTGAAGGTTCGTTGATCGATTACGTTCGTCTTAAATTTATTAAGGGGTTTCGTAAAATATTGTGTAGTTGCGAGCATGGTTTACTGCCAGGTGCATTATCCATAATGTAACAAACTTTAACGGCGATATTTTTGGCTCTCGAACAGATATTATTATGATGAACGCAGAGGTGTCGTCGGATGCGATTAGCGCAAGATGCGCCGGCCATGCGAACCATATTACCGATATCTAACGACAGCATCTTGGACCCGTGTCAAGGCGCCGTCGACAAACCACTTTCAATTTCTATGCCCGCTTTATCCTATAGCCATATATAAACAGCTAGATATATCATTAAAAAAATAGGGCTGTAGTGCCCCAAATATTATTAAAAATATCTCCATAACATGTTTTATACCAAAGATAGTTTTGAATTTAGGGCAGCTTCTGTGACACCCGTCAACTAAGTGGCATTTAGACATATTTCGGCCGACTTTCAAAATACTTCTGAGAAATCGCGCTGTGATTTTAACATGAAACAAATTTTTCACTCTATTATTAAAAGAATCTGTTTTTCACATCTAATAAAAAATGCACGCACATTTAATATAAATTAGTTCTTTGCGCTGCGTTATAAAAAGTAATTGATTCAAATTAGACTCGAATGGGACACGGTGGCGTTTGTAGGTATGTATGTTGATTCGACGATAACTTGTCTAAGTAGGTATCGTTGATCCGATCTTCATGTAATTTGGTAGACGAGTGGTTGGGGCACTTACAATTTTTAAATTCGAACATGAGCAGAGTCTGTTCGGGGGTGTTATGAAAATAGGGGGATCCCCCTTTAAGTGCTAGGTTACACGCTCAGTATTCCATCAGTTCAGTACGTCAGTCTGGTCAGAATTACGAGAAAATGACCGTCGACCGTCATTCTCCGGTCATTCTGACCAGACTGATGGAATACTGAGCGAGTATCCTAGCACTAAGGGTGTTGAAAACTTTAATGTTAAAATCTGTGATGTAACTAAACTGTAAACTTTAATGTTAAAATGTGTAATGCTAAAACTTGAATGTAAAAAGTGTGATGTTTAGATATAAGAGCTTGTTGAAATTAGAACAAGATATATAACTAAACGTCACACTTTTTCGAGTTAACCCCCTTTTCACTAGGACCCCGGAAATATGCTTTGTTGATTTTCGGTTAATATTTGTAATGAATGCTGTAGGTACATCGCGAGGTCTCTGTTCAGAGTAAACCAATAGTTATAGAAAACTGTCGTTTGTTTTTTGTTTTGTAAGCTATTAGAGTAATCCTCAACTGTTAAAATCTGATGAGTGATAAATCTTTTCTTATTTCCATGAATGGAATTTGTAATGTAAACAATATGAAATAGCCAGGAGCATTTAGAAGCCTCGAGAAAGATTTTTATAGTCTTTCTTTTTGCTTTTTCGCGGTTTCTAGTGCACATAAATTTGCGTCTTCTTAAGTGGCGGGATCAATTCAATGGGCTGTCAGTAGAATGACAAACGTACGAACGTACGTAATGAAATTGACTATAAATATAGTTTTATTGCGGAAAAACAACGTTGAGTAGTCGCGAGCTACTAGCTAGATAATAGGATCGAGATTTGTCGAGCCGACGGCGCGAGAGAGACAATCGAATTCTTTAAACGTTTTCGTTTATTGTTGACGTTTATTTTAACAACACGAGTGTACCCGAGCGAGGGCGTCGCGCGGGATTTCATAAGTCTGTTAAATTAATGTGATGCCACTAGCGCGACATCCAACGTTAAACATCCCCAAATACATTCTAAAATAAAAAGTGCTATCGAATGGACGTAACGACATCAGAAGCTTCTACTTTGCATTTGTATAACACTTTCCGGTTCGCTACAAGTCATCGAAATCCTTGTAACGATCTTTGGCTTCTATAAATCTTTTATGTTTTAACGATTTTAGAAGTTAAGAAACGGCTTCCTGAAAAAAGTACATTATTTACTCCTACCGCTAATTTCAGTATTTAAATTGCAATATATTAACGTACAGATATAGTGAATAATATGGTTCCATCGGTAAAACTCGGATCTCAATCGGAAGACGACGGGACCCGAAGTGTCAATTAATTATTGTATTCAATGAGTGACATGTTTATATTCATTAATATGAAACTTTATTATTTAGTGTCAAATGTCAAAATGAAAAATGATAGCATGGTATGATGGGTACTGGCCCTCAATTCTCGATGCATTCGAGATAATGTCGATTGCGAGATTAAACGTCAGATTCATACAGTTGCGTCAAATGACTGTATGCACTGACGTTTAATCTCGATTGTGAGATTATCTCGAATGCACCGAGAATTGGGAGCCTGCTGAAGCTAATTGAGAGAGCACGATAAATACGAACTTTTCCGATAAAACACGATGGAAACTAATTATGCACTACATCGTAGCTCGAGCAGGGAGTTTGAAGTTTATCCTTGACGTACGTTTAAAGTTTTTGACGTCAATGTTATAAAATGCAGGAGGTATGCGCTCGCTTGTTGCGTGATTCATTGCACTAGATTCTATCCAATTAATAGATTTTTTATAGACTATATTTGCACGTTTTATGTCCGTCTCTTTGAACTTTAATGAGAGCTAATCACAAAAGGCGACCTAGTTTACGTGTAATGAGTTATTCGATGAATTTTTAGAAAACAAGAAACGAACGTTCCTAGAACATTCAAACTGCAGCAATAACATTAGATTTTTTCAATAACTAATAGCGTATTTGCTGTAAACCTAAATCAGATCAAATATAAAACGTTTAAAAATGACTCTTATATAAATGAAACGCTGTTTAATAGATTATAAATGATTAGTTCCCGGTTAGCAACATGCGCGTAGTAGATAATCATAATAGTAAACATCCGTACAATACGTGCCTGCGAACAACGTGCAGTTTCGAGGCATTTCTGCCATGTATCGGCAGTGTTTACGCGCTGCGACCCTGGGCGACGGCAAAAATAACCTTTCTTATACAATATTCGTTGCCGATCCGTTATAGAGCAGAGTTGGAGCGCGCACCGAAGCAGTTCTGAACTTCTGAACGATTCGAGCCGGTCGTCGCTATTCTGCCGGTGGCATTATCCTCACATGCCACACGCCCAAAAACTAAACACCTACCTACCTACTTATTACGGGACATTAATAGCTTGGGCTTTTAATAGCATTTAAGGCATTCAAGTGCGCTTTGTCACGTTATGCCTCAATTTAATCTTTAAGCCCCAGGCTTAAAGATTTACTCAGGTAAATGTTAATGGAAATAAATCTCATTTAGTACATATTCAATATGCTTGTTCTGACGGCGTTTACTGCAACGCTGCCTTTAAAAGTATTTTTTTTTTGTGTGGGCACCAACATTTTTGTCAGTTTTGCCAGACTTTGAATTAATGGTAAAACTTTACATGACACAACGTCGTCGAAGACGGAGTGAATGCTCTGCCGCGTTTCGTATTTTTGCATTTTATTAGTTCCGTAGCGGCTTTAAAGATTTTTAGTACGCTTTTAATGTTATGCGAGCAGCAGCTGAAGTCGGGTTGGTAATAATCCTCGTTTTGGCAAACATGCATGCCGGTCGTCACGCCGCCGTGCCCATAACTCATGCAAGAGGATAATTTGCGTAGAAATAGATAGACGCCGAATTGTTGCCAATCTGCGCCCAGGCGTCGTCCGTGTTACTTGTTGAGTTATACCTGCATCCGAGCCGCATCCATATTTATAATCATCCATGAAATTAGTCTATATATTAAAATGACCATGAATGACTAAGATCCAACATTAAGAAAACATATGTGTCACTTTATTAAATCTGTCGCATCCATTTTTAATAAGCGCGTAGATACAGGTGATTTCACAGTGTTTACATGTTGATGACTTTCACATCTTATGAGCGTGGCGTGTGTTTTTAGAATACGGAATCATATCTTTTTATGAATGTATCTACTAAATAGCTTATTGCCCGCAACCTCTCGTCCGCTTAAAATTCGTTTATCAATTCGGTATTCTCGCAAAAACTTTGCAATTTTCTACATAGGACAGGACGAATCCTCCTTCAGAGCAGCCCAAAGTAGGTATGCTAACCATTATGCTTATCCACTGAAAGCGCACTTGCAAGAAAAATAGCGTTATGTGCAATTATAATCGCTGTAACAGGAAAGTATAAATTATATTTTATGAAATATGCAATGCAGCTGCAGGGTACTCGAGCCGACACCACTCTAGACATGTTAATTCTGTACGCGTGAGTCAGGAGCGAAAAGGCCAACTTGCGTAATATTACGCCCATTCATGGCGTATCGCCGCCAAACGTGAATATTCGCCGTGCCAAGCGTCGGCGCGTCGGCGTGCGCTAACTTATTCGCAGATAATTTTATATTATTGTGTCAGAGCCCACGTGCCCGCCGGAAATGCCGGGTCTGTTTAGCTTGCACATTTATTTCTGTCCGGCGGTGTCATCTGAGGGCGTCATCCTGCCCTGCTGGGGCGCTGGGTGCGCTTGGCGCTTGCGGGGCATTTCGCAACGCCCGCTCGCTGCCCCGCCGCGCCGATGGAAATACGGGCCACAGGGTTTGCGAAATCGATGCATTATTTCGTTACGACGCCTATGCCCCCGATGTACACTTTGTACACATTAGCGTGATTGGATGTTCATCCTCAACCACTCGTCACTCAATAACAATCTTCGTAGACGCATCTACATATTAAAAACATACTCCGCCATAAAATGTGATTACAAGTATGTCGCAGTTGTAGCACAAAACTCAGCGAGTTATAGAAATTTATCGTAAAATTCTTGTTTCCTGAGATAAATACAGATTGAATAGCTAATGAGTATCCTAAATACGCACCAGTATAATACCCATCTAGACGTACAAAGTTTGATAGAGCTTATGTTGTAACTACATCAAAACGATCCGTTTAAATAACAGTAATGCACACACCTGTCTCTCGCGCACGTCCAAAGTCAACAAGTATTACGCGTCTCGGCTACAATGTAATAAAATAGTTTAATGTGCGGCATACGTGTAGCTCGTGACGTGACGTATTTTGGATTAATAGCTGCTTGCTTCATATATTAATGTGCCTTACGTTAGTCATCATTAAAAACAAATACGAACATTAATGACTTTGCGAAGATGATTTCTTTATTAGCTGAAGTATTTCCCGAAATTTTAAATCGATTGTTATATAATTTATAATATCGGGAAATATTCGATTTGAAATATTGCGAGACTGAGTATTAAACGCAACTTTATCATGAGAAAAGTGGTAAGGATAATGCTGGCTTCCTTATCAGTTTCGTCATTCATTAGCTTGTTAAAGGAATTATGATAGATCTCAAGCCAAACATACATCGTCCCAGCAGTGGATTAGTCGGATGTCGGTCTCGCCGGACAAAATGCCAACTTGGGTCGCGAAACGTACATTAGTTAGGCTGACTATTGCGTTCCTTGGTACAAAGCCAGAATGGCCGATCCGTTTGGCTTGTCGATACGTTGATCGCGGTGCGCCGTAGCTTCGTCGAGAATGATTGTCGGTTAAGAGATTAACGAACCTCAGCCGCCTGACCTATAAAACCAACATACAGGTAAATTGATGATCGACTGCACTTTGCACCACTATGAACCATCCTCATGATCTCTCTCTCTTCGACTCCTCTAAATGATGTAGAGACCTTCATTGTCCGAAACAAAATGAAATTCAATTTTACGTGACTGCGTGAAAGTAAAGGGAGGGTTATTTATATAGCTAATTAAACATACCTACAGAATAATTAACTTTTTAAATGCCTTAAGTAGCCACGCTTATATTTGGCAAGTTTTCATATAATTTGGAGAGTTTATATTTTTATCACATCAGGATGTTTCATGGTTTAGTAAGCGCGTTAAAATATCTTTAGGGCTCATTTGCGCAGACAAACGTAATGCGCGTGGGCAGGTCGTGCCGGCGCTACGGTCTTACTTGTTTACCAAGTATTCTCTATTTGCGTTCGCCACAATTACTGACATTTGACAATAGCATTAGCACGATGTGGCGCTAGCCAACAATGATGCACCTAATTCCTAATATTCTATAAGTACATATGTGCAACGTATGAGGACGTAAGCTATGCGATCTTCTAACACGCAATCGGTTTACTCGCCGAAAAAGACGTATAGAGAATCACAAAGTAAAGCTTAGTCCTGCAGATCCCAGAAAGAAGAAAAGGTCTGAATAAAAATATTCACTATGCCTTCTGTCTACTCTTCCCGGTACACAAAATAAAATAGTGGGTCAGGATAGTACTTAATTGTTCGTTTTTATTTTCAGGTAACTAACCTTCACGTTCCCCTTTTCTGAACGGCTAAATGTTTGGCAAATCCACAATAATTCTGGTAAGTCTGGGACAAACACTAATTAGTTACGCTCGAAATAAGACAACAGTCTTATAACAACAGCTATAGTCACAAAGTTGGTGCGTTTTGTTTTCGACTCCGATACATTTTGCACTAACGAACATGTTAAAGTATCCCCTGAAAAAATTGAACAACTAAAAACCGACTTCAAAAACCCTTTGAAAAGGAGGAAATAATGATGGGCATTCGTAAGTAAATTACCTAGAAAAGTCAGATATGTGATTGATTTAGTGATAAATTAAATATATCGAAATCGGTGTCAAGTAAATGACAGTTTAAGGGATGGATTAGGTACCTAATTTACATGCCACCGACTGCTATACTTAACTATACTATATTTAATGTATCACTTAATCAACAATATATCTGACTTTTCTAGGAAATTTACTTACGAAGGCCAGTCATTATTTCCTCCTTTCCAAGGGGTTTTTGAAGTCGGTTATTTATTTGTATATTTTTTATTGTTTAATTTTTTTTAGTGGTTATCATATGTGATTTAACGACACACATTTACTACATCAAGTAACAATAGCATACCGCCAATCGCTATTGCTATTGTTGCTATCCAAGGAGCATGGAAGTCAATCATTGAGGAGTTCTGCTGGTTCTTCACCACCGGTTCTATTTTATACCACATGAATTTTCATGACCATACCTTATACAGAAATCTAATCGCCACCCGTGAAATACTTATCAGTGAGGAGTTCCGGTGGTCATCCGTGATCTTCATCATCAGGTTACTTTACCAAATAATGTATATGAAACGAACACTGAAAAAAAAGCCGGCCAAGTGCGAGTCGGACTCGCGCACGAAGGGTTCCGTACCATTATGTATAAAAACGGCAAAAAAAAACACGTTTCTTGTATGGGAGTATATTTATTTAATTCTGTTTTTTAGTATTTGCTGTTATAGCGGCAACAGAAATACATCATCTGTGAAAATTTCAACATTCTAACTATCACGGTTTATGAGATACAACCTGGAGACAGACGGACAGACGGATAGACGGACAGCAGAGCCTTAGTAATAGGGTCCCGTTTGTACCCTGTGGGTACGGAACCCTAAAAATGGGAGGGCTAGAAAAAAACAAATTATTGCTGATATCAACCAAGTCACTAATTTCGGACAGAGCTTGCAAAGCCGTTTACTAACATCAAATTAATCAAAGCAATCGCATTTCTTTAATTTACAAAACTGTTTTTTATTTTCAAATAAAGCCGTACAATCTTAGACAAGCGAAATTGGTAGGTAATTCACTTCTTTTTTTCCGTGAAACTGCTCGAGTTATCGCAGAAAATATCAAAATATCTATATGCATTGAGGAGTTCCTTCGGTTCCTCATAGATCCTCTCATCAGACCTCCACTTTGATCACAACGGGACCAACTTGGATATATACCCTATCGATTAAACAAAAGAATCATGCAAATTGGTCCGGCCATCTTGGAGTAATCGGCGAACGATGAACAAAATATTAAAAAAGACACACGCATCGAATTGAGAACCTCCTCCTTCGGTTTTTTGAACACGGTTAAAAACACACAGGCAATACTTACTCATTCTTAATCTGACGTTATTCAGATCAAGAACCTATTAAGGCCCGGACACACCAAACGCGGTTGCGGCGCGTTTGCGGCGCGAACGAGGGTCCGCGCCGTTGTCGAACAGCGCGAGCGAATTTACCATGCCACACCAAAGTAGTCGCGGGACCGCGGCGGTCCCGCGCCGCCGCGGTGTGGCATGGTATATTCGCCCGCGCCGTTCGACAACGGCGCGGACCCGCGTTCGCGCCGCAAACGCGCCGCAACCGCGTTTGGTTTGCCCCGGCCTTTAAGTAAGTACCGATAAGCAGTACTCAATAGCGTTAAAGATATATTTTTATATCCGACTAGCTGGTGCCCGCGACTTCGTCTGCGAAGAATAATAATTTAAGTAACCTATGTACTTTTAAACCTTCCCTAGACCTCCACGAACATTTCAAGACTAAGATAAGATAAATCCGTTCAGCCGTTCTCGAGTTTTAGTGAGACTAACGAACAGCAATTCATTTTTATATATATAGACTACGGCAAGGAGGATTATGATTTTAGCAGTCTATGCATGTTTATCTGTTCCTTCATTGATACTCACTATATTTTGACAAATGGGGACTTTGGGTTCGTATTGTAGTGTTCTGCGTGTCAGGCTATAGCCACACACGAGTATTACATAATAAGAAAGAAATCGTACGTGATGAATCTAACGATTTAAATAACCCGAAGCTGAAATACAAATTAAGACAGTCGAGTTAAATTTTGTATTAAAATTAAAGCTTGAAGAGATTTCAAAAATAAATAACTTACTCGGTTCCGCTCGCGGCTTCGTCCGCGTGGACATCCTAATCACCTAGCGGTATGAAATATACTTTACGACCTATTATCATTACCTACCAAATATACATAAAAAAATCGTAGAAATCGGTTGAGCCGTCTCGGAGGAGTGCGACCACAAACACCGTGATACGAGATTTTTAAATATGTAGATATTCAAAAAGTTAAGCACTCTTCTGTAACACTATAAATAAACGTAAATTGTTGATTTATAATTAAGAAAATGACCTATTTATGAAACTTATGTATTGGCTGGTACTTTTTAATAAAAAGGGCAATTCCATCATTATAGAAGTTGTAGTCGGGTATTAGGGCTCATCCATAAAGTACGTCACACTAATTTTGAGATTTTTTGACCCCTCCCCCGTCCTTGTCACAGTTGGTCACATTTGTGAGACTCACCCCTCGCTAGTGTGACGTCACATATTTTGCAATGTTACATCTAGAAATTATTTAATTAAGACAGCAGTTCCGAAATTAGTTTTATTTCCATTTAATTTATTTTTTAATATAATCAACATCAAAAATCAAACATTTGAAAAAATGTACAAGACAATAAAGTATTAATTATTATTAATGGAAGTTATAAACTTAATCATCTTGAGTACATGAACTTTGACCCACTCCTTCAATACAGATAGAGTTGGAAATATATTTAAGTTTTTTGTTAATAGTTCAAATTTGGCATTTTAACACTTGGATAATAGATTTCGAAATGTGACGTTACGAAACTTAGGACCCCTCCTACCCCTTGTCACACAATGTCACACTTTGTCAACCCCCTCCCTCCCCCTTAACGTGTGACGTACTTTATGGATGACCCCTTAGTTTTAAATATCTTGTTAACATGAAAGAGTCAGGTAAAAGAGCTTGCCATTCATATATCATTCATGACAAGTGATCATCGCCGGCCATAAATAGAAAAAACCTCACAGGAATTACTGATCCTTTGCAGACCTGTAAGGAAAACATAAGCTATTCTCTTGAACGCGATGTCAAAATCGTTCAGAAACACCGCTACACCGCCGCGCCGCGTTGGTTCCATAATTTCACTTGTCCGTACTTTTAAAGTGTTATTAATAACCCGTGCTGGCTTTGCATGGGTTTGTATTATACAAAATTATGAATATATTAAGTATGTAGCTTGAATGTTTTAAGAGATTGCACCGACAAACACGAAAAGCGACTGCTTTTTAATCGACTTCAAATAAAATAATAATTTAACAAATAAAAAAACCGACTCCAAAACCCCACTGAAAAGTAAGAAATAATAATTGGCTTTTGTAAGTCATTTACCTAGAAATGGGAGATATATTATTGGTTAAGTGACGTCATAAATTAAATATATCGAAGTCGGTGGCAAGTTGGTGGTTGGTGGTTGGTGGTGACTTGTCAAGTAAATGAACGCAGTATGAGGGATGTATTGGAAAGTCCATTTATTCCATGTACCTATTACCTTATTAACTTGCCACCGACTTCGATATATTTAATTTATGACGTCACTTAACCAATAATATATCTCCCATTTCTAGATAAATGACTTACAAAAGACAATTATTATTTCTTACTTTTCAGTGGGGTTTTGGAGTCGGTTTTTTTATTTGTTAAATTATTATTTTATACTTTTTAGTGCTTATCGTATAAAACACATTTATTACATCAAGCAACAACAGCATAATGCTAATTGCTCATCACTATTTACAAAATGTTGCTATCCAGGGTGCAAGGGCATCAATCTTCTGGTTCTTCAAACCCAGTTCTATTTTACCACATGCATTTTCATGACCATAAATTGCTTCACAAACTTATAAAGAAATTTAATCGCCAACTGTGAAATACTTATCATTCAGGAGTTCCGGTGATCATCTATGGTCTTCATTAACAGTTCCACTTCACCAAATAATGCTTTTGGAACGTAACTGCTTGAGTTATTACAGATTATACTAAAATTGCTATATGCGTGCCTATAATATTTGAAGTGTTCCATCGATTCCTCATAGATCCTCTCATCACACCTCGACTTTGAAAAAAAATTACAACCGAATTGAGAACCTCCTCCTTTTTTTTTCGAAGTCGGTTAAAAAAGGAGGAGGTTCTCAATTCGGGTGTATATTTTTTTTATGTCTGTTGTACCAGCAGAACTCCTCAACGATTGAAATCCTTGCACCATGGATAGCAAGTTTGTAAATGGTGATGAGCAATTGGCATTATGCTATAGTTACTTGATTTAGTAAATGTGTGTCGTAAATCACAGGATAATTAATAAAATGTGCAAGAAAACTTACTTTTCAAAGGCCACATGAAGTCGGTTTTTTATGTTATAAATTATATGATTATCATACTATTTAGAGAGGGAGCGGTCAAGTATTACGTAACGAATTTGGGGGGAGGGGGGTCTTGTAAAACGTTACGATGCGTTACAGGGGCGGGAGGGGGGCTTTGAACTACACGTTACGTAACATTTGTTTTAACCCTTCAGAACGGTCGCGTAGAGAGATTCTCTCACGCATTCTTTAAAAAGATTTTTTTCTCAAAATTTTAAATGGAATGACCATTTGAATTTTTTTTTTAGTTAAAAATTGCCACTTATTGTTTACGTAACGTTTTACTAGGGGAAAGGGGGAGTACAGTATAACGTTACGGCGCGTTGCATGGGGGGAGGGGGGGGTCAAAAATCTCCAAAAATTGCGTTAGGTAATACTTGAACGCTCCCAGATGAGGTGGATTCAGTAGTTGGTCAGACCTAGGGCTAGATATTTTTAAAAACGCCATTACAGTACTACTGAAGTGAGACAAGTGGTATAAAAAGTTAAGGCAGTAACATAATCATTAAAAGCTCTTCATTTATCAGCACGTAACGGATTCAAGTTAAAATAGCCAGTTATTTTTTAAATTACTGTGCGAATTTAATTTGCAATACGCGGCGTTCAAGAAATGTAGAGCATTTAGATTTATCTAGTCGCTAAGCGCATTCAGTGCGCGCGCGCGCGCCCACGCCTGCATTACAAACGTTCAGTTAAAAGAAATCCATTACTTCCTTCCACATTCTAAGTTCGTTTTGTTCAATATGGTTTCAGTTTGCTTCGAGGTGAAAATAATATACATTACAATTTGAACTGTACGATGTACATGTAATCTATGTATAGCAAAAATAGCGATATCGGCTTAAATGCGTCAAAGCCTGCGGTCTGAGTTAACGGTGTCTAGTGGCACTCCACTGCGGTCTTACTTTACATCTGCGTATTTTATTACTCACATCTCACGCTTTGATAAATGATGCATTGTAATAGCGAAAATATTTGACGATGTTAATTCTAAGATTTCCTGTTTTATAATCATTTCGTTTTACTTTTACTGGGTTGTTAACCTGGCACGTAATTCTGGCTAACAAATTGTGTTTCCGTTTTTACCTTCCTATATTTGGATAAAATAATGCCTCCCAATTTTATATGCCAATAGTTCCACGTGGTGCGCAAAACACCTACGATTCAATTTTGTACAAGATATTTTGGCATATTTTGTGGTGGCTTGTTTTTCGCGTCACAGAAATAGACTCGTCCACTACTCCGCTAAATAATAAGAAAAAAAAACTCGGGATTGGCCGTGTACGAAATGACCATCCTCATCAATCAGCTGCTTGGAACGAGTCCAAGATTTTTTCCACGTTTAGGTTTCGTAGTTCGTTCAATTATTCGGCTAACTCTTGCTTAAAGCTCTTCAAATTTTGTCGTAGAAGATGCGTCCGACGTGAGATGCTGCAGTGCTCATTTGTTTCGGACGAGTACATTTGATTAAATAGCAATTGCGTTCAGTATGATATGTATCAACTTTATAAGTTCAACTTATTAAATTTTCAAGTTATTGGTTTAAGATCGCTGTCTAGTCTAATGCAGTGTCATTTCAGCAACAAACAAATAGACTCCGCCCAGTGTATTGGTTGCCTATGACTATTGCGAGCTATTTCGGACAATGTTGACGGACGCTAATGGTATTTCTGTACTTTCGTTGTCGTGAAAAGTTCTCAGTGAGTTTCGAATGAAGTGTTCACGACACCTTTACGCAATTCCTGTCTCACACCCCAGCGCTTGCCAACAGGCTACGTCATTCGCGTCGCGTCGCCAATACCCCGCCGGGGGAAAGTGTTCCTCTCGCATTCCACTTTTAGGCCTAATTTCTTTTAAACAGGTGTAGCACTTACGACGTTACTGAAATGCGATTTATGTGACGGCAGGTATATATTGACCTACTTAATTACTAATGGTGCATGGCTTTTGCCTTTGTTTCTACAGTAACCAGTTGAATTGTGATGATTGATTTATGATGTGTGTGTGTTCTTCAGTTGGAGTAGATCACTTGGTTTCCTTAAAACATTTGTCGAAAGATAAACTACTTCCCTAAAGCTAACTTCATATTAAGCAGCAGTAGCAATAGGACATACGTTTCGGTGCATTCGAGATAATCGAGATTAAACGTCAGTGCATACAGTCGTTTGACACAACTGAATATGAAAGTATGAATCTGACGTTTAATCTCGCAATCGACATTGTCTCGAATTCACCGAGAATTGGGGGCCAGGTCGATAATAGATGCCAAACGAGATAAACTTTCACGAAAACTAAGACAAGATTACAAAAAAACGTATGTCCTATTGCTACTGCTGCTTAATATGAAGTTAGCTTTAGGAAAGTAGTTTATATTTCGACAAATGTTTTCCTGGGCCTGGAATGAGACATAATATATTAAAAAGAAGCGACAACTAAGCGTATCAGTAAGTGCTATAAAATGGTTATATCCGGGATTAAACTATAAATTGTTTCTTTTATTATCAAAGTCTGTATGCATGGATCAAATATTTTTGAACTGTTTAGGTTCTCTCAAATGTTATGAACCCTTTTGAGGAAATTTTTGGGGTAATCTATTAAAAGAAACATGTAAATCTGTGTGATGTCTCTAGAATTTTCTTCCTAGTTGGTTGAGCCGGCCGTTGAACTTTTGCTCCTTATTTAGATTATAAAGTGGAGACGACGACCGAACGAACTCGGCACTGCTTCGCAAAATATAAAAATCGCAATATGTGTCGAACCAAATCCTTCGTATCACGCCAGTTTGTAACCTGCAGATTATATTAAATCTGCTATTTTAAAATAATCTTTTAAGAACAACTTTTATTAAAAGTTCTAATCCGGATAGTCCGGGTTAGTTGCAACGAGTAAACATCGGTGTGACGCTGTAATTAATAATTTAAATAAAAATAATTAGAGTAGTGGTTCTGATTGTTATGATTTCAAAGTGGGTATGTAGAGCGAGAATGCAATAAAGTGAGAAAGACCGTCAGCCGGCAAGTCGTCCGTCGCAAGTCGCGGCAGCACAGCGGTCCTCGCCCGACGTCTTTTAATGCACGACAGAAATAGACCACGGAAGCGTCCGAGCGACCCGTTTGGTATTTGTTCAACGTTGACCTAAAACAGGGCTCGTTTTGCTCCTCTGTTATATTTGCGTGGCCGACTAGCTTGCACAGCAGCGGCCGACAGGTAGTACTTCTAAGAGCATCTATCATATCCCGATTTACGTCTCCATTTTAAAGCATCTTGTATTTAATGAACCTCAGCTGAGCCACTGCAAAAACCTGTATATAACAGTAATAATACCATTTATTTCAGGCATTCGTGGCCCATAAATACCTTGCAGACAGAATAAAATAGAACTTAAAAAGTAATTAAAATTATTTGGGCGACGCACAGGCCTATATAACTAGTTTTAAGTACATGCTGACAAGTTAACATTATTATGAAAAGTTTAACGAATACCTATGATCGTGAAATCGTCACGCGGCGACGTGCCAGCTCCCGGACCCGCGCGGCGCGTGCAACATGACGGATGAATGGGACTCACGTGCGAGCCCCGGCTGCCGTCGGATGGCGCTCGCGCTGTTTAGCCATAACACCGCAACCGTATTGCCTCTTAAATAACCTTGTCTTTACTGATTGATCGCCTATAAATTTTGATGGCTTAATAGCACGCACTCCGAAAACTGCCTGTCTGATTTGTAAATTCGGCATAAATATTTGACCCATAGTAATTATTTTGGTTTATGATCCTGTATATTTAGAGGCGTGTTGATAATGAAGAAGAATTCACAGATGTAGCCGTCGCTTAACTTGGATCTGGCTTTGACGAATAATGTTTAATCTGACACATTGTTTTGTAGCCGAATGCGCAACGTTGCCAAGGAAATGATAGCCGTATGGTTGGGAAAGTTATTTCGTACTGTCTCCGTGGACACATTACAAGTGTTTCAGTTAATTGTCTCTGGTGAGTTCTGCTCGGTTGCCAATGACTATAAATTCAGATTAATCAGTCGGCGTTATTATCTCGCTCGCATAATTATCTTCGCGCCTCGCCAAGGTTACGGCTTACGCGTGCTTGTGTTTAAAAACTTTCAATACTTTTATTTTCAAACCCGACATCTATAGGATTCAAAACAGAATAGATTTGATGTCCTTAGGTTATGTTGACCATACTTCCTGGCGGATGGAACTTCCTTTAACTTTATAAAGTAACCGAATCCTAAGCGATATGTTGTTCATCTCTCAAGTAAAATGTCTAGGGGGTCGCTAGCTTTCTTCCTTCCTCGTAACCGAAAGTCAAAGTCAAAATATCTTGATTCAATTTAGGCTTTTATAAGCTCCTATGAAGGTCAAGGGCAGAGCCAAGTGGGCAGATAAACCAAGTTACCTTTATTTGCTTTTACGTTTCGTACGATTTCTGTCTTTCCGATTGTACTCTATAGCAGTAACTTCCACATTAGCACTATGTTCTAATAGCAACTGTAATATGATCGGTAAAGATCAGGTAGGGTCTTAAAACTTTCGCTCATCAGCTAGCTTCCTGTCAAACATGCGATTACATTACCTACTCTTGATAATAATTATTTTGGCAATTGAAGTCCGGAAACTTTCAAGTGGCAGCAAGACGCCGTTGTAATGAAATTTATGAGCGATACTTATAAAAATGACTTGGCTATTTAAATATTACTACCAGTTAATAAAAAGTGGTAAGTCGTCGTCCGACGTCGAGAATAATGTATTTTATGCCCGAGCCCGGCGGCTGATCAAAATACCAAACTGCTTCATTGGCGGGCCCATGCGATGCGAGCGTCACGCTTGTGATATTTATTACTAACTTGAAACGCTAAAACCCAAAACCAAAGCATTATTTTGATTATCTAGGGTTCCATAGTATCAAGAAAGTTGTCCATTAAAGTAATGAGAAATATTGTATCAATATTTTCTATGTTAGGCTGTAGTTTTAGCACTAGCGTACCTACTAGAAGCGTCTCTTATATACTACTTAACGAAAAATGGGAACGTCATTATCATAAGACATACAACTTTGAATCTTAGAAAAGGTCATGGGACATAGATATTAGTATCATGCATATTTCAGTAACGACTTTTAATTTTTTTATGACCTTATTTAAATAGTCTTTTATTATTACCATATTTACTTCAATAAAATCAAAGACGATATGTTATATTCTGAATGTCTTCTAACGTATTCTGAATTCCTTGACCTTGGATTAGGTGGTGCGTATTTTTATTTTACTACATTTTATTATGTGACTTATTGGTAGTGGGTAGCTCTGCCGTGGACGTATTTTTAAATGATTTAGTAGTATACGAATGAGTCTGCGAGAAGCGTATGGAAATTTTATTTCGAATTAAAGGGTAAAAAAAGTTATCCTATCTTATATTATTGGCAACGATACGTTTTTAGAGTAGAAATATAACGTTCTACGACCGCAACACCTTATTATTTATACTTTGTTGTAAAATATTATTTTTTTATGTCACATTAACGGAACATATCTTTCACTTGTATCATCAGAATGTCAGTGCATTCTGTAATGTTCTTCTGGCTGTTGCACCTGCTTTTGAGCTTTTGGCAAACAATTTGAATAATTTTACACTTTTCGTTGTTTTATTTTGTACGTTGTAATCGCGTCGGCATCCGTTGCATAACAAGCTCGCTCTTGTATAAGATTGTACATTGATTGCAAATGTAGGGGTAATTTGAAGTGTTTTTACAGCTGCACCGCGCTTAGCAGCACCGAGCAGACTTGGTGTAGCTCTTACTGAACTTCGACGATAAACAGGCGGCCTCCGGACTCGATGAAAACATCCTTTTACGTCATCAGCCGATTATGGTTTCATTCTCGATTTGTTCTTATGAATGTGTATAGATTTTTTTAAATGTAAGTTTCGAAATATGATTGCGATGTCTATGTAGACGACGTTATTGTCTGGCGCTGCTTTGACGCATCATTCGTGCATTTGGATCAGAGTTATATCTGCATCATGTGTGGATCGTTTCCCCTAGTCTGGATTTTCAGATTAAACAGTTTTGGCATTTATTGACAATAATGTAAATATTATGATCATCGGCTGATGATAATCGTTATTATATCGCCCATAAACCCACTTCCTACAATGTATCGCATCGGTGTATTAGGCAGTATAGTCGGTAATTGTACAATGTACATTATGCCAATAGGTAAGCATCTCAACCGTTTGAAAGCAACAGATGCGACAGTGGGTTTTAGTTCCATTAACGTCACGATATGCCGCTTTTCACGCATGCGTCGGGTAATGCCGCAGGCACGCTTTTTCGCATTTGGCCGTGGCGTTCAAAGAGTTAACAGAGCTAGCACCTCTTTATTTTAAACAGTAGTTAAAATCTTATCTATCTATTAAATTAATTGGTAATACGCAATCGAGTAACCCAGCATCAGTCGTCGCTCGGTAAGGAAACCGCGCTGGAGCTTTACCGTTGCCGGCGTTTCATTCATCGACTTACGAAAGTCAATTGAGATCCGAATTTAGCCTAGTTTGGTATGCCAAACATATACACGTTGTGCAAGCGAACCACTTCGCCCTGGATGGCCTCCTAATCAGAACCATTTGGATAGTTACGAGTCGTTCTATAGAAGGACCACAATGATTTTTCACTAAATAATTCGTGTCTAAACGTCACCTTTATTACAAGATGTGTTGTTGATTGATACCTATGTTTTGATACGCCTTAGTGTACGTAGCGCATGCTATAATGTTTAATTATCCGCAGCGCTACTAAACCCACTAAAGATTTTTGCAAGATTCAGTTAACATCAAATTATTTACCTCAAATTATAATTATTTAGAAGTTCTAAAATCCATTCATTTTCGGCGGATTATGTCACAATTTAAGTTTGTAATTAATCAAGCAACGTTTTGTGGTTCAGTTAAATATAAACAGCCGACTTTGTTGGTTTATGCTGAAATGTGTTACGATTCAGTCTCATTCAAACAATGAGCCAGTTACGTACGATCGCCCTAATCCTGTAACCTCTCTGGTGCTGACAAGGGCGTGTCTAAAGCTAGTTTATGTTGGATTTATTGGATTCTGCCATTTGTAACTACCTAAGTGTCTTGTTCCGCTTAAAGCCTCCCATCACGATTCTCAAACCACGCCCTTAGTCCCGAGTGGGGGTGCGTTAGATAGTGATAGATTATGAAAGAAGGGATAGCCTAGCTTTGTCATTATTTGCTTGACGTAAGCGCCAAATCAATGAAATGTCTGTAAGGATGAAACCAAATGACAATTATAATTTTGCAAAACTAAAATCACTTCGAAAGACGCTATCGTTTAGCGGCGCGAAAGTAAAATTTGAAAATTAAGAGGTGATATTGAAAAAACCAGTATCGAGCTAAGTTGATTGTTGAGATTGCTCATTATATAGTCAAAATACTTATACTTGAAAATCGGTCTCCTTGTCTTCTATAGCTCCGTTTAGGTTGACTTCGTCTATATTCGCATTTTGTTCACATTCCTACTTCGTCAGCAATTCCATTTCGTCCACAATCAATTTCGAATTCGTCCACTTCTTATTTTGTCAACATTCCCATTTCGTCCATATTCCCATTTCGTCCACAATCCCACTTCGTTAACATTCCTAGCTTAACTAACACGCGTAAAGTAAAATAGGCCAAATACGTAGGTAGGTTTAGGTTATGTTAGTTTTGTAGCAGGCCCGGAGGGCCAAACCACCTAGAAATAGGAACGGAGCTCCGTCGACACTTATTGATTTGAAATAAGACAGTGTCGACGGAGCTCCGCTTCCGCGGAGCTCCTATTTCTGGGTGGTTTGGCCCTCTGGGCCTGCTGCAAAATTAACATAACCTAACCTACCTACGTATATGGCCTATTTTTTACTTTACGCGTGTTAGTTAAACTAGGAATGTTCACGAAGTGGGAATGTGGACGAAGTGGGAAAGTGAACAAAATGGGAATGTGGACGAAGTGGGAAAAGGACGAAATCGGAATATGGATGAAATGGGAATGTTGAAGAACTGGGATTGTGGACGAAATAGGAATGTGAATGTGGACGAAGTGAATCTAAACGCGTACCCACAATCGATATTTATCGAATTTGATATTTTATTCGACCCATAGTTTTCTATAATCCAAGACTACTCAGCGTCTGATTGAAATAAAGACATCGTATCTTTGGCCGATTCCCTTTATTTTAAAGAGATATACTTCATTAATCATATGTATTAAGGTTATTTCAGTCGATAGGCGTCAACTGCTGGACTTAGGCCTCCCCCAATGATCGCCACAACGACGACTGTCGGTTAAAATGTAATGATGATGATGATGGTAGCGATTATATTATCGAAGAAACTTGTGATCAGCTGTGTGCACAGCTTTAGAGGAATAATAATTTAGGTGAAAAAATAATAATCAGACAACAAAAATAAACACGGAGCTTCCTGAACATCAAACTTTCCTTTCTCAATCTCAATAATCAACTAATTTCCACAGAAAAGCTGGTGGCCAGTGGTCTAGATGTTTTAAGGTGTTTGTAAACGCACCAAAAGTTTACACTTAATCTATTTGTTCCTAGTAGTTATATAAAATGTAATGTTTTTAGGAATAGCTGAAATTGCAGCAATAAATTGCCAAAAATCTAGCCCTTTACATCTGAAGTGTGTATGGGAGCAGTCGCTACAACAAGCGTGGCGACAAAACGGGGTCACCCACCACGCTACTCTGTCGCCGACTGTTTCCGAGATTCGTCCCACAAATCATATTTAGCTTAGGACTTGTGACTATCGCTGTTTGTTTGTCTTGGAATAGACGCTTTAATGAAAGCATCATACATAGTATTTGTGCCAGGCCTAAATTCTAGGAAGCACTCGCTAAATTATCACCTGCGAAGGACCGACTTATATACCTACTTCTATTCGGTTATAAAAATGGTGTTCTAGAACTGAAATTATTATTTCGATCAGAAGTTTCGTCAAGTATTACGTCATGGTGTGTCGTATCCATTCGCGTCTGCAGTCATATTATTCAGTTTAAACTTCGTTAAAAGCTTTTACGACTGCAGGTAGTAAACATTAAATTTCACGTTCCTCTTCGTTTACGGCTCAAATTCGTGGAAGCTTAACTACGGTATGATATATCATATTTATTTGCTAATGCTACTCTTAATCATTGAGTAAGATCATGACTGTCCAGGATCAGATGGGACGTGGGCTGAACAGGTGCCTGCGCCCACGCCGGTAGTACCGTGTGCACAAGTGACGTCAGCTTCGAAGCCTGCGCGACGCAGACCTTCTGGCCTTACATAACTTGTCATAATGAACGATGCGGTAAACAGATCATGCTAGTGAGAGTTATTGGGACAACATAAAAGACGGGTAGGTAATTAAAAGTAGGTTTAAAAGGTTACTCGCGGATAACTGTCTCGTTCATAAATGCGGTCTCATTTTGAATACCGTCTTTCCTTATGAGCTGGATATTGGTGAAAAAGTTATAGTTAAACTAGAAGCTGTTTAGAAACGAACACGACGGCGCTTGCGCCGATGCTGACATCTTGATTGACGAGCGACGCATGCGACCAAGTTACCGAGTTTATTTCATTCTCCCAGTAATTCTCCACACATACGCGGTACTGCGCTCCGAGTTCACACAAAATGTTGAGCCTTGATCTACATTATACGTATTAATTTTAAGGTTAGCTAATGCAAAAGTCGTGTTTTGAGTTATGATTTGCTGTTGTTGTTCGTCTCTGAAGATTTTATCGGTCATCATAACTATGCTGATTTATCTACAGAAGGTTTGTATGTAAAACAAAGATATGTATGTAATTGATTGCCAATTGGATCACTGCTGATCTCTGCTGCATTCGTTGAAGAATAGCAACTAGGAACTAGCATTGACTGTTTTAAAGCTAATTTAGAACCATTTGTCACATAAACATAATAAAAGTAATCGCGTGGGAAGCGTCGAAACGAGACAAATCATTGCCTCGTTGACAGTCCGTACCGCAGTGGCGACGGTAAAAATAACAGAAGTATTATTTTAATAATTCAGTAGGTATTGACGTAACTAAACTGATACTTAAGAACCCAACACAAAAAAAGGATTATTCTGTATTTTTCCTTCTCTTTTTATTTATGGTGTGTAAGTTAACAACAATTTAAGTAACCAAAAACGGCTATTAATTACAAAGTAAAAAATAAATTAATTCAGTTAGGAGTTTTCGGTGAAAATTTATCATTATAATATTTCATTATTTTCCGACTTATGGCGATAAACGATCAAGTCGAAAAATGTCGCTAAAGGGTCGCTAGTTCACGACATGTAGCGAGTTTAACAGTTGCTGTTTTTGTTGTTTTAGGGTTCCGTACCCAGAGGGTAAAAACGGGACCCTATTACTAAGGCTCCGCTGTCCGTCTGTCCGTCTGTCTTCAGGCTGTATCTCATGACATGAACCGTGATAGTTAGACAGTTGAAATTTTCACAGATGATGTATTTCTGTTGCCGCTGTTACAACAAATACTAAAAAACAGAATAAAATTAATATTTAAGGGGCTCCCATACAATAAACGTGTTTTTATTTTATTGCTTGATTATAATGGTACGGAACCCTTCGTGCGCGAGTCTGACTCGCACTTGTTTAGTTTTAATTGATTTGTAGTTTTTCCTTTTCGCGGGTAGGTATTTTACTTTTAATAAATTCGGCACAGCACGCCTGCCGTCGTCGTTTCTTCCAAAGTTTGTAATGAGTCAGCTGCACGCACGTGCGCTGGTTTGTTTACACGACGGTATTATGATATACGCAGATATAAAACAGGCATTTGGTTCACATTAAAGAATTGCACATCTTGTTTTTGTTTCCTTTTGGGGATGTTTTCTTTGTCGCATATGCAAAAAAAGTAGCTATAATTCTAGAAATGACGAAGCTCGGAGCAGGCTCAATAGGGCAGAAACAAAACATTGCATAGTACGAATGGTACAGTCTGTAATTTGTTGTTTAATATCAGATATTTTACAGTTAATACTTGTTTAGTTAGACAGTAACTCAAATATAAAAGGCTGGATCAACTTTGAAGTTACTGCAAGTTTTTCGATGACATTTTTCTCTTTAATGTTTAATATGAGTCAAACTTTCTATGTAGCCTTTGGATTAGATAAATTAGACTGTCAATTCAATATAACATATTTAAGAATTGACAAAATTAAATGGCGCCTTCTAAATCTTTATAAATTTGGTATCGCATTAGACATCGATGTTCCTGAATTTTCTATGGAATTAATTAATTTATATTTTATTTTTATTTTTGATGGGCTTTTGCTTGACCAAAGTTTCAACTGAAAACTGATGGAGCGGTGGAAAAACCCAATTTTACCCTTAATAACTGGAATTTTACAGTAATCATTATTTGTGGGCTGTACATAACTAACTGAATAAACAAGGGATCTAAATATACTACTATTTTTTTTATCATATACTATTTTTTTTACCAATCAAAACCACCCAGATATTGATTTATTTTACATAAATAAAGGAGGAGTACCTACCTTAAAAGTTGTTTGAAATTGTCATTATTGTCATATTCATATTCATATATTTATTGATAACAGCGTTACAAGTCAGGTTGTTAAAAATACATTGCTGTTCATTACGTTACGTTACATTATTCTCCAGCAAATAAATTATAATTGTCAACACGAAATTGTGATTCAGGTTGGAGTCTTAAGAGGCACCGAAATAAATGTTCTATCAACGAACAAGGCAAATATTATATTTTACATTTTTGAAGTCTGCACTGCACCTGTTTACGTAGCTTTACTTTTTTATACATCTCGTATGCCGACAGATGTTTTATTTATCCCGCATCGTATTTCCAGCTTTATTGCGAGTTTTAAACATTGCGTAATACTACCATCTTTTCCACGTCTCACTCCTAGGCAACACTGTCTGCGCTGTTAGGGCATAAAATAGTTTCTCGTCCAAATAAACTTCACTTTCGTCATAAGTGGCACTATGTCAGCGTCGATTGCGTGATTAGACACATTTGTGATTTGTTAAAACATTGCAGTGAATAAATATCACACGACTTTATTTTGCTCTGGAACAATAAAGTTGTATGATATTTAATATCTGCACTGTTTTCCCAAATAACAAATGAGCCTAATTACGTAATCGGCGGTGAAATTTTGCCATCGAAATCCTAGGATATAATTTTCAAATTCATTTGAAATTATTTATTTAGCAAAGCCAAACTGGCTCTTTAACATGTCTGAATCTATCAGCGCTTCAAAAGGTGACATCTGCTGAGAAGAAGCGCCGTATGTATCTTTTTCCATAAAATATCACAAATAAAAAATGTTAAAACTAAGACATAAAGTGCAACAGACAAACCGAATGAGGCAAATTACTTAATTATAGGAAATAAATAACAAGGGAAAAGCGTAGAGCCTCCAGGTCTACATCTTCATAAAAGGTCTCAGATGTATAGGGTCCTTAGACAGCTTAATATAAGTGTCTTAGAGATGTAAAACGTCTATGGGTCAGAATATTAGAAATAATTTAAACAACAAAACGTACAAATGGATTAATCTAGGTTAATCAGAGATATAGACAGTCTTTACGGTTAAGTACCTATAAAGATGGAAATGTAAGAAAACATTCAAGAAAACAAAATCAGATATAACGTCGTAAGCTCATCAAATGATTTATTATTGCACTCGTGGTTAATAACCAACACTCGCGGCAATAGTAAGACACTATCTGATGCTGGGTACAACAATCTACTGTTACAACATGTATACAAGCACAAATTCAAAAGACTTTCTAATAATGGCAACTAAATAACGCAATTACAATTAGTAATTTTATTTCTCGTTACATTTTCATAAATTCCATAGGCGCGCGCGTGAACAGTTTAACACACTGGACCAATAAAGTGATCGAAAATCATTGCTCTACAAGGTAATTTGACCATGAGGTTACCTCGCCCAACCGCACCCACTGTATTGAATTGATCCATGTATAGTGTATACGCACTTCCGATGATCCCTATCATAAACATTCTAGTCGCGAGACTGTACTCTACTATTTTTATATTAACAGTATACTTATCATGTTAAACAACAAACTTTCCTGGTAATTGCCTTTATTATTTTAGTTTAAAAACATTTTCATATCGTTCGCTAGAATTTTAACCATTATTAACGCACAGTTCAAATATTCGAATATCTGCTATCTTTCAAAGTGTCCCAGACTTATCAAACTGTATACCTTTTTTTTCAAAGCCGTGTGAACATTTAGCAATAAGGCTCGATCGCTGTGAATACTTTCATCTCAGGAGTACCTTGGATTGACCTCCGAAGCAATACTCTTACCATTTAGCTTTCGAATCCCGTCTACTGATTGAGCGAACTGGCCTTTTTTTAAATAATGTTTGTTTGGGATGTTAATTTATTTATTGTTTGTTAGAGAGCCGATCGCCGTGCGGCGGAGGCGGTGGCTCCTCGGGCCCGGAGGGGCGCGCGTCGTGGCGCGTCACGCTGGACCACGACCTCGTGGAGACGCTGAGTGCCATCTACCCCGAGTGGTTCAAGCCGCAGCACAGGCGCGAGCGTAGCCGCGCCGCCTCGCCCGCCTCGCCCGCCTCGCCAGCATCGCCCACGACGCCGGACACGCCGGCCACGTCGCACTCCGACGACACCTTCAGGTAAACTTCTAACCATTAGCTTTATTTCAACTCGGGTACTTTTACTGTTGGTAATAATAAGACTTCCACAGCCAACGATCGCACGCCTTTTGTTCATCATGTGGGGGACTCATCTAGATTGCCTCTCTTTGTCAGTTTTTCAAACTATGTGACCCAGTGGGTGGCCGCTTAAATTGAAAACTAGCCCCAACTTTTTTCATTCTGGTGATTTGTGCGATAGAAAGCACATTGCTCTCCAAAGTAAAGTATAAACGAGGTATAAATTATACGATTAAAAACGTTAAACAAATGATCATGTTTAGTACATAGCTAAACATGATCATTTGTTTTACGTTTTTAATCGTATAATTTATATGGGGTTGGCAATTGATGAACAGATATATTATTTAAAACATGTTTAGGATAACGTTTGATTTATTTATTGGTATGATTCAACCGTTTGGCAAACCCCAACTTATCCGGGATCAATTCACACATACGATAATTGACTGTGTTTGGCTGCATTCCGGTATGTTGAGTTCCTTTCAATAGCATAATCAAAATATTTCTACGAATATGCTTGAATATGTTAGTACTAAAAATTTGACTTCCATATTTACTTATTTACATTCCTATTAAAATACTAAAAAGAATAACGCGTCACAGTGTATTTTGAATGCCGAATTTTGCTTATACTCTTCTAATTATCCAGTGATCCTAGGAAGGTTGACACGTGGATAAGTTATCCCCGTCTTATATCTCAGTGCATCTCTTTCTTCGATACTAGTGTGAGAGGGACGCACTGAGGGTTAAGATGGGGACATCTTATCCTCGGTCAACCTTGCTAGAGCCGTAATAGTATAATAAAATTCGTCTACTTTCAAAAGAATACACCGTTTGTGGACTCTTCTACGGAGCATGTAATAATTTGTGTAGTTTTGTCAGCAGTTCGGGCGCGGAGGAGATGGCCGGCCGCCAGGCGGGCGGCAGCGGCAGCGAGCCGGCGAGCTCGCCGCCGCGCCTCTCGCCGCCCAAGGTGGTCGTGGACGACAGCCCGCTACAGCCCGCCATGGGCAAACACAAGGAATGTAAGTAGTACAGTCACTACTACAACTAAAGCCTCTACAGGGTGTGTCAACGTCAAGTCTCATATTGTCGAAAAACGATTTTCTACGTGTCAGGGATTCGTAGTCACGCAGCGCGTTGCACGTTAGAGAATGTCGGGTGGTCCCTCGCCTTAAAGGAGGATGCTTCAAGATGTCCCCACCGACCAATAACGACCAGACATGTTATTGCAAAGCTCTTTTTTCGACTGTAATTTGTTACTATGACAGTCTGTATCAAACAGTTGTGGGAAAAACGTTTTGTTTATTCCATTTCTCGCTTGCGCTTAAAATGAGTCTAATTACGTTTAATACCAAATTATATTACCAAAACGTCCAATTGTTTGAATGTCCAGTCCAATTCCTGGTGTGGCTTATGTATCAACTTGTACCTAATGTTTTAGATACAATTACAATAGGTTTTGTCCCTCAACAATTTGCGTCAGACTGCTATAGTAACAAATCAGTCATGTAAAGAGCGTTCCAATGACACATGTCTGGTCTTTATTGATGATGGGGACGCGTCCCATACATTTCTGCTCTACTTTAAACAGTTGACAACGTTGCAATATGCGACTGGCAAGAGGAGCTACCGTAAGCAACAAGAGTATCTTCGGCAAAATGTTGAGTATTGCATCCACAGGCACCAGTTCGTCAAATAATGATAAGGATTATATATATACCTACCTATAAAGTTCAATTGGTTGCTAAGCATTATGTCCATATCATGCATAGCGATGACCCTTCATTAGACCAGTTCAAGGAGTGAGGATTCCGAAATGGACTCAATGAATTGCCGGGGCCGGATTTAGAGGTCTAGAGGCCCTGGGGCAACAAAGGACCTTGGAGGCCCCCTAGAATATAATATGACGTAGTGATATTGACGGTCCCTATTGTGGGGGCCTCTCTTTCGTGGAGGCCCGGGGCAATGGCCCCGTATGCCCTCCCCTAAATCCGGCCCTGTGAATTGCGATTGTCGAACCTAAGGATACAAATGAATGTTATAAATTTAAATAAAATTGAAGAAACCCTAAGGGGTCATCCATAAAGTACGTCACACTAATTTCGTGATTTTTTGACCCCTCCCCCGTCCTTGTCACAGTTGGTCACATTTGTGTTTGTCGACGAAGTGTGACATTGTGTGACAAGGGGTGGGGTAGGGTCCTAAGTTTCGTGACGTCACATTTCATAATGTAATACACCAAAGTGTTAAAATGCCAAATTTGAACTATTAACGAAAAACTTAATATATGTCCAACTCTAACTGTAGATCATAAGGTTTAAATTGTTTTGATGGGGAGTTCACACTCGCACTACTAGTGTCACGCGCCGGTCGCGTTTTTACAAATCTTTGATTTGATTTTGATTATATTAAAAAATAATTTAAATGGAAATAAAACTAATCTCGGAACTATTGTTTTAATTCAATAACTTCTAGGTGGAAAATTGCAAAATACGTGACGTCACACTAAGGAGGGGGGGTCTCACAAATGTGACCAACTGTGACAAGGACGGGGGAGGGGTCAAAAAATCACGAAATTAGTGTGACGTACTTTATGGATGACCCCTAAAGAAGGTTTTGTAAACTTTACCGTACTAGCGGCCAATGAACTGAAATGAATGCACGTTTTCCTTAATGCAGCGAACCTTTATTTAGAATTCAATGCGTTATTTAATTATTTATTTATTAAACTTAATTTCATAATGCATTATACTACAAATAGCAGACTTAATGCCTGAAGGCATTCCCTAACCGTCAACCCTTAGGCCAAATAGAAACAAAATTAGCATCCAAATCATCAAAACAATAATTTGAAGCAAACATAAGTTAACATAGTAATACCCACAAAATATTTTTTTTTTTTACTTATCATTATAATACACCATTTAATAAGTATACTAGTGGACCCGCCACAACTTCGCCCGCGGTATTTGTACCGACTGCAGCGCCATCTGCCGGGCTGATTTGTGAATCTAAACCATCCAGGGCGCCACCCAGACACATACAAAAAAAAAACATTCAAATCGGTCCAGTCGTTTAGGAGGAGTTCAGTGACATACACACGTACAGTAGAATTATATATATAAAGATATAGCATAGTGTTTAATCTGGGGGCTAGCACGACATGCTCGCGATTCGTATGTCACTCAGTTCTATCCTGTCAAACCATTTGAATACGTAAGGGACGCACTGAGTGACAAACTACTCGCGGCAAGGCACTAGACGTGATGCGAAGGCCGCGTTCCCCGCTATCTTCGAACGATGGCTGGTGTCCACGGCCGCATTAGAATGCCGGCGGTGTCTACATATCCGGTTGTTGTTTCCGACGCTCTGCGCCGTGCGAATAAACAAACGTCAGCCCCGCGTCAACACAATAAACACGAACAAAACATAGACCAATGTCTTCATAAAACAAATGTACGATTTTACGATCCGCCGGTACCGTCGCCGTTGGCGTTTAAAAATACTACCGTAATCGTTAATCTGAGAAACGATATATAACAAAGTCTAAATTCGTTTATATTGATAACTTATATGCTCTGCCGGGATGTCGCATCAGAAAAACGTCTGACTGATCGTACCTAATGGCTTATTGCCGGTTTCAACCAAATATTAGTTTCATTGACGACGCGGATAGCCTAGTTGGTAGTGACCCTGCCTCCGACGCAAGCGTCCCGGGTTCGATCCCCGGTAAGGACAAATATTTGTGTGATGAGCATGAATGTTTGTTCCTGAGTCTTGGATGTTTCCTATGTATTTAAGTATTTATTTCTCTATATAAGTATTTATATCGTCGTCTAGTACTCATAACACAAGCCTTTAGAGCTTACTTTGGGACTGGATCGATTTGTGTAAAGATTGTCCCATGATTTATTTATTTATAACCATAGATAGAGGTTTCCTGAAAAACGTGCCTAATCCATACAGCGTCGTAAGGTCGTGAGCCTCCCTGGCAAGATTTGAATTTGGCGCCCCCCTCTAGAATTATTTCCTAGAAACAACACTGGATCTAAGTGCGTCCCCCTGAGGGTTGCGCCCGCGGCAGCCCCTAGCTACGATTCTTTATCCATAATGGTGGCATGAGAGCGATGAGGCTAGCAACGGCGCCCAGTAACCCACAATATGCGGCCCACTGGTAGTGAATGTTTCGTCTGTAATACGGTCGCGGCATAACACTAGTTTCCTTGTGCAGTGTTTACGTTGGCGGCGCGCCAGCGTTGTCCGCCCGTCGCTCGCCGCTTGTCTATACGCGCCAATAACAGGCGAACCCTCGCCTACACCAAAACACGGAATCCATCGATGAATCGTAACACATCGCGAGCTACGTCAATCTCGGTACCTGGCGTCACAAACCGTATGCGTCGGCTACACAATACATATTTATACTCATATTGTAGTATGCAAAAGGTATCGTCAACCAACTGCATTATAATCGAAACGAAATGTTGCCACGAAACAATGTTTTAAATAGAATATTAGTAGCAATTCGTTGCGGAAAATAGTTGTCATTTAACCTTATTATATCATTCCAGTTTGAGGAAACATTATTTCCATAATGTAAGAGCCCTTCATACGACTCTGTTTGTTAAATAGACTAATACACCTGTAAATAATATATTAACGAGTGGCATATTTATTTCAGCGTTGAAGGTAAAACTGATGATGAGGCGACCCATCAACCAGTTGGTGGCACAAGGAATCATGCCTCGTAAGTACAGCGCAACCCCAACTATAGTGGATTCATCCATACTAGTTTTATTTGATAAAAAAGTTTCTAACCTCAAAATGGACCTTTTTTAGCCTAAAACAGCTGTTTCCTTGCAAATAACGGAACCGGGCCCTTTATTATTATTAATATTTTATTTAGGTTAAACAGCTGCACATTTTTAGGTTAGAAACTTGTTTACCAAATAAGTCAAGTATGGATGAATGTACTGTACCTATGCTTTAAATGAGTAATGAATCTCATAATTCACTTTTGTATTTGATTTTTACAGCACTAAAGACGCCGCCGGCTTATTTTGAACAATCCAAGCAACTGGAAAGAGCTAAAACTGGAGATTTACTTAAAGCCAAAATACAGCGGCGACCAGATCGCCAAGAACTTGAAAGGAGACATATTTTAGAACAGGTCGGTTCAGTATTTTCAAGTGTATTTTTAAGTATAGTTGACGAAATATAATTTGCACCTATTCGTCATATAGCTTATAAGGTGAATATGTGAAAATTATATTAATACATTATTTATCTCTCACCCATCAACCTTTCTACAACAGTAACATAACGAGCGTACAAGAAGTGCTATGGCTAACTTTAATTGTTGTTGTCAGGAGAGTCATGTGGACCCGAGCTTGGCGGAGAAGCAGCGCATGCTGAAGAAGGCGCGGCTCGCGGACGCGCTGAACGACCAGCTGTCGCACCGACCCGGCCCGCTCGAGCTCATCAAAAAGAACATCCTCCACACCGAGGAGGACATTGAAACTGCCATCAAGAGCGGTTCGCTCGCTTTCCGCGCCACTTGCGAGGGCGCCTCAGGCCGTCCCGAGCACCCCTCCTCCTACTGCGGCCCGCCCGAGGACCTCTCGCCCTCGCCCTCCCCGCCCTGCCTGCTGTCCCCCGCACCCTCGCCCTCGCCCGCGCCCGCGACGCCCTCGACCCCCGCCGCAGCGGTCCAGCACCCGGCGCCCGGCAAGGCCGACAAGAACCGCAAGAAATCCAAGCACAAACAACAGCAGCCGAAGGCGCGGTTCAAATTCCACGAGTACAAGGGCCCTCCTAACGCGCACAAGGCGCCGTCGCCGCCCGACTCCACCGAGACGCCCTACGAGCTGCTGCTCCAGCAACAGCAGCTGCTGCTGCAGCTGATGCCCGCGTCGCCGGCGCCGTCGTCGGCCTCCGTCGCGTCCGACTCGTCGGAGCACTCGGCGCCGCCGCCGCCACCGCCGCCGCCCGCGCCGCTCGCGACCGCGCGCTACGAGGACATGAAGGTGTCCGACCTGCGCGCCGAGTGCAAGCGCCGCAACCTGCGCGTCTCCGGGCCGAAGCCGCAGCTCATCAGCCGGCTGCGCCCCTTCCTGCTCGACCGGGAGGAGCCGCCGCGCTCGCCCGCCTCGGTCGCCTCCGTCGCGTCCGTCGCGTCCGTCGCGTCGCCCGAGTCGCGCTCGGAGCCGGAGCCGGCGGAGGATATCGTGCAGTCGCAGCGGCGGCACATCGAGGAGCTGGAGCGCAAGCTGGAGGCGTCGCGGCAGCAGCTGGAGGCGGTGCGGCGCGAGGCGGCGGGCGCGGCCGCCAGCGACCAGAGCCGCCGCCTGCTGCAGGCGCACCTGTGCGTGACGCAGCTGCGCGCGCAGCTGGACGCGCTGCAGCAGCCGCCGCCCGCGCCGCCCGCGCCGCCGCGCTACGTGCTGGCCGAGCCCGAGCGCCTCGTGCGCCTCTTCACCGTGGCGCAGCCCGCCGCCGCCGACGCCTCGGACGCCGACCCGGCCAAGACGGCCAACTACATTCTGAACGGCGTCAAAGTGGTGCCCATCGCGATCCTGCCGTCGCCGCACTACGAGCCGGAGCGCGCCGCGCCGCCGCCGCCGCCCCCGCCGCCGCCGCCGCTGCCGCTGCCCTCGCTGCTCGACCGCAACGAGGACATGGACGACGTGATCGAGCTGCTGGTCGAGAACGGCGAGCTGCCGCCGTCGGTGGTGGGCGCGCCGGCGGGCGGCCCGCTGCCGGCCGCGTTCCTCGGCGGCGCGGACGCGTTCTCGCCGGCCGAGGTGCTGGGCGAGGCGCACGCGCCGGCCTCGCGAGCCGCCGACGAGCTGCAGCGCGAGCTCAACGACATCCAGAACGAGATCATGAGCCACGCCGACCTGCACTCCGTCGACGGAAATCGCTGCGACATCGACTCCGCCGCCGCTGACATCGACGCCGATCTCGGCGTCGATTTACTATCCAACGACGACTTCCACCCGGACTTCAGCTCCGATCCGACGTCGGGCGACCACGACGACTTCTTCGGATTCCTCTCGGGCGAGGGCGACCGCACCGACAACTCGCAGACGGCGATGGACATCGGCGAGGACCCTTCGGAGCGGATGACCGTGACTCCCCTCACCAACGGGGACATTTTGGACCACACGCGGACGGGCTTCGAGGACATGGACGACCTGTCGCTGCCGTCGTTCCAGGAGGACATGATCCAGGAGCGGCCGTGCGAGTTCGACCTGAAGGAGTTCGGCATAGACCTCGGGTCGAGCATGACCGTGGACGGGGACGCGTACGACTACATGGACACGGAGCTGATCCCGAACCTGTTCGGGCGCGGGCACGTGCCGCAGTGCGACCCGCTGCTGGGCGCGGTGCTGTCGCGGCCGCCGCCGCGGCCGGCGCGCAAGCACTACTCGTGGGACCGCATCGAGTTCGACGCCACCTGACCTCCGCCGCGCCGCGCCGCCCCTGCACCCTGCCACGCTTAACACGTCACGCTGCACCGACACGACACCACCCGGTACCCTTTAATATAGATTTACTCGTCTCAATCGATGTCGCCATATTGTTTAGATTGTCAATTTGATAAATCTGCGTTGGTGTATTTGAAAGTGCGAAGTGATGTTTGGCGGCGAAACGTAAAAGTAAATCATTAATTTTTCCAACAGTACCGAGGACAGACAGTATGCGCTCTGTTCGGTTACTCGATCCACCAGGATGGTGACTTACACGTAGTAAAGACTAGATTGGAGTTCGGTGATGTGTAGGCACATAGTGTCGACATCGATAGTTTTAATAATAGACTTTGGTGTTTTGTACTTAACAGTTGAAGCGACTCGTTTGTATTGTACCGCTAGTTGTTAATGATAGTCTAAATATTCATTTTAGTTTGTCAGTGTCGAGCGTGCGCATCGCTGTGCGCTCGCTCACCCGTATTAAATCGATTCTGTGTATTATTTATAGGCATTGTCTACTTATGTATATATTGAAAGTATAATGTAATACTCAACATAGTTGTGGATTTCTGCATTCCGCCCGATGACTTAAAACATAAGGGAAAAATTATCATTAGGAAAGATGTTTTTGTTGAGGCACTAACAGTCAACCTTTGAGACACCTGCTATGTACACATATTATTTAAAATACTTTGCATTGATGTTGTGTCAGTTAAACGCTGTGTGCTGTCTCTGTCGCATGTAAAGCTATTTCCCTAATCATTGAATGACATTCCAGTCTTGTTGAAGTGCAAAAGAATTCCTGCGCACTCGCCTCTCTCTATTTGAGTAATAACTGCAGTAATCATAGCTAAAGTTGTATATGTGTTGATGAATGACTTTAGTGAGAGCCAGCTCGACGGAAAAGAGTAATTTGCACATCGACAAGCCATCGTCATGGGTGGGACCATCCCGGGAACAATGTTAGATACGAATCATTTAGGTAAAGTAGGGAGCCGGCTCCGCGCACACAAACAATTACGCCGACGGGCCGAGTCACTTGTTAAACCATCACTCTTTCCCCTGAATCTTTGCTTAATACTTTATTTATATTATGTTAATGTTATACAGTTTATTTATTATCTATTAAATTTCTCGAGGAGCGCAACAAACATCGTCCTAAACTTTTAGTTTAAACAAGATTCTTAAGTAAACATTACATTCTTGAAAATATATCATTCCAATTTATTATTGTCTAAAGCGTAGGATAGATGAACCATTATAAGTAAGTTGCTGTTTGATTGAACTAGCCGCAAAGGCCGTACATTGTACGAGTATGTCTTCGAACTGTGCGTGCATGTTGGCGTAATTGTTTGAATGCATTATTTATAATTTATTTATTTCAAGTGTACTATTTGTTTTGATCGGGCGCATTCATTGCGATGTGCGAAGTCTTCACTAATTTATTTGTGTTTAATTAACGATATAGTTATTATTTTAACCTTAGCGTAATCGGAACTAGAGCGAAAGGAAATATAGTTTTTACGAAAGTAATTTGCCATTGTCTGCATTTATATTATATAAATACCTATAGCGACAACGAATGCGGCTTCACTGCCCCCGTGTGCCAATTCTGTTTTAAACTTTAAAATACATCTTTCGCTAAACAGTCAATCGTCTGAGCATAAACTCTGAAAGTATTTATATAATTTAGTATGACCTGCAAGTCGAGCTCCTATATGTATATAAACAAAATCATACAGCAAAGCAGTCGGCTGGTCAAAGTTTATAGTATGGTGGTTATAATATATGACGGTACTGTAAAATAGAATTATTTTAAAGTACTGTCACATAACGGTTGGTGCTAATAGTCATGTAAGACTATAATGTTAATTTATATAGAATCATTTTTAAATTTGTATGTGTACAAACCCATTTGTATATGTACATATACTGGTGCGTGTGGCTCTAAATTTTCAACGACTAAATTCCAATTATCACTCGTGCTCCAAAATAAATGCTTAACTGTTACACAATTTTCTTTTAATGTCATAGAGCAGATACCAATATTGTGTTGCTGTCTGGTTGTAAGTAAACTGTAAACTTAAGTAATATTCCATTATCTAAGTAAATTATAACAATACCCTTTAGATATAAATATTTATAAAAATCTATTTGCTCATTATCTAAATTGTACCTACACTTTTAGTCAATTATTTGAGTCAACGTGCGTAGGAGACGTTTTATTTTCCATTTGTTGTTGTGTCACTCCCATATTAACAAGCTTGCGTGTTCCAATGCTTCTGTACTCACGCTGAGTTAAGTTTAAATGTATTTAACGAGATACTAAGTGAGATTAATGTTTGGTAAATAGTATATTATCTGCATATTTGTTATTGTTGTAATTATTTTAGGAGAGTTTTAATATTTGTTTTAATTAGATTATATTCTGAAGTGATAATTATATCGTGCTGAATTCTACATGTGAATGTTTAGCTCTCTGCAATGCAAGTATTTATAACAAGAAACTATAGCAACATTGGCTTATCAAAATAATCTCTAATTCAATTAACCACATTTAACATTTTGTTTATGTAATTATTTCGCAAATAGAAAGCTTTTATCAATTTAAGCCTGGTAAAGTAAGAAGCTAAGCACTTTAGAATTGCGAAAAAGGTATATATCAGTTATAATATAATCACAAATACTTAGATATCAAAAATATACTTAATTAGGTAATGTAGACTAAAACATTACTGGGCTTTGAGTCCATTGGCTAAACTAAGATAGTGAAACGTATTTAGTAAAGCCATTAATCAATAAATACGATGTGATAACAAACAAGTCGGATATATAGTAATCGAATGTTTTTATACCTTGCCCCGTATTTGAAGCCTTGTGTAAATTTATATTCATCAAGCCTTTACTAGCTTAAGGAAAGAATGTTACAATAAAAGTTTTGACACAAATCTTGTTTTATTTAGAACCAGCTTTCGCCCGCGACTTCGTCCGCGCCGAACTCGGTTAAGGCCCGGGCTCACCAAACGCGGTTGCGGCGCGTTTGCGGCGCGAACGCGGGTCCGCGCCGTTGTCGAACGGCGCGGGCGGATTTACTATGGCACACCAAAGTAGCGGCGGTCCCGCGCCGCCGCGGTGTGGCATGGTATATCCGCCCGCGCCGTTCGACAACGGCGCGGACCCGCGTTCGCGCCGCAACCGCATTTGGTTTGCCCCGGCCTTTATAGTTATTCACTCGGGAACTTGACTATTCTGGGATAAAAAGTAAACATGTTCTAAGACCTAAGATCTGACTATATACAAAGTTTCATGAAAATCCGTTCAGCTATATGAAGCTAAATATGGTAACTAAGTAACAAACATTCAGACAATATTAGTAGCAATTAGGATTGTTTCGAAGAGTATTTGTACCAAGTTTAAAGTAGACATCAGTATCAAATCAGTTCTTCCCCTATAAACTATCAATACACCGAGGCATCCCTTTTTAGTGTTCCGTACCCAAAGGGTAAAGACGGGACCCTATTACTAAGACTCCGCGGCGCCCTCGCCAGACTAAGAATGAAAATACTTGGCAATGGTTATCCAGAACCAGGGGAATTCAAGGCACTACCACTGCGCTCCACAAGTCACTTCATTGAAGTGGTGGAGAATGCTATGGATAGTGCTTAGGAAAAAGGGGTAATTACACAAAAGATCCCATAGGGTCGAAGTGTATCCGCAAGGACCCCACCCTCTAAAATAAGATAAGACTCCGCTGTCCATCCGTCTGTCACTAGGCTGTATCTCATGAACCGTGATAGTTCGACAGTTGAAATTTTCACAGATGATGCATTTCTGTTGCCGCTATAACAAATACTAAAAACCGGACAAGTGCGAGTTAAACTCGCGTGGAGAGGGTTCCGTTCCGTACATGATTATCTGCAATTTACTAGGTTACTTTAAATACCATAGACTTCTTATAGATTTTCCTGTAATCTATAGGTAAAGAACTATTTTTTGTATTTTTTTCAAAATTTTAGCCCCAGTAGTTTCGGAAATAAGGGGGGGGGGGGAATGGTCAATTTTCGCCTATTTTCCTAAATAACTTCCAAACTATTTTACTTAAAATTCAGAAAAAAATAGATTTAAAGTCCTCACAATAAGCCCTTTCATTTGATATGTCACACAATATAGAATGCATAACTTTTTTTTTTAATTTTCTGATTTACCCCCAAAAGTGGCCCCCATGTTTAAAATTCATATATTTACGTCACGCGTCCGTATTGCGGTCACCGACTTACATATGTATACTAAATTTCAGCTCAATCGGTCCAGTAGTTTCGGCTTTCGTAGTTTTCGGCGATAATTGGCTGTGACAGACGGACAGACAGACAGACAGACAGACAGACGCACGAGTGATCCTATAAGGGTTTCGTTTTTTCCTTTTGAGGTACGGAACCCTCAAAACAGCATAAAATATACGCCACCATACAATAAACGTGCCCATCGTGCGCGAGTCCTCGCACTTGGCCGGCTTTTTATTATAGAAATGTGAAAAATATATTGAAATAAATTTTCTTGTTTGATTTCAATATTATTATATTGTTCACATTTACCGCTGCAGCTTAATAATCTGCCAACTTACTTGCAACTGTCAAAGTTCTTATGCTGGTATCACAAGATCGTCCAACACCCAAACTTATTGTCCAACCGTCGATGTGTCGGGATGGTTCGGTCACGTTCGCGCGAGTTCGGCTAGGTTGGCTTAGATCGCTCCACAGTGCCTAGCACACTAGCTTTTATCGCGTACATAAAGCATCTGTCACTTTTTAACTAATATGCGGGTGCGAAAGGGACGAATGCTTTATGTGCGCGATAAAAAATTTGTGTGCTAAGCCCTCTGAGTGTCTAGCACACTAGTTTTTATCGCGCACATAAAGCATCTGTCATTTGCGGATAAATTTCATAGGGTAGAGGGTATGTTCTTACACTGTTCTATTTTTGTATTAAGCTAAGCATCCGCCATCTCCTTTTCCTCCAAGGTTTTGGAATCTTTTTTGTAGAATATGTACGTAAAAAGCATAATAAGCAATCGCGGAAAAAGCTGTCGCACCACGTCCATTGTCTTCTGCACGTCCATTGGCGGCACCTGAGCTATGCGAGTCTATAAAGAGCCTCGGCGCCACTCGCCGAGCACCTCGTACGAGCGTGAAGTCTGCACGTCCATTGGCGGCACCTGAGCTATGCGAGGCTATGAAGAGCACCTCGTACGAGCGTGAAGTACCACCATCATACTTCGACATTTTTTGCAATGACGAGAACTCTATCTGGATAGGGGGCGACGCAAACAATTTGACTGTGTTCATAAATAATACTTCAAGGCGGCTTCTCACGATCGATTACAAACAATTTTTAGTTGTTAATTTTCGTAGTTTATGTAACGCACCGTAACGTTTTTCTGTACCCCGCTTCCCGCTAGTAAAATTTCAAGAGGTCATTCCAAAAATGAGTGAGAGAACGCGATCGTTCTGAAGGGTTAAAAAAATGTTAGTTCAAATCCTCCTCCCGCTTCTGGAATGCATCGTAACGTTTTACAAGACCCCCCCCCCCTAAATTCGTTACGTAATACTTGAACGCTTCCCTAAATGAACTAAGGCTAGTCACTGACCTACAATATAACTGTGCAATATCGCGTCAATATCGACTACTGACGATGAATATAATTGTGCCACCAGTGATATTGCACAGTAATATTGTAGGTCAGTGGCTAGCCTTAAACAGTCATTGATTTTTGGGTATGACTACCCAAGTAACCTTAAGTTCTGTCGTCCACCCACCAGAGGCGCTGGCGTTGCCATCTTCATAAAAGTAACGCATGATGCGGCATGATGGCTCTCTTTTGATACAATCTATCTGTGGTTTTTCAGAATAGGCAGGCGAATTAATTCACAAAATTTATAAATTTAATTCTGTTTTAGTGTATTTCAAATGTGTCGTCCTGATAATCGCTATCAATTAATGCGTTGAAGTAATTAGAAATCTTTTTATAGTTTATTATTCATACCTAGTTCAGTTGGAAAGAAGTATTTTCCAAACAAGTTATGATATTAGGTGAAACTCTGTTGTTCTCTCTGTCTTTGATCGATAGTGGTGCAATATTATTTATTTTAGTTTACTTTATCATCGTCTTATCTGATCTAGAATGTGACTACCTGAACGCTCAAGAGTGTTGTGAAAGATTAAATTATTGGCTGTTGCCGAAATACATAGGGCACTCGTTTATAACATTTTTATTACTTCTACACGGGCAGCTGTTATTGTTCTTGATAAATCTACCATTATTTATTTGGTTAACTTACGAATATTTTACTATACCACAAGGTAATCTCGGAGTCTACGACCCCGCCGAGATCCACAACCGCGGGCAGCTGAAGCGGCACTTGCGCGATGTTATGATCTATGTCGGGTATTACTTGATATTCTTCTTCATTTATCTGTACTGCTTCATTCTGGCGATATTGAAAGGCGATCCCCTGAACCGCGGGGCCGATGACGAGATCGTGACCGAGCTATAACAGGAGCCATGGCAGACGCTCTCCGCGATGGAGGCGCGGCAGGCGCAGAGGCTCGCGAGGCAGCAGCCCCTAATGAGACCGTAAAATGTATCAAGTTGCAATTACCGGAAAACATTTTAGCTTACCTTGAGAAGAAAGAACTGATTCGTGATGAGTTAGTGATGCCTGCTAATAGTTTGTCGGAAAAAGTTACTTCTAATTATATTATAGCCAAAGAAATAATTAGCAATTTAAGCTGGCAAGAAAAAATGCTGGCCAAGCTTGTGTGTACTACGTGGCTGTCTGCAGTGCGTACCCTGCATAGGGAGCAATTGAGTCCTGCCGACTTTGTAATGGATTTACATTCTTGCTGTTCTTCACTGGATGGAATAGAGTACAAGAAATCCGCCAATTTTGCTACAGAGCCACTAGCAGTGCTGACATTTGCCAATACAGCTGGATTCAACATAACTAGCAAGTGTAAAGTTATAAACCCAATACCTTGTACGCCACCCTGTGAGAAGGAACATAGCTGTAAGTTGGAAAGTAATTTAACTAACCTTAGGGTTCCGTACCCAAAGGGTAAAATGGGACCCTACTACTAAGACTCCTCTCTCCGTCTGTCCATCTGTCTGTCTGTCTGTCACCAGGCTGTATCTAATAAACCGTGATAGACAGTTGAAATTTTCACATATGATGTATTTTGGTTGTCACTATAACAATAAATACTAAAAAACAGAATAAAATAAGTATTTAAGGGGGCTCCCATACAACAAACGTGACTTTTTTGCTTGATATTGATAACGGCAACAGGTAAACGCTTGAGATATCCACAGAATGCTTAAAATTAATAATTAAATTAAAATAAAACAAATATTTAAGGGTGGCTCGCATACAGCAAACGTGTTTTTTTTTTTTTGCTTGATTATAGATAATGGTACGGAACCCTTCGTGTGCGAGTCCGACTCGCACATGGCCATTCTTTTTTATTCCACTAAAGTTTTTAAAGGTGTTCATGTGTGGATTTTGTTAACAGTATTGGACTTGGTGCAGCGGTACGTCAGTGCACCTAAAGACTGCATGCTGTCAGTACGAGCGCACTATTTGTCATACATGCCGCTGCCACAGTCAATAACTTATAAGCACACCATCACTCGGCACATGTTTATAAGGTCCAACCCGTTCATTGGTGGAGTGTACATCCCTCAGATACCTGATGTGGAGTTCCATGTGATCAACATAAGGTCTAAAGGTGATATGCAGCAGGATTTCTACAGTGAAGTTAATCGGCTGTCACAAACCAGAATTTTCAAGGGTGTGATCGTGTATGTCACAGAGAAATATCTATTGCATTCTGTTCAAGATATTGTTTTCCTGAATTATTTGAAGGAAGTGTAAGTTACATTTATTTTACCTCATTTCTACAATCAAACAGACAAATGCTGATTGTAAAGCATCCATCTTGTTTCTTAGTAAAGTAAGAAATAAATAAATCTCAATTCCATGGCCATGATTTTGCATGATAAATCTTCCTATTTTGGAGCCATTAAATTTGCTATTTTATCTTTTCTATTCAGTTGATACTTAGAATTGTGGACAGAAAAATTAGAACTAATAAAAAACTGCAGTGAGAAATATGTCAATAACATAATAACAACATAATCATGTGGAAAAAATAAAGTCCAATGCGGAGTCAGCATCCTCTAGCCACGATGCTGACTCATGGTAATGAGCTGAGCACCCCTGGTACTAGATTTGAACCCCATGTGCTAGATTTGAATTTTGCTTCCCCAAAGACATATTCTAGGAAGATAAAACAATATGGGTCTGGAAAGTGAGCCTCATGAGGTGAGATTGAGGCTGCTCCCCTGACAGCTGCCTGCCTGACGAGCCCCTAGCTACGATGCTGTATGTAGTTATTCTTACCTGCATACAGAATTTTGTTGCATTATTTTTCAGACAACCGGATATACCATATGCTTTAGGGGGTTGTATAGTAGAGGATACAATGTTTGAACAAAGTGACATCAATCATATTATAGACACAGTCAATGAGGGCAAAGACTTTATCACAGAAAACCTCATATCAATTGGCATATTCTCGGTACCAAAGAATGAGGACAACACAGAGCAAGTCGATAGATACAACTTTGAAATGTATTCTCTTATCATTGACACATCTGACTGGGCTAAATCTAGAATAATGCGAGCTATAACTGAGGTAAGTTTGCTATTAACAGCACTTTCTTAACAGGAAGTTCAATAGGCTAGTTTCCTGAAAAATTCTAATTAGTCCGTCATTCACATTATAAAAAAAGATTGAACACATATTTTTTCTTTGTCAATTAAACAAAAAATACGAAGATATAGTGCGTTGAATTTCCGCGTGACGTCACGACTTTGTACACTTTTTACCATTAAGTGACGTCATTAGCCCCCACTCCCAAACTTTGATGCGCGTTATCTTTGTCTATTTTGATTGATTTGATAAAGAAGAAAATACGTGTTCAATATTTTTTGATAATATAACAGACGGACTAATTAGAATATTTTTTTTATCCAGGAAACATCCCTATTAAAATCATCTTTCAATCTTTACACATTCAAGTAATTTCTATAGAATTGTTTAATTAACTTGATCAGGGTTATCATTCTCAGTTTGCAGGTCAAGTGCCGAGATACGAGCACAGCGTGGCAATCAAACTGTCCTGTCTCGGGCGCGACCAGAAGCACGAAGTGGAGCAGGACTACTTCCGGGCGTCGTTCCCGCAGACCCGGATCGTCGGTTGCTACGGCAACGGGGAGCTCGGCATCAACCACCCCGCGCGCGCGCCGCCCGACAGCCTCCTCAACACGGTGAAACGCGTGCGCAGCGAGACGGGCCCGCATTTTGGCATAATGTACTCCTATTCAACAGTGTTCCTGTACATTGGCTGGGGAAAGAGCTCCGCGCCTGCCGAGCCTTCAGTGAGCGTGCAAAAAACACGCGGCAAGGTCCAACCACGGTTCCATACTAATTAGTACATTGGCTCAAGTAGATGCTTTCTAAGTGATTGATTACTCTATTAACCTTTAGACGGCCACAGTCGGCTGCAGCCGCAGGGTGAAAAAGTCCTTCAATACCTTGACTTAAAGTTGAAATTCGTGTTACTTCTCAAACATGCTTGGCGGTCAAAAGGTTAATGGATTTATTTTAAACATAAATATGCGATAACAAATGTGGACACTCGCAAGTGATGGGTATATTCTTCTGGTCGTAATAAGATGATACAAATAGGTATAATGTACACAGATATATTCATGCCATAGAATGTTATACACACTCGTAAAGTATATGTATGGTGTGTTTGGGCAAAGGTGGTTAACGAGATAATTTCAGTTGAAGAGTGGGAAAAAGGATCTGCGCAAAGTCGAAATTCTCCTATCGAACTTGTTCCGGTAAGAGCGGTATTGGTCCTACTGATTTTTATTTGACGAGCATTATAAAAATCTAGAGGTTCCAATTAGAGATTGTAGTAGTAATGAAACAACGATAGCTTCCGTACTGCAAAAGTAAGATCGTACAAGACATTGAAGGAAACCAAATGAAGTACGATGCTATTCAATAAATCGGGCAATTACGGGTAGCGCCAAACATCTAGAACACAATACGAGACTAATATAGTGCTAGTCGCTAGTAGGTACGCGAAGGACGCGAAGGTCTAGCGTAAGATATTTGGCGGCGCCTGTACGAATAGCTTACTCACCTGGATTTCATTTTCTTATTTACATGTATATTGAAATGCTTATTAAATAAATATGGAATAAAGTAGCCTTAAATATCAGATTTACAGCTAATTCTGACCAGTGGCCGTAGCAATGTTGACACGGGGATAACTTAACTCCGTCTTATCTCTCTATCTTTTTCATCGGCCGTATTGTGAGAGAGACGCACTTAGAGATAAAACGGTGTTAACTTATCCTCGTGTCAACCTTGCTAGGGTCGCAGGGCCTGTATTCGACAATGCCAACGCGATATCGATTATTTCGCTACGATAGCTCGTGCTATGACAGCTCTTATTAACTTGACAGCAAAAGCGGCCGCACTGTAAAACTATCGCGATATTCTCTTAGGCGAAGTCGAATATTTAAGAGGCCCAGAACTGAAGAATGCGGAGAGACTACACACGTTTGCCTAAGATTGTTATTTGCGTATGGCAAAGGCATCCCAGTTTCTGGTCAGGGTAATAAATAACTCGCAATCATATTAAGTAAGCTGTTCTTAGTTCTGTAAGGATTCATTAACGACTCTGTAGTGGAAAAGTGACATTGTATTTGTATCTAAGTATAAATAAAAAATCATACAAATATTCTAGGTTTTTATTCTTATTTTAAGTTTACTAACATTCGCCCACTTTAGACGAATATTGGGACGTCCATTAATTACGTGTTTCACCCCCTTGGCGACATTCAATACCGTCTTCACCACAAGGGCACACGGGGCCCGTGCCCAGGGCCCCCATTCTCAGGGGGCCCCGAAGCACCGACAATTTCTCTCAAACATTTATTTAATTCGCTTTTTTTACTTTCCAAAAGGGTCCCAAATTCTTGTGTGCCCAAGGGCCGCAGCCTAGTTTAAGACGGCCCTGGCGACATTTGGTTAGATGTGGTGTGAACCCCCCTCCCCCCTCGTGAGATTTCCCTATAACAATGTTTTTTTTTAATGAAAGACTGCATGCGTTTGCCCCTAGTCTCACCTGATGGAAAGCGAAGATAGAGTCTAGGATAGAACACGCTTGTCCAGAAAATGCCTATTCAATCTTACGTTGAAGACACCAAGATTGTATAATTCAGGAAACAGACGCTGGGAGAGTGTTCCACTTCTTAGGGGTGCGAACCAAAAAGGATTTCTCACACCGCTTAGTAGGCTCCTGCGGCTCCTAGGAAATTCAAGGAAATGTGGATGGTGCGATTAGGTCATGTAGTTCCTGTGCACACTCACCAAAATACATCTTGTAAAAAACCGAGTTTGGTTTCCAAAGAGCGTGTCGTTGCCAATCAACCTAGACCTGCAATCCACAGATTCCATCGCATCCAGATGATACTTGGCAGAGCCATCCCATAGGCATAGGTGACAGCAATACTCCATACATGACTGAACTCGTCCTGATAAAGATGGAGCAACTGTTCCGGTGTGAAGTAACGCTGTACCTTAGAGAGGATGCAAAGTTTTTTGGCGGCTGTTTTCGCTGTAGACAAAATGGCGCTGCCAAAGTTTAAATTAGACGAAACTTCCATACCCAGGAGTTCAAAGGTGTATCTTGGAAGGTAGGAGTAGAGAGAAGAGAAGGTAGGAGTATTTATTCGTCATGTACATGTATTTTGCTTCATATCACTGAATATACCTCGCCCGTTGTAAAAAAGAGCGAAAATGAGAGTTTTTTTGTAGAAGTTAGCGTTTTTTTTTTCATATAGATACCTAACATACAGTTTTTTTGCTCGTGACATTAAGATTAATCACTGAAGTGTATTTTCCGGAAATAATATAATTTTCCAGTTGAAGATAGTACATTATACGGCTGCGGTTCACTAGGCCAGTGCCCCGATTCCTCTCGCATTTCTCACGGAATCTATTACCGTCATTGATACCAACGTGCAACCAATAATCTTGATTCTCAAAGGTCGATACATAATTTACCATGCTGGATAATAAATTGTCCATTAAGCTTGAAATGGGGAACACTGGCGCACATTGGGAGAGGCAGAGATTTTTACCTACGTAACTTGGCGAGTCGCTCATTTGCAATAGGCTAGTTTCCTGAAAAAACCTATTTAGTCCGTCATTTACATTATCAAAAACTATTGAAAACATATTTTTTCTTTTGAGAATAAAAAAAATGACGAAGATATAGTGCGTTGAAGTTCCGCGTGACGTCATGACTTTGTACACTTTTTGCCATTAAGTGACGTCATTAGCCCCCACTCCCGAACTTTGATGCGCGTTATATTTGTCAATTTCGATTGATTTGATAAAGCAAAAATACATGTTCAATATTTTTTGATAATCTAACTGAGGACTAATTAGAATTACAATTTTTTACCCAGGAAATATCCCTGTTAGGAAAAATTATGGATGCGTGAAGGGCGTTGCAACGGGGGGCAGTTAGACCCCAGAATTTAAACGGATCACTTGATTAAAACTAGGTAAGTACATCTACTATTATATCGATATTTTTTCTCATGATTTTATCTGATGGAATTTGTCATCGATCTTGCCAGTCGCCATCGGTCTTGCCAACAGTAAATTTTAACTTGTGGCTTTCTAAAACCCCCTTATTTTTCGTCGGGGGCACGGTCTTACATACGTCTTGCAACTAGGCAAAATTGTATTGGGATGCAGTGACTCCACGAGGTACTGAAGTAAAACCAGGTGGCGCTGCGATCGAGGTATGAAAATCATAACCTCATCAGATATAAATATTTCTTGATTTTATTATTTATTTATTATAAGTATAGATTAGGTACTTTGGTTTTGTTTACATTCAAAATTATATAATAATCGAGATTTTTGGGTTAGAGTTCAATGCGGGTGTTTCACGCATGCGCGACTATCGTCATTTTTGTCGCACCGCGTATCCCTCGATCACAGCGACGCTAGCGGCTTGGAATTAAGAGGCCCACGTTGAAACACAGAGTTGCAAGACCAGGCCTCCAATTCTCGTTGCATTCGAGATAATCTCACAATCGAGATTAAACGTCAGTGCATACAGTCGTTTGACACAACTGTATGAATCTGACGTTTAATCTCGATTGTGAGATTATCTCGAATGCAGCTAGAATTGGGGGCCTGATGTAAGACCGTGGTCGCGGGTTAAGTAAATAGGCCTTTAAGCAAGCCATTAAGTATAGCTAATTTATACAAAGTATAATAATAATAAAAAAATATGTCTCTTGGGTGGACGTTTACCTGCCCGCGTACAAGTACGTGTGGCTTTTATGGTTTTATCGCGTTGTGATAATTGTTTGTAGGTATTTATTAGCATGTAACTGAATGAAAGCATGAACAAGAAATCATGCAGTGTGACAGTCATGGTCATGTAATTGATCGTGATGAGATTTATAAAATGTTCTGCCAAGTGATTTTCTAACCTGTAGAGCGCTTCACTCGTCGGGAAGACTCGACTGCCGCATATCTTTATATATATAGTTCTACTGTACGTGTGTATGTCACTGAACTCCTCCTAAACGGCTGGACCGATTTGAATGTTTTTTTTTGTATGTGTTTGGTTGGCGCCCTGGATGGTTTAGAGTCACAAATCAGCCCGGCAGATGGCGCTGCAGTCGGTACAAATACCGCGGGCGAAGCTGTGGCGGGTCCACTAGTATATATATAAAAAGGTCGTGTCACGGAGTTTGGGCTCTCCTCCGAAACGGCCCGACCGATTTTTATGAATTTATTATGTATATTTGGTAGGTATGAGCATAGGTCGTAAAGTATATTTCATATCGCTAGGTGATTAGGGTGTCCGCGCGGACGACGTCGCGGGCGAAAGCTAGCGGGTACCACACCCATAATAGGATAGTACCTATCCATACATAAAATGACTAACAGATTATACCTACAAAACAAAATAAAGAATTTAATCAAAAGTTCTGTATCACAAAATTCAGATTTGGTTATGTCTGTTGTATTTCCAGGTGCTCGCTCATCTTGTAGTAGGTAGGTACATTTTATTTAGACACTGTTTATAAAGTTTGGACTTAAATTAAATTCGTGAAGATCGTACTTTGCTATTTCCTCTGGTAAGTTATTGAACATTTCGCACAGGCATGTATAACATCATATTAAGTATTGCGGAAGTGCCTCGTCTTGCTCACTGCATACTTTAAGTTTCCCAAGTAGGTTTTGGGCATTCCAATTAGTGACAGTCAAGCATTACCTAGGTACCTAGAACATATATATATATATATATCTACACCAAGAATAGCAGCGGCTCCAATATGCGCCCCTGCGGCACGTAACAACCTCAATTTCAGGGTTGTTAAATGTTTTTGTTTCTTGGCAATATTTTGTAATTTCCGTGTGTTGTTTTCGGTTGCTTAAACAAGAATGTTACCAGTTATCCTCTTATGCCATTATCATAAAGGTTTCTCAGCATAATTTCGTGTGAAACGCGGTTAAAGGCCTTTGAAATGTCCATGAAAATTACGGCGATTGGTATTCTTTTGTCTCTACACATGGGTATGACTTTAAGAAGTTTATATATTACCAAAGTAGTGGCCAAACTTGTCTGAATCCAAATTTGCTGTTGGTAAGGATTTAAAACTTGTTAAGGAAGTTTAATGGTCCACTTAACATTATCTTCGCGTTGGCTTCCGGCTTTGGTTACTATTTGGTTTGGTGCATAGGTCAACATTTCGATTAGGTTAGGTACTTAATCCTGGACTCCTGAGGGCTTAGCACGCTAATTTTTATCGCGCACATAAAGCATTCGTCCCTTTCGCACCCGCATATTAGTTAAAAAGTGACAGATGCTTTATGTGCGCGATAAAAATTAGTGTGCTAAGCCCTCTGGTTATACAAAAAGAGAGGTCCCGAGTGCATAGCTAAGTTAGTTTTATACCTACCTCCAGCCGAATTGTCTGTGGATGGAGTCGTAGGCATAAACGAATATCAAATAGGAAGTTTGTAAGTAGATAATAAATTGTTCAATTTCTGAATCTTGGGATCGATTCGAAAATATCTTATAAATCGTGCCGGCAGTAAAAACCAGTTATAATAACCAAACAGGAAATTTACTATGAAATTTAGTGTTTAAGACAATCATTAAAGATCCCGGGAATCAGATTAATGCATTAGCTATTTCGCTCCGTGGTACATACACATACATACATACACATCACGCCCGAAATCCCTAATGGGGTGGGCAGAGCCACAAGAGTACTTGTGGCCACGTTCGATTAATAAGTCCTAAGATAGTATGATGAACCGTATGGTGACAGGTGATCAGCCCATCGCCCATACAGATAGTCCACCATGTTGGAGAGGACCCGTCCCTTAGTCGACTTTTACGACATGCCAGGAACCGCTCCATGCTCCGTGGTAATAATACATATTTATTCTAGCGCTATTTCAAAACAACTCGCCCTTACTAATTTCTTTCTTACCTATTAATTTACTTTTCTGTAAGTAGATTAGTGTCCGACCGAAACATGTTTTTTTGCCGAAAACGAAACTGAAACATATGGTTCGATTTTGGTTCTAGTTTCGGCGAAAACTGAAACTTTTATAGATGTGTTAAAATTGCTGAATATTAAGAGGAGTGTGAACCTACGGCTTTTCATACAAAAGGCGATATCGATTTCCCCTTAAATGTTAACCGATGTTCACCAATTTTTGATAGGTTGTCAGTCAGAACAAAATCTAGGTACTCTTCAGTTTTATTGTGGTTTCAAACTAAAACTAATTTCGGCATTATTTAACTTTCTTGATCCTTTAATCAAAATTCAAAAAACGTATAGCCTTAGATTTTGTTCTGACTGAAAACCTATCAAAAATTGGTCAAAATCGGTGGAAATCGATATCACCTTTTGTATGAAAAGAGTGTTTTTTGCCTTTGGTTCACAGTTCTCTTAGCAATAAAAAATATCAGTGGCCCGTTATTTCTAGACGTAATGTAAGTCGTGTAAATGGTATGAAATGAAACAAACGCACTTATAAAAATTGAAAAAAATTGTATTTTGAGTTTTAATTTTATCAAATGACGATCAGCCAGCCTCTAAATACAACCGGTAAGTAGGCAAGGTTCGGTACTTTTTTGACCAAAACCGAACCTTTGGCCGAAACATGTTTTTTTAGCCGAAACCGAAACTTCGATCGGACACTAAAGTAGATATGTTTTGCGTAAAGTTCTATAGGTACCTCTTGTACAAAATGCGCGGCAACAAACTTTCCCTGAGGGTCAATTAAGCGAAACACTTTTCTTATCTGTATTTATCTGCATTTCGTATGGATGTTCTTGATTGGACATTTGGTAAAATGTATTCCGCTATGCTCCAAAAACACATATCCAGATGCGGGGAGCCTTGATACGAGCCGAAACGTCACTTTGACTACTGTTATTATCGTGACCGGATACCGCAATATAAATGTTAATAAAATCAATCAAAACGGTCAAGCAGTTTATCGGTTTACTTATCGGTAAAAATGTCTCGATTTTCATTATTAATTTGTTTAAATACGTATCATACCGACACCGTACATGCTGTTTTTACCGTAATTGAATCCACATTTTTTTTATCCATTTCCTTACTAATAATTATAATATTACAAATGCGAAAGTGTGTTTGTTTGTTACTCTTTCACGATCACATTTTTTGCATAGGGATTGTTGGAAGGGTGGAGGCTACTTTTTATCCTGTAAAAATGCTCAGTTCCTGAGGGAATAGCGATAAAGGAATTCAACGTGGACGATGTCGCGGGCAGAAGCTAGAAAGTTATATATATATATACCTTGTCCAATGTAAAAAGAGCGCTGATAGCCATGTAAAATGTATGACCGTCAGTTGAGGTCTGATGAGAGGATCTATGAGGAATCGATGGAAATCCTCAAATATTATAGGCATGTATATAACAATTTTGGTATTTAATGTAATAACTGAAGCAATTGCGTCTCAAAAACGTTATTTGGTGAAGTGGAAGACCATAAATGACCACCGAAACTCCTCAATGATAAGTTTTTTCCGGGTGGCGATTAAATTTCTGAATAAGGTTGGGAAGCAACTTATGCTCATGAAAACGCATGTGGTAAAAATAAGAACCAGGAGAACTCCTCAACGATTGACATCCTTGTACTTTGGATAGCAACATTTTGTAAAGGGTGATGAGCAATTGGCATTACCTATGCTCTGACATTTCTAGTTAAATGACTTACGAAAGCCAATTATTATTTCTTACTTTTCAAAGGGTTTTTGAAGTCAGTTTTATTGTTTGTTAAATTGTTTTGAGGCTCTTTGCTGCTCATGATTCCTAGCCAAGTTAGTGACTCATAAGATTTGAATGCAACATTTCCGCACTATAGTCTGAACATACGTGTGAATGACCTTTTGCTCTCATTTATTAGGTCTTAACTAAATAATATATAACTAAGCGTTAAGTATAGAATGTAGGTATGCAAATGAATCATCATCTCACATCAAAGTTATGAATTGGCTACTTGACTATAGTAACAAATATTAATATACCTATTTCTGTGGAACCGTAGCTAAACGTAAATAAATGCATGTCAAAGAAACAAAAAGATCATTTTGATAGTTACTTTTTTTTTATTAAAATCAAAAATTGTCAAAATAAGTGAAAAATAAATATTGCTTTTTAGTTCTGAATTAGTAGTTTTTGACATCCTCATCAAATTTCTGTAATTTTTTTATTCTACTATATTGGCCTAAAAACAGTATTTTCGGAAATAATTGTAAATTTCATATATTTGTATACCGTGTCCAATGTAAAAAGAGATGACCGTCAGGGCTCTTTTTACATTGGTCTGGGGGGCTAGCACGACACGCCCGCGAGTCGTTTGTCGCTCAGTGCGTCCCTGTCAAACTAGTCAAATACGTAAGGGACGCACTGAGCGACAAACGACTCGCGGGCAGGTCGTGCTAGACGTGCTGGTGTACACTTTAACTGAACTGTGACGTCATATTTCAGGGCCATTTTGTATGGAGCGTTTTTGTGAGTGGTATGAAGTAGGACTTTTCAAAGCGTCGTAACTCGAAAAAAAAACAACACAATTATGTTTTGCGAACACAGTTGGGTTTCTATTTAGTCAGTACTTTCCAATAAAAGATGAAATAAAAATCATGCAAGTAGCCAAATCATGTCCTGTCGTATGTACCTATGCATCAGAATTGGTTTTGTATGCAGACAGCTTTAGGTTTTATTAGGATTAACGAGCAACATTTTCTCGCCAATTTATAGCTGTCAGTGTCAACTATATAGACGTCTTTCTCTAACGTACGAAGAGTAAATCTGTCTGAAGCGCGTGTCTCTGTATAATAATATATTGTATTATTTCCACCTAGAGCGGCCATTAAACGTTTGTTTTAACTACGAGACTTGAGTTAAGGAGTTGGATGATTTACGTCCACCTTAACCAAATATACTTACTTACTTACTTCTTATATCATTTTCAGTACATTCAATAGGGATGTTGCATGTGTAAAAAAAAATCGAATTAGTCCGTCAGTTAGATTATCAAAAATTATTGAACACGTTTTTTTCCATTATTGAATCAATAAAAATTTACAAAGATAACGCGCATCAAAGTTCGGGAGTGGGGCAAATGACGTCACTTAATGGTAAAAAGTGTACAAAGTCTTGACGTCACGCGGAACTTCAACGCTCTATATCTTCGTCATTATTTGTTTAATTGACAAAAGAAAAAATGTGTTCCATATTTTTTTTATAATCCAAAAGACGGACTAATTCGATTTTTGAGGAAACATGCCTATTATGAAGTGAACCTTGTTATAATTTCAAGTGCCCGCCACCATTACCACCAATTTCCCCGACATTCCACTAAATAGATTCGAAAGACGTCCACTGCTGGATATTGTTTCTTTGCAAATATGTAGCAAAGACATATATTAGTCACTTTTATATCTAATCCAGGGCAGGTTAGCTTATAGCTGCAGTTTTATTGTCGACTGTTATTTACCGTTGTGGTAAACGGAGCTTTTCACTTTCATTAATAACGTAATCTGGAAATCATCGTAACTCTTCTTCATACCATAAACATACAATGTTGGTGCTTGGCTAGTATAGATATCAGTGGCGAAGCCTGCCTACAAGCCGATTCCTGACGGCTTTACCAAGGTAGAAAGCTGCGGCTAGCTGTCAGTGAAGTTCATGTTACTCTAACTAAATGTCAGACTCGCACGTACGGTTCTAATTCTTCCGGCTTCCCTTAGGAAATATTTGACGCTTCGCCACTGATAGATATAGATGTATTGTGAGTCCGCAAAATCTTTCTTGTACTATCGGCTAATAAAAAGGTTATGTATTGTTTCAAATAAGTCATGAAAAAGAAAAAAGAACAAGTACTTATTCAAAGAAAAATGATGACAAGCATTTCACAAAATTATTCGCTGTTTTGGATTTTTATACCAACGGTACAACACTACATATGCGATTACGCGGACTCGCTAATACATGTAAGTATACCTATCAATCGACGTCACTTTTTGCTAGTTGGTGTATTTTACCATGAAGCCATTTTGGTAGCAAAAATAATTAATGGGACACTAAAGTAATATAAGGAATAGTTATTTATACAAAAATGTTGCGTAAAAAAGGGTTATTAAAAGAGTGGGTGTTTACGAAATGAACCGTAGACAAGTTTCATAATAGGATCCCACGAGTGTTTTTATAACTAATTCTCATAGCTGGGCACCGGTCATCAAATTTCGTTACGTTTCGTTCGTTGCGTTTCGTTGGTATTGGCTATGGAAGTTTAGGCAGGACATAAAGTTTGTACTCCTCTGCTGCACTGGGAGTGAAGAAATAGCATAGAATGCGTGCAGATGCTTATCATCCTGGCATGTCGTAAAAGTCGACTAAGAGACGGGTCCTCCCCAACATGGTGGACTATCTGTATGGGCCATGGGCTGATCACCTGTCACCGTACGGTTCATCATACCATCTTAGGACTAATTAATCGAACGTGGCCACAAGTACTCATGTGGCTCTGCCCACCCCAATAGGGATTTCGGGCGTGATAATATGTATGTATAAAGTTTGTAATTATACCCACATTATACCTAATTATTTAGAGATCAAATTAAATCTAGCTCGCGCCTGCGCGTGATGACCGCCGACCGGCCGAACGTACTTGTCAGAATGTGTTTTACGCGGCGCGGTGCCGTCCGCGCGGTACCTGTTCTTAATTAACGATTAACTGAAGTTAATGCGTCCGTTAATATTTTTTTACTTATCTTTAATGTTAATATGTTACTCGAAATGATAACTTCGTTTCATTAACGATTAACGGATTAATGGTCTTGTGCCCAGCTATGCTAATTCTACAAAGTTGCATACAAAACTTTATCTACACTCATACAAAACTGTAAATAAATGACAACAATATAATTAAACGGTGCGTGGCTATAGACGCTTTTGGGCGCAAACGGCGCAGGGTGAAAGCAAAAATTAAAATTCATTACTTACCACGCCGTTTCAGCGATGCGATTTATGACATGAGTGTAGTAGATAAAGGATAGAAATATCCTACGAATTTACCATCTTACACATGGATGCAAAGAAAGAGCGAGTTTATGACACTCAAGATTTGACCTAAACTGAGAAACGAAGTTAAAGGGAGTGATCGATTTGCAAGCAAAATCGCCTGTACGCCGCTAGCCAAACCCGCTAAAGAAGCAACTAAAGTCCGCGGTTTAAAAAAATTACGGATTGGCTCGCTGTCTCTTTGTGCATGCTAGAAATCTTAAGTCCGCGGTCAAGAGTCGACTGTTTCGCTCGCCAATGGATTACCAACGATAGTCGGCTAGCCAACGATTAACCGTTGGATCGTTGGCTCGCCAGTGGATCACCAGCGTAAGAGGACTGTGAACCAATGTCAAAAATCATTCTTTCAAACAAGAGGTGATAACAATTTACACCCCTTAAATACATACATACATAGCATCACGCCCGAAATCCCTAATGGGGTGGGCAGAGCCACAAGACTACTTGTGGCCACGTTCGATTAATTAGTCCTAAGATGGTATGATGAACCGTATGGTGACAGGTGATCAGCCCATCGCCCATACAGATAGTCCACCATGTTGGAGAGGACCCGTCCCTTAGTCGACTTTTACGACATGCCAGGATGATAAGCATCTGCACGCATTCTATGCTATTTCTTCACCCCTTAAATGTTAACCGATTTTGACCAAATTTTGATAGGGATAGGTCAGTGAGTATAAAATCTATGGCTATACGTTTACGTATGTAGGTATACGGTTTTTGAATATTAATTAAAGATCAAGAAAGTCAAATAATCGCCGCAATTTGTTTTGTATGAGAATACTAAAACAACAATAAAAGTTAATTTATTGATTATAGTGAAAGAACAAAACATATAGTCCTAGATTGTGTTCTGACTGACAATCTATCAAAAATTGGTGAACATCGGTTAACATTTCTATGAAAAGTTGTAGATTCACACTCTTATGATTTCACATAAAAGCTTTGTAAGTAAAAAGAAAGCAATACGTAAAAGAGCACGGGTCGATATGCTACGTTATGAAACATTCTCTCATCTGTTTCAGTCTGAACTTTTTTTTTGCGAATTGCCACTTGTAGCTCGAGGCTCGGGGCGAAGCGAAACTGCCAACTGCTATTCAGTTCAGTTCAGTGTTGCTTTACTTGGCTTCGCGGTCGGCCGCTCGCTTGCGTGTCTCCCGGACGACGCACGCACGCGGTAGAAAGTCGCTCGCACCAATCACACTGTGAAAAACTCTCGTGATAATACTTACAGTGAAATTTTGCATCTGGATTATTTATATGGATATTTGGTAAACTATATATTTTTTTAATTAGGATATATATATATATATATAGTAAATAAGTGCCAATTTAGGGAGGAACGCCAACTTTATGAGTAGATCATTGGCATATCTTGTTCTTCAATGAGATAAAATAATAAATAACGAACGTCTAACACATAAAAAAGTCGCTTTATTGTATGCAGGACAATATATGACGGTTTAGATAAAAAAATACACGAACACATAATAATTTTAGAACAAATAAACAAATAGGTAGCTACCGGACGCAACTTCCTCAACGTAAATCTTTTGATGAAATAAAAAAAAAATATACGCGTCGAATTGAGAACCTTCTCCTTCGGTTTTTTTGAAGTCGGTTAAAAATAAAAGGGGATTTTGGATATTTTTTCTATTTTAGTTTTGCTCTTTAACTATTCTTTTAATCCTTTCGTTCCCCTGCTTGGCTAGGGTTTATTCACGAATAATGATGATGCAACCATAAGGCAGATTTCCTATATCTATTCAATATACTTCGTTACGTACTTCACTGGTGTACGAAGGATTCCTCGACTAAATGCATCATTTTAAAAGTATTAAAATATCTGTCCCTCGTAAATAGATAGTAAAAAAAATAGCACTGGCGTCTCAAATAAATTGTCGTGTACAAAAAAAAACTTAAAAAAATAAATATGCAAAAAGTTCACTAAAGAAAAAGCACGGATCCGATCCGTGTTTATTGTATAAGCATACGAGGGGTTAATCTGCGTAGTTTTTAAACAACGTTCCAGTTACTATTTTTGCTTTCAATAAAGAATGAATCGAAATTCAAATATCCGTGCATTTTTCTATTTTATATTTTTAATTGTATTGTAAACCATTCCTATATATCGAGTCGAATCGAGCCATTTAAGATGGAATTTGGAACACAATTTCGTGCGATCAATTTTATTTTGTAAGAGCAACTTAATAATTATAATATCATAGATTACTCAGATACCATCGGAGATCGGTATCTTCTTCCATACGATGGTAATCCGCTTACCAACCCACATTCAGTGTGCTGGTAGCAGTGAATAAACATGTACACTTATTGTGTACTTGCTATAATAACTGAGCAAACGTAATGAATCGACAGATGGAATGACACAGGAAGATGTAGGTTTTGGGATCGCATTAGCATGCCAGTTGTATCTTGTATTGGTCCCACTAATGACGGAGACGTTCGTATAAATATTTAAACACTTTCTAATAAGCCGCAAATAACAGCTTAGTTACTAGCGGAAGTTTTGTTAAGTAAATCATTTTTGAGAATAACTCTTATGCCGCCTGTGCGATAATAATGAAACCTTTCAATTCAGGTAACAAGGCCCATACTTTAAAGACTAACATACAAAAGTAAACAAAATAACTTAAACCTAAACCATTAAGAGGACTGTGAACCAAAGGCAAAAATCACCCTTTTCATACAAAAGGCGATAAGGATTTCCACCCCTTAAATGTTAACCGATTTTGACCCATTTTTGATAGCTTGTCAGTCAAATCAAAATCTAGGTTTATACGTTTTTTGAATTTACATTAAAGATCAAGAAAGTTAAATAATGCCGCAATTAGGTTTGTATGAGAATACTGAAATTATTGATTATAGTGAAAAAATCAAAACGTATAGATCTAGATTTTATTCTGACTGATAACCTATTAAAAATTGGTGAATATCGGTTAACATTTAAGGGGTGGAAATCGTTATCGCCTTTTGTATGAAAAGCTGTAGCTTCACAGTCCTCTTAATTCTTCGATGTTTGACGCGATTTCACGGAGTCATATTCAGCGGCCGTGGAAACGCCTAAATGTGATAATAAATTGTTTCCGATTTTATCTAAAAGTGAGTTAAAATTTACCTGCATGATTTGACTTGGAAGTACTAAGGAACGTACTCACAAGTGAAGTTAAATTGATTTGTAAAAAGTAATTAATTAAAAAGAATTAATTCCATCTTGCGGGCCTGGTATTAATGACATCTAATATTAATGCTATTTTATCCACTTTGGACAGGTGTCAGGGTCAAATATGTAAATTGAATGTCAATGTGGGATAAAACCGGGGATAAAAAATAGGTCGACCATGTCATTATTGCTACAATATATCCTTGAGAAAAAGTTTTTAAAAGAGAAAAAAATGGACATTTAAAAAGTCGGTAAAATGAAAATTCGTTATCTTTTCATGATACATTTCCACGCAGGCGAAGTTGCGGTTAAAAGCTAGCTAGCAAGCTATGAGATACTTAGTGATTTATATGATCGAAGGCTCGGACGTATAAAATCAGATGCCTGATTCCATATCAACCCTTAAATTGGTACAAGATTATCGTACGATTTTTTTATGTCTACAAACTGTTTACACGATTCGCAATTGAAGATCGTACAATTAAACATAAGCAAATTCAATGCACGCGACCTACGCTATTTGTTTTTCGTGAAGTTATTTAAGAGCATCTTTCTAGTATTTTCGTCGGGATGTCCCACGTATATTCTAATAATTTTCTTTATATCCTGTATTGTATGAAACATGAATAGAGATTGATCCATTGAAAAAATTACCCTCGAATTAGGCTTCACGAGAGTCGGGTAAAGATTAAGTTAATCTCAAAGAGCGAACGTCACTTTTTGGAGTTTACTCCTTAAGAATCGATTTTCATATATAAGCCCGGGGTATGAAAAATTATGGGTAGTAAAATCAAACCACGATGTCACACTGTCACACGATACGGAGTCACACGAAGTCACACGATGTTAGCCGAAGATACGTCGGTCGCTTCGCATTGCATACAGATATAGTGAATAATATGTTTCCATCGGTAAAACTCGGATCTCAATCGGAAGACGACGGGACCAGTGTCAATTAATTATTGTATTCAATGAGTGACATGTTTAAGATTCATTAATATGAAACTTTAGTATTTACTGTCAAATGTCAAAATGAAAAATGACAGCATGGTATGATGGGTACTGGTTTATTTTATAATCGTTCGTAAGGAGTAAACTCCTGTCGTGCGTCGGAGCTGGCACACACACATTTTTTATTTAGACGAGGAAATCACTGCAGATCTTTTTTTATGTGTTAGGCACTTAGGCTCACGACTCGTAAAAGCATGATGATTGGCTAGAATGTGCGAATTCATTTTACATTAGCGACAAATTAAAATGATTCACTACATAATGACACGTAAACGCTACGAGATGCGTCGGTCACAGTGGAGAGCATCGACACGCCTTCACTTTCTCCGCCAAAACATTCTTGGATGTTATTATATCACTGATTCAAACATGAATGTTTCATCGTGTAATTAAACACCTACATGGCCATACAGACATTGCTGTATACCGTTTAGAATTAAACGTTGCGTAAATTAGAAAACTGTAGAAAGGTCATAGTTATTTTCCATCTACAAACAATGGGGAACTTGCATGTTTTTTTTTCTTTTATCGGAAAGTACTGTAAGTAATAGAAATCAAACAGATGTAGTGCATAATTAGTTTCCATCGTGTTTTATCGGAAAAGTTCGTATTTATCGTGCTCTCTCAATAAGCTTCAGCAGGCCCTCAATTTTCGGCGCATTCGAGATAATCTAAAAATCGAGATTAAACGTCAGTGCATACAGTTATTTGACACAACTGTATGAATCTGACGTTTAATCTTGCAATCGACATTATCTCGAAAACACCGAGAATTGGGGGCCATTAGCCATCATACCATGCTGTCATTTCTCATTTTGTCATTTGACAGTAAATAATAAAGTATCATATTAATGAGTATAAACATGTCACTCATTGAATACAATAATTAATTGTCACTTCGGGTCCCGTCGTCTTCCGATTGAGATCCGAGTTTTACCGATGGAAACATATTATTCACTATATCTGTACGCAAGACATTACCTATTGTGTTGTTTATTTTTTGAGATCCGAAGCTTTGAAGTCATAGTTCATACTCTCGTAAAAACGCGCCATACAAAATGGACATGAACCATGACATCACAGCATACTTTAGAGCGCCGAGCGTGCAAACTATAAGCCGTTTCAAAAAAAAAACAATTATTTCGTAAAACACAGTTTTTAGTCCAATATCGTATAAATAAATAAGTACATACATTTTATGAGGCTATCAAAAACTAGTAATTCAGAACAAAAAATAATAATACTTTTTCTTTACATGCATTTAGTTAAATTTTATTTCATCTTATATATAAAATTCTCGTGTCACAATGTTCGTTCCCGTACTCTTCCGAAACGGCTTGACCGATTCTCATGAAATTTTGTGAGCATATTGAGTAGGTCTGAGAATCGGCCAACATCTATTTTTCATACCCCTAAATGATAAGGGTGACTCACCGGGCAGGACGACGTCTGCTGGGTCCGCTAGTAATATATAATTTAAACCTCATTTTGATTTTAATGCATATTCCCTATTCAACAATTAAATATTGCAGAATAGCATAGGATACAAATAATTAATTTTGCACATAGAATTAATAATTGAGATATGCAAAGGTGGATAGGTTACCAACTAACAATAATCCTAACTAATATTATAAATGCGAAAATAACTCTGTTTGTTACGTTTTCACGCCTAAACCGCTGAACCAATTTTGATGAGTTTTGTTATAGAGATAAATTGCACCTTGGAGAAGGACATAGGCTACTTAAACAATTATTCTACGCAGACGAAGTCGCGGGCACCAGCTAGTTATTATATAAGCACCAAAATGGTTGCCTCAGCATTGTGTCAGGGTTCGCGGCCGTGACGCTGATTTCCAGGACAACCATGGGGAGAGAGAGAGAGAGAGAGAGAGAGAGAGAGAGAGAGAGAGAGAGCATTGCTTAAATATATTATTAAAAGATAAAAAATATATATAATACAAAATATACTCAACACTCAAACTCATAAGTGTGTGGGTGTTGAGTATGTGTCTGTGTTTTTCTGTTTTTGTCAATACGTTCATTTAAATTTGTTGCGACACACCGTTTTAGCTAAACGTTTAGTTCTTGAATGTACTAACATTAGATAATTATTTTCAGATGTTTTAAAAGTGTTACGTGCGCGTCTGTTAAAAACTGTGACAGTTGGGTGAACGTAAGTGCAGTTTGAGATCAAGTGAAAGTTAATTTCGTTGTGGGAGCGCCGACGGGAGGAACAAAGAGCAACAATGGACCACCTGTTCCGGCAGCGGCGGATAAGCGTGCCCAAGCGGTGAGTTGCATTACCTACACCCCAATTATGCGCTTAGCGGGTCCAATTCGCAACGGTGTCTTCTAAATTTAAAATCCCCTAAACTTAAAATAAGAAATGTCAAACTCGATTTTGACACGATGCCATACGAAATCGAGTTTAACGTTTCTTATTTCAAATTTAACAAAATTAAATTAGCGAACTCACTTTCGAATTGGCCCGCGTTAATTTGTTTATTATTTATCAAAAAGTTAAATTAATAATGAATAAAAGTAAATTAATTATAAGCTTAGTTAAGCTGTTTTGGTGCAAAAAGGTTAAAAATAGTTAATAGACGTCGTTAAAAATAGTACACTAACACTACGGTATATATATAGCCTTTGAAAAAAGTCCTTTGGAGGTCAATATTTAACGGTCCCTTAAATCTAAATAGTCATATAATAATTATCAAAGAGCTACCCAATAAAACACAATTTTATAACTTCACGTTGGTACGCGGGACAAAAAAAAACCACCCTTTTTACTTAAACTATCTTCAAGTAAAAGTGGTTGTGATATACGAAAATGGCAAAACTATAAGGGTTGATCACGGAAACCTACTAACTTGCGTAATTTTTTTTTTAAAAGCAACTTTGTGCTTAGTCTCAAAAGGGTATTTCTAAAAAAACAATCACTAAGCAAGTATGAAGAATACGATTAAAGAATGTGAACGGAAAAAAACAAAATCGGCACAGCATCCTGCACGCCGCACACATACGCACGACGCAAAGCAAATTGCCTTCGGGAAGACGGATTGCGAGAATAGAGAAATTCTCTATTCTCGCAATCCGTCTTCCCGAAGGCAATTTGCTCATAAAACTCGGATAAAACATCGATTAAGTCATTTTAATTCGATTCTCAGCTCGATTATACTCACAGATGCGTAAACAGCGATTTCCTGTCGGGTGAATGACATGGGCCGGGCGGTTTTTGTCGTGATCTCGAGCATTGTTGCCGGTAACTGCACTACTGCAAAACTTATGTACAGTCGCGCTCACAGTTTTTATAGTTCGATGAGTGTTCTGATACTATGAAGCTTTATTCAATTAAGAAATCACTTTGCTACCAATAGGTATTTTGGTTTAGTCTGGGTGTTTGAGTCGAATCATTGGGTATTAATTTACAAATGTAAAAAGTAAACATGTCCAAACTTATCAAATTTTTATCATAATGAAAGATTGGTAATGACTTGTATAGGCAAAATAAAATGTACAAATAAAACTTGAAAAAATTACAATATGATGAGTTTATTTTTATTACATTATGAGAAGAGGCCTGTGCCCAGCAGTGGGACGTTTATAGGCCGATGATGAAGAAAATGATATTATTTTAACATGTATATTATATACCCCAACTAAAATAATTCTGATTTTAAATGATATAAAATGAAAATAAAAAACATCTCATTCGGATTTTCTTTTGAGGATTAAGAAGCACCTAAGTAATAAACGTTCAACGATTAGTCCGTAGCAATTGTGTAAGCGGTTGTACATACTTACATCGGCGTCTGTCAATGTCGTAGCGCTAATTTACACAGTTTCAAGTTAGGAAAGAAATAACTATTATCTCATAAGCTGCCGTGTACAATTGTTTGTACTAACATAAACTGTAACTTTCTAGGAATGCTTTCTTGTACATCTGTTCCATTATGCATTTCTTTTCATAGAATGTCCCTTGTATATGTATTTTAATTGGTTGTAATTGTGTGTCTCCGAGACGCGGAAGTTTATTGTGTTGCGGCAATCACGGACTTATAAATAATTCTTCCTCCTGTTAAGACCCTAATTATAACACAGTACTATTTCGTTAAGTTTAAGGGTTTGATAACGGATTTGATCTGCACTTGCACATTTTTAAGTTATGCATAACGTAATATATTGTATTTAGCTCAAGCATATCTGTTTGTGAAAAACAGTTCTTTTGTAACTTTTCGTCTTTTACCGCTCGAGTCTCTATTGACAGTTTTGTTTCTCAATATTCTTTGAATAACAATGAATATGGTAGGTACGCTTGCATGACTTTAAATATAAATTTCGTTGAAAGCATACCTAGTAAATTTTTAGAACGGCTAAAGTTAGTTACCGTGCAATAAGTGAAATTCTTACACCAACCGGGATACTTATATTCATAGCTGGGCACAAGACCGTTAATCTGTTAATCGTTAATTAACGAAGTTACCATTTCGGGTAACGGATTAACTTATAAATTAACTTTAAAAATTGTTAACGGACTCATTCCGTTAAAACAATTAAAGTCCGTTAATCGTTAATTAAGTATCTACTATTTGCCAAAACGAACCGCGCGGGCCGCGCCGCGAAAAACACGTTCTGACAAGTAGTTCGGGCTTTTATAAATTTTTCATGTCCTGTTAAAACTTCCAAGGCCATACCTACATTTTTTATAAGTAAATCACTAACGCAACGACACAAAAAATGCAATTTCTGTCACGAGTTAACGATTAACGTTAACTTCCGTTAGATCTTCCGAAATATAACGCATTAACGTTTAACGAAGTTAACTTTTTTAGTAACGGATTAGCGATTAGCGAAGTTAACTATTTGATTAACGGTGCCCAGCTATGCTTATATTTATTTATGAAAAGTGTACTCAATTAACTGCAAGCACTGCAGTATAATCTCTGTACATATATGGTAGTTGTGGAGAAACCGTCTTTACGCTCTAGTTGCATTGAGAGTCGCACCCTGGATCCGCGACGTCTTTTTGCAAGTGCATTATACCGAAATTGTCTTTATTCACACGAGTTAAATGCAAATAGTCTTAATAATTTCATTTGGATAGTTGCAATAACACTTCAATAGGTATGTTTGTAAAATGAGGACCTATTTTTTTGTTACGCTAAGAAAATTGTATCTCCGAACGAGGGTCTGTTCGGCACTGCTATAGTAGTTTATGCAACGGTTGCATAATGATAGGCCTTAAAACACTAGTGCGGTTTTCATGAAACGAGCCGATAGGCGAGTTTCATAATAAGATCGCACGTGTGTTTTAAGGCCAAATTATGCAGAGTTGCATACATAACTTTATCTACACACATATTTTAAATCCTCCATGATGGGTTCAGATACAATATTTTCTGGCAACAACTTATTTGTTGCAATCGTGGCTGCATATTTCCGATATCCGGCGCATTTTCACATCACACACACTCCGAGAAGACTACTTACTATTAATATTTTCAACTAAAATGTAAATTACAAACAACTTTTTCTATTCAATTCAACAACAATTCTACTTTCGTTCAGCAACACACCAACATGGCGGCGATTCGATCCTCCGTCAAGACCATTTTTTTTTTAAATCATAGACAAACGGATGAAATCTCTATTCTCACGTCACTCGAGATCAAATATTGTGCAGTTTATATTAAAAAAACATACTGAATTGACGTTTCGTAACAATAACTGTTTTAATATCTATGGATACTAGAATAGAGACCCACTTGAGTTTTGACAGCTGTTCCAAATTTAATCTCATTTCTTTACTAAAAACGATAAAGAAGTAATGTTATTTCTTTATCGCAGCACTGGTTTTTCCTAATAATAACTTTTCCTTACATTTACTTTCATAATATATCATTTAAACCTCATTTTGATTTTCATGCAACTTCTCCATTAGTAGGTAAAGCAGTGAGTTGGGTCAGGTTCATTTAGTAACTTTTATGTCAGGCAGCGTTCAGATTATTCCGTGTATGTTTACAACACTAAATTAGTTTATAATAATTATTCTGATTGTCTGACAATACCGCTAAATATAGTAGAGCATTCTAACGAATGTATTCAGTCTAGCTTGAGATTCCGCGAGTTCACTGGAACAGGTTCTTCAGCGCTTTCCCCGCTCCTCGTTATATCACGCCGGGGAATCTGAATGCGAAACGAAATGACCAAATAGATGCTCGTGTTCGCGGAGAGTGTTACACGCTTTGGAATATCAACGCATGATTCATGCGCGTACGTTGCTATGCTCGTGTATGTTAAGAGGACTGTGAACCAAAGGCAGAAATCAGCCTTTTCATACAAAAGGCGATAACGATTTCCACCCCTTAAATGTTAACCGATTTTGACCAATTTTTTATAGATTGTCAGTCAAAACAAAATCTAGGTCTATACGTTTTTCGAATTTTGATTAAAGATCAAGAAAGTCAAATAATGCCGAAATTAGTTTTGTATGAGAATACTGAAACCACAATAAAACTGAATTTATTGATTATATTAAAAAAATCAAAACGAGACATAGATTTTGTTCTGATTGACAACCTATCAAAAATTGGTGAACATCTGTTAACATTTAAGGGGTGGAAATCCTTATCGCCTTTTGTATGAAAAGCCGTAGATTCACACTCCTCTTAACAGTTTGTTTTGGTACGTTTCATTACGTTTGTGGAACGATTATTATTTTGACTATTATTTAAAATAATATATTTGCAGAAGAAAGTACTTACCTTAATTTTTTTTACTGTACTAGGGCAAGATATATTTGATGTGATACGTGATTATATATTATCTAGGAGAACTTAGAAGTAACCTACAGATGGATTTGTTTTTTCGTTCTAGTTATACGAAGCTGACATATGTTGAACTAAATAATCGTCTCAGTTTAATTGTTAATTAATGAATGTTTTTGACACACTTCCGTACCCCATGACACTGGTATTATTAATTAATTACTCCATTGTTTAGCTTACTTAATTGTGCGAAGCTTTACGATTTCTCCACTCTGTTGACATGACATCCAACTCATCTTACAGAACCTTGGGATGGTAAATTTAATGTGTTATGATCAATGACATATTACAGAAAGACACGTTATATCCATACTCAACGCGTTTTAAAAACGTGACTTAGATGATTTTCTTCCTTATTCGTTTCTTTTCGGCCAGTGCAGCTTGGTGACATTTGACGTGCGGATATTACTACACATTAATTTGGAATATGGCGATCATGTATGAACAAAATAAATGTATTTTAGTACTTCTATTTACGTTGAATGTATCTACAAATGAAATAAAGCATCAGTTCTTCCTTTTAATTTTTTTGTAGTTTTATGAACCGACATTTGCCTCAAAATGACTTTTTTGAGAACATTTTCAACAGAGCACGACATGTGTTGTTCGGCCAAAAGTCCGTGCATGACTAATTGAAAGGATCACAATTGGGTTGCATTCTGGGTTTAAATTTTGAACTTGAAAGACGCATCTTTGGTTTTTTAATATCATTGGTTATGATCAGAAAATTTTTCTAAACACGATGGCCGTTGGGTTTTCAAGATTACATTTTTGTTTTACCTTGGACATGCCATTGTAACAGTACTCCAGCTCTCGAGTCAATGAGATGCAGTTATATGCGAGATTTGCCTATTAGCATTTTCCGTGGGCATCCATTCGCCAACAGTAGGGAATCCGTAGGGCTATAGTTAGTAGTTTGCCGACATAAAACTAATATCATCACCACAAAATACCAATATAACAAAAAAATATCATTACGTCCAACCAATTACCAACGTTGGGCTGGGCCAATGTGAATAACGCTACCGTTGTTTAAAAACGGTTGGCATTTCTGCATTACATACAACGAAGGCCCAATGCAGTAAAATATTATCATTACGCCCATCCACTCACCAACGTTGGGCCGGTGCGACTTCAGCTACCGTTGGTTTAAAACTGTTGGCATTTCTGCATTATATTGTTTCAGTTGGAAATTCTACAATGGCTCTTGGTTATATTTGGTTGTAGGCCTTACCTCAAAACTACGGCCAAATCTAACCGTTGGCCAACTAACGAGACCCATGTGTTCCAACCAAATTCCAACCCTAAATACATATTATCACGCCCGAAATCCCTAATGGGGTGGGCAGAACCACAATACTACTTGTGGCCACGTTCGATTAATTAGTCCTAAGATGGTATGATGAACCGTATGGTGACAGGTGATCAGCCCATCGCCCATACAGATAGTCCACCATGTTGGAGAGGACCCGTCCCTTAGTCGACTTTTACGACATGCCAGGATGATAAGCATCTGCACGCATTCTATGCTATTTCTTCACTCCCAGTGCAGCAGAGGACCACTAAATGCTATTAGAGTTAATGTCAGATACATAGATATTTTTGACATATCTTGTATGCGACTTTAATAATAATAATAATTTATTTATTTCAGGTAATAGAGACCCATACATTTTGTTAGTAACAATGATGAATTTAAATAATGTCATTGAGCGAGAATTAGGGCACAGATGCGGTTATTCGCAATACAATGGTGCGACAACATTGTAAATTGAATAGTACTGCGTCTTAATGTCCCACTAACGGGTCTATTTCACGGGCACGTCTTTCGCGTAGCCTTAATAGGCTATTTTGCATGCAATGTGTTGTGATAGGTTATAGCGAAAGTTTTGAATATTCCAAAGATGAAAATTTGTTTTCGAAGTAAAGTAGGTAGGTACCCAAAAATGCTAAGACAAAATTATACCTAAAATAATACATGTTGTTATTTCCTTCATAAATAAACTTTTAATAGTTTAAAAAATTTGAGAAACAAACATCTCTAAACATAAATCCATTTTGTTTTAAAACCTGGAACCTTTCCGGAGGCCTATTCCCTCAACCCTATCCCATCCTCATTTCCCATCCTCCCTAGACTGGCAAAGCATTGGCAGCACCTCTGGTGTTGCAGATGTCCATGGGCGGCGGTGACCACTTTCCATCAGGTAGGCCGTCAGCTCGTTTGTCAGACAATTGACATAAATGAAGTCGTTTAAAAAAAAAACTGGTAATTCAAACTCTCATCAAATAATTGTCAAAATGAGGTTGTCTATGGATGTGTTATACGGTCACGTATAGCAATTCCGGAATTGGTTTGTATGGCAGTATTGATGCCAATATCAGAAATTCCGGAATTGCATGCCCTAGTCATTAATTGAGAAGAATACAAAATATCTGTTTGCGACGCATGCTCACTCAAAAGCCAGCGGCGATGGCGACAGGTAAGGTCTAGGTCGTTGATTTGCGTAATATCCGCCGGACAGTTACTTGCACGCTTCACTTCCTACCCTCCTCGGTAATTTTAATATAATTAGTTAATTACTCCATAACGCGGATGTAAGGAACTGTTATATTTTATCGATTAATGCACATCACTCGATATGGGGCTATCAGATCGTAATGATAATGAGACGCTTGGGAATCAATGTTTAATATGTAAATTGATCGGGTTGGTAAACGAGTGTGTCGACAAGATAGGTACATATTTTGCCACTTGATTCAATTTGCATGTTTGATACTTTTTATTGTAGTAGGTAATTGTCTCATGAAAGATAGAAATCTTTGAGACGTGGACAGTAGTGCTGGAGTGTGATGCGTCGCGTATCGTAGAGCGCATTGATAACGAACAGATACATTTTGTAGCAACTTGGTGTTAAAACAGGACTAGCAACAATATGTTGCCTAAGGATTCTTGGCTACTTCGGTTCCAAATATATCTCATCAAGCCTCACCGAGGTGAATGGGATGGAATCAATTGATTTAAAATAACGCCTCTGGTATTTAATCGACATCCTTCTTTTTAAAGGAAGTTTAATTTAGCTGTTTAAGTTTTGTAGTATTATGCATCCTATCGTACTAATCGTATATTACTTGCGAAAGATTGTGTGTGAATGTGTGTTTGTTACTAGTCAGCTCCTTAATGGTGGAACCGATTTTCATGAAACTTCGTATATTACCTTAGAACCTGGAATAGCACTGCGATTATCCTGGAAATTTGTAAAGTTTCTAAGGGAAATTCTACGCGGGTGAAGTCGCGGGTAGAAGCTAGTGCATAATAAAAACAGTCAAGCATGATTGTGTCATCTCGCTGCACATGGGAAGTTTCCGCGCAGTGGTCTAATGCGCAGCGGCTCGGCCTTTACGGGCACTACTCGTTTGACCAACTTTTTGCAACCGCATTCATGCTAAGTCTTTTCTCACCGGGGAACCACTTACAATACCTGCACATTTCCCAGCCGAACACATGTGAGAACAAAAATATGTTGCGTGGACGCTGTGTTATTTAATACTCTTATAGTTTTAACAAGCATTATTCCGTGCCGTTTGAGCAACGCAATTTCTTAAGACCTGTTAACGTTAACGCTTGCAGCGTTTAGTTTTCATGAGGAAATACCACTTATGTAATCTTTTAAGTGCATGATTAATTATAGCGAGCTATGACAGCAATTAGTCTTCTTGTCACAGCACGTTCCGGATTAGTGGTAAACAATGGACTTGAACAAGCGCCTCCCCAACACCGTTTGAGCTCAGCTGTCAGCGACAACCCAGATGTTCTCTATTAAGTATTCAATTCAAACTACTTTTATAATATAATAATAAATAATAATAAAAACATTTATTTCAGCAATTACATGGGTCGCCTTAGCCTAGTACATAAGTACATATTATAGTAACATAATTTATTCTTACATTATGTTAGGTTTAATGTATGTATAAACATTTTGGTAAGTAAGAACATTTTATTGACCGTTTATTTTGACCGTGAAATGTAGCCGCTGAGCATCCGACTTAGAAAGTCCGAGTATTTCCGATCCCGTTTCGTTCCTTATTGAAATACCAACGGCCGCCGCTGCCGGACACTACGTGTGCTGAGTTCCAAAATTGAGTAACAAACAGTTAGATAATTTCTTTCTCGGGCCGATGAATTGGCTTTTTGTAACCCCGAGTTACCGTTCGGTCTTCGGATGCTGTTGTTAGACGGGTAATTGTCTGAAAAACTCGGCTATTGGGTCGAAGAGAGCCATTAGGTTAAGGACTTCCGACGTGTGATCTCTAAAACTAAATTACTCTGCACTAATCTTATTTGGGACTGCGGTAATTTGGTCTGCTTAGACGCCGATGTAGTTCAAGTGGAAAGTCAACACAAACATAATTCACATTACCATTGTGATAACGTAAACGTAATTTGAGGTGAAAGTTCAGATAAAATTACATTAACATGTTTTTAGAAATCGCTGGCGTAGAAGATGAGAATATAATTATTATATGAAGTTATAATCAAATTCATTCATGCGCTCTGTTAACAAAAATACTGCCTCCACTTATTTTTTAGAATAAATTATTTAATGGCGCTTTCCAAAATTTTTATTCACACGATCATTTATAGTCATTCCAAGGGCCGTGTCGGCGCGTGCCAAGTGTGGCAGCGGGCCAGCGCGGGCGCACCACTTTCGACCAACACGCGTCTCCGATCAAAGCATTGCAAATTGAAGGAATTTGAGTTGAATTGATTTACTGATCGATACTATTTTATTCCTTTTGCAGCTGACAGACTTTCAATGTCAAGTATAGATTTTCGGACAAAGATTACGCGAGTGAAAATAATTCAATGTTGAAATAAATATATATTAATTGCTTAGGTTTTATTACGACATGTGCAATGGTGTTATTCGCTAAAGTGCACAGCGCTCCTCGCTCGCTGAGTAGAATACCTGCGGCCCTAGAAAGGATACGAGGATAAGTTAACACCGTGCTATCTCTAAGTGCATCTCTCTCACACTAGTGCCGATGAAAGAGATAGAGAGATAAGACGAGGCCATTTTCGTTCATATCCTGTGAACGGAATATAATATTTAAAAAAATTAATTAAATCTTAAAAAAGATAAAAGTACCGATTTTTCACATAAATTTACAACGTAAGAAATTTAAATTTCACGTAGGAGTAATATAAAAATCTCAAACTTGTGTTTTTTTTTACTACTCCTCTGAAACTGCTTAATTTTTTTTGTTGTATTTATTGGTTATTCTTGGCTATTGGCTAAAACAGATTTATCCATAATATCGGAATACGAATTTACAAAAAGCAGTAGAAATTGTAACATGCTTTGCAAAAACTGAAAAAATCAGAAAATTCATGAGACATTTTGGACTATAACGAAATAAAAATACGGATAAATACGGTGTCAAAGATCTTACAATATTATGTGAGGAATAGCGGTCGAGACCCAATCATGCGCCTCTTTCGAGCATCGTCACGCCTGGTTAGCGCCGATCGAAATAATACAATCCCATGAAGGTCCGTAGAAAGTCGGGCTCGGAACTGGGTTAGAAAATAGTCGATTTTCCGTGAAAGCGGCCATTCGCTTTATTACCCGACGGCAGATGATAGATTCGATCCGATGTATCGATTAATGATTTGTAAATGGTGCATTATCCCACCGTTAGCGGACTGCTGTTCAAAAACGAAATGGTTTATTTAAATGTGTTATGGTGGGTTTTAATTGCATGGATTTAAGATATATTTATTAGTTCTGCCTTCATTGCATCCGCACATGTGCTAAGTAAATTGAATTAGATAAACAAATGAGTTTGCATTTGAGAAGAGAGATACTTATAATTATGACACTATTGTTTCACTTACTAATTAATATATATGTATGTATAAGGCAATTCATGGATTTAATTTAAGAGGACTGTGAACCAACGACAAAAATCACCCTTTTCATACAACAAGGCGATAACGATTTCCACCCCTTAAATGTTAACTGATTTTGACCAATTTTTGATAGGTTGTCAGTCAGAACAAAATCTAAGTCTACACGTTTTTTGAATATTGATTAAAGCTCAACAAAGTCAAATAATCGCCGAAATTAGGTTTGTATGAGAATACTGAAACGACAATAAAACTGAATTTATTGATTCAAATGAAAAAACGAAAACGTATAGACCTAGATTTTGTTATGACTGACAACCTATAAAAAGGTTAAGATCGGTTAACATTTAAGGGGTAGAAATCATTATCGCCTTTTGTATGAAAAGCTGTAGGTACACTCCTCCTCCACACACACATAAAATATATTGAAACGGGACTACAATCGGCTAAACGTTTGTCATTGCCATTTTAGTGAAGTAGCACAGTTAATACAGTTCAAGGAGCCTTTTACTAATAGTCGAATTAAAAAAAAAAGTATAGTTTTCATTGCCTTCCGCAAGTATAGTTTGTTTGACTCGGTTCTCGTGAATAATAATAATAATAAATCAGGGGACAATCTTGTACACAAATCGATCTTAGTCCCAAAGTAAGCTCTAAAGGCTTGTGTAATGGGTACCAGACGACGATATACACAATTATATAAAGAAATAAATACTTAAATACATAGGAAACATCCAAGACCCAGGAACAAACATTCGTGCTTATCATACAAATATTTGCCCTTACCGGGGATCAAACCCGGGAGGCTAGCTTCGGAGGCAGGCTCGCTCCCAACTAAGCTAATCGCGTTTATCGACCGAGCGAGTGAAGCGAGCGAAGCGTCTCCGTTTCAGCTTGGGCAAAAATGCTGTCGTATGTCCAATTTCCAGCCTCCAGCGGATGTCCATTTGTTCTCGTCTACAGCTCGCAGTTCTCAACCGATTCTCGTGAAATTTTGTGAGGAGGTTCAGTAAATGTATTAAAAAAAATTATCGATTCAGTTTTTCGAAATATTTGAAAATGGCGGAGATATGGAGGTTTTTGCAATTACAAACTTACTGGCGGTGTTGGTAAACTGACTCGATGTATGGAGATATCAGTTTTTCAACGGAAAAGTTAAGTTTGTCGCAAGGCCAATCATTATTTCTTACTTTTTCAAAGAGTTTTTGTTTTAGATTCAGTTTTTTGGAGTCTTTTGTCGCGAGGTCTACAGCTCACGGAGCCACTAGTTATAAATGTGAAAGTGTATTTGTTTGTTAGTTCCTCTTTCACGTCAAACGGAGCGATGCATTGATAGTTGGAAGGTCGGAGAAGGACATATACTTATTATCCCGGTTAAATGCACAGTTTCTGCGAAAGGAAAAGCTAGTACGGAATTAATGTAAAACTCAAACTATACAAAGCGATTAACAATTTCGACAAGTCAACGGTAGACCGGATGGCAAAGTTATCTGACGACACCGTGACGCTCGATCTTATAACACTGACATATATCCGAGATAACTGCAACACAATGGCACGCCGCGGAAACCGCAGCGCACTGGAGCTAGACGGTTGCACTTCTAAAGCACAACGTAAAAAGAACACTATTCTCTTGAATAAAAGTTCATTTTTATATCGCCGGAACACGACTTACAGTTTCACACTCACCTGAATAGTGATTCGCAACGCAATCGCAATTAAACTCTATCCTATTAAAACAAAGTTTATTTCTGCAGAACTTTACCTAGGCAACAGATGCACCTGCGGTTCCGCCCGCGGTTACGGTTTCAATTCTAACATTGCATTATTAAGGTTTTATTTCCTGTAACGAGATTCCTAAGCCCTAGTTTCAGCGTTCTTAACATTGTTTAGCGGCTAATTAGTTCGTTGTTTCACATGACGGTAATTGGATTAATGTGTGCGTAGAGACAGTTGTATGGGCGTGTGAAACAGAGCGTTGTGTGCGTGTCCGAGTGCATCGGAAGGTTGCATTGAGTACTTATATGCTTCTATAATCTACCTTAGCATCTTATTAAGCAATCTTGTGACAAAAAGTGTACCGTTGGTTAAGCGCATTTTAACTGTTGTATATGCGGTTGTCTTGTTTATTGTTTCTGAGTAATGTACGAGTAGGTATGCTATGTTATTCTATGACCTGAATACCGTTGTAACTATTTTATGTGACGAAGCACATTTTTTACTCGCATGGAGTCTTCTAAAAATCTTTTTAGACATAAAATTACCGTTATTACACTTTTCTAAATGTTTGTTATTATTTGTTATATTCAATAACCTCTAAATAATCATTTTATTTCATGTTAATGCTCCTTTAATTTGATAGTTTTTTTATGTAATAAAACTTTATTCCCCTTACTTGATTTTTTAAGATCGGTCATAAAGTTCTCGCGTAGCGCGTTTATGTCTTTTGTTTGCGCGACGCTTACAGCCCTCGCTCTACTCGGGCCTTATCCCCTATCGGCTAACTGTAGCATTGAATTCAAATGATTTCATTATTGAGTTAGCTACGATGCATTGTGTGCTAACATGTTAGGATGCACTGATACCACATTATGAGGTGTAAGACATGCAGCGCTGATTTTCAGCCAGCACTACATGCTAATAATTATTTATTTACTACTACTAAGATGGATTGGTCATACATACAGAGTCGGCGTTAGGCATAGGCGACGTGGGCCAACGCCTACGGCCTCGCGGTCCTAGGGGCTCCTAGGGACGTCGCGCCTCAATGGTTTATGCATAACTCGGACGCAACGTAAAAATCTAGTTTCACCAGAGGGCCTCGCAAAATGTACCTTGCTCACATTAAATTTCGGTCTTGCCCCGCCACTGCATACTTAATATTGTGATAATGTGTTCAGAATAATAACTACTAAATTCCTTGTTACAGAAGCATTAAGCATAAAATATTACAATACAATACAATACTCTTTATTGAACACCACAAAAAGAACAGAAAAGCATACACTAACAAAATAAAGTTAGGGAACAATAGGCGCTCTTATCATTAGATAGGGATCTCTTCCAGACAACCACAACAGAGAAAATAATGAGCGAAAAAGATTAACTTTGGCAGGTGATGCAAAATTTAAGTTAAAACATTTATTATTATTATTTAATATTACAAAAGAGAAAAAGATAACAAGTTGTAAAACGTAAAGTGCTGGAGTAAAAATATGTTTGCTGGGGGGGAAAGTGGGGGAAACGCGAACGCGGGGTAGTTCCGAATCCAATGGTTCTAATGTGTTAGAAAGAGATAGCCATATTTTACTTGCCGCCATTTCGGAGATCACTCCACCACTAGTGTCAGTCAACAACACGAGAGACGCGGACGCACGTACTTATCAAGGTATGCATTTATCAATATTTTGCATGTTTTTGATGTAAGGTTTTTGGTGAATTCAAGTTGGCGTTGATTTATTTCTATCTACAATAGTAATTTAACTTTTACATAGTGGAATACTCACATATTAATCAGTTAATTGACAAACTTTTACATAGTTTTTTAACTTTTACGTAGTGGAATACTCACATATTAATCAGCTAAACTTGGTGTTCGTGTTTACCCGACTAATGTCGGGTAAAGCCGAACACTAAGGGTGTTGATTTTTTTTCATATTGTTACCATTTATTAAAAAAATATAAATGTTGATTAGTGAATTCGTTAGACAGATAAGTAAACTTTAATAATTAAACAATAAAGAAACTCTGTGATCAAATTCCACTGTTTTATTTAAGTTTTCCCTTAGATGTTCGTATTTCCCCCACTTTCCCCTACATTAAAATTTCGTGTGCGAGTTGTTGACCGTTGAAGAGTTCCTTTATCTGGAGCTAACCCTGGATGTCGATATAGGTCATATTTACCATAAAAATGCGTTGTCACATAACTGAACCAATATGTAAAAATTCAACTCCGTAGGACAAGACGAAGTGGTTTTAATTCAGCTTGCAAGATTTGATCCTTACATACATAATTACATACAAACATTGTAAGTTAATAAAAAGCTTGTAAAATAAACGTAATAAAGTCCAAAAATGCGTTTGTCTGTATGTTTATAAGGTATCAGGAAATAAGATGCAGTATTTTTTATTAAAACACCCGGTGAGAATAACCCACTCTGCCCGTACTGTCTCGGGCACAGTTAGTCAAAAATATACATATATATATATATATATATATATATATATATATATATATATATATATATACATTTGTTGTGATAGCTGCAATTAACCTCAATCAAATGTTAAAACTATTAAGCAGAAGCTATCAAGCAGAAAACTATAATTCAGGGCCTGTATTCGACATTGCCTAAACAACATCGCAAATTATTTTGCTACGATATGGTAGCTCTTATGACCTTGACGACAAGGCGGCCGCAGTGTAAAAACATCACGATATCTATCGCTCAGGCAATGTCGAATAGAGGCCTCAGCTGCTCAATTACGTAACAACAATTGGTATCGCTTTGGCGAAAAGTAAACCAATTGGACCCTTATTTATATCGAGCGATGACTAAATTGGTTTACTTTTTGAGCCAAACCGATACCTATTGGGTTACGTAATTGAGCTGCAGGTCTTAACCCATGTTTTACTTATAACCATAACACGTTATCAAATGTTCACTTATTGTATGAATCTATTTCAAAATTTTAATTGAGCGACATACCTTGTGTTTGTGTAAGTATACAGTTTGTGGCCGGCCTTTCTACACACACCGGCGCATGCGTGAGCTGCGCCGCTGCAGTCTGCGCCGCTGAGTTTCCGGGGCAACCGCTTCGTTATTTTTCGAATCGCATTGACTATATGTATTTAATTCCTTTCTTGTAAATATTTTACCGCAATACCAATTCTCCTATCCATTTCAAGTTTATTTCATCCTTTCGCAACCTTCCATACATCATATAAATATAGGGACCAAAAAACTCACACATCTCCATATAAGTTCTTTAAGTGTAATGGAAGTGCTAATCTGCATGCCCTTAAGTAAGTCGTAATTGCAGAATATTGAAAGGTTCCAGACACCGTTTTATTGCTATCCCTTTGTATTTATATAACTGCCTTTGCTATAAACATTTCATTACAGGTAATAAATTGAATGGACACTTATTTAGAAAATTCATGACATAATATATCGAATATGAATTTTGTTCAGGTCATATTATTCATGTAATGTGCTGTAATGGGGATAAGTAAAGCCATAGCTTACAATGATTTTATCCACCCACCCACGGCCGTCTAGTGTATCTCCTTTACTAAAGGACTATCGTCCTCTTATGAAATAAAATAGAAAAAAAATAGCCTTTAATTTTTCTTCTTACCAGTTTTTTTCGTAATAAGATTAAAGTAATTAATAAATTAAGTAATGTGTGATGGGGGCTTCTCATTGACGGGCAAAGGCCTCTATCGCGTTCCTACGTACTCTGTTTTGCACTTTGCCGTTGCACGTTGTAATAAGACCTACTACCATTAATATAAGCATTACTTAATGTTAATACTGTAGATAGCCCTTATATATAATTAAAATAAAAAATACGAGAACTTGTCGAGCGACATTAAGGCAGCTCGCCTTCGTCGGTAAAGCACACGTATGAGTCATCTATATTGACTACATGCTAACATGTCCATGTCCATATAAAAGAGGCCGATCGTCGGTCCGCGTGTGTATCCCCTGCTATTAGATCGTTTTAATGACTTCAGAGGACTTAGCACACTAATTTGTATCGCGCACATAAATCATTCGTCCCTTTCGCACCCGCATATTAGTTACCGGACAAGTGCGAGTTAAACTCGCGTGGAGAGGGTTCTGTTCCGTACATGATTATCTGAAATTTACTAGGTTACTTTGAATAACATAGACTTATTATTGGTTTTCCTGTAATCTATAGTTAAAGAACTATTTTCTGTATTCGCCTATTTTCCTAAATAACTTCTAAACTATTTTACTTGAAACTCAAAAGAAAATATATTTAGGATCCTCACAATAAGCCCTTTCATTTGATATGTCACACGATATAGGTTGCATAACTTGTTTTTTTTAATTTTCCAATATACCCCCCAAAAGTGGCCCCCTTGTTTAAAATTTATATATTTACGTCACGCGTCCGTGTTGCGGTCACCAATATAATACGCTAAGGGAGCGTTATAAAAGAAACTGCTAAGTAACTTTGTAAGCTTCACTTATTTATTTACTTCAACAATTCGTTACAAATCTTCAGAAAATATTGCCAGTTTCATTCGAAACCGTGGCTTTTATACCTAATACAAACAGCAGCACTGTGTTGAATTTGACTTACTTAAATAACACTTATACAATAGAAAATAGCTCCAAAATGTACTTATGCCAATTTGAAAATGAGTTATTAATATAGGTAATAATAATTAACAACAGCAATAGTATTTTAAATAGATAAATATAGATTGTTTTAGATCCATGCTTTTTCCACGGAAACAGATGGCAGCACTATGCATACATTTGATTGATTAAAAATAAAAGTTATACGAAAAATAACTCAGAATACATACATATGCTAATTCCAAAATATCCAGTTAATTTAGCTTTGCTTAACTATAATATTAGTAACTAACAATAACGGTAGTTTCAAAATATATAAATTTAACGTGGATATCCGGTTAATAGTTACGCGGGTAACACCAACTTACATAATATATGTATACCAAATTTCAACTTAATCGGTCCAGTAGTTTCGGAGCAAATTGGCTGTGACAGACGGACAGACAGGCAGACACACGAGTGATCCAATAAGGGTTTCGTTTTTTCCTTTTGAGGTAAGGAACCCTAAAAAGTGACAGATGCTTTATGTGCGCGATAAAAACTAGTGTGCTAGGCACTCAGCTTTCATTTCTAGTTATTCCCTCTTACTTCGGTTCTTATTATTTCCAGCAAAAAGCCTCTTACCTAGAAAAGTTCGTTCCGATATTTCTAGCGATTACAGTACGTGCCCATAAGAAGTGGAAAAGCAAAAGGATCGCCGGCATCCTCCCCGCTATATACCACAATGTAATAGAAAAAGTTATTAATTCTTTTCCATACTAATCTGTTATGTTTTATGTGTCAAAACATAACGGTAGGTGCCAAGAATCCCTGTCAGTGTATAGATCTAACAACTTTTATGAGAACTGTTAAAATTCTTATCCCAGCAAAATCATATTTTATTTCCATGCAATAAGCGCTTTGACAGTCCACTTAAGTCCGCAGAAAAGTGTGTACTTATAGCTATATGACGCGTGTTGTAAGCAGGTGCGCAGACGGCGTTTAGTTTCGCACATTAGCGAGGCGTCCGTGTCACTGTCAGACCACCTGCGCACAAAAAAGTAATGGATAATTTAAAAAACTTACTACCAAAATACAAGCTTAAATATGAGCCAACCGTTTAATTGACGCGTTAAATGATTAAGTGGAATTGATTAGACATCTCACGACGATTAAAGATCTTGTCAGCCGCTTTCTGAAGAGGATTGTTGTGTGATTTATCGCTATATCATAAAATAGAAAGAAACTTTTAGACTCTTTAGTTGGACGACCTGTGAATTGATTAAGTGCACTATATTGTGTTCGTGCTAATAGCGTTTTCAAATTGTTTTACACAGTTCTGAGCGTCGAATGTAGCGTCGAGCGCACAGCTCATGATAATCATACAACTGGATTACTAATGTCTGGTCAAAAAATGTTTCCCAAAGTATCATAATTATCAGATCCCAAACTATTTTACTCAAATTATCATTTGGCAAAATATCATTAGTCAAATCAGCTTATCGCAATTTTACAGTTAGCAAAAGTGTTTTCTTGATAAATAAGTACTTACGTAAGCGACACAAGTTAACCCTAACCTAACCTACCCCTGACAAAGCAAAATGATGCCAAATGATAATTTTAACAAATGATAAAATGCGAAATGGAAATATGCTAAAGATTCGTTTGAGAAATGAAACTACTGCGGTAAGTTTTATGGGAAGTGAAATTTGGCGAAAAATATTTTGCCCAAAGGGCAGTACCCATACAACTACCAGCTCAAGTTGACCTCCCTTTCTGCTAGAATAGCGGTGTGGTTTCTCCATTTTGCCCGTACCCCATATGAATCTTCGATACTGGCTCAAACCAATTTTGAATGTGCTAAGCAGCGTCATCGAGACCGTTTTGCATGTCAAAAAACCTCTCACGGCAGATCTACTTGACCAAAGTTACTTTCAAATCTTCTTAGAGTGATATACATACATACATGCATAGCATCACGCCCAAAATCCCTAATGGTGTGGGCAGAGCCACAAGACTACTTGTGGCCATGTCCGATTAATTAGTCCTAAGATGGTATGATGAACCGTATGGTGACAGGTGATCAGCCCATCGCCCATACAGATAGTCCACCATGTTGGAGAGGACCCGTCCCTTAGTCGACTTTTACGACATGTCAGGGTGATAAGCATCTGCACGCATTCTATGCTATTTCTTCACTCCCAGTGCAGCAGAGGAGCTCTAAGTGATTTATTAGTTCTAATACTCATTGATAAATAGACACTGTTTGTTTAGTCTATGGTACTTTATCTAATCTGTAATCAGTTTAAAAGCAATATGTCATAATCATAAGTTGACTCGATTAGATCTGTGTAAAGAAATTTCGGATTGATGAATGTGTGGGTACAGAACAGACAACAGATCAAGTGGTCGATAGACTTGAACTGTAAGTACGTAGTGACAAAAAATATGGATATCGAATAGCACAGCGTAATTATTTTTACCAGTGGTTTTATTCTACACTCCTATAGTTTGATTGTTGCATGAATTAACCTCGTATTCTGTTTTCTTTTACATTACTTTAAACTATAAAAATATTTTTGCAGAAGCAATTTTGTCAATTTTTATTTAAAAATACTGCTTGTTAATAACGAAAAATTATCTGGTAGATAATTATAAATAACAATGTGGCGCTTGTGTCTGCCTCTGTCTAACTTCGACGCGTGTTCCTAAGGGGTCTTATCTAAGGGTGCGATTTTCTGACGTGCACACACGTCAAGTCTTACGCTTTATTGGCTTTGTTAGATGTTTATTTATTTAAATAAATAATAACTATGTAACCACCTAACAGCGGCCCTAACATGAGTGACACAAAGATAAAATAGACCGTCTTATCTCTAAGTGCGTCTCTCTCACACTAGTGCCGACGAAAGAGATAGTCATAGAAATAAATGGATTTAATTTATCTTTGTGTCATTCATGTTAGGGTCGCTGGTAGCGTTTTTGTTATTAACCTTTCACCTGATTGTTTCCTAGCATTTAATTTAAAACGTCTGTATTTGGAAAATCTGTTAGAAATAAATGCACTATGCTTCTATTCTGTTAAGTTGCGCGGATAAACAGCTGTAATAAGCAGGTATTGTAGCAATTATAATAGTAACGAGAATAAATTAATGATTACTCTTAAATTACGGGTTACGCCACAACAACGGTACGTCGTCATTTCATGTAATTAGTACTATCTTAATTGAAATTACAGTAGCAATTTAGAGAACAGGACTTTTAAACATATGCTTCTGTCTTTCGTAAAAACACGACATGGTATAGTTGATAAAATTTAATAACGGTTTATGCTCAAGAATTTGTGTCCGTAATTTATTTAAGATGGATGTGAAAATGTCTCAAATATTTATTTAAACAAATTACACAGATAGTTTATTTGAGTAAAAAGCTTTGAGGGTTACCACGATCTTAAAATGCGATTCTCTTTAGTTCCTAAACTGAACTGTGTCGCTTTTGCATATAACGCCATATATTTTACATATGTAATATCGTATTTCATTTCAAATCTTCAAGACAAATTCATTAAAACAGCATTAGAGATTAAATACAGTGAAATGCTGGCAAAAACCCCAGTAGGTACAACACAACCTTCCCAATACAACTATTGCTGCGAAGATCAATTAATACCGCCAGAACTTGATTGCGGTGTGACGGCTGAAAAAAAAACGAGGCTCAAACAAAAACAGTCAATTAATTTAGCACTTCCCAATGTAATGGAGTCCGAGATATGAAGATATCAGTTGCGCGATCTAGTTCTGATTGGATTCCGATTGGCAATTAACACGCTCTTCGCGGCACGTCCGCGGACATCAACGGAACTGCGAGCGTGGAAATAGCTGCGCAAAAATGGCGGCAGAAATAGAAGTATGCCGTCTACATAGGACCGTCAACTTTTCTGTGGACTCAAGTGGTCGAAGTTCCTATTTGCACTTGCATAAGAACCTTGACAGTGCGCAGAAAAGTTGGCAGACCTCTTAAAAGTTGGAAACTGTATGGTTCTCAAATATTTGTTTAACTGTAAAATATAGACTTTAATATTGTATAAACTTTACTATTATAATATAAGTGCCATCATTCCTAGAAAAACAAATTGATGAAAATCAAAACAAATATGGATGCCTCATTCTGATAGTATTTGATAACAAAAAAAATACATTGAACTTGGAAACATATTCCAAACCTAAAAATATTAAATAGGTATAATATAATTTAATGCCCGCTCACAAAGTAACTGTATAACTGTTTGTTAAGAAGGGTATATCAGTTATTTTTAAGGTGACTGCTGAATTACTACAATATGAGTCAAGGTTTATGTTCCATTTGTAACTGGACAGTCCTTGTCCAGTTCTTGATGGTTAGAAATTAAAAATAAATCAAAATGAAACATGTAGGAAGGCTAATGCGGCTAACTTTCAAATCCGTATAGCAGAAACGCTCTCTAGAAGACAATTGAAAATTAAGTTTTATATCAAAATTACATATTTTTCCTGCCTCCAAGACTGGCAGAACTTGGATTTTCTTAACTAGGTTAATGTTTTTAATAGGATGGCATTAGCATAATCGATTCCTTTTATAATTAATTATGCAGGTTTTAAAATGCATAGTCTTCTCATAGCAAATACGATTAAAACGCGACGGTCGGTGGCACGTCAGACGTTGCCAAGCGTTCACACGATGATTTTCATAGTTGAGATGAAAATATCTTTTATCTACACCCATATCATAAAACCTCCATTGGTTAATCAAAAACCGTAGGAAATGACCACCAATTAGGAAAAACCAGTGCTGCGATGAAGAAATAACATGACTTCTTTATCGTTTTTAGTAAAGAAATGAGATTTAATTTGGAACAGCTGTCAAACTCAAGTGGGTCTCTATTCTAGTATCCATATGTGCGATCTTATTATGAAACTCGCTAAAAGCTCGTTTCATAAAACCGCACTAGTGTTTTAAGGCCTATCATTATGCAACCGTTGCATAAACTACTATTATAACATTTATAAATATTGCTTTACCATTTTTTGCGACAACTTGTATAAGGCACATGGTTCTTACAAGAGCTTATTTTTTATAAGAAACTGTTGTCCGCGGCCAAGTAGTTTTTCGGTGCAGTGTTCGGTGTTAGACATATTTATTCTTTTGAAGACTTTTCCGGGATAAATTGTACGGCTTTGGCTCACTTTATATTTTAATATTTACCTTGTGATCGACAGAGACCACAAAACGCCCCTTACAAATTACCTTTAATATGACCCTAATATCCGTCACCAGCTTGATCGATAAAAAGTGGCATTTTATGTTAATTTTTTGCCACAGTATAAATCTAATAATACATAAACGAATGTGGTTAGGTTAGGATAAACTGCAATAAAACTTTAATGTGATTACTCATATGTGTTTATGAAAAGAACTGTGTGTAAAATTTTATTAAAACCGGCTGTACAATTTCTACAAGCTCACTGTTATGTCTTTTATTTAGGTACGACTTCACCGTATCTTAATAGGACACTTGTAAATGCTGTTCGCTTTCAAATAAAGATTTGAAAGCGAACAGCATTTACAAGTTAATGTTACAAGCGAACATAAAAGTATGTTCGCCTGTAACATTAACTTATATATTATTTAATTTAAAAACATCAAACATACCGAGGGATTCCACGTGGGGTTACAGTCCTCATCCTTATTATTAGAGGTGCCCAGTAGAGGAACATATATATGAGCGTTTCGGCTGATACAATTTTATGAAATTTTTGCCTTTTTTCTGGAAGGGGTGTTCTGTTTTTAATAATATACATATGGAAATATATACGTTTTTGTTCTGTTATTATTAATGTAAGTTGTATATATTTATTACTTAATCTATTATTGTATAGTATGTATTAATTCATATTCTGATTTCTATATTAAGTATAATTAATTTAGTTATTACTTTAATTAATTATAATTCTTTTAATGTCAGGTAGGTTCTAGAATCAACCCGTCGCATGCGCCGCCATAAACCAATGTTGGTTAGTTAAAAAGCGTGCGCATAATTGGTCGGAAATCGCATTTTAACAATCCGTTTTCTATCTAGTTGGACTCCATTATTCTGAACTTTTTTTACTTAATGTTGATTGATGTGAAATTGTGAGAGACTAATTTTCAAATTATTTACATCAGAAATTACATAGTTTTGATTTGTCTCAGCAGATATGTAAATCATGATAGATTAGAGTGTATATTGAATTATGTATGTTCGTTAGAGCGTGTTGATGATGTGTGTTAGTTTATGAATAACTCATCGCTTGGCCCGTATTTGTAATCAATTACTAGGAATTTCTAATGTTAAATTCAATGTTCTCTTTTTAACTTGACTTAGTGATATCTCTTGGTCTTCTGGCTTTATCCAGTGTGGCGACAATCAAGCAAGTATGTCACCCAAAATCGTCTTTAATTTTCTAAGCGCACTTCAATTGTTTCTTATAACAAAGAAACCATGTCAAATAAGATCGCTTGGTTTATTCCACATGAGCGCACTCGATTTCAACGCGAATTCTCTACATCTGCACAATATGGGCAGACAGGCAGAACGGAGGCGGATGTGTGACGGTACCATTGTCGGGAGCAATCATTGCATCAGCGTGACATTGCCGTGCCATGTCTCCATGGAGCGCTGCAGCTGTTTATGGCGTGACATCTATTGCTGATAGAAACGTTAAGCTTCTGTGGAGCGTCAGGTGAAAGCGACCCTATGCATGGTGTTGTATTGAGATTCAAATGTGCATAACGTTAAGAGCGCAGCGTAAAGTAGCAACTTTTAATCTCAATCTCAGGCCAATCTATTAATCCAAATAGATTTAATATATAAATATATAACTTTTTTGTATCAAAGAAATGTGTTCACCTAATGCGTCAGTGAAGTTGACGATGCAACTGGATAACCTAAAAGACAATCCTTAAAACCAGAAACGAAGTTGAAGAAATTGCAAGCTTGAGCCATGCAAAATATCCATTGTTTAATGTTATAATCTGATTAAAACTTTCGTGAGACATTACTAAGACTAGAAATAAGCATGGCTTTACTCACGATTTATTGTCAGAAATAGTCCGACATGTTTCGGACTCATATGGAGTCCTTCTTCAGGGGTTGAGTACGGTCGCGCTCACTGCAACCCACGCACTGCCGCCCTCCGTGCAGCGCGTTGCGCCCGAGCCGAGGGCGCGGGGGCGGCGGGGGGCTGCACCGGTGTTGCTGAAGCACCAGGTTGCGGCTCGTTGTTGGTGGTGAACGGCAGCAAACATGCCGAACTTACAGTGTCCACAAGAATGTCAACACGTCCAGTATCCCGAATCGCTAGGACGACGGGCTTCCACGCTGGTAGCAATACCCACCCAATATCCCACACATGTCGGACTATTTCTGACAATATATCGTGAGTAAAGCCGTGCTTATTTCTAGTCTTTGTTTAATGTTGTCAAGATCAGGTTATACTTGTACACAGGCATATCAAAAGATTGGATTGTATTACATTGTTGATGAATTTTCCAATTAGTTTATTTCATATATTAATGAAATGTAATTTTACGTCAGTTTCAGATTTCAATTATATACAAAAAGAAATCTTAGTCACACTTACAGCCTAAATGAGTTCATAGTAGGCGACCCAGTTATTTATCGACCGAGCGAGCGAAGCGTCTCCGTTTCAGCTTGGGCAAAAATGCTTTCGTATGTCCAACGGATGTCCATTTGTTCTCGTCTACAGGCGCCTCATTCGGGAACGCTAAGTGATTCTGTAGCGACTCGTAAGCCAGATTTCTCATTCCACTCTTCCGCACGACGCCAAATGCGTAAGAGCGAGATGAGAGATCTGGCTTACGAGTCGCTACAGAATCACTTAGCGTTCCCGAATGAGGCGCCAGGTCGCAGTTCTCAACAGATTTTCGTGAAATTTTGTGAGGAGGTTCGATAATTGTATAATTTTTTTTTGTGGATTCAGTTTTTCGTAATATTTCAAAATGGCGAAGATATTAAGGATTTTGCAATTACAAACTTACTGGTGGTGTTGGTAAACTGATTCGACGTAAGTCGATGTATGGCGATATCAGTTTTTTAACGGCAAAGTTAAGTTTGTCGCAAGGCCAATCGTTATTTCTTACTTTTCAAAGGGTTTTTGTTTTAGATTCAGTTTTTTTAAGTCTTTTGTCGCGAGGTCTACAGCGTCTACAGCTCACGGAGCCACTAGTATTAAGTTCATGTCATATTAATGGTCCAGGAATTCGCGTACAGAATAGAGTGCGAATGAAATAAATTTTGCTATTAATTTTCTTTTACTTTTAATCTATCTCACATTACGAAAGCTAGCACCAACTAAACGAGGTTGAAGTAAAAGTATCCGGTGCACCGGGCGCTATAATGTACGCGTTTGTGATGTCATATAGGAGCGTTTACTGTTCGCGAGGTGAAAAGTAAAAGTGGTTGGATTGGGCAGCCGCGTGGATCCACAATAGCTTCATAAAAGCTTGTTATGTCAGCTCCCACGCTCGGAAAGTGAGAGGATGAGCCGATAATGTTACGATTGCGTATTTATTGAACGGATTTTATGTAAAGGAAAGGACTCGTCATAACAAGTTGCATCCGTTGCGTAACTAGTGCGATAAAATGCACACGTGGCTGGGCGCAAGACCGTTTATCCGTTAATCGTTAATTAACGAAATTAATATTTCGAGTAACAGATTAACTTTTAAGTTAACTTTAAAAATCGTTAATTAAGTACCCGTTATTTGCCTAAAGAACACCGTATGAACCGTATATATTGATGTTTATAAAGGGGAATATGCACTTTATTCAGTTATGTCAGATTGCTATTGATTTGAATGTGAGCCATAAATAATTAGGTATCATTACAAATTCTAATGTTAACCTTCTTTTATTAATTTTTCGTGCTCTGCCTAAAGTTCGACACCAACATTTTTTTATAATTAAATCACTAAGGCAACGACATATAAAATGCAATTTCTACCACGAATTAACGATTAACAATTAACTTTAACTTCCGTTAAATCTTCCCAAATGTAACACTTTAACGTTAAACGAAGTTACCTTTTTTAGTACGGAGCAGCCATTAACGAAGTTAATTATTTGATTAAAGGTACCCACCTATGAATGCATCATTCGGTTGCTCTGTTTAATTAGGTAATTAAATTGCATTGCATCAGTTCCAGTCATTTGTTTATCATAATCCAGGATTGATTACCGAAACCGTTTCATAACTTATTATGTCGACGGAAATACCAAATGCTTACCATGCCAACCGATGCTTCTACCACAAAATGAGGGTAAACCACAAATAATTAAACAAAAGCATAGCTTATAACTGTATATTGGCGGTTCTCAGTCCACGTGAGTATGCGGACATGTGCTCTATGTGCTTAATTGCCCCGCTTGCAGTCACGGCGGTCCGAATAGCTGTCATTACCGCGCCTAGTAAATCTCTTTACCGCCTACTGCTAACTCGACGACAGTTCTACGCGCGGCTTTTTAACCGCATTTGAATGTTATTATTATTTTCAAGCGAATGTTTTGGGCCGAAAACTAGGCCGAATACTCTAATGTCTAAAGGAACGGGACTGTGGCAGTGACTTCCCCACTTTAGGTTTTATAAAAATCCGTTCAATCAAATTTCGATCACGAATGTCGATAATTGTACTTAAATTTGATCCGATATAAGTGTGGTTCATTTGGTTAATGTTTCAAACTAGTCTTAAACGACCTTTATGACATTTTGAGTTTGTCCCCTTAAGTTTTTTTAAAGGAGCGTGTTTTTTAGTTTGTGTATTATTTCAATTCCTTTCTTCAGCGAAATAGAGGTAAGCTTCTCCGAAACTAACACGGACTTAATCTACTATAAGAAGCATTTATTTTTTATTGATTAATAGTTTCTTTTCCTCGAATTATTTGCAGAAGCGCACGTGACGCCGCACCACGATTTCTCGTGACCCTTCTAACTCTCACATTGAACCCTTAACACTCCATTTTTAGATTAGAGCAGCCGCTGGCGGCCATAAGGTTTATCTCCGACCTTACACTCATTTTACTCGACCAAATAAGGCGATAAAATGCGACCGCTTGCAATGTTTTTTTTTCTGACATTGCTATTATGAAGCCCATTTGCAGTTTGAGAATGAACGATAAGAACGATAAGACGTAATCGTCGAATTTGTGCCTTCGAAAACACATTAAACAGTAAAAACTCATTATGAAATGAAACTATCTCCAAATGTTTTGTTTAACTGCTATTCTTAGGTCGGTACCTATACATGAAATGCACTTGAAAGATTTTTAAAAACTATTATAAAGGCTGACGTCGGCCCGCTACCTTCATCCGCGTGGAGTTCGTTTATAGTTATTCACTCACATTTACATAGACATTTATGAATGTGTTACTGATAACGCAGCGTTTATCATTAACCTCGCCGACATCGTCTGATCGTAATATTTAATGTGAAATACTAGCTTGTTGCAGAAAGGAGGGTTATAGCTCGTACTATCTGAAACTGGGTTAGTGTGGGAGAGTTGTTACTTTATAATTGTATGCAGTCATGCTTACTTAAAAGCATCATAAATATTTGTGGTACGCTACGGACTGAATCATGCGCTTTAGCTCAGGGCTGTCTGGGGAGCGGCCTTAACAAAAGACATACCGTAATTCGAAGTTCCGATTTGATTTTCATGATCAGTTTTTAATTAAAGGACTATACCTACCTATTACAAATGAGTTAATCCTGAATAGGAAAATATTAAATTAAAGTCGCCCGCCATGTGCCCGGGCCTCACATGTTTTAATTAACACGTCGAAGAGCACTTTATAATAGTAGATTTACTAAGATATACTCAAGAAACCAATTAAACACGAGATGGTCTTGCTTCCTATACGCTGGCCAACAATGACATTTTTTCAATAAGTGTAGTGAAAAATCCAATTTTCATCTTATTTGCTTAAACTTATTTCCCCACTACTACAACAGGAAGTTAGTGCGGCAGGCCGCCAGCCCACAGCGCTCGCGTGGGCGTACTTTATTGGAGCCCGATGTGGTCTTATTCGATCCGCCATTTGATGACATAACACTATACTGTAACTGCTTGTCCTTTATTTATTTAAACTTTTTGGTACACTTGGGGCCATTTCGAACGTGTTTTCGCTAAATTTGAAATAAGAAACGTTAGACTCGATTCTGAACCTTGAAGCTATACAAAAGCTATATTTTAAGTTTAGGCAATCTTAAATTAAGCGGACACCATTTCGAATTGGACCCAATATACAAGTAAGTATAAATCGCGGACTTAATACGTACTGGAATTTTCTAGAAGTCAATCATCAGGCCAGAGGTTTATAATATGGTGCATAGAGAAAGATAAAGTTAACGAAAAAAATAGGTTTAATTCACGTTTTCTTCATACAGGCCACAACTATGCCACATGCCCTACATAGGGAATTATACGGTCTCAGAGTGCTTAACTTTCTTGAACAAGAGCTTACAGTTGAACCTAGATGTGTGTACGACCCAAATTTATAGATTGGTTAATCTTTATACGACCTTTGCTTCCCAGACTTATTTACTTTAATTATTTATTAACTTACATTGTATGAAATATGACAGATCGAATCAACAGTCATAGTAGCACTTATTAGGACTAATTTATAACCTATTTTTGTACCTGCGGACTTTAGTCACTGGTGCGGTGAGCACCTGAGCAAAATTATTCCTTATTAGCTTAGCATAAGCTCCAACAGTTTAATCAATAGAGAAAAGTAGTATTGCTGGCACCTAATGTTTTCTTCTACTAGGGGAACATGCAAAAGTAACATGCGTATAGTTTGGTACTTCCGTACTCTTCCGTATCTATTCGTAGTTAGTTATGTGTTATGTATTTTCCACTTATCTAATAGAATTTTTTATTCACATCTTAAGAACCCACCAGTACCTACTAAGATAAGCTTAAATAATGAACCAGTTGCTCATAAAGGTGGCATGTTACGACAGAGCAAAAAAATACCTACACATCTGAACAGATAGACTTAGACAGTAGACGTCTTTTGTTTTTTACCTTTGAATAGTTTTGTCATAAACATGACAGACTGTCAATTAGTTATTATTAGTCATTGCGATGTCTGCTGTTCATGGGGTTTAAGAATGCTTAATTATTATTTACCAATGCCATACATTGGCATACAGGGCCTTTATTTGGGAACGTCCAAGCGATATTGTTGCGGCTCGCGAGCGAGACTTGCATCCCACTCTTACGTATTACGCATCGTGCGGAAGAGGGGGATGAGAATCTCGCTAGCGCGTCGCTACAATATCGCTTGGTCGTTCCTAAATAGAGGCGCAGGATGTATTTGAAGGCGTAATGCAAAACCATGTGTTAGCAATATCTTACCTAGGTTACCAACGTAACTGTAGTGCTGGAATTAAAAAGTCCGCTTTATGTTGATTTCACATGTGTCCTGTTTTATTTCCTTACAAATGGACCCCCTTGCTCCAGTTGAATTGACATCTAAAATTTATTAGCAAGTATGACAATCAACTACTGGTTGTAGGGTGAAATAGAAATAGAAATAATTTATTTATATAAAAAGGGTTGGTTTACAGTTGTTACAAACAGATTTTCATGTTCTCCTTATTCAGCTATTAAAAAACAGCATGCAAAATATGGATCAATACTTAGTCATAAGTTAATGGTATTTAGATATATTTTAAGTGTTGTTTCATGCAAGTTGAAAACGAATTTATTTATTAAGCAACCTGACTTATCTATATATATATAATAATATATTAAGGAGGTCAGGGTAGCAAGCAAATCATAATTATATTTATCTGCAAATCATAATTATATAAAACCTCCATTGGTTAATCAAAAACCTTAGGAAATGACCACCATTTTGACAACCAATTAGGTAAAACCAGTGCTGCGATAAAGAAATAACATGACTTCTTTATCGTTTTTAGTAAAGAAAAGAGATTAAATTTGGAACAGCTGTCAAAACTCAAGTGGTCTCTATTCTAGTATCCATAGATATTAAAACAGTTATTGATACGAAACGTCAATTCAGTATGTTTTTTTTAATATAAACTGCACAATATTTGATCTCGAGTGACGTGAGAATAGAGACTGCATCCATTTGTCTATGATTTAAAAAAAAAATGGTCTTGACGGAGGATCGCCATGTTGGCGTTTTGCTGGACGAAAGTAGAATTGTTGTTGAATTAAATAGAAAAAGTTGTTTGTAATTTACATTTTAGTTGAATATATGAATAGTAAGTAGTCTTCTCGGGGTGTGTGTGATGTGAAAATGCGCCGGATATCGGAAATATGCAGCCACGATTGCAACAAATAACTTGTTGCCAGAAAATATTGTTTCTGAACCCATCATGGAGGATTTATAATATGTGTGTAGATAAAGTTATGTATGCAACTCTGCATAATTTGGCCTTAAAACACACGTGCGATCTTATTATGAAACTCGCCTATCGGCTCGTTTCATGAAAACCGCACTAGTGTTTTAAGGCCTATCATTATGCAACCGTTGCATAAACTACTATTATTTCAGGTACAAAAGGATCAATTAATTATTATATTTTAGCATTTGTGTCAAGTTACAATACTAGACCTACCTTTATTAAGCAAACTATATCGTGTGACATAATAAATGAAAGGGCTTATTGTGAGGATCTTAAATATTTTAGTTTGGAAGTTATTTAGGAAAATAGGCGAAAATTTACCGACCCCGCCTTATTTCCGTAACTACTGGCTCTAAAATTTTGCAAAAAAATACAGAAAATAGTTCTTTACCTGTAGATTATAGGAAAACCTATAAGAAGTCGAGTGTGGTAGTATTTAAAGTAACATAGAAAAATTCTGATAATCACGTACGGAACGGAACCCTCTCCACGCGAGTTTAACTCGCACTTTTCCGGTTTTTTTAAGAGTTATTGCTTTATATTGGCCGTGTTCATCTGAGCCAGTGGGTTTCGCAGGATAGAAACTATGCAAAGCTATTAAGGACGTGTTGGCTATGATATCCGAAAGCCCATCTCGCGTGGAAAGTGCAATTCTCAACCTGTTAGTGCAGGCTGCACCCAACTTTCCAATCAAGCCGGCTTAAGGCTTACCTGAATGCGTTTATCAAAGCTTTCTATGCATTTGAACTGACAATATGGACTATAAAGTATGACGCGACTGAATTATTCGCATAATTATACAGACAATAATATTCAATAGAAACTTCATTTTGAAATCGATACAAACAATAGCGTAGGTATCCTTTCATTTGTCAAATGATATTTACCACAATCATAAAAAAAAACTCTGTTTTTTTAAGCAAATACCTATTCAAAGATACTCAAATTGCTAATGCATTTTGATGGTAACAGTTCTCTTAATGCAATTCACTTCAGGCCCGAAGCTGAGCTGCGTCACTATTTGATACCACGACATTGTATTTACATCATGTAAAATATATGGCATGGTATGAAATAGCAACAAAGTTCAGTTTGGGACCTAAAGAGAATCGCATTTAGAGATCGTGGTAACCCGCCAGTTCTTATCTCTTAGCTCTTCTCGTAGATCAAGTTTTTAGTAAGGACCCATTCAAGGCACAGAGGCGTACTTAAGTGTGCAATAGAAATATCTTAGCGGGTGCACAAAAAACCCGTCCCGATCTAAAGAAGTCTTAACGCGTTGGTCAATGACGCAACACGGCTTAGATGCCTGTGGTCCTTAGATCCTCTAAAAAAGTGTTTTAATCTTGCTTTTTATGCATAAGGAAAATTTAAGCAATTTATTCAGTCAGCTACATCACAGAGGCTACGTAATCGTAAAACCTATGTAATAATGTCAATAAATATATCTTCGGGAAAAAGCAGGCATCTACGTTTTGCAAAATATGCCAATATATTCCTGACCCACAAATTATTTCTTAAAACAGTTCTTCTTCACGATCTGATACGAAAATTCTCAGCAACAATACTCATACTCATTCGCTGGGAATAGGCCAAAAGAGTTAACCGAATGCTTCGCATAGCCTGAAGAAACAAGCCCACGCCTTAAGTATGGTCTATGCTATAATGCACCACCGATCCTATCCTAATAGTATCTCGAGCTCTTTAAGCGCTATTTACAGGGTCCAGTATTCATTACTTTAAATTTAATATACTATTGTTTCCACATAAAAGAAAGATTTATAAGTAAAAACCGTTAAAATTGGGTGTAAAAATAAGTAATCAAGTGCGGTTGACCGTGACAATCTCGGTGGCCTAATTCGAAAACGGCGTGCGGTCGGGCAGATTGTGGCTTCCCGTTATTTTATTTAACTAATGATCTAATCTTAAATAAGCGGGAACGTTGCAATAAAAAGTTGCATAAATAGTATGTATGGTTTTAAATTACATGACCACTCTAGTTGCCCTCAGCTTGTATGTGGTGTATATGAAAATATATCGCGTAGTAGATAATTCGTTTTTTAAATGGTTGGTTCAAGTTCGGCCAATCAAGGAACGCTGACGTTTTACCACTTTTCATGAAAAATAAGATAGAAGTGAATACCGCAAATCACGGCAAAGACTACCATGTGAGGCATGTTTTTGTAGTGGTAGAGCCAAACAGTAATCCTGATGTGAAAAATGATTACTGTTCGAATGGGCCGGCTCGACCGGGGTACTACCACACTCTCACAGAATATCGGCTTAAAGTAATAGCTTGCTATTGCGTTTCGTACGGTGAGTGACGAGATCCGGAGGCCTATTCCCTCATCCCCATCCCATCCCCATTCCCCATCCTCCCTTGAATGGCAACGCATCGGCAGCACCTCTGGTGTTGCAGATGTCCATGGGCGGCGGTGACCACTTTCCATCAGGTGGGCCGTCAGCTCGTTTGTCAGTCAATTGACATAAAAAAAAATGAAACCTAACCTACAAATTCATATTAAATCGTTGTAAGAAATAGGTCAATAATTCATTTTTACTGCGGTCCCGCTGGCAAATCGTGCAAAGGAGCTAGCTCGTCAGCAGCGTGTGTGATGAATCGCCTATAGAAATTCAGCATCGCTGCAAGCAAGCTTCACAAATGGTGTTATTAAATAATTAAACATTGAATCATACATCGTTGGGTAAGCATAACTCTACAACGGCAACTTTGCTGCTCTATTGTACAAACCTGGTACCGTACAATGCCTTTCCTATAATCATAGACGGTTAATATCGGATTTTTCACGCTGCGCGAGTTCGGCCTATAATTTGAGCCTACGTGTAGTGCGGATATCTTATCACGCGAGATCAGACTCTCACTCAATGACTTTTTTACTTCGCGCCCGCGTGACCTGAAAGTGGGTCGAATACGAATTAATTTACCTGTCATTAACACGAATAGCGATCTCGTGGACACAATTAACTTTACGTACGTATAAGAACTTGTGCGGTAAAAGTGACCGTATTCCAAATTTTATAGCCTCTTTCTCTTTCTGAAATTGCGGATAATAGATGCTTTGGTTGCAATTTTCGCATTAAAGCCAGGGATCGGTTTATGCAAATAAAACAAGAGCCGGATTGTCTACTTTTATTTAAGCCTTTGAGCGCTATTTGCATTCGCTCGGATCGTTGATGGGACTATAAACGTCGTATACCTAGATAGATTACTTGGCGTCGAGATAATGCCAGACAGGTAGTTCGATTCTTTTCTGCAGCCGAGTGAATAGAAAGTGAAAATAAATACTTGTAATCAATAAGTCGGTGTCCTTTCTAACAAAGGTGATTTCACCCAGGCAAACGGTCTGTTATTATTACATAAATTTGTAAAAATACCTACTTATATAATACATTCTACGCGTAATAAGTTGTATCGATGAGTCATAGTTCAATTATAATATTTGAATAGAGAGTTTAAGTGTTGAGAGCAGCAGGGGTTTCATAAAAAGAAACAAAATTTGCATGGCAAAAACTTTAAACTCTCTAAGGATGGATACACACGTCGAAATATTAATATCCCGTCTCAGCAGGAATATCCAGACTCGAGTTTGTTATCCCCTTACTGGCCGTGATACACACAATGTTTTTCATCACATTTGCGAGGAAATTAATTAAAAATTAGACAAGAAATAAATATATATAAATTTATTTTATTCCCATTGTACACCGTGAATTACCCTCAGGCGGGTAGAACAAATTGTATGTCGCGATCGGCGCCAGCGCCGCGCCCCCGCCACCTGGCGCCGCGCGCCCCCTCCGACCTGGCGCATACATGGGAGTTCTAAACCATACAAAATCCATAACTGCCCTTGGGAGTTATGGATTTTGTAAGGTTTCTAACCCCCGCTGACGGCGGCGCGTAAAAAGGAGTTAAATCGGCTATAGTTGCTCTATACGCCTGCGTATAATAACACCCTTTCCGAGCAAGTGTGATGAAAATTAAATTAAATGAAATGAATCAGGTAACCCGTCAGCCTACCCCTGGTTGCAAAGTATGTATCTGTTTATTATTCAAATTAAATTGTACAATGAACACTCGCTTATCCAGATGAAATCATTATTTACGAGTAAAAATGTATTTGTTTTATTCTATACATCCTATTTGCGTGCCATTCGTTGATAGCAGAAGCAAAGGCCGTCGGCGACGCATGCGCAACTCGCACGCAACAATCCGTGTTTCATTCTAAATTCATACACAATCTTAATTCAACTTTTAGAGCACTAAGGAAAGGATGATTTGAATAAAGTATTTCATAAATCAATTTACAGTATCCGGCCGAAATGTTCGTAAATGTTCAGTTAAAGCCAGAACCGGAGCTTTTTTGCAAATAAGAGTGAGACGGCAATAATATCCCCGACTTTTTTTTACTTCGGCCAGGTGGTAAGTACCTGTCTTCGTGACAGCCTAATAAACCGTTTCAAGAAATTTGGTTAACGAGATCACGCTATGAGAAAGAAGAATACAGTGGAACAAAGATATAATTTAATTTCCATTTAATATTTTGTTAAAGTTATGCATTATTTTATTATTACTTGTCGAGAGACCCTGCATAAATGCATATCTCTGTGACTTTTATATTAAGCTAATTATTGAACTGAAGATTATGGAGCTAATTCGAAACTGTGTTCGCTAAATTTAAGAGTCGCTAAATATGAAATAAGAAACCTCAAACTCGATTTTTATAGCTTAATGCTATAGTACAACATGGATTATGACGTCTCTTATTTTAAGTTTACCAAGTTTTTATTTAGATTTGCCAACATACTTTCGAATTGGCCCTACTATACATTTTCTCCTTTTTTACTACCATTACAGGGCATTTTTTGTTGTTTTTGTCACAAACCTTCCCGGGCGTGCCCACAACAACTCGTCAAAGTTTCGTAGTATCGGATAAACAGTAAACGAACGCATAGGTTTCGAACAAGCAAACAGTTTTATATAGAAGATAAATGGTTTAAATGCATAACGTCAAGGGTTTCGGGAGGTTTGTTTCTTTTTTCCCGTACTAACTACAAGTAATGAACTTTTACCCCCTTCCAGTTTAAAATTTCTCCTGCCTGAAATTGACCTTAATATAATATCAAAAACCGCATTGAAATCCTTCCATAGTTTAAAAGTTTATCGCGCACATACAATCAGACAAATGAACTTGAAATTCAAAAGCCATTGGAATGTATTGTGTTACTGATTCTGAAGACCCCCATAGCTTTTTTTATTGTTAACTTCAATGTACATACTTTTTCCTCTTGACAATTTTATTAAGATATTTACTCGTATAGATAGATAACTAGCTATGTGCCCGACGGGATTTTCCATCGGCAACACCTCGTAACTTCTAAAATGACGAGCTTCCATACACACTTTCATCACCCATTTTACCACCTTTGAGGATGAATTTTCAAAAATCCTGTTTTAGTGCTCACGAAGGTTATATGTATAAGGCACTCCTGTGCAAAATGTCATGCTTCCAGACCCACCGGTTTGGGCTGTGCGTTGTCCGTCAGTCATTGTGCAGATTTTTATTAAGTAGATTACTAATCCAGGGACCCTGTATCTCTCTGCAACGGAGTTTTACTGATTCCGAGACCACATCATATTATTACTTGTAATTTACTTGTGCCCATTCGGTTTATCTGGCGCTCTTAGTTTTAGTGTTTTTGTATCTTTGAACTTACTTCCTGCTGTGTTTTTGCACCGCTTCTCAGCATATGTCAACCTTTGAAGCGCTGGTAAATTCAGACATGTGAAAGCGTTCGTGTGGCCTACTTTCAAAATAAATATTTTCATTTCAATTCAAATGAAATTAATACAAAAGACAGTTCACGTATTACTCGTCATTACTTTCAAGCTTTTAAGTAGGTATTTTCATTTTTTTTAAATCGCAATAAATGATATTGAATGTAATAAAGGCATACAAATACATGTTATATAAGTTATTCTTCATATTATACAACGTACAATAAAATGACCACTAGTATTTCAGAGCACCACAATGCTTATGCATGATCCATTTTGCAACCCATTGTATATTTGCCTTAGCAGGCCTTTGAGCCACGTTATACATAATGCATGTCATAAATAATGGACATATCATTGAATTAGGTATTTGGAGAGACTTTCGAAACGTCGCTCTCGTAGGGCGAGTAAAGACGTGCTTTATTCGTAACATCACGTACGTACGCCATGCTTGCCCTGCTCTATGAAATCGCTTTCTACAAAAGGACATTACGTTCAGAAAGTGGCCTCAACTTTACCTTCAAATGTGTGATGCAGACGAAAGATTTTATCTTAACTAGATCTTAGACCCTAAGATGAAGAATCAAATAAATATAAACCTTCTTCTTGGCATTTTCTTTGAGAAAACCTATGTTTATTTGTTCTTACAAAGTAACTACTTATCATTTGCATATAAACGTTTAATCGACGAGAAAATCGTAACGGGCAGATGTATGTGTGTCAGTCGGAATTTCTCCATGTGGGAGAAAAACTTGTGTCGATGTCTACATAAACTTCAACTGAGCAGGTTATTTGCATAGTGCTGACATCTTGCTGGTTTATTGCACCGCGTGGGAAATTGGTTTTACTGGTGCAAAGATATATTCTCCTAGGGCAGATATATGTTCGAGATTATCATCGTTATCCTACGAATTGTAAAGGAAACATTTGTATGCTGTTCCGAAATCAGGAATTCAGATAGCTCCGTCAAATTGCTCTAAATTTGTTATCAATCAATTTAAAAGGTCGCCAATAATAATAATACTGGCTCCGTGAGCTGTAGACCTCGCCACAAAGTTAACTTTGCCGTTGGAAACCTGTTATCCCCATACATCGATATAGGTCGGGTCAGTTTACCAACACCGCAAATAAGTTTGTAATAATAATATAAATTATCGAACTTGCTCACAAAATTTCACGAGAATTTGTTGAGAACTGCGACCGGTAGACGAGAACAAATCGACAGACGCCGGACATACGAAAGCATTTTTGCCCAAGCTGAAACGGAGACGCTTCGCTCGCACGGTCGATTATTCGCAACATATTATGTTGGGTGTTCTATCGCTTCACCCAGCTGAATGATTGTGATAATATGAAAAGCGGTGGTCGTTGTACCTGCAACTTGTTAAGCTGCATACACGCTTGCAACATAAAATCGAAACCTTCAGAAACACTCGTTGGCTCGGCAACTGTTGCAGTTTATTACAAGAAGTTGGCAATTAAAATAGACAACATTATAATCTCTCGCACATGAAAACACGTCATTTGCTTGCAGGTACTTATTAAAAATTGTGGAAAGCACCGTTCGTCACTTCTGTTCTAAGCCAAGTTTTTTCACTTGTCTTCTTGGATATTCATTTGGGTATACGTTCGTAAATCTTGCTGTTAACATGTAATTTTGTCTAGCTTAGCTAGTCTATACGCCTATACCAAACATATATTTGAGCTGATAATGATGATGATGATAAAGTGTGGGAAAAAATCGGAAGTACCGTCTGAGCTTAAGGCAAATAAAAACTTGATTGATCGCGCAATGACTTAATACAGACCTCTGAGCAGCAAAGCTATAGTTTGTACGATAGTTGTAAGTACGTATTACAGCGATATGACCAACCGAAATTATACATAAGACCACGGTAGTTTTTATATCAGCCGGAGGGTTACCACGATCTAAATGCGATTCTTTTTAGAGCCTAAGCTGAACTGTGTCGCTATTTCATACTTCACCATATATTTAACATAGTTAATAGAATGTCGTGGTACGAAATAGCGTCTCAGTTTAGTTTAGGGCCTAAAGAGAATCGCATTAAGAGGACTGTGAACCAATGGCAAAAATCACCCTTTGCATACAAAAAGCGATAACAATTTGCACCCCTTAAATGTTAACCGATTTTGACCACTTTTTATATACCACTTGATAGGTTGTCAGTCAGAACCAAATCTAGGTCTATACGTTTTTTGAATATTGATTAAAGATCAACAAAGTCAAATAAGCGTCGAAATTAGTTTTTTTTGTGATTTAGTGATTATAATGATAAACCCACAACGTATAGACCTCGATTTTGTTTTGACTGATAACCTATCAAAAATTGGTCAACATCGATTAAAATGTATGGGGTGGAAATCATTATCGCCTTTTGTAGTTCACGCTCCTCTTAAGAGATTGTATCGTGGTAATCCCCCTGGTAAGTTTTGACTGACGTTCACGTGTCAACTTTTCTGTCTAGTATTTTAGTTATTTTGGCATGGAAAAATTATTATGAATTACATTATCCCCTGAAGATTCTTAACGCACTTAAGTTATTCTAACACTTCTAGCGCTTTCGTATTTTAATAACATTTTGTTTCATAGGTGAAAAATGTTTTTGGTAATATTAGTAACATAGTTACTAATACGTTGTACCCGGCGATCGATAAAATTATATGTTTTATCCAGATAATTTCGTATAAGTAGTTTCAACGCTATCCATAGCGTAAAAGCGTGGGTTATTCCACTCTACGTAAAAGCATATATTAGAAGTACTATGCATTATTACAAATGATATGCAATTATGATTAATGTATTTCCTCACTCGTGAGTAATTTAGCTATGAATGAGTTCTCGTCATAATAATTGAGATGCCTCGATGTGACCGTTACCGCAATAAAAGCGACGAAACCATTGTCCTTTAATTGAGTTAAATAATGAAAACGATAGCATAATTAATGTTTCTTAAATATTGATATCAGTTTTTATATGTTAATTATTGTAATACACACTCCGAATTTTAATCACATTTGAATCAAATGTTGCACCATTGCTTTATTAAAATTAAACATTGAATTCACAGAAACTAAAATACGAATATTCTTACTAGTTTAAACTTAATCTTTGATGTATTAACAACGTATAGCCTCTAATATATCTTTATCAGAGCAGCATTCCCTTCAGAAAGCTATTTATCACCATTAGGGCAGCGCATTACTTGTCCGCTGCGCGCTTGCATGCGATGAAATTATAGGCTGCCTCATTACTTCTAAGCTACAATATTTATGTCACATAGAAGTTTAGTTTAAATTGACAACTTGGTTTTATTAACTGTGTTTTGACGACACTGATACGGATACTAATATAATTTTATATTTGTTTATGATATGAGCTCAAGCGATTCAGTAATAAATTTATCAATTTTGATGTAAAATTAATGATTTTTCGTGCTAAACAATTATGTACCTACTACCTCGTACAATAAAATAAAATTATAATTTGTCTCTTGCAGCACCAGCGAGCTGGTGGCCTTGGTGGCGGTATCCTGCACCTTGTTCTTGTTCCTGCACACGCGAGACCTAAGCACCAAGCTGCGTCGCATGGAGGGGCGGCTCAACGATGACGTCACCGCCTTCAACCACCTCACCGACCGTAAGTACCTATGGACCAAGTATGCACCAGCCAGCTGGTGGCCTTGGTACTGGTATCCTGCACTTTGGTCCTATGCCTGCAGACCCGCCGATACTTAAACACAAAGTGTCGCATGACGGGGCAGCTCAACGATGACGTCACCACCTTCAACCAGCTCACCGAACGTAATTACCAGCTGGCTGGTGAATATACATCATATAATGTCAACATATTGGCATCAAGCAGTGCATTAAATTATTAATGTATACGAAAATAGGTCTCTAAGATCACACCAGTTTCTTCACAAAGGATTATAGAGCGTATACCACTTATTAAATTATTATTTTACACGGAACTCAATTCAAGACTACACACAAGACAACGAACAATTTTGGAGCAATTTCCAGACTTCAGAGAGCGGATTATTATAAATCCTTAGTAGAGTGCAGGATTAGTCTTGAAAGCTTTCTAATAATGGTGCTTGGTTTAGAGCCATTATTTTAAAATAGTTAAGTACTTAAAAGCATATTATCATACGTATGTTAAATCGTTTATAGGCCGATTTAATTTTAGTGTCAATTTTGCTAAATAGTATAAATACCTAGACTTGAATGCAAATTCAATATCTCACCGAAATAGGGAAGATGCATAATTTTTTGTTCATCTTGTATTGGAAAGTGCTGAGTAATAGAAACCGATCGGTGTACGCAAAACATTTTTATATTGATTATTTTATGAGTTATGAAGCTTTGAAAATTCATTGTTCATGAATACCACTCGCAAAAACACTCGATACAAAATGGACAACAGCTATGACGTTACAGCTGTCGTTAGACTGTACAAAATGAACGGCGTTTGAACGAAATCTGCAATTATTTCCAAAAAGTACTGTTTTTAGACCAACATCGTACAAATAAAACATGACATAAATTTGATGAGTATGTTCAAAAAACTAAAATCAGAACTAAAAAACAATATATATTTTTCACTAATTTTGACCCTTGATCAAATAAAAATGAGTAGTCAAAATGATCAGATTTTTTCTGTAATATGCTTTTGTTTACATTTACTTTCATAATATATCATTTAAACCTCATTTTGATTTCAGGCGGATTTTTCCAAAAGATTCGCGTGAATTAATTCTTCCCAAAGATCTTGATATAATGTTCTGGGACCGGGAAAACACATAGCCCTTATCGTGATAATGCAGATAATTAATTAATTAGAATCTACATAAGCAATTATCAAAATATTCGAATATCGCTGACAGAACGACCGATTAATGACTTAAATGCCGAACCACTTCGATATTTTAATTTGTCCAAGATTGTATGAAGCTTGAATAATAACTGAATTCACCATGCTAGTTTAATAAAGCTTTATTTACTTTGCTCCCGGATCGTGGGTGACCGTTTTTAGTTGACCTGGCGCCTCATTCGGGAACGCTAAGTGATTCTGTAGCAACTCGTAAGCCAGATTTCTCATTCCACTCTTCCGCACGACGCCAAATGCGTAAGAGCGAGATGAGAGATCTGGCTTACGAGTCGCTACAGAATCACTTAGCGTTCCCGAATGAGGCGCCTGAACGAGTATAGAACCATCTCATTATAAAGTAATATGTCGGATGATATATGTACCACTTAATGCGTCCCGTTATATACGACTAGGATCTATACAACTGGCTTAGCTATAAAACTGAGGATATGACTGACCCTTAAATTACAGAAATTTACGCCTCAATTAATAGTGTGCTGATCTTAGTGGTTCGCTTGTGAAATATTACATTCAAAGGGCACTAAATTACCATCATCATCATAATCGTGACCCATTCTGTGATATAGGCCTCTTCTCCTCTTTTCACACTAGGCGGTCGCGCCCGACTGCCCTTATGTGTGCATCCGTATCGCCTGCTGGCACCGAGCAGTTTGCCTAATCAAAGCTATGTAAGCCTAACCTTTATGTAGTACAAAGTTTTAAATATGTTTTCATTGACATGATTCAATACAAGGCACCACAAGATGCTCCTGTTATCAAATCAAATGTCCCATGTCCCCAATAAGCCTGATGCCTCTGGAATAGGCCCAACTTTCACTAGCTAGGAGACATGACATCCGAGTTCAGTGAATCGCAGCGGTACCGTTCACTGACTTTTGTTGTCGTTTACTTTTTATCCCTGGGAACTGCGGTTACTGGCCACCAGAACGTTTTTCACTAGAAATAAATCGACTTATGCAACAGATTAGTGTAGTAAAATTGCGGTTGTTTAATTATCGTTACTGCTATGCAATCAGCTAGCCGGCGGTCGCTAGTGTTCCCGAATAATCGGCGACCGCAACCGCCGCAGCGGTCCTGCCACGTCTCGGACCCACCACTTCCTTATTGAGTGATCTCGATTGCCAGTGATTGGGAAATGCTCTATTTCTGCTTCTGCTGTGCGCATAGAATACGCAATAATAGTTAATCTCAGAATTTACACACTTATGAATCGAAGTTCCTCCTCTGCTGCACTGGGAGTGAAGAAATAGCATAGAATGCGTGCAGATGCTTATCATCCTGGCATGTCGTAAAAGTCGACTAAGGGACGGGTCCTCTCCAACATGGTGGACTATCTGTATGGGCGATGGGCTGATCCCCTGTCACCATACGATGCATCATACCATCTTAGGACTAATTAATCGAACGTGGCCACAAGTAGTCTTGTGGCTCTGCCCACCCCATTAGGGATTTCGGGCGTGGTAATATGTATGTATGTATGAATCAAAGTACAATTTAGAATAATCGTCTAGCCCACGAATACGGCGTGTGCATGGAACTCCAACAAATATTAGTCATTAGTATAGTATAACACGGTTAACGAATTATTTTATTGCCCGCACTTATCGCGTAAACCGACAATTATGTCCGAGATTGCGGGTTCGCGAACGTGCCATAGAGTAGTAAATTACTCCTTTGTTATGATGCGATTGCATAACGCAACACCCCATTATGTTAATACACATGTCTGTGGATGCCGTGTAACATTCGAAAAAATGTTCGTGTTATCCACAACGAAAGTATCTACTAATAGAGCAAATTGGACTTTGGTTCTTCTAATCGAGTCTGTAGCTAATTATCTGGACAAATTCAAATAGGTTGGAATAGGCAGATAGGCTTGGGTTAGGTTAGTCATAACAGGCCCAAAGGGCCAAATCACGCAGAAACAGGAGCTCAGCGGAACTCCGTCGATCCCGTGGTACCTATATTTAAAGAAGAAAAGAACTTTAATTTACTCTATCTTACCTACTCCTAGAGGTAGTAGTAAATAGGAAAAAAGTTGACTAATTTGCTCTATCAGTAAATACTGTCGTAGGGCATAATAGATAGCTTCCAAATGTTTCAAACCCGCAAGCTGATATGAATTACCTATGTATGACAGCGATAAATGAAGCAAGATGATGACCGCTGCGTGCGCCGCTCCTGATATAGATTTACCATTTTTAGGGTTCCGTACCTCAAAAGGAAAAACGAAACCATTATAGGATCACTCGTGTCTCTGTCTGTCTGTCTGTCTGTCTGTCTGTCTGTCTGTCTGTCTGTCTGTCTGTCTGTCTGTCTGTCTGTCCGTCTGTCATAGCCAATTTGCTCCGAAACTACTGGAACGATTGAGTTGAAATTTAGTATACATATGTAACTCGGTGACCGTAACACGGACGCGTGACGAAAATACATGAATTTTAAACATGGGGACCACTTTTGGGGGGTAAATTAGAAATTTAAAAAAGAAACTGGGCTAAAATTTTGAAAAAAAAACAGAAAATAGTTCCTTACCTTTAGATTACAGGAAAACCTAAATATAAGAAGTCTATGGTATTTAAAAGTAACCTAGTAAATTTCAGATAATCATGTATGGAACGGAACCCTCTCCACGCGAGTTTAACTCGCACTTGTCCGGTTTTTATAAATAATGTACAGTCGAGGACAAAAATATATATGCGGACAAGGTCAGAAATATTTGAATACGACTTTATTGACAAGGGCATAGAAGCGCTCTGATATTTTTGCCCCTTTGGTAACGTTTATATATTTATGCCTTCGACTGTACGTACATGATGCAATCAACCATATCCTTTTCACTGACGCCATAAAAGCTTTAATACGACTTATTTTTGTGGTTTCGCTGTACCAGGCGCATGTGCAGGAGATTGGAATTTATGATCCCAGCGGTTATGAAGTGTATTACATACAACTCACCATAACTTTCACCATAAACAGATTATTGCATGGATACTGAGTATTGAATATAGCGTTTTTTTGTATTGTATAGCGAAATACTTAACATACACTGAAAAAAAAAGTGTGTTAGATGCAACCCGACTTTCTTTTATCTGTAATTTAAAAAAGTGACTTCATAACTTAAAGCAATACCATAGCCTTCAGGTTTTTCTTTATAGATAAACTATTTTGTTAAATCAAATTAACTTTTATAACGCCTTCCCAAATTATTTTATAATGGATAATTCTGAAATAATCGAAGTAGTTTGGAAATCCTTTTTTTTTTTCAGTGTATTATTGAATGGGATGGGAATGTAACATACAATTGGCATGACAACCTGACATTCTTATCTCACCATAAATGCAACAAAACACAGCTTCGACCTCGCGATCGGCTAAGCCATAAACTATGTGTTCTCCCTGTATCCGCATTATTCTAAGCTATCTTACAAAAGGAGAAACAAACAATGGGGCGGAAAATAGCCATATTGTATCGGCTGCTACAGCGCGCCCGCGGCGTGCGCCCGCGCGCGTCAAGATCACTACAGAGCTGAGAGCTACACGACCCGACCATGTCACAAGTCACGACGCTATTACTCATAGTTCACACGCTAACTGTCACAACAAGGTCACTGCAAATTGAGACAATAAGGAAGCGAATCTTCATTGTAGACTACTCCTAAATCCGCTCCACGGATTGAGTCAATCAAGTACTCGTTGGTCTTTATCCTTAATTACGATAAGGCCATGTTGTTTTTTTCATTGTCAAAGTTATTGTTATTGTTGGTAAGATCACACGAGTTTCTTTTATCCGAAATGCTAACGAGGATACTGTATTTTTTTCAAAAAAAATCACATGGTATCCGGTGCGAACGGCGGCGAACAATACCTAAATGTTATTACTTGTTACGAAGGGCTATTAAGGCTGCAACGGGACAGCCTCGACTTTCGCGGTTGCAGTAATTGGTGTTCTAATCTCACCTGGAAAACAAATAAAACCCTTCGTTCTGGAAAGCTCGGAAATAGAGTAATTACTTTCTAAGTGAACGGACCCGTTCATTGTCGGAGAAATATTACGTTCATTTTCTTTTATAAAATACGATGCTGTGACTAGAACGCATTCCATATAAGATCAGAAAGCGTCTGCATAATATTTATATTATAACAGATCGCTTATTAGGCGTGATATATGCACTTCCATTCAGCACACAATGAATTGCTTAATTTAGCGAGGTGGTGAAAGTTTAATCCGACAGGTTTATCTGAAGATGACATCATGCTGCCATGAATTACAATATTTTGCTTGCGGAAGTTGCGACACTGAATATAATGCAACATAAATTAGAACTTCAGCAATTCTCCTGATGGCTACTTCGATGGGTGGCCCACTTGTTAAGTAATGATTATCAGTTTATCATTTAAGCCTTAGAGCTTCCTACTTTCATATATGCATAACATGTTTGTTTAACGTATACGTCTTCTGATCCGCTTCACAGCATCCAAAAGCGTATGCTCAACATGTTAGACGGATGTAGTCCTTCACATTGTATATTCAGAGAGGTCATTGACCGCGCCGGTACCGGCTCCCCGGGACCCCGGAAGGCTCGTGACTGCTATCTTCCCTGGCATTGTGATGACCGAGACAACGCTCCATATTAAGCACATCTGAATACAACCGCTGTTGAGATTGACTTCTAATCTATTTACAAAGATATAGAAAATATATTGTGGTTTATTGTTATTGTTACTGCAATATGACTTAATTCATTGCAGCAAAAATAAAAGACGAGGCGATACAAGTCTTTTAGCTAAAATAAAAACCGGAAAAGTGCGAGTTAAACTCGCGTGGAGAGGGTTCCGTTCCGTACATGATTATCTGAAATTTACAACGTTACTTTAAATACCTTAGACTTCTTATAGGTTTTCCTGTAATCTATAGGTAATGAACTATTTTCTGATTTTTTTTCAAAATGTTAGCCCCATTAGTTTCGGAAATAAGGGAATGGTCCATCTTCGCCTATTTTCCTAAATAACTTCTAAACTATTTTATTTGAAATTCAAAAGAAAATATATTTAAGATCCTCACAATAAGCCCTTTCATTTGATATGTCACACGATAAAGGTTGCATAACATTTTTTATTATTTTCTAATTTACCCCCAAAAGTGGCCCCCATGTTTAAAATTCATATATTTACGTCACGCGTCCGTATTGCGGTCACCAACTTACATACATACATACACATCACGCCCGAAATCCCTAATGGGGTGGGCAGAGCCACAATACTACCTGTGGCCACGTTCGATTAATTAGTCCTAAGATGGTATAATGATGAACCGTATGGTGACAGGTGATCAGCCCATCGCCCATACAGATAGTTCACCATGTTGGAGAGGACCCGTCCCTTAGTCGACTTACAACTTACATATGTCTACCAAATTTCAACTCAATCGGTCCAGTAGTTTCGGAGTAAATTGACTGTGACAGGTGGACCGACAGACAGACAGACAGATACACGCACTCGTGTGTCTGTCCTATAAGGGTTTCGTTTTTTCCTTTTGAGGTACAAAACCCTAAAAATACGTGTGAACAGTAATACCGTCATGCAGCCAGTGGTTTCTATACGTACGGTACTCGGGTGCGACCAGTCACGTCTCTAAATGTCATTACCGTAGCATAGAGCACTCCCGTGAAATTTCTCGCTGCCTCACTGTTTCACAGTAAGGTACGTGCTGACTCGCGGGTCATTCTTGGAAGCTCACTTTGTTGGGGTCCCGTGGACAAACTAGTTTGTTTTTACAAAGAGAATGCGGTCAGTTTTATTGTTGTAGTAAATGGGCGTGATTTAAAACTTGGGCTTTATAACAGATAATGCTTGATAACACATCACGTAAAGAAGTATTAGCGAGTTCGCAGATTCGCATAAATGTAGCGGTGTACCGTTGGCATAAAAATAAGTTAAATATGGTATATATATTTAAATAAGGGTGGCGCCCTGGATGGTTTAGATTCACAAATCAGCCCGGCAGATGGTGCTGCAGTCGGTACAAATACCGCGGGCGAAGCTGTGGCGGCTTTTGACATGACGAGATAACGACATACATTTCCCCATTTCTTAGCAGTAATTGTATTTATTTTTTCTATTGCTAACACCATAATGCTTTGCATATTATATGAAATGCGCCTTTTTGCGATGTATCTTTTTACTAATTAAATAAACATTTTCAATCGGATTAAATACTTATTGCGTAAAACAACGGCAATCGTATAACTTACTATATGTCATAGATGTTTTGCCGACTACATCTTAAAAAAAAATGTGTTTTGACATTTACATTGTGTTAAAATTGACAAATGAGAATTCCTGTAAAAACACAAACATGCGATTCCGCGGACTTCGCATACATATCTATACCTAAATATCTATATATATATCCGAAACCTCCATAATTACGAAATCTACATATTTGAAATTTACCATCCCGATAAGCTACTAGGTCGGTGTAGGTGCGGTTTTTGAAAAATGAAACGGAACCTTTAGGTTTGTATGGAAACTTCGAACTGCTAGCATAGCATAGAACAGAAGTATTACTGTCTAAGAAAACCAATGTTTAGGTACGAAAATATACTTTTCATTCCCTTTCCATTCCCCATCTCGGAAAGAGTATTTTTGCTCTTCGATATCTGAGTGCAAAAGCCGTTTTTATCCGCTAGAGGATCGTGTGCACTAAGTTTGTGAATTCAAAACATCATTAAACCTATTTACTTCTACTTCCATGGTGCAGAATTTATCATACAACGCCTTTTTTAATTTGTTAAAAACTCAGACTCGGAACCTTCTTGATGTACTTTTCTTTTAATTTGCTTTGCACGCGCCATTTTCTTTAAACGCGCCATAAAACAAGAAACTTGAAAACAAGTGAAAAATTTAAAATGAGTGACTCTAGCAACGAGGAAGTTTATTAGACGCCAACAGAATTGACTGAAACTGTTAATAATGCGCACATGGTTTTTTTTTGCATTTAGTCATTTCCTCGCTGATGTGGAATGAAAAGTTACGTGTTGCACTCGAGTGCAAAGATTTTTCAGCACGTGCTCTTTTAATTCCCTCGCTAACGCTCAGGATTCTTTTTTTAGAATCCTTCGCATGCTCGGTCATCAAAATTGAGCACGCGGTTAAAAAGCAACTTTGCACTCTTGTATAACAAATAACTATTATCATATAGGCAGTGTTGTAGTTAAGTGGATGCTTTATAATCCTAATGAATTCTAGTGTATGGTCTGTGGCAGTGCGATCTCGTGGCGCTTGTACCTCGTTAGCTGGCCCATGTTATCATTTAACCTGGCGAACTTGCCGCGTTTCCGTGCATTCCGCTTTAAACTGTTAATGGACGAAAATTGTTTGGGATCTAGAATATTCAAATAATGCATTGAGCATTCTGTATGGAATCTTAGGTCCATTAGCAAAAATGGTCATAGTACTTGAATAGATTAAAGACATTTATTTATTTTTTTTATTTATTTATTTATTTATTACCTAATGGACTGGAAATTCTATAATAATTTGTATTTGTGAACAATATTTTTTGAGTGAGAATAAACTAAATTGTGAACTGTTCGGAATAAGGCGAATCTCTCGGGGGTTCTTAAGTAACCTTGCCGTCATCATAAAAAGGTAAATCATTAAAATGTCATTACCCAGAACGCCTGTTGAACGCAGTTTTTACATGGTTGTCACAAAAACATTTCCGTGGGTACACATCACGATTAAATAAATAATAATATGTTCCTATATAATGATTCCCAGTAAACTTTTGGTTTTTACAAGCAGGTACTTGTACAAATCTTCTCCCGATAGAAAACCAATATAAACATTAGTAGTAATGTATAGGTAGGTACATTAATGTACTCTTTTTATGTCACATAAGCATGAATAATTAGAATTACTCGTAAGAAAGAAGTTAATTTCATAGCGTCATTAAAACTTCTAACAATAAACATGATCGCGTGCTATACCTTTTCCGCCCATGCACAAACATCAACAAAAAAACCGGCCAAGTGCGAGTCGGACTCGCGCACGAAGGGTTCCGTACCACTATCTATAATCAAACAAAAAAAAGACGTTTGTTGTATGGGAGCCCCCCTTAAATATCTATTTTTTTTAAAGTTAATATATGCTTATCTAAATATTCTGTGAATATTTCAAGCGTCTACCTGTTGCTGTTATCATTATCGACCAAATACGAGTAAAAAAATCACGTTTGTTGTATGAGAGCCCCCTTAAATATTTATTTCATTCTGTTTTTTTAGTATTTGTTGTTATAGCGGCAACAGAAATACATCATCTGTGAAAATTTCAACTGTCTAATTATCACGGTTCATGAGATACAGCCTGGAGACAGACGGACAGACGGACAGACGGACAGACGGACAGACGGACAGACAGACGGACAGCGGAGCCTTAGTAATAGGGTCCCGTTTTTACCCTTTGGGTACGGAACCCTAAAAACTAGTGAATCTCTTGTTTTTTCATAAACATGCTGATTGAGAATTGGTTGTTAATTAATCGTGTTTATAACCACATAATCCTGAAATCCATGCCGATATATAAGAGGCGTTTAACAACCGTCATAGAAGGCATCTTTATGTTGGTTTTATACCAAACCATTTGATTATGTCACCGACGTGTGGTCATACATAACGAACATGTTTGAAACGACCGTGTCCAGGAAAATATTTTCTTCTAAATTGACTCTTGCCTTACATCACACGTGCCAGGTATTTTTAATGATGTAATTTCACTCTATAAAGTTCTTAGTTCATAAATTGAACATTACGTGACCGATCCCTTCTTTAAATGTAATAAAATGTCAGCAGAAATAACTATCCTGCCTGAATAGCAGTGAAAGCCAGGATGCTACATCCTTTTGCAAATCACAAATGAGCAAAATATGTGGCATGCTCTGACATACAATTTTCTATAAAACAGATTAAGCACCGGATGCGAAAGGTCTTTTGGTTTTACAAAAAAGTTATAATTAAATAATCGTTCCAATAAAACCAACCCTTCGGGTTAAATATAGCGGCCTAGTGCTCTTTTTAGGGTTCCGTACGTAAAATGTAAAAAAGGAACTCTTATGGTGAGACTTCATTGTATGTCACAGCCATTTATCGCAGCAACTACTAATGTTATGCACTTGAAATTTGGAGTAGTTATAGAACTTGCCCCAATGTATCTTAGCGGGTTTTTTTTATATCTATATTAAATTTTACTGAAAAAGGGGACCAAGGACGTAGTTCGAACATTGATAGCCAAGCAATAGGGCCAAAAGGGTTGTCATAATGAAACAAAATAACGCGAAAGTTATTCGTTGTTTTACAAAACAATACCTACGCTTTATTGAACACCACAAAAATAAAAGAAAATGACACATTAACGAAATAAAGTTAGGCAACAATAGGCAGTGTTATCGCTAAATTGCCACTTCCAGACAACCACAACAGAGAAAGTAATGCACAAAAATAGTTAAACTTTGGCAGGTCGTGCAAAATTTACATTTACATAATAATATTATACAGCAGGGTTGCTTTTATTTCACAGGAAGGTTTTAAATGTTTATCCGGTTATTAAAAGTTACTTTTTTATTTTTATTATTCGGTACCTAATAGGTACAGTCTGTTTTTAATAGGTAAGTACGCGACCTTAGGCGCGCGAGTGTGACTCGCACTTGACCGGGTTTTTTCCTAATGATCTGACGTACTCTTATGCGATATTATCTTATGATCTCTGATAATGGGTTAATGTTTTCTCACGAGGAATTTATAGGGCACTATAACAACAGCACACGAGTGCTCCGCGAATGACGGATAAATGTGCCTTTTATGCACTTTTTAAAATGTTCTCTATTGCAGAGAGAAACCATAAATAAAGAGGATTAAATGTAATTGGGTCTAAGCTGATAACTATCTTACTAGTATTTGTAATAGTACATTGTTGTAAAGGCTTGAAAGTAAGCGATAGATGTACGAGTGAGTTCGAAGGCGAGGCACTCGAAGGTACGAGTATTATTGACTTTCGGCCGGAATAATATTACATAGTGCTTTTCACGACTACTGCGAAGAAATAAAAAACATTATTTTCAGCTTACCTTTGTAGCTAAGTAAATCTGATCAGGCGTTTTCATCGGTCAAAACATTTGATTTTTGAAGTTTTGTCCATTCGAAAGCCTTTTCTATAAAGTCAATTTGTGTATTTTTTATTTTCAATTTATGAGGCATATATTATAATGTTGCTTTCAACTTTCAATAAATACCCCATTAAGAGGAGGATTTTTGTTTTTGAAAGTTCGTCAAAATATGCCAGCAGAACACTTTCGAAGAAATAAAAATAAATAAATCAGGGGAAAATCTTACACAAATCAATCTAGTCCCAAAGTAAGCTCTAAAGGCTTGTGTTATGGCTCTACTATACGACGATATACATACTTATATAGATAAATAAATACTTAAATATATAGAAAACAAAAGAAAAATAAAGGAGGAGGAGGGTAAGAGAAAGATTTTGATTTCTTGTTGTTTCTCCACAAAATAAAATTTTCATACACCTTTAAATATTTCTCCCGAGAATTCACGAGCAACAAATTATTAACGTCCGACTTTGCAGTTTCTTCAATTTCTTTCTGTAGATGTAAGAGTTAGTTAGTTAGTGTATGTTATATTACTATCGTCACTAGAAAAAAACTTTTTACAATCCACTCTTTTGGTTACACAAGATCGACGCAACAATATTCTCCCGCCTATTTTATTCTTTTACATGAAAAATTAAACGAGTCCTTTTGTTAATGGCCAGTATCATACAAATTAAAAAGTTAAAGCTAAGGCGTTTTTATGTCAACGACCTAATCACGCATTCACGCATGCACGCATTCTATTGGTCGATTTAATGTGATCAGAAATACAACGTGTTGCGATTGGTCGAATTGTTGTTCAAAACAAGCCAACAATTATATTGTTGGCCTCAGTAAAATACAGAAGGCCTGTTCCATTCAACTGTACAAACTATTCGTAGTTTTGCAGCCTCAGTTTGAGAGCACTTATCACCAGATTTCCGGGCAGTGTCGTGAAAAGTATACTTAGTATATATTATTATAAGTATAGTATAGATTATTCAATGCTTTACCATGAATGAGTTGCTATTATTACAAAGTTAATAATCGAGATCCTCATCTACGATAATGATTTTTATCTAATACGATAATTAATTGTTGGTAGATATTTCTTTCATTATAAAATTAACTTGTTATTGTGTTTATAAAATCGCTTTCCATATTTAGTACCTAAACTCAAGATAGCTATTATTTTCTAATTACTTTCATTATTAAGTTAAAAATGGTTGAGCGGGGAATGTTATTCAAAGTCCCCAGCGGGCATGCGCTGACGCCGCATTATCCGGGCGTGACAGCATTAAGGCACAGTCACATTGCCGGCGTAGCAGGCGCTGGGTGTGACCGCAACTTAGCTTGAGTGCGGCGCGAACGTCATACTGGAACGCGTTCGGTCACAGGGGAGGCGGGACTATCTGTTTCACTTGCAACGTGGTTTTTTAACGCACCGCACTCGCATCGCAGACACAATATGACGTCTGACATTATAATTCCCCACTCAAAACACGAGCATGCGCGTTGCATAGCGCACCAAGCCGAGGCCCGTACCCTTAAGACCTGGTGACATCGCGGGCACGCGACGCTATACGCTATACGCGTTAGCGCGGTACGGCGCCATTATATTGTATTGCATTGATGTGAACGAAATAGATCGCGCCCGCAATATGACCGGACGTTTAGTGTAAGTTTTTATCATAACAAACGTCTCGAAAGGGTTTGATAAAAATAGTGACTTTAAGGCAAACCGGTTGAAAACGTTTGTTATTACTAAATCTTACACTAAAAATACTCAGTTGGCTTGGCTTGATGTGAGAGCAGCGCGGCGTGATATATGCGACGTTTGTTACGACGTCCAATAAAAGACAACAGATGGCGTCACGCTGCGATCCCGCCGCGCCGCAGTGTGAACCTCAAATAATGCACAACTTCACAACTCCCGATGCAGTCTCGATTCTCCCCTACAGCTACAAACTTTATGGCAGCTATTATACCTTCAGGGTTAACAAATATCTATCTGAAGCCATCGTTAAGCCAAAGCACCAAATTGATATAAGTGGTTACACTTGTCACCTTTCATAATTTTTAACGTAAACCGACACCCAATTATACACTACCATTAAAGAAACTCCAAGACGCTAGCTATGTCGCTAGCTGGTAGACCCACTGTTTTTAGTATCTCCCGGTTACTGAAACCTCTAATTACGCCCTTTAGGTAGTGTATTTACTAAGGCAATTTAAATTTATCATCAAGGAACTAGTCTTGCCATCCACGCTACGGAGGCGTAGTGTATATTTCATCTGCCTTGTGGAGCCCTAACGTCCGCAGCGGCTGGTCAGCGATGAGGTACACATTCAAATTTAGACCGAATGACTTTGTTCTATAGTCTAAATTAATAGATTCGTTTATCCGCTGATCAGCCGCTGCACACGTTAAAGAATCACACCCCGGACTAGCGGATGCCTTCTTTGAACGCTGAGAGCAATGCAAGCCCAATTAAGGGAAACGGGCGGGATACAATTAAAAATATAAAAAGTTGTCTCTGGACATCCTGCTCTTACGAACACTTGTAGCTTCTCACTGACAATTAATTCTGACGGGTGGAAAATACTAATTGTATTTGCTCGTTAGTTTTTAAAACAGCCGACGACTTTTTGAATTACCCAAATTCGAATTCGAATCGAACACTTTAAAAAAATTAACAACAGGGCCGGTATTCGGGACTGCTAAGTAATTTACTATATCGAAATAAAATGTCAAAACCGCGAAAGTTAACGTAAAACACGTGCAGAACAACGACACATTCGTGGTTTTGTCATTTTAGTGACGATATAGTAAATCATTTAGCAGTCCCTAATAAAGGCCCAGGATACTAAAAAACAAATATAATTAATAGTACATCCTATTAAATTACTTTCAGTCAGCAATTATTTTAATCGGTGTCTCAGAAACGGCTGTAACGATTTGGATGAAATTTTGTATTTAGATAATGTTTTAGTTTTCTAAGTAGATACTTGTCATGCCTGAAAATTAGTGTGTTCGGTGATGTCTTTGGATGTATCTGCGGAATTGCCATAACACTTTTGTATCGATATGGATTTTTTTAACTTTTTGTCTACTTTTAGAATATAATGCGACAGAATTTTCACGCGGCTTATAAGTTTTTTAGAAATAATTAAGATGTCACCCAGATATTTAAGATTAAGTCTCCAGATCTCTTGAGCATGCACGTGCCGAGTATTATTTAGTAACACGTCTCACTCGTCGAGTCGTCCGTACCCGCGGCTATGACTTGATGGGAAAGATTTGTAGCTCGCGCCCCCTAATTGTACTCATTAAGCACCAAATGAATTTCATTAGAGTTAACACGCAATGTTCATCATAATCTACGAATTTACATGTGTTGGCAAATCTCTCGATCGTTCTATATTCAAATGAGGGTGTAAGTTCGACATGTAAGTAGTAGTTTGCATGCTGCTTTTCCAGGGGGCTAGCACGACATGCCCGCGAGTCGTGTGTCGCTCATTGTGTCTCTGTCAAACTTATCAAATGTGTAAGGAATGCAATGAGCGACAAATTACTCGCGGGCAGCTCGTGCTAGACGTGCTGAGGTATATGGAAATACCGCTAACCGGCGCGCGTGGAAAATATCCACCAATAGGATGGCTGATTCTAGACAAATGAAAGCCGCCTTGTATATTGATTGGTTGATTTTTTCCTTGTTCATCGCGGTTTATGAGCGAGTAGCCTACAAAGCAAGATGCCTAACAAAGTAAGATGCCTAATTATTCTGCCTACAAAGCAAAATGTCTAAGTGATTAAATGCCGTCTAGGCAAATGGCATACTTGCTAAAACGACTACCAAGCAAAATGTCGAAGTAGTTGAATGTCTTGAAGACAAATTGCTTCATAATTAAAAGCCTGCAAAGCAAGACACCTAAAATGGTTTTTATTGTAGGTAAACGTAACAAATAAAATAAAGATAGAAACAAATATACGGGGTCAAGGTCCTGCTGTTTGGCTATCTTGCTTCTGAGACATCTTGCTTTTGAGACATCCAGCTTGTTAGGCATCTTGCTTTTTAGCCATCTTGCTTCTGAGGCATCTTGCTTCTGAGGCATCTTGCTTCTGAGGCATCTTGCTTCTGAGACATCTATCTTTTGAGACATCCTGCCTGTAGGGCATCTTGCTTTGTAGGCAAAGCGCTCATAATCGCTCATCGCTTGTTTAGCTACTTCGCACAGGGCCTCTATTCCTGAACGTCCAAGCGATATTGTAGCGACGCGCTACCGAGATTCTCCTCCCATTCTTCCGCACGATGCGTAATGCGTAAGAGTGGGATGCGAATCTCGCTAGCGACCCGCAACAATATCGCTTAGACGTTCCCGAATAGAGGCGCTGCTCTGGTACGCGATATTGACTCATATGTCCGCATTGAATTGATCGTTAAACACTTCTCGGGGTGACCCAGGTCATGCTCATTGCCCGCAATGACTATCTATCATTCGATGTAATCTGCCCACGAGTCCATATCCACAGATATCTTCGACGTAAATCAACGGCGCTGAGATATCGACCGTGGGTCATCTAAATAGTTTAGCTTCAATCGTTTATCCATCAATTATATTGTTGGGAGAGAGATGCGCACTGCCGTGCAATGCGCTCTAAGGCCTGACAAGGGAATGTTCGACCGGAAAAGACCCGCTACACCTCTTCATTCCTTTTCATATCGACATCATTATTACACCTATGGATATATCAAAGACGCCGTCTTATTTATTTGGTCGACGGACGTTATCATGCGAAATGACTTCGTACTTTTTGTGGATCGCTGGCAAGAACTGATTAGTTCAGTGGACGGTTTAATGGTAAGCAGATAGTTTTTGTTCAATTTCTTGCTGCTATTAAGCGGGCTTTCGCCCCTTAATGGAGTAATTTAAAGCGAATGCTATAAAGATCCTGGAAATAGTCATGATCGCGCGCGCGCGCGTTAATATAAAATAGGAACCATTTCATCTCATTTGAAATCTTATTGATTTTATAGATAATTACCTACGTAATGTAATTACTTAGATCTTATTTTCACTTTTAAATAAAATTAATTCTTTATGGCAGCATTAAAGCCATCGATCTAACAGCGCCTGCAATCTTGAATTTTATATGGTATCGATACCAATTGGCGGTGTATATTTTCCTGAAATAACAGCTGTGCACTGTAAGTATTAGTTAGGGAGCTGGGTACCATTTTGGTATATGAAAGTTTATGTCAGTACAAATCGATTTGGTCCAGTAAATGAAAGTCGTATGTCCCTGCGTTTTTGAATAACAACTTTAAAAAATCGTACATAAAAAAACCAGCGACCTAGACGTCTGCCAACTTTTCTATTTTGTCAAACCTAATGAATCGAATGGACGCAACGAGAACTACGAACAAATGATTTAGGATAGCTTTTTTAATTTACATTTTTGCAACTTCATCCTGTTATACAACAGAGCCCTGCACGTCTGCCTCTTTGATGTTCATCGTTTTGAGGATGATTCTGACCATCAGTCTAAGAGGCAAACAAGCACAAATGATTTAGAAAAACCTGTTTTTTTTTAATTAAACGATGTCAATAGAAAACGCAGCGCTACCATGGTGGCAGACTATTTTTCTGTGGTTCTTTACATTGTCCTTAATCGAACAATTCAGATCTGCCAAGCGAACAAATCATATAGAAATTTTGGCACCCAGCTCCCTAGCTATAAGTGACAACGTCGCTCACGTGCGCGATACCACTATTGGTTTCTTTTCCCCTTCGTTTCTTGTACTAAGTGGCAACGTCAATGTCGCTTACAATTCAACAGTACGCGGGTACCTTTATTGGATACCGGTATACAAGTACCAGTTAATTATCCAGCCCATTACCCAGCTTTACCGGTACCCGACAAGACAAGTACCGGAATCATTATCTGTATAGTAGCTGTATATTTGGTATCGGTTCCAAGCCCTATGCAATATATGCATTCTTTATCTAGGCTAAGCACGGCGGCATTATGTTTACTGCCCGAAACTGGAATGCCAAGAACATTAAATTGTTCGTATCGAAGGGGATCATCAAAGGCTTTGTTCTGGCGAAAGTCCGGATCTCACAGCGATCGCCGCTTTCCACGGGTGACCTGTCGGTGACAATCCAGTTCAGAACATGCGCGCGCGCCGCCACCGCTTCCGCACTTGCAGTTTCACTAGGGGCCAAGATTCACCTCAATTAAGATTTTAACTAATGTAATTTGGCGGAACGCGTTTTTTTTCGGGCGTGTTTGTTTTCGCTTTTACCTCGTTTCACGGTTGGTTAGAAAGTGTTTAGGCAGATTTTTAAATGAGTGTGTTTATTTTTGTTCGCAATCGTGGAACACTTTACCTAACTGCGTTTATCCATTTGATTAGAATTAGATTTTTTGGAGATGCGTATCTTTTTTAATGTTAGTTACTGAAGCTTTTGACCTCAATGCTAATTGCGAATCTTAGTTCAGCTCATAAAGAGATACCGCAATCAATTAACAATGTATTCGCACTTCGGCGGCATTCAACATGTTCATTCCAAACGACAGTTATGCCAGTGGACGACAAAGCGGCTATTACCGATTCGCAAAAGACAATTTAGCATCAAGCAAAGCCGTAGGTCACCTCGTGCCGGCGCCGGCGACGGCGTCGTGCTGTGGAGAAATTTATCGCCTCCGCATCGTTAAAGCATCGCTATGTCGATCGGAATAACTGTACAAGAATTCAAAATTATGTATAAGTTAGGCATAGCTACAACAATGTGGAGCGATTTAACTTATGGTAGTTTTTGACACACAGATTTAGGAATCATTTCTGTGTAATATTAACTTTTAAAATTATTTTACTATCAACATATGTGAAACGTCAATCAGCATCGTCAATCAAAATCATAAGTCCATTAATAGGAGTAATTTTTCAACTGATTTTATTTGCGTAATAAAGAGTTCATCGACACTTGCTATTAATTTACGCTCTTTCTAAATACCTAACTCTAATGTAAACTTTATTATTGTATTTTCTTCTGTTTACGCATTGCATCCGATCGAAATCCGAGAAGATACGTTTCTAAGTAATCTTAGTACTTACTTACGTACTAGATCTATATCTTAACACATAAAATACCTATACGAATTTTCTTGAATCCCTATTTTCTCGGATTCGGATCGGATGTTCTGCGTAAGTACCCTAACCGTGTATGCAGTTTTTCGAGATTAAAGGTTGTCTTTCAGGATTTCATAACACGCAAAAAAAAAACAATAAATTATATTAATTTCGGTATATTATAAATATAGAAGTCTTTTATGTATATTGTAAAATATACACCATAGCATGTATTACAGTATTACTGCTTTACGGTCTATACCTCCCGCGCCATCCTTAACATGTTTCTGTTTGGCCTAGAGAATGCCTTTTGGCATTAAGTCCCCCATTTGTACACTCGTATATTGTGCAATAAAGTTTAAAATAAGTAATAAATATAAATAAAATAACTTGCTAATAATAGTGCAATGTTTTGATCAACGACATTCAATAATAATGTATTATTGCAGGGATACCGACGGACCGCACGGAGCACGCGTACGCGTCGGCGCAGGAGTACAAGGAGGCGCTGGAGGCCATCCGCAGGAACACCGGCGCGGTTAGTTCCATCTTACCATTTATAAAAGTCACATGATTCAAGCAACGGCCTTACGTTAATGCTTAGAATTTGATGCGCGACTTATTTTTGTAGTTTTACAATGCCCGGTGCCTACATTCAATAAACGAATCTTCGACACAAATAGAAAGTACCTACATAAAAAGACACAATAATCACATAATTAAAAAAAAAAAAACCGACTTCAAATAGCCTTTGCAAAGTAAGATTTTTTTCACAGTTTAATTTATTATTATATGTTTTAATGAAACACATTTACTACATCAAGTAACAATAGCATAATGCCAATTGCTCATCAGCATTTACAAACTGTTGCTATCCAAGGTGCAAGGATGTCAATCGTTGAAGAGTTCTCCTGGTTCTCACCACTGATTCTATTTTACCACATGGATTGTCATGAACATAAGTTGCCTGTAAACCTTATACAAAAATCTAATTGCCACCCGTGAAACAGTTATCATTAAGGAGTTCCGGTGATCATCTATGGTCGTCATCGACAGTTCCGCTTCGCCAAATAATGCTTTCGGAATGTAACTACTTGAGTTATTACAGAAAACACTAAAATTGTTATGTTTGCCTATAATATTTGAGGAGTTCCATCAATTCCTCATAAATCCTCTCATCACACCTCGACTTTGACTACAACGGGACCAATCTGGAGTTATACCCTACCGGTTAAAAATTTTTTTTTTCAAATCGGTCCCTAAATGACAGAGTTCTGAAATAACAAACAAAAAAATAAAATAAAAAAATAAACATACAACCGAATTGAGAACCTCCTTTTTTTTGTGAAGTCGGTTAAAAATAAAGCTCTTGTGCCGAAATGTGCCAGTAAGGATCCCACTCAGCGCAATTGCCGCAAGAAGCCGCGGCGCTGATTTTCAGTACCTAGGGCCTTTAGTGGTAGCACGAATACTAGTACAGGGGCCCTAGCAAGGTTGACACAAGGATAAGTTCTCCCAACCATCTTATCCTCTAAGCGCGTTTCTCTTACACTGGTGCCGACGAAAGAGATAGTCATAGAGATAAACGGGTTTAACTTATTCGTAACCGAAAAGCATACAAAATATGTCAGATTACAACCATTCGTTACCAAAATGATTCATTTTCTGAATAATATATAGGGACACAGCATAACACTGATAAAATCCAAATTAAATAATAAAACGCTCAAATTAGAATAAAACGATGTACATGTCTAACACTTTGTGAGGCTCTTGTTGCTTTATTCTGTCACTGTCTTTTCAATTTTGACTTCGCAAAGTAAGATAAAGACAGAGCAAAGCGATATGATATACTTTATCACTTAGGCGATGTGGAATCGAGTCCTAGGTATGCTTCACTTTTAAATAATCATCTGAAAGAAAAAATGTCTATTGTCGACTGATTGGTTGGAAGTGGTAGCATACCAATAGCCTTAGCAATGCTGACTGCTCTTTTTTCGATACTAGTATGAGAGAGACGCACTGAGAAATAAAATGTAGATAACTTAACCTCGTGTCAACCTTGTTAGAGTCACTGGCGTCCACTAGAGCCGCCGCCCTGGTATTAAATAAAATATCTAGTTAGTATTGTAGTAGTAGAGCCAAACAGTAATCCTCACTAGATGATTACTGTTCGAATGGGCCGGCTCGACCGGGGTACTACCACACTCTCACAGAATATCGGCGTAAAGTAATAGCTTGCTATTGCGTTTCGTACGGTGAGTGACGAGATCCGGAGGCCTATTCCCTCATCCCCATCCCATCCCCATTCCCCATCCTCCCTAGACTAGCAACGCCATTGGCAGCACCTCTGGTGTTGCAGATGTCCATGGGCGGCGGTGACCACTTTCCATCAGGTGGGCCGTCAGCTCGTTTGTCAGTCAATTGACATAAAAATAAAAGTAGTCCTCATTAGCAATTTTATAGAGTTACTTCCACTAACCTTACGCCTTATAATCAAAAGGAGCGGAGCAAGCCCCAACGAACCTTGGAAGCGGAGCCCGATGACACCCAGGAGGAGGCGGAGCACCAGTTCCTGGAGGAGACAGTGGTCCCGGAGCCGTGGGAGTTGAACAACACGGCGCGCGCTGGCATCGACCTGCTGTTCTTCAACCGAGTGCCCAAGGTCGGAAGTCAGACCTTTATGGAACTACTCAGGCGGCTAGCTTTGAAGAATCAGTTCGGTAAATTATTAGAAATTTCTGTATGCTTTGCTCTCTTAAGTATATTTAAATTATGTGTCATCTTTAAGTACAAATCCTCTGGGTTTGAGCTCAGGACCATTTGGTTGGTATACTATTTTCTGTTGGTAGGCCAAAATCAGCTCCACGTGTAAGCCATTAATTGACTAAAAACATTGCTGAATTAATTGTTGTTGTTTTCCATCACTGTCAGCTGTCGTCGCTAGTTCCTAACGAAGGAAACAACCACTTCATACGAGGACTTTATTGACACTGCTTCAAAACAGTATCTATCAAATTCTAAATATAAAAAACCTGCCTGCCAGCATTGCCGACAGTATCTGAAGGTACTAATAAAAGCTAGAAGCACAGTACCTAGAGCGTTAATAAATCGGTTACAATCTCAAGTATCTAGGTACATGCTGCCTGATAGACGTGTTCAAGAATTCAGCCAAGCTAATCTAGACGCATAAATTAGATTGGCTCCATGTGAACACATGCGTTGGCTAGATTTTTCTTAGAAAACAAACTAATCTTTAGCTAAATACTTAAATACTATTTATTAAGCTCGAGCTCTGAGCGTGTAGCAGGAAATTCATAAAAAGCTATAGGCCTCACACGAAGCTGACTACTTTGGCCTGTCCCATCGGATATGCTGATTATGGGTTCCGCCAAACAACATTCACTTACAACGTGTGGGTAGCATTTACTGTCATACAATTTTAAGAACTACAATTGCCCAAGGATCAAATTCTTCTTTGTGAAAAACGTATAATTGTCGTTGATTCGGCCATGGCGTAATAGGTACTATATAATATTGTTTGGTCTAATTAGTGCCGTTGATGTGCTATTTAAAGGCGATTCATCCTTACTTGTCTTATTTGGTAAACAAATTTATAACCTCAAAATGTGCCTTTTTGGAGTCGTCCACAAATTACGTAACGCAATTTGGAGGGAGGGGGTGATCTGGCCAAGCGTTACGGTCCTGTTAAGTTGGGGGAGGGGGGGGTTCAAGGTTGGTGTTACATCACGATTTTATAATATTGCACAATTAATGTAAACTCAAGAAATTATAATTATATTATTAAGAAATGAAACCAAAATACGTTCATAGACGATTATACCTCGCCCAATGTAAAAAGAGCGCCGAATTACCTGAATATTAGGCAAAAACTTTTTACAAAGCACCTGTTACGTAACGGAATGGAGAGGGAGGGGGGGTCCCGGCCAAGCGTTACGGTCCTGTTACATGGGGGGAGGGGGGAGGGTCAAAAATTTGAGAATTTTGCGTTACGTAATTTGTGGACGACCCCTTTTGGGTGAAACAGCTATTTTATCCTAAGTAAAGCAATCCTAGGTAAAAAAAAAATGGCAATATATATATATATATATATATATATATTATCTCCGGTTGCTTTATTTATGATGAAATAGCTGTTTTAGCCATAAAAGGTGCATTTTGAGGTTAGAAACTTGTTTACCAAATAAGACAAGTAAGGATGAATCGACTTTAAATTCTATGGTTGGTTAAGATACTTATCAACAAATATGTATGACAATTCAAATTCGCCAATAATGAGAATACATGTTAGATATTTTAAGTTAGTCAGTCACGATAATGTACATTAGATATACATTACCGTGACTGACTGACTGACACAATGCACAGCTAAAACCCAGTGCTTTTAGAGATTTGAAATTTGGATTTTTCGTCTTCAATCTACCAGAAGATTTAATAGATAAAGACAAAAAAGTGATTCCTGTTTAGAGTGGTCCGTACTCGCGGGCTGGTGGCTCTTGGTTGATCTCCTGCTAATCGTATCTTAACAGAAGTGTCCCGTAACGTAATGCCAGATGAGATGATGAGATGTCTCTTCCACATCATTAATGTGTTGTGCGTCGAACAGGTTTTCATCGCGACGCAGTCCAGCGCGTGGAGACGATCCGCCTGGCGCCGGCCGACCAGCAGGTGCTGGCCAGCATCGTGACGGCGCACACGCCACCTGCCTCTTACATCAAGCACGTCTGCTACACTAACTTTACCAGGTTTGAATCAAACTCGAACAAAGAATGATGGGCAAATTGGCCCATATAACCAATACATGTGTACAATGTTCCAAGAATTCGCACTAAGCGTTACGCTTCAACATTCATTTGGCGAACGGCTAAGGAGTGGAATTCCCTGCCTGCAGACTTGTTCCCAGAACGCTACAACTTGGGTCTTTTCAAGGAGAAAGTGAATAGGCATTATGTAGGTGTGCATGCTCCATCGTCGACCTCATCATCACTTTCCATCAGGTGAGATAGAGTTCAAATGCACACCTATCTTCTATAAAAAAAAGAACAAATCTCATGTATACCACGTGAAAGCTAGTTACATAAGCATCATTTTCTAATACGGGGACAAACTTCAAAACCCCGGAGAACATAGTTATCAGCCTTCAAATATTCACACATACAACGTTTATTACTATGCTAGCTGTGCCCCGCATGCGTTGCAATGCTATTTCCCCTATATCCGACTCCCAGCCTTCACAGTCTAGTCGTCATAATAACAATTACAGCAAATAGTGATCCCACTATTTGCTGTAATTAAAAGCCTACATACGTTATAATTCTATTGCTGATTGGGCTGGGTTCAATAAATCCCCATCATTCTTTATGATTTAAAGCCGTATACAGACCGACATTCAAGCGCGGTTTGCATGTCCACACCTGCGGCTTTAGCATTAATGCCACAAATTGTGGCCCTCAAGGATAAATTATCACTCTATCTCTCAGTGCATCCCTTTCTTCGATACTAGTATGAGAGAGATGCACTGAGGAATTAGTTCTCGTGTCATTCGTGCTAGCTTTGATCGTTGTTCAGCCAGTCCGCGCTCGTGTATTTGCAAGCGGTTTTTTTATGACAGCACTAAAACACATAGCATGATTTAAAATCAAAGCAATTAAAGTACTGTAAAGGCTGGCTCCGCCAGCGATTCGGCCGAGTTCCTCAATCTGCGCAAATAAGCAGTCTATTGGAGCCGTTTGGGCTTGAGCCCCCGGGGCCCTGCGGGGAGAGCAGTCACAGGGTACCTATTTAGGGAATGTTCCAAACGATGGAGTTGATGCGTGACCAGAAGGCTGGCTCATATCTGGCACATCGGATCAGCATTGCCATCCAACGTGGCAACGCTGCCAGCCTTTTGGGCACGCTACCAAATGGCAGCGAATGGGGTTTTTTTTTTTATTTATAGTTATTTTTAAGTTTAGTTTTTCATTTGTATGTATTTTGTTAATAGTGTTAAGTGTATTTTAAGCGTACATTGAGTTTTAATTTTAATAAGTTGTATTGTAATTTAATGTTACTACTTGTATGGGGGGCAAAATGCTATTTGGTAGGTTAAATGTTTGGTAACTTGTTAAACATAATACTTAGGTACAATTGCAATAAATTTGTAAAAATAGATGTATTTTGTAACGTAGGTTTTTTTTTCGCTTCAAATTCCAGACTATTTGGTATTTACTGGATACAGACAATTGCATCATCTAATAGCTCTTTAGAAGACAAACACAATGATAACTTTGTGATGAGCACAAATGTTTGTTTTCGAGTCATAGATGTTAAGTATTTTAGGATTTAGATTAGATTTAGATTTAGGTTTATTTTAGTTCTCAAATTAAATTACATTATATTCAGTACATGTCAAAATATATGAATTCAAAGTTCATGCATGTATGTATTGACCGGGGGGCAAGCACGACATGCTCGCGAGTCGTTTGTCGCTCAGTGCGGGTCTGTCAAAGTTGTCAAATATGTAAGGGATGCACTGAGCGACAAATTCCTCGCGGGCAGCTCGTGCAAGACCTCTGGCGGCGTGTACGGTAAAGACGGGGTATAATTTCTTAACTTAAATATTATAATATTATTAATTATTTATTGGATACATAAAAATCAGTATTTCGCCATATTAGTAGTCGTTAAGAGGGCGCCGACCGTCCAGTGGCGCCCTCATCACTGTTAAAATAAAATACTTTCCTTTAATAGAAAACACAATAACAGTGATAAGGGCGCCACTGGACGGTCGGCGCCCTCTTAATGTTGCCATATACACTTACCGTTAACTAGGTAGCGATCTAACAGCGAGCCTAATTATCTTTACCGATATAATCGAATTTAACGTGGCAGATCCTTAGCTTATAACCGTCGCTCCATACGTAAATTATAATTTAAATGTTGAACAGTTAATGCATAAACGTACGCTACATACAATTAACTCACTAACAACGTTGCTACATGTAAATTATATGCAATTTATCGTGGAAATTCAAACGTTTTTTACACATGTGTCGTCGATATTATGTTCCGAAAGAAAAATCTAGATAGGTGATACTGCTAGTGCTAGGCTGGCTGTAAATTAGCGCTTCTGCTGTTTGAATAAATATTAGATATATTTATATATATGTTTGAAGTATTATGCTGAGCCAGTGAGCAATTCACTGTGGCGTTGACACAAACACATCATATCATCTTAGGACTAATTAATCGAACGTGGCCACAAGTAGTCTAGTGGCTCTGCCCACCCTATTAGGGATTTCGGGCGTGATGCTATGTATGTATGTATGTTGACACAAATCCCTCGTTTTCTGTATTGTTTTATTATTGTGTCTCTTCTGTGATGATGTCTTTCTGTCTTTCTTTGTATACCTTACTAATGGTGATACCTAGGGCTGTCAAAATAACCCGCATGTATTTTTAGTGAAAATGTATGGTTACGGAGATAAACAAGTTTTAGTCTTGCACCATTTGTATGGAGAATTTACAATGCAAGGTAAATAGAATTTCCAAATACCCATCCGTTTTCTTTTGAGCTTTATTTGCCATAAGAAGTCATAGATCCAGACGTATTCTTATTGAATATGATACTTTTAGGCCCCAGGTATCAACCTATAAACATCTTTCATTTGGACCATACTGTACGACGCGGCAACCCGCATGAGACCAGTATTTAAATAAATAAATAAATCAGGGGACAATCTTTACACAAATCGATCTAGTCCCAAAGTAAGCTCTAAAGGCTTGTGTTATGGGTACTAGACGACGATATACATATTTATATAGAGCAATAAATACTTAAATACATAGGAAACATCCAAGACTCAGGAACAAACATTCGTGTTTATCACACAAATATTTGCCCTTACCGGGGATCGAACCCGGGACGCTAGCTAGCTTCGGAGGCAGGGTCACTCCCAACTAGGCTAACCGCGTCGTCAAAATTTATAATGTTAGATCGTTAACTTATTCCTCTTATTAGTGAACTTTAAAAATGCAGAGCCCTCACATAATACACACCACACATCACTCAAAAGGTGTTACTGACATCTGTAACAATCCACATGTCAAAGTTCAAGCCGATATCTCTGTTCCAACTAACGGAAATAAACGGCGAATAAAATTGAAAGGCTCCAAAGGTCTATCAACTTTTTTGACAACAGTCAAAGGTCTTATCCATACAAAACCATAATTTATTCCGAGTCCTTGGGTCCATAGATAAGTTGGTAACCCTATACTGACATCAATCATCTGTGTTGCCTACATAGAGCCTTAAATACCTATATTTTTACCAGTTTAATTACTCAGGTAATTCATGCAACAATAGCCTTTGTATCAACGGCAACTTTGACGCGTCATTTATTTTTTGTGGCGTTTGTTCTAGTGATTAATGCATCAAACGGACATAATTGTTCACCGGGTAATTAGAACTGGGTCCTCATGCTGTAATTGTAAGTCTATTGACACGTGTACATTTCCATCGATCTATTGTTTACGTCAATCCATGTATTCAGAGGAATAACGATTTAATTTTTATTAGCATGAAGCCGCTTCGAAAACTATTCAGCCCAGCGCCTCTATTCGGGAACGCTAAGTGATTCTGTAGCGACTCGTAAGCCAGATTTCTCATCCCATTCTTCCGCACGACGCGTAATGCTTAAGAGCGAGATAATAAATCTAACTTACGAGTCGCTACAGAATCACTTAGCGTTCCCGAATAGAGGCGCTGATCCTATTAAGGAGCTGAAAAGACCTAAATCGGCTTTACTTAAACAGATTTTTTAACAAAATCTATTTGATTTAGCAAAGCGAAAAAAAGTTCATATTGTTTATATTATTGAAAAACCTAACTATTTGAAAAACACGATTTGATGAAATCTATACGATAGAAAAAAATCGTGAAATAACGTCTGAAATCCTCTTTAGGCAGTTCTGCCTTAATTTATGAAAACTTTTGGGTATATAATTAATAACACTATTATTCACGCATCACGGGCGCATAATAAAAACTTGACCAATTTATATTTTTACGAGTAATGTGTTCACTTATAAATTCATCCTTTTTTGACTTTTCCCGTACATATAAAACGCACAGTGCTTCTCGTTCACTCCGGTGCAAACAGACAGCGACCGATCACTCAAGGTCATTAGCTCTTGTCAGCGTCTTAACTGGCGCAAATCGTGTCGTGATGGATTTTTCTTCCTAATCTTTGAACTTGGGCTTACCTCAAATCTAATGTTCAACGGGATTATAATTTGATGTGAAATTAAGCTACTAACTTCAACTGTGAAATTTGCGCATCCAAAACTATAATTTTGCGCTGGATTAGGCTCGCCTGGCACTGCCGAGAATGGGTTCAGGCACTTCAGATACCAAACTCCATTATTATTCTTTGCTCGACCGAATCGCGTGGTCAATGTGCAAAACTTTTTTCTAAGATATCTATCTATGCATGTAGAGAAAACCCTTTTCTGTGCACAATAAAATAATAATTCGTACTGTATAAAACTTGATAACTTATTGTCTTAAAATGTTAATCATGAACGATTATGAGGTAGGTATACATTTAACAATTAATGCAATGCAACAATGCAAGTAATAACATTCTAAGAAAACCGGCCATGTGCGAGTCGGACAACACGCACGAAGGGTTTCCGTACCATCTTTAAAAACGACAAAAATATCACGTTTGTTGTATGGCTCCCATACAACAAACGTGATATTTTTAAATATTAATTTTATTCTGGTTTTTAGTATTTGTTGTTATAACAACAAATATTGTCGCCGCTATGGCGGCAACAGAAATACATCATCTGTGAAAATTTTCAACTGTCTAACTACCGTGGTTCATGAGATACAGCCTGGTGACAGACGGACGGACGGACAGACGGACGGACGGACAGACGGACAGACGGACAGACGGACAGACGGACAGACTGACAGTGGAGCCTTAGTAATAGGGTCCCGTTTTTACCCTTTGGGTGCGGAACCCTAAAAACGACAGAATATCCTCGATTTACCACCTCTGAAAAATCGAGCTGAAGTTAGTGATTATTCACCTATACCTGGCTTATATAATAATAATAATAATAATAACAATAATAAAACAGGGGACGATCTTTACACATATCAATCTAGCCCCAAAGTAAGCTCTAAAGGCTTGTGTTATGGGTACTAGACGACGATATACATACTTATATAGTTAAATAAATACTTAAATACATAGAAAATATCCAAGACTCAGGAACAAACATTCGTGCTCATCACACAAATATTTGCCCTTACCGGGATTCGAACCCGGGACCGCTGGCTTCGCAAGCAGAGTCACTACCAACTAGGCCAAACGTGTCGTCAAATATGAATGAGCTCACTGGTTAAGAAGTAAATGCACATTGTTGCTAATTGTATAACAGTTTCCATTTTACAGTAGGTAATTGGTAAACTATGCATGCATTTAAAATAGTCTTTAAGATAAAGCTGATCAGGCGCCTCATTCGGGAACGCTAAGTGATTCTGTAGCGACTCATAAGCCAGATTTCACATTCCACTCTTCCGCACGACGCGAAATGCGTAAGAGCGAGATGAGAGATCTGGCTTACGAGTCGCTACAGAATCACTTAGCGTTCCCGAATGAGGCGCCAGGTGAATGAGTTGTTTAGAGTATACCCAGGACTAGAGATGCAACGGATAGTGGTTTGGCCGGATACCGGATACTGGATATCCGGCATGGCCATTGGCCGGATAGCCGGATATCCGGCCGCACACGAGCTATCTCTAACGCTGTGTTAGCTTGCGTGGCCTTCGCGCGGCGAGCAAGTTTCAACTTGTTACGAATTGTAAGTGCCGGGGAGACCCTTTGAGGGTAAATACGCGCCTTATTACGTCAGTAGGGAATATTCGAACAGTACGACATGATGTGACATGTTAGTTTTATACTTAAAAAGAAACTTAAGTTACTTAAACTTAAGTTTTAATCTAATAACTGACGTTGATTTTGTTTATTTCTGATGGCTTTTATTTGTTTTATCGTATTTCTGATCCAAGTTTTTACTATCCGGTATCCGGCCGGATACTGACTCACTATCCGGTATCCGGCCGGATAGTAAAATCATGGCCGGATAGGCCGGATACCGGATAGTAGCCGGATATCCGATGCATCTCTACCCAGGACATTACAAATGTGTCTCTTGCAAATAAACTTACGCGACTTAGGTATTGGTAGGTACTTATTATAAAGTACGATTAGGGAATTGCATTGTTGATGCACTTGGCGGCCTTCTTATTTTTGAAGATTTATGCATTGATCAGACTTCGCGACGTCATAATGACATACTATCGGTATTAAACGGCAAAATTGAATATTGTTTACGTGGCACAGCAGTTAAATAGGGAAGTTTCCTGGATAAAAACATAATAATTCTAATTAGTCCGTCAGTTAAATTATCAAAAAATATTGAACACGTATTTTACTTTATCAAATCAATGAAAATTATCAGAGAAAACGCGCATTAATTTCGGGAGTGAGGCTCATGCCGTCACTTCATTGTAAAAAGTGTACCAAGGCATTACGTCACGCGGAACTTCAACGCACTATTTAAAGAAAAAATACGTTTTAATTGTTATGTAATAATGTAAATGACGCAGTAATAGTAGTTTATGCAACGGTTGCATAATGATTGGCCTTAAAACACTAGTGCGGTTTTCATGAAACGAGCCGATAGGCGAGTGTCATAATAAGATCGCACGTGTGTTTTAAGGCCAAATTATGCAGAGTTGCATACATAACTTTATCTACACACATATTAAAAATCCTCCATGATGGGTTCAGAAACAATATTTTCTGGCAACAAGTTATTTGTTGCAATCGTGGCTGCATATTTCCGATATCCGGTGCATTTTCACATCACACACACTCCGAGAAGACTACTTACTATTCATATTTTCAACTAAAATGTAAATTACAAACAACTTTTTCTATTCAATTCAACAACAATTCTACTTTCGTTCAGCAAAACGTCAACATGGCGGCAATTCAATCCTCCGTCAAGACCATTTTTTTTTTAAATCATAGACAAACGGATGAAGTCTCTATTCTCACGTCACTCGAGATCAAATATTGTGCAGTTTATATTAAAAAAACATATTGAATTGACGTTTCGTATCAATAACTGTTTAAATATCTATGGATACTAGAATACCCACTTGAGTTTTGACAGCTGTTCCAAATTTAATCTCATTTCTTTACTAAAAACGATAAAGAAGTCATGTTATTTCTTTATCGCAGCACTGGTTTTTCCTAATTGGTTGTCAAAATGGTGGTCATTTCATACGGTTTTTGATTAACCAATGGAGGTTTTATGATATGGGTGTAGATAAATAGATTTTTTCATGAAACTAGCCTAATCTACCATTGTATAATCGACCAAGAAATTGGTTTGCCACTTTTTGACTCTATTTACATGAGGTTAAAGTCAAAAGGGATACAGCACTTTCTTGGTGGTTATCTTATTACTCTATCTATCCTCTTTCTTATCAACCCCCTAGTTAAGTTTCTTCGTGATAACTTTCAGGTACGGTTATCCTTCACCGATCTACGTGAACGTGGTCCGGGATCCCGTCGAGCGCGTCATCTCGTGGTACTATTACGTCAGGGCACCTTGGTACTACGTGGAGAGGAAGCGGGCGTTCCCGGACCTGCCGCTGCCTGATCCAGCCTGGCTGAAGAAGGTAATTTTACCTTTCTTATGTAGTGTACGTTCACACCTCATGTATCATCTTTTTTGTCTTAAATAGTTCATTTAACATACATATACCTACTTAAAAATCTAGTGAGACAAATTACAAGAGTGAGAAATTTTTTGGAGTCTATTCGAAAAAGGTCAGCAATAGAGACTTTTATTTGATATTTGAATCATTGCACTTCATGGATCGTGAGTGTATGACTAAGTCCCTCCACATGCATTAGAAACACTAGGTATATGCGTTGTTAATTCCTGCCCCTGCTCATTAAATTAGATCGGATCTATTGCCAGTCGATTCGCGATCAATCGGTCACGTGCGCGCCCGTTAACTACCTGCGCTAACGCACCAGCTGCTAACATTACAAAAAACATGTAATTCGCGGGCGTCCGAGAAATGATCCGATAGTGTTTTTACTATTTGCTTAAGTACATGTTTCAAGCAAAAAAATAATTTATAACTTTTTTCAGAAATGTAATAAGTAACTAGATCTAAAAAGATATGGTCCATTAGCGCTCCACGATTTCTCTGAAGGCGTGTTGTGAATCAATATCCAGACATTTCGATGATCCATTTCTATAACCTCCTACAGCGTTCCGTTATACTATCAAATTTGATCTGTCACGACCCACGATTGTGATGTGCTACTGAGGCTGCACGAAAAATCAATAATCACGAACAAATCGACGCGCTTTGATCTAAGCGCCAATAAATTATTCTGAAATGGGAACGACGTTTACGAAGATAATTTTTCAATTTGACAGATATTAAGCGATGAGAAGGGTTTATAGGTCAACTCGACGATACCTTCAATAAAAAGTAGTAGATAATAGTAGATAATATTCGAAAGATGCCGAAGCTACAACCGAAATGCAGATGGGTTGATACTTGCGGTACATGACAACATGTGAATTAATTTAAGCACGTGTTGCGCAACAAAGAAGGCAGGACAAATAGATAAGTAGACAAGCTTCATTAAAATAGTTTCGGCCGTTCGGCTCGGCATCTAATGAAACGACAAAAGAAATTAATTTGGATTTAGAATGAGAACTTTAAAAGCCTTCATAATTGCTTGAGACGCTTTGTCGGAGTGGTGCATTGGAGCCGGTGCACGTGGATGTATAGTTAGATTGAACTCGGAATTGTTTGCATCCGTTCAGCCATATTATGTACGGCCTGTGGTCGTGGTCGTGCCCCTGATTTTAAAACGGTTCGCGAATCTGGGACTGACAGCCTATCGACATTGTGGTTCAATGCCTGAAGCGACGCTGTCAGCTCACACCAGCGTATTATGAAAATTAATGGTACCTATCGTCAATTGCGACGTTCGTGCAGATTTTCCGCTTTAATTATTCGCCTATTGTTGAACAGGGCCTCACAATAGAGCCTGTATGTTTAAGTTAGCTGTATAGAAGATGAAACGATGTTATTTAGCAGTTACATGCAAAAAATAAATTAGCTCGCCGCCGGCAAAAAGTTAAACATTTTAATTAGAATGTAAATTATGTTGTCGTTTTTTTAACATTTGCCAATATTAAAATTCGTAGTAAGTAACCATACATTTACATAATTAGTGGCTACAATAATAGTTAGTTTATTATTAAACTACACGAGATAAAAATCCTAATCTTTTAACAGCCAATCACCTGCACGTCCAGCACGACCTGCCCGCGAGTCGTTTGTCGCTCAGTGCATCCCTTACATACTCGACTAGTTTGACAGAGACGCACTGAGCGACAAACGACTCGCGGGCATGTCGTGCTAGCCCCCGGATCATTTACACTGCCCATAGGGAAGAGCCAGATTGAACTTGATTATTTTCTTATAGACATGCAAATAAAACTTTAATGGACCTACCGTGCAGATCGTAAATTCTGCAATCATTTGAGTCTACATACCCGTTATTGCCATTCCTCGTGAAATAACCTAAGGGAACATTCATAGACTACGTGGCTTGAACGAGATTTCACCCGATGGACTCCCACCTGGCTTGTTCTTCACACAGCTCTCCAAACTTATAGATATGTATGTATCGGATATATAGACTGAGATTATATGTATGTATGTATGTAAACTCTTTATTGCACACTAGTGGACCCGACACAGCTTCGCCCGCGGTATTTTCCATACAACTTTATTGAATTTCAAAAAATCGCTCCTAAGTGCACCTCTAGGGTACTCGAGAATGTCTCCTCCAAATTTCAATTCTCTAGGAGCACCCGTTTAGGCTGTGCGTTGTCTATAAGTGAGCCACAGTACTGTTTTATATGTATTAATAAATGACAACAATAAAATTCTGCATTATGACATAAACGGTGTACAAAGGCGAGCGTATCCCTAATGGGATCTCGTCCAACTAACCTGGGATTGTATGGATTATATTTGTGTGCAGGACTTTGAGACGTGCGTGCTGAGCGGCGACCGCGAGTGCCGCTACGTGGAGGGCGAGACGCACGAGGGCATCGGCGACCACCGCCGCCAGACACTGTTCTTCTGCGGGCACGAACCGCAGTGCACGTGAGTCATTTACACTGACCTGGGGTCGTATTATGAGCTCTTAATTCCAGGCAGTTTCCGCGGTAAACTGAACTGCCTGGCAAATTCGTAATATAAGCCGGCCTCTTTAGCGCGCTCATAATACGATTTTTTCAAGCAGTTCAGTTTTCGATGGAAACTGTTGGATTTAAGAGATCATAATATGACCCCTGAGCTCGTACTGTGGACGAGGCCACCACCGACGTGAAGAATCCTGTCCGCGCCGTCTCGTCGTTACCGGAATTCACTTCTGCCTCTGAAGGGTAATGTAAACTGTTTCACTTCGGAAGGATGTAGCTTTAAGAGCACAAGTACGAGGAGAGGGCTATATTAATAAGAAACACTGATTTTATGCTTTTTCCATTGTATTCGAATTAAAATTGATAGAGTGGTGCCTCTTCGGCGTCGCAGCAAGGAATGACTATCAAGGCACGCCGCCGACGTTCTATTAATATATAAATTTAAATTAAAAATAAGATAAACAGTCACATCAGCAACACACTTGTCAAGTTACAAAAAACTCCCAAATCAACCTTCTTGCTTTACAGTACCGATCCCTTAATTCCAGGCAGTTTCCGCCGTAAACTGAAGTGCCTGGGAAATTCGTATTGAGTGCGCTAAAGCCGGCCTCCTTAGTGCGCTCAATACGCATTTTCCCAGGCAGTTCTGTTTACGGCCGAACCTGCCTGGAATTAAGAGCTTATAATACGACCCCTGTGCAACCAAATAGTCCGTCGTCCCAGGGGTATAACATTGTAGCATATAAATTAAAATAAACACCTATACATATAGGCGTGTGGCAGTAGCAGTAGACCCACAGTGCTCGAACATCTATTTCTTAAGCACCAGCTAGAAAGCTCTTGGAAGATGGGAATACGGAAAAGCAAAATACTTGAAATTTGTAAAATCGCGTTTAGACGAAAAATTCCGTCGGCCCTAAAATTTCCATTAAAACCCAAAAGGTCTAGTTCTAATGAAGTTATTAGGAAGCACGCAGCATTAGAATCGTGAGTTGTTTGATTTTGCACATGCTCGAAACCTTCGAAAGAAATTATATTTAGGCCAATAGCAATTTTACAGATTTCAGATTCTAGTCAAATTAAACCTTCGGTACTTAATGTAAAACACTTGAAATAAACACGGACGATTTATTGTCAGAAATGGTCCAACATGTTTCGCGCGTAAGAAGTAGGTAGGTATACGAATATTGTGGATCTAGTGCCACACCCCTATATAGGTGTATCCGAATTCGTCAATTACAGTTTTTTACCTCTGCGACGACGGACTAAAAGAGAAACAATATGAACCATGAGATTGTAACTAAGGTGACCAGAGGACGTAGCACACTAATTTTTTATCGCGCTCATAAAGCATTCGTCCCTTTCACACCCACATATTAGTTACAAAGTGACAGATGCTTTATGTGCGCGATAAAAACTAGTGTGCTAGGCACTCAGATAGCGGATAGGCGCCACATTACAGTGGATCCCTTCCTATTCCCTTCCGGGTCCTTTACTTCTCTGTTATGGAAATAGGAAAAAGTTACTAGGAGTGGCCGACTTGCTCGATGGTTCAGTGGTGGTGCCACTGCCTTTATTTGCCCGAGGTCGCGGGTTTGAGTCCCGCCAGGTACAAACTTTGTGTGAGGAGCACGAGTTATGGTTGTGCAGTATTTATGTGTTCGTATCGTTGTCTAGTATCCATAGCGGGGGATATCCTAGTTTGGGGCTAGATCAATTGTGTGCGTTAGTGTTTATTTAGGAAATAAAAGCGCCAATCCACATCAATAATCTCATGAAGCGAATAAAATAGTAAAGAAAAATATTGGATGTTAAACGAGCACGTTCGCTGCAAGGGGTCGTTTTTACCAAAGACCATTTTTTTCTCCAAATATGTATTGTATGAAGAGTCATCGGACCACGTAGCCTTAACAAGTTAACGACCGTCAACGCATCCGGTAAAAAGTGCCCATGATGTTCTATTAAGCGCCCTGATAATGACAAAAAGCACCACGTCGCGAGCCGCCTGCTTGGGGCTTTTTACTTGATAGTTTTTGTGATGTGCCTGTATCTCTTCTGGTGGCCAAAATTAAACACTGTGTTTTACCTATAAACAGTGGCACTGCCCATAAAACCAAATTAAATGTACTATTCTTTAACCTTTTCAACGCCAATCGCTTAAAAGCGTCATGAGCTGTCGTGCGAGCGTCGACGCTTATAAGTGTCGGAGGTACCTACAACTCAAAAGAGACGTTCTCTCGTATGAATTAAGTTGATATTTGGGTAGCTTTAGAAATGTGCTTGGCGTGTGAGTGACACAGTTGCATTTGACGTAAGGCGTTGAAAAGATTAAGTTAAGGAAGGGCCTTTTACGTTTTTTACGTTAACACGTGGGCGCGGTGGCGGGGGCGGTCACGAAATATCAAACATATGGCGTTGTATGCAAGTGTTCACGTACGCAACGCACGTGCGCGCCAAGACAAGTCAGCGCGTCCGCCACCGCGCCCGCGCCCGTGCCCGCTGGTTGTACGTGCAAGACGCATTACTGTATTAATTAACACCAAGAATCTTTACTGGATATGTAAACCGTTTTTATAGAGATAAGTGTTTATGGACTATTAGATTATCGTGCCATCACATGCGCATGTACACAAGTCTTAATAATGTTAATAGTGACATCTAGCGTTAAGACTCTGTACGTATAAACTCACACGCTCACTACCGCTAGCGAGCGTATAAAACATGGCCCTCTTTGGCTTACTTTCCTTTGGATCGGTCTCAGTCAGCATAAACGTTTACCCGACTGCAGCGAAGCAAACAATAGGGTTATATTTTGGGCGAGTACCTATGTTCAAATAAAACCCCATGAAATCCTATAATAGCTATTTGAAATCAACGACTGCTATTTTGATATCGACCCAATTAGCAGGGCAGGATCAAGGGTTATGCAGCCGGGGTGGTTTAAAAAAAAATGTAAATGTAATTTTTGAGAACTACTTACTACCTTTTCGGAAGTTACAAGAAGTCGCCGTAGATGGCGACACTCGATCCAAGAGGCTTGGTCTTGCTTTATGCATCCATGGTCTCAGTGACTTGCTTTGTTGTCTATGCCGTCTTTTATTTTTTTGAGTTACCAGTAAAGTCAACTATTTATGACTGTTCCAGACCGTTCAACAGCCTGGAAGCGCTGCAGAGAGCCAAGCGCGTGGTGGAGCAGCAGTACGCGGTGGTGGGCGTACTGGAGGACATGAACTCCACGCTGCTGGCGCTCGAGCGGTACATCCCGCGCTTCTTCCATGGCGCCGCGCGGGTTTACTCCGGTTCGTATTATCCCTATAGGGTTCAGCCAACAGCCTGCCGCTGCAGCGAGCCAAACACCTGCCCCGCGGCTCTGCCGGGACTCGTATCCCGTCACTACACTTCAATATAGTTCCTAATAATAGGCTAGTTTCCTGAAAAATTCTAATTAGTCAGTCATTTGAATTATAAAAAAATATTGAATACGTATTTTTTCTTTTGTCAATTAAAGAAAAAATTACGAAGATATAGTGCGTTGAAGTTGCGCGTGACGTCACGACTTTGCACACTTTTTACCATTAAGTGACGTCATTAGCCCCCACTCCCGAACTTTGGTGCGCGTTATCTTTGTTAATTTTGATTGATTTGATAAACCAAAAAATACGTGTTCAATTTTTTTTCATAATCTAACTGACGGACTTATTGGAATTTTTTTTTTTTTACCCAGGAAACATCCCTGTTGCCTTAAATCACAGGCCCGCTATAGGAACTACCAATTGGCCGAGATTTTAGCCTGAGAAAAAGTTAACACCCCAACCCAAGAGATGTAATGATTTTTGTCTGTATTATACTACTGTATAATGCCTACGTACGTAGTAGACTGGAGTTCGGTGCCTGTATTTGGGATCCGCGTGAGGCTAAATATTCAGTCATGGTCGAAAGGATCCAGCGTAAGTTCGCTAGATTCCTTTATAAAAGGGTGTACGGGTACTATCCTTTGTTGTTTCCCTCTCTTTTCGTCTGTGGAATGGTCGGACTAAACACGCTCGAGCTTAGGCGGAAAATGCTACTGTTAGTGCATTACCACGGTCTGCTCCATAGCAAAGTGGATAACCCGTCGGTGCTGGCGCGGATAGGATTGCTGGCGCCGGCGCCGCGGCTGTGCGTGCCGGGCGCGGGCGGCGTGCTGCCGTCGCGGCGGCGCCGGCGCCTGCTCGCGTGTCCCGCGACGTGCACCCGCACGGCGGCCAATGCCCCCACGGCCCGGGCACTCTCGCTCCTCAATGAGTTACTGGTTGAAATCCCCGAAGTAGATATCTTCGCTGACCCAATTTCGATGTTTGTTAAAAGTGTAATGTCCTTTTTAATTTTGTATTTGTAACAAGCCTTTTTATGTTTTCTCTTTTGTGTTGTAATACTTCTCTGCAATTTCAATTTGAAAATTTTCTATAATTTATGTATTTCTTAGAACCTTTGATTGTATGTGTTTTAGTACCGTAAAATATGTTTTCCCTAGCATGCAAGTGTTTTGGTTGCCATGACTGTGAGCTTGTGTGTTTTATAATTAAATAAATAAATAAATAAAATAAATAAATAAATAAATAATTGTCAAAACCATATGGAAGTCGTTGTACTGCTATTCAATTTCACAACTCAATTTAACAGTATTGTGGTTTTATAATTTTATTGTGTAAGATATTTCAGCGCCTGATTAAACTAGAAAGCAATTGAATGGTTTCACAGAATTGTAAGATTCAACAGGGAATACCCTCTATTCTAACCTAAACCACAGACCTTTCTAAACTCACCGGTCACCTAGCTCGCGACAAAGCCTTTATTTATTTAACTACGTCATTGTAGAATATTGTTTATTCTGTGTTAACGTCCGAAACTGCCACTTTAAAGGCTCGGTCACATTCCGGACGCGGGCGCGACCGTTGCGCGGAGCGACGGCAGCGTATAACGCCATCTGTTGTGTTGTAATGACCCACACCGCGCTGCCTGCGCTGCCAAGCCAAGCCGTGCACGGCGCGTGCGTGATGTGTGACGTCTGCTACTTCTAATTCAAGAAAACAGATGGCTTCAGGCCCTTCAGCCCAGTGTTTCTGCCACGCTCGCAGTGTGAACGGACCTTAAAAACTTGAATTGCTTAAAGCTCAGTTTTAACTTTTACTTTCAAAGAAGCACAAGCTGCCTATTCTGCTACGTAATTTAACCGATGACATTTATTTTATCGTTACAGAAGAGCTGAATACATTCAACCGCATCAACCGCAACGCGTTCAAACCACCAGTCTCCGAAGCAGTCAAGCAGATGGTGCGGGCCAACTTCACCCGCGAGATAGAGTTTTATGAGTTCTGCAAACAGCGCCTCCACATGCAACTGAAGGCCTTAAGGGACCCCGGCATCACCCTGCCCGAGTCGCGGCGAGTCAAGCGACGGGCTATGAGACGAGCGAGGCGACTAGTCTAGTGGCTGGTGTGGTTAATGTTAATGGACATTGATATTTATTGTTGGAACTGTGACAGTAAAATAAAAAGCCCGATCTCATTACGGGCGCCGCAGCAGCGCTCACAATGTGATCGGGCCTTAAGCGTCATATTTGGACTTCTGGATTTGCTAACGGGCGACCTATGTTTCTCAGGGCTATCTTATTGCCCGACGTAGTATAGGCTTATCAGATGAGGGATGCATTTACATAATGTGTAAGTAGGTATGAAAAAGTATAAATGTGCGTCTTTTATCTATTTTAAATATGGAAGACAAAACGAACACTACTACTAAATACAACAGTCACAAATGCCTCCCTTATCTGATATACATATAGGTCTTTTGATACGTATAGTGCCTGACGAATTAGATACTTTAGCGCTGTTGTATATTGTTGCTGTAAGTTTACTAAGGGATCTTCAAATTGTGTGAAACCTTTGCCGTCTCTATCCAATAGTTTAATTTAAATATTTTATGGCATAGTTTATTTATAGCTATAATACTAAGAAGAGACGACACAGTTCACAAATGTACTGCGCATTATCTTGTAAATATTTGTACGAATGCAGGTCAGTCGTCACCAAAGGGCACACTAGCTATCGCGCACACATACCTAGTACTTGCCGTCTGTCACGTAAGCAATAAAAAATATAAAAATACTGTGTGCTGGGGATAAATGCAATTCTCAGATGACTGATAAATACCATAAATGGATATATTTCGAAATTCGCCTGGGTACTACATAAATGATTACTGGAGACTGTATAGCAATATTTGTTTTATATTAATCTTATCTTTAATTTATTAATTAATTACTTTAAATGAGCAATAATTGTATATATAATATATTAGGGATGCAACGATTTAGCCATAACGATTACGATACTGCGGCCCTAACATGCAAGACACAAAGATAAGTTAAACGCGTTTATCTCTATGACTATCTCTTCCGTCGGCACTAGTGTGAAAGAGACGCACTTAGAGTTAAGACGCTTTAACTTACCTTGTGTCTTGCATGTTAGGGCCGCTGATCGTTACTTATTACGATAACAGATGTATTACGTTATATTCAACAACAAAAATGTCGGATAATATTCAGAATGTGTTTTCAAGACTGTTTCCTTCTATTCTAGTGATAAATGAATAAACGAAAAAATCTTTCTTCATAATTTTTAACCGAGTTCAAAAGAGGAGGTTCTCAATTCGTCATATTTGTATTTGAAGGGGGTTTTAAGACTACATTGGGTCTAATTCGAAACGGTGGCTTCTAAATTTAAAATTCCCTTAAGCTTAAATTAAGAAACGTCAAATTGAATTTTGTATGACACTAAGCTGTCAAAATCGAGTAGGTATGACGTTTCTTATTTCAAGTTTACGATTTTTTAATTTAGCGGATACACTTTCGAATAGGCCGCACTGTGTTCATGTTTAAACATAGTACAGAATACAGGTAGCGGAACGAAAGTCTAGCGGTGAACGAAATGTGGTGGGAATACTGCGCATGCGGACGATTGCTCTCGCTCCCATCTCCATCCCGCTCTCTCCCACGATAGAATTCTGCGCAATAACAGTCACCGCTAGACTTTCGAGCCGCCACCCGTACTATGTTTATATTAGGCACTGCGCTTAGTAACCTTGTCCAGGGCCGGATTTAGAGGCCTGGAGGCCCTGGGGCAATAAAGGAGTGGGGCCCCTAAACTACAATACAATATAACGTAGATGATATTGCCGTCAATATCATCTACTGACGATCAATATAATTGAGCAAGTTTTTTTTTTCGGTCTCTATTGTGGGGGCCCCTCTTTTGTGGAGGCCCGGGGCAGTTGCCCCGGATGCCCTCCCCGAAATCCGGCCCTGACCTTGTCTTACATCTATAAATGTACTTTCTTTAGTCTACTAATCAGTCTTCAAAACAATAATTCTATAGTAACTTTACTCGTAAGTACAGCATAGTAAGTAAATCACATTTTTATAAGGTACACATACCTTACTTAGCACTGATTTAATAATCAAATTTTAGATTTATATAGGTCATTGCTTTATTAAGCCCGATGCCGATGCGACCAAACTGGCATCAGGACTTTTTCCGACATTAATACTAGATTTTCCTAACTCACTTTGAGAAAAAGCTTGCAGAGACGGGAGATTCGAATTTTTGAAAGTTGTTTCTTTGGTCTGGAACGTATCTATTTAGCCCTGGTGCATGCATTTAACAAGTGCGTTTGTTTTGACACTAATTTGATATTTTCAATTTTATAATCGGCACTATTTGCATCGCATTGTTTTAAATCGTAATTATTACGATTACCGTTGCGGAACGATGCACCGCTTCGTAATCGTTGCATCCTTAATATTGCATTGGTGTGAGCGGCAGAGATCGCGCGCGCCGCTGCCGCGCCCGTAATGTGACGGGGCCTTTATTGTGGCATTTCTTAAATAAACTCTTCGTATTGTTTTGTGAACTTGCCATAAAACTTTGCTATCGATTTTGCTCTCATGTTGACCTTAGTATGCCAAGCCACTACTAGTAGGTAGGTAGATATTTAAAGGTCCATGAACTCAAACATTAGGTAAATAATGAATCGGATGATTTTATTTATTGTAGGCTCTTTTATTACTTCTGAATTCACTATCATCCAAGAATTGTGATATATTTCCCCTTATGTAAATATAAATAAGTTGGCTAAGTAATAAATTAGATTTATTTTAATTAAATTATGTAAAAAAATATGTATTTTAATATATTTAAATAACCAAGTTTCTACTTGCGTTGAGCTTTTCGATATTATGTTTTATTCCTTAAGTACCTAATATCTGATCAACACTAAGTGTATAAGGTGCCACGCCGAAAATACGCCCAAGTATCGAAAAATATATATTCTGCGATAACGCCTGCAATACTTTTTATGGCGTGTCAGATATACGCAGTTTCTTATCTAAACCAACCATGTAGCTAGCTAGACTAATGCTTAAACTCAGCCGGGATAATCGGCATGGTGTCCACACTATGCGGGTTGGTCGGGCGTGCACTAAGAATTGAAACTTAGTACAAGAAGTACGCACAATGTCGCACAGTATGTCTGCCCCGCATTTCATACAATCGATAGTATCGCGTTGAACGGGCAGAATGCAATTATAAGCAAAATGTTTTCCTATAACCTGCGTGAGAAAAATAAATACCAAGATATCAAATATTATGCACATTAATTTATTATGTAGATAATTATTAATAAAACAAGTGTCAAATAATAATTATTATTCATTCGATGGCATTTTGTTGTTGATTTAGTTACTAAATTAAATAATGTGGCCACATAAAAGAATTCAGGTACATAAACACATACAGTACGGTCTAATAAATAGTATGATATTGCTTACAATTAAAAATAATTTAATTTCGTAATTCCTAAAACATTCGTTGATTAAAATCTCGCAAACCGAATCAACAACTAATATCAGTTCTTTTATAGGAAATATGTCATGTCTGCACGGCTATACAAAAATATAAAATATCCAGTTTATAACATCGATGTAAATAAGTATAATTAATTCTTATAGTTACATTAGTTACCTTACATATTGCTGGATGATCATCGCATGAGAACGACTAACCTACAACTCAGACATATACTCGTTAACACTAAATTGAATAGAAACTTTAATAACGATCTAACAAGGGTGAGATTAGTGTGTCACCACAGATAAAATCATTCTTATCGAATATTCACAGTTCAGTTTTAGAGACGACAAAGTGACGATAAAATCTTCCTAACTACGTGATGCTCATAATTCGAAATTGGTAGATAAATCTATTACATAAGGCTTATATTTTTGTATAAATGTATTAAAATATGTTAGCATTCATAACTCGCCTCACGCGCACGCAAGGGCCGGCGCCGGCGCTCCCGCTGCACCGCTCCACAGTCCCACCGCATTACGGTTACAATTTATTGTCCTTGAGGACACTACTCTACTTTAACAGTAATAAACAAATGGATTCGATAAAAATATACATTAACTCGAAAAGTCGTTACTGCAAATGGCACTCGGTACGAGTCGCACACTCGTTGAATTAACACTACACCTACTCGTACACTAAATTGTATCACAATAACGCTTTGCAGCTTGAAGCCTCAATAGCTTAGGGCGTCTCTCACAATCGCCTAGGAACTGACCGCAGTGGGAACAGGCACAGGAATGTGACTAGTGAGGAGTGCTCCTCGGAGTCGGGGCGGGCGCGCCACCCCCCGACTTTAGTTCCAACGTCTCTCGCCGCGGATTCAGCAGAACGACGCTTGTCACTCCACCTGCAGGTGCAGCGAGGCCCCCCGATGTTAGCTCACGCGTTACTCGCCTTAGCGTCAGTTTAACAAGGGGTGTAACTCCATCTGCAGGTTCAGCGGCACCCCCCGACGCTAGCTCGCGCGTCATTCGCCGACGCTTCAGAAGAAAAACGTTTGCCACTCCATCTGCACGTGCAGCGAGGTCCCCCGATGTTAGCTCCCACGTCACTGGCTGCGGCGTCAGCAGATCAACGCTTGCCACGCTAACTGCAGGTGCAGCGAGCCCCCCTCGATGTTTGCTTCCACATCACTCGCCGCGGCGTCAGCAGAGCGACGCTTGCCACTCCACCTGCAGCTGGAGCGAGGCTCTCTGACGTTAGCTCCCACGTTACGCGTCACGGCATCAACAGAACGACGCTTGCCACTCCACTTGCAGCTGCAGCGAGCCCCTCTGACGTTAGCTCCCGCATCAATCGCCGCGGCTTCAGCAGTACGACGCTTGCCACTCCTCCTACAGGTGCAGCGAGGCCCCCCGACGTTAGCTCCCGCGTCACTCGCCGCGGCGTCAGTAGAACGACGGGTGCCACTCGACCTGTGGATGCAGCGGCGCCCCTTGCACCAGCGAGGATGGCGCTGCCGGCGCCAGCGCGCCCAGCGCCAGGCAGTCGAAACAGTAATTCGCACCGCAGTTGTTATCCCAAAACTGCCGGCCCTTGCACTGGAATCGAACGGCCAGCTCCAGCCGCTGCCCGGACGATATGCACGGCGCATATAGCACGAACTGAAACCGGTCCGAGTACCCGTCGCATGAGCCCTGAACGTAATTCGCCTGTAAGTCCGTGTACGTCTTCCAACGGTTCATTGTATAACGAATGTGCACTGTTTTGTTGAAATCCAGATTTCTAACGCGAACCGAACCGCAGATTGTTACGTGAACACCGTCACAAACTCGGGCACTTTCCAAACACACGTTCTGTTGTTCGAGTTTGTCCGTGCATTCACGCGGCAGCACGAACAGCGGCACAAGCGTGAGTGCGCCGAGCCTTGGCGGCGGCCGCGCTGGCGGCGAGCTCGCCACGTCGCATCCCGTCAGGTCATCGTACGCGGACTTTGGAATAACTGGAATTTCATCCATGAACGTTTTGACGTCAGCTAAATCGAGGCCTAAAACATCAGCAAAGCGCACAATCTTTTTACGACCCGGTGTGCCTGGAGGTGTTTTCCCAGTCTTAAGCGACGAGCATCGGCGAACTCGTTGCGGTCGATCATCCTCTATTTCGTCGTTCTCCTCATCTTTTGTCTCTACGCTTAAAAGTGATGGTTCAATTTCAGGGACGGGGGATAATTCTTTTTCATCAAGAACTTCACTGGTTGTAATTTCTAACGTTTTTTGATTTTCTACATTACATTCATTGGTTTTCTCATTTTGTTCCCCTGACACTTCCTCTTCAAAAGGCATTTCAACTTCTGCAAGAGATAAAGTTTCCAAGACTGCTGAGACATCATTATCTGCTTGTTTTTCACTTACGAATACTTCATCGATACATTCAGATGGGTCACTTTTGGCAGATTCGAAATCCGAGTCACTGTCTATGGTGGTACAGTTGAGTGTGGGAAGACTGAGTCTGTCGGTTTCCATGACCGTAGAGGGCCTGGCGACGCAGTCAATTTCATCGTAACTGTTATGCCGCGCGCAGCCCTCGAAGGTGATGGGAGAATACATTTTCTTGTCGGCAGTGCCATTTTCACGTGCGACCGGTTGCTGTTTTACCGGCGAACCCTCTGTGTAGAAAACGGTTGAGTATTTGAATCCGTTCTTTATCTTTTCGGGTTGCTGCAACATCAACTTGGTTTGTTCCGGTTCGGGGTCGGTGTCGACATCGTAAAATGGTGGTTCCTGTTCGTCGGTAGGGGACGGGTCGTTGAAGGGGCCGAATTGGTCGACCGGGCTAGAGGGGCTCCCGCTCTCTAGTTCGAAATCGTAGAAGGTGTCGAGGGGTCTGGGGGGGTTGGTGGATCGGTGGGGAGCGGCGTTCTCCGCAAGCCAGCTGGTCTCGTCGTCGTGCGCGCCGAGGCTGCGCAGACGCGAGTGCAGGTCGCGCGCGAACGCCGCAGCGCGCCCGCGGCACGACATGGGCAGCAGCGACGTCAGTCCGCACTGCGAGCCGTGCTCACCGTTCATCTGCGTCTGGAATGAAAACATAAACGTCATTATTCACTAACACGGATTATTTTTTTACTTACTGGTAAAGAGAAATGCTGCGTTGGAATTTTTTAAACTGTAAATATATCTAGGCTGAAATCAATTGTATAAATAAACAAATGTTTTTGTATATGAATCGATACAGGAAAAACCGCAGCGCAATGTACATGCCACCGGAAAGTATCAAATGTACATACTGAAGTAAGTCCATAATAAGTAAGTACCGGCGTATATTTATCTACTCACTTTTCATAGATGACATTACTGTTTATTTTTTTAAATACTATCACTTTATTTAGACATTGATCGCTTTGTAAACTGAACTATGATGATTACAAATTCGGGTTGTCTTACCAAAACATAAATAAAGTCTGCAGATAAGAAGTCAGGAAAAACACATTATCTGCTTACCGTTGCGCCTACGTATTTAATGACAAACAGACCTTTGAGCATATTAATACTACACAGGTCTTAATGACTTACATACCTATGTAGTATATTAATAAATATATTATAAATGTACTATTAATTTGTAGTATAATAGTAGTAAGTAAGTAATATACCACATAGGTCTGTGGCCAGTTTCACAGGTAAAAACTGTCAATACCGATGTCAGATCACATGCATATATGTAACTTCTAGCTTCGTTAAACGGGTCACTGTTAGTCATTAAATGCGTAGGCGCAACCGTAGCCAGTCTGCGCTAACCCTACTACAAGTACTCGTAGCGGATTAGAGTGCTACGACACGTTATTCCTAATCGAAATGAAAAAACAGGTTACAAAAAAGCAAAAATAGATAGTACCAATATGTTGAGTACAGTCGTGATTATAATGACAGAAAACTTGAATGTCAAGAGTGAACGACCTCGATAAGATAACAAATTACACCGCTGAACTATGTTCAGCTCTACTGAAACGTTAAGTGCATAGCAAGCGTGGCAAATTTGCACAGTGAGATACCATTGTCACATCAACTATGATTATAATGATGGTAGTTACTATAATAAAGTTATTCATTTGCATTAAGATAATGGATCAAAGGCGTTTTTCGGCATGACTATCTCGCTTTAACTACTTACCTGAATTTTTTATTATAAGAAACGTCTTATTTTCGATTTTTCACTAGACCATAAATTGAGGAAAATTATCTAAAATTTGACAAGATCCTTTTTGAGTTCTGTTACATCTATTAAGATATTTTTTTCAATCAGCACCAAAGATTTTTCGTAGCTTGTGCAATTATGCATATCTGAACATGTTCTCAAACGTTTGAGAATAGACTCGGCTTTAGAAATATTGTTACTAATTTCTTAAGATGTACATATACAGAGGTTATAATAATCGACGCCCTTATCATAAATAAGGTCACCGATTGTTTACGAACCTATTTACCCTGCAGATGTAACTTGAAGGCCAACAGGCGATCCGCTTATGTGGCAACGAACCCACCAAATCTAGGTCGTCCAGCCATGACCTAACTCCACACGATCGTTACCTACTATATATACCTAAGTGTAACACAGTCTACATTTTTTGAAGTGATATTGTTTTTGAGCGCAACTTCTTATATCTACCAGATAGTATGGATATAAAAGTAATCATTTCTAACAACGAAAACAAAGTCATTGTAGGTCGATCATTTTTAGCTAGTGAGTATAAATAACCAAGGCATTTATATGTGTTCCTCCTCTGCTGCACAGGGAGTGAAGAAATAGCATAGAATGCGTGCAGATGCTTATCATCCTGGCATGTTGTAAAAGTCGACTTAGGGACGGGTCCAATCCAACATGGTGGACTATTTGTATGGGCGATGGGCTGATCACCTGTCACCATATTGTTCATCATACCATCTTAGGACTAATAAATCGAACGTGGCCACAAGTAGTCTTGTGGCTCTGCCCACCTCAAGGGATTTCGGGTGTGATGCTGTGTATGTATGTATTTATACGTGTGGGTGCACATAGTAGGGGAGCCCACGATGCTGAATGAGGTTTTACTCGAGCGTCGTGGGGATCTATTGGATTTCGAAGATTAGCTGATCCCCTCTTGGGCTCCCTACTAACATAAATAAACAGTAGAAACTGCTTATAACGATGGCCAAGGGATCGCTTGTATTTTGACGTACTAATACTAACCTAACATATTGAAAATTGCATTTGTTGTAAAACCAATTAAATGATCACACTAGCGTCGCTATAAGCAGTCGGTTGCTTTAAGAGGGCTGTGAACCAAAGGCAGAAATTACTCTCTTCATACAAAAAGCGGTAACGATTTCCACCCCTTAAATGTTAACCGATTTTGATAAATTTTTGATAGGTTATCAGTCAGAACAATCTCTGTGTCTGTATGTTTTATGAATTGATTAAAAATCAAGAAAGTCAAATAATGCCAAAATTTGTTTTGTACTGAATACTGAAACCAAAATAAAACTGAATTTATTGTATATAGTGAAAAAAAAAAAACAAAACGTATACGTATCTGACTGACAACCTATCAAAAATTGGTGAACATCGGTTAACATTTAAGGTGTGGAAATCGTTACCGCCTTTTGTATGAAGGTTGACACTCCTCTTATATAATAAGCGGAATTGTACTAAACGGTCTCTACTGTATTATATTTGTGTATACGTTACGTGAAGTCAATTATTGTTGCCTACTTCAAAATTGAACTGAATTAAACGAGCGAAATTAAATTGATGTTGATATCACGTGGTAATTTGAAGCACCAACACGCACTCGCGTTTGCTCCGGAAACCGCACGATACACAGTTGTTTATGCCGCTCATTGTTCTCCTTGAAGTAAGAGCATGCAACGAATGACTTAAAATTTGCGTGATTAGTCACGTCGTCAGCTACGGTGCCAAAAACGAGCGACGTCACGAGCGGAGGCGGTGGCGGCTGGTCAGAACGATCGCGCTATGAATAGGGCAGGGCCAGTCCCGTGATTCTGCGTCGCCTCGAGTGATGCTGTGGCCAATAATGTGGCCATTATCCAATCAGTGCGCGGTCACCGCTCCGACTCTTATAGCCCCTATAGTGAGCGCTCGTTATCGATCATAAATAATAAAGAAGCGTCTTCACTATATCATTACCACGTCGTGGGCGAGTCACAGGATGCCTTATCACTGGGATGGCTGCAGACAGTAGCCTTTTATCAACGCTGGACAGATACTTTCTAGCGAAACTGTCCGCTTTTACAATAAATATAACTGCTATATTTACAAACAAAAGAAAATTCAGACATTATAGCAAAAAGCTTTGGCGCAAAATTGCATCGGTGACCTGACAAGCGTCTCTGGAATGTACCAAAATACCCAAAGTAAATAAATTGACGTCACCGTGTCTGCCCAGTGACGTACGATTAGTTAGAAGTCAGCTTTATTAGATTTCAGTGAAGACCGCCTGCGAGCTCTGCTTTCAGTATCCATGGACTTAATGATAAAATATCTAAATAATGTAGTCAGACGTTACGAACATTTATTAAAAACAAACCAATCAGTTTGTTTTGTTCTTCAATTACATCATGTGATGCAGCGGCCAATAAGAGCGTCTTTCATGGACGGTTGGTGCCCAAGGTGACGAGATTACGGAGTGAAAGTAGCCATTCGTAGCCTTGATAACCCGGTAACATGTTGCTATTATTCAAACCTCATAATTACACGTCTCTCATTATAAACAAATATGGAAACCAATGCTGTATTTTTACAAAAACAACCTCAGGTATTGACGAAAGTACCCACGTTGCCAAGGTTTTTATCAGATATATTTGTTATGTTCACTGGTTTCTGTATATGTTTTGAATATACATATTTGGTATCAACATTCTGCGACCTTTGTAAATTATTACATTAAGTAACTGTCACCTGTATCTGAATATCGAATACAGTACATCTTTATAAAATGGAGTCCACGGAATGAAACCGCATTAGTACACCCTATCATACTACCATTAGTCTTTTTTTTCATTGGTACTGAATTTTACAAGGGTTTAGTTTTTATTACTTGTATGAGGGACAGTAAAATTTATCTTATATTAGAGTGTGGCTTTACGGATACACTTCGACCATATGGGATGTTTTCTGTAATTTCCCCTCTCCTGAAGCATTTATTTCATGGCTCCACCGCAAAGGGCGCAGTCTAGCCTTGAATTCCCCTGGTTCTGGATAGCCATTGCCAAGGATTTTTATTGTTAGTCTGTTGAGGGCGTCATGTTCACACATCATGTGCCTGATTGTCTCTTCCTCTTCGCCAGACATTGTACAAACTGTTTCGTAATAGGTTCCATCTTGGCTAGGAGATTCTTACCCCCGAAGTGTATGTACATACACTAAATGTGTTAGTCAACGCCGTTAGTCTGCCTACATGTGAGTATATATTGGATTCAAAGTTTTCATTTACAAACAAAGAGTCCTAAAACAGAAGTAAAGTCCGCGCGCGAGCTCCGAGGAGTCAGGGGCTACGGAAACGAGCGTGGCGCGACGCGTCCGACCGTCGTCTGATACCTTGCAATCTACCAGTACGAGTGTTGTCCTGAATCCCTTAATAGTCATTTACTGCACTCAATCTCGACTTTAACGTGCGTTAAGATTCCTCGGAACTCGCGCGAGGACAGTAGGAAGGTCGGGAGAATTTGTACGTCTTTCACGATCAAAACTATCCACTATCAAAGCAAATTATTAATTCTATTACTTTACGAAAGCATAAGTACCTTATCTCAGAAATTTCATTGTTTTTTCCACCAAATTTGTACAAGAAAAGTAATAGTAAGATATTCATTTTTAAATTTCTGCGTAAATGTAGACTCTGCACTGTACAAACAATTAGTATTAGTAAATTGTGAGACGTACCTTTGAATTGTGTAACGAGATCGGTCATTGCAGCGTTATTTGAGGGAGGCATTTGTCCAATGGACGTCTTCATGATGATGGAGCAAAAGTGTTTATAGCATCAGGCCACGGATTAGTGTAATCAGACTTGTTTTATTTGCACAAGCTGCACTTTACATCTAAATAGATCATCACATAAGTGATACGATAACAAATCAATATCATTAAATATTTTACAAACAATGATAAAGTAAAAGACCTTATCTTCAAGTACCTATTGCATTTAACACTGAAACCCTGTTTTCTTAACATCAACAAATAAAATGCTGTCTTTTTATGTCATTTGAATCCTAAAATCCAAAGTTGATGATCGTAAAAAAAAATTCACTGATCTTTTGAAATATAACAAAAAAAAAACAAGCTTACTATAAAAGTACCAAGAATTCAAGTCTGTAAAAGCGTTTAGTCTAGTCTAGACATGACATTATGAAGTGTTCTAGGTATTCAACGACATGGACATAGTGCTTACGTTTATACATGCAGGCATTAGAAATTATTCAGACGTCATCGTAACTTAAGGAGCGATAAGGAGCGGTCATCGAACCCGCAGATAAAGTATCGAATGTTACCGACGACGTGCACACAATAGGCTGGTTGACTAGTGAAGGGAATTCCGTAGAATTAGATAATACTGATAAATTATCTAACACTTTTTGAAGGTTAGCTCGGGCCTCTATTCGATATTGGTTTCAGTGATACAAATGCCGGTCGTTGCTATGGTAACCAAGTATCGCTGTGTTTTTTTGTTTTTTAACTTCCCAAAGTAAGATAAAGATAAAACAAGTCTACCAAATCGTTTAGCCAATTCCCATGAGGCCCTGTGAGTGCCACACCATACTATACCATACCAAGCGCGGCGCACTCCGCACTTCGCGAAGCTGAAAGTACATCGGCGGGCCCGTTTCCGATTATGAGCGAGTTGTCTACAAAGCAAGATGCCTAACAAAGTAAGATCTAAGTATTATGCCTACAAAGCAAAATGTCTAAGTGATTAAATGCCGTCTAGGCAAATGGCCTACTTGCTAAAACAACTACCAAACAAAATGTCTAAGTAGTTGAATGTCTTGAAGACAAATTGCTTGGTAAATAAAAGCCTCCAAAGCAAGAAACCTAAAATGGTTTTTATTGTAGGTAAACGTAACAAATAAAATAAAAATAGTAACAAATATACGGGGTCAAGGTCCTGCTTTTTGGCTATCCTGCTTCTGAGACATCTTGCTTTTGAGACATCCAGCTTGTTAGGCATCTTGCTTTTTAGCCATCTTGCTTCTGAGGCATCTTGTTTCTGAGACATCTTGCTTTTTGGCTATCTTGCTTTTGAGACATCCTGCCTGTAGGGCATCTTACTTTGTAGGCAACTCGCTCATAATCGCCTGTTTCGCCGGGTTAACTTCAGTGGGATGCCGCGTTCATATTTTAAAAACCGTGGCGTAGGTGCGGAATAATATAGACCTTCGTACGCAGCAATAGTGTTCAATGTTTCCTGGTCGCGCGCGGTTAGTTTATTATTATTAATATGAAGGCGTGTAAAAAGGGGGCTTTCATCTAGATCAAAAGAGATTACCTTCTGTACTTATACTATTGTCTATTCTGTGACCATACCATAACATTGGCGTAGAGCAATATTCTACTTCACCTACTGAGGATTCAAGCTAAGGACTTGCACAAACTCTTACCTCGAAACTCTAACTGATCGGTTGGGTGGTCCCAATATTGGATTCCGGTGCTTCGCTCTCGGGGTCGATTCCCGACCGATTGGGCCGTTGAGTGCGAGGCTTTTTATTCTAATTTATTCATTATTTAAACATCATAATCATGTATAAAAGAAAGTTCAGTATTTTTCTCATGTCAATACGGTTCATAAGGAAAGTTGATCAGGCGCCTCATTCGGGAACGCTAAGTGATTCTGTAGCGACTCGTAAGCCAGATTTCTCATCTCGCTCTTACTCATTACGCGTCGTGCGGAAGAGTGGGATGAGAAATCTGACTTATGAGTCGCTACAGAATCACTTAGCGTTCCCGAATGAGGCGCCAGGTCACGTTAAGTCTGAAATTCAGAGTTAAGTTAGATAGTTTAGAAAGCATTAATCTTGTCAAATACATACAATGGGGCCAATAGGGATGATGCATTTTTTTTTTCATCTTGTATTTTTTTTAATTGGAAAGTGCTGAGTAATAGATACCGATCTGTGTACGCAAAACTTCTTTATGTTGATTATTTTATGAGTTATGAAGCTTTGAAAAGTCATTGTTCATACCTCTCGCAAAAACTCCCCATACAAAATGGACAACAGCTATGACGTCACAGCTGTCGTTAAACTCTACAAAATGTGTGGCGTTTAAACGAAATCTGCAATTTTTTCCGAAAATACTGTTTTTAGACCAACATCGTAGAAATAAAACATGACATAAATTTGATGAGCATGTCCAAAAAACTAAAATCAGATTTAAAAAACAATATATTTTTTTCACTAATTTCGACCTTTAATCAAATAAAAATTAATATTCAAAATGATCTACTTTTTTCTGTAATATGCTTTTGTTTCCATTACTTTCATAATACATATTATCATTTTAAACCTTATTTTGATCTTCATGCAACTTCCCCATTCGGAAGTGTGTTCGGCTGCTCGCTAAATTAAAAAGTCACTAAACTTAAAGAAACGTCAAACTTGATTTTGACAGCTCAGGTACCTAGGTATCAAAAATTGAGTATAACGTTACTTATTTTATGGAAATTTCAAATTAAGAACACACCGTTTCGAAACGGACCCGGTTTTTATTTAGATAGGCGATCACGTGGTTACAGCGAATACATTGTCCGGTATGATCTTGAACTCAAACGCTAGTAAGTATACATCATTTCATTCGTCACTCTCAATGTCGACAACCTAACATTTGAATAAATTAAATTAAATTACGTTAATTTTGTTAACCACGTATTTAATAGTCTGTATTAATTAAATGAAATATACAAATACATAATAAATGCGAATGTCGATCTGGGCGTGTATTCGACATTGCCTAAACGATATCACAAATTATTTTGTTACAATATGGTAGATGTTTTAACTTGGCAGCAATATGGCAGCGCTTAGGCAATGACGATTAGAAGCCCACACGATTTATTTGCCACTAAAACCAGTAAGAAATTGATTATAATAAACAAAAATACCCGATTGCACAAATTCTACAAAAAGCTGCCGAGTGCGAGTCGGACTCGCCCATGAAAGGTTTCGTGATTTTTGACGTATTAAAAAAAACTACTTACTAGATCTCGTTCAAACCAATTTTCGGTGGAAGTTTACGTGGTAATGTACATCATATATTTTTTTTTAGTTTTATCATTCTCTTATTTTAGAAGTTACTGGGGGGGGGGGACACACATTTTACCACTTTGGAAGTGTCTCTCGCGCAAACTATTCAGTAAAGAAAAAAATTATATTAGAAACCTCAATATCATTTTTGAAGACCTATCCTAGATACCCCACACGTATGGATTTGATGAAAAAAAATATTTTGAGTTTCAGTTCTAAGTATGGGGAACATCCAAAATTTATTGTTTTTAGGACGGAACCCTAAAAACTTCAAAAGGAAAAAACGAAACCCTTATAGGATCACTCATGTGTCTGTCTGTCTGTCCGTCTGTCACAGCCAATTTGCTCCGAAACTACTGGACCGATTGAGTTGAAATTTGGTATACATATGTAAGTCGGTGACCGCAATAGGGACGCGTAACGTAAATATATGAATTTTAAACATGGGGGCCAATATTAAAATTAAAAAAAAAAAGTTATGCAATCTATGTCGTGTGACATGTCAAATGAGAGGGCTTATTGTGAGGATCTAAAATATATTTTCTTTTGAGGAGTTATTTAGGAAAAAATGCAAAAATTGGCCATTCCCCCTCCCCCCTTATTTCCGAAACTACTGGGGCTAAAATTTTGAAAAAAAAAAAACAGAAAATAGTTCTTTACCTAAAGATTACAGGAAAACCTATAAGAAGTGTATGGTATTTAAAGTAACCTAGTAAATTTCAGATAATTATGTATGGAACGAAACCCTCTCCACGCGAGTTTAACTCGCTCTTGTCCTGTTTTTTTTTTCTATTTTTGTGTGAAAATCTTAATGCGGTTCACAGAATACATCTACTTACCAAGTTTCAACAACATAGTTCTTATAGTTTCGGAAAAAAGTGGCTGTGACATACGGAACGGGCGGACAGACGGACAGACATGACGAATCCATAAGGGTTCCGGTTTTGCCATTTGGCTACGGAACCCTATAAAAATCGATTCTGCGATGCCCATGAGATCGATATGTATAATTCATTATTTTTATTTTCATCTTTTTACTTTGAGTTGTGTTATAGTTTGTACGGATATTTCGGGTAACGAGAAATATCATCCAAATGTAGGCGTGTGTTATATATTTTCGGAATGCTTTTGTTGCATATATGGGTGGAAAAATAGCAAGAAACAAAATATTTTCTAGCATCCGTCATGTTGAATTTCAGGTGACGTCATAATGCCGTATGTCACACAGTAATTTTGTTTGAATTGTTTGACACTATTTGTTAAAATCGGTGCAGTACTTTTGGCTCTAAGTAATAACTAATCAAGTGATTTCATACAAAGTCGCGCAAAAACATAACCCTCCTTTTTACTTAGCTGCAATCGAGTAAAAACTCGCACGTTACGCCAATTTCATTTCATTACCTACTATTCCTGGTTGGATTATAAGTATACATATATACCTGCATTAAAGAAATTATTCATTTTTGTTTATTTGATTTATATTATATTAACGTATGTTGTTTTGAATACGTACATTTATTCAGTCATAATCTAAAATAAACAAAAATGAATAATTGGAAGAGATAGTTATCCTGGCGATGAGATGTGATAATGTGCAAGATGATAAGCGAATGAAATGTCGCCATAAGTAGTAAGTCGTTCTCAAAGGGCGAGCAGCGGTCATTGTATGCATGTGTTCATAGCCACCTCTAAATTGGCCGTAACACAATGAAAACATACGCACACCACACTGTCTTTAATTGAGTACGCACGGAATCAAAATACCCAGTGAAATATTCAGTGGACTACTATAAAAAAAATCGAGTAAGTATTGTACATAAACTTTTATTGAGTGTAGAAACAGGAGCCGTTTGAATATATTTTTTGTTTACATATATATATTTAAAAGTTAAAGCCATACAATTATTAAAAAAGCATAAACTATAGAAAATAAGTATGGAATATAATTCGCACACATAATCATCTTGTTATTATATTATTTATCACCTCAGTGCATTTAATAGCTCAAGTACCCGGATGGTATTAAATTATATTTATAAACATTTATGATTAACGTTAATTAGAATAATCTGATAATATACTTTTCATCACACTTGCTCGGAAAGGCTGTTATTATACGCAGGCGTACAGAGCACCTGTAGCCTACTTGCCTCCCAAGGGCAGTTATGGATTTTGTATGGGTTATAACTCCCGCTGACGGCGGGGCGAGCCGCAGCCGGCGGAGCTGCCCCGCGCTGATCGCAACGTACGCTCAGTTTATGAACACCCACCTGATGGTAATTCACGATGTAAAATGGGAATAAAATTAATATATATACTTTTTTGTCTAATTTTTATTTTATTTCCTCGCAAATGTGATGAAAAACATTGTGTGTATCACGGGCAGTAAGGGGATAACAAACTCGAGTCATAAAAGCCCTCGCCTATCGGCGTCGGGCTTCTAACAGACTCTCGTTAGTTATCCCCTTCTTACGGCCCTAGGTGCACAATGTACTATAACCCCAACTTTAGCATTTTATGTTTAGTTCTTAACTTCTTTAATCAAAGATATGTCTTTGAACAGGTGAAGGAGAAAATATAGTCACGTCTTATTAGAAAAAAAAGCGGCATCGTTCGATTGTGGCTAACCGAGCTATGTAGAAGACAAAGAAAACCAATTTTGAAGTATATAAATTTTGGATTATAATGGCAAATTGGCTGTGACAGACGGACAGACAGACAGACAGACACACGAGTGATCCGTTCCGTTCCCTTTTTTGCTCTTGAGGTACGGAACCCTTAAAAGATAAAGAGATACACCCATCTACCTCAGAGATATCTAGCCACGACCTGTATATTTGAACTATTTTGAAACATCATTTATTTCACAATAAACACAATATAATAATAATACTAAATAAAAATAATTTATATCTAAATTATATCTAAAAAAGGTCCCCGTGGCATTGTGCCGAAGATGGCAGCGTTTCCTCGCTGTATCGCAATGTTAATGCGTTGTGCGAGGAAGCTGCCACCTCTTCGGTCCCCAGTTGTTTCGAACTACATTTTTTTTGCAGTAAAGATAAGTAGGTTAACAAAGCAGACCACACATTTGTATCAAAATAATAATTCCGGTTTAATCTTCTTAATGCAAGCTATTGACCTTTCCTAGAAAGATAAACGTAATGAGGTAGGTAAATACCCATTTAATTTATTTATTTATTAGTTTAAGACGGATCAAGATATTGACATTAAGTTACGATGCACCAGGTAATAGACCATTATATTGTAAGGATGTAACCCGCCTTATTATGTTAGAATAGTGTGCGAGCGAGATAGCGTAATAAAAATAAGCAATAAGATAAAAAGATAAATAAAAGAGTCATGAAAATGTCTTCCTTGGGTTTCATTCTACTTGACATGGCGCCGCGGACAGGATCACAATACAATACACTTTTACAATATTATCGCTATCAACTCGGTAAAATATTGTCCATATTTTGAGTGAAATTGATACAAATATTTCGAGGTTGAATATTGGCTTCTGATCTCATTCTCATCTCACCCCGAAAAAGTGCACTGTTTCTTAGACTAAAGCAATTAACGGTTGCTACTAGCTCCATAATTACTAATAATATAAATGCAAAAGTTACTGCCTGTTTGTCTGTCTAATACGTTTTCACGGGTAAACCGGTGAACCGATTTTGATGCAATTTAGGATGGAGATAGTATGAGCCCTGGGGCAGGACATAGGCTACTTTTTTTAAGACTACGCCCTAAAATGGTGAAATAGAGGCTGGAAATAGCATGGAGCCTATAATTTATTTTTTAAAAGGCTATTTATCAATATATATTCTCAACTGTAGGACCACTCTGTCCACTTTTGTTAATTGGACACGGTATAGTCACCGTCTGTTTGACATATGGATTAAGAACCTTTCATTTCGGAAACGAGTGTGATTGGCTAATACTCGAAAATAGAAAGTACCAAGAAAACACACATGCTACTGTGAGTTGCATACTGAATTACTGTGACAAAATAAACGAAGGCGTCGATAACGCGTTTCGTAGTGTCATCGGAATAAAATCAATATTTACGTACGGGCAACCGCATGATTGAAACTGTATAAAACCACTTTCACTTTGTGGTCCAACATAGCACCGGCACTCCAAACTATCCCGACGCATCATCTGGGCGAAATAAGTCTTGTACCATACTTGTATGCATACAGATGTAGTGTAAAATATGTTTCCATCGGTAAAACTCGGATCTCAATCGGAAGACGACGGGACCCGAAGTGTCAATTAATTGTTGTATTACCTAAATGAGTGCATGTTTATATTCATTAATATGAAACTTTATTATGTAGTGTCAAATGTCAAAATGAAAAATGACACCATATGGCACGGTTGTTTTTCATGTTGACATTTGACACTAAATAATAAAGTTTCATATTAATGAATATAAACATGTCACTCATTTAATACAATAATTAATTGACACTTCGGGTCCTGTCGTCTTATAAGTTTTTTTTTTTTTTTTATTTTTCATTTCATAGAAGCTTAGGTGGTAAATACATCCTGGTTGAGACCTCCTAGTAGGTATGCATACCTGTGTCAGGAGGTCTCGCTCCTCCAAAACTAAAACATTGTACCGCAAGCTTTCCTTTAGTAATTTCGCAACTTATTTATAAACTAGATATGCTAAATGTGTGTGTGTATGTGTGTGTGTGTGTGTGTGTGCGTGTGTGTGTGTGCGTGCGTGTGTGTGTGTGTGTGAGTGTGTGTGTGTCAAAAGGTGCTAATAACTAAGTATACATTGTTAAGATTAAGGTTCTCTCTTAAGTATTATTTCAGTATCGTTATAGTCGAGCTCACATATCCAACTTATCAAAGTTTTTTTACAGTCGTGGCTATTTAAAGAATATAAATTCAATTTCCTATTTATCCTATTATACATTGAAGCTGACTGAACATCATACTGCCTTCTTGCAAACGCTGATTTACTAGAAGGCACAGGTGCGACTCTGTGTACTATTCTAAGCGATAGCAGCTCAGGTTTAAATGCAAGCGATCTGTGAAGTTTTAAGATGACAGATGTTATATATAATTTACGAACGCTTAGAAGCTTGCAATGCGCATAGAGTTCTGTAGTAGGGTATCTGTACGGTTTAAAATACATTGTCTTCAATAAACACCTCTGTCCTCTCTCCACTTCCAGAAATTTAGTCTTAGTTGCGCCTCCCCATACCGTGATACAATATGACATGACTGATTGCGCAAGCGCCGTGTAAATTTGCTGTATTAAAGTTGTGTCAGTAACAGGTCGGAGGGTTCTAAAGAGCCAAATTAGCTTTCTAATCCTACCGTTTATGTACTCAATATGTTGGTGCCAAGAAAGACGTTGGTCGATGATTATCCCCAAGTACTTAGTAGATCGTACTTTACCCAGGAGTGTACATTGACATGGTGCATTAGTAGTGAAACCACAGTGATGAATTTTTAGTTTAAGTTCGTTATGAGGTTGGAAACTATCAGACTTAGAAAAGCAGATGTAATTGGTTTTAGCTACATTAAGCGTAAGCAGGTTTGATTTTAGCCAACAATTGATCTTACAAAGTCCCCTTTCAGCAGCTTCGAACACCGATTCCCAACTTCGACCTGTGAATATGACAACAGTATCATCGGCGTACGAGATAATATGTCCATCTTGAATGAACATGTCAGTCAGGTCATTGATGTAAACAAGGAAGAGGGTCGGTCCCAGGACACTGCCTTGGGGCACCCCGTAAGTCACTTGCGCATCTGTGCTCATGTAGTTTCCAATACGGACCCTTTGACTCCGGTCCCGAAGGTAGTCACCCAGCAGATCCAGCGATTCACCCCTGATACCACAGCATTCTAGTTTATTTACCAGAGTGGGAACAGATACCGTGTCAAAGGCCTTTTTTAAATCTAGGAAGACCGCCAGACATTTTTTTCCCTTATCTACTTCTCTACAGACTGATGATGCAAGGTCTGATACCGCGTCTTCTGTCGATTTACCCTGTCTGAAACCATACTGTGATTTTGAAAGCAAGTTGAATTTATTTAAATAGTTAGTAAGTCTTTTGTTAATTAACTTTTCTAATAATTTGGATATCGCTGTAAGCACCGATATTGGCCTATAGTTGTTTGGTTCGGTTCTATCCCCACTCTTGTAAACCGGCGTAACAAGTGATTTTTTGAGCAGCTGGGGGAAGATACCAAGGGTAAAACATAGATTCGCTAGGTGGCTAAGTACGGGAACTGTAGTAGTTTTGCAGAGCTTTAAGAATTTCGTGGATACACCATCATATCCCGGCGCACTATCGGATCTCAAAGACATTAGGGTGCTCTCCACTTCTTCAGGGTCCGTTTCAAACAGAACAAAGGATGTAGGTGAGTTGTTGTTGGTAGGTGTAGGAGAAGTAACAAATGATGGAGGAAAGTGACTATTAGGAATTTCTGATGCAAGCTTCTCTCCAATGCTCGTAAAAAAGTTATTGGTATGATCGACCGAATCATAGGGATTAGGTTTATATTTAAGTAGTTCTGTGTTATCAGTTTTATTCGCTTTATAGTTAGTTATGGTTTTGATCGAGGTCCAAAGGGCCTTGGAGTTTTTCTTAGTATTTTCCAAAAGTTGACGATCATGGTCACGTTTCAGTTTTTTTATTAATTTAGTAGTAAAATTACGATATCTTTTGAATGTGACCTTCATAATCTCATTATCCGGATCAGATCTCAGCCTCATTTGCATTTTATTCCTATTTTTGATGCATCGGAGAATACCCGGTGTGATCCAAGGTTTAATGATTCTACGATTTCTCGGTATAACTTTAACTGTTTTACTCTCTTCGATTGTCTCATTTAAAATGCGTAATAGTTGTTGTATAACATAGTTTGGGTCGTTACTAAACAGAAGTCTTTTTAGGTTTTTTTCTAATAACTTGTTGGCTGCACTAACATAGTCAATGATTTCAATAGATCTGAGGGGTACAATTTTACTGCAGTCATCACGTAAAACTAACAGTGTGGTACAGTGGTCCGTTATAGACGTGTTTAGGGCCGCTGTGTATGCAGTTGTATTTTTCTTATTTATTTTTAGCATAATATGATCGAGGCAGCTGCCTGCTCTTGTCGGTTTAAGAAGACCGGGAAGAACACCATGAACACTTAACATATTGAGATAATTATGTCTGTTATTAAACTCATATTGTTGCTCCTGTATGCGCGGGATCAAGTTAATATTGATGTCGCCCGTAATAATGAGAGTATTTGCTTCTTTTAGTGTTTCAATGTGATCGTTTAACGAATTTATGAAGTTTAGAGCGTTAGTGTTTGAGGGGGATCTGTAGATTCCAAGGATAATTAACCTATGCAGACAAACTTGTAAACAAGATGCATGCTCAAGTTTTATTTCTACGATGCTTGCACCCAATTGAGTTTTAACAAAAACAACTACACCATCGTTTTGGTTAAGATTGTTTAAGGTCGCCATTGTGGTGTAGTTAGGAACACGTGGAATGGGTTTTATTGGATTTAAGCGGCATTCCGTTAAGATTAGTACGTCAGGTTCAAAATCCAGTTGCGAGAGGGTCACCTGAAAGTCTACGAAGTTGCTATAAATGCTCCGGATATTCTGTGACACAACGGTAAGGTTATTATAGGCTATGGGTATGTGCTTACGGAGGTCCTGAATGTTGCATTCAAATGATTGGGCTATTTCCATGTTGTCTATATCATTTATTATACTAGGTTGGTTAGCCATTATTTGAGAATGAAGATAAACAAAATGTCAACTGAGATTAAAGAAAATTTGGGTATGAGTTGTGTCCCTTCCTGTTGCGTCACATAAAAATAACCTTTATCAAGTGGTAAAGAAGAATCCACAGAGGTCTGTATTCCTTTTTTATGAAATATTGTCGGTGATGTTTTTTGTGTGCGTGAGCCTTTATAATGATGATTGTCTAATTCAGGTGATGAGGTTGTCATGATCTTTATACGCGCAAAGCTCGTGATTCGTAATACGTGATACGTGAGTGTGTAGGTTGTGTGAGTGTGTAAACCATTGTGTGTGTTATCATATAGATAGAGTAGAGGCATGAGAGTCAACCTACCAGGAGCACATAGCTCATGGCAGTTTGCCTCTGTGTATAGGTTAAGTTTAGGTTGACCCGATACGAGAATTCGCTTATGGCTATCAGGGTCGCATAGATAAAGGGCAGACGTTACTATTGTTACATAAGTCATGGTAAGAAGCAACAGTCTTGCTGAGGGTTCGAGAATCCCGCTACAAGGGGCATATAAAGGCTGTAAAGTTTGTGTAATAATAACTGTGACGGCTTGAAAGATGAGTAGAAATAAAGTACTAGGACCGCATGACCGCGATGTAATCCAACAGCTTGCTAGGATATTCATGTACGAAAGATGACATTTATAAGTATAGCAACTCACCCTTTGCCGAGCACAGTATTCATAATGACTAGGATAACATACAATTATAAAAAGTCACTTTTCTTTGACGAGGCGCTCGATCTGGGCCTCACTTATAACCACTATCACCGGAGAATTGTCTTGCTTTTTGAGATAGACCCTGCCATATGATGTCAAAAGGTCTTCCGATTGAGATCCGAGTTTTACCGATGGAAACATATTATTCACTATATCTATACTAACACGTTCCAACATAAGCTGTGGGCCAAAACAACTTACTATGGCGATAAGAAATGAAGTTACTAATGTATGCAAGCGCAGGCTAACTTATCAATCACTAGTGTCACCCCAAACCTTTATGAATGCAATTGGAGTGGTAACGTGCTTAACGAATTCGCTTTAAATATTATTAATGGACTAATTAATTTAGAAAATAATAAGGTAAACGGTTACTATTTAGATATTATCATTGATAAAAGAACTTGGCAAATAAGGAATAGCTACTTTGTTAATAGGACTGTGAACCAACGGCAAAAATTACCCTTTTAATACAAAAGTCGATAACGATTTCCACCGATATTGACAATTTTTTTTTAAGTTTCCACTCGGAATAAAATCTAGGTTTATACGTTTTTTGAATGTTGATTAAAGATCAACAGAGTCAAATAATCGCTGAAATTAGAGAAAACTAAAACAACAAGAAAACTGAATTTATTGATTAAAATGAAAAAACTAAAACGTATAGATTTTGTTCTGACTGACAACCTCACAAAAAATTGTCAAGATCGGTTAACATTTAAGGGGTGGAAATCGTTATCGCCTTTTGTATGAAAAGCCGTAAAGTTCACACTCCTCTTAATTACGTCGCTTAAAAAGTATTAAGAGGGCGCCGACCGTCCAGTGGCGCCCTCATCACTGTTATTGTGTTTTCTATTAAAGGAAAGTATTTTATTAAAATTGAAGCCGTATATTAGATGATGGTTATACTTTGCAAAGCTATATTACATAGCATATACGTTGTGTATTAAGTTGCGTAACAACTTATACGGCTTCAATTTTAATAAAATACTTTCCTTTAATAGAAAACACAATAACAGTGATGAGGGCGCCACTGGACGGTCGGCGCCCTCTTAAACACGTGTGTAACTAAGATTCCAGTGATCATATTAAGCATCGTGCGACGTTCGTTGTATGGAATGAGAGCCGATTCTTAACTATCGACCGGTTTCGAAGAAAACTTCATGCGCTTTCTAAAGGTACAAACGTGGGGCGTGACATTTAGTTTTCACAAAGAAATTCACATGGTAGCGAGCATGTACAGTACGAGTATTATAGCCATCTGTAATTGAAATTTACTGCAAATCGTTTCTCGTCGGTGAATGCTTGATTATGTAGGTAGCTAGGAAAATATATTATTCAGTTGAATATTTAACGGCATTGTAAGCATGTCGAAGATAAATAAATCAAATTTCAATCGTCCACCATGTGTTGGTTAACACCGGTACCTGGTTGTTTCAATATTTGAGTTGTGGCTCAAGTGGTGAGTGATTACAATCAGCGAACGCCTTTCTAGTTTTATTGATTGTTTTAGACGTTGTCAAACAGTGCCAGAATATAATTTATTCAGAACTTCGATGGGCTGCATCGAGGTGTGCGTGGGATAGTTATGGATTATACTACTCCCGCGGATGAATTAAAGGGTTAGCGTAGCCATTTTGCTTGGCGTATACGCCAAATCAATTAAATGTGTGTTATGAAGTAACCAAAAATGGAATTGTAAAAAAGGAATACCAGATCATTTAAAAGATTAATTATCAATATCATATTGGAAATTAAAATCACCATGCTAAAGCTGTCGTTTAACAGCGCAGCGCCAAAGTAAAGTGTGAAAAGTTAGAGGTGACTTTGAAAAAAAAAAGTATCGAGCGAAGTTGATCTAATCGTGTTTTCGTACGACCAGATCGATGGCTATATAACCAAAATACATATACTTTAAAATTAGTCTCCTTTATCTTCTATAAGTAGGTAAGAAAATTTAACAAGATAATATTTTTTGTTATTTTTCCCTTTTAGGATGGCTTTCGTTCAGCAAGGCCCCGTGAAATAGGGTGCGTTTCCCTATTTCACGGGGCCTTGCTGAACGAAAGCCATCCTAAAAGGGAAAAATAACAGATAAGGACAAAAATACGATCTAAAAAAATCAAATGTTATGAGCGTGAGAAAAGCGTCTAAAGTTTAAAACTTTGAGAAATAAGTAGTCAAATTTAAGTTACCTGATTATTAAGTAATTTGTTCAATGCGAAACTTATTGTTTGGTTAGCTCAATAAATAAAGACAGATAAAAAGCCGAAAATTGCATTATTATTTGAGTTACATTATAGATGATTCACTGTGAACTGAGGGCAGATTCACTGTATCCCACCCCCAGTACACAATGACTCAAAAGAGTTAAAAAAAAAAATACTGTTTAATTTCCAAAATATTACCTTGTTGAACTAAATCGATTAAAATAATCAATATAAATTAGTTACACTATAATACTAACCCTTCTACATTTTTCCAACACTCCCCCAAATCAAGTGAACATCACTCGAAAAAAAGTGACCCACTGTTGCCGCCTTGACCCTAGTTCGTGTAGCCATAATCGAACGAAGCTTCTTTTCGATACAGCCCCCGATAAAGAAACGCCTACGAGGGCTCTTGATAGAGTTAATCAGGAAATCCTGGTGTTTTGTTACTCTACGCGCGTTAGGGGCGGGGTAGCAGTTTCTGTATGGATAGAGCTCCAATATTTTTTCTAGGTCAAACATATAAAAAACCGAGCACGTCTTTACAACCCCGAAAACCATAGCTTTTGCTAGTTTTCTGTTTAAAGTTATTTGGTGCTTTTTCCGATGTTTTTCTGTCGATAGTCAAGTTAGTCGCATATAACTTATAAACCAATGAAGCCTACTTAGTCGTGATAGTTTCCATTTTAACTTCGTTATATAAGCTTTTTAATCTAAGATATTTTTCAGATAATTAACACTTTTGAATGTAGAGGGTGGGGACATAATGTAACTCCAAAAATCTCAATATTTCCTAAAAACACCCTCAAAATCAAAAAGTTGGTTATAACATACTCAAACTAGTTTTCAAAGAGCTATCCAACGGCACTCCATCCGAATTTGTAGAAGAAACAATGTTTTTAAACAACTTTTACTTCATAGGTATGAAACCAACCGCAAACAATTTTTTTTTATTACCAATCTTTTTCTTTATCTTTGTACGTGGGACAAATATTAAAAATAGTACACAAATTGAGCTTTATAGCTTCAATAGTCTTGGAGATAAAGTAGCTGTTAATTAAGACGGACCAACAGACAGGCAGACCGACATGGTGAAACGATAAGGGTTCCTAGTTTGACTACGGTACCCCAAAAATGTGATAAACTAACTATCGAATTAGAAATAAAGTAATCGCTGTGCTGTTTGCCACTTTATGCAACGCGAAGCGTCGAAATTTTCGCAAATGATGCGACGCAGGAAGGATAAGGCATGTGATCGCTCGTAAAACTAAAAATACTTATTTTGTAGGTAATTACAACATACGCGAATCTTTAATAGTCAGTTAACGGAGGGTAAAACATATTTTTTAAATTTTTATCGTCGATTTCCGACTCGTGTTTTTTCAAGTGGGAGTTGGGTTGGCACTGTATGCTTCTGATGCAATGGTAGTAATATACAAAACCCGTCGCAGCGTAGGACCGCCGGTGCCCTTGACATCGACGCTTCCTTGAAATGCATGTGCACGTATGTGCATGTCTCGGAGCGTTAAAAACACCGCCACGCAACATACGCGTGGTCTCTGGCAAACGCAACAAGATGCATCAATATATCGATGATTGGTACGTACGTATGAACATGTTATGAGCTTGTGTGGTAGTCGATACAGATTGCACATTCCTTAAAAGTTATTAACGTATTATTTTCCAATTTGCATGTTTCTGAAGAAAACAGGCTCATAACCTGATAATTATTCGTTGAATATTATAATAGCCCAAGTAAAATCGGTTTATAATCCGGTATTAGGCGAACGGTGAACCGATCGCCGAGTTTGTTTACGAGAAATTAACGGTAATCCTGCCTTTTATATCCGTTAAAAGTAAGAATATAATGAAAAGGATCATCTTATTTGATAACAACATATAAATTAATAGATCTGAGATCGCACATGAGACGCGGGCGCAGCAAGGCAGTGTGTGTGCCGACCGGGCCTTTGGCTGCCCTCGACTCGAAGATAAAATTAATCACATAATTCTTTGTCGAGTATACATTGTAAACGAGGTGCATATTCATCATTAGTAATAATATAGACTACTAGATGTTACGTTGTAAAGCACCCTAGTAGATTGTCATTTAGATATTGCCGATATTTCAGATATTGATATTTAAGGGAACACTTCCAGTGTTGTTTCGTGCTACTGCGCAAAAACCAAGTGGTTAATCGGGTAAGACTACAAAAATGCTGCTTTTTTAGTGTTCCGTAGTCAAACTAGGAACCTTAATAAGTAGTTTCGCAATGTCCGTTCGTATAAATTTCGTATAAAAAATTGCGTTGAAGGCTTGAGGGCCAGACTCAGACATGCCTACGGAGTGCATGGTCCAATATGCACTTCCCCGGTTTTTCTGTTTATCCCGATTCTCTTTTGATCTCGGAATTGTGGCACCACTGTCCATTTATAAGACTTTTTTGTTTATTTAAAAATGACCTACCACATTAATACGAACAGACAAATTAAAATAACAATTCAATTCAATCAATTAAATTAAATTAACATACCTACTAGTTATAAGTGAATTCATATTATATGTATGTTAATATTGAAGGTAGGTATTGTTATCTTTATGTATGGGCCCTTTCGTCTGCAATAAATGATTTATTATTTTTATAATTATTAATGCTTCGACGTGACACTAGTAAATCTACTTTTCTGTGAACTGTCAAAGTTCTTATCCAAGGAAAACAGTACTTAATTCCGATGCAGTAAGAACTTTGATAATCTGCTTAAGCTCACAAATGTTTGTGGACTCACTTAAACCAATAGATATCTACAGTAACATCGGGTCACAGTGATGAAAAGTCTTAATTAATAGCTGTCATGATTAATTAAGTACCAAAGAACGTGATATTATTCTGTTTCGTCTTTGACATATATATTTAGAATGACAATCAAAGTTTTAATGACCTGACCTTCAGAACTATTAAGAGATATCCAACGTGACAATAAACAACACCCTAATAATAATTGGATTCATTGATATTGTTCATGATTGTACGAAATACTAACGCATTATACAGCGTGTATATGTCATACGAACATAAACTTTAAGGGTAGTTAGTATAGGCCCTAATTAACCTTTGATATTTTTTGTTAAAAATGTATGACTTTTTTTCCTTACAAAATAATTCAACACGCAATGTATCACTACAAATTTGATTATGAGTTGCCCTAACTGTCGCGACGTCCTATAATTTTATGACAGTCGTTCTCTATTGTTTCTCTACTTTTCATCAATAAAACCTATACATTACTCGTCGAAAAAATTTCAAAAATTAATTACACTTTGTTATGTAAGACTAATTTTTAAAAGCTCTTGCTTAAACGGTTTACACCACCACCACGGTTTGTAAGACCTACGTCTAGTTAAAATGTATGTTCGTATGAAATATACACGCTGTAGATGCAAGCTTTGACAAGCAATTTGTAGATTGAGCGCAGCTGCATCGCAGAGAAGCGCAACTAGGCGACATCCATCAAAAAATATACATCACCCGCCACCACTTGAATAGCCTATAATCACCTGTCATAAGTCTAGCGGAATAATAATTTAAAGCGGGAGAGTGGTTCTGAAACCGGCAGATCACCCCCGCGGTTTGCATACAAGATTGTTAGTAAAGCTGCTGCTCAATTACGTAACAAAAATTGGTATCGCTTTCGCGAAAAGTTAACCAATTGTACCCTTATTTACATCGAGTGAGTACTAAATTGGTTTGAATTTTGTTCCAAACCGATATCAATTGTGTTAAGTAATTGAGCTGCTGCTTTTAATACGTATTTTCTACGAAATTAAAGATGCAATTTTAACGCGACTGTCACTCCCGCTTCCGTGGACTATTATTACCGCGGTGATCCATCGAATTGGTGTAACGAAATGGCCGATGTACCTATTACAGCTGCCATCGCTGAAATAACGCTACATTTCAGGAGCAAGACAAATGTCAGTTGAGTCATTTATTTCCTAGTGTTTGTTTAATGGTTGTTCCTTCTTTTCATTCTTAATAATTGATTTGTATTTTATTGTTTACATTATGTTTGCGTAGCATACATGTGTTTTATATACGTGTCGATAAACTTTGTAGGTATATTTTTTTTTTCTAATAGGCAAACCAATGTATTTTAATGTGAAAGAACCAATTCTAAAAGGTACTAGAAGTCTACTTCTCGCCTGGTTATTTTGAAACTAATAAACCTTATTGCTATGCACAGTAACAACAATGTCATATTAATTATCGTTTTGTAAACAGTATGTGTACGACACAATAAAACTCCGATTGTTTATCCGTTATCTCGAAGTTGATTTGTAAATAGAATAAAATTAAGCGTGACTTTAAATGTGCTATGAAATGATTAAGACAATTTAAATATCTAATTAGGTACTATTTAACAACTCATAAGAATTACATGACGCTCTCAAGAAAGTTGTGGTAGTAATCTTGTGAATTTACGATAAATTCTCAAGTAGTGATAGTTTATATAGATTATGCTTTAGTATGAGTAGAGTATGTATGATAAGGTAGATGGCTTAAGATTGCAACGCGCCCCATACCTTGTGCCATCGGTCTGCGAATTGCACCATTTGCGTTTACATAATTAAACAACCCGATCCCGTGATCCGATATGTAACACAAGATCTGTATTCAATATCATTGCGGTACAACATATCATAACTTGATCGTTATTAAAACGTAAAACCAACTGGTAATGAAAGACGAGAGTAAAATAAAGTTACCTCTTTAACCAACACAGTAATCTGGTGTTCCAATGGCATAATCTGCGGGGAACTCATGGATTTTCAGCTGTGCCTCAGCGGGTCCGTTATCACAGTCACCAAATTCTGAATTCACTTAAATGTTGCAATGTCGCGAACATCTATTTACTAAACACATCAGATAACATCACTCGACGCGGGCGTGCGGTTCACGCGGATAAGAAATTGCGGCTGATTTGAATAATTTTGCTGGTTATTTTTTTTGAGGGGTGAGGGTAGATTGTAAGGAAACTAGTGATGTGTGGTAACGCCGCGCGGCCGTCCGGCGCCTGCGCTCGTTGCGAATGACAGCGCGCCGGCCGGGCCGCGCTCGCGCACCGCACTCGGGCTCGGCGCCACCGCCCGCCGCCAAACACCTATTCGAGACATCCAATCGACTCATTGATCGCTCCACAGCTCCATTACTTTTGTTTATGTACACTAATTAACGTCAGATAATCCAGCGATCCCAAAGACAAAGATAAATAATAATAACTGGTGTTCTAGTTCGTGTATAAATAAGCTGCACGCAGTGGTGGCGTGACGCGCACGCGCCGGCCGTGTGACGGCGCGCGGCGAGCGCGATGTGAACCGACAGGTTCACCGAACATATTACCGTTTCGAGAAGACATCGACATTGAAACTGCCGCCGCAAATAGCCAGAGAACATTAAAAATGCGACCGACGATTTCCGCGGAAAATGAAACCGCTGTGGCAATCAGCGAGCTGCATTTAAACCTGTCACGTCGAAACATACCTTTCCAAGAGTACGGCCCGTATTTTTGTCAGGGTTTCGGTCCCATATTTATACCGCAAAGTGCAACGCACCGCTCGCATCCTCGCCGATGTTGGCTATTTGTGTCGGTTAATCTATATCATTAAGTAACTAATTGGTTTAAAGTCCGGATATATTCTGGATAGAACAAGTGCATACACTTGTAGACCGCGTGGCGACCATGTCTGCATTAAGTAGCTAATTTAAGTTCACTAATTGATTAGGTACATTATTATTGTGCTTAATTTTTAGTTAAATTTTTCCATCGCTCATCAAATAAATCACGAAATAATTTTCACATAATCATAACATTTCATGTTATTGAATGCAATATTTTTATCGCATTAGGTATTTAGCTTTAAAAATTCCACCACTACACAACGCGTTGCTACTCTCATAGAGCCCGTGTTCATAAGTCTAGAACCGCATAGGTACAAAATCTTTTAATAGATGCGTCCCAATGGTGCGTAGGCGCAGCGCTGCGCCGGAACCGGATAGTAATCGCTCAAAATAATGCATAATATTCGTCGAAACATGTAGACTAGGTACTTAGCAACTACTCATAGTAACCAGACCCGTTTTATTTTTATAACTAGTTCATTTTTATGGGCTCGTATGGAAGAATACATTCTTAAATTGATGTAATAAAAGTAGATAGGTAATAAACATTTATGGTCGTATGGAGAGCGAATAGAAATCAATTAGTAGTTCATAAGCACGTAACATAACAAATTCAACCGAATGAGAGTGAATATTCCCCCTTTTTCCAAGAAAATTTAGAAACACGAATTATTCTGCTCTCATTGAAACTTGGATCATAAATCGTCTCAGAGATAGATGAATCTGAACTGTTCTAAATATAGGCACCATATTCTGGAGGAACATTTCTGATCTATGATTTGTAGCATGATTGAGAGTTGTAAACTTTCTATTAGTAATTTATTACATTAATTACACGGTTTATTTCTAGGGCTAGACTAATCCCACATTCTATTAGCAGGCAGGTTCTATAACTAGAACCTGCCTGCTAATAGAATGTGGGATTAGTTTGAATGTCCCCTTCAAATCAATTAATTGACCATCGCGTAAAGGTTTTGATGAAGGTAGTTATCAGTTGTTAAGTATTTCTTTTAACCAGCTTACAATAATAAATACTTTGACTTTAACAATGATAACAACGAAACTAACTTATTCGTCTAATCGAATATGTAAGTTACCGTCCATACTTAATTGAAAATATCGCACGCCATTCCATAAACCAACCTATCTAGAATCTAGCGTTGACAAGATACTTGCTTGGCATATTTAAATTAATCAAATTGGTTTCGGTCCAGTTTGCCGCCAGTGGAATTCAGTGCGAATACAACGCAACAAATTCCAATAGGGATTTTGCCCTGTGGTTTTCTGAAAGCTACAAGGATAGACGTTATTTAGCTGTGACGGCACCGACAAAGCCGCGGCCCACGCTTGCGGTGAGTGTATGAACCCAGCGCCTGACTTACACCCCAGAACTGTGATAAACTTTGCCAGACACGCAACGATATCTCCGAGCGGAATGCACAGATCTAATACACCACAGAGGTTTGCATTTTGTATTAAATTGAGCGGTGCTGTTGAACTTGAAATGAATGCAATTGATATTTATTTTAATTTAAAATTCAGTGGTCTGCCTATATTATCGGCTCGTTTTTCGATCCATAAATAAGGGCTGATCGCACAAAAATCTAAGAAGACAATCCAATAAAATGGTTTCTAGCTGATTATAGAATTTTGGCATATTTACTAAAAGAACAAGGGCGTCTATTCGGGAACGTGTAAGTGATATTGTAGCGACTCGAGAGCGAGATTCGCATCCCACTCTTACGCATCGTACGGAAGAGTGAGATAAGAATCTCGCTCGCGAGTCGCTACAATATCACTTAGACGTTCCCGAATAGAGGCGAAAGCCTTTATTCAACATTGTCTTAGTGATATCACAAATTATTTCGCTGCTATATGGTAGCTCTTATTTACTTGACAGCAAAGGCGTCCGCATCGTTAAATATATTATGTGATATCGCTTATGTCGAATAAAGGCCATTAGCAGTCTAGGTGGGGCTCAGGCCGTAGATGGTAAAAGGATTATACTTATGGTAGTTCTTCTATTTGATCGACAATGTGCAAGTACCAATAAAACTTACAATTCACCTAATAAGTATAGTACCTACAAATTTACGAAGTACAAATTATGAACATATATAAAATATTGCAAAATGTACCGGTTTGCTGATGGATAGTCCACAGACATAAGATTTATTGGATAAACAATACTTTTTGATTGAAGTATAGACCTCTGTCGCTAGTCGCCAAACAAGTAAGTAACACCTCTGTCACGGCGTTTTAATAATTTTATTTCACGTGAATTAATCAAATAAAACACAGTATTCCAACCTGTGAGTCGTGACCCCCCGGGGGTCGCATACGTCGCGGTTGCAAGCCAGGTTTTAAATACTTCGTCGTTAAAACCACTGACATAATATTCTATTAATAAGGCCATGGAAAGCCGCCCAATTTTTTTAGGTACTTGTACAGGGATCGCTTGCTCAAAAAAAAATTAAAACACTGAAATAACCTATCTATGAGTTAAAATGCAATATTCAAATTTTAAGTAATAAGTAATTGTTAGAAAAAAAATAGGTAATAATAATGATAACTGTCAAAGGTATATATATTATCAGAATTAAAGGCTATTTGAATTTGAATTTGAATTTGAATTGTTAGACAAATCATTGTCAATTAAAAAGAAAGAACATTCCATTTTATTTTTTATTGTGAAGCTTACAATTTTTCAGATTGTAGACATGAGACATTTTTGAGCCACCACATGCGAACCCATTCGCTGCTGCGGCCCTAACATGCATGGCACAAAGATAAATTAGAACCGTTATCTCTGGGTGCGTCTCTCTCACCCTAGTGCCGACGAAAGAGATAGTCATAAAATAAACGGTTCTAATTTATCTTTGTGCCATGCATGATAGGGCCGCTGAGAACCCAGCTGAAAAAAGTCTTGATAGATAATTTACTGTATGCAGTATCAGAAAATAGCAACTATAATTCAGTCAAATGTTAGCATGGAAGTATTTTGCGCTTTAGTGAGTAGTGGAACAAAATGCTTTGAAAGAGACATTCAATTTTAAGACGGCGTTAACCGACAATGTTCTATTGTTGTCGCGAATGGAGCGCAATTATCATTAATGGCGTATTTAAATAATAATGTACTTTCTGCATCCCACTGTTAGAAGCCAATATATTCAAACAGTAGAGAGGAAAGTAAGGATTCATTACATTACTCCTAGGTAAGCCTAAAGAAGTTCCTGATAAAAGTTAAATTGAGGTCCTCGAGTTTTGTCTGATAAACTTAATATTGGGGTAATATGGATAATTGGAACAAAATTAGGGTAAATAAGTGTGACATAAACTATCATATTATAGGCTGGGCTGGCGGGTAAGGGTAGACTTAGCTCAAGCATCTATGCATCCAAATTAGATTACAAAAGATTACTTTAAAGACTTAGTAAGGAGTAGTCTACTTCCTTAGGGTTTTGAAAAAAAAAACTAAATTTTCGTTCGTGTTGCAATTTCAAATCGAACAAGGACTCTGTCAGAACCGTTTTACACCGGATACAAAATATATTGAGATACATTTAGAGTCAATAAATTCCATTCAATATTTTAAGCAAATTTTTCTGAATACAATACAGTTTTACAAAGTACACGATGCAGTTAAAAGGTCCAGCCAGGAGCCGAGGAATGCGCGGGAACCGGTCGCGCACGCAGCCTAGCCTCTTAAACCAGGATTATTCTAAAAACACGTACCTGCACACTTTTTATGACTTTTGCATTCCGAAGAACCATTGTTTGGTGCCTGCATAGAAGAAATTAATTGAAGCAGGTATCGATTTTACAAGTCAACCTAAAAGATCTTAAAAGCAATCGTATATTAAACAACAAAAAAATTATTTACTTCGTGGATAACTTATTGTACATGTAAAATAACATCAAGTTATAAAAAAACCGGACAAGTGCGAGTTAAACTCGCGTGGAGAGGGTTCCTTTCCGTACATGATTATCTGAAATTTACGAGGTTACTTTATATAGGTTTTCCTGTAATCTATAGGTAAAGATCAATTTTCTGTATTTTTTTCAAAATTTTATCTCATTTCGTTTCGGAAATAAGGGGGGAATGGTCAATTTTCGCCGTTCCTAAATATATTCCTAAATAACTTCTAAACTATTTTACTTGAAATTCAAAAGAAAATATATTTAAGATTCTCACAATAAGTCCTTTCATTTGATATGTCACACGATATAGGTTGCATATATGTATATATATATTTTTTATCTTTACACTTAGTCCCCAAAAGTGGCCCCCATGTTTAAAATTCATATATTTACGTCACGCGTCCGTGTTGCGGTCACCGACTTACATATGTATACCAAATTTCAACTCGATCGGTCCAGTTGTTTCGGAGCAAATTGGCTGTGACAGATGGACAGACAGACAGACAGACAAACACACAAGTGATCCTATAAGGGTTTCGTTTTTTTCCTTTTGAGGTACGGAACCCTAAAAAGTGGTAAAGCGAGCGTATTATTATAGCAACTTTTCAGCAGTGAGATGCCAGACCGAGAATGTTTGGTCAACAGTTTCCTTGGCAAAATATATTTATTGCGTAATCTAATAAACGTTCACTGTTTATAATAGTCGGGTAAAAGAAATAAACATGTAACTATCAAAACGATGTTAGTATTAAATTTTTAATGTAGGTACCTAACTGTAAATATTAACTCAAATTGATGATGCTTAATTTACTCAATGACGCCATTACGTCTAATACCATTTAAATCCTTTGTAACAAAGTTACTGAGAAATGTAAATTTAATTTTACTTTTACCTGTTTAGTGAATACCTACGATGTAATAATAATTCTTAGCTTTATTATAACCACTAGCACCCGATGGCGAAAGCAGCACGATCATAGGTCCTTGCGTTCATAGTCTTTTTGGCAAAACTTCAGTTTTTTTTGATAAAACCAATGACGGACAGTACAACAATCTTTTATATCTCTTCGTACCGATAACCACTTCATTATTTCGCGATTCAGATAACTCATAAACTAATGAGAAAAAGCGATTTCACAAAACTGATATAGCTGACAGGAACATGTGCTCTCGGCTCGTGGGCAGCAGGCCACTAGTATATTTTATAGACCAGCCAGTAATGTAAGTACCACTTTATAAGCTACATAAATCAAGCAACACTAACCCTTTTTGATGAAGTCATAAGAACTTTGTCGGGTCTTTTGTGTTCTGTATCGCACTCTGAGACGCCCGACCTATCGTATCGGTGATAGCCAGTCGACCCGCATCTCGGTGAGTGATAATCGAGCGATTGAGACAGGAAACTGAGCATGTTAAACTCATATATTTAAATCGTAAAAATCGTGAATATGACATGCTATTGCTATACCTACAGTCACCGCGCCGGAATACATCTCTCGGGGGGTTGCGAAATTCGCAAAGCCGCATGCTCAACCGAAATCAGTAACGAGTGCACTAGAAATGTCCTACTCAGCGTTTTAACTTTTCCTGAGTAAAAGTGTCTTATTAAACAATGTTGCTCCTTTAAAGATGCAGGAATAATTCAAAGAACACTAATAAAGCGAAACAAAATAATTGATTTTCATATTCTCCCGTTATAAAAAATATTAATCATAAAATGGCGTATGCGTGAAAGATAACGCATCTGTACAGTAGGAGAAAAGTAGATGACACCTTTTCTCTTCACGCACACATGCATAAATATGGCTAAAAATTATCGCATTAAAGTCTAACGATTAAATCGATGGTGGTACTGATTTAATCGGTCTATGTGAATTAAGGGAGCATGAAAGGATTGTACCTTTTGCCATTCATGGGTGGGTATACGCGTTTGGTGGCTGTGATATTTGGGTAAGTTAAGTAATACACACGCTTAGTTTTGGGTATGTCCTTTCTATTCCCGGAAGTTAAGGAACCTGAGGTTTATTTTAACTATATCCGCAACAGCGGCCCTCACATTCACGGCACAAAGATAAATTAGAAACGTTTATCTCTAAGTGCGTCTCCCTCACACTAGTGCCGACGAAAGAGATAGACATAGAGATAAACGGTTCTAATTTATCTTTGTGCCATGCATGTTAGGCTGCGGCCCTAGTTTGGGCCGGGGAAAGAAGCCTACTTTATACTTTTCGTTATCTTTTGGCTACCAATTTTGTTTATTGTTTTTATGTTAGTGCTTTTGTTTCCTTACAGAAACACTTCTCAAGACATAAGCAAATTAAATTAATTAATTCATACGTGATTCATACCTGTAAAATTCATGGAGGAACCCGAAGCATAAATAAATTATTTATTTCACCATCAACATTGTGACCTTACAATTTTGTCAAATGTGCTTTAATCAATTCATCGATATTTTATGAGATGATAATTATCGCTACAATTTGTCAAAAGTAGTTAAATAAAGCAAAAAATCATAAGATAATTGTCAATTATATAGTAAGTGATAAAAGTCGTGAATCGTGAATAACAACAGTAAACACGACGAAAACTTGACCCGTAGTTGATTTATCACCTACGAATTGTTATTGTTTGCGATTCTGGCGAGCGCTCATGTTTTGGTCGTACCCCATTGTAAATAATCAGCTTCAAATTCACGTAAGGAATCTATCCTCGGTTAAGGAATTTATTGACATTAAATTGTAATTTGCTAATATTTTTTTAATTGTGAAAATGAAAATGAAAATGAAAATATTTATTTTGCAAGTAGGCCACCTGGGCTCTTTTACATGTCTGAATCTACCAGCGCTTCGAAAGGTGACATCTGCTGAGAAGAAACGCCGCAAGAAACTCAGCAGTAAGTCTTTTTTCAACTTTGGCAGTACAGTTTTATCTAAAAACTAAAACAAAATGTGCAACATAAAAACCTAATGGGTACAAATTAATTCTAATAGATAACTAATAAGGGAGATGTATAGTCTCCACGTCTGGAAAAGTTAAGTGACTTAGAGATGTAAAAAGTCTCTAAGGGTCACAATAATAAAATAAAAATTGAAGCAAAGAAACATCTAAATAGATTAATCTAGGTTAAATGGAGGTGTAGACAGTCTCCACGGTCAAGTTGTACTACATAAGTTAATATTTTTTTATTTTATGACATTTAATCATATATTTTTCTTGACATTTAATTACACTCACGATTATAAATCAATGCTTGTACATTGAGATGTCTAATTTATATTGTAATTGTTTTATGAAATTAAAAAATCGAATCTAATCTAATCATACTACATATACTTGAGGATAAATATAAATATTTTAAATAAAGCCAGGTGAGGGTGATATATATCTCAAAAGTCTGTTCGCCAAGAGTTGATAAAAAAAACAGGGTTTCTTAACTTAATTTAATTTTACCGATGATAATAAGAAATTAAAAGGAAAAACTATATTTTTTTCATAAAATATTATTATTGAATAGCCTGTGTATGTCCCATTGCTGGCATATTATCGGACGACAATCATGACGAGTCGGAGGGAGAATAAAAGTCGGTGACGTTTAATCGTGAAACGTTCGTCTACCCTGCCATCAATTTGTAAAAACCTATCATCTTCTTTTAACGTATAGTACCGCCCGCCCGCGCGACAACAACTGCGTGCCTCGTACCAAAACAGTGCGCGCGGCGATAAGTGACGCCCGTCATACAGTGTGCGATAGTTAAGCGACAGTCGCTATTTCGAGATGGAATCATAATATTGATCAACTCTCGGCGAATAGACTTTAACTGGGAATTATTTTGCACTATCCCATATGTATAGTATGGGGCACCATTCACTATGCGGTTTTATAAAGAATTTCTCAGGAAATTGTGTCAAGCGGTGATCCAGAAGTAGAGGGTAAGAGAGTAAAGGACCTCAAGGGGTATCTGATTTACCCAAAATGTCATTGTATTTAACCACTATCAAAAGTCGCAACCATATTTCATTTTCTGGCACTTTATAGAATGTGTGTTTTAAAAAATCTCATAACTCTTAAACTACGAAAAATCGTGGAACATTATGGTGGCGAATCTGATACCCCTTCAGTTGCTCTCACTCTGGACCACCTTTTGACACAATTTTCTGGGACAGCCTGTATAAATCATATAGCGTTTCCGCGGAGAAACTAATATACTATATAATAAAATTAATAAACTATACCTATAGATTAAGCCCGCGGGCTTGTTTACTCTCATCACGAGCTAAATGACCTCTGAAGGTCTTGCATTGGCCAATTAAAAGGGTTTGCTGAAAATGAACAGAGCGCGAGGTCGTCGACCCGAGGCGTGTTTGTCAGTGGGCGGGCGGCGCTCGCGCCGGTGACCTTCACGATGGAGAATAGAAATAGAACAATTTAAATAAACTTATTACTGCAATGACATTTATTCGCCGTGGAATGCGTAAATTATTTAAATTGCATGAGGAAAAAGTTGAATGTCAGTGGAAGATCAGGATGATTGAGTATTTTTTTACAGATCGATTACGAAATTAACTACTTACACAACACACTTGGTAAACATACCTCATTCGCATTATTAAGTATGATTTTAAGGTCAGAGAGAAAGATCTTCCGTTAAATTTTGTGCTGTATTCATACAATATAAAACTAAGTTTTAAACTTTAAAGGTACTTATGTACATCAAATCAAATATGGTACTGGGCAAAGTTGAAATAAAAAGTCTTTAAGATAAAAATCCCGTTACGTGGTTAAATCGCGAGAGAATAGAAAAACTGGATTCAGAAAACTCAAGAACAAAGGAAATCGAGTGTACTTGAGGATACGCGACTCCCAGCTACAATACCAACAAAAATACTTGCTACCGATACAAAGAATTGTATCATTGATTAGCTAGAAAAAATACGAGTATTATGTGCCCAACGTTTCTCACACTTTATAATAATAATAATAATAATAATAATAACCATTTATTTGAGGCAAAAAGGCCCATAACATAAATACCTTACAGACTAACTTACGAGTACATAAGTAAAAATGAAACTCGTAAATAACTAGACTTATTAACTTACTAGTGGCTCAATTGCGACAAACTTAACTTTGCCGTTGGAAAACTGTTATCCACATACATCGACATAGGTCGCGGTCAGTTTACCAACACCGCAAATAACTTAATAATCGCCAAAAAAACATACCTCCGCCATTTTTGAAAAATTTTAAAAAACTGAAGCGTGAAAAATATTCTGTTTAATTATCGAATCTGCTCACAAAATTTCACGATAATCGGTTCAGAAACGCGACCTGTAAACGAGAACAAACGGACAGTCGGACAGCTGGACATACGAAAGAGTTTTATGCCCAAGCTGAAACGGAGACGCTTCGCTCGCTCGGTCGATTATGAGATCATTACAAAATATGACAGCAAAGTTCGATAACGTCCCATTCAAACGATGTTTTTACCCACCCACATAAGAGATGCGGCGCGCGGGCACAGCATGGCCAGGAATACGCAGGAGCCAGCGCAGCGTGACGGCGCGCGCGCCGTGACAGCGTCGCTTGACACAATTAAACAACACCAACTACTCGATATTGTAGTCTCCTTTGTGTCATAATATGACACAAAATGTATTTATTCTCCATTCACGCTACTACGAGTACTAATGACATGCTTCCGTTCTCAAAATGAAACGTTATTTCGAGCGACACAGCTTGTGACATCACAAGACCTTGCCGTCGTCGCTCAGCATACTTGTCACATGGATAAATACAATTATACAACAAAAATATTTTTCATAGGTACTTCATGAGTCGGTACCCTTAGTAGTGAGAAGAGAGAATAAAGACATTTTCTTTTGCTCCTGTATACAAAAAAATCTTTATAACACGAGTTAAATGTCACTTGAAATGCACATTAAAGCTAGGCAAGATGTGTTCTCAATTCAGGACATGGACCTTCTGCCTTATACGTGTTATAGATACAGGTTCCATAGAAGCTATCGTGAACACAGCTTGTGTAACAAGTGCTCGCAAACATTTGCATAAACGAAGTTATGTGAAAATCATTTTCCTAATTCTTTGTAAATAGTCTTGAACGAAAATAGCCTGTCTGTGCTGCCAGCGCTTCATACAGCAGAGGACATGCTTACAATAATACTAACATTTTTGAACAGAACTCATTCGTTACGTTTGTTGATTATTATTCACTGCTGAAAGCAAATGTATTCGTTGTTTTTCAGGCTCAAGCAGCAAAAAGCAAGCGCGGGGTCCCCCCACCCAGAGTCACGACGAAGCCCGTTATTTGTACCAATTTTTTTGACTAAAATGATATTTCTGGAAGATCACACTAAAATTCCTCCCGATCCCTAAACGAAATCCTGATCCACGCAGAAAGACATCCCTCTTAAAAAACATTCGCTAATAAAACCGGCTATTATAAATTATATCCTCTGCTGCACTGGGAGTGAAGAAATAGCATAGAATGCGTGCAGATGCTTATCATCCTGGCATGTCGTAAAAGTCGACTAAGGGACGGGTCCTCTCCAACATGGTGGACTATCTGTATGGGCGGTGGGCTGATCACCTGTCACCATACGGTTCGTCATACCATATTAGGACTAATTAATCGAACGTGGCCACAAGTAGTCTCGTGGCTCTGCCCACCCCATTAGGGATTTCGGGCGTGATAATATGTATGTATGTGTATTGCAACTTCATTTTTCAAAATCTGGCCACGCTTACAATGAATCGCATCAAGATTGTAATACATTAGGTCCTGCATCGAGATTCGCAAGCCACGCCTTAATACCCGAGCGGGGGTGCGTTGAATACTGATGGATTATATATCTCCCGCGCATGAAAGAGATAGCGTAGGCATTATGTACTTGGCGTACGCGCCAAATTAATTAAATGAAATGAAATTTTATTATTAAGGAAGTAACCAAGGAAGAAATCCTAATAGCTACCGAAATTTAAATGATATCATTTTGCTAAACAAAATCACAATGAAAGACGTTGTCGTTCAGCGACGCGAAAGTACCTAAAATGTGAACAAATAGAGGTTACTATGAAAAAAATTAGTTACCAGTTAGTTACCAGATTGTTGATTATATAACTAGTTGAAATGTTTGCATATGTATACTGTACCTACTTCAAATTTGGTCTCTTTTTTGTCCTCTATAGCTCGCGTAGCCACAATCGAACGACGCCGTTTTTGACGACGTAGATTTCAAAACCAATACCTATTCTTAGTCCGAGAATAATACGGTGTACAAACTACAGCTTTGTTAACGTTATAAATAATTATAAAGTGAATGCTCATTATTAAGATAACTTTCGTCGTATGGACTTTCAAAATCAGTACAATCTGTAGCCCGTTGAGTTATGTTTGACTGCATGACAAGCACGCGTTTGCAGTTGATGAAGCAACACACGAGCGGTACTAAAGAGCAGTGTTGTTTCGAGATATTTATCACCACTATATTTCTGCTTTCTCTGAGAATAACAAGGCATTATCTTGTATCTGACAACGAGAAAATAACAAGCTGAAATCACATCTGAATGTTCCGTACGGCGACAGAGCATGGGTCGCAACTTGGCCAGTCCTCCTGATCTCAGTGACACTTATCCAATAACTCTACAGAGATAACATAAGAGCACTAGTTAAATTGGTACGGTAATATCAGTTCTAAACTTGTTAGCGTAGGGATCAAAATAACATTATTAGTCTTTTGCAATGCAGGGAAATTGATTGGTGTCAAAGCTTGCATTACCTCTAGGCATCACATGCACCGCGAATGGGAATGAAATGCCATGCTTTGCTATCCTACTCTGCTATCCTGTCTTACTTATTATAAATGTGAAATTATGTGAAGGTGGTGGGATGTTTGGATGTTTGTTCCGCAATTACGCGCAATCAGCTGGACGGATTTGGATGAAATTTGGCTGATAGATAGACCATATTTTGGAATAAAACTTAGGACACCTTTTATTCCAATCCTATACGAAATAAGAAAAAACAAATATACGCGTCGAATTGAGAACCTCCTCCTTCGGTTTTTTTGAAGTCGGTTAATAAAACGCGGGCCCAGCTGGTGTGTGATAATTGTCACAATCAGTAAATTCAAACTGAAAACAACTGAAGTATATTCGAGTATATTATGTGAAAATATCTTCCGAGTTCCCATTATGATGCCAAGATTTCCTAAATATATTTTTTACATATAATTCCTGCTATTAAATTTTATACACATACATACATACATATTATCACGCCCGAAATCCCTATTGGGGTGGGCAGAGCCACAAGAGTACTTGTGGCCACGTTCGATTAATTAGTCCTAAGATGGTATGATGAACCGTACGGTAACAGGTGATCAGCCCATCGCCCATACAGATAGTCCACCATGTTGGGGAGGACCCGTCCCTTAGTCGACTTTTACGACATGCCAGGATGATAAGCATCTGCACGCATTCTATGCTATTTCTTCACTCCCAGTGCAGCAGAGTAAATTTTATAGTAATTAGCTTTATATGCTACGGTGGTCTAATTCTTTAAAGTGCGCGCTGATCAGCGGAGCAGACTGTAACGGCAAAGTCATTCGAGACAAATTTGAATGTAATAAGCTGATCAGCCGCTGCGCACGTTTATGAATCACATGACTGTGGTGAGATTCTGTAACTTGCACCGTACTGTGCTGTGCTGTTCTGTAACGTTCACCGTACTGTGCTGTGCTGTTCTGTAACGTGCACCGTACTCTGCTGTGCTGTTCTGTAACGTGCACCGTACTTTGCTGTGCTGTTCTGTAACGTGCACCGTACTGTGCTGTGCTGTTCTGTAACGTGCACCGTACTCTGCTGTGCTGTTCTGTAACGTGCACCGTACTGTGCTGTGCTGTTCTGTAACGTGCACCGTACTGTGATGTGCTGTTCTGTAACGTGCACCGTACTCTGCTGTGCTGTTCTGTAACGTGCACCGTACTCTGCTGTGCTGTTCTGTAACGTGCACCATACTCTGCTGTGCTGTTCTGTAACGTGCACCGTACTGTGCTGTTCTGTAACGTGCACCGTACTGTGATGTGCTGTTCTGTAAAGTGCACCGTACTGTGCTGTGCTGTTCTGTAACGTTCACCGTACTGTGCTGTGCTGTTCTGTAACGTGCACCGTACTGTGCTATGCTGTTCTGTAACGTGCACCGTACTGTGCTGTGCTGTGCCTTAACGTGCACCGTACAATGCTGTGCTGTTCTGTAACGTGCACCGTACCGTGATGTGCTGTTCTGTAACGCCAGCGCGTGAGCCCATAAAACCTGTTTGTGCCAACGGGTTCTTACGAAAAGACTTCAGTGAGGTTATACAAGTACTTAATATGAAAATATTATGTCTCCATTTTCTTATGGATATAAACTAAGTCATCAATTTAAATTAACTCATAATAAACTATAAGGACATAAAGATATCGTAATTGATGTTTGGACCTGTTCAGTTCGTTATTTTTATTTCTTATATTAATTGTGTCATGTACTATCACTGAATAAATAACAAAGATAAAAGAGTGCATGTACCTATAAACGTTATTTAGTTTTCAAGCAGAAATAAAAGTATGTTTTAGTTCCTACGTACATAATGTAACAGATATAACAATGAGCTCTAATTAATGATCATGCTGGTTTGATACAGTAGGAAAGTTTCAATTTAAACAAGGAAATATTTGCTTATCCTAAAAATCGATGGTTGGATGTTTGTTTGTTTATATTTGTTTTATTTGTTTGTTTTCATCCGATTACAATGTCACTTTGGTGAGTTGTAAATTTAATTGCAACGCTTGTTTAATATAAGTAAATGAGGGAAAAATATAGAAGGGAAGAAATGCAGACAACATTTATTTGTAATGCAAGGCTGCAAAGTTGTTATTCGGTGCAAGTGCTTGATATTTAATACAGAGCAAGCGAAGGATTAAAAGTAAAATCCCTCGCTACGCTCTCAAGTCAAAGGCACGAGAGACAAACAACTTTGCTGCCATACGAAACATGCAAATGTTCACCTCACCGCAGTGAGGAAACACGAGACGCAACAACGGCTAGGTCATGTTTGGTTTTTTGTTTAATGTTCGCCTTGCGATACCGCCTGTGCCCGCCCTGCGCCACCTCTCTGAACTTTTTTGCGCTGGCGGATAAGGTACAGTTTGCACTCAGATTTTGAGCAAGATAGAAATCCTTTCAGAGATGGTGAGATGAAAATCAAATGTCAAATCATTAAAAAAGAGACAGAGATTAACTCCATCGACAAGAGTGTAAGCTCTAACACATTTAAGAGCCCGAAGCCGGATTCTCTGTTCGTAGAGAGTTTTCGATTCGAAACGGAAAATGCTACTACGCGCTACAATCGAAGCGCATAGCAGTACGTGGCAATGAAAGAGTTATTAAATAATGAGAAGGATTATAGCTTAACTTTATAGGACAAAAACAGGGGTAATTTTTACATTTAGCGATATGAAAAGCTTTATTTTTACGAGTGTTTAAGTACTTAACTTTACCAACTTGTTATTTGATCTTTGGGTCAAGTCTTAGAAGTCAAATTTGAAATAGACCAGGCAAAAAATTATTGAGTAAAAATAGTCTTCTAACAGAATCTTATACAGGCTGACTGCTAATTCGACCTATTCCTTTGGAAGGGATTATACTAGAGCTAAATTGCAACAATTTCGGCCCAATTAATAGGGGTCTAAATTAAATGGTTTTCGAGTTATTCAATTTTGGCAAAGCAGTCACCCTGTATTTATACAGTCTCTTTGCGTGAGTCAAATTCGCACATTGAGGTTTTTTGATTAGTTTCAATCGTTGTTGCAAATCATTACCTACTAGCTAGGTAAGTACCAGCTGGTAAGAGACGAACTACCTAAAATATACTCATTGGAGAGTTCTTCTCATGAAATGAAATATTACTATAGTAGATTTGACATAATTGATGTTTCTTATAAAACGCTTACCCTCATATTCATCTCCTTTCCAGTCATGGCGCACATTCACACAAGCACGACCATCACAATAGTTTTCTGAGGTGATAATTATAAACAAACACGGCGCGTGAGACGATAGCCTCAGGCGATTGCGTGTGCGTCGACAGTGGCAGCAACACTGAGGGTGAGACCCAGACAACTCAGATAGCAAATACTTCGGCTTTCTCCGTCGCACCCCTGTCACAATGTTAAGGCAAGATAGAGAAAAAGATTGCCAGTTCTAGAAAGTGCAACGAAATGCAGTAAAACATTATTTTTTTAATCTATAGGTTATTATGTTGATTTAAAGCTTAATAGCATTGTGTATTATCGTACCACGGCATTTTGAATATTTGTCTACATTCCTAGGTATCAAAGTGTGAAGTTAAATGTTACTAAAGGTAACAAATTATAATGACACAGATTAAAAGTTAGTCAAGACAGCACTAAAATGAATGTCTGCGTATAAATAAAACGTTAACAGCTCAAGAGTCGCATGACATGACACTGTAAGCACACAACAAATAATCGAAGCGCTGTTTACCTATACCATGCCAACTTGAGATAATACTGAACATTTTACTTTAGAGTAAAATTTAATAAAAACAAATAACTTCATACCTACTCTTAGCTTAGCTAAGCGCGTGACATAAAAAACATTCTTAATTGATAATAATGTTTAATTGAAACGGCGTATCTCAGTTAAATGTCAGTCTAAATAAGGCAGTCGGAGCAAGGCGCGGGCGCCGGCACCCTTATCTCAGGGGTTAACGATTTTAGCATGGAAAAGTACAGCACGATTACGTGGGGCCTATAAATAGTGGGTCGAGCGATGCAGGGCGGGCGAGGCGAATGTGACAACGCCAATGCGCATTTTGGCACGGATTTTGGGAGTTCCGATGCAATCAGAATAGACTGACACAATTTATGACCATAAATTCAAGTTCTAAATACGTGATAATGACTATTACATAAGGAGAAATAAATAGTCTACTTCGTTTATGAATGAAAGGTCTATCGTTGATATGAGAAACATGTTAGTTTGTAGAAATTCCTTCGCCCTAGATAAATAATAGGTACATTGCATATTAAGGGCGGTAAAGAAGCAAAATGAACGGAAGGACATTCAACTAGTTTATAAAAAATAATTTTGTTTCTAATTTCCCGTTTTATTGTTATTAATTTATTACTGCGGACATTTTAAATTTTGAATCTTTATGCATAAACTGACATAGGTACTTATTGTAAATGCTAACCATTTTATGCATGTCATTATATGACAGAACATGCTGAACTTACTTGCCCGATTTTATGATCTTTGTAACCGTGTTTTCTGAGCAAATAAATATTCTGATTTCTGATTCTGATTCAAAACCCGAGCAAACAGCGAGGGCTTTAATGCTACCGCCCGTGCTACACACAATGATTTACGCCATACCTACTTGCATCGCGAGTAAAAAAATTAAAAATAGGGTAAAGCTTACTATTTAAATAGCGTCCACATGTATGATTAATAACATTGTGTGTAACTCGAGCGGTACGGCAATTATCAACGTCGCGCAATTACAGGCCTCGCTCTTCGCTCGGACTCTGAATTTCCCTTCAGTAATAATAGCTACTTTACCGCCCTTAATATACAATTTAATATAACAGTATAAGCATAAATAGTAACTAAATTAGTGAAAACCTAAAAAAGAACGAGTAATCGTTTGTTTTAAAGTATGCTCGTCTTGTCGACGCGCAAATTTCGGGCAAATAAGACGTCCTGAGAAGACCTGTTTCTGTGTACACCTCGCAAACACCTTTAATGGATTCGTGGGGTCAATATTGGCAACTGGCACTGTTACACATGAATGTGCATTGAATATTTCACGAATGTGAAAAAGAATGAATTTCAAAAAAAATGTACGTCATTAAGGCGTTGTTAAGAAAAAGTTTAAAAAGTCCCTCTGTGTTACGAAAATTTGCCATATAATTGTATGGCTAATTTTCGCATCACAGAGGAACTTTTTAAAAAAAAATCTTAACAACGCCTTAATTTCGTAATTTTTTTGAAATTCACCCAAATAGCATTTTCCAAAGAGGAGCCATTTACAAGCTTTAAGACTTCAGAAGTTGAGAGAAACAATTTGATCAAGTTTTATTTGGGTCTTGGGAATTAAGAACTAACATCATCCATTTGGCTTAACGATCATATTATCATTCATTACGCATCAGTTATAATAATGAATATACTTCCCTTGAATTGAATACAATATTATAAACACTCAAGCGTCCAATAGTGTTTTTAAATTTAAGAAATCTACTTTACGCCGCTGGACGCTGTTTCAAAATTACTAAAGATTTGCATATAAATGACGAAAGATACAATTAAGTTTCGATTGAGTTGCAAAAAACTTCAACGTCTGCGTAAGGACAGACATAATTTAACGATTTTGCAGTCTTAATAAAAGTAATTAGAGGGAATTTATGTGATATTTTTAATTTCGACACCAATAACAAGCCAGTCAAGGAACGGAATGCTACGGCAAAAACACATAAGAACGAAGGAAGCTTTTAGAAATATTTTTACGATATTTACAAGTGTAACCAAAAAAAACATTTAGGCAAGGGTTAGATAACAGAAGACATTCCGTATCCTTTCGATAGATTAAAGAATTATCTATCCGATGGTGGTAAGATGATAGCATACGCTTGCATATACTGCGATTTTGTTTAAATCATTAATTCTTAATGTATTTGTAATTACTTTTTTAACAATATCATACTTGTTGTTACAATAATGTATGTATCTGCATAGAGTAAAACCTGATTGCTCGTAATGAAGTTGCCATTGTCGGGAATGGAACCCGTTGCGGTTGACCGCACCCTCCGCCGCAACTCGACACCGCGCCGATGATACATCGTCTAGTTTATATTTTTGAATGAATTACAAATGCATTTATATTAAACGAATGTATCACTTTGGTCAGCGTCATTTTGCTTGTCATAATTTATTGGGGATGAATGGAAATGATGCACTTACGTACGACGATCAAATTTTCAAAATCTATTACACATTTTTTGCTTTACAATGAAAAGTAAGTTGTGTCTTACGTTTGGCTCAATTTTCATTCGATGAGGATATCTGACATTTTTATCACTTAGGTTAGGAATGATCATGGTTAAAATTGTTTCGCTGCAGACAGTAGGTTTTGGAGATATGAAACATTCAGACAAAGAAAGGGGAATCCAAGCGATCATACTTGTGGCTTTTACCTCGCACAACGCACATCTTGAACACCCCTGATAGACAGACAGCACAAACAAGAAACTGTCAAACCGGAGATAAACCAGACAGAATAAGCACACAGTTTTTCATCCATTATTTGGCAAATAAGATTCATAAGTCACCTTGCAGATAAATGTGTGAATTAGGAGCTGCTGTGGATCTATTGATCGAGATTGTTTAAGATCGCAAGTCGATAATCATGCATTGCGTCAGATGGGATTAGGTATTTCTATAAGTTTCAATAATCCATAATCTTTGTAATCAGGATGTTGAGGCAGACTCTTGATTTAGATGATCGATTTTGTATAACAAAAGTCGTTCGACGACCAACCGACTGAACTTCTGTACCACTGTGGAACTAGGACAAAGCATGCCGGTTATTTTACTCAAATCACTGCATTCAGAATTGGCTGTTTGTAGAAAAGTCGTGGGCAGTAACGAAGTTAGATAGCGCTCGCACGTTATCTAAAGTGGACACTCGGCTATATTTATTTTACGCATATCACACATGACCTAAGACAATAGTCATTGTTCCAGCTTTGCGTGTACTAAGTAAGAGAAGTATTTTTCCTATGAAATGTAAATAATATGATACGTGTAATTTTTTAGTATCATGGTCTTTTCTGTTGAGTTTTAAAAGAAAACTAATGGCACTATCCTGCCGTGTGATATTCTAACGTACGCAGGTCAGCAATGAGAGACACATTCAAGTTTAGACCGAATGACTTTGTCCCTACAGACTATTAAACTGCTGGACGTAAGAGAGACTGGACATGCAGTGGCTAGAAGCTAGTAACTGCTACTAACAAAGAAGACAAAGTATCTCCGTCATGAAGTCAAATTATAAAATACTTTGGAGTCAACTAGAGATGACCTGGAGATGCAAATAGGCTTTACAATGCTGTAGTTCCCTTCTTTCCTTTTGAGGTACGGAACCCTAAAAAATTATCAGCATTTTATGCGGTACAAAACACCAATTCTTAAAATACCAGAATCATACAACGTACTCTCGCCAGGGTTAAAGTATGGTACGTGAAGAACATAATAACTAAAAGAACAACGCAATTAAGAGACGTATTACAATATTACAAAGCTGAGCAACGTCACATTCTTGCGATTTTCTCGATTATTTAAGTGAAATTCTCAAATGTTTACAATCTTGTGTATACATTATCGTTATACTGTGCCCTTCATGGAAGTTTCAATAATTAAAAAAAAAACTCGAACGCGTTAATCGTTTCATCCGTAAGGAAATAGAGACATTTACTTCAACGCGTTCAGAGCCTTATTAGCTCTTGTAATCCACTTTTAGAATTCCTTCTTTGGTTACTTCCTTACGGACATTTAATTGATTTGGCGCTTACGCCAAGCACATAATACCTACGCTATCCCTTTCTTTTATGCGCCCCTCTATTGCCCTTCTACATATATAATCCATCACCATCCAACGCACCTCCGCTCTGGTATTAAGGCGTGGTTTGCGAATCGCGATGCAGGGTCTTAAAGAATCACATGACAAAATAAATGAACAAGTTTCGGTAACTCCTGTCCTGAAGACTGCTCGATCTTAACAACTGGTAAACTTCTACATTCAACTGATACTTTATTGGGTACATTCAACTTATGATGGATTTGAAGAAAGTTTGGAAATAAAAAACACGATAGTTTCTTATATTATAAATGCGTAAGTGTGCGTGTGTGTGTCTGTGTCCGTCTCTCTTTCTCTATCTGTCTCTGTGTTTCTCAGCCTGTCAATTGTGCACTTCGATAAAACTAGGCACAAATAGAATAGGTCCCGATCCTTGACTCCGCCGAGCGGTCTGGGAATTTCCACTCCGAATGTTTGCTCGAAATAATCGCTCAATTGTTTAATATTTAGTAAATATTGACAGTGTAATACTAAAGCTGATAATGAGGAATTTACCTATAACTAATACTTTCTTCTTTAAATTGACTTGGGTAATTAAAATTAAGCATAACTGAAATAACGTTACCTTTTGTTATTCTGCACCTCTATTTGGGACGCTAAGTGATATTGTAGCGACTCGCGAGCGAGATTCTCATCCTATTCTTCTGCACGACGCGTAATGCGTAAGAGCGGGACGCGAATCACGCTCGCGAATCGCTACAATATCACTTAGACGTTCCCGAATAGACGCCCTGAACACATTGAACTTTTTTACAAGATTTATCTTATCTTCGCTTGCAAGAAGCATGGGCGCCGCCAAAATTACTTTCAGGGAGGTGCATCAGCATGAACACAATATATTGTTAACTAAAAACATATTTATTAATCGTTTTCTGTGTAGGTATATGCTTTCCTGACAGGGAGGTGCAAGTGCGCCCCCTTGCACCCTCCTGCTGGCGCCCATTCTTGCAAGTAAGTTTAAGCAAATGTTTCACACTCTGTACTATGAGCCTGCTAGCATCAAGAAAAGCTGTTATCTCGAACGTTTAACCTTGTAAAATCCATCGACTTCATTTTCCTACCCTAATCAGGAGCACTGATTTTACCCTCATCGCTCATAGATGCGTAAAGATCCTGCCGACAAACAGTGTTGTTCAATAAGGACGACTAGAAATCGTTTTCATCTTTAATGTAAATAGCCTAATTAGCAATACTACAGTGAATGATTAAGGTAAGTACAACGAGTAATTGTTTCTATATACTTAAATTGGGTCATTTGATTTAAACGGTCACAAATTGAACTCAATGAAGTCAATAGCATAATTAGCATAGGTTGAATGGGCAATGCGTTCAATACCATGTATATAATAAGCTCATTCATTAAAGACTTTGAACTGTGTATTTTCCGGGATAAAAAGTAGGCTGTGTCACTCTCCGACCCATAAACTATCTCTGTGCAAATCACGTCGATATGTTACCTACTCCATTGCTGCATGAAAGAATGACAAACCAACAAAAACAGCAAGGGGGCGTTCCTCACCATAATGACATCAATTAGTTATTGCATGTCACTTGGATATTTAAAAACAAATAACAAACTTAAAAAAAAACATTAACTTAAGAATAAATACCGTATTTCCGTAACAACAATTTGCACGGAGATTTCAATATTTTTAACATACCTATATCATGATGAAAAATATATTTTTTTTAATCTGGTATTGGTCTTCCACCTAGAATTGTTACTTATGTATAGATAAATGACTTAATAAGGAAGTAGATACGAAAAATATATCGTAACTTTATACCTTTTAATACGCAGTTAATAAAAAACGACCGAGCGAGCGAAGCGTCTCCGTTTCAGCTTGGGCAAAAATGCTTTTGTATGTCCAGCTGTCCGGTCTGTCTGTCCATTTGTTCTCGTCTACAGGTCGTAGTTCTCAACCGATTCTCGTGAAATTTCGCGAAAGATCGAAGAATCAGATATACCTATTTTTTATGAAATTCTAAAGAACCTGCAGATAAGATTCGACCTGGAATCTATGAAAAGTCGTACTTTTTGGCAGGTAGCCTATTAAGTAGGGATGAAAAGAATAGAGGTATGCCTGCTACTTCTAATAACTTCAACTCGGGAGTGCGATGCTCGGTATCAGCTGATCGCATAGTTGGCAGGTCAACGCCGATCTTATTGCCAACAAGCACAGCACGAGGCAACGAATCGTATCACGTGGTATCACGAAGATCTGTCTATTCTTCACCAGCTCATATACACGTGGGTTTTTAAAAATGCATTATACTGGGATAAGTCCTCAACAACTAGATGCAACGGGTTCCTTGGAAAATATGTTGTTCCAAACAAGTTAGCTCATTGTGGCATAATTAAACAAAAATGTGGGTATCCCATACCTTCAAATTTTGAGAATATTCTCAGAAGTTATAGAGAACTTATCAGTTGAAAGTTCCGCGACTTGAAAAACTTTCTTGTCGGTGCTGTAGATGGAAGTAAAATATGAGATTATTGACTGTTTAATGTTTCGACTAACAGTATTACGTAAAAAAAATCACGAGGTTTCCACCGTCACGGTTGACTTGTTCATCATGATTTCGTAAAAATCCATAAATTATGTACCTAACATCAAATAATATCGAAACTAATTTTAAAATAAGAAGTCATCAACTTCAACTGCTATATTCGAACATCGATGGAAAATATCATTTTGCACAAATGTATAAATGAGAACTGTAATATTTAGTTATTTTGTCCGTTGCCATTTTTATATTTAGCATTTTAAAACAAACACGTAAAATCCGGTCTATAAAACACATCCAGATGCGCTGTTGTGAATCCAAGCTTGATGCGCGTACGCAAATGCAAAAACGTTCGTTTTGGATCAAATCCAAATCGCGGAACAAGGATTTAAAGCTTGAGTCATTAAATTGAAGGAGTTACCTAAAGTTATTTTTAACGCATATTAAAATATGTCACAAATAAACGGATAAACCGCCTATTAGGGCGACATAAAAAAATAAACCAAACTTTTTAAATATGGACGGCATGCATTAGGCTATTGGCACTGGTTGGACAATTATATTGATCGTCAGTAGATAATATTGATCGGTATTATACAATAAGATAAACTCGTCAAATAACAAAGAAAACGAATTCGAAAATTGAATGAAACAAAGAACTCTTGTGGGAAGAGATAGGTATGTAAAACAATTGAGGAATGAACATAGTTCCTAAGCGTTACAGGTAAATCAGATGAGGGATTTCGTTTTTGAATGTGTGATTGTGATTGATATGGAAAAGAATAAGTGTAGGTATGCGTATTTTGTGTTTATGTATTTTAAATATGGAACACTAAACGAACACAACACCAATATATTCACCTATACCTATAACAGATAAGCGCTATAATTATGACCAATCGTCAGAACAAATAGCAGGAGTCATTTCACAAAGCTACTAGGTAAATAAAGAAAGAGACAATTAAGCATGTTAGGGCCGTAGAGCTTATGAAAGTTCATATAAAACTCAAATAATGAATCTCGCGTACTAGAGAATTCAAAATGTATTCCGATTGACTTCGTAGTTTAGCATAGCGTGTATAGTTCTACCATGAAATGCAATATAGGCGTAATATATTTAATTAGCTTTAATTTTATAAAGCACTCGTTTACACTGCGCACATATTAACGCCATGACACTAAGAGAGATATAGATTGAAAGAGACACTACATCTTCTGTCTCACATTTTATTAAATCGCCTTTGTTTACAAATAACGACACGAAAAGAACTTTTTTTTTAACGCCACTTTGATGCGTAAATAACAATCATATTATCGTGGTTCTACTGCAATATCGGCTCCAGCTCAAAACGCAGTTTTATGGGACAGAAATAACCATGAAATTGGACCAACCTTGCACGGTGCACAAAGGAATGCGCCGCCCCGGGCCGGACCTGCCGCAATAACACAAACTGAATTATGATAGCTTCCTACAATTAAATTCAAACAGTAAAGTTGGAATAGATTTCCAACCTGTAGGTATTTAATTTATCTCTAGGTTGAATAAATTGACCGTGCGCAACACACAATCAGCTAATATTAATTATCGGTTTAGTTATTCCCATAATTAGGTATGTGTACCCGGTGTACCTATTTACCCTAGAGCCAAGCGGGCAATGGCCCGGGGCGGCAAGCTGCGAGGGGCGGCGAAGCCTCGCGGCCTTCTGTGGAGCGCCTTTTATTATCAAGCGTACCTTCTTACGTCCATATAATATTTTTTATTACTTAATGAGGCGGCAAAGTTAACTGGCCCGGGGCGCCAAATCTTTAAATACGCCTCTGTGAGTAACCTAAATAGGTACGAGTACGCACTGGATAGATAACGCAAGATGCTGTAAGCCGGCAGGACAACACGCAGGCTGCAATCTATCCTTATCACAGCTTTTATACTTCGTCTACAGTAAAAAGAGCGCTGACAGCCATATAAAATGTATGGCCGTCCCCCTTGGTGATACATGGTGAGGTATAAGACTACCCCCCACCCCCCACCCCCCACCCAACATCACGTGTATTTTTAGTACCTACAAAAAAAATATTTGAATATTTTAAAATATTATCTTAAATACAGGTATAAAGTATAATCTTATTTTAATCGGCGCTTTTCGATTTCAAAATCGCTCGTTTGAAAAAATAATGAAAAAATAAATACACGTAATATCTTACTACACCCCCCACACCGAGGTTTGAAATTTGAAGGAGACATTCCTCGAGTACCCTAGAGTTGCACTAAGGAGGGTTTTTTTTGAAATTTCATCCCTAATGGGGTGGAAAGGGGTGATAAAGTTTGTATGGAAAATACCGCGGGCGAAGCTGTGGCGGGTTCACTAGTATTATATATAATGAAATGACCCTTGAGCTGGGTCCTTAACTATACTTATACATTATTTGGTTAGTTATCTGTTACCTACTTGTACGACTTGCATTTGCTTGAACGGTATCCTAGACGGTGAGTCCATTTAATTAAGTACTTGGGTCATCATGTCACGTCTGATCTCAAGGACGATATTGACATTAAGCGGGAACGGAGGGCTCTGTGTGAGAGTCATGATAGCGCGCAGATTCGAGCGGTGTTTACGTAAAGCTTTTTGCACATTTATGAACACGTGCAGCCTGTAGGGGAACTACACGCAAAAGTCGTATAGCGCCCTCTGCGTTCTCTTCAACAAGCATAGAAATATATAGTAAGGAACTGCCCAACGCGATTTTCGCGATGTCACTTTTTTGGTATCAAATGACGCCATCGCAGACTCGGTAAATACTGCCGATATCGGCATTCTTATTACATTGAGGAAAGGTCCATTATTGGCTGATTTATGAGTTTTGTATTTGTAGTTCGTAGCTCCTAGCGAGCAATGAAAGACAGCGATGATTAAGACTGCGTAAATGTCATAAGAACAGAGACGTCGGCTATAGAGCTTCGTAGTTTATAAACGTGTAAATAGATGGCGTTACCGATGACGAACGATCATTTGTTCAACGCAGTTGTATTGAACGCCTTCGTTGCATTCAGGGCGGTGCAGCGGTGATGGGTTGCGCCGCTGCTGCAGCGCCTCGGGCAAGTCTGCTTCCGCGCCAACAAGCGCGCGCGCGTCGACTCCCGCGCAGGGTACGCTCCAATGCCAACACTGTCATGGCGATGATAGCTGCCAAACTGGACGCCCATACATCCGGTACTGTCGCTATGTCAGGGGCATAGGATAATATTTTATAACTTATTGTGATTATTTTATTATTGTTTTGTTTTATGTACCAAATCGATTTATTGTATATTTCTGACGTTCAAATATTGAACTATTGTTTATTTTGACTTTTAAATTATTTAATTATAAAAGCATTTCATGATTATTATTATTACTATTGGAGTTTACTCCTTAAGAACCGATTTTCATATATAAGCCCGGGATATGAAAAATTATTATGGGGAGTAAAATCAAACTACGATGTCACACTGTCACACGGTACGGACTCACAAGAAGTCACACGAAGTTTGCCGAAGGCGAAGATGCGTCGGTCGCTTCGCATTGCATACAGATATAGTGAATAATATGTTTCCAACGGCACAGCCATCGGTAAAACTTGGATCTCAATCGGAAGACGTCGGGACCCGAAGTGTCAATTAATTATTGTATTTAATGAGTGGCATGTTTATATTCATTAATATGAAACATTATTATTTACTGTCAAATGTCAAAATGAAAAATGACAGCATGGTATGATGGGTACTGGTTTAATTTATAACCGTTCGTAAGGAGTAAACTCCTGACGCGCGTCAGAGCTGACACACACACACTTTTCTTAATGTTTTATATGGGATTTTTAACAAAATGAGTCTAAGTTACTTGAAATAAATGAATTTGAATTTAAATCATACCCAACGGTATCAACCAATCCAAAACAAAACACAAACCAAATGGCTCTCACTTGAATCATCTTCGGATAACAGGATGCATGAGTTACATGTGCATATAGCGCACCGAGATAAGATAGCTATATCAATAGTTAAACATGTAGTAGTATTAGTAGGTTAATGATTTTGAGATAAAGTATACGTTATTCCACACAGCAGATAATGAAAGGATTTTATAATGATACGAGATCTACCACGATCTCCTTTTGCAATTCAATTCAGATCCTTAACTAAGTTGCGACCCTAGCAAGGTTTACACGGGGATAAGTTATCACCGTCTTATCTCTAAGTGCGTCTCTCTCACACTAGCGCCGACGAAAGAGATAGTCAGAGAGAGGTTAAGTTATCCCCGTCTGAACCTTGCTAGGGCCAATTTCCAACCTATCGCTATTTCGAATCACAATCTGGGGCCCTAACATGAATGATATATTAAACCCGTTTATCTCTATGACTATCTCTTTCGTCGGCACTAGTGTGAGAGACGCCCTTAGAGATAAGACGGTCTATCTTATCTTTGTGTCATTCATATTAGGGCCGCAGTGGTGTAGCTACCGCAAGGCTACATAGTGTTGTGCACCGGGGCCCCCAAGCTCAAGGGACCCTCAGACCCTGAACAGCAAACCTCGTATTGAACTTGCTAAAAAAAAACCCACCTTTAGAATGTAAGTAAATAAAATGGTTTTTTTTTTTGCACCAGGGCCTTTGGTTATTTAGCTACGCCTCTGACCACAAAGTTGCATGTTTGAAGGTGGCGTTTCAGTTGAGGCTGCTCTGCAACTCATCATCACATCAGGTTATAACGTCCCACTGCCGGCCCTAACATGCATGCCACAAAGATAAATTAGAACCGTTTATCTCTATGACTATCTCTTTCGTCGGCACAAGTGTGAGAGAGACGCACTTAGAGATAAACGGTTCTACAGATATAGTGAATAATATGTTTCCATCGGTAAAACTCGAATCTCAATCGGGACGACGGGACCCGAAGTGTCAATTAATTATTGTGTTCAATGAGTGACATGTTTATATTCATTATTATGAAACTTTATTATTTATTGTCAAATGTCAAAATGAAAAATGACAGTATGGTATGATGGATACTGGCCCCCAATTCTCGATGCATTCGAGATAATGTCGATTGCGAGATTAAACGTCAGATTCATACAGTTGTGTCTAATGACTGTATGCACTGATGTTTAACCTCGATTGTGAGATTATCTCGAATGCACCGAGAATTGGGGGCCTGCTGAAGCTAATTGAGAGAGCACGATAATACGAACTTTTCCGATAAAACACGATGGACACTAATTATGCACTACATCTGTAATTTATCTTTGTGCCATGCATGTTAGGGCCGCTGGGTAGGCCTCTCATAGTGAGAGGGACTGGGCAGTCCCCACGCGCGCCCAGTGCGGATTGCGGAATGACGGAGTTTCTTATAAATAATACGTAGGTATTTTTCTTATAAAGACGAATACAAGAACAAGCACATCAAAAAGTTCGTTAAAGGATTCATTTAATCTGAATAATACGTACACAAATAACTGAGCAGTTGAGATACTCTGAAAAGTACCGAGACCAGACAGTTCACTGCCCTGTAAAACAACAACGTCGGGATGCTGAAAGGAAAGGAAAAGTATGTACTCGTATGTACTTTCAGTTAATAAATCTGTAATGTAAATTGAAGTGCACATTTCTTATCAAATCTGTAGAAATGACGAAGTTATAGTACATTGTGCATCTAGGGCCGTAAGAAGGAGATAACTAACGAGAGTCTGTTAGAAGCCCGACGCCGATAGGCGAGGGTTTTTATGACTCGAGTTTGTTATCCCCTTACTGCCCGTGATACACACAATGTTTTTCATCACATTTGCGAGGAGATGAAATAAAAATTAGACAAAAAAAGTATATATATTAATTTTATTTCCATTTTACATCGTGAATTACCATCAGGTGGGTGTTCATAAACTGAGCGTACGTTGCGATCAGCGCGGGGCAGCTCCGCCGGCTTGCGGCTCGCGCGCCCCGCCGGCTGCGGCTCCCGAGCAGCTCCGCCGACCTGGCGCACTTAACTGCCCGCGAGAGTTCGAAACCATACAAAATCCATAATTCCCTAGGGAGTTATGGATTTTGTATGGTTTATAACTCCCGCTGACGGCGGGGCCCATAGAGCAGTTAAATCAGCTATAGTTGCTCTATACGCTTGCGTATAATAACACCCTTTCCGAGCAAGTGTGATGAAAAAGATATTTACAAAAAATGATTCAGGGGGACAAAATAAACTCAATAGAATACAAAAACCGGTCAAGTGCGAGTCGGACTCGCGCACGAAGGGTTCCGTACCATTATCTTTAAAAACGGCAAAAAAATCACGTTTGTTGTATGGGAGCCCCATTATTATTATTATTTAGTATTTGTTGTTATAGCGGCAACAGAAATAAGTCATCTGTGAAAATGTCAACTGTCTAACTATCACCGTTCATGAGATACAGCCTGGTGACAGACGGACGGACGGACAGACGGACAGACGGACAGACGAACAGACGGACAGACGGACAGCGGAGCCTTAGTAATAGGGTCCCGTTTTTACCCTTTGGGTACGGAACCCTTAAAATGTAGTTTTTAGAATTTTTGTCTATACATATTTCTGTGTCTGTTTGTTTGAAAAGGTATTGCAGGAAAACTACTGAAGGGAATTTGATAATATTGTCACAAAGTGAGTTAAGGAAAGTCCCGGGTAGAATCAAATGTATTATGTAATCGAGTGACTATACAAGAAAGATACAGCAATATTAAATTTAAGGTGATAGTAAAGACGGGTGGTGGTCTGCGCGTACGCCGTAGCAGGCACAGCTAGAAAAAATATATACTTATTCATCCAAAATCCCCTTAAGTATATTGTAAGCAACAACTTTCATTGAAGATATTTGCAAACAATTATATTGGTCACGTAGCGACTCCGCTCCTTTTGAATTTGGTTGAAGGTCTCCTTATTTACCAGCGGCCATAGCAAAGGTTTACGCGAGGATAAATTATCCCCATCTTATCCCTCAGTGTGTCCCTGTCATACTACTATCGGAGAAAGAGTCTCACTGAGAGGGGACATTCTCGCTGCGGGCGACGGAATAGTGACGTACGTACGTACCAAAATATTTCACATGAAGGTTTCAATGTCTTGAAAATATTGTCGAAGTTACAATGTACGTAAAATCCAAGTTTTCTTTAGTAAATTTCTTTTTCATCACACTTGCTCGGAAAGGGTGTTATTATACGCAGGCGTATAGAGCAGCTATAGCCGATTTAACTTCTCTACGGGCCCCGCCGTTAGCGGGAGTTATAAACCATACAAAATCCATAACTCCCTAGGGAGTTATGTATTTTGTATGGTTTCGAACTCCCGCGGGCAGTTAAATGCGCCAGGTCGGCGGAGCTGCTCGGGAGCCGCAGCCGGCGGGGCCGCGCGACCGCAAGCCGGCGGAGCTGCCCCGCGCTGATCGCAACGTACGCTCAGTTTATGAACACCCACCTGATGGTAATTCACGATGTAAAATGGAAATAAAATTAATATATATACTTTTTTTTGTCTAATTTTTATTTCATTTCCTCGCAAATGTGATGAAAAACATTGTGTGTATCACGGGCAGTAAGGGGATAACAAACTCGAGTCTGTTTCTGTAGCGACGCGTAAGCCAGATTTCTCATCTCGCTCTTACGCATTACGCCTCGTGCGGAAGAGTGAGATGAGAAATCAGGGTAACGAGTCGCTACAGAGTCACTTAGCGTTCCCGAATAGAGGCGCTGAACTTTATTTCATACAGTAAAGTTTTAACTCATTCTTCCAGCCAGCATCGTTATAAACACTGTCATAATAATTTATTTTATCGGTATTAAATCGAGCGGAACCTGGCGGCCCTGGCGCTCGCGCAAGGCGTCGCAGGCGCAATTGCAGCCCTTTTATTGTAATTTATGACCGAGGACGACTCGGTCCTTCCTCGTCGCGTATAAGTCTACTGACTTATCTGTCGACTGTCAAAGTTCTTATCCAAGCAAAACGATACTTTATTTCGATGCATTAAGAACTTTTACACTCCACTTTAGTCCGCAAATGAACTAGTAGATCTATAAGTTGCATTGCAAATGATTGGTAATTTATTTATTAGTCAAATTAAATTTATACCTACAGCATGATAGTTTACACCCAAGAGCAGTGCAGGAAAAAAAACACAGGAAGTACTTAATTAATTAACACAGATACAGCAATTAGAACAAACAATTACTTTTATCTACACCCATATCATAAATCCTCCATTGGTTAATCAAAAACCGTAGGAAATGACCACCATTTTGACAACCAATTAGGAAAAACCAGTGCTGCGATAAAGAAATAACATGACTTCTTTATCGTTTTTAGTAAAGAAATGAGATTAAATTTGGAACAGCTGTCAAAACTCAAGTGGGTCTCTATTCTAGTATCCATAGATATTAAAACAATTATTGATACGAAACGTCAATTCAGTACCATATTTTTTTAATATAAACTGCACAATATTTGATCTCGAGTGACGTGAGAATAGAGACTTCATCCGTTAGTCCATGATTTAAAAAAAAATGGTCTTGACGGAGGATCGGATCGGCGCCATGTTGGTGTTTTGCTGAACGAAAGTAGAATTAATTGAATAGAAAAAGTTGTTTGTAATTTACATTTTAGTTGAAAATATGAATGTCTTCTCGGAGTGTGTGTGATGTGAAAATGCGCCGGATATCGGAAATATGCAGCTACGATTGCAACAAATAACTTGTTGCCAGAAAATATTGTTTCTGAACCCATCATGGAGGATTTATAATATGTGTGTAGATAAAGTTATGTATGCAACTCTGCATAATTTGGCCTTAAAACACACGTGCGATCTTATTATGAAACTCGCCTGTCGCCTCGTTTCATGAAAACCGCACTAGTGTTTTAAGGCCTATCATTATGCAACCGTTGCATAAACTACTATTACCTAATCGAGAAGGAGCATAACAATACGTAGTATTAAAAAAATCATTTATCAAAATCATATTTCCTGTGCAATAAAGCTTACTACTCAATCAATGAATTTCTAATAGAAAACTGGGAGCCTTACTAAATTTTGATTCACAGTTATTATAGCTAACTGTATCTATTGGTATAAATAATTAGTAATTCAAGGTATCAACGTACCTATTTTTGCACGCCAAATTTGCAATTTGCAAGTTTTGCAAATCAAATGTCATCAATTGTACCCTTGTTCAGCAAATGAATGATTTTGATTTTGACCTATCATACCATCAGTACGGTTCATCATACCATCTTAGGACTAAGTCATCGAACGTGGCCACAAGTAGTCTTGTGGCTCTGCCCACCCCATTAGGGATTTCGGGCGTGGTGCTATGTATGTATGTATACCATCAGTATACTATAAGTAGTTGAGTGCAGTGGTAGCCTAGTGGTCACACGCGCAGCTTCTAATGCAGAATTGTCGCGGGTTCTAATAAGGTGCCAGGCGCGCAGTGCAGCCAGTTACGAGAAATCTAGAACGTTTGTCTATTGCCTAGGCTGTAGGCTCTAACCAAGCTACCTGCCAGTGCGTACGTGGCCTTAACGCTCTTCGAGTTTTAAGGTACATATCGTTTTTATGACATCTTTAATATATCTGTTGACCGACATCAGCTCAAGGTAAGATAGCAAAGATTCTCGCATCTGCAATGATTTTTGGCAGTTGTGTTTAATATGAGTGGCAATCTCACCGCCAATTGTGAGATAACTGGTACTTGGCTAGATGCCTACTAATCGGCCTTTCGTCGAGATGGTCTGAGTGAGCCAGTGGATCGTTTATCGTAATTTTAAGAGCGTTCAATGTCTGCAAGGCTTGGTGCTTACGCTTACCAACAATATAACAGTGTAATATCACTGCGCAGCACAATCAAAAGTCAATAGCACAGCAATAACATAGATTACGGGTTATGGGTTCCTATGGGGGGGTCGTTTTGATCAGGTTGGGGTGCCAAACTGACCGTGCGGAAGTTGATCTTCTCCCAACGACCTTGATGGGGATGACAGCCAATCGCCTGTCACCCGATAGTGGAGAACCAAACGCGATGTCAATCGACCAGCGCCTCTATTCGGGAACGCTAAGTGATGTTGTAGCGACTCGCGAGCGAGATTTCTCATCCTACTCTTCCGCACGACGCGAAATGCGTAAGAGCGAGATGCGAGCCTCGGTCGCGGATCGCTGCACTATCACTTAGACGTTCCCGAATAGACGCCCTGATCAATTGACCTCCTTCCGGCTGTCGTCGCAACCGTGTAGCAGCGCCTTAAGCGGATGCAAAAGTTAAATGAAGTCAATTCGTTTAGGGAGTAGTTTTTAGAAGAAATTAATGATATTTTAAAAGAAACTATATAAACTTTAAGAATCTATAGTCAATTCGTACTTATCTCGTATTTTAACCAAGCAAGTAGGAAAGCGTATCTTTCTTATCGGCTTGTTTTTGTCGCCAGCTAATTATAGTTTCGGAACCTACGTGACGCAAGTACTTACCTACGCGTCAGTATACAGGTAAATACTAATATTTTTTTAGATAATTGTAGGTAGGTTACTAGGTAGTAAAAATCGAATGACATGTTCGCAAATAAGATAGAAATAGATTCAAGCAGGCGTCAAACTTTCACAAAGAATTTTTAAGATTATAATAAGTACTTTATTTGCACTAAGAGGATAACTATCAAATTAACACAAATATTAACTTATCCGAAATATTATACAGGTATTAAAATTAGTTACATTCCGTACCTAGGAGCAGTACCTACCTATACAATGCAATCACTTATACTTAACATAAGCTGTTCATTGAGGATCATTCTAATCTCGATAGTAATCAATGTTTGGGAAACCCTGAAGTTAAGTCTTGCGACATGCAGTTCCCGTACGTTGAACCCGCGAGAAAGGTCAAGGTCACGGGTTTACGCTATCAAAATAGACCGGCTACATCACAACACAGCGATAAGTTCTGTTACGTGCTAATTTACCTTGACATAGCGCTGGTATTGTTACAGTTTATGCCAGTTATGAAGTTTATCCTTTATTTTTAATAGCGAAACAAAACATTTGCACCGGTGCATTCTCTGATTATGCGCAATAGGTACAGTACAAACCTGTTATCGCGCTACGTTTGGAAACCCGTAGCTCCTGCTACGTAGCACTCGCACATCACAACACTTCACCCTTCACGACCGGCCATATGATAACCGACGAAAGCGAAAGTAAATCCACTTTCTAAGTCCTGTTTACATGTGCGATGGTGCGCCGTGAGCCGACGACTGGCGGCAAGAAGGACGCGAGAAGGTCGCTCGTGGCGGCGCGCATGCGTCGCGCCAAACATAAACCGCCAACCTAGGTATATTAATTCCGACCTCTGGCAAACTTTCGGCAGTCACATTGGTTTGTTGTGGTATCAAAACAAACTCAAAAAAAAAAACATTAGTCTTCTTCACTTTTTCCGCGAGCGCCACCTGCATACGTCACCTCAAAGTTGTTTCAATACGTTACGAAATTGCGCGATACGACGTAGCTTACTGTCACCAACTGCTAGTTTTGTCTAAACAGAAAAGTTACTACGCGCATTGTATCCTGGTAGTTCAGTGCATGTATTTTATACTTTGTTGTTAATATATTGATGTTTATAAACAGTAATATGCCCCTTATGTGAGATAGCTTTTGATTTAAGTGTGATCTCAAAATAATTGGGTATTATTACTAACTCTAATATTACACCCTTCTTTTACTAATGTTTCATGTCAGCCTAAACTTCCACAGCCCATACCAACATGTTTTTATATAAGTAAATCATTAACGCAATGACATATAAAATGCAATTTCTATCACGTGTTAACGATCAACGATTAACATTAACTCCCGCTAGGCTTAACGTTTAACGAAGTTAACTTTTTAGTAACGGATTAGCGATTAACGAAGTTAACTATTTGATTAACGGTGCCCATCTATGATAATAGGCAGATATAGAAAAGTAACCCTTCATCATTTCAAACCGAAAGGTAACCGAAATAGTTAACTATGCACATAGGATGAATACTTCCATTTTTTTTTATTAAGATTCTCACAACGATCCTTTCATTTGATATATCTCACGATATAGTTGGCACAACTTTTTTTTTCTAATTTACCTCCCCAAAAGTAGCCCCCGTATTTAAAATCCATTTATTTACGTTACACGCCCGTGTTGCGGTCACTGACTTACAAATTTGTACCAAATTTCAACTAAAACGGTCCAGCGGCCCTTACATGCATGGCACAAAGATAAATTAGAACGGTTTATCTCTAAGTGCGTCTCTGTCACACTAGTGCCGACGAAAGAGATAGTCATAGAGATAAACGGTTCTAATTTATCTTTGTGGCATGCATGTTAGGGCCGCAGTAGTTTCGGAGCAAAATTGTCTGTGACAGCCACACGAGTGATCCTATAAGGGTTCCGATTTTTTCCTTTTGAGGTACGAAACCCTAAAAATAAATTACCGGAATGCGTAAGCCTCCTCACGATGTTTTACGTGAAAAACCGCAAAACGTGCGTAAGTTTCTAGGGATAAAACACGACCCTTGCAATATGACGAGTCGTCCCTACACATGACCACGAAGCTAATAGGACACCCGCCGGTTTATTAAGGCAGCATCGCATCATGCGTCCAGTGGCGCCCTCATCAGTGTAACTGTTTTTTCTATTACTATAATATTATTTTATCAAAATCGAAGCCGGACAAGTTGTTGCACAATTAAATACACAATTTATAAGCTATATAACTAAGCTTTAGCTTAATTATCATGTAATAATTTTAACGGAAAATAGCGGCAACTTTTCCCCGTATTAAGTGAACGGGGATAAGTAATGAATTTAAAGCTTTATTACATCGCATATAAATCGCAACAACTGTCTGGCTCCGATTTTAATAAAATACTTTTTAATAGAAAACACGTTTACAGTGATGAGGGCGCCACTGGACGCACGGCGCCCTCTAATTGTCTTTTAAACCAAATAAATTACGATAAATATTGTTACTAAATGACGCTTAACAGCGTACAGCTAAATGCAACCCGAACCAGTCTCGACCGTGACTTAAGCTACTAACTACATACATTTTCATACAAGTTTAAGAAAGTAAAATCAATCATTAAACAAAACGTTTATTTAGTGTTTCAAACTACTTAAATACTAGTCACACTTACGACTGATATGATCACTGAGAAAAAGTTGATAAACAACAATTATTATTGTGCCCTAATTCATCTAATTTTTAACACGGGTATATGGAGTAGTCAGAGCGACATCTGCAGCCCTAGCAAGGTAGCAAGGTAGGTGAGGATAAGTTATCCCCATCTTATCTCTCAGTGCATCTCTTTCTTCGATACTAGTATGAGATAGAAGCACTGAGGTATAAGATGGGCATAACTTATCTTGCTACCTTGCTATGACCGCTGTAATAGATTTAAAACACACTAAGGCCATCTGTCGACCATTTAAATCAACTGTTTGACTTTGTATTTTTCTAAGGATGATTTTGGGGACTAGTTACCAGGTCGTGACAGCAGCTATATCAAGACTAACCCATGTATCGGTTAGATAGTATTATATGCTAATACTTGAAAACAAATATATGAAACAAGTGCATTCAATAAAAGGACGGATCCGTCGTTAGGCATACCTAGGGTTAAATATTAACTACAAAGGGCTACCAGACAGATTCTATAATTGATTTAGTAATGTTCTGCTGCCACGGTCTGCTGCTCAGACTATTGACTTATAATTTAAAATTTAAGTACTATAGCTATATATATATAACTATTTTAATATCTCATTCAAAGGCACAATAGAAACAATTGATACCTTCTATCTAGCTGCTACTCGAAACTATTTCCCACTAATTCGTAAAATCACAGTTCGGTGTAACAATTTATTGTCACTCCAACATCCTTAAAACATCTAAAAACTACTAAAAAAATTATGTACCTATGCAAATCTTTTTAAAAGTGACTAGAAAATGCTAATACTACAGAAAATTATCACAGTGCAATGTTCCTTAGGGTAGACTTAAATGGGAAAGTAGTTTATGAAGTCGGTTTCTGATATCTTTAGAGGCAGGTGTGCGGGGAGTCCCGGTATCTTTGTCCGGGTTGGCACAGAGTTCCAGCAAGTCAATAAGTACTCTCGGCGCCCGTGGACCCATCAGCAAGCCCGGTACCATCAGCCGCCCAGACATCACCCATCCAAGAAATATCTTTTCACAAACAATTTGGAAGTTATCATTGGCCACTCCATGCTGGCATTTGTAAGTTATCAGATTGCAAAAGGATCGACAGTCGAAAAAGTCGCAGTCGCTATGACGTTTACAGGGTGATCCATCACCAGTAATCTGATTAGTAATACTTAGGGGATGAACGGAATCTAGGTCAAGATATTGAATTTTCTTAAAGTCTCCAGTCACACCGAAATGGTCCAACTTAACATCACAAATACGCAACGGCTCTGGAAGAACATTCTCCAATCGCAGCAGGAAATCTAATATCATCACAGACAGCTTGACTCTCTTCACCCATTCCGCTTTGCTTTCATAAAGGGTCATTAAATGCCAGTAACGTGATAATGAGTTCAATTTCTGGACAGCGTACATTGAGCCACAGGAACCTACTAACTGCGGGAAAATATCAAATCTGGCGTACAATGACAATGCCAGATACTCATTATCTTGTAATAAATGCCAAAAGTTTTCCATTTGGATTTCTCGGAGAGGACCCTTTTGTACATAATGTATATACACAATTCTCTTCGCATCTCTATTACTAAGAGAAATATTAAATCTTAGTTTAATGAGTGATGTAATCATGCTTGTGAAATCATCTTCTGAAGGATAAATCTTTTTATTTGAGCTGTCCAACCAATGAAGGGCTTCATTTGTATGTGTGTGTTTTCTAGGCAGTTTGAAGACTATGCTGATATTGCCATGTACTCCCGAGAAAACTGCATCCTTGCCCATATGGAAGTTTTGGCAGGAGATTGAAGTTATGCTGTCTGATTCACAAAGATCACCACACAAGCTACCAACAGAGACACCACTTTGATAATCCATGCACTGAAATAACAAAATAATTAATTCGCAATATTTGTTGATGATAAATTTTAAATTCTGACCTAATTTTGACATTGTATCAAAATATATAAATTAAAGTAAAAGTGAAGTCAAAATAATTACGATTCAATTACTATAAGTAGGTGAGGAATATATATATCTCTGAAAGTGTTATTATGTATGAGGTGAGCTCATTAAAACTTAAAAATATTGCAAAAGAAACAGTTTATCAGTAACAGTGAGTGACATACATAGTTTGGTGTTGGGCTTGGAATTTTTGGGATGGAAATTGACAACTTCATTTTTATCAACTTATTAGATGTATCAATATTAACTAACTATTCTTTTTCTCCATTTTTTAGATATAAGAGATGGTACTTACAATATCCTTTAAATTAGAGTATGGCTGTATATTAGAACACATTAAACCCCATTTAAATGAGAGAATAATTATTGTAACAATGACTGATGTCACCAAGCCAACCAGGATTGGCCTCCTTCTGATAAATTTGTACAAGTTTGCAACGATCCAAATCCATAGGTGGTATAAACTTGTCACTTTCATACCGACTTTTACTATGTTATGGGACCTGAAATATACATAATTTCATTTAAATTTCTACATATGATGTAAATTATTATTTAGGTAGATCGATTTATTTAGTAAAAATTAAAGCGAAATATCACTCAGACACTAATCATGAGATATTAGGAACTATAAAACCGAAAAACTTGAAATCTGGTTCCTTTTACGGTGCAGACATAAACTAGGCAGGATGTTACTTAAATCCACCCATAAAAATGGAGGTTTAACGTTTGTATTGGTAATACCGCGGGAAAAGCTGTGGCGGGGCCGCTATAATTTAAATAAACATAAAGCATCCAACATTCATTTAATTTGACGACGTTTACATTTCAAAACAAAGAAGGATGGAACAAACATACGTTCAAATAACAACAAATAATTTATAAATTTTGGCTTTCTGCTATTACTTTCTTTGAATTCAACTTATTTTTAATTTAGATGAGCTGTGATGTTTACTTCTCATGCAGGTAAGTACTAGGTACTGCAATGCAGTGTTTTCATCTCACCGTTGTACAAAAAAAATACTGCATTTACTTGTCATGATGACATTAATTTAATTAATATTTTTGTAAACGGAATAAGACAGCATCTTGTAATTTTAAATTAAATATAAAATTAAAATCAACCGGAGCTTAATAAAAAAAGAATGTTTTGTTTTTCACAGATTGTCAGATGTCCAAGTATGTCAGTTTCATTCACTGTCAGTGTTCAGTTTTTTCTGCTTTTTCTGTTTGTCTAAGGTCATTATAGAACATGCTGCCTCTTTGAGTGTCAATGTTATTTTTAGCTGTTTAATAAATGAGACAGGCTAATATCTATTTCCATTATGTCTATACTATTTTTTAGATTTTCTTGTAACCAGATTTTTTCTATTACAAAATATATTTATTTATTTATCGGCAAATTATATTTTAAATATAGGGACTGACAAAACTGCCTCAAAGCAAATCGTGTAGCATTAGGCCCAGGCCAAACCTGCGTTTAACCACGCGCGGGTTTTTCGTCACTAGATAAAAGCCCTTGCACTTGCAGTTGGTTTTGCAGTTAAGTATCTGACAGCCGCCCGTGGCAAAAAAACCGCAGGTGCGGCCCCGGCCTTAGGGGGTCTAGTATACTAAAGTTAACCCTTGGGCGCCGCAACAACCTGCGAATGCATACCTGTCTGTTTCACTTACCCTATGTGTAAATAAAAAAGTATACCATGTTCACCGTTGTCCGGGCCCACGCGTTTTATCGACTATTAACTAACGAGATTGTATGTAAAAAATTTGGTACTATATTCGATCCGATTTAATGCTTTAAAATGATTCCTCAGTAACTGTATATTTTTTAAACTTTCCATACAATTCCCACGAGAAGCTAGGGAAAAACGGTCCACTCCAGCGGAGCCCCGCTTACCGGAGTAAGGCAGATTACACCTCGAGGTCGTCGAGGTTAGCTCCTCCGGGATAGGGAAATGAAAGGGGAATTAGGTGAGGGGGAGGAGGAAAAGGTAGGAGTGGGATCACAGGATGAGATGGGTAAAGGTATACCCGGAGGGTGGGAGTGCCGTTCCAGGCCCCCAATTCTCGGTGGATTCGAGATAATCTCACAATTGAGATTAAACGTCAGTGCATACAGTCGTTTGACACAACTGTATGAATCTGACGTTTAATCTCGCAATCGACATTATCTCGAATGCAACGAGAATTGGGGTCCTGGTGTTTGCCCTCATACTTGGCTGCCCATACGGTTCGGGGTAGATGGTAAGTGTGCGACGCCCGTCACAACCGTAGCATTTCCAGAGGGCTTAGCACACTAATTTTTATCGCGCACATAAATCATTCGTCCCTTTCGCACCCGCATATTAGTTAAAAAGTGACAGATGCTTTATGTGCGCGATAAAAATTAGTGTGCTAAGCCCTCAGGGTGAAATTTCGTCCCTTTCGCAACTGCATATTGTTATGAGTTTGTTAAAAATCTCGTATACTTCGCCACTTGTAAAAAGAGCGCTGACGGCCATATAAAACGCAAGGCCGTCAGCGCTCTTTTTACATGTGGCGAGATATACCTAAAGCATTTGTCACTTTGGTACCCGCATATTAGTTAAAAAAGATACGGATGGTGTTAAGTGTGATAGGCCGTCTGTCGATGTTACATGTCTACACCCCCACCGGCCAAAATAGACCAGAGGGCCTAACACACTAGTTTTTATCACGCACATAAAGCATTTTTCACTGTCAAACTTATTTGCGGGTGCGAAAGGGACAAATCTATATGTGCGCGATAAAAATTAGTGTACTACGGGGGCAGAGTGCCTAGCACACTAGTTTTTATCGCGCACATAAACGATCAGCCACTTTTTAACTAACATGCAGAGGGCTTAGCACACTAATTTTTATCGCGCACATAAAGCATCTGTCACTTTTTAACTAATATGCGGATGTGAAAGGGACGAATGCTTTATGTGCGCGATAAAATTAGTGTGCCAAGCCCTGAGTTGCCTACATTTTTTAATTTAACGGCTTTGAACAGTTTGACACCTGGTTTTTTTAGACTAATTTGACCTTGCTGAGCACTTTTGCCCGGTGTCAGACAGATTTCCTCCCCCTTCTCCCCCTTTTATTGAAAACATGTCCCTCGCTACCGTTTTTTCCGTTTTGAATAGAAACTATTAGATCTAGTATGTTTTCAATAAAAAGGGGGGAAGGGGGGAAATTGGTCTGACACCGGGCAAAATCGTGCTCGGTGTCAAACTGCTACATTCCATGCCTTTCAACATCGGAAGGAGAAGGCTTTTGAGATTTTTCGACTGTAATCCTGAAAATCTAAAAAATATCTTAGTCTAAAAAGAAAACATGACGACTGTAGGCTTCATTGGTTCATGCATGACTTCTTGACTTATAGGCGACTAACTTGTCTGTATCGTCGTAAAATCATCGAAAATGGCACCAAATATAATATAACTTATAACTGCTACGGAACCCACACTGAGCATGGCACGATATACTCTTTAACTTTACCGGTTCTTTTTTAATTTGTTTTTTCAAAGCATTGTATTAGGATTATGAAATATTTTATTACAAATGTTTGTAAAGCATACAAAACGGCTCAATCCTACTTTAGAAAAATTAAAGGTTTTGAAAATTGACAAATTACTCCAGTAGACATTTTTTTTTTAAATTCACCCTTAAACATATAATTTGCACAATGATATACCTACGTATTTATCAAAACAATGAAAGTGTGTGCTGTGGGCAAAAGTAGATTAATTGTATCAACTTTATACTGTAAACTCCGTACGAATTGCGATGCGAGAACTATGTTAAATAGGCAATGGCCATAATAGATACACCTAGGTACCACCACAACCTCCAACCATATGCATAAGCTGAATGCTATTGTATATGTAACCACACGTAACACTACTACATGTACGGCACACGCCTTGACTGGTGCGTAATTTGATCAGTTTCCTGCTCCACCTTGGAAAAATGTTGCTCCGATGAACAACTTTACTTGCATATGTATCTGCCGCGTGCACTGTCTGTATTGTATGTCGGCACGCCAAGCGTGTCCTATTGTTATACATAACACTTGAATACAAACTTAAACATTCTATTGGTGTGGTTGGTATTGCTATTCCAACTGGGACTATTTAAAATTAAATGTATTAAAAATTAAAACTCGTAATAACAAGCTCTTTTTGACGGTTTATTTATGTAAATTTGCAGATATAATTAATACAAATGGTCATGTAAATTGGGATCTATGATAAATAATAACTATGCTGGATTAGAGGATACTGTCTCTTACTGCCTACAGAGTGGGTCCAATTCGAAAGGGTGTCTTCTTAATAAAAAAATTCCTAAACTTAAAACGAGAATGGTCAAACTCGAATTCATATAGCACATAGCTGTCAAAATCAAGTATGACGTTTCTTATTTTAAGTTTAGCGACTTAAATTTAGTGAATATACTTTCGTATTGGCCCCAGTACCTGTACTCCAGCCAATGTTAAATTTAGATGACATTAAAATATAAAAAGGCAGTCTCGGAGGTGTGGCGTTACAAATACTGTCTTATTCTCTAAGTTTATATTATGAGATTTCTATTGTGATAGTGATAAAACACAAACTTAAACTATTATGTGAACATACTACCCGACTGGCTACAGTATGCATGCATGACTTTGTTACATTACTTTCCTCACTTTCTAGGTGGATTTAGGTGCTGAACTATGCCAACTAATAAATTCCTAAGATTTATGTGACAAAAACCTATATTGTCTACATGTCATACATCACAATTTTTCCTAAAGCTATCTGTACACAGTTTGGGTAATTTAAGGTTTTTAATTCAATAATGCCAATTACATCCTTTTGTTCCGACAATATGTTGCCAGTAGCAGCTGTATCATATACATCGCTCCATAAGTACAACAGACTTGTGTATCAGCATTATCTCAATAGATAGATATAATTCTATTTCACAAATTAAGGATTGCTAGTAAAACAATCTAGATACAAATTAAATTATTCACAAACAAATCTATAAATAAACTTTGATTTTAAAACACTGAATACTTGTATGTCAACACTACCGATTTCATGAATGTAGAGCCATTCACGGAGTAAGACAGAGAGCTAATTCAATTTACTCATCAGACTCCTTTTGTTCTGGCTTGGCTAACTTCAACCAAGGGTGCTGGAGGCACTCATATGCCGTGGCCCGCCGATTAGGATCAAAATCTAACATGGGCTTGAGAAAGTCTGCAAACTCCTCTGCATCAGTCTGATTCCACTCGTACTTCTCTGTAAGCACAGACACCAGACCCCATGGTTTTAAGCCCGTAATGTTCCTTAACTCACCCTTCTTGTTAAAGAACACTTTAGAGTATTTCCCTGATGCAGCAATGCGCTTGGGAATGTCTCCAAGGAGTTCTATAATGTGTGCCAGGTGGTCCTCGTCTCTGCTATAGCCATCACCAGAATGGGGCTCAAACAAGTAGTCTCCTGTAGCTAGTTCAAAGGCCATACAGGCAGTGCTCCATATATCTGCCGATGTTCCATACCCAGCACTCAGCAGGACCTCTAGGGATCTATACTGTCGTGTCTGGATGTCCTCAGTGAAGTGTCGATGAACCCAGCAAGCATTACCAAGATCAGCAATCTTCACTTCCATGTCAGTTACATCAAATGCAGGATCAGGCTTCTTTTCCAGTGATTTACCCTTAGTGGACTGTGAATTAAATGAAGGAGGGGTATCAGTCATCTCACCTTCCGACATGGGGGTGCCAGCATCATCCCCACAACCATGCTGCTTACTTCTAACCTGCACTGCATCAGCATCTGTATCAAATGCTTCCTCATCTGCTCTTAGCAAATCATTGCATCCATTTAAGTTGGGATCATTTTCTGAGCGAGTAGTCTCAATCACACTAGCCTCCTCTGGTGTCTGTGGTGAATCATCATTGTCCTGAGACATGGGTGCTGATTCACTGTTGTTCTCAACCTTTTTTTGCTCCTCTATCTCCTCAATTTGTTCCATTTGTTTTTTGAGTAGCATAGACTGACGTTTAGCTTTCTTTTTTAGTTTTTTCTTTTTATTTCTACTCATCTTACCTGTCACTACTTGTTCTTGGAATTCCTTTGGCGCAGTACTAATCAAGGAGTGCGGCAACCTCAAGCCCAAGGAATGTAACTCAGTGGCTTCAGCTGCCAGCTTACGTATATATGGTTCATCAACACATACCAACACATTTTCAGGCTTTATGTCTGTGTGAATTATCTTGCACTTTGTATGGAGGTAATCCAAGCCTTCTAGCACTTGGTGTATTATCGTTTTGACATTTTCTCGAGGAATGCCTCTGTAGTTGGACTTCAGGATCAGCTTGAGCAGGTGGTGGCCGAGGACTTCAAACACCATACATACATGGGTCCCATTGACCCCAGTGATTTTGAAGTCATTCAGCAGCTGCACGGTCTTGTTCCGCTTGGGATCCGAAGGATCGCTATCACGTACCGATTTGAGTATTTTAATTTCGTCTAGGGCTGTTTCTGTGAAGTGGGGCGCGGATTTGACAACTTTCAATGCGACAAATCGTTTATCAACGAGATCCCAGCACAGCCACACCGTCGAGAAGTGGCCCCAGCCCAACTTCCTCGTGACGTGGTAGCGATTGAGGAACAAATCTCCGATTTTGACAGGATGGTATCCACCCTTGCAGTAGTCCGCACTGTCCTCTTGCTCCTCGTCGTCACTGGCGTACTGCTCGTCCTCGTCCTCTTCGATAGTCTCGTTGGAGGAGCTGTGCGTAGGTTCCAGTCGATTCTGATTCTGGTTACGCAGCCCGTTTCCTTGTCCTCCACCACCGTGCTCCTCCTCACGATTTTTCTTTTTTCCTAATTTATGCCGCTTCTTTTTCGCCTGAATGGCGAGTACCCTTCTATTTACATCTGATTTAGAACTCATTTAGTAAATTAAAACTCTTTCAATAACTTCCAATAAATATAAAAATTATCTTTTCATCTCAATCTTTTTGTTTGAGTATGGCGGCCGGTCGCAGAACAAAATGCGCTCGAACACGAAACCGTCTCAGTATTGCTAGCTTGAAATTATACGTAAATTGTGTTTTTTAAAACTGTCTTTGCTTTACACGCTTGTGCAAATAGAGATGTTGTCGCAACAAATACATTGTTTAAAATATTCGTACCTTGCACTATGTACGACTATTGAAGTTCATTAAAGATTATTACATCGGCTTTTCTATTCTCAGTTATTAAATATCGTAATATGTGTTACACAATAATATTGATCGTCAGTAGATGATATTGATGGTCAATATCAACTACTGACGATCAATATAACTGTGCAACCTGTGATATTGCACAGTTATATTGTAGGTCTGTGGCTAATAATTGTGCAATATCACTGGTTGCACCCTTATATTGATCATCATTAGACGATATTGGCCGTCAGTATCAACTACTGACGATCAATACCTATAATCTAATAGGTATAGGTACCAAAATAGCTTAGTAACGTGTTTATTTTTACCAAAATATTGCGTTTCGCTACACATCCTTTTCATTCAAACAAGAGTCAATAATAATTCAAATAAGGTACATTCTGAAGTTTTCAATAGTAAATATATTTCTAAAACGATCATGTATATTTTATCGACTACAACTACTACATAATCGAAATAACTAAACGCAGAATTACCATAAACAATATAGTATCCTACGACCACAGCCTACGACATTCATCTCTCGCTCGTATAGCTACAATTAAAAAAGAAATAACGTGAAACACAAATTCATTCCAAATTCAATTTTAACGTGGTTGAGTACACTTTAAAACAAAAGTGAATTTCATTTGGACTTATTCCCTTTTATTTTTAAACGTGCGTTATCATCTGTCTCTATTGACACCGAGAATACGATTTTACGTTGTTGTAGACATAGTCTAAGGCTAGCCACTGACCTACAATATAACTGTGCAATATCACAGGTTGCGCAGTTATATTGATCGTCAGTAGATGATATTGACGGTCAATATCGACTACTGACGATCAATATAATGGCGCAACCTGTGATATTGCACAGTTATATTGTAGGTCAGTGGCTAGCCTAAGATCCGAATTATCATTAGAGACGATTAGAACCCATCTGTTTAAGGGGTGAAAATGATTTTATATCAAATTTAGTATGTTAAAAATATATCGCGAGTGGGTTGACTAAAAAAATTCTAGCCAAACATGAGTGATTAAAAATACTTTTTATTAAACATTGCACTCATGAGTTTAAAGAATAAATTAAATACCAACCGAAAGTAAGAAATCATTTATAAATAAAATAAAATATATAATAATAAATATATAAATTACTATTTTACTTGAGAAAGAAAACAATAAATTACAAACAATAGATTCACTTTGCAAGTTCGTTTGATTAGTAAATTATAGTTTGGCCAGGATTTCCTTAGTCAACCCACTCGCAATAATATATTTTTTAACATACTAAAATCGGAATATTCAGCGGTCACTTCGGGTTCAAGTACGAGTATATCTTAGCCAAGATGGGACTCTCTGACAACACAAGCTGTAGAATGTGTGGCGAAGAGGAAGAAACAATGAAACACATCATGTGCGAATGCCACGCCCTCGCCAGACTAAGAATAAAAATCCTTGGCAATGGTTACCTATCCAGAACCAGGGGAATTCAAAGCACTACCACTGCGCTCCACAAGTCACTTCATTGAAGTGGTGGAGAATGCTATGGATAGTGCTTAGGAAAAAGGGGTGATTACACAAAAGATCCCATAGGGTCGAAGTGTATCCGCAAGGACCCCACCCTCTAAGATAAGATAAGATAAGATAACATACTAAATTTGATATAAAATTCTTTCATCCATTAAAAAGTGAAGGTCGCTTGTTGGCGAGAATTGGCTCCGTAACGTCTAAGCGGATTTTCATCAAACTTGGTTTTAAAGTTACCTTAGGAATAGGACATAGGACACAAACCTAGAAAATTTAAAAGTTCCCGAGGCAATAATTATTAATGTCTGACCAAAGTTTCGGTCTCAGTTTCGGCAAAAAAAACATGTTTCAGGCGTAGTTTCGGTTTCGGTCAAAAAAGTGCCGAAACTTTCGGTAGAGCTGTAACTTACCTCCCCGTACTTTCGGATCTTGTTCGGCTCATCTCGGGCACGCTCGGCTCAGTCGGCAACGGCTTAGTTCGCCCGAGTTCACCAGTTTGTTGGTTTTCAATAAGGCACGACTGGCATAACTATTCAAATTATTCAATAAGAAAATTATATTTCATGACTATCTACAAAGTGGTCCCTTTCCAAGCGCAATCTGAAGTGTTAATACATGTTAGAAAAATGTTACCTACTTTATAATTGTAATCTTTATTTTTATTTTAAAAGTAAAAAGAAGGACGATGACTTGTGTATGATCTTAAGTTAGTGAGTAGTATTTTGAGGCCGGCTGATTGTTATTTGTTAAAATTAATACATCTAGAATACCTACATCTTTTTTCAACTTTTATATAAGTAAACTTGTTAAATTTTATACCTCCTACCCGACTTATAAGTTGTTTATTGTTCATACGTCTATAAATAACGGTCCAGTATTTTTTTTAACCGACTTCAAAAAATGAGGAGGTTATTTCTTCATAATATTCAATGATTTTAACACGTCTATAAAAGTTTCGGTTTCGGACGAAAGAAAAGCAGATTATGCACCTCTCATCAAGTGTTGTATGCGCTCGTGTTTTGGAGCCCTCGCACCTTTATGCTCGGGCTCCAAGCCAACACTCGACGCAATTATGGATCGCTTTCAGCTTAGAGCAACAACCTATTATTGTTTACACGTTGCCCATTTTTGCAACTAGCACTAAGTCTGTTTCACTTACCCTATAAAAAATGCGACGAATGCGTGCGTATTTTGGTATGTTCTAAACATGGGACACTCGGACACACCATCATGCAGTCATAAAATGCTTCTCTAATGTGCGGACCAGCTTACTAAATGAAAGTAAAGAAAGTTAAATCTTTCTTTTTAATTACCAAAAATATATATTACATAGACACTTACAATGATAACTATTTCTTACTTATTAATAATTTCAGAGGTATACCATCGGATTCGTCAATTTTTTGCAATGGGGTAATGATGGGTTTTTTTGGTTTTGATTTCGATTTTGGTGCATTTTCTTTTATGGACATCGCTTTCACTGGTATCATCATTAATCCCCCACAAGTAATAAATATACCGGACACATAAAAAGCTACAGAATAACCAAAAGTTTGTTTTAATACACTCGCTATTGGAGTGCTTATTAAACTTCCTACTCCTTGGAACAGTAATATCATTCCTGTGGCATTGGTTAACTTTTCCAATCCGTAAAGAGAAACAAGTACCATGCTTCTCAAAGAAGCAATGCCAGCTATGCAAAATCCGAATGTAACGCAGTAACCATACTGATAGTATATATTATATGTTACATTTGACGCGACTGTGGACACTCCAGCAATGCAACAAGTAAATGAAAAAAGCTTTAATGGGTCAATTTTTACCGCTAGTGCACCTAAAACCAGTCTTCCGACAGCATTTGACGCTCCAATCGCACTAACAAATAAGTTACAATGCGTGGGATCGATACCGGCTTCCGTATTTCGAGATTGCAAAAATACATAAGGCACCAAAAATCCTAAATAAGTCAAAAAACCACCAGTGCATAACATCATAAATGTTTTCCTTTTCAACAAACTTGGATCCATCATAGTTGCTAGAACTCTTCGAACTGCAGTAGTGAACACTCCTCGCTGCTCTCGCAAGTCGGAGCTGGCAACGGCTCGGGACACGGCCAACTGATATTCGATTCCAGTTCCCTGTTCTCCTTTAAGATCAGCCCTACTTTTTTGATATTCCGGTAGATTTTCAACTTTACCAGTATAGAATGCATCGTCTCGGTACATGGGACGCGATTCAGGCACATGCTGCTCCCAATGGCACAATCGCCCCCAACACATGCGTTTCTTGTGTGATTCTACGTTGATCTTGATTTCTATATTCATTTTCGCTTTGTCGTCGCGTACACTACTTCGAGAAATTATGGATTGTACTTGTTTCAACTGACGCTGACTTATACCACCTTTTGGGGTGATTGCAGTTATAGTTATCTTCGAGACGTGACCGGTAGGCGTTGCCATGGAGGGCCCTGCCTGGTTCGGCGACGCTACCGGGCTGGAGCGGGTGATGTCATCCACTACTGCGGCTGCTGTGGGGAAGTTAGTATTGTCTACTGCGTTGAATAAACGCTCTGCCGCGGATGCCTTGAGAACGTCATTCTGTGCCGTCCGGGACCCCGATGGCTTTAAAGCAGCGGCTGATAAATTTGGCAAGTATGTAACTGTACGGGTGGGGTCTTCTGCAGTTGTGGTCTTGACTACCGTCAGTGAAATTAACGGACGAAATGCCATTGCTAAAAAGAAAATGCAGCCAAATAATCCAGAATGTAATAATGTCGTCGAACGCCAACCTGCCAATTTGACTAAAAACGAGTTTAACGGATAGCAAATCATAACACCACAGCTGGAACCACAAGTAGCTATTGACATTGCAACTGATCGCAGTTTCTCAAAGTAAAACCCTACTACCAGTCCAGAGGACATGTTAATGAGAGAGTATCCAAAGCCAGCGAAAACACCATAAAATACGCAAAGTGACGCGTAATTGGTAGTAAAACTTGAAATAAATAACGAAACGGAGCATATTATGGAGCCTGCCATTGTGCACGCCCTAAATCCGAAGCGATTTATTAAAGCAGACACTATGGGACCAGCAATTAAATATAAAGCCACCGCAATTGAGTTGATTAAAGCTACCAACGAGTCGGAGATTCCGAGGTCGTTACTGATGTCTAAAAGCAAGCTGCCGAATGTGTAGGCAACGCCATCGAGCACGAATATGATACAGAAGGCGGCGCTGACGACCACCCAACCCCAGCATTCGTCTGCCGGCGCGTGAATGTTTGCTGCAATTTCAGTTTCTTCGCCACCTTCAAGGTTGTCAGGCCTCGAGATAACTCTGCTTGGTATTCCTATTAGCTTCTCTCGGTATTCATTTTGCTTTCCTGATCTTGACATTTTTTACGGAGTTTACCGTCATTTGATTCTACAGTTTATCCTAGCATGTTACCTAAGTATTTAATCAGGAATATTAATAAATTCAGTATGTCGTTTTTTATTTACAGTCTGAAAACACGCGTCAAAAGCAATGTCAAACAAGAATAATTCCACAGAACAGAATACTTGTTACAAGACCTTGTCATAAGTATTTTCTATTAAGAAGTAAGTATAGTTGGACCAGTGGTATTTGCGACCCTCCGTAGAACCATGTCCAAACTTATAATAATATTATGTATACCTCATGCGTGACTTTATTATGACTAGGTTCTTTGGAGGGTCGCAAAGTCGCAACACAACTGGGCCAACTATACCTTATGGTACACGGAAGCTAATTCTCCTATACTATACGCAAACTATTTTGTAATTAGTTTGATTAGTTTGATTTGTATTGACAAGTCAATGCAAATCCAACGGGCTCAAATCCAACGGGCTCAAACACGACGAGGCTATCTGGTTAAGTAGAGAAGTTCCTATGACCACATTCCGGCTCGATAGTCAGACTCAGACCCTGCCCTACCCTGGACACCGCCTAGGGCTATCTATAGGTCTTATCAAGACAAATACACACGAGCGCATATAGCTTAACTTATTTATGGAGGGTTTTTTTGTTACGCTTTTAAATTTTTTCAAGCTTTGGTTTAACTGCTTTGTTCGTGTGACTATCTGTCTCTTATTCAGTTTCAAAATTTGTAATCCATTATTCAAGCACTTGCTGGCATCCGATTGAGCTGAAATTTGGCATAATTATGTAACTACAGGGACAATACAGTAATATGATACCATGGAGCTGGTTTGATGATGGAGCTGGAAGGTGTCCATAGGAACTTCTCAACTAAACGAGACAGCCAAGTGGTGTTCGGATTTGTTGGATTTCCCTTGACAAGTACTACAGCCCGATAAAAATGCATGCAATGTATAAAGGTACACATGGCATAAAAAGCTTGTTTTAATTTATTTCGTCACTGGGTAAGTGGTCTTGAAGCAACTCCATTTTATTCAGATTATTTCTTCTCTTAAAGATTAATGTTGTGTTTTCGAATCAACTCCGTGATGGTACTCCAAATATGGTTCCCTTTAAAACGCAGTGGTTATGGAGGTATGTACTGTAAGGTTTCTTTGTAACCTAATAAATACGGCTACGTACTGACTTACAATATAATTGTGCAATATCACTGGTTGCGCAATTGTATTGATCGTCAGTAGATGATATTGATGGTCAATATCGTCTACTAACGATCAATATAGATTAGATTAGATTATTTATTTCTCAAGATAAAATACATTATAAATTGTGCATGTCAAAATACATGGATCTAAATTGTGATTGTCAGTAATTGAATTTAAATGCAATCAAAATAGAATAAAATTACAAGTTCAACAGAATTAATACTTTAATAATAATAAGTTAAAGATTAGTTTTAAAATTATATCTCTATAATATATAATTGTGCAAACAGTGATATTACACAGTTATATTGTAGGTCAGTACTACATACTGATCTACAATATAAGTGTGCAATATCACTGTTTTACTTACTCTTACTTATAATAAAATACTTGTAGTCTTTTATTATAAGTAAGAGTAGTCTATATAATAGTCTGAATCCTTAATTATACCGTTGTTTTCTATGAAGGTTAATTTTGTATTATAAAAAAAGGAAAGTTCTCATATTACCTAATATACATACTTTACTTGTTTAAGTCTGTGCACGTGTTTCTGTTAATAAATAAGTTATAGTATTTGAAGTAATTAACTAACGACTTATCCTTTAATGATCGACAATTGAAATAAAAACACGCAACCAAAGAATATGATTTTAGTTGTTTAGCGTTCTCAACCAGGGAATGACTAATATAACAATATCGTGTCTGTCTTACTATTAATGTGTGTCGTGTGTGTATCAGAAGACACTGGCAAAAAACACTTGTATCTAGGTCTAGAACAAAAAACCGCTGTGATGCTTTGCTTATGATTTGTTGTCTGTCATTGTTGGTTTTGATTGAAATTGTCACCTCAACGGATTTGGAGGGAAAAGTGGTGCCCAATTTAATAAATTTTAACTTTTTCATAAATTGACAATAATTGATTAATTAGACGGTGAATATTTTAAACGTACCATGTCTCAAACTACATTAACTGCGTTCTACAACAGTAGAAAAAGACTTGCGCCGGATGATATAGGTACCACGAAACGAAAAATCCCTCATTTGGATCGCGTCCCAGAAAACAATTTAAAGCCAAGTGCGAAGACACATTTATTAAGGAAATGTGATGCTGCCATTAAGGATGTGACGCAAAATTCAGTGACCGAGCAACAGAAGCCTTTACCAGTGAAGGCACTCTCGGCTCAGCCTACAGCCTCTAAAGAGCATGAGTTGGCTCAGCCCGGCAGTAGTGTAGCGTTTGCTCGTAAAGTGAATGCTTCCAATCTATCGGATATTAAAGAACCGTCTAAATCGGAAATTGTGATAACAGCTCGCAAAGAACTTTGCTTAGGGGACATAAGAAAGAAGTTGGCAAATAGCTCCAGGCTTGCTGAACTAAAAGCTTCAGCTGAACGATTGAGCAAGGGTATTCAGCAACTTAAAGACTCCAGTGACAAACAATTAAACCTCAGAGGCTTCAAATCAATTGATGTGGAAGTACCATCAAGGTAACTATAAATGTTTGTTGTGTTTTGTAATATTCCTGAAGGTTATGATGGTATTCTTATAATAATGTTATCTTTGTATTTTCAGTCCCAGTAAAAAGAAATTGATCCAGCATGAGTTTATGTCACCTAAGAAAGAAGCTGCATGTGGTGCTGTACAGCAAAGGCCTTTAATTTCACCTAGGAAAGTAATTGTCAGTCCGGTCAAAAGCCCCAACAAGGTAATTAATTAACAAATATTAAATTAAATTCCTTGTTCCTCTACTTGTTTTTGGATTTAATTAGCTTTGTTTGTTGAATTCTTGAGTATTGTTTAACTTACATATTTCAGTATCTGAATTTCCTTCTTATCTTTTATTATTTAAATAGGGATATTCAAACTGCAGATGTGGATAGCAGGCAAACCATGGATTAACCTAGGCAGGATAAGATTAAGACCTTTTGTAAACAACATGGCACACAATAAATAAATTGAAATTGATATTATAATAAAACTGCTCCACCTTGTATCTATTTAACCTGATCTTGCGCCTCATTCGGGAACGCTAAGTGATTCTGAAGTGACTGGTAAGCCAGATTTCTCATTCCACTCTTCCGCACAACGCGAAATGCGTAAGAGCGAGATGAGAGATCTGGCTTACGAGTCGCTACAGAATAACTTAGCGTTCCCGAATGAGGCGCCTTATCTACATTTAAGGTGTTTCTTTGTACATTCATGGTTGATTGTCATTTGACCATATTTCAGGTGCCAGCGTACATCAGACATGCAGCTCTAGCAACATGCTCCACAAGCCTAGCCCTGCCTCATCACTACAGATTTCTTGCAGAACTGTTCAGAGGTATGGAGACTGTTGTATCATTACTTTATAACAGGAATGAAAAAATTACCTTCGCTAAGCTCAAGCCTTCTGTGCAAGACATGCTAAAACGCAACTTTAATGAAAAACATTTAGCACAAATTAAGCACCTAGTTCCTGACTTCTACAACTTTGAGGTTCAGAAAATCAAGGGTTTTAGCACTTCCGCTCAAAAAGAGGCCTTTGAGTTAATAATTTCCCCAAACTTCCCTAATGATCTTAAAGTAATGAATCCGAGTGTCCTTTTGGAAAGACGTAGATACTTCTTTGATACCCTACTACAAGTAGTGAAGAAACATCATGCCCAGTACTTACTTAGCCTGGACCCTCCAATGGTTATTGCTGACAATAAGCTCACTCGTTGGCATCCAGAGTTTGAGATTGAAAAAGTTCCAGAAATTGAATCTGCAAAGCTGCCCGAAATGCCAAATGCAGAGAAATTTTCTACTGCTCAAGATGTCCTGGCTAAAGCGAGAGAATTATTCAAATGTAACACAAAGATGGAAAGGGCATTAGAAAAACTAGCACAAGCTAAAGCTCGAGGCCTCACTCAGCAAGAGAAAGTGGCTACAGGTGTTGAGGACGACAAATCAGCAACACAGAGTACCAGCACTCAAACTATCACATCTTCAACGAGCGGAATGACTTTACTGAACCCTGCGTTGAGAAACTTACCCGCGTCTTTGCTTGAAAAAGTGAAAGCTAAGCAAGCTGCCAAAGCCCTTGAGGCCATGACAAGATCATCAGAGCATCAAGAGAAGTATTATATCTACAGTCGCCTGCCAGACTTAGCCAGGACATTGAGAAACATATTTGTTACTGAGAGAAAGAATGTCTTGGCACTCAACATAATTCTCTCCAAACTAGACAGCAGTTTCAAAAGCAATGTCTCCAGCAAAGACCTGCAGAGAGATATTAAAGTGCTCACGGAACAAGCTCCAGAATGGATGAAACTTCATGATATAAGAAACACTACTTATTTAAAATTGGATAAAAATGTCGAACTGAAGAATATCATCTCCAAATTGGAAGCGCTGGCAGAAAAGTATAAAGGTGACTAATTAAATTATTTGTTTGACATAGGAAAATTTCCTTAAGACTGTTGAGTAAGTTAAATTATGATTATGTATGACATCCTAGTTTATTTTTAAGCCAACTTAAAACATTACTTCATCTAGATCTAGACATTAAACCAACTTTTCAATTCTTACTTTGTATAAACTTAACTATGATCTGACATTGTAGTCTGAGTCATTTGATATAAATGACAAATTTATGTTGGTGATATTTCGACATATCATATCATATACTTAAATCGTTGGACATCTCTGTATTTTGCTTTTTATTGCATCATGTAATACACTACCACTGTATAAAGACATGCATTAGAATGAAGTATGTTGGATTAATTTAGTTTTATAGTTTAAACTTTTAGATTGCTACTTATGTTTTTTTGCCTTACTGTGTGGTATTTTTTTATAATAAATGAAAAAATATATATTATTCCTGAATTTTATTTATAATGTTTCAAAAATTTGTACAAATTATATTGCTTTTGGATTATGTTACTATTCTTCAGTGAGAAGATTGTAATCTGGCTTGTTTCCTGGTTTGTATCCATCATAGAATTTGCTGAAGACCTCATTTGGCACGAGATACTGACTGACTGCTGGTTCCTTGAACATTTTGCTGATGTATTCTGACTGAAATAGAAATAGGAAATTAAATTCAGATTACCCCACATTTTGGATTCGTATTGAGAATAACAAATACTTACAAGTATCTTGTATTTGGAAGGATCTATTATGTTTAATCCAGTACTCTCCATATGTACAAGCCTCTCAAACCACGGCCAAATCATGTAGTCGGCAAAGCCCGGCTCAGCACCACCTAAAAATGGAGTGCCACCATTTTCCAGTTGATCTTGGATCATAGTCAAAGCCTTGTGATACGCAGCCCAGTCATCCTCAGTGACTTGATCAGGAAATTTAACAAGCTTAATAAGTATTTTATGAATCTGAAAAGTAATACAACCTTATATAATTATAACTAACTAATAATGAGCAAGATGGGTCAATCAACTTTTAGACCCATCAAAATGTGGCTTTTATGTATGTATCTAAACTCTTTATTGCACATAAATGACAACAATAAAATTCTGCATTATGACATAGACAGTGTACAAAGGCGAGCTTATCCCTAATGGGATCTCCTCCAGCTAACCTTGGATTTGACGAGAGAAGACAATGCGCGGGTAGACAAAAATTACAAACACCCATAACAAAAACAATCAAATAATAATAAAATAAATAAACAATATAAATAAGTGACATATATAAATATATACTTTAAAATTACCTAAATATTAATTAAAATAAAAAGTTCAAGAAGCTATTTCATATTCCAGTAATCAGGACTTCCTCTAGCCATATCATACTCAGTCCCTTTTTAAACGAGGCTACGGAAGGACACTCTCAGGGCCAAAGGAAGCTTGTTCCACAATTAATTTTATCTAGGTTAAATGGAGATTTAGACACTAACACACATCAATCTATTCCCAAACATTAATCCATCACACCACATCAATTCTTCTCTCTATCATGGGTACTAGACGACCATACACATATATAGATAAATCGGCTCTCGAGTACTACGAAACGCGTTACGTTTTGGTCGTACAATTAATAAACTAGAGTCCTTGAAAAGCTTTAAAATGTCCACACTCGGTAACTTAAGTAAACATTAAATTCACATACAGGGCCTCCTGTCTCGATGATGATTTTGGCAAAAGCCTTTTTCACGGGGTCCCTCGGTAACAGAGGGCGTTGAGGGTAGACTTCGTCTAAATACTCCGATGTGACCAGACTCTCGATGATGCAAACACCTTCTTCGATCTCTAATGCAGGTACCTTACCTGAAAAAAGTGTAATCAATAAAATAGTACATATATGTATAATTTATATGTTCTTTGAACTAATAATAATAATAATAATAAAGACATTTATTTAACACACATTAGACACAGACAAATAACAAGAAAAGCACATAACAAAGAAACAATGAACATAAAAAGCTGTGCCGAACGGTGCCAAAGAGGGTGCCACTCAGCGTAACAACTAGGTACAAATCTTCTGTGATCACTGATCACTTCACGAGTAGAGGTAAGTAGTTCAGAAATAAATGAAATTATGGTGTACCTAATGTTAGTAGTAAGCATATTAATTGACTAGCGGTTGTGTGATTCTCTTAGGCCAATGCTATGCTAGTAAGTCGACTGCGACGCGACAGTCATTTTATATGGTGGTCGCTGCATAAGAAGTTGCTAGTCACCTACGTGCGGCTTACGGTTACGGCTGACTAACCGATAAACGAAACTATTAAGGGCGTACCCCACGCCGATGACCTTGAGCGTTCCAACTGGGTCCTTCCCCACTTGCCTTAGTTGACGCGCCGCAGTGAATAGTATAATTTACTCAAAAACTACAAAATAAATTGAAAAACCGGCGGATAAAATTATAGTGTACATTATTGTCTTCGGATTAGTAAAAGTCTCATGTATATGCGTTGCATAATAAGGGAGACTTTACGGATTTTAGTTTGAAAAAAGGGTTTAAGGGTTTTTTTTTTTGCTCTTGCTTTATCACTTTTTTCAAGATTCCATTGGACGAAAATAAAGAATAGATTCCATACTACAATACATATTTTTTTCAAAATTTTTGCACAACGCTAAGTATACTTTATAGGATTTGAAAACACCTAAATTCGCCGGGTAGGACCTTAAATTAGACTGTAAAGACAAAGTCTCAGTCTAAATTTGAATGTGTATTTCATGCTGCGCACGTTAGACGTTAGCACGAATGGTGATGAGCACATTGTGATGGGTATAGTACCGAAAATGCTTTTGCTGGTTAGCCATTCTGGCTTGTCCATTAGATCGACGTTGACAACCTCAAAGTCAATTTTCTTCGCAAGCAACACTAGAACGGTGCGATGCGCGTAGGGGCAATACCGCATGTTGTAAATGCGCAGTTTGCCATTGTACGGCGGTAGAGGGTCCCCTGAAAATAATATAAATTATTATTTACATACATACATAGCATCACGCCCGAAATCCCTAATGAGGTCGGCAGAGCCACGAGACTACTTGTGGCCACGTTCGATTAATTAGTCCTAAGATGGTATGATGAGCCGTACGGTGACAGGTGATCAGCCCATCGCCCATACAGATAGTCCACCATGTTTGAGAGGACCCGTCCCTTAGTCGACTTTTACGACATGCCAGGATGATAAGCATCTGCACGCATTCTATGCTATTTCTTCACTCCCAGTGCAGCAGAGGAGTAAATATTTAGTAAATTATTATTTAATCTGATTAAAGTCTTTGTAATACCTAAGCATCTTGAGTTCGGCCTGTAGTCATATTAGGTATGGTGGGTGTGGGGGTTACTAGGGTTTGGAAAGTCTCCACATTTTCAAAGTCCCACGGGACCCGACACATCCCAGGCTCAAAGTCCCGGTAATAAATAACCGAAGAGAGAAAATAAATCGTGTATGTAAATTTTTAGCATGATCTATAAAAACACAATTTTAGTAAGATCAACATTTATACACTATAAAATAAGAGTCATCAATAATCACAGCGAGTATTATTTACCTTTTAAAATCTTTTTAGTCACTGTACAATAACAAGACTAAGCAAAGTAATCAGTAAATCATTATAAAGATCTATAAATCATCAAAAAAACCGGACATAAAACCAGTCTTTTAAATAACTACCCTTTACCCGCAACTTCATCTGCGTGGAAATGTATCTTTAAAATGAGATGAATTTCCATGTTACTGATTTTTTAAATTTGATATTTTTTTCCTCAAATAACTGGTTCTCATCGGGCACGCACTCTATAAAAAGACATCAACGGGCTCAAATAGGGCCGGACCTTCCCATAAATAATTTTTCCGACCCCTATTTCACAGATTTGAGGGTAGATTTTATTTTAAAAAAATTAGCCTATGCCAGTGCTCAAACTATCTCCATCCCAAATTGTATCAAAGTGAGTTCGGTGGTTGAAAGCTTTTTCAGTCTTAAAAATGTAACAGAGTTACTTTCGCATAGTTTGGAAGTATGGATAATAAATACCCTAAAGACACTGGAGCACGGCCTTAGCATGCCAGACACGGGGATAAGTTAAACCCGTTTATCTCTCTGACTATCTCTTTCGTCGGCACTAGTGTGAGAGAGACACACTTAGAGATAAGACGGTTTATCTTATCCTTGTGCCAACCTTGCTAGGGCCGCAGATTTGTTTTAAGGTAAAATTATCAATATCTTCTATCTAGCCCCCTTAAATATATATTTTATTCTGTTTTTTAGTATTTGTTGTTATAGCGGCAACAGAAATACATCACCTGTGAAAATGTCAACTGTCTAATTATCACGGTTCATGAGATACAGCCACAGACGGACAGCGGAGTCTTAGTAATAGGGGTCCCGTTTTACCCACCTTTTAAAAGATGTAAAAGGTGACTAAACAAACACCACAAAAGAACAATTTGGCGGGTAGGTACTTAACTCCTTTTTAGTGAATACTGAAGAGATATTGACTTTTTGTAAATAAAATTATTTGTATACGATTTTGACAAGTGTGTCTCGGTCTCGAGTTTCGACTTGAAATTCCCGCTTTTGGGAAAATCCTGGGACACAACGAAACTAGCTATAGCGTTAATTGGGTGAATATTGTCTAGCTAGGTAGTGTAGTTGTATAGTGGAATCATAGCAGACAATCAATTCTCCTCTTAAAACACCATTTTATGTCTATATATTTTCAAGGTCGTACGCGTATAATTTTCTATAAGACGGCCATGCCAAGTCATCTTGAGTGTACGTTCTCATTCGAATCGTTTTGTAATAAAACAATTTTCCCAGTCAGCGTTTGTGATTATAACTTTTTTTCTAGGATAAATGAGGTGAAAGCGGATGGATTTGCACAATGTATTTTTAAGGCTATGTACTGTCTTAATACTTCCTCTATAAATTATTAGGAGGGTAAGCAATTGTATTCAAACTTAAATTAGTATCGTGTGATAATTGTCATTAATTAACATTGATCATAATTATTAATGTTGCAATTGCAAATGTAGATATTTGAATACTATTACCTAAGTACGTACTATATAGTAAGTTTATGGATAACTCCAGTTAAATTTATTAATTATATCCTACATCGGCCGTACTAGTGCTCATTAAATAAACCTAACCTACACAAAAATATATATTAATGAAGTCAAAATCATTACATTAATTATCCACGTTAGGTGTAGCAATATGTTTATTAAAATAAAAGAATGTCGACGTGTACTTACTTAATGACCTTAATTAAGCCACAATAAAGACAGCACTTGTTTTTGTTTTTCTACGACACCGCGTTTGGAAACTTGGTTCTTAAATCTAAGAGGTTAATGTATAAAGTTAAACTGCAAACAAGTGCACAACTAACCTTTCTTCAAATGCCTCGTATTGAAGTTGATTTTGACAGCTGTTCCTGCCATATTGCGGTAAATAGGCAATATGTATTTCAAGTTCTGTACAACGGGCACTAACGCGCGCAACGACGCTATAGCCACTGAATGCATTACAAACTCACGTCTTGTAGCTATATATTTACAAACCCAAAACGGTTAACCTTTAAAGTCGGTAGATACTTATCGTTCCGAATGAACGAGGCGTATCTCTGTTTGGATTTTGAGCCGCGTTGATAACATTTACAACGGGCGTAGACAAAAATTAGTTGCTTATACTCATTGTCGTGATCGCTCAAACCAATCCATACACCATACTTATAATATTAGTTGCTTTTGCCCGCGACCTCGTGCGCGTGAAATTAGTTTATCGCGTGCAGCACCATCTAACGAGGAGTAGCGTTTCTCATGTCATGTATTTATAAAGATTCCTGAAAATCCTTCAAGGATATAGGGATAAAAAGGACCTACCCTAAGTCCATCTCGATATAACGGGCTACATTTGTGCCAATTTTTATGGAATTCTTTTAAGCTATTTGGCCGTAAAAACTGAACAAACAAACTCACTTTTTCATTCATAATAGTAAATATGGATAAATGCGAAAGTATCTAGTTGTCGGTCTGTTACGCTTTCGCGGCCAAACCGATGAACCGATTTTGATGAAATTTCGTATGGAGATAGTTTGATCCCGGGAAGGCCGTAGGGTACTTTTTAAGGATAACCTTTTGAACGCCGCGGCTAACGGGGAAAAAGCGTGCCACGAGCGCTCGACGACGGCTGTAGCCGACGCAAATGTATGTAAAACGGCATATCCTGGCGTCAGTGGTTCGTAAATCTGCTGTCGGCTACAGCCGACTGGGGCGTTCAAAAGGTTAAAACGGTGAAATAGGCGCTGTAAAATTAATTAACGGCAAATTCGTGCGCGCCCGATGAGTACTTGTAATTTGAAGGAAAAAATTCAAATAAAAATGTCAGTAGGTAACATGAAAGTTAAGTATATGTTAAAGATGAATCTCGATGCAGACGATGTCACGGGTAAAAGCTGGTGTAGGTATATTTTTTTCCGATTCCGACTTTATTTATGTAATGATGAGTAATTGCTTTACTCATGATTATATTGAAATTGATTATGCGAAACCTTTTGCTGACTCATCTTACGTCCGTCAGTTACACGCTCATCGAAACCGTTGATGCTTGCGGAATTTTCAGGTCAGTTGGCCATCTAAAAGTGGGACAAAATTTGCTTCTACATTCGCATCGACCGCACTAAGCCTTTGCGAGTTTATGTTCAGTTCCGACAAGTTCTATTCCTCATATAAATAAAGTCCATTGTCTACTTGCAAAACAAATATTTGGAATTTCATTAATCCACTAATGAGATCAGCGGCTCTAGCATCGACACGAGAGGGCAAGTCCTCCCCGGGTGCGTAACGGTCGCTATAACAACTTTTGATATATTATTGGTCGATATAACGATCAAGGGATATTATGCATTTTTGGTATAACAAAACAATATTTGGCATATTGATATGATCTAACTATCATCAGGTATAATGGACTTGTAATACTATAACAACTATTAATCTAACAGCTCAGTGGGTATAATTTTGTACTGTTATAATCTCAAAATACGTACTAGGTAAGTCGTATTATAATAACCTACCTATTCTGCGTTTAGGCAGGTCTCTGTTAGGTACAACGACGAGCGAAGCGAGGAGTGCTAAGAAGAACTGCGACCCCACCGAGTTTTTTTTTATAATACTGTACTACATACGTCCATTATATTAGGTAAACATTATATCAATAATCTATTATACTTATTGAACATTATACACCATGAAAATATCTACTTAGTTGTTATATCAAAAGTTGTTATACCGATCATTACACACCCGTTCTCCCCGTCTTATTCTGTAGTGCGCCTCTCTCATACTATGCTATACTATAAAACAAATAGATTCATTGAGATAGGACGGGGATAACTTATCCTCGTGTCGTGTCAAGCTTGGTACTTAACGTTATCTTCGGCAGTCGGTTACGATTATCTTATCTTTCAATGGAATCGCGTTCCAGTTACTTGTTTATATTATTATCAGTCTAAAGAAACAAACAAGAGAAATTACGTATTTTATTGTACTTTATCACGATATTATTTAACAGGCCTTATGAATAAAAATACATGTGATTTTTAGCGGTTCCATGTAAAAAATGTACCGATAAATGCTAACAGAATGTTCTTTGAAAATGGCTTACCAGCCAAATTTTTTTTTAATGTTTTTGAAGGCGTATTAATTTTTGGTTTATTGCTTCTTCTTCCTGGGACGCATGCAGCAGGCATCACTGGTGTCCAACATATTGTAGTTGGCTGCACCCTTAGTCTTCGACTCAACAAACTTAGCATGGGTTTCAGGCGACAAGTAGTACTGCTTCACAGCTGGCACGTTCTTCATTGCGTCCATGTAGTTCACCTGCAAAGATAAAAAAGAAACTTTATTCAAAAGGGTCTCTCTATCAAAGTCAAACTATCTTTATTCAATTTAGGCTTTTACAAGCTCTTATGAAGGTCTAGGAATGAATCTACCACCGGTTCGGAAAACATCCTCTACTGAGAAGAGCCGGCAAGAAACTCGGTGAGGTATCATTTTTTCATGATCTATCTATTGGGGAACGTCCAAGCGATATTGTTGCGGCCCGCTAGCGAGATTCGCATCACACTCTTACGCATCACGCACCGTGCGGAAGAGTGGGATGAGAATCTCGCTAGCGCGTCGCTACAATATCGCTTGGACGTCTCTATTCGGGAACGTCCAAGCGATATTGTAGCGAAAGGACGCGTTCTGGCACACTGGGGCCACTGAAACGGCACACTCGGATTTTGGAGACAGGTTTGAGCACGGAGAAAATATCTTGTTTTGTCAAAATTTCGGCAATCATTGGGGGAGGCCTATGCCCAGCATTGAACGCTTTTTAGTTTGAAATGATGAAGGGTTACTTTTCTATCTGCCTATTACCTACTATGTGACCAAAGTCAAGATTTCATAATGAAAATCAAAACTAGGCATTTAAGCAACCTAGTCTTGAATTAAGGATCGCATAATGATCCGCAAGTTATTATATTCAATGCAAATATTAAACAGTTTGAGGATACCCTATAATACCCTATAATAAGAATGTATAATTTGTTTGTAAAAAGTTATTTGGTTACCACGATACAGACACAGCCTACTGTGGGACCACTAGTTAAGATATAAATTTGGCACATTGTATCCTTTAAATGAACGATTTTTATTTTTATTTTCATTTATAATGACAAATACTTACCAATTGCTCGTATTTAGGTTTGGCAATGGCCATCTCGGCTTTCCCGAGAAGTGGTAGACATTCAAAGCGCTCTAACATCGGCCAGATGGTGTAATCCACCAGGCCAGGCTCGTTGCTGTGCAGGAATTTGGTTCCACGGGTTTGTAGCTCCTGCTGCAGGTACTCCAGGCCCTTGTGGTACTTCTCCAAGTGCGACGCCTGGAAGCCGTCAGGATTGAAGGCAGCAGCGTAGAAAGATGCAAAGGCCTGAAAAGTGTTTATATTTAAGTCAAACAAATAATAAAAGCACTTCAAAATTAAAAAAATGAAATTTACGTATGTAATTATTCATTTATTGTGAACAAAGTAAATATAACCTACTTAATAAAGGAGTCATTAAATATTTACAATACGGATAATAAAATAAATAACAACTGCCTATTTTTGTTGCATCAGCACTTAGTTCAACTTTTAAAAGATTTTCTTTTATATGACCGTGATTTAGTTTTAGAATACATTTCGGCGCACATATATTTAACGAGAAAAACTTCACGCTTTGAAACCAAAAATACCAGTATTCAATTATGTCGCCGCAGAAATGGCCCAAATTGTTTACCTCTTCATTTTATGAGCGTAAAAAATGATTCGTTCATGTAGGTACAATTTCGGACCTCATGCCCAGGCGCGGTCGCAACCTGAAATTGGGGGGGGGGGTCACTAATAATAAAATATGTCGAGTAAATTAAACTTTACTTTTAGACTTGATTTTTCAATTTGACGTGTACGATTTTGGGGGGTTCATGTCCCCTGTGACCCCCCCCTGGGACCGCGCATGCTCATGCCGTCATTAGAACAAAAGGTATGGTTACTGTTCAGTAGCAAGTAAAACCCCCATGATGCCACTGCGTTGTATCAAAACCACAAACAAGACTATTGAGGCCAACGTCCCTGGGATCGCTTTGTTTTGACTTCAATAGAAAGTGGTACAGAACATTGTTGGAAACCAAACTATAATGCTACCGGCTCAGTTCGATTCAACTTGTAAAGGCTTTACCCGATGACAGATTTGCAACCTGTTACTGATTGCTTCCTTAGCACAATCATTTATGATTGATACATTTAATAATGTATCGAGGGGACCTACATAGGGGTGATATATAGTTTTGGACCACTTGGATGGAGAGGCTGTAAAGTAACCATGACAAGAGTTATTTGGTCTCGGCAACAGGCTTCCCCTCAGAAGCAACTTGAAACGCACTTACATGTAACATCAACCAAACATTAACCTTTTGACCGCCACAGTCCACTGCAGCCGTCAGCGTCAAACAGACACAATGTTCAAATCTACTGTAAAGCGAATTCTTATTTCTAGGGCATATTACTCGGTAAAAGACTACGTCATGGACAGGGACGTTTGGCTTAAATCGTGACCTGCACTGGCGATCCCTGGGTCTCGATGAGCGTACCTGCTGTGGTATATACTTAGATTTGTATAAAACTGTAGACATCATTGTTGACTTATATGTGTACTGATTTGAAAAAATGATACCTCACCGAGTTTCTTGCCGGCTCTTCTCAGTAGAGGATTTTTTCCGAACCGGTGGTAGATTCATTCCTTGACCTTCATAAGAGCTTGTAAAAGCCTAAATTGAATAAAGATAGTTTGACTTTGACTTGACTTTGAGCGGATACAGGGTAAAAAAAAGGCCTTCATTACCTTGACTTACAGTTGAAATTCGTGTTACTTCTCAGACATGCTTGGCGGTCAAAAGGTTAAAAGTTTAATCACCTTTGATTATCATAACGACTATGGAAATTTCAAACGTCGTAAGGGACATTTTGACATTTCGACAAAATGTACCTTATTTCAAATTTCGTAAGGGACATTTGAAACTTCCACAAACTGTCCCTTACGACATTTGAAATTTCCACAGTCGATAATTTAGCTAAGCCACGTCAAACTGCATAAGTTTTTGAAGTTATTGCACTTTCGTGTAACTCATTCGATGGGGATTTGTTGAAAATTTCAAAATTCGGTGAACGCCAACTTATTGGAAGCACGCAGGATGTATGGGAAATATGATATCAATGCTGTTTACTCAAACTGTTAACTTTACTAGCCCGCATGTGATTTACATGTAAGTACAATTAAGTGCAAAAAAAGTTACAAAAGCGAATAAAAAATTTGTGACAGATTTTATCGCTGACAACAGTACATTATGATAATTTTATTATCTCAGAGGGCCTAGCACACTAGTTTTTATTGCGCACATTAAGCATCTGCATTATGTACTTACATCCATGAACAGCTCGACAAACATTTTGTCCTGCGCCCTGCGGAGAGGGTCTGAGGACTGCAGGGGCACTTCTGGATACTTATCATCAAGGTAATGGTTTATGATAGCGCTGTCGAATATAGCCTTGCCTTCCTCATACTCCAGAGCTGGAACGGAACCTACGGAAAGATAATGAATAGGCTTAATAATCTCTCAATATATATTTTTTAATGATTTATAATAAAATAGTAACGTGTTACATGCATGTACTGTAGAGCACTGTAATGTAGAGCATCAGTGGCCTAATGGCTAAGGATGTCAACTCGTGATCGTGAGCTCCGGGTTCAAATCCAAGCAGTTGCCAAATACCAATGAGTTTTTCTCTGCCTGCGAATTGCAGTAACTGATACTCTTACGGAAGGGAAAACATCATGAGGAAACCTGCACATTTGGATTTGGGTAACTAAATGTGTAATCATGATCCAATTGGTCTGGTTCCCCTGTCAGAAGGGTTACGGACAGGGCCATCTTAAACTAAGCCGGGGCCCTTGGGCACACAAGAATTTGGGGCCCTTTTGGAAAGTAAAAAATGCAATTTAAATAAATGTGTGAGAGAAATTGTCGTTCCTTCGGGGCCCCCTGAGAACGGGGGCCCCGGGCACGGTCCCCGTGTGCCCTTATGGTGAAGACGGTATTGGTTACGGAGGTCAGACAGCAGTCGCTCCACTGTAATAACCCGACCTGCTGATTCTGGGATCATGGTCAAAGCGACCCCGAATTAGAGACAGGTAAAAGCGCTAGGAAGAGAGATAGATGTGTTACTTGCAAAAAACATTTATTTCACTAAGATGGAAATCTTTTTTTTGTATAATTAAGGTGGCTGGTGCTGATACATCTTTATAAATACGAACTTGTTTTATCTTGGTCAGTAGCCAAACAAAGAAATAGAAAAGAGGTGCTATTTATATTTACTGCTACAAGGAAAACAACAATTTGTTAACAGGAAACATCACAAATATTGAGTTTGGTACCTTTAGGGTTAAATTTGAAGAACCACTCGGGTTTGCTGTCCAAGTTGACAAAGACCTGGTCGTATTGCAGGTTCTTAGCATTGAGGACCAGCACAGTTCGCTCGGCATAGGGACAGAACCTCATGCCAAACACACGCAGCTTCCCACCATATGCAGGCAGGGCGTCACCTTACAAGGAAAAACAAGTTATTAATTACATAGCAAATGTGTTGATGCAAAACGAGAAAATATACCAACTAAACATGTTTTCTCAATATAAGTTGAACATAATTTATGGAAAAGGATCCAATCCACAATAAAACCCTTAGGATTTTAGACATTATATCGATGATATAGAACTTAATTATGAATAGCATTTATTTTGGTTTGGATCCTTTTAGCTAAACTTTGTCCAGTTTATAATGATATTTTAAATTAACCTGTTTCTATTCTATAAATGTACATGAATGTGAACAAGTTCATATAAAAATAGAAACTTACCAGCTGCTAAATGTTTCTCCGACATCTTTAATGAAAATCTTCAGTAAATTCTGTAAAAAAACAATTTATTATTGTAGTAGATTGTCAATCAAATGCAAAAACAAATTAGTTCATTGTTTTCTAAATGAGAAATACTCTATGATAACTTTAAACAAGCAACCTTTGTGGACTACTATTCATCCCAGAGACAAATTTAAAGATTTGACGCCCAGGGCCAGTTAGCTTTGCCTCCCCATAAAGTAATAAAAAATATTATAGGTAAGCTTGACAATAAAAGGCGCCCAAAGAAGACCCCGAGGCTACGCCTCCCCTCGCAGCCTGCTGCCCGGGCTATAGCCTTGGCCCTAAGGTAAATACGCCCCTGATTCCTCCTTGACTATTTCTAAGAAGATTCCAGTTAGAGTGGATCTGAGTAGGTGTCTTACTTTATATATTATTATGATTAAGAGAAGGTAAGGATTACCCTACAATTCCGATTGTCATATTATTAACGTCACCAAAGAGAACGTCACGCTTGCCCGAAAAGCTGGTACCTAGTAGGTAGGTATTAGTAAGGGCTGATTATACTGACTAATGGTATAGTTGACTATGAACATACCGTCCTGGACCCAATAACAGTTTGTAAAGTAAACCAAGTTCACCAAAAATCACTAGGTATGTAATAAAGTTTACCTGATCTTTACTAGTCTGCACGGAATGAAGACTGTTCGGGAAACACTGGTCGCAAGCTTTTTGATAATGCCATGCAGTTATAAATGCCGTGTGCAGTAGAAGTATAGCAACCGCACCGACCGCACGCAGGTTATACTGATACAGACAGTGATAACAGTTAGATAGATAATAATTGAATATTATTAACTACACTTTTATTATTACTCTATGGTTTAGGCTTACTCAGCCGGTTCTTTGACCGTGACCGGAGTATCTCTTATTAGTCTGTGCCGGTAAGTGAGAGAATAAAAGCCAAGTCAAGCTGTCAAGAGTTCGTTGACCTAGGTTGTTCTAAGGATTTATCAAAAATCGACTAAATTAGGTCAATTGTATCGATATAATTGGGTCCAATTCGAAAAGGTGTTCGCTAAATTTAAAATTGCCTTAATTTAAAATAAGAAACGTCAAACTCGCTTTTGTATAGCTCCAAGGTACAAAATCGAGGCTGAAGGTTCTTATTTCAAATTTAGCGAAAACACGTTCGAATTGGCCCCAATATATTTTTTATCGATTAACCCGACTTAGTACTTGAAGTACTAAGTTAACCCTTAAGCGGGCCTAATAAAATCGAAGTGTTCATGCCATGCCTTTACCTAATGTTTAAGGCCTGGCTAACGGTACCCGTTTCCCATATGGTAATGTAATGAGGCTGTGACCACAGACTAATAAGGGATACTGCTGTGACATACAGACAGACGGAGATAGCTAACTTCAGTCCACGCGAGGCCCCGACGGCACTCAACACTCAACTCGCGCGCGGACTGTATTGATAATAGTTACGGAGCTGGGTGCCATTTTGGCATAGCTGGGCACAAGACCGTTTATCCGTTAATCGTTAATTAGCGAAGTTAACTTTAAAAATTATTAACGGAGTCATTTACTTCCATTAAAACAATTTAAATCCGTTAAAAGTTAATTAAGTACCTACTACTTGCCAAAAGAACACTGCGCGACTTATGTCAGATAGCTTTTGATTTGAATTAGATCTCTAAATAATTAGGTATTATTACAAACTCTAATGTTACACCCTTATTTTAGTAAGTTTTTATTAAACTTCCATTAGCCCATACCAACATTTTTTTTAAAGTAAATCAGTAACGCAACGGCATATTAAATGCAATTTCTATCACGAGTTAACGATTAACGTTAATTTCCGTTAAATCTTCTGAAATGTAACGCTTTTACGTTGAACGAAGTTAACTTTTTTAGTAACGGATTAGCGATTGTTTCAAATGACTGTATGCACTGACGTTTAATGTCGATTGTGAAATTATCTCGAATGCACTGAGAATTGGGGGGCCTGCTGAAGCTAATTGAGAGAGCACGATAAATACGAACTTTTCCTATAAAACACGATGCACTACATCGGTATCGGATTAACGGTGCCCAGCTATGCATTTTGGTATATGATTTGTTCGTCTTTCATATTGATAGGTATGAAAGTTTATGTCAATACAAATTGATTTGGTCCAGTAAATGAAAGTCGTGGCTTTCGAAAACATGTAATCTCAACCTTGCCACTAACTTATTAAGTTTATTCTCCCTTGAGATATGGGCTTTTCAAAACTATAATTCTTCAAATCACATTGCAAATAAATAATAATTCAAAATGCTATAGGGAACGAATAATATAACATTTGTAAAAAAAATTTTTTAATTTCATGAATTTATTGATTATTTTAGATTACATTATAATATTAATTCATATCACTCATTTGGGCCAACAATGGTACATATAGAAGCTACATAGTTAACACCTACTGAAATAACGAAGGTTTTACTGAGATTCTCGATTTAATCACATATGAAAATATATTTAAGGATATTATGTTTGAAATTGATGATTCAATAAATTTTATAATTCATCATAGTTGCCTGGTCAATACAGAGGTTAATGGTGATAGGTTCTGTCCTGTGTATTTCTAATTAGGCACTTGGCGTATAGCAACTTACAGACTAACAACAATTTAAAACATGTAACGTTATAATGACGATAGATAAGATATTATCCTTTTGAACGACACGACAAATACAAAAGTTTTCACTAACGCCAGGCATGTCAAAGACGTACCACGAATTTCAACCACACGTCAGATACATGAAGGTTTATTTTACACTGTACGCCCAGCGGCCCTAACATGCATACCACAAAGATAAATTAGAACCGTTTATCTCTATAACTATCTGTTTCATCGGCACTAGTGTGAGAGAGACGCATTTAGAGATAAACGGTTCTAATTTATCTTTGTGCCATGCATGTTAGGGCCGCTGACAGATATATACTTCGCTATTGAACCTGTGGTGCGGATATATCCGTCAATGGCGTTGAAAACATAAATCTCCAAGAAATATATTATTTATAATTTATCATATCCAAGAATATATTTTAAGTTTTTTTAATACCATACACTAAGATCTTAATTATTAACGTCTTCCATTATAACGGACAAACAAAACAATAAAATAGACAATAGTCCTCAAATAAGTACACAACGCAAATAAAATACTTTCTTAATATAAGACAATCATAGAACAAATATGTTGGAAGGTAATGGTTGGTAAGGTCAAATGTTCTATATAATAGGGTGTTTATCCCTATTGCACTATATTTGTACCTACTATCTTATATCTAAGACATCACTACAGATCGCGCGCGAGTTTTTGTATTCGAGGAATTTCTCCCTGCCACATACACTACTCGCTTGCACTCCTACTCACTACACCCCGGATAATCCCCGATGTTAAACTCACATGCGTACTGTACAGATGTAGTGAATGATGCTTTCCCATTATATTTTCTTGGAAACGTTTGTATTTGTCATGCTACTTCAATCAGTCTGAGTACCCATCAAGACAGCGTAGGGGAAGCTCGCATCGCGAGATTTATAATCGATAATAACTAAGTTAAGATTTTTATTATTTAAAGTTTGGTTTCAGTTCTTTTTAATAGCCATGCCGAAATTATTAAGACCTGGGAAACGTTTAGATCAACAAGCCTGTGAAATTCTTTTGAACATTTATTTATATTTCTTAACTGAAAATGATAAATTTAAGAATAGCAACAGTGCGGATTATTTCTCTAAAGCCCAAAAACAAGTTTCGGAGGCCAGTGGAATTTCTCGACGAACAATTCTTGGTAGTTCAATTTTTGTTAACACTAGATTCTCTATATAATTTGATCATGGTTTTAATAACATCTTAATGTGATGTACTTCAAACTTGTTGTTTGACATTTATCACCGATAAATAAAGTACCCTATTTATTTAATACAAACATGTCACTTATTAATATTTCATAGACACGTCGTCAGCGTTCGGAAGTAGTAGTCGTTCCTAGTTTTCACAATGGGAAAGGATTATTCAATACATCTGTACCTAAGAATAAGTAATCTCATAAATTAAAAAAAAACCTGTATTCTTTGTAGTCAAAATTTAAAATTTCAGTCTAGCAAAGTTGGAAAACCATTTAATCAAAGGAATGTATAATTTTTTTTATAAATGTTTCAAAACATATTTTAAGACTAAAGTTATCAACTTCCATAGATAGTTCCAATCCACGAAGTCGCGCCCCACCGCTTAATTTTGCGTCGCACGATTGCGTAAATGTAAGTACAATAATTGTACTTACATTGCGTCGTGGAGTTACGTTTCTGATTAAGACATCAATAATGTTTATAGTATCAAATCAAAGTTAAAATTAAAGGAACTGAAGATAATACAAAAGGAGTTCTATTGGAAGTCATCAAGTTAGCATAGATATTGTACATTTCTTTATTGCCTAAGATCCGAATTAGAGACGAGACGATAAAGTATTTTTTTACAAATCATAGTTTGGCCACGATTTCTTTAGGCAGCCCACTCGCAATACATTTTTTAAAGAGATGGGGGCAAATCGTCTCTAAATCGGATCCTATAATATTAGTAACATTTACTTAACTTTCACTGCCAGCCCAAAAAACCAGTTACACCCTAAGGGTCACAAAATATTCTCCATACAAAATGACCATAAGAACAAGCGGACTAGCGGGTCGTCGGGCGTAGCGACAAAGTAAAGCGATCCCGGTAGTCGGGTTCTTGGCACTGAATATGTTAAATTACAGCAATAGTTAACGATAGTTCTACGCTTATTCATTTTAATAACATGTAACATGGAAAAGCTGAAACTAAAATGTGCCATACCGTTTACGACACAAGTGCGGTGACCATTACTAAACTTATTAGCTCGGGAGCTGGGTGCTAAAATTTCTATATGATTTGTTCGCTTTGCAGACCTGAATTGTTCGATTAATGACAATGTAAGGAACCACAGAAAAATTGTCTGCCACCATGGTAGCGCTGCGTATTCAATTGACAGCGTTTCACAAATAAAAAAAAAAGGTGTGCTAAATCATTTGTTCCTGTCTGTCTCTTGGACTGAAAACTTGGTCAGAGTCATCCTCAAAACAATGAACATCGAAGAGGCAGACGTGCAGGGCTCTGTTTTATAACGGGACGTAGTAGCAAAATTGTAAATGAAAAAAGCTCTACTAAATCATTTATTCGTCGTTCTCATTGCGTCCATTCGATTCATTAGAATAGAAAAAAAAAGTTGGCAGACGTCTAGGTTGCTGATATTTTTATGTACGTATTTTAAGTTTTAATTTAAAAACGCAGGGACGTACGACTTTCATTTACTGGACCAAATCGAGTTGTATTGACAAACTTTCATCCCTACCAATATGAAAAACGAACAAATCATATACCAAAATGGCACCCACGTTCCTAACTATACGTGTATTTAGCGCAGTTATAGATAAGTATTCTAACTTTTCTGTGGACTCAAAAGAGTGTGAAAGTTTTTATTGCATTGAATAAAAGTAATTTTTCGCTATATGAACTTTGTAGATCTGTGTGATCATGTTCAAACTAAACAACTTTATTCCGAAGCAATAAGAGCTTGAATCCACGGAAAAGTTGGTTGTTGGTTCTATTTAGTTGTGGACGATAAAAACAATTGAATCTCCAGTAAACGCAAACGGGTGAGGTTACGTTTTCTTCTTAAATATGTTCTGCAGGTTCATATTGGTCTTGTGCTGAAACATTTGCGTGACGCGGCGGCCGACCTCCTGCGCCGCCTGCAGGTTGGAGGGCCGCGGGGGCTCTCGCGCCGGCTCGGGGGCCGCGCCCCCCACGTTGTGTAGGAGCACTTCTATCGCGTTCTTGTATTGCGAGAACGCAGGCGCTTGTACGATTTCTTCTAGTTTCCTGGTAATATAATTTTCAATTAGACAAGGACAATATCGATGAGGTTTGATGAAGGTTTCAGGTATCAATTAAGTCAGGAGACTACGGAAAAATCTTATTCAGTGATTACATGTGAAAGAAACGAATGCTCGCTCAGTATGAACAAACAAACGCCTACTTGTGGTCTGGTATCAGTCTCGAATCCAGACTGTTAATGTTAAATAACGGGCTTAAAAGTTAGCTTAGCGAATGATTTCAAATGCGCATAGCAGCGACACTGGCAACAGTGTGTTACCTGAGCGCGGGCAGCAGGGGCGGGTGCTGGCGCGCGTGGTGCGCGGCGAGCTGCAGCCCCGGCGTCAGCGCGCCCACGCACTCGGGCGCTCCGCCGCCGCGGGCGCACAGCGCGCACAACAGAGACACCGCTAAGAACACACGAAAACCTCCATAAATATACACAAATGTAGTCTTAGAAGAACACCAAACCAGTGATGTGCAAGGAAGATGAGCAGCGTGGGAAACATTCACCTCTAAGGTAACAACAGCGGGCGCTGGCAAGACGCCAACATTCAAAAGACGCCGCTGGCGATGGCGTCGCGACGCCGCCGAGCGAGCGTTGCGTCGGCGCTGACAAGACGCTGACCCTCGAAAGACCCTAGTGTGGGTGGGGGATCCCTAAGCGTTCGGGGCTGCGCAGTAGTCGATTTACCGGCCAAATTGGTGGTATGAGGTGAGTGGCGGCGGGCGGTATTACGCGCAGTACATCTGTGCCGTCGCGCTATTGGTTCATTCAGTCGACCGTTGCTCCCGCTCGTAATTCACTCTTCGTTTGCTCTCAAAGTACAATGACAGAATAGATAATAGTGGGACAGTCGCGCAAGTTTGCACCAATGTACGATGGTTTTGAATAGAAAGGAAAGAAATAAGTAGTAATTTATGATACAGGTGCGGAAATCATCTTCCGCACGTGTATAAAACCCCAAGCGCTTTCAAACATTGTTTTTATTACAGTAAACAACTACTAACACATGGCGTAGCGAACCTATGTTATATAGGTTCTATACATCTTTACATATTATAAAACAAAGTTGCCCGCCGCGTCTGTCTGTCTGTTACCGCTAATATAATTTTCGGTATATAATTTGTCAAGATTTTGTGTAAATTGGTTGATATAAAACGAGAATTGTTGGAAACGTCGGAAAAATTCAAGCCGCCTGGGAGCTTTCATCGAAAACGCTGCTTAATCCTTTTGAGATATAACAAAACAATAAATGGTGGGATATTTCCATTTTATTCTTTAAAGGATACCTACTATACCCATTCTATGTTCTAAAATAATGGTTACGTACAATGCGGTAATTGGAAAGCTATTTAGATAGACTAAGTATAAATCCTTATCAAATTAAATACGTTAGTTACCTTAAGCATTTCAAGCACATTATTATAATCTTTTACACCATATAATTTAAACGAATATCTTAGGAGTTATCGCAAAAAATCAAAGCGCGCGAAAATAAATTCAACCATGTTGAGACTCGCTTGATGCGATCAAGTTCCATTTGGTTATCAGTTTGAAACTTGGCATAAAAGCAACTCAAAACAAACAATTAGGTAACTGAACCAGAAATAAATGTAAAAGGGGATGCCTGTATTTGTAGGGTATTGATGTATGGGAAGAACATTTGTCTCTCGGTATAATAAAATCATAAAGTAGAAAACGTCTGTACGTTAAAAATAACAATAAAAAAATGCTATGTGGGGCTTCAGAATGTGCAACAGAACAAATCCCAATGGTTTTCGAATTTCATATCTGTTTGCCTGATTGTAGTATGTGCGCGATAAACTTTAAAACTACTGGGTGGAAATAAACTAAGTATAGTATGTATTGTCCTACCACGAAATGTCCAAATCGAAAGCATATTTTAAAGGGTTTTTAATGAAAAGGGTATGATTTTAATAGCAAAAACGTTTTAAAATGTTTTCAATTTAAACATTTGTAAGTTTAGTTTGCAATTAACGTAACGGTGTAACGTAAATAAATGAATTTTAAACATGGGGCCCCTTTTGGGGGTCTAATCAGTAAATTTAAAAAAAAAAAGTTTTGCAAACTATAGCGTGTGACATATCAAATGAATAGGCTCGCTATGAGGATCTTTAATATATCTTTTTCATAATTTTGAGATAATGATTTTTCGCTTATTTTCTCGAATAACTTCTAAACTATTTTACTTAAAATTCAAAAGAAAATATATTTAAGATCCTCACAATAAGCCCTTTCATTTGATATGTCACATGATATAGGTGGCATAACTTTTTTTTAATTTTCTAATTTACCCCCAAGAAGTGGCCCCTATGTTTAAAATTCATATTTTTACGTCACACGTCCGTATTGCGGTCACCAACTTACATATGTATACCAAATTTCAACTCAATCGGTCCAGTAGTTTCGGAGTAAATTGACTTTGACAGACGGACAGACGGACAGACAGACACACGAGTGATCCTATAAGGGTTTCGTTTTTTTATTTTGAGGTACGGAACCCTAAAAAATACAGAAAATAGTTAATACCGGACAACTGGCACTTGTCCGGTTATTTGTTGTAGCATCACCTTTAGTAGCCATGACAATCCAAGCCGCCACTGTGCTGGCGTGACGACAAATAACACGTCGAGGAAGGTTAAGTTGGAGAGCGTTTTTAAGGTTACTTTTATTGTTCCTATTAGTGACGGAGTTTTTTGTAGGTAATTTTCATATTGTACATAGTATTCTTATTGAACCGACCGCATTGTCCATCAAAGTAAACTACAGATATAGTGAATAATATGTTTCCATCGGTAAAACTCGGATCTCAATCGGAAGACGACGGGACCCGAAGTGTCAATTAATCATTGTATTAAATGAGTGACATGTTTATATTCATTAATATGAAACTTTATTATTTAGTGTCAAATGTCAAAATGAAAAACAACAGTGCCATATGCTGTCACGTTTAATTCTGTTACTTGACAGTAAATAATAGTTTCATATTAATGAATATAAACATTTCACTCATTTAATACAATAATTAATTGGCACTTCGGGTCCCGTCGTCTTCCGATTGAGATCCGAGTTTTACCGATGGAAACATTATGCACTACATCTGTACATATGTATTATAAAACTCCTCAGACAGGTGCCCTCGCTATTTCCTTAGCGGTGAGACTAAGCCCTGTGCAGAATATCAATCTTTATTAGCGCCTAGGCCGTGCCTAGTTATTTAGTTCGCTAGCTATTCAAAAACACAATTAAATCCAAACGAATTCCGACTTGAATAATCCTCTCACCCCTCTCAGAGACGACCACGTTCTCAGCAGTAGGCAACACCAGTAGCGCCAACGCTTCGGCCGCCCTGACCACCTCCTTAACAGTTAAACTGCGGTCGTCTGCCAGGATGTCCTCCATCGGCGGCCAGCACTGCGCCTCGCTCGCCAAGCCCCGGATGAGGCAGGCGCGGGTTACACTGCCCCACGCTGTTATGGCGGCTTCGCGGACCGTGCTGTAATTTGATTTGATATATAGTGCTTGTGTACTTCTGTTCGTTTTTAGTATCTTTTTTTTTTAAATCTCACTTATACCACAGAATAGATAATAGTACTACCGTACCTACCGTGACTCACTTATAGACAACGCACAGCCTAAACGGGTGGTCCTAGAGGTTTGAAAGGAGGAGACATTCCTCGAGTACTGTAGAGGTGCACTAAGGAGGGATTTTTTGAAATTCCACTCCTAAAGGGTTGAAAAGAGGTGATAAAGATTGTATGGAAAATACCGCGGGCGAAGCTGTGGCGGGTACACTAGTTAAGTATATATGTATGACCAATCCATCTAAGTAGTAGTAAATAAATAATTATTAGCATGTAGTGTTTGTATAGCGCTCCGTGAGTTACAGACGGTGCTGGCTGAAAATCAGCGCTGCAGGTGTCTTACACCTCAGCATTATGCTGAGCCAGTCTCCTACACACACCACCATTTTGTTTTGTATTATTGTTAATTTATATTTATGTTACTCTGTGTGTCTTTTGTGTTCGTGAATAAATGTTTCTTTCTTTGTGTCAGTGGTGGGTTATTGACAGGCAACTCACGAGTCGTCGTCGTGCAGCAGCGCCATGACGGCCGGCAGCAGCTGCCGCTCCACGCAGCTCTCCTCGACGTCGGCCACGCTCGCGAGCTCCGCCAGCAGGGCGCCCGTGTACACCCTGATCCCGACGCCGCTCGTGCTCTCACAGCTGCTTGCTGCGACTGGAACAATAAAACCTATAAGCACGTGTAGTTATATTCCTAAAGGGACCCGTAAACGGGCCAGTTTTTCCCCAATTTATTGCGTCAATTCGGGCTATCCCCTAAAAGATTACATATTACATCACTGATGGGGACAAAAACTATAGTATAAAGAGGAGGAAGTGTTGTATGTGTGCGCCAAAGTATCTATGCGTCGCCGCACGCACACTTAAACAAAATCTCGACCCGTTTCTCAGTGCGCCAGTCGGGGCTAACACCGCACGAGGTTCGCGCGTCACGGCTTTTCGGCACCGCTAAATTAATGGAAAATGTGTGATAATCGCAGGAGAACGTATTGCTGTGTGTTTGGGCGTCTTAATAATTCATCAATTCCAGGATTGTCTCTGTTCAGATTACCTATTGAACAGGAAAGGTAAGCATGTCACTTATTCTAGCTTATAATTTTTACTTGATGATGAGATACCTATACTTACTTATTTTTTGTTGTATTAGTTTTCTATCAGACAGAGGAAGTAGGTAGGCCTTCTTCCCACTAGAATGTATTAGGTACTTTTGATCTGTCAACCCTAAGACAGTAGGCAATTATATCGCGGATTGGGCCGGAGATAGCTTACTTCCCCTCTTTACACTATGCAAAAACTGTTGAGGATAGCCCGAATAGCAGCAATAAATTGCCGTAAAGTTAGCTCGTTTACGAGCCCCGTAAGTCTTGCCCGGGTTTAGCCGGGTAGCCAGGTAACCGAAGGGCCGGGTGCAAAAAAAAACCGGGGTACTAACTAAACTGTTTATTTAGGCTTTAAAAAGTAAAAATATAAATATATATAAATACTTCAAAGGTACAAAGCTACTTTATCATCAGCTCTTATCTTGCACTGCATCGCACATCAAAACAAAAAACAAACCTGTACAAATTTGTAATGACTTAAGTTTTTTTACCTGTAATATTGCATATTTGTTTGATAATTAAATAAATAAATAATAATAATAATCAAAGCTACTTACGACATGTATGTGCACGATTGTCTTGTGTGAGCTTTATTGATCGCCTAGGAATGTATACTTGGATGAATAATTCATATTGGTATTAAGCAATTAGCTAGCAAGCTAGCTAGTTCAATACGAGGTTTACTGGTCAGGGTCCGAGGGCCTCACGAGCTTGAGGGCCCCGGGCACGGCACCGTCTAGCCCTTCGGTAGGTACGCCGCTGTAGCTGGTCCGCCGCGATAAACTAGCGTGGAAAGTGATTACATATTGCTTATTTTTCGTGCTAGCGCGATTTTAGCACCGCAAAATTGACATCGTGTAAACCTGCCATAACTTCTGATCTGAACATGTAAAAACGTCCGACCCATACTTACATTCCCGAAGATATTGTATGTAGGACTCCAATAGAAGCGTTCTGTTTTTCGCCGCCCACTTCAACGGGATCGAGAACATTTTTACTGGGAGTCCTCTTAAACTGCTGTATACAATCCACCTGGAAATAGCCTTGTAATTAGTAGGTAAGATATTTTTAACGGGTTACCCTTGTTTCATCGAAAAACTTTTGACAAATTATCACTTCCCTAACAATTTTTCGTATAATTTCATTTGGCAAAATATTATTTAGCAAATGAACTCTTCACAAATAATTGTAACGCAAACCTAATGTTTGGCAAGTGAACGTTCCAACAATTACCCACTTGCCAACTGGTACTTATACCAAATTTCATGAAGTCAAATGTTTCAGTTGGCATAACATATTTTACGCAAACAAAATAAGGCAAAAGCATGTTTTATTAAGGGATGAAAAAAAAAACCTCGAAGGCTAAGGCTTCTAACCTAAATTTATCAGACTCGGTTCTGCACTGACCTGTATTGCTCGCTCGGTTCGCTCGCTCGCCGCAACATATTATTACTTCGTATTTGCTGTTTTTGTCTATATACTTTTTATCATAACAATTCATTTGACTAAATGATTATTGTCTAATGATTTTTTGCTTTAAAAACATTTGATAAAAGACCAAATGACTTAATGTCGTTTTCCGTAGTAATATTCTGCTGAGTGAAAATTTGACCAAATGAAAATGTGGGTACTAAAATTATTCCAAAGATTGCATTGGCAAAAAAAAGGTTGCTAAACTTTGTTTGGGAAGTCATAATTTGTCAAAAGTTTTTCGATGAAACGGCAGGCTCCCGTTTTTAACGCTTGGGTACTATAGCTTTAAGTCTAAGGTCATATTGGTTGTAGCTCGCTTAGCGGCTCGGCCCGCGTAAGCAGTGTCACGGGAACTAAAATCGAAGCCTTCACACCAGTGACCGCGCGGAACTATGTGAAAGCTTTCATTTTGATTCCTGTGACACTGCTTACCCAGCCGCTACGCACGCTCCTTTGAAGTATTCTTGACTCTTAGCATGCCACATCTGGTGTGGATTTGGCCTTTGGTAACCACATTCAGACCTTTTGATAGATATTTTTGCCAACATAAACATTGCTTATACTAAAAGCTACCACCACCGCAGGGCGTTAAGTTCTTTATCTACACCCAATCATAAAACCTCCATAATGTATTCATTCAAAAGCCGTAGGAAATTACCAGCATTATTACATCCAATTTTACTATGAGCTGTGGTAGTAGGTAAAATCTGTACTGTAATGTTATTATAGTATCATTTTTTGTAACGTTACGAGTTTAAATTTGGAAGAGCTGTCAAAACTCAAGTTGGTCTCTATTCTAGTATTCATAGATATTAAAACAGTATCCGATACGAAACATCAATTCAGTATGTTATTTTTTTTATATAAACCAGACGAAATTTGATCTCGAGTGACATGAGAATTAAAAAAACATTCGTCTTGACGGAGGATCGAATTGCCACCATTACTGTTGTCATTTGTTTGTTTGTGGTTTTTTTGCTGTTACGAAAGTAGAATTGTAAAAAGTTGTTTGTAATTTACAGTTTAGTTGAAAATATGAATAGAAGTGACTCCGCAGAACGATGTGAAAACTCCGCCGGATATCGAAAGGACTGTGAACGTGTTAAGGCAGTCATGTCCGGTTACGCGATAACTCTGATCGACCATAATTAAAATCAAACTTACTTCTGTAAAAACTCTCCATGTTGCGCTGTATCTCCGAGAGCCGGTAACACGGTCACCAAATACACCCCGACCACCACGGTATTATCCACATTGACACTATGGAGCCTCTCCATTTTCTGCTCCAAGTCGACTATTCTATCCATGAACAGGGGCATTAATATCTTCAGGGCGAACTGAACCCCGAAGTTTTCTACGTAACTACTGAAGAGGGAGATTAGAAGCTCGTATATTGTCGGGTGGTTCAACACTTTGCTGCTCGTTGCTACTTCTAGAATTTGTTTTTCTCTGAAAAATATTGTAAATTTACTGTTACCGTATCATAAGAGCAGCTTAGCGGCTGTTTACTTTCTCACACCAGCGGCCCTAACATGCAAAACACAAAGATAACTCAAACCAGTTTATCTCTATGACTATCTCTTTCGTCGGCACTAGTGTGAGAGAGATGCACTTAGAGATAAAACGGTTTAACTTATCCTTGTGTCTTGCGAGTTAGAGCTGCAGGGGGGGCTAGCACTACATGCCCGCGAGTCGTTTGTCGCTCAGTGCGTCTCTGTCAAACTAGTCAAATATGTAAGGGATGCACTGAGCGACAAGGTCGTGCTAGACGTGCAGGCCCGTAGCTAGAGTTGAATTTAAGATAGGGCAGCGGTGGTTACAAGGTAGTATCATACTGTGTTTTTTTATTTTTGATTAAATTTTAATGTCATAAAAAATGTAACTTACATATCAATAAACCAATTCAGCTCCGGCCATCTGACATCGGACTTCTCTAGAAGTAAAGTGTTCATTGCAACACATAGTGCCTTTGGATCTACGCCATCCACGAAATAGCAGGGTAGCTCCATGAAGCTTTCCTGTCCACACTCAAGCAAGACCTCTTGCAACATAACGTCTGTATCACAGTTAGGGGTAACGTCTTTAACAGTTTGTACATTAACTACATAGGCCAACTTGGATAAAACTAGTACTCTCATTAACTCTAAATATAATATAACACTCCTCGATTCATTGTCTTTGCTCGCTTTTATTAAATTCGATAGGACGCGGGGGCAAAGTTCTGATGAGTATTTTCCTGCAAGAAAAGTAAGTTTAGTAAAAAATACTAATAAACTACGAAAAACGTGCTTAAAGGAAAAACCATTAGCGATACAGAATTCACTTAATAAAACTCTAATTTACTTGAAACAACTCTGATTTGCGAGCGCCCCTTAAATGTTAACCGATTTTGACCAATTTTTGATAGTCAGAACAAAATCTAGGTTTTTTCACTATAATCAATAGATTCAGTTTTATAACTAATTTCGGCGATTTGATGTTGTTGATCTTTAATGAATATTCAAAAAACGTATAGACCTAGATTTTGTTCTGACTGATGACCTATCAAAAATTGATCAAAATCGGTTAACATTTAAGGGATGAAAGCGTTATCGGTTTTTGTATGAAAAAGGATGATTTTTGCCGTTGGTTCACAGTCCTCTTAATAAAACTCGTTGGGTCAAGAACCATAACATTTTGCACAGGAGTTCCTTATAGAACTTAGGTAAGCACTAAAAAGGGATTTCTGAAAATTCATCTCTTAAATAGGGGATGCGTTTGTACGGAAGTCATGTAGTTATTTCTATAGTTATGACCCATCGGGCACATGGCCAGTAAGAGTATAAAAAACCGGACAAGTGCGAGTTAAACTCGCGTGGAGAGGGTTCCGTTCCGTACATGATTATCTGAAATTTACTGTTACATTAAATATCATAGACTTCTTATAGGTTTTCCTGTAATCTATAGGCAAAGAGCTATTTTCTGTATTTTTTCTCAAAATTTTAGGCCGCGTAGTTTCGGAGATTAGGGGGGGGGGGGAATGGTCAATTTTCGCCTATTTTCCGAAATAACTTCTAAACTATTTTATTTAAAAATCAAAAGAAAATATATTTAAGATCCTCACAATAAACCCTTTCATTTGATATGTCACACGATGAAGGTTGCATGACTTTTTTTTTGAAATTTTCTAATGTACCCCCCAAAAGTGGCCCCCATGCTTTAAATTCGCTTATTTACGTCACGCGTCCGTGTTGCGGTCACTGAATTACATATCTATACCAAATTTCAACTCAATCGGTCTAGTAGTTTCGGAGTAAATTGGCTGTGACAGACAGACAGACAGACAGACAGACAGACAGACAGACAGACAGACAGACAGACACACGAGTGATCCTATAAGGGTTTCGTTTTTTCATTTTGAGGTACGGAACCCTAAAAGTGAAATCTCTTTCCTTGTGTGAAGTTATTTTGATGTTAAACCATTATTGAAACGACATGCTGTAAGCCCTAAATAAGATTTGAAAAGATGACTTTCTGTTGAGTTTCTTGTGGCTCTTCTTCTCAGTAATAATGTGAATTGAATCATTTGAATTTTATGTATTAATTCAATGTTTATTCACAGCAAACGCAGATCTCATCACAAACTAATGAGATCTTGAATTGCAATCATGGAATGAAACAAGTTATACGTACCAGAAATTAAAGCGCTTCTCGCCAACAAAGGAGCGAATATCCTAACAGCGTCCTTCACATTCTTCTCCACTGGGTCCTTAAGGAAACTAAACATGAGATTCTCCAGCTGTGAATACTTGTGCTCTGCGACGGGGCATATTAAGCAAGCCGATTTTAATCCAATACTTCGTATCTCTGGTTCGCCGGATTCACACATCAGAGATACTAAACTCAGCAGTAAAGATGTGCAGAGTTCTATGGGAACGTACGGGGCGATGGCTAAGCAAATTTGGCTCGCCAGTATCCTGCGCTCTGTTGATCGTGAGGCGAGGAGTTCCGCGATTGAAGATAGTACTTCGCCGCTGCCACCCCATTTCACTACAAGGCACGACGCTGCAAAGGAATGAAAATACGGCGTTTTAAAAAAAAAGTGTACTATTGAATTTTTTCCAGAATTTGTTTTATTGTTGCATATCCGCGTTGCATATGACGCGGTTAGCCTAGTTGGTTTGGTAGTGACCCTGCCTCCGGAACCAGCGTCCCGGGTTCGATCCCCGGTAAGGGAAAATGTTTGTGTGATAAGCACGAATGTTTGTTCCTGAGTCTTGGATGTTTCCTATGTATTTAAGTGTTTAATTCTCTATATAAGTATGTATATCGTCGTCTAGTACCCATAACACAAGCCTTTAGAGCTTACTTTGAGACTTGATCGATTTGTGTAAAGATTGTCCCCTGATTTATTTATTTATATCCACATTTTTTAGTAGAAAAACAAAGTGTCTCTTATTTGTCACAAATAAAGGAGGAATATAATCATTGACACTTTTTTCAGTTAAATTGAATAGAAGTATAATTCTGTTTAAGAATAACGTACAATCTTCAAACTATGAAAAAAAAATGTGCTCTTTTCTGAAAACGCTCAGCGCCTCTCTTCGGTAACGCTAAGTGGTTCTGTAGCGACTCGTAAGCCAGATTTCTCATCCCACTCTTCCGCACGACGTAATGCGTTAGAGCGAGATGAGAAATCTGGCTTACGAGTCGCTACAACATCACTTAGCGTTCCCAAATAGAGATGCTGAAGTTCGCAGTTTTTCATACAATATTAGATATTAATAAAGATGTTGAGAGATAGCGTAGTCAGAATTAATAGAATTAAATATTTTCTTCTCCGTCCCTCTGTCAATTCGGGCTATCCCGAAAAGTCGATTTTTAAACTTTTTGTTCTCAGTAGTTATGAACTAGGTAATCTTATCGGAAATAGTCCAAATTGCATGAATAAATTTCTAAGCGGTCATAGTACTGTTGGGTACAAGCAGGGAATCTGGAAAGCATTAAACAGACTCCGGTCCCGGGTCGACCGCAGTAAGGAGAACCTCACAAAATGTGGCATCCCGTGCGGTCCGAACGCCCACTGTAACTTTGGGACGTCGCCTAAGATTATGGCGCACATGCTGTGCTGCCCAGCTTGCCCAGACTCCTGTACCGAGCGAGACCTCCGAGACGCGACTGACAGGGCGTTGAGCACCGCCAACTTCTGGTCCCGCACCATTTAGTGAACCATCGACTCGAGAAGATGAAATAACGAGCTAAGTGCAATCAGTGTATGGTGTGGTGTACCTTCACAGATGGCCCTGGTGTCGGCGGGGTCCGGGCGCTTGGCGAGCGTGAGCAGCGCGTGCAGCGTGCGCGCGCGCCGCGCGTCGCCGGGCGGCAGCAGCGCCGCGCACGCCGCCAGCAGCGCCGCCGCCTCGCAGCGCCGCGCCACCAGCGTGTGCGCCAATATCTGACGACCATTCACAGTGTCAACCTACGGCTCTTCACACAAAAGGTGATAACTTAAATGTTTTCATCACACTTGCTCGGAAAGGGTGTTATTATACGCAGGCGTATAGAGCAGCTATAGCCGATTTAGCTGCTCTATACGCCCCGCCGTCAGCGGCAGTTATAAATGATACAAAATCCATAACTCCCACGAGAGTTATCGATTTTGCATGGTTTATAACTCTCGCTGACGGCGGGGCGTGCGCCAGGTGGCGGGGGCGCGCAGCAGATCGTGTTCTTAACAAGTAGCACGCAACCGACGCGACGTATAGTTTACAATGGGTTTTTTTGTCTAATTTTTATTTCATTTCCTCGCAAATGTAATAAAAACATTGTGTGTATGACGGGTAGGAAGGGGATAACAAACTCGAGTCATTAAAAGCCCTCCCGCCTTCAGCGTCGGGCTTCTAACAAACTCTCGTTAGTTATCCCCTTCTTACGGCCCTAGATGCACAATGTACGATAACCGATTGGTCCAATTTTTGATAGGTTGTCAGTGAGCGCAAAATCTAGGTCTATACTTTTATAGAATATTTTATTAAAGATCAATAAAGTCAAATGATAACCGAAATTAGTTTCTATAAGAGTACTGAAACAACAATAAAACTGAATTTATTGATCATAGTGAAAAAACCAAAAAGAAAAGACACGCGGGTTTTTGTCGAGCAGCGCCAACCGCCGTGGCATACGCTGTAAGCGCCCTGTTTGTTACGCGTTAATTGGCTATAGCCTCCCCGCTAACAGTTTTTAACATAGTATAAAGAGGAGGAAGTAAGTTATCTATCTGTTTAATTTTAATGTTTTTTTTATTACCTATTCTGTTTTGATATGTAATACTGATTTTGTAGTTTCATTTTAATAATTTATAAATAATTTTTAATATAATTTGAACCAATTCTTAATTTATTGTATTCAATTTTAATTTTATTTTTATTTTATTGTATCAAATGAACCTATGGATGAATTTCTGAAATAAATGACTATTATTATTATTATCTTCATACAAACGTACCGCGCGCGGCTTGTATGTGTGCGCCAAAGAATCTATGCGTCGCCGCACGCACACTTAAACAAATCTCGACCCGCTTAGTAAGGGGAAACGGGTCGAGATTTTGTTTAAGTGTGCGTGCGGCGATGCGGTGCGTTTGTATGAAGATAACCTACTTCCCTTCTCTTTATACTATGTTTTTAGACTCTAATGTTGGAGTATATAGGATATAATGGTTTCTGTTTTACATACCTTAGGCAACGTGTCCGCGACCAATGTAAGCAGTCCAGAGAGCGTCACTGGCTTATCATTGTTTACAAGTTCTGCTAAAAGGTCGTTCGCCAGAGGCTCGTTCAGGCTCAGGGTTTCACTGCACCAGTTGATTATCGAGAGCTTTAGGGTGTTCGGTAAACCACTGTAAAACCATCAAAATTTGGTCCTTGAATATACCAGATGTCCCAAAACTAATCAATAAACTGGCGGTCCTAGAGGTTTGATTTGGAGGAGACATTCCTCGAGTACCTTACAGGTGCACTAAGGAGGGATTGTTTGAAATTCCATCACTAAAGGGGTGAAAAGGGGTGATAAAGTTTGTATGTAAAATACCGCGGGCGAAGCTGTAGCGGGTCCACTAGTTAATTATATTTTCAGGGGAGGTTGCCTGTGTGCCCACACATATATTGAATGTGGTTATTTTTATAATAATTATTAGATAAAAGTTATTTTATAATAAAATTAAGCCTACGCCTAAGTTTACTCCTCTGCTGCACTGGGAGTGAAGAAATAGCATAGAATGCGTGGAGATGTCTTAAAAGTCGATTAAGGGACGGGTCCTCTCCAACATGGTGGACTATCTGTATGGGCGATGGGCTGATCACCTGTCAACATATGGTTCATCATACTATCTTAGGACTAATTATTCTAATGTGGCCACAAGTAGTCTTGTGGCCCTGCCCACCCCATTAGGGATTTCGGGCGTGATGCAATGTATGTGTATGTAAATTAAGCCTAAGCATTCCTTAGATGCAGTGTGCCCATCTGTATAACCCTGTTACATTATATTTATTTTTGATACGGAACTGGGTACTGTAACAGGTATTCCTAGCGCGGGACCCAGAGTAGTGATATCTCCAGTTGTTATTTCATTTATGCAATAAACTTCTTGAATTTAATTTTTTCATCAAGACTGATCTGGTAAAAGCTGTAAGTGTTACCTGTCTATCCACATTTCCTTGTTGCAGTTCTCAATGCTGCTATATTCGTAGTGCACGCGGGTCCACTCGCCGGCGTCGTTTATACTCAGCGTCTCGTCGAGCGTTGTGACGCTGCCGTGTCGTGTCGCGGAGCCGGATAAGCACGAATGTTTGTTCCTGAGTCTTGGATGTTTCCTATGTATTTAAGTGTTTAATTCTCTATATAAGTATGTATATCGTCGTCTAGTACCCATAACACAAGCCTTTAGAGCTTACTTTGAGACTTGATCGATTTGTGTAAAGATTGTCCCCTGATTTATTTATTTATATCCACATTTTTTAGTAGAAAAACAAAGTGTCTCTTATTTGTCACAAATAAAGGAGGAATATAATCATTGACACTTTTTTCAGTTAAATTGAATAGAAGTATAATTCTGTTTAAGAATAACGTACAATCTTCAAACTATGAAAAAAAAATGTGCTCTTTTCTGAAAACGCTCAGCGCCTCTCTTCGGTAACGCTAAGTGGTTCTGTAGCGACTCGTAAGCCAGATTTCTCATCCCACTCTTCCGCACGACGTAATGCGTTAGAGCGAGATGAGAAATCTGGCTTACGAGTCGCTACAACATCACTTAGCGTTCCCAAATAGAGATGCTGAAGTTCGCAGTTTTTCATACAATATTAGATATTAATAAAGATGTTGAGAGATAGCGTAGTCAGAATTAATAGAATTAAATATTTTCTTCTCCGTCCCTCTGTCAATTCGGGCTATCCCGAAAAGTCGATTTTTAAACTTTTTGTTCTCAGTAGTTATGAACTAGGTAATCTTATCGGAAATAGTCCAAATTGCATGAATAAATTTCTAAGCGGTCATAGTACTGTTGGGTACAAGCAGGGAATCTGGAAAGCATTAAACAGACTCCGGTCCCGGGTCGACCGCAGTAAGGAGAACCTCACAAAATGTGGCATCCCGTGCGGTCCGAACGCCCACTGTAACTTTGGGACGTCGCCTAAGATTATGGCGCACATGCTGTGCTGCCCAGCTTGCCCAGACTCCTGTACCGAGCGAGACCTCCGAGACGCGACTGACAGGGCGTTGAGCACCGCCAACTTCTGGTCCCGCACCATTTAGTGAACCATCGACTCGAGAAGATGAAATAACGAGCTAAGTGCAATCAGTGTATGGTGTGGTGTACCTTCACAGATGGCCCTGGTGTCGGCGGGGTCCGGGCGCTTGGCGAGCGTGAGCAGCGCGTGCAGCGTGCGCGCGCGCCGCGCGTCGCCGGGCGGCAGCAGCGCCGCGCACGCCGCCAGCAGCGCCGCCGCCTCGCAGCGCCGCGCCACCAGCGTGTGCGCCAATATCTGACGACCATTCACAGTGTCAACCTACGGCTCTTCACACAAAAGGTGATAACTTAAATGTTTTCATCACACTTGCTCGGAAAGGGTGTTATTATACGCAGGCGTATAGAGCAGCTATAGCCGATTTAGCTGCTCTATACGCCCCGCCGTCAGCGGCAGTTATAAATGATACAAAATCCATAACTCCCACGAGAGTTATCGATTTTGCATGGTTTATAACTCTCGCTGACGGCGGGGCGTGCGCCAGGTGGCGGGGGCGCGCAGCAGATCGTGTTCTTAACAAGTAGCACGCAACCGACGCGACGTATAGTTTACAATGGGTTTTTTTGTCTAATTTTTATTTCATTTCCTCGCAAATGTAATAAAAACATTGTGTGTATGACGGGTAGGAAGGGGATAACAAACTCGAGTCATTAAAAGCCCTCCCGCCTTCAGCGTCGGGCTTCTAACAAACTCTCGTTAGTTATCCCCTTCTTACGGCCCTAGATGCACAATGTACGATAACCGATTGGTCCAATTTTTGATAGGTTGTCAGTGAGCGCAAAATCTAGGTCTATACTTTTATAGAATATTTTATTAAAGATCAATAAAGTCAAATGATAACCGAAATTAGTTTCTATAAGAGTACTGAAACAACAATAAAACTGAATTTATTGATCATAGTGAAAAAACCAAAAAGAAAAGACACGCGGGTTTTTGTCGAGCAGCGCCAACCGCCGTGGCATACGCTGTAAGCGCCCTGTTTGTTACGCGTTAATTGGCTATAGCCTCCCCGCTAACAGTTTTTAACATAGTATAAAGAGGAGGAAGTAAGTTATCTATCTGTTTAATTTTAATGTTTTTTTTATTACCTATTCTGTTTTGATATGTAATACTGATTTTGTAGTTTCATTTTAATAATTTATAAATAATTTTTAATATAATTTGAACCAATTCTTAATTTATTGTATTCAATTTTAATTTTATTTTTATTTTATTGTATCAAATGAACCTATGGATGAATTTCTGAAATAAATGACTATTATTATTATTATCTTCATACAAACGTACCGCGCGCGGCTTGTATGTGTGCGCCAAAGAATCTATGCGTCGCCGCACGCACACTTAAACAAATCTCGACCCGCTTAGTAAGGGGAAACGGGTCGAGATTTTGTTTAAGTGTGCGTGCGGCGATGCGGTGCGTTTGTATGAAGATAACCTACTTCCCTTCTCTTTATACTATGTTTTTAGACTCTAATGTTGGAGTATATAGGATATAATGGTTTCTGTTTTACATACCTTAGGCAACGTGTCCGCGACCAATGTAAGCAGTCCAGAGAGCGTCACTGGCTTATCATTGTTTACAAGTTCTGCTAAAAGGTCGTTCGCCAGAGGCTCGTTCAGGCTCAGGGTTTCACTGCACCAGTTGATTATCGAGAGCTTTAGGGTGTTCGGTAAACCACTGTAAAACCATCAAAATTTGGTCCTTGAATATACCAGATGTCCCAAAACTAATCAATAAACTGGCGGTCCTAGAGGTTTGATTTGGAGGAGACATTCCTCGAGTACCTTACAGGTGCACTAAGGAGGGATTGTTTGAAATTCCATCACTAAAGGGGTGAAAAGGGGTGATAAAGTTTGTATGTAAAATACCGCGGGCGAAGCTGTAGCGGGTCCACTAGTTAATTATATTTTCAGGGGAGGTTGCCTGTGTGCCCACACATATATTGAATGTGGTTATTTTTATAATAATTATTAGATAAAAGTTATTTTATAATAAAATTAAGCCTACGCCTAAGTTTACTCCTCTGCTGCACTGGGAGTGAAGAAATAGCATAGAATGCGTGGAGATGTCTTAAAAGTCGATTAAGGGACGGGTCCTCTCCAACATGGTGGACTATCTGTATGGGCGATGGGCTGATCACCTGTCAACATATGGTTCATCATACTATCTTAGGACTAATTATTCTAATGTGGCCACAAGTAGTCTTGTGGCCCTGCCCACCCCATTAGGGATTTCGGGCGTGATGCAATGTATGTGTATGTAAATTAAGCCTAAGCATTCCTTAGATGCAGTGTGCCCATCTGTATAACCCTGTTACATTATATTTATTTTTGATACGGAACTGGGTACTGTAACAGGTATTCCTAGCGCGGGACCCAGAGTAGTGATATCTCCAGTTGTTATTTCATTTATGCAATAAACTTCTTGAATTTAATTTTTTCATCAAGACTGATCTGGTAAAAGCTGTAAGTGTTACCTGTCTATCCACATTTCCTTGTTGCAGTTCTCAATGCTGCTATATTCGTAGTGCACGCGGGTCCACTCGCCGGCGTCGTTTATACTCAGCGTCTCGTCGAGCGTTGTGACGCTGCCGTGTCGTGTCGCGGAGCCGCGCGTGCTCGCGTCCCCGAGTATTGCCGGGTCGTAAGAGCTAGTGGCAGAGCCTTCTTTCCTCAATCTATAAAATAATAGTAGTTTATGCAACGGTTGCATAATGATAGGCCTTAAAACACTAGTGCGGTTTGCATGAAACAAGCCGCAGGCGAGTTTCATAATAAGATCGCACGTGTGTTTTAAGGCTAAATTATGCAGAGTTGCATACATAACTTTATCTACACACATATTATAAATCCTCCATGATGGGTTCAGAAACAATATTTTCTGGCAACAAGTTATTTGTTGCAATCGTGGCTGCATATTTCCGATATCCGGCGCATTTTCATATCACACACACTCCGAGAAGACTACTTACTATTCATATTTTCAACTAAAATGTAAATTACAAACAACTTTCTCTATTCAATTCAACAACAATTCTACTTTCGTTCAGCAAAACGTCAACATGGCGGCAAATACGATCTTCCGTCAAGACCATTTTTTTTTTAAATCATAGACAAACGGATGAAGTCTCTATTCTCACGTCACTCGAGATCAAATATTGTGCAGTTTATATTAAAAAAACATACTGAATTGACGTTTCGTATAAATAACTTTTTAATATCTATGGATACTAGAATAGAGACCTACTTGAGTTTTGACAGCTGTTCCAAATTTAATCTCATTTCTTTACTAAAAACGATAAAGAAGTCATGTTATTTCTTTATCGCAGCACTGGTTTTTCCTAATTGGTTGTCAAAATGGTGGTCATTTCATACGGTTGTTGATTAACCAATGGAGGTTTTATGATATGGGTGTAGATAAATACAATTTAGAAATAGATAGTATAGAAAAAAACAGTTAAAACAATCAATCAATTTAACGTGTGTTATTATTGATTTATTTAACTGCAATAGAATGTCAAGTAAGTCTTATATGAAATGATCATAAAAACCTAAGGATACCTACCTACCTGATTCATGCGTGGCCCTGAATAAGATGGAATGGAATGGTAGAAAAGGTATTCCATGATGCTCTCAAGCCTCTATCATCGACTTTTATCTTAAGTAGGCCATACACACTACGGTCCACTGGAGAGGTTACCTGTAGTTTTGCCTGCACAGGTTAAAAAAACTGCACAGGTCGGGTCCAATACACGCTCCGGTCTACCTGCGCAGATGCACCTACACAGTCAGACCTCTCTGGCAAACCGTAACATGTATGGCCAGCATTATCAACAACTACATTCTGAAATATATTTATCATCACAATTGCTAGAAAAACGGATCGTACGGCTAAAATACGATCCACAGGCTTTGTTTTCCTATACAAATCCACTTCATGTGCACGCCGCCCACTGCCTGGCCAAATACTTTGTTTTACAATTTTATTACCTCGCATGTGTGATGAAAAATATTGTGTGTAACAAGGATGGCGGTACGGCAATTATGCGTCGTGCCATTGAAGCCCTCGCTCATAATTGCTTCTTTACCACCCCATACACAACGTATTATAGTAAGTGTTGCAGCTGACGTTCGGAAATAATAGTAATATGACTTACATGACACTGTTCTTTTCACTATCAATAATTTCAAACTGTTCTGGTGTAGCGCTATTTGTAGAATGGCCACTCCCATAGTGATTCTCAGTGGCTGTGCAAGTCAAAGGTTTAGTTTCTACTGGCTCCACTTCCATTCTATTTTGAGTCAATTTCTCTTCAGGTATATAAAGTTCTAGACCTTTTATCTCAGAGCCAGGACTGGTCAAAGAATTCAAGTTGACAATGGCAGCATCATACAACTTCTGAAAGTTTAACTTTTCAGTTTCCAATGCTGTTATTTTCTGTTTCAGGAGTTCTATCTCTTCTGCTTGGATGAGTAGCTGTCAATAGAAATATTGATTATTATGTATCAACTGGGCCTGTATTCGGGACTGCTAAGTGATTTACGGTATCGACGCTAAAATTCCAAAACCGCGAATGTGTCGTTGTTTTGTACGTGTTTGACGTTCACATTCGCGGTTTTTTCAATTTAGTGGCGATATACAGGCTGGGCCATAAGTTTTTGCACTTTTAGAAACATAATAGAGGCAAAACTACAAATGCGATTTTATTAGGTATTTATTATAAGTAATAAGCATAAAATATATTTTTTATTTGTATAAACACTGTCGCCTAAATGAGCTCTGTCTTGTTGCTGGCACTCCTGCAACCGACTACGGAATTGCATGAAAATATCAGTATCTTTTCATCAATCATCACTTCTGGTACGTACGTACGATTTGCAAAATATGGCGTGTGACATATCAAATGAAAGGGCTCGTTATGGGGATCTTAAATATTTATTTTTTTATAATTTTAAAATAAACGGTTTTGAAGTTATTTAGGAAAATATGCAAAAATTACCATTCCACCCCTCCCCCTCCTTATCACCGAAACTACTGAACCTAAAATTTCGAAAAAAATACAAAAAATCGTTCTTTACCTAAAGATTACCGGGAAACCTTCAAAAAGTGTATGGTATTTAACGTAACATAGTAAATTTCATATAATCACGGAACCCTCTCCACTGGAGTTTAACTCGCACTTTTCCGTTTTTTTTTTGGAAAGGGCTTATCACAATACCCACGTTGCTTTCCCGTGAAACGGTCCATCGTAATCAAAAATATACAAAATAGCGTTTAATTTCCCATCACCCTTTGTACCGCACAATTAATAGTTTAGAAAAAAATCTGTGTTGCTATTTGCAAAAACTTCTGGCCCACCCTGTAGTAAATTACTTAGCAGTCCCGAATAGAGAACAATATATCTATATTTTGCCGTTTGAGGGTGTTGGCGGAGCACCTAGACTGCCCGCTTACTAAATAAATACTGGACTGAGGTGGCCATTGGGAGGCCCAAATAAGCAATGGTCAAATAATATATAACTTTTTACTAACATAGCGTATAAGTCTCTTTTTGTTGTAACTAACACAATTATGGATCTCATCGGTCTGAAATAAAGTTATTTTTTATTTGCTTTAAAATGGATTCTGCCCAAAATGTAGCATGGTGGGCTAGACAACTTACCTCGTGACTCCAATCAGCATCCTGCTCAAATGAAGTCTGGCAACTTACACACACATTGTCATCGGAGTCAGTCTGACATTCTGCCTCTGAATAGTGCCAGTCCATTTCTGTGCTCGCATCATTTTTTGTGACATTGATTCCTGTTGAGTTCCCCAAGAACAGTGATACCAGCCCTGATGGTCTAGGCATATTAAGACCGACATCATCCCAATCTTCAAAATCCTAAAACGGGTACAGTTAAGCTGTAAATTAGTGATTGATACCATAAAAATAATTTAGTCTTCGATCAAAGTTACAACCGCATTGAAAATACAATAATTATATACTCAAACTAAAAAATAATGATCAAGTAAATAGAATAAAAAAACAGCCAAGTGGCGAGTCCGACTCGCGCACGATGGGTTCCGCACCAGTTTCTATAATAAAGCAACAAAAAAAACATGTTTGTTATATGGGAGCCCCCCTTACGGTATAACGGTTCATGAGATACAGCCTGGTGGTAGACGGACTGACAGACAGACAGACGGACGGACGGACAGCGGAGTCTTAGTAATAGGGTCTCGTTTTTCCCTTTGGGTACGGAACCCTAAAAATGATTACAATGGAAAAATGGATAGATTTTGATGCTAGTAATATAGATAGTAGTAGTAGTAAAGTACTAGAACTCGCATTTGTAGTGAATCTACGTCCACATTTCGCATAATACTAGCTGATAGCAATGTGTACACATACAAATACATACATAGCATCACGCCCGAAATCCCTAATGGGGTGGGCAGAGCCACATGACTACTAGTGGCCACGTTCGATTAAGTAGTCCTCAGATGGTATGATGAACCGTATGGTGACAGGTGATCAGCCCATCGCCCATACAGATAGTCCACCATGTTGGAGAGGACCCGTCCCTTAATCGATTCTATGCCATTTCTTCACTCTCAGTGCAGCAGAGGAGGGCAATGTGTATCAGTCAATAATTCAATATTTGATAAATATTCTCCAAGGCTTTTGCTCTGTTGATATATTTGATAATGTGAGAAACACGCTTTGTTATTGTTGTAGCATTTTCCAGCTATCAAACAGACATGCAGGCAGGCATTCATTTGGTATCTAATAATACTTCATTATGCCTACATCATATTTCATTTTGTAAACAACACCTGCCTTTGATTGAATGTAAATTGATACGGGTGGTTAAGATAATGCATGTACATTCATGTCTCTAGCCATAACCCGATGTATACCTAAAAATATTTCCTAGTTGTTTCTTGTGCCTACAAGGGTCTATAAGCAAGAGGGATTAGGCTAGTTTCCTGAAAAAATCTAATTAGTCCATTTAAATTGTAAAAAAATATTGAACACATATTTTTCCTTTTTTCAATTAAACAAACAATTACGAAGATATAGTGCGTTGAAGTTCGGCGTGGCGTCACGAGTGACGTCATTAGCCCCCACTACCGAACTTTGATGCGCGTTATCTTTGTCAATTTTGATTGGTTTGTTAAAGCAAAAAATACGTGTTCATTATTTTTTGAGAATCTAACTGATGGACTAATTAGTAAGATTATTTTTTTACCCAGGAAACATCCCTATTTCACATGCACATGCGTTCATTCAAATTGGTACTCAACTCCAGCAACCCAAGTTTTACCTGATCAGGATTTTCATCAGAGAATGTGATAGAGGTGAGCTTGTAGTCCTGAAGGAGAAGATACTCGTTTATGAGGAAGTTGAGAGCACTGCGTTCGTGAGGCTTTAGATCACGCTGGTTAAACTTGTCCTTTGAGTTCTTGTCTAAGGATGATTCACCATCTTAAAACAATAAAGTAAGGTTTAGGTATCATTGAATAACACCTTAGGGTTGGAAACTTTATTTAAAAAAACCGGCTAAGTGCGAGTCGGATTTGCGCACGAAGGGTTCCATACCATTATCTATAAAAATCGCTTATTCTGTTTTTAAGTAGGTATTCGTTGTTATAGCGGCAACAGAAATACATCTGTGAAAATTTCAACTGTCTATCACGTTTCATGAGATACAGCCTGGTGACAGATGACGGACGGACGGTACATGGCCGGACGGACAGCGGAGCCTTAGTAATAGGATCCCGTTTTAACCCTTTGGTTACGGCACCCTAAAAAGGACAATGTCTTTTACGATATGTTGTGAGATTAAAAAAACTTATCAAAACTGTATTTATATCATGACTCAGTTTCAAAATATAAGTCATGTCAAATGATAATTCCCAAATTATATTCCGTAATAATGTTTGGCAGTCAGGTCTTTTAAAACAGGCTTCTTAAGCCCATAAGGGTGAAAATTAAGGAATTTAAATCTTTATTACATAGCATATAAATTGTGTATTAGGTACTTTACTTTAATAGAAAATACAATAGCATTGATGAGGGCGCCACTGGACGCGTGCAGACGCATGAAACTAACTTAACTGTTCTAATACAGAACGGGAAAGCATTTTGATTGTGGTAATAGCATGTCAACTTCACTTGTTAATAAAATATTGTAGAAATCATATAAGTAGGTACTAATAACAATACTCAGTATTGAAGAGGCATAAATTTCCTACATTTTCCTCATAACTCTAATAGTTTGATAGGTTTGGAATGCTTAACAAGCAGTTTAGTATTTATTATTATTATTATTATTATAGATTTTATGCACAGGCAGCTTATAGCTGATACATGCATAATCAGTGTCCACTTGTGTTTTTTAATTTAAAATGTTTATCAAGTCTATTTTTAAAAGAGTTAACTGAGGGTGCATTTATCACTATCATTTATCTCCAGCAAACTGTTCCACAATTTCACTACGCGGTTTGATAGGAAGTGGCGCCTGGGGTTGCTAGTGCTCAAGGAGCATGACAGCACAATGAGTGCCCTCTCAGGGTTGTGTTTTTATTCTTTATGAATAGTTCATTCAATGCTGGTACATCATAGCATCCTTGCAGTATCTTGTAAGTCTCGATCAAATCACCACGCTGGCTGCGTTGTTCTAAAGTTGTTAGGTCTAGTTCTCTCAGCCTTTGTTCATAATCCTTGTCTCGAAGACAAGGCACTATTTTTGTTGCAGTAGTATCACTTACTAGTGGATCAGATTATACTTATTTCAAACACTGAAGAAAAAAAAATCAAATTTCAATTAGAAAATTGAAAGAAAAAGTTTTGCAAACCTTGGCGTGCGGCATATTAAATGAAAGGGCTCGTTGTGAGGATCTCAAATATTTTTTAAGTTATTTAAGAAAATAAGCAAAACCTGACAAATCCTCCCCCCCCCCTTATCTCAAAACGTACTGTGCCTAAAATTTCGAAAAAAAAATACAGAAAATAGTCCTTTACCTATAAATTATAGGAAAACCTATAAGATGTCTATGGTATTTTAAGTAACAGGAAATTTCATATAATGACGGAACCCTCTCCATACAAGTTTAACTCTCACTTGTCTGTTTATTTTATACACTCCCTGCAAATATTCCTACAAACAGAATCATGTCTTCTTACAGAGGCAAACTATCACCAAACTCTTTAAGGAAATGATTCGCTACCTGCAAACTGTGTTAGATTTGCCCGGAGAGAGTGAATAGTTTCTTTGGCTTTTCTCAATTCAAATTCCAATACAGCCACATCGCCTCCACTGCCACCTCGATCTCCCCCACCATCTTCTGAGTAACGAGTTGTGTCAAGGGAATCCAGCGTAGCTTGGCTGGGTGAGCGGTCTGTGAGTTTCAATATAAAGTTAATCTTTACCAAATCAAAATAATTTATTTGTCAGAATACAGTATTTATATGAAGATGTATATCCCAACGTCAAAGTTTACTCACGCATAGAAACAAACTCCGAAGCCCTAGAAACATGCTGCTCGAAGTTCCCCGGATTTGAAAAGAATTCTCTCAATTGTGGCAATTCTTTACCACTTTCCACAAGCTCTGTGTGCAACTCAAGAGCTGTTAAGAAATAATGGTCCTTCAGCAATTTTGTGGCTATGTCCTCATATGTCAAATGAGGAGCAGCGGTAAAAGAACTCTCTTCGAGATCCTTATAAGGATTCATGGTTTGAACCAAGTTTGCAGATTTTCACATAAAAATCATTGCAGATGAATTTACAGTATTTTTAAATATTTTCTGATTACACATGCTGACTATTTATTGTTTAAGTACATTACACAGTGAATTTGTTAAACTTTACTTAAAAATAAACAAGATAATTAATCGTAACAACAAGGTACTTTTCCTCGAAATGACAGAAGAATGGATGGAAGGAGCAGTGTTGCCAACTCTTAAATTAAAAAGTTGCTTGGTATAGAAGCCAAAAAGTAGCTAAATATAAAGGAACGTTGCTAACAAAAGGTGCTAAAAATTTAAATGCAAAATAATTGGTAATCAATCCTCCGTTCCTTTATATTTAGCTATTTGTAGGCTGCTCTTCACAATGGGCCATCATGGTTCATCGCACGGTGCGCATTTATACGTAAGAATGAGATAGATTTATCTTTATCTAACTCTTACGTATGACTGCGCGACTGTCCTGCGTGATGGCCCATTGTGAAGGGCAGCCTTTACATTTGCCCCATAAAAGATATGGGCTATTTCCACCTCCACCACGACCACTACGCACTCAGGGGGAGCATAAAGTCACCATGGAGTAGAATGGATGGAGACTAATTGTAGCTGACAGATGAAGAAAGGTGAAAGGAAACAAATCGAGAATTTTATTTGCGTTTGTAACTGTAGTTTGTAAGTATATTTAACACTACTAGAATCCATGGAGGACACTTAATATTAATTTACTTAAATCATTAGATACCCACAAATATTTTTTATTGACGTGTATCGCTTATAAATAAATAAATAAAAATATGTGTACTAAGTAATTGGCAGTGTGGATGGTGTTCTTTTCGCCTTTATTGCTAAGGTAAAATATGGAAAAGAAACTGAAGAATAATTAAAAAATAAATCTGTCAGTGCTGTCACCACCAAATGTCATCGAGTTTGTCGAGTTTGGTTTGATCCCTGATCCGAATACAAATTGAAATACAAACAAAAGTTGCTTTCTTACTAAGGCCATTACGATACGTTTACTATTACGACTTTTGTTGGTGTTTTTGTTTGTATTTGTTTAATTATGGCTTCGCATAAAGTAATTTTTGCGGTATAACACTTGCGTTAATTGACTGATCTAAACATCGAAAATGGGGGAAGCTTATTTTAAACTGAAGAGGAAGTTGGAAGAGCTAGGCTATAACAATACTTTACCTTTAGACGCAGTCCCGTTAGTAGAATGTGTCCTTGCAGACTTGCTTCAAACTACGAGGAGCTTACAGCACTACATGGACTTGTCCAAGGAAGCCTTGACACAACGAGATTCCTTGATGTTAGAAGCTGAACCGTACAAATGTGACAATGCTAAGCTAATTCAAGAAAATAATCGGCTGCATAGTGAAAATATAAGTCTCAAAGAAGAAAATTTAAGACTGTCTAGAGAAAGTAAAAGGAAACTCAAGTCCTTATCAGAAGAGCTTATGAAGAAAGATTCTCTTATAAGTAAGTTACAGCATGAGGTTAGAGACTTAAGCTTGAGAGGGTTGTGTGCTGGCACTCAGAGCAGCCGCAATAAAAGCAAAAGAAGAGATGATGGAGACCACAACAATGTGCGAGTATGTATTTGCAATGATAAGCAGTACAACTGTCTTGATAATGATGTCAAGGAATTAATGAAAAAAATTCAAGGTCTAGAGGAAAAGAACGCATCATATTATGATGAAATAACTCTGCTGAAAAATCAAGTTGAAATTAGAGATAATGAAATAATTAGATTGCATATTTTGCTTGAAGGCGGGAGACCATTGAAAGCTGTCAGTAGAGATGTTTGCAACTCCCATTCTGATGGTAAGATGCAAGATTTATTAAAACAGTTGCAGGATTTGGAAAAAGCTAATGTTCTTTTGAAAAAGCAGATTGAAAATGGCTTAGAGAAACAACATGAGGCCATGCAAAGGGCCCTTGATCTTGCTGATAAAAACAAAAATTTACATGATGAATTAAAAAAAGTAGATGCTTTAGCTTTAACCATTGAAGAGGCTTGCAACAAGAAGTTAGCAGAAATGATGAATGAAGTTAACTTCTTACAAGCAAGAATTGAAGGCCTAACCATAAAAAATTCGGAAATGACAAAACAACTTTCTAAGTCAACTTCAAAAACGTCACTATATAGTCATAAACTTCAAGAAGATTTAAACATTGCTCTTAAAGAAAAAGACGCTTTAAAGAAGGAGATAACTGATCTAGTTGATCTTAACAAAAGTTTACAGGATAAAATTGTATCAGTGACTTCTCGCAGTAATACTGGTCAGGAATTAAATGCAACAAAACAGTGCCCTACAAAAGACGAATTGCAATTAATTCTTGAAGAAGAAAGAAAAAAATATGAAAAATGTATGGCTAACTTACAGGAAAAATTAACTGAAACCACAAGCATGTTTCACATGCATTTAAAAAAATGTAAAGAAAAAGGTTCGAGTCCAAGGGCTAGTTCATCTTCAGAGAATGTTTTTATTAGAGATTTGCATAAAAGATTATGTGAAAGTGAACAAAAAATATTAATGTTGAAAAAAGAAAATGATGATATTAAAGCTAAGAATGTATTTGAAGAAGAAGGAAACAAACAGAATTATAAAGATGTTATCAGTCATTTAAATGCTGAAAATGCGGAACTTTCAAAAGAGAACATAGATCTTAGTCATCAATTAAGTCAATATAAAGGTTTACAATCTGCTCAATACAGTACTGAGACTCAAAATACTAAAAGAGATTTAATGAAGCTTCAAAATGAAACTGACCGATTGAGGGACTGTGCTCTAACATTAAGAAAGGATAAAGAAGAATATATATCTCGTTACAAAGAAGCCATGGAATTAATAGATAAATTAAAAAGAGATTTAACATATAAACAAAGAGAAATTGAGCAATTACAAGAAGAAAATAGTTCTTTTAAAACCACTCATAGAACAGGAAAGGCGTCTGTGGATCATCTTAGAGACGAATGCAACTTCTTGAAAGAACAAATAAAACGGATGCAATCAGATGTAATAAAAGAAAAGACATTGGCTAGTCAAATTAAAAATATACAAATGGAAACTGAAAGAAGCAGCAATGAAGTACAGAATGAATTATTATGTACTCAAAAGAAACTTAGTTTATCTAAAGACACAATTGATTCATTAGAAAGAAAATGTAGTGATTTACAATCTGAAATAGCTACACTCAAACATGACAAATCGAATTTAATTGAAAATATTAAGAAAATTGACAAAGAACGTGATACCCTAGTATTAGAATTGGATCACAAGACTGAACATATAAGTATACTAGAAAAAAAGATCAAATCTCAAACCTATGAATTAAGTAAACTAGAAAATGAAGCATCAGAACTAAAAATGAAATTGAATATTAACAAAGTAACACAACATAAACTGGTTGATCATGAAGCACAGATTAGATTCTTAAATGGTGAAATCTCACGGCTTACCCAGCAATTTGATAATGCTGTAATTGAAAATAAACATTTACAAAACAGTCTAGCAGATGCAAATGGTACTTTGAAATTAACGAAGATTGAGTATGACAAATCTAGAAAGGAAGTTGAAGGTCTTAAACAGCAGTTACAGCATTATGTAGCAGAGATCAGGCGAATTGAAGAGATGCTTTCACATAAGGAAGCAGAGCGATCTGATATGCTAGAGCATTTTGCGAGTCTATCAGTTGAAGCAAATATACTCGAAAACACAAACCATTCTTTAGAGAGTGAATCTGCTTCTAAATCATTACAGTTACAATCATATGTTAGTAAAATTCAAACATTGGAAGAAACACTTGCAGACAAAGAAAATATTATAGATACTCAGTCATCACGCATTGCAACAATGACTTGTAAAATAACTGCATTAGAAAATGAAGTTCAATTAGTTTCTGAGGAAAAAACCATTCTTGAACAAAATGTGTCATATCTAAAACAAATGTGTAACAATCTGCAAAAGGATCATACAAATGTGACACAAGGAATAATTAATACTGATTCAGAACTTAAGCTTTACGAAAGTAAAATCAAAAGTCTCTCTAATGTTAAGGCAAAACTAGAAATTGAAAAACAGGATGTAAGTAAAACTCTAGAAACAACTGAAAAATTACTCTCAAATGCGAGAAGGGAAATTTTGGATCTGAAACTTGCCTTACAGGATGCTACAGCCGAAACAAAAGATTTGCATGATAGAATTAATAGATTAAGCAGGATAGAAACGGAGATTCATGAGGTAAGCCATAAAGTCAATATCAAACTATCTTTATTCAATTTAGGCTTTTACAAGCGCTTATGAAGGTCAAGGAATGAATCTACCACCGGTTCGGAAAAAAACCTCTACTGAGAAACTCGGTGAGGTATCATTTTTTCAAATCAGTACACATATAAGTCAACAATGATGTCTACAGTTTTAATACAAATTATCTAAGTATATACCACAGCAGGTACACCCATCGAGACCCAGGGATTGCCCGTGCAGGTCAGGATTTAAGCCAAACGTCCCTGTCCATGACGTAGTCTTTTACTGAGTAATATGCCCTAGAAATAAGAATTCGCTTTACAGTAGATTTGAACGTTGTGTCTGTTTGTTCTATAATGTTTTTAGGTATTTTATTGTAAAAACGTGTAAATTTCCTACAAAAGATTTTTTTAGTTTTAGGCAGTCTATAAGTTGGTACTTTAAGCTTTCCGGATTTTCCTTTGGATTTATCTAAATTTGTAGGAAATATGTATTTTTTATGATTTTTTTTTGGATTACATAACATATATCCAATCCTTAATTTTGCTTATAATGGTTTTGTGGTTTGGGTGGCTCACTGGTGATTTGCATTGGGGACTTCAACAAGGCAATGTGGCGGTCACAGTGTAATTAATAGAAAAAAAAACCAGACAAGTGCGAGTTAAACTCGCGTCGAGAGGGTTTCGTTCCGTACATGATTATCTGAAATTTCCTATGTTACTTTAAATACCATAGACTTCTTTTTCCTATAATCTATAGGTAAAGCACTATTTTCTGTATTTTTTTCAAAATTTTAGGCCCAGTAGTTTCGGAGATAAGATAATATATATATATATATATATATATATATATATATATATATATATATATATATATATATATATATATAACGAGCCCTTTCATTTGATATGCCAAACAATATACTCGTAATTGGCAAAACTTTTATTTTTATTTTTCAAATTTACCGCACAAAAGTGGTCCCCATGTTTAAAATTATTTTATTTACGTTATGCGTCCGTCTTGCTGTCATCGACTTACATTATGTGTACCAAATTTCAACTCAATCAGTCCAGTAGTTTCGGAGCCAATTGGCTGTGACAGACAGACAGACGGACAGACAGGCAGGCAGACAGACAGACAGACAAGTGATCTTATAAGGGTTCCGTTTTTTCCTTTTGAGATACGGAACCCTAAAAAGCAATAAAACAATACAGATAGATAGATGCACACTCGGGTATGACTGACCTATCTTGTTGACTAATTTATTATCCTACGTCCTCTAGACGGGGCAGAGGGCGTCCACAGTGGCTCTCCAATCTCCATCCTGATCAGTCCTGAGCTTTGCGCTTGATTTCGCTCCAAAATCATCCAATTTTCCTAGCTTCGTCCGAACGTAGCGTTACGGTTTGATGCAACAACCACCATGGGCGCCGCCAGGATTACTTTCACGGAGTTGCATCTGCATCTCCACTAAAAATATTTAATATTTACCTAAATTACCTAAATCTATTTCTTACTCTTTTACTGTGTATTTTCTTTCCCGGCATGGGGGTGCAAGTGCACCGCCTTGCACCCTCCTGCTGGCACCCATGACGACCACAATTAACTTTCCTTGGGGATTCTAATTCATTGTTTGTTTAGGTATATGGTCGCGAGCCGGGACCCCTTCGGCACGTGTGGCCAATCCAGTTACTTTGAAGCGTTTTATCTGCTGGTTGATCGGGATTTCGCGATAGCGATCTTGTAGGTTTTCATTCGACATTTTCTCGGGCCGTTAGATACCCAGAATTTGGCAAAGTCGTCGGTGGACATAAATCTAGCGCTGGTGCGAGATGACCTTCCACATTGTGCACTCGTAAAGTAGCACAGACTTTACGTTGGACCCTTTTCGAGCTTAACTCTCAGAGTCAGTTTTCGTCACTCTCATATGGGCCACCGGCTATGCGATATTTTCTCGGGCCATGGCGATCTGTGAAGTAATGTCATCTTCTGTTCCTCCTGGTTCTGACACGAAGCTACCGAGACAAGTGGATTTGTGGACGCGCTCCACTATACCTGCACCAATCAGTAACGGTCTTGAGCTCTTCCGGGTGTTGATTACCGGGCCTGTTTTAGCCGCCTCTGGTCTAGATCGTCGAGCTTAGCTTGCACGTCAGCTCATGTGACTGAGGACTCCGCAGACATAAAACTTCGCCATATGCAGTCTATTAGTTTTCACGGCTTACACACTGAACTGATTTTGAGGAAATTTGGTACGGAGAAAGTTAAGTTCTGGGGAAGGATGAACCAATTTTTAAAGAAAATCAGCCCCTAATTTTGGTATGGAGATAGAGCTCTGAGATGAGAGTTGAGAATGGAGAGCCCGTAATTTGAGGAAAAAATAACTATTTACAAAGTTAGTAACATGAACAAAATCTTCATATTTTAAAGATTCTTTTCCACTCAGATGAAGTTGCGGGTAAAAGCTTCTAGCTATAAAATCATTTATAAAAATATCTCGTTTCTTCTTTCAGTCCACTTTGACTCGAGAGGAATTGGAGCTACCTCTTATGTTGGAGGAAACAATACATGAAGTGAGTCACGAAGAAGATGAGGAAAGCTCGCGTTTCCATGAAGTTCATAAAAGGTTTTCGAGGTATCCTCATGGAAGTACTTTGTAAATAATTAGGTAAATGATTGTAGCTGAATTTGTTCAACAATCGTATCTTTTTGTTATTGACTGTTACAATGATTATGTATTAGATGAAATTCTTTGTTAAACGGTGGATTTTAATAAAACTGTGATGTATGAAATAAAATGTATTTATTACTATTGGATATATATGAAAAGTTATTGACCTAAACCAAATACTCTATGTAATACATTGCTAGCCAAAACAGAATGAAACACTAATCCTACCCTGAACAGCTATACCTACATCAACTAAAATAAACCATCTTAAATGTGTACCTATACAAATCACATCGAAAACTTGGTTTAAGGATAATAATAAAAGGGTCTTAAGAAATGTATAACACAGCTGAGCTGGCTTGCATTTTTTTTCCAGTATTTAAGTGGAATTCAAAAATGTTGTCTATTAACATAGTGTTTGGTTATTAATGTTTGTAATGCAATATTTTATGATGATCAGGCATGTTATTGTGCATGCAATTATTTATTTATGGCGTTAATACACAATTACAGTCCTCGTTGTGACAATATATTGCATTACACACAAATACACCTGCGGCTCTAGCAAGTTTGACTCGAGGATAAGTTAACACCGTCTTATCTTTAAGTGCGTCTCTCTTATACTTGTGCCGACGAGAGATAGAGAGATAAGACAGTATTAAGTTATCCCCGTGTCTACCTTGCGAGGACCGCAGCGGCCCTAACATGCATGCCACAAAGATAAATTAAACCCGTTTATCTCTATGACTATCTCTTTCGTCGGAACTAGTTATGAGAGAGACGCACTTAGAGATAAGACGGTCTATCTTATCTTTGTGTCATGTATGTTAGGGACGCTGATGGACAATGAGTCAATGATAAGATTGCGAAAAAATTCATTTTTGAATTTCACTCAATTTCACTTAAATTATCGAGAAAAATGCGACGTTGACAGCTCAGCTTTGTAATAATACGCTTCTGTCTGTATTATGTATTTGAATGTTTGTAGGAGACATGGCATGGTCCTTTAAATATATTACAAAGCTTGCTAACTACTGCAATGCTACGAATTCAATTCAAACGCTCCATTCCACCCTCTTATAAGGCACAGTGAAATTGCTTGGAAATTAATTATGAGTATAACTATGTTGAATGTGTACAGTATTTCATCAGGGACAAAGTGGTACCTATTGCCACTATATATTTCATATTCTGACAACAGATATTAGATATGTGCGGAGGAGTGAGATGAGAAATCTCGCTCGCGAGTGGCTACAACATCACTTAGCGTTCCCGAAAAGAGGCGCTGTTGTACCTAAGAAATGGTAATTTTGTTTGCAAATCACTGTTGCTTTAGCAACTTGGTGCGTATTTTACATCAAAGTATATGGATTAAATAGGTAAATAGTTTGTGGAATTAAATATTCTGTGAGAAGTAGACTGAATCAGAGTAATAAGCATTAGCTAATCTAACATATTGGTAATTATTTTATCACAATCACTTACAGTTACAGAATATTGCAGTAGTTAAATGTTATTAAATTAATTTTAGTCACAAGCAAGAAGCAAGCACTTTAGCTGACTATCGGTGGGTCTTCAATAGAGATAACAATGAGCGATTAGTATAAACAATGTTTTTTTCCTTATATTAACCAAATTTGTAATTTATGGGGCTCAACTAAACTTTAAAAAGAAAGGAATGTTGATATTCATTATAAGTAAGTAATAGGGTAGTCAATAAGAATTTATTGTGTATGGAAACCCTGACACGAATTCTGTCTGTGAAATTTTGCAGTATGGCTAGGCAGGGTATACATACATTTAAGGCTAGGTAGGGTATACTAAGTGTCAGGGTCAAACTCCTTATTGACTAGTTTATAAATAATCACTTGCTTATTACAAAGTTGGCCTAAATATTGAAGTTAAAAAAGAAAATCTAGATCCCTTATGCCTAGACCTATCCGAAACAATTCCATGTATGTTCAGCAATTTTCAATTATTTCAAACTTATTTGTTCTTTTTTATATCTCTGTTTGGACCAACCTGTATATTAAATGATTTTAATAAGTTAGCTATGACAATTTCAATCAAAAATTAACTGTTAAGATGATAAATCAATTGATACTTTATTTGACCTTTAACCACATACATATATGTATAGGAAATGTATGAGGGAAATATTTAAAACTTATACAATATAACTCTCACTAAGCCCTTTAGCATATATGTAAATAATGGTGAACTAATTAGGTAATTCAGGTTATTTTCCATACACTGAGCTGTAAAAATGTAGTAGATAACAAGTAAGAACATTTGGTCAAGGCCTTTGACATTTAAATTACAATAGTTACAGCCAAGAAAGGACAGAACTTAAGTTATGACCCTATTTACCCTAATTTACATAAAAAAATATTAATTTATTTACTTATATGCATGCCAGTAGCAAAATAAAATTCATTATACATTACAATACTACTATGCCATACATGTATATAACAATAAGACATAATATCAATATTATTTACAGAATCCTCATTAGAGTATGTCTAACTAGTGAGTATTTATTTAACATTATTTAAAAGGACCGGTGATCATTTGTCTACTCTAAAGTATCTACACCTTCCCATACCATGTCCATAACAATAATGCTAAGATAATTGACATTTAATAACTTTACACAACTTACACAATTTAACCAATGATAGATCACTTTATTATTACAATGTTGCCAAAATCCTCGTGAAACCCATGCCAGCCCCGAGGACCGTCTGTCCTATGCCCCAAAGCATTGCATGGATGGGATGCATCGGCATGTTCGCAGCACGGTATATGAAAGCCACAGCTGCGCTGCTTGCCACTCCAGAAGTTACAGGGCTCACTACACCCATCACTATTAAAAGGACGGGAAAGAACTTTCCATACTTGTGCTTCCTTAAAGTACCGAACGACACAAGCGCCGCACAAGTGTGAACGAATACCGACGAACACAAAGACCACAAGAAAACAGGATACCACATCTCCCCAAACGTATCTAATGGATCACCAGGCGTTAATCGGAACACATCCACAAATGAATCAAATTCAGACACTCGGAACTCCGACAACATGTCATACATGTTGTCTTATGGGTTCTGATGCTTCCAGGCATCGGGGCAGTTTATAGTTGGTCACGATTTATTGTTCTAAATAGTGTCCTTTGACACAGGACCAACTGTCGATACTCAACCTAAGAGTTCATTGATTGCCATCAAACTTAACACATAGTGCGTGATTTGCATTTTCATATCAGTTTATTTCACACTATATTATCGTGTCGTCCGAAGATTCTACGAGTTCCCAGAACAGTAGGTAGGTACAATTTATTATCATCATAAGATTATGATCACCTCTATCAACCATGACATTTTGTATAATACAAATGTCAAGTCAATCTGCTATAGTGATGTGCTGTGCTGCCCAATGATCGAAGAATCGCGGAGCGGAACAACCGATGTTTTCTAATCATTGGTTGTGTCGTCCTTGAGGCCCTACTATAGGGTCGCGACTTCGGGTTGACACAGATCGTTTTAATCAGAGGGCCTAGCACACTAGCTTTTATCGCGCACATTTGTCACTTTTTAACTAATATGCGGGTGCGAAAGAGACGCATGCTATATTATTAAGCGCGATAAAACTTAGTGTGCTACGGGGGCTGGTTGGGGTAAAAACTGACCGTGTGTGTACAAAGTCGATCGGGTATTGAAAATCGGTCGGCTCCCAACAACATTAATCGGGACGGGAGAAAATCGTCAGTCATTCGACCGTGTAGAGCTGGCTCGGCTGGCGGGCCTAGCACACTAGCTTTTATCGCGCACATGAGGAATCTGTCACTGTTTAACTAATATGCGGGTGCGAAAGAGACGAATGCTTTACGTGCGCGATAAAAACTTAGTGTGCTACGGGGGGGCAGGCCCCCAATTCTTGGTGTTTTCGAGATAATCTCCCAATTCAGATTAAATGTAAGTCCATACAGTCGTTTGACACAACTGTATAAATCTGATGTTTAATCTCGCAATCGACATTATCTCGAAGGCAGCGAGAATTGGGGGCCAGATTGTGTCAAAGAAGTGTATGCATTGCGTCGTGTAGGTAATTCTAATCTCACGTGTGACATTATCTCGAATGCACCGAGAATGAGATTCCATGGGTCCGGTCCTTTTGTCTCGTCATTATCATGAAGAAAAAAGGAGTTGTTGTTTGTGTTGCAATTTAAAAGGGTTTTTTGCGTGCCATTTTGAAGAAACGAAATCGGGTGAATTGGAATGAAATTCGGGTTTTGGCAAACAAAAACCAATCATTTCAGCTCGAACAGACAAAAACAAAATTCAATAAGATACCTTCCTCTATAACATTATTAGGTAGTATATCACGAATTTGTTTTTTTATTTTATTTAAACTCTTGCAACATTGATGCTAGATCAATTACGTGAAGTTAGCAATAAGTTACACTAAGGGAGTGTTTTTGCGTGAAGTGAAACATTAATATTTTCTTTACTTTCTTCTGCCTAAACGCGTAATAATTAAGTTACTAAAATTGTAAATAGCCAATCTGCTTAAGGTTCATATAAGGTAAGTCTATATTCCCCTTCATAGAGATTAGATCGTTTATCAAAAACATGACATTCCAATGACGTGAAGTTGGAGAGCTCGACATTATTGCTATTTCAGAAGAAACATTGATGTTCTGCTCATAACCTATTTGATTACCTCGTGATTTGATTGAACATAAGTGTAACGTTTAGTATTTAAACCAGTTAAGTTAAAGTAGCCACGATGGGAAAAGTGAGATCTGCTACCGGGGCTCCCCGCAAGCAGGGGTTCAACAAGTCTAATCATTCAATGAACCCCGACCGACCCACGGAAGGTTTGAAGGGTGTTGGTAATCCCAGGACTAAGGGGACCATCAAGCGGTTGCAAATGTACCGTAATTTTAAAGCTAAAAGAGACAAAACTGGTAAAATAATAAGCCCAGCACCTTTTCAAGGTTGGCTACCATCAGGCACCCGAGCGCGCGTTGAACCAAACCAGAAGTGGTTTGGCAACTCCCGTGTCATTACACAAAATGCCCTCCAAAAGTTTCAAGAGGAATTTGGGGCTGCTGTTAAAAATCCGTACCAAGTGGTGATGAGACCCACTAATCTACCTATCACATTACTCAATGAAAAAGCTAAGCAAGCTAGGGTGCACCTACTTGACACTGAAGGTTTTGACAAAACTTTTGGGCCCAACAAACAAAGGAAGCGTGTCAATTTGAAATTTAGTGACTTGGATTCTTTGTCGAAGGCTGTAGAAGAGAACACTGACAAATATGATGAGAATAAAGATATTGACAGGGTGCGTGAAGATACAGGAGTCCGGGAGGGACAGAGGGACTGGGTGTTTGGAGCGGGCATGAGTAAAAGGATTTGGAATGAGTTGTACAAAGTGATCGATTCGTCCGATGTATTACTGCAGGTTCTAGATGCCAGAGACCCTATGGGGACTAGAAGCCCATTTGTTGAGAATTTCCTGAAAAAAGAGAAAGCACATAAACATTTAATTTTCATCCTTAACAAAGTGGATTTAGTGCCCAACTGGGTAACACAGAGGTGGGTGGCCATTCTTAGTGCTGAGTACCCCACAGTAGCTTTCCATTCATCTCTGACACATCCCTTTGGTAAAGGCTCCCTTATAAATTTATTGCGACAATTTGCTAAATTACATATTGATAAGAAGCAGATAAGTGTAGGGCTGATTGGTTATCCAAATGTTGGAAAATCTTCTGTTATTAACACATTGAGGTCCAAAAAAGTGTGTAAAGTTGCTCCCATTGCTGGTGAAACAAAGGTCTGGCAGTACATAACTCTGATGAGGAGAATATTTCTGATTGATTGTCCTGGTGTGGTTTATCCATCAGCTGAAACAGACACTGAGAAAGTGCTCAAAGGTGTAGTAAGAGTTGAATTAGTCCAGAACCCTGAAGATTATATTGAAGACGTTATCAAAAGAGTAAGAAAAGAATATTTAATAAAGACTTATAAGGTTGACGGTTGGGAGACCGCTACTGAGTTTCTAGAAAAGATGGCAGCCAGGACAGGAAAGCTTTTGAAGAAAGGGGAGCCTGATATTAACCAAGTTGCCAGGATGGTTTTAAATGATTGGCAAAGAGGTAAGTTACCCTTCTATGTTGCTCCTGAAGGATTTGAAATTCCCCTTTCAAAGCAGCCTAAGGATGATGAGCCTAAAGAAAAAAATACAACAGCTGAAGATAAGAAACCAGAAGATACTACTGCAGAAGAAACCACAGACCCAAACATTGAAGGAAACATGGAAAAAGAACAGCCCATTGTAACTGTGAATAATTTAATAATTGCACAAGACTTTGCCAAGATTCGAGTGGGTCTGAAATTTGACAACAATGAAGATGTGAAACCACTAGACTCTGTCACTTTACCTGCAGAACTAAAGAATATTGATGCCAAAAGTGATGATGAAGAAAATTCTCAAGAGGGAAAAGATAATGATGATGGAGATGATTCTTCTGAAATAAGTGATTTTTATAGCAATGATGAGGATGAATGTAGTGATCTTGAAGATCATTTGACTAATGACCCTGAAACTGTCAAAGAAATGAGACGTAAGAAGTTGGAAGCGGCAAGCGGCGCGTTTACAGTAGAAGAAGTGTCCAAGGCAGGAAAGAAACGTAAAGCAGCAAGTGAGGAAACTGTTTCTAAGAAAAAGAAAATGACGGCAAAGGAAAGGCGAGCACTGGATAGAGCCCAACGTCGCACTAAAACTGGAAGCAACTTTTATGAAGTGTCTAACGTCAAGAATAGGAATAGGGAGAAGAAAAAGCCTATGTAAGGTGCAATGTCTCATAAATAAAAAATGTTTTAATACCTCCTTTGTTTTACTGAATGAATAAGTTGTCCTGATTTTTGTAGAATAGACAGGCGCGGATACAGGATTTATTTTGGAGGATATTACCTTCTTACCAGCAAATTTGTTATAATTGCTAAAATTATTATTATTATTATTATTATTTTATCGAAAATGGGTGTGCGTTTGATCTCAGTCTCACCTGATGTTAAGTGATGACGAGGTCGAAGGTGGTACACGCTTACCCAGAAAATGCCTATTCACTCTTGCCTTGAAAACACCAAGGTTATACGATTCCGGGAATACAGACGCAGGGAGAGCGTTCCACTCCTTGGCCGTACGAATGATGAATGACGAAGCAAACCGCTTCGTGCGCACCAATGGAAACTGAACCACATGCGGATGGAAGCCCTCCCGGCGTCGGGTAGACCGGTGGGAGAAAGTGGAGGGTGGGATGAGGTCGTGTAGTTCCTGGGCACACTCTCCATAATACACCTTGTAAAAAACCGAAAGACAAGCGACTTTACGCCGATGCTCCAAACTTTGAAGTTTAGTTTTGACAAGTGAGTCATCGCCAATAAGTCTCCTAGCTCTTCGGTCTACCGAGTTCATCGCGTCAAGCTGATATTTGGCAGAGCTATCCCACAGGTGGCAGCAGTACTCCATACACGAACGAACTTGTGCTTGATATAAGTGGAGCAGCTGTTCCGGTGTGAAGTACCGCCGAACCTTAAAAAGGATGCCAAAATAAGCTGCTTCTGTCATGGTGACCTGACCTCCCCCATGTATCCGCGTCTGATGGCCAAATTCACAAAGGCCACTCAAATTGAGCTTTAATTAAAGTGACGTTTATCTTACTTTTATATATGTATATGTAGGTTGACAACTAGTTGAGGGACGTTTAACGACTCCAGATGGGACGACGCTAAGGAGCTACGCCTTTTCGTCTCCTAAATGATATTACTTTTAAGTTATTTTACTTTATAATATATGTATGTTAGTCTGTAAGGTATTTATGTATGGGCCACTGATGCCTGAAATAAATGGTTTATTATTATTATTATTATTATTATTAACTATTTAATCTCTAATCAAAAGTGCCGTTTGGGAATTCGGCCATGAGAACAGAAGTAAGATAATGAAATAAAGTTATTGTGTCCGGGATTACCTCATATGTATTAATGCTGTGATATTTCAAGCCCTTTTAGTTCCCATGGCCATAGATTGACAAAGAATTAATAATTAATTTAAAAAAAACCGGCCTGGTGAGAGTCGGGACTCACGTACCGAAGGTTCCTTACCACAGAATGTATGTATTTGTGTTATGTATTTACCCATTAAATTGATATGTTTTCATTCAGTTTCGAATCCTTAACGCGAGGCCGACTCACACTTGGCCGATATTTAAAATGTATGAGATTGCACTATTATCATACCAAGTTTGACGCTTGTATGTAGTTATTATTACCGCTGTTGATAGAGCAAAAACAAAAAAATCGTAGGAAAAAAATCACGTTTCTTGTATGGGGACCCCCCTTAATGTTCTACATTCTCTTTATTTTTAATTATTTTTTTAGGATATCTGCCAATAATAACATATTTGTATAAAATGTGAAATTTTCAACTGGCCTATTACGGTTCTTAAGATTATAGCACTTTAGGCGTAGGCTTACTAATACTTACTATACTAAAGGCTTACTAATAAGGTCTCGTGACCCTGGGGATCCTAAAGATGGTTTTATATCATTACGATTACATGTAGTAATTATTTTAAAATTTGTTTTGGTGGTTTCAGATGTCGTCCGGGAGTGAGAGTGATGATGAATATGTACCTGTTGAACCAGAGCAAGTGTCTGAGGAGGATTCAGCCGATGAAGAGACTGATGTACAGTTCGAGAAAGAACAAGAACACAAAGCAAAGAAACGAAAAGCAGCGCAAGAAAGCAACAGTAAAAATAAACGCAGGACTAGAAATAATACTAAGGAACCAACACCTGAACCAGAACCCAAAGAACCAGTAGTAAATCTCAATCCAGAAGAAGAGAAGAAAAGAGAGGAAGATCTGTGGGCTATGTTCTTAGATGGCACTGATTCTAAACCTAAAGTAGCTCCTAAAGAAAGTCCAGCAACCAGTCAGACTTCAAAACCAGTAGAAGAAAAAACTAAGATACAACCTAAATCAAGCAATGATGATAAAGCTAGGGAGAGAAGGATATTTGAGTTTGCCGGTGAAACCATAGTCGTGGAAAACAATATTATAAAAGAAAAGATTAAAACTCCAGCAGCAACAGGTAATTACAGTGGGTGCTTATTATATTGTGGAAAATCAATAGGTACAGCGAATTTCAACTCTCGGACCACTACATAAAAAAATATTTAGAAACTCGTGACTTTGTTATTTCATTTATTCAAAGTGAATTACGTTCTGAAGTAACAATTACCTGAATGTCACATTTTGCATTTTTAAAACACTGAACACTAAGCTCACATTTTTTTTTCGAAATCTTTTTGTTTCAGCGTTTATTGCTTTTTCCTCAGTAACTGCATTTCACCAGGTAAAAGTACCCTATGTCCACCACCGGCCCTCCAATTACCACTATGAAAAAACTCAGGTCAATCCGTTGTTCCGTGTTAAAGTGAAAGAGGAACAAACAAAAAAACACACTTTCGCCTATATATGTATTACTAACTTCTACCCGCGACTTCGTGTGGAATTCGGTTATTTCCTTGGGATCTTTTGAATTGAGGTACGTGTGGTACATAGGTACTTTTTATCCCGGTAAATAAAAGTAACTATATACCACAAGTACCTACGCAAGGTCGCACGGGCGCACGCACGAAAGGACGGATCGATGCACGGCCACACGGACGCACGCACGGACGGACCGACACACGCACGCACGCGCTCACACACGCACACATACACACACGCTTTCACATGTGTAAAATATTAAGATGGATAGGATAGGACAGGGGTTCCCGTAGAAAGTAAAGAGGGGCGCCGTGAGGATCTCCTCTTTACCATTTTCCGGAAAATTAAGTACCTATTCGCGGGTACAAAATAATCTTTCGACTAGTTAGCTAGCTAGGGCGCTGAGACAAAAATACTAAAACTATAATTGCGCCACGGACCCTGGCGCCTGGGATAGGATATGTAGTATGGTATGGATTCTTCCAATAGTTTACATTAACCTTTTGACCGCCACACTCGGTTGCAGCCGTCAGCAGATACAGGGTAAAAAAGTCCTTCATTACCTTGATTTAAAGTTGAAATTCGTGTTACTTCTCAGACATTCTTGGCGGTCAAAAGGTTAATGCATAATGATTTTGAAATGATGTTAATTTCTGATCGACATAGCAGTGATCATAATATATATTCAAAATGTTGCTGTATATTTTCAGTAAGTACACTTGTCCCACCGTTGGCCCGTGGCAGAGGTTCAGGCCTAGCTGACATGCTTGGTCAGCTCAAGAAGAAAAACCAGCTATCCACTCTAGAAAAGTCCAAACTCGACTGGGAGACCTACAAGAAAGATGAAGATATTGACGACGAAGTACAGAATCACAATAAAGGAAAGAAAGGGTAAATTGCTAGCTTAAAATATGGCCTTTGATAGGGTATTCAATGGATATTGTAACAGAAATCCGGCCAAGTGAGAGTCGGACTCAAACTTCTAAGTTAACGCAATCAAAAGAGATGGCCGGTTATGCCGCATATTTTGACACTCGCAAGGGAATCAAAACTGTAGGATACTTTCCGTTGACCTAGAATCATGAAATTTGGCAAGAAGCAATGCCTTATAGGACAAGTAAACGAGAAAATCCGAAAACCCAAAATTTTTGGTTACGTCACTTTTTTTTGCGTTGATAAACTTATTTGCAGTTGGTAAACTGACCGCAACATATGTCGATGTATGGGGACAACAGTTTTCCAACGGCAAAGTGACGTTTGAGACTCGATTCTCGTGATGGACGAACTATTTTCATACCTACAAGATTGTACAGAACCGATTATGAAAAGGTCGTCGAGCCCTAGTTTTTTTTATGCTCTTTTTCTATATTATGCGCTGTTCTAAAGCCCAGCATGCCCGGCCCCAACAATGCCATTTATTTATTTATCGTATGGCGATTTACATGTCACTGGATGTCATTAGAATTATACATATTATTATTAAAATTACAATTAAAATTTCGCGCCTTTCAGGTATGCAGCCGCTTTTTCTGTGAGGTTTACGAAATCCTCCTTTTGCCCTGTGAATTTAGTCAGGGGACATTCAAACACGATGTGGTTGATGGTTTGCTCTGGGCATCCGCAGTCACAAGCAGGGGATTCAGTCCAACCCCACTTGCTCCAGTGATAGGCACAGTTCCCGACTCCCGTGCGCAGGCGATTGAGGAGGGTCCATGTTCGACGAGGTGAATCGAAGCCGGTAGGGTGTCGTCGAGGGTTGAGGGTGAAAAGTTGGCTATTAGGCTCTGGTTGGGAGGTCCATTCTTCTTGCCACGCTTCTTCCAAGCTCCAGGAATCGTTGTCTTGGTTGCGTATCAGGAGTGCAGGGGGGTTCCTGGATTTAAGCCTTTTGTGTACAAAGTCATCAAGGTCGTGAATGCCATGATTGAATCATTTAAAAACCGGATTTATCTTATCTTATCTTAGAGGGTGGGGTCCTTGCGGATACACTTCGACCCTATGGGATCTTTTGTGTAATTACCCCTTTTTCCTAAGCACTATCCATAGTATTCTCCACCACTTCAATGAAGTGACTTGTGGAGCGCAGTGGTAGTGCCTTGAATTCCCCTGGTTCTGGATAACCATTGCCAAGGATTTTCATTCTCAGTCTGGCGAGGGCGTCGAAAAACTGGATTACTAATGTATGGGCAAAAAACTTTTCCCAAAGTACCTATCACATCCCAAACTATTTTACTCGAATTATCATTTGGCAAAAATCATTAGTCAAAACAGCTTATCGCAATTTTACAATTACAAAAGTATTTTTGACGAATTATTGTTTAAAAAATAAATACTTGCTCATGTTTCATTTTACCGATGAAACCAAGTATTATTTAATCAAAAACCTAACCTAACCTAACCGCCAGCGTGTTGAAGTCACCCCGCTTCGCGGGGGGGTATTTCCGCTTGAGGGACACAAGTTAACCTTTTTTCTTTACGCTGGGAAAATGCATTTACGTATCCCGCCCGGTGGGGGACCGGGACGGGTATGAGGGACTCCCGGCCAGAATGGCCGAACTACCCTCTAAAAACCCAGCGTTCTCCCTCCAAGCCGAGTTTAGCGAGGGTCGCGGGTTCGCTTGCGCATTCGATCGCGGCCCTCTCGGCAGGCCCGCTCACTGCAGACCATGACATAGGAGGAGCGCCCCGGGAGAAATTAGGGCGCTCTCACTCCGGTGGACCACTATGGACGGTTGGGGTACACAAGTTACCCCTAACCTAACCTACCAATAATTCAATTATGTTACGGTTATTTATTTTTTACTGCGGGGAGCTTCGACCCCCCTCAACCCCCTTGTGGGGGGCTTCGCCCCTTCAACTCCCCTGTGGTGGGCTTCACCAAACCCCCTTTTCATTTTTTTGTAATATAATATTTGCCAAAACAAAACGTTTGCCTAATAAACGTTTGTCTTTATAAAACTTGACAAAGTAAAATGATGCCAAATGATAATTAGACCAAATGAATAAAATGCGAAATGTAAATATGCTAATGATTCGTTTGGGAAATGAAACTGCTGCGATAAGTTTTTTGGGAAGTGAAATTTGGCGAAACATATTTTGCCAAAACGGCAGTACACCTTAAAAACCAGCAGGCCAGGAAAGCCATCACTGGAGCTCTTCATAAATGCTCCAATCATAGCTTTGTGTGTCCAAGTCATTATCAATTTACTTATGCGTTATCAATTTACAGCTATCTGGAACGTCAAGACTTCCTGGAGAGAGCTGACCATCGGCAGTTTGAGATAGAACGGGAAATGAGGATGAGCCGCCGCAGCAACCGATAGAATGGTCGCGATACTCTCGGTACAACGTTTACTCTCTCAAATAAATGCTAGACGAAATAATTCATCTTTTGATGTCTATATAACTCCCATCGTCAGTTGGAAAAAAAATTTTCTACACTCAGCGGCCCTAGCAAGGTTGACGCGAGATAATCTCATCTTATACCTCAGTGCATCTGTCTCATAAAAATAGTATCGAAGAAAGAGATGCACCGCACATCCACCATTTATCACATTGATACAAAAACGCAATTTTGTTTTGTGTTTGACACGTTTATATTATATTACGAGATACAACTTTGCTTAATCTTTACTATCAGCGCCTAACATGCAAGACAAAGATAAGTTAAGCCCGTTTATCTCTATGACTATCTCTTTCGTCGGCACTAGTGTGAGAGAGACGCACTTAGAGGTAAGACGGTCTATTTTATCTTTGTGTCATGCATGTTAGGGCCGCTGTTAATTTTTTTTGTGATGTCAGTAGGGGCTGGACTCGTATCATGTTGTGAAGCGTTACTCTGCAGCGCTAAGTTCCGGTCCGTCCGTTACTGGATACGGTTTAACCTTTTGAACGCCACGGCACAGTGCGAGAAAGCGTGCCCCGGGCGCCAAGTGATGGCTGTAGCCGACAAAATGTATGGTAAACGGCATGCCGTGGCGTCAGGGGCACGGAAATTTGCTGTCGGCCACAGTCGACTATGGCGTTCAAAAGGTTAAATTACAAGAAGGGTTGGCATGGAAATACACTTAACACTTAAAAACTTACTAAGTTACACAGCCAATACACTAATGGCTGAATTCACAAAAGCAACTTAAGCATTTGAGTAGAGATTAATAGTTAAATGTTCACTAGTTGTACACCTATAAATTAACGTCACATAAATGACACTTTAATGAATAAGATATTCGGGCCGATTCGAAAGTATATTCGCTAAAAAAAGCCACTAAACTTAAAAAAAGATACGTCAAACTTGACAGCTCTGTACTATACAAAATCGAGTTTGACGTTTCTCGTTTTAAATTAAGAAGACACCGTTTCGAATTGGACCCAATAGCCGTGTTAAACAATAGGGTTGTTTCCTGGGTATTTTTTTTAATTCTAATTCGTCCGTCAGTTACATTATCAAAAAGTATAGAACACGTATTTTTTGCTTTATCAAATCAATCAAAATTGGCAAAGATAACGCGCATCAAAGTTCGGGAGTGGGGGCGAATGACGTCACTTAATGGTAAAAAGTGTGCGAAGTGACGTCACGGAGAACTTCAACGCACTATACCATAGTATAAAGAGAAGGAAATAGGGTATCTTCATACAAGCGCACCGCGCGCGGCATGTGTGCGCCAAAGTATCTATGCGTCGCCGCACGTGGCCGCACGCACACTTAAACAAATCTCGACCCGCTTAAATGAGCGTAGTAAGGGGAAACGGGTCGTGGTCGTGTTTAAGTGTGCGTGCTGCGCGCGCGGTGCGCTTGTATGAAGATACGCCCTACTTCCTTCTCTTTATACTATGACTATATATCTTCGTAATTTTTTATGTGCAATATTTTTTATTAGGTAAATGACAGACTAATTAGATTATTTCAGGAAACTTGTTAAAATGTCGCTGGCAGAATGACAAAGTACTTACTGTTACCTTTTTCGTGTAACCAAAACACAAATCATAGAAGCTTGTAATAGTGAGCGTGCCACTTAGTGGCATATGGAGCTGACGGCTGGACAGTAAAGTAAGTATTGTTTCGGTTCCTTATTAAGAAATATAACGCACAAGAAGTACCTACCTACCTGGTTCGTAAAACTTGTTGCTTTTACCACTCGCTTAACGGTGCTCGACTCGACTCATAAGTGACTTCATGATTCCAGTGGTTAGCAAACACCAATTTGACTGCGCCACTTTAAACCTTACGCTTGATCTATTATGGTTGAAAATGAAATGTTTCGATATAATTTTCCTTAGCAAATTCGTTACAGTCATTACAGAATCTTTTACAAATAAATAGTGTGAGGAAATATATTTTATCTACACCCATATCATAAAATTTCCATTGGTTAATCAAAAACCATAGGAAATGACCACCATTTTGACAACCAAAATTTGGCCTTAAAACACACGTGCGATCTTATTATGAAACTCGCTAAAAGCTCGTTTCATAAAACCGCACTAGTGTTTTAAGGCCTATCATTATGCAACCGTTGCATAAACTACTATTAAGCTTTTGGCCGCCAAGCTTGTCTGAGAAGTAACACGAATTTCAACTTTAAGTCAAGGTAATGAAGGTCTTTTTACCCTATATAGCCTGTCACGCATAGTCGACAACGGCGGCCAAAAGGTTAACCTTTGGCATTGTAAATTTTTAGGCTATGTGCCTATGCCAAAAATTTGCCGTATATATTATGAAGTATAACTTTATGCCGTATAGGTAAAAAGGCCGTAAAAAATTGTTTGTTACATTTATTACCTTATAGCTATTAACACACGCAACGCATTTACAACCTAGCTCATATGTTGATTAATCTGCATCAGCAGCGTCTCGTGTTACCACTACGTGCAACTATGCGCTCTCCCACAGCCACTTGTCCTATATCAGTACAACAAACGCTAATAGTCCACAAATCAGTGCCCCAAGGACCATGCCGTTGGTTCAATGAGATCAATGGAGTTGGACAATGAATTTCAATCTGCGGGCAGTGGTCGAGTTTGCACACGCTGTGCTAATCAAGTACTAAATAGTTTATTTGTCGAGGCAGTGTCACCGCGGGCAGCTGGCTCTAAACTTGTGTTGAAGCTGCAGGAAATTGAAATGGTTTTCGTGATTAACTTGTGACTTACGTAATCATGTTATTATGAATCCTATCGGAATTATTTGGTGATAGTTCGGGGTGTGTTAAGATTTACGTGACACAAAAACATGACAGCTTACGGACGCTGGACTCTGTATGATGGCAGCATGGATAACGTACAGGTAGGTAAGCTAAAAACCTTATCATGTAACTTTTTTAACGATATGCGCATTTACATTTGCATGTTTTCTGTACCTATGTAGAAATCACCTAAATGTTTGAAGCTGAAACCAATTTTAAAAAGTTACAACTGTTTAACAAACTGGACAAATTTTTCCATTCAAAATTTCTAAAATTTTGTTCCATTGTCGCATTAAACAGGACCCTGATCTTTGTGGAAAGAATTGTAACTTTAGGTAGCCTGAATAGGCTAGTTTCCCAAAAAAATCGAATTAGTCCGTCTTTTACATTATAAAAAAATATTGAACACATATTTTTTCTTTTGTCAATTAAACAAAAAATGACGAAGATATAGTGCGTTGAAGTTCCGCGTGACGTCACGACTTTTAACACTTTTTACCATTAAGTGACGTCATTAGCCCCACTCCCGAATTTTGATTGATTTGATACAGTAAAAAATACGTGTCCAATAATTTTTGATAATCTAACTGATGATTAGTCTGGTCTAACTGACGGACTAATTAGAATTACTTTTTTTTACCCAGGAAACATCCCTATTATAATGACGGCGATGTGCGCAGACCTATCTGACAAAATCGCAATTCTACAGAAGGATGCTACCAAGCTAGGTATGCAAAAAGAAATCTTAAGTTAAACGGCATAAAAAACAATTTTGCAAAAAATACTGATAGGATGTACCTATTAGAACTCCTATTAGAACATTGCCGACGATAAACAGAACATTGTAGATCGATTGTATTGACTAATAAGTCACGCACGAGTATGTAATAAGTTTAAACCCAAACATAAATATTTTTTATTTGAGTCACCATAAAATTGTACTTAACAACTTTTGAACAGGAACTGCGTGCATTTATATTTTGACCTAAATATTTTATTCTGCCCGTGTCCATAAAGTTCAGGACAATACAGACGCTTGCAAAAATAAACGCTCAATGAGCAAAAACGTATATAATAAAGACTTAAGTGATACTTAATGTTTGGAACGAACGATTCTTTATTTCGCATTGTTGGGTGGTTATCATCTATCTGGCTGCATTACGAACGTACATAATAAGGTACTTTAAATAAATAAATATAAATAAATTTATATTTCGCGTTGGCATGATTTTGATAAAATAAGAAAATACATACAAATGCAATCCTAATACCTGTTAACAATCAAAATTCCACGCGGACAAAGTCGCGCGCAAAAGCCAGTAAGAAGTTAAGCAAGTGCCTATAATATATCTTTATTAATACCTAATTACTTACTTACATTATGATTTCCCGAGATATAGGCCTTCTTTGGGGACTCTTGTCCATGTCCAGCCCCAATAATGAAGTAAAGTTTTATTATCTGTACATATTTAAATAAATATATGTAAGTAAGTATATTTTTTAATTTTATTTGTTTACATGAAACTTTTGGAGTGCATTAAGCACGATTTAGCATGTTAATATAGTTTAGACAAGATCAGTTTCATAAAAGGTGATGCGTATCACATTACGCACATTGTTCGCTTTCTTTATGTACTTATTGTTTCAACAACTTTCACAGCATAATAGGTAAAACAACAAATGTTTTACCTATGCTGTGCCTTTCTATAGGTCTGTTTTATTTCACAATAATGTAGTTTTTACAATACTCTATGGGATAGATTTTTCTTCATAACGTGCACTATAGCGACCCTAACCTGAGTTTCTTGCGGCGTTTCTTCTCAGCAAATGTCACCTTTCGAAGCGCTGGTAGATTCAGACATGTAAAAGAGCCCGTGAGGCCTACTTGCAAAATAAATATTTTCATTTTCATTTTCATTTTAACATGCGAGACAAGTGCAGTAAATGACTATTACGGCAACAGCGGCCCTAACATGAATGACACAAAGATAAATTAAACCCGTTTATCTCTATGACTATCTCTTTCGTCGGCATTTCGGCGGCGTAACGGGCATGGTGCATCATGCGCGGTCCCAGGGGGGGGGGGGGGTCACAGGGGACATGACCCCCCCCAAAATCATACACGTCAAATAGATAAATCAAGTCTAAAAATAAAGTTTAATTTACTCGACATATTTTATTATTAGTGACCCCCCCAAAATTTCAGGCTGCGACCGCGCCTGTGGTGCATCGCCCGACCGTCCATTCATATCTACCCTGCACTCTACGGATAGGTGCCTCTAAGTGCCTCTCTCTCACACAAGTGCCGACGAAATTAACAGAGAGATAAACGTGTTTAACTTATCCTCGTGTCTGTGAGCGTCAAGTCGGCGTACCCGTGGAAGATATCCAGGATCTGATGATTCCAAAAAATAGTGCCTAAATAGTACCGAATTAGTACCAAGTTCAAAAAAATTGTACCTTTGTAATTTCGGAGATATGAGCCCTGTTTAACGGGTACGCTAACTTGACGTCAAGCTGGCGTACCAAGTTTGGATCTCGAGAATGGTGCTGCTTCAAAAAATTCTGTATATCTCAAAAAATTGTGCCCAAATAGTACCCCTGGCTCCCGAAGTCTCAACTAGCTCTAATAAAGACTGAGATATTTCATACCAAACACGGGTAAAATATTTTGCACCGTCAAGCTGGCGTACCCGACCGAGATCACACAGAAAGCCATTGCATTCCTAAGCCAGCTATGTACCAAAAAGTTGTACCTTAAATAGTACCTCTTTAACGATAAAACATGAAAGAAAAGCTAAGTGGAACATTGAAAAAATAATGGATGAATATTCTTCATTGTCATAGTACTGTCACGTACAAAGGTCTTAGCTGGTGCCTGCGACTTCGTCTGCGTAGAATAATAATTTAAGTAACCTACGTGCTTCTCCAAAGTCCAACATATCTCTATACCAAAACTCATCAAAATTGGCTCAGCGGTTTAGGCGTGAAAACGTAACAATCAGATCTACTTATCTCTCTCTATACCAAAACTCATCAAAATTGGTTCAGCAGTTTAGGCGTGAAAATGTAACAAACAGAGTTACTTTCGCATTTATAAAATACAGCTTCCGCCCGCGACTTCATCCGCGTTAAATAGGCTTATAATTATTATCTTGGGAAATTTTGACTTAGCCGGGATAAAAAATATCCTATTTCCTATTCCAGCAGCCAAGGTCTAACCATATACGACGTTTCATGACGATCCGTTCAGCCATATGGCGCTGAGTGGTAACAAACATACAGACACACGCACACACTCACGCACACACACACACGCATATAAACATATACACATACACACAAACTTTTACATATATAATATTAGTAGAATCTGTAAGAAGTAGGATTGTTTAAGTCGAAGAGTTTTTTGTACCATATTTAAGTAGATATCAACATGGAAATAGTTCTTCCCATGCAAACTTTCAATACACCAAAGCAACTTATTTTAGGCGGAGGTTACATTTTAGGAGTAGTTTCGTTTTTTTCCTACCTAATTGTTTGTTTTGAAGTGCATTTATACCAAGTTTCCAGTTGATAAACCAATGGAATCAGTTTTTCCAATACAGAGTTCAATATCCTAAGACATCCCTTTTTAGGAGAAGTTCGGTATTTTCTCGATCGCCTACCTAATTGTTTGTTTTAAGGTGCACTTATACCAAGTTTCATGTTGATAAACAAATGGGATCAGTTTTTCCAATACAGAGTTCAACACCCTAGGGCATCCCTTTTCAGGAGTAGTTTCGTTTTTTTTCTCGATCGCCTACCTAATTGCTTGTTTTGAACTGCATGTATACAAAGTTTCAAGTTCATAAACATATGGAATCGGTTATTCTCATACAAAGTTTAACGCCCCAGGGCACCCCATTTTAGGGCTAGTTTAATTTTTTTCCCTAACTTATAACTAATTATTTGTTGTGAAGATTATTTATGCGAAGTTTCAAATTTATAAAATGACCGAATTAATATTTTCTATAGGTGCTAATTTCAACCCCCTTTTTTACCCCTTTCCAGTTTCATTTCCAAAAGTTTTTATAGCCTATGTCCTGCCTGAAGTTTCCCTTAATACATTATCGAAAACGGCATTGAAATCTGCCCTGTAGTTTTAAAGTTTATCGTGCACATACAATCAGACAAACAGACATGAAATTCAAAAACCATTGGGATTTGTTCTGCTGCTCATTCTGAAGCCCCCCCGTAGCATTTCATTGTTATCTTCAATGTACAGACTTTTTCCCCTTTACGATTTTATTATATGTATAGATTCGTACTTACATACCGATAGTGCAAGTTCATTCATTAATAAACATGGCTAGTTTCTGCCCACGAGCAAGTGCCTGACGTAATCTGGAGCGGTGAATGTAACCGAAAGGAAAAGTGGGCGCTACCGAATGGCAACCTTGCGCCTACGCAGGCAATCCTTCAGCCCCTGCACTACGACTATGGTAAAACGTTCATTCATTGGAATAGTTACTTTGGTTAGCGAAGCGACAGAATTGCCTGTTTCTAAGTAACCAACTTTGGGCTCGTGGACTGTGAAGTAGCTACTGCAGATTTTTTTCATCTTCTGTAGGTACCTTTAGTGTATGTTAAAGTCATAACAAAAGTCTCAAACAGGCTTGCGTTAAGGTCTCTTAAACTAGCCACTGACCTACAATATAACTGTGCAAAATCACTGGTTGCACAATTATATTGACCATCAGTAGTCGATATTGACCGTCCATATGATCTACTGACGGTCAATATAATTGTGCAACCAGTGATAATGCACAGTTATATTGTAGATCAGTGGCTAGCCTAACCTATGAAAAACGGACAGAACTTTTTCCCGACGAAAGCTTGAAAAAAAATGTATTTAATAACATGGTAACCATTTTTAAATGAAAATGAATAACCTACCAATGAAATAAAATAAGAAATCACTTTCGCAAGCTGCTATCTCTATGCAACTTTCGAGTGGGATACGACTTTGCAAAGGCTAATTCAGCTTTATTTTGTTTTCTGAAAAACAAAAAGACCTTGAAAATATTTGGAACTTCAATTTATTTTACCTGTAAATAATAACTAAGTTTCTCTCAGCATTAATGGCAATGAGAACAAAAAAAGGAAAAAACCGCACAACTGCGAGTTAAACTCGCGTCGAGAGGGTCCCGTGATTATATGAAATTACCTATGTAACTTTAAATACCATAGACTTCTTATAGGTTTTCTAGCGCCTCTATTCGGGAACGCTAAGTGATGTTGTAGCGATTCGTAAGCGAGATTTCTCATCCCACTCTTCCGCACGACGCGTAATGCGTAAGAGCGAGATGACAAATCTCGCTCGCGAATCGCTACAGAATCACTTAGCGTTCCCGAATAGAGGCACTGTTATCTACAGGTAAAGTACTATTATTCGTTTTTTTTTTCAAAATGTTGGGCCCCGTATTTTCGATAAGGGGGGCGGAATGGTCAATTTTCGCTTATTTTCCAAAATAACTTCAAAACCATTTATCTTAAAATTATAAGAAAAATATATTCAAGATCCTCACAATACGCTCTTTCATTTGATATGGCACACGCCATAGTCTGTAATACATTTTTTTTTTCTTTTTTGCCCTCCAAAAGTGGCATCCATGTTTAAAATTCAATTATTTACGTTACACTTCCTTGCTGCGGTCACCGACTTACATATGTATACCAAATTTCAACTCAATCAGTCCAGTAGCTTCGGAGCAAATCGGCTGTGACAGACGGACAGACAGACAGACAGACACACGAGTGATCCTATAAGGGTTCCGTTCTTTCCTTGAGGTACGAAACCATAAAAAATGATTCGAAATTCTTAAGGGCGTACCCCACGCCAATGGCCTTGAATCTGCTTGTTTTCAAATCCTATAAAGTATACTTAGCGTTGTACAAGAATCTTGAAAAAAATATATATTGTAGTATAGAATCTATTCTTTATTTTTGTCTACCGGAATCTTGAAAAAAGTGGTAGTTCAAGAGCAAAAAAAAAACCCGTAACCCCTTTTTTCAAACTAAAATCCGTAAAGGCTCCCTTATTATGCGACGTTTATACATGAAACTTTTACTTATCAGAAGACAATAATGTACACTATAATTTCATCTACCGGTTTTTCAATTTATTTTGTAGTTTTTGAGTAAATTATACTTTTCACTGCGGCGCGTGAACTAAGAGGCTCGCGGCGCTCTGCGCGGGCGACGGGTGGCATACGCTGCTAAGCCGTCTGACGTGAAGCTTGTGCCGCTCGACGCCGCGCACATGCGACGAGTTAGTTTCCAAGTTTTATTTTTTTATTTTGACCTAGTTGGAACGCTCAAGGTCGTCGGCGTAGGGTACGCCCTTAAATAAAGCCCCTTATTATTATGACACCCCTTTTGACCCTATTGCTTGACTTTCATGCAAAACGAAACCTGCAAAAAAATAAGTTAAGTAATTTGCGTTGCGTGCTGATTGACTAAACGAAAGCAAAAAATACAGAAAACTTTAATAAATTAGATTATTATTGATAATTTATGTTTAAATGGAAACCGAACCATTAGTTTCCCCCTTAGGTATTTATTTAAGGTTTCCACACACCGAAATGCGGAACAGAAGCGGGCCCGCGTAAGTAATTGTCACAGGAACTAAAATGAAAGCTTTCACATCAATCTGCGCGGCTGCGGTCACTGTCTCTGTCCTCTTATGTTGTCTATTCGTCGGCTGTTTCTGCAAGAAAGGTAAAAGTGCACGAAAACAACCCTTCGAACGCAGCGGCCCTAACATGCAAGGCACAAAGATAAGTTAATCTCGTTTATCTCTATGACTATCTCTTTCGTCGGCATTAGTGTGAGAGAGACGCACTTAGACATAGGACCTTTTAACTTATCTTTGTGTCTTGCATGTTAGGGCCGCTGTTTTGATATAATGAAAATGTAAACAGTAGCATGAGCGCCAGTCAAAACGTGTAAATAATAGGGAAGATACATAAAAAAAAACATCTTGTATTGAAAAATGCTGAGAATAGAAACCGATCTGTGTACGCAAAACATTATTATGTTGTTTATTCTATGAGTTATGCAGCTTTGAAAAGTCACTGTTCATACCACTCGCAAAACACTCCATACAAAATGGATAACAGCTATGACGTCACAGCTGCCTTTAGACTGTACAAAATGTATGGCGTTTAAACGTTTTTGCAATTACTCCCGAAACTACTGTTATTAGACCAACATCGTAGAAATAAAACATGACATAAATTTGATGAGGATATCCAAAAAATTAAAATCAGAAATAAAAACCAATAAGTATATATTATTCACTAATTTTCATCCTTAGGTAATAAAATAAAAATGAATAGTCAAAATGATTTGTTTTTTCTGTAATATGCTTTTGTTTACATTTACTTTCATAATATATCATTTAAACTTCATTTTGATTTTATAATGCATCTTCCCCATTTATAAATTTTAAGTAGGTATACGCTCGCGTGAACACTTGTCGATTATAAGTGGACGTAATTTAGGGAAAAGGATCCAATCCACAATAAAAGCTATTAGGATTTTAGACATTATATCGATGACATAGAACTTAATTATTTATGGCAATTGTTTTGGTTTGGATCATTCTTGCTAAACTACGGCCAAGTAGCGTTCTAAGGGCCTGGCGCTCCTGGCACCGCACGCTGCATAATGACCTGTAAAAAGGAACGGATAACGGCATTCCTCCGCTGCGTAATAGTAGTTCACTGATAATTGCTACGAGCACAACGAGCCTATTGTCGTCCCATAATATTTGCTCAGGTGTGAGAAGAATGAATGAGCCGCGTACCGGCCGTGCGCATGTCCACTCGCGCTCGATAACCGCACTATAGCTCTACCAACTTTTCTCTCTATCAACAACGTTCTTATCGCAATGGAATAAAGCATCACTTTGCTTGGTAACATCATGTTGGGACTTAAGCGCACAAAGTTCTTATAGCGCTGGCAAAAAGTCTATTGTAGCTTGCGTTATAATAGTGGTGGAGCTACGGCACGTGCCCGAGTGACACCGGGGGCTGTCAGAGGCTGTGCCGCCATCCCCGGCGCCTCCGCGACCGTGGGGCTGCGCGCCGCAGCCCCGCAGCGCGCGCCAGTCGTACGCTACACGCTCCGATAGGCGGGTGCTTCGCTGCTGCGTTTTTATACACGCTGTTTTATCGCGTTTTTTCATAAACACACAACAGTGCTTGACTTAAAAATTATAGGTGCCGTGCGGATGTTAATGGTTGTGTAGTGCAAAATTCGCGTCGTGTTTTTCTTGTGCGAGGCGTTGGGGGCTGGAAGGTCCCGGAGCGCTGGTCGGTGGATGGTGCGGCGCGCGCGGGCGCCGGGGCGCGGCCGGCGGCGCCGCTAGCGAAATGTCGATACCCCTGGGCCGGGAGACTGTGCTCCCCACGCAGGTGAGTTGCTTTTCCGAGCTGCCAGGCGAGCCGCGTGCCACCCTTGCGTCTTTGATCAAACAAGTGATCGCAAACTTAGGAACAATTCCATTATATTAAAGGTAATTTTTCAACGAAACAGGTTTCACTATTGTTTACGCACGTAGTTTTCCTAATTATGATATGAATTAGTCATATTTCAACACTAAGGTACCTATTGTAAACACCTGCCCCGGTCTCTGTGATCTTATCAGTTCGATAGTGGACTCAGAGATAACGATGTTATTTTTAACTAGCTTTTCCCACGAATTTCCTTGTGTTGAGTGGAAAGTCGCGCTCGCAAGTGGTTGAGATAATTTAAAATGGCACCGTTGCTTTTTGTACAATATTGTTAATATTTAATAGGACATAGGTACATAACTTGTTTATGAACATTTAATAAATTTTTCAAGCTTCTTTAGTTTAATGTTTCGGATTGGTAAAGCAAACTTATTAGGTACTTTTTTCCTTAAAAAGGTAGAATTTGGTAGGTACCTGAAATAAGAGAATTAACCACAATTATAAGTACTTAATGTTTTTTTTACATTATCTAATTAGAAAAAGGAGAAAATAAATATAAAAATAACAGTTGAGAAGTGTACCTATTCTGAAGAAAAAAAATTGAAAACATCTTATCTTAGGCAAATATTAAAGAATCGCCTTAATCAATTCAAGTGTTTTTTTTAATGGGCTCAAAAGTGGAAGAAGTAAGTATAATCCAAATTGCTCTACCTCGGGTTATACAAAATAATGACATAGGTACCTACACAAAACTTAACACAACTAGTTATTAGATATTCTTTCACTGCTCGACAACGCAATAGGAAAATTATCAGTCTTTCTATTACGATACGATTAGCTTACTAATTTTGTACCTACTTGACTTATCATGGCAAGATTTCCAATAAAAATTACTAAGTCTGTAAGAATAATGATTGCAAACCGACTCAATTCGTACGTCGATACCGTCGATTTGGAATATATCAACTATGCTCTACGAAAGTATCTAATCTAATGGAGCATATTGGAATTTTTTTCTCCTACGTCCTCTACTAGTTGGTACGACAGAGCAAATTGGACTTCTTTTCTTCTTTAACTATGTAGGGTCGACTTAATAATAGTCTGTCTGGGTTTCTGCATGGTTTGGCCCTTCGAGCCTAGTTATAAAATCATTTGAATTTGTCCAAATGATTTTTAGACAGACTTGATTAGATTAAAAGTCCCATTTGCTCTATCATACTAGTGGAGAAAAAAAAAGGAGAAAAAATATCCAATTTGCTCTATTAGTCTCTAGATACTTTCGTAGAGCATAGTAGATAACACGATCGGTCAACTAACTGGCAAGTGATTGACAGATATTTTTATAAAAGCTAATTGACAAAAAGTACATACATCATTTGTCTTGGAATTCTTTAAATTATATTGTTTATCAATATCGCAAATAACTTGTTGTATACCTGGAAACTGCGGGGCCTTCTATTGAAGCTATGCTTACATACATTTACATAATAACAAACTCTGCTTGAGTCTAACATAATGTTAAGATTAACGCTACACTAAACAAACAAGGTTAACTTAAAATAAACAATTTTGATATTCATCCTTTACTTCAACACTAGAGTTCACAGGTATCATTATTGAACATCGTATCCAGGGATATTGATCAATTTTCGAAGAAACCGACCTATTTTCTAAAAGGCTCCAATACTCGAATAAAAGTTACGATTATTTTGTGGTTAGCAAGCTTGCTCGTGATATTTATACATACATACATACATATAATCACGCCTCTTTCCCGTAGGGGTAGGCAGAGACCACTTCTTTCCACTTGCTACGATCCTTACATACTTGTTTCGCTTCGTCCACTTTCATTATTCCTTTCATACATGCTCTTAGGTTTAGGGTACTCTTGACCTGGCCTTTTTTCAAGACGTCCCTGATTTGGTCTCGAAACGTCCGCCTAGGTCTACCCCTTCCAACACTTTCATTCACACTCGCCTTATACTTATTTATAATTGCAAAATTAGGATTTTCATAATAACCTTATTGAATAGCTTTCATTTAAACTTCATTTGTATGTCCGACACATAAAGATATACAATAGGCTTGACATTTTGCAAGTAGGTGTATATATAATGTAAGTATAACAATGCAATTATATAGAAACAGTTGGTATACAATTTATTCGACAGTACAATACGTTCGCATTTGCAGTGGAGCTGTTGACGCTTTGCCATTAGGAAATGTCTGATATGGAAGTATTCAATGGCCGTATTTATAGTCCGGGCTATGTTTGGCAGGCGCCGGAAAGTTCAAGGCTCTATTGATCCAGCAAGCGGGTGCAAGGTTTCCACCGCTATTTCCTCCACTTTTACAGTTTCCGTGTGAAATTTGGTAATTTTAGGATTACGATACGATCAACTTCAACAGTAACGTATGTGGTTATATTATCGTTAACACAGCATACTTATTGCTTAACATGAGTTCCTTGTTTGCTTTGTAAATATATTTATCCACATGTATTTTTCAAATGTAATGAATAAAATTGACACAGTTTATTTATTTACCAGGTTTGGAACACCAAAAGTACAAACAAGTTTGGTTTGCCTGGGCCTTTATTTATTTTTATATGTTCAGACGTACGTAATATATCCACCAATTACGAGTGAACACAGCATGCGTTCAAAGAGATAAGGATGATGTTTATTTTTTAACTTAACTTCTTATTGAGTGAATCGTTCTGTTTTCAATAGGGTCGGAACTGTGGGACCATTAAACTATTAATAAATTACTGCCCTACTAGTTGTCCATTTATGTTTATAACCGACAAATTAACCCACTTTAATGGCGATTAGGTGATTGTAATAACACCAAATAATGTCTCACAATTTATTTCCATTAAATGAGTAATTATTTACTTAGCTTGAAGAATTGTGTACATTTAACATAACTGTATCAAAATGTACATATCTGATGCCAAAATAATGAAAATTGGTTTATAAATTTAAAACGCTGAAAATAAACAGAGTCATTGTCTTAATAACTAGTTAGGATGGGCTCAACATATTACTGAAGACGGCACGTCAACTTTTGTGATTGTGACTTACTTATTTAATTTTACTTATTTATCATAGTCTCGTTCACATATTGTACAAGAAATTTTTGTAGCAAACATCGATCGGAGCGTAAACTTTCAACAGGGAACTAATATCTGGCCGGCGCCGGCGCAGGCGCCGACGTTGACACACAAACGATTCTAATCTAGGCAACGCCGTAGGGACAGCCGACATGTGACAATGTATCCCATCTGGTTGTCTCGAGGTTATTTGATACATACTGCCTAGATATTGCATTGCGAATATTTAAGGTATTTAAAAGTTCAACACATATCTAATCAATTGGACCAAATTCCCAGGGGGGCTAGCACGACCTGCCCGCGAGTCGTTTGTCGCTCAGTGCGTCCCTTACATACTTGACTAGTTAGACAGAGACGCACTGAGCGACAAACGACTCGCGGGCGTGTCGTGCTAGCCCCCCTGGGAATTTGGTCCAATTGATTAGATATGTGTTGAACTTTTAAATACCTTACATATTCGCAATGCAATATCTAGGCACTAGACGTGCAGATGTCGAGCATAAAGGCGTATAGCTGTCATACTCAAACTATCGTTATTCTAAGGATTCGTTTAGTTGCTTAATACTCTCACTGCCATTATAGTAACCGGTAGCGGGTTCTCTGTTCGTAGCGAGTTTTTGCTGCTAGACATGCGTAGCATTGTGAAAGGTTAGCAATATGTGTAACCTTACCTTGAATTTCGGCATATAATGAAAAAAGTCAGGCCAAGAAAGGAAGGCATGGAAAAGAACAGTATATTCCAGACGGAAAGGAAACTCTACCACAATATTTTTTAACAAATTGGCATTCAAATTTTAGTGGCAAAAATTGCCCATCGCTAGGCTGCCATCAAACAAATATTGGTCAGTTTGAAAATTGGTAATTGTACTCAGTCACGCTGGTCGCTGAGACCTCAGTGTGAATGAGGTTTGCTAGTACCTGTACCACACCTCGGCTAGATAATGGTTCAAAGTCCGAGCATTACTGCTGCTTTTACCTCGCATCGCTCCGCCATGACTCACATCTTCTGCGAAGTGGCGGTTATCTTTTTAGGTTTAAGTACAGTTCATCCGAAAATAAGTTGCAGTGCTAAAATAGTGCGTCTATGTATCTCTTTTACTCTACCAAGTAAAGGGCTTTGTACCGAGATAATTATTACTCTTTCAATTTCCGTTTAGCCACGTATGTACGAGTATGTAGGTATACCTATTTCGTTAAGTTATTTTGTCACAGTCATTATACTAAGGTGTTTCTTTTTATGTTAGATATAATCCACAAATGGGGCTGACATTTTCTGCAGCGATCAACGACCCCGTAATAAAAAGATTTTAAAAAGGTACAAATAACTGCAGAGCAGTCATCAGCTGTTATAAGGATATCTTGGTTTTAATATTTTAAGTGAGATATAGGGTACACAAAGTGATAATTAATTGAACACACTCGCGCACGAAATTCAAACGAATGAGTAGTAGAAATTGTTGTGTTGTGTTGTATATATCCTTCCTCATAGTTTATTTGACTAGTTTACTCGCTTTGGACTCGACTGTAGGTCGATAAATAATGATGCCATTATATCGACGTGCGAATTAATCGGCCGAATAGAACGCGCCATGTCTTCTCAGTGCTGACGACACACACAAGCGACTTCTTACTCACTCGCAGTCACTCGATTAGCTTTTATTACAGGTTCCAGACTTGCTATTGATTTAAATCCGAGTTGAATGAACTCTTTTGTCGTGAGAAGACATTTTGCCACACGTTTTGGTAATTAGTCGTCTTGGTTTTATCGATTAAAGTCTGAATAGCGTGTCCTGTCTTAATTGCCGCGCCTGTGAGTCAATCGTGCGATGAATTGTGTTGTGAGATTAACATCAATTAATATTTGGTTGAGGTGAAGGCGTTATCTAGTGCTAATCGCAGCCGTTCTCGCACCAGCTTAGTTAGGAAGTATGTTTTTAATTCTGACGATGACGTAAGTGCTGCGGTTGGAACTGATTTCTGGTTAAGTTGTAATTCTGCTTAAAAAACAAGCTTAAAGTGTAAACAAAAACTTAACCATTGTGGATCTATTTTTAGCTTATTTCACAAAAATAAGTAAGTCGGCGACCATGCCGAAACCACAATGAGTCTTACTTTACCGCTTATAAAGGAACGCGTCAGCTGCGAGCTCGGACGTTGCACTGATAATGATTTCCATGAAAATAAATCTACCTGCGAGTATTATGTTTTCGTAAGAACGTATGGTGATGATGATTGATGGAGACGCCTGGCCGGTGACAGGCGGGCTGTCGATCTGCGTGTGCTGATCATTCAGCCCCGTTCCCCTAGGTTTGGAGTTTAAGGTTACTGCCCCGGCGGCGCTCCCATCCAACATGGATCCCATCTTCTTGTTCTCCTGCAGAACAAACATCCTGCAGGTTCAAGCTACTTAACTCAGTTAAGGTTACGGTAAGAACGTAAGATTTTCAGTTTAAAAAAGTGTGTGTCTGGAATTTAAGTATTATTATAAGAACAATACTAAGTGCAAATTAATATGTCTTATAATTCCTATAAAACGTAGGTGTAAGAGGAAATGCGGGTAACTAGGCTATCCGCAATCTATATCCTTATCTGGTACATTGTCTGCATCTTAGCCTCGTCCTATTACTGCCGTTGCCGACGGACTCAAGTCAGTGAACAAAGCCTGGCATTACATTAGACCGCCATTACTTGGATGCAGTCATACTGCACAATTATCGTATAACTCCGCCTCGACATACATGGCACACTTTAGGCCTTACGCTTATCTTTTCGAATCGAACACTCGCACTTTGTATGGCTCGGTTTATCGATACTGATTATGTCGCGATAAGAAGGATAAGTGTGGTACCGTTTTGATTATCAAAAGGTAAATTTATGTGTTGTTGCGCATTGTATATTTTTATTTTGTACTCTAGACGTAATAAAAACAAATGGCGACTTAGCACCCGGTTTTATGATAATTGAAAAGCGAGACCTCGCTTAGTGAGGGCATGCCGTGGAAAGGAATGCGAGTTTATATCAAAGTGCGTGCTGACCATCCGCACAATGCGCATCACATGCCAGCGATAGCATTCTCAGTCACGAGTTGAGCGCCACAAAAAGCCTGAAGGGTCCAAATTACTCTTACTACGGGCATCGCGTGCGTGATTTCGCAGAAGTGCTGGTCCTTAAATAACCCCAACTAAAGCGATTGGACTTCTTGCTGCCCGTCCTCGGCGGCGGCCTTTGGACTGGAGAATGCTCCCGGCTCCTTATTAGGCTACATAATAATCATCGTATCCTGCATCTCCCAAGGACTCGATTGTTCGCCCTAGTTTGGAAATTGACGGCATTTTTGGCGAAGATTCATGACGGCTGGGTTTTTAGTGAATGCTATTTCTGTATCTAATTCTAAAATGTTCGTTTTTCGGACTGTTTTAATGCATCGGTCGGTAACACTATAAAGACTTTGACTTCTTAAAGATGATTATGTCCGTAATTTTGAGTTCTGGTTTATTTTGATTACTTATATCCATTTAAACATCTGGAGTAAAAGGAATGAGGAATTGATTAATCCAAGCATAAAGCTTTAGATTTTCTGCAATTAACTTGCATAACAAGTTACAATCTGCGATTCCATTTTTACTTGTACGTATTTGTTTCAATGCTTTTTTGTTTGCAAATAGAGCGCCGAGGAATTTGTGTGACGTAAACGGCACCTTTATTGCTCAATTAGGTGTAAATTTGACATAGTTTTAAAGTATCCGTGACATTTAAATGAAATGAAATCATGCTTTAGGGTTGGCAAGAGTACCAGCATGGACTGTCGCAAGTCGGTAGGTATACAGCTCGTCGGCCGCCAGACCCTTATAAGGCGGCGCACCGAGGCCGCTGCGCCGGCGCCGCCCGTTGAGGACATCTCCAACGACCACCACAAACACAACCTCGTTAACCTTTTAATTTAAAACAATTATTCTTACGCTGATTACAATTTTTGGGTTATATGGTCTCAATTTTCATTAACCCGACATTTCACCTGTCGTAATGTCTAGGTCAGCGTCATCAATGTCACGAAAGCCAGAATAATTAAATTTAACTGCTTAACTTTATATATGAAGGGCAGAAAGTAATATAAGGGAAAGTACAAATTGGTTAACCCGTAAGTACGCAGCGATCATAAAACTATTCAACTACAAAAAGTAATCAGAGCTTTAAGATGATCTATCATCAGCGAATCTTGATTCATTGCGAACTCTTAGATGATAGATTAGGTTGACTGGGGGAATAGTGAGATAAGGCACGACGCGACGCGAAAACTAGTGCAAATACTCTTTAAAGCGACGCAATCAACTAGCTATAGGGCGGTTAGTGTAGCCGAGGCGAATCGTGTCGGAACCGAGATGAGCCAAATTGAACCATAATTACTAAAGTATAAAGCTTAATTGGCAGTTGATCGTAAGACGTTTCTACAGCACAAGTGCACATGTGCAGCGCTCAAGTTATGAAACGTCTTAAGAGCTTCTAGGGCATTTAATGTTCAATCTTATTGTCATTACGCAAAGGCAATGTTACACACTGCTTTGTAATACACATAAGCCAATAATGATAGTTGAAGTTGGTTGCGTGATAGAATGAGAATCATTCGAAGTCGAGAGCTCCCGTTTGACACGGATCGACTCAAACATATCCTGAATTCTAAAACTGGAATGCTACAATGCAACTCTACATACAGTTGCTAGTTCATCTCAGTTGAATTTGATTCTGAATAATTATTTACAACAATGCTAGGTTGGCTAAATTCAATTATATTTTAAGCCAAGTTAAATGTATGCTAAAAATATGCATGGATATCAGTCAAATTTCTGGGGGTCTGCGTCACTATTTAATTGAATCGTATATCTCCTTGTCAAAAGTGGTTTGCGGTTGGCAGACCAAGCCAGTTTATGATCCAATTTAAATTCGACAGCACATTTATTAATTGGGATGAAACTTATCATATACTCTCTGCGGGTGTATCCTTTGGAAAGTGGTTTAATTTTTAAAATATTCATGAAGCTTTTTTTACTTTCGAACACACAAATATTTCTCTTGGAATTCAATTGCTTTGTTCGAATGATGATAAATCAGTGTTTCTTTCAAAACATTAAAAAAAGTCTTCATTTAAATGGTAAATAATAAAACTGAATAAAATGGGAGATATCTTATTGTTTTATTCCCAATTTAGAACGCTCGATTCAAGACAAAAGTAGGTGTATTTAAAATCAACTAAGTATTCAAATAGACTATCAATATTGTTTAGCAATGAATATAAGACACAGGCTGTCATCAATCTTTATTGATAGGCGACATTACTTATGGCAATACTACAGGATATAAAAGCAATAAATATTGCGATTTCTACCACTCTCGCAGTCGAGCGCACCAACATATTGTGAATTTTCTAGGTAACGCGGTCAAACGTTTTATACGGTTCAGTCTACAACAAATGGGTTTTCTTTTGTTTGCTATTAATTAAGCAAGCGGCTATATGTGCTGCCACAACTATAACACAAAATAAAGTCAATGTTTTTAACCTACTAACACGAAGCAGCGGCCCTAACATGCATGACACAAAGATAAATTAGAACCGTTTATCTCTAAGTGCGTCTCTCTCACACTAGTGCCGACGACAGAGATAGTCATGGAGATAAACGGTTCTAATTTATCTTTGTGGCATGCATGTTAGGGCCGCTGGGCAGTGAGCGAGCAAAAAGTCCACTAATAGGATAGCTTCATTTTCCCTAGCCTTTGGAAAGCCAGCCTAAGTCAGTACGTGGATATCTTCGCGGAATTGTGCGAAGCAGTTTATATTTTCTTTCTTTCCTTTTTACTATAGATCCTGAATATTTTATGCCGGCTTGAATAATACCTGCCAATTCATTGAACTACACTTAAATAGTAGAGTTGAAGATGTCGTTTAAGAAGAAAAGCTTTCGTCCATTACACCGACTCCCAACATCACAATGACCCCAAATATTGAAGCCATCTCGTAGCAAACGGTTTAGGAAACATTTCTCTAATGAGAAGATAAGGTTAACGAAGAATTATTTTTTATGTGGAGTGGAATAAGGGAAGATATCGTTATCGGCCGACTAGACGGCGGCCATGTATCTTTCCATATCGAAATTACCGGCATTACCGCGTCTTGATATGACGGGGATGCTTGACGTCACAGTTTTGCATTTGTCCCTTACTAAACAGACCCGTGTCGAAGAGATATATAATACTTATATCCATCCCACGACAAATACATCATGTGCAACTGATAAATCTCTGGCGCCCGACCGATATCTTTGAGCCTTTCCGTCTCGTAATTTATAATTATCATTTTAATTAATCATTATAAACTTGTGAGCTATTTTTGCTTTTATAGTGCATACGAGTAGTGTTATGAATAATTTGCCAACTTACTTGTAACTGTCAAAGTTCTTATGCTATTTATGGAACATAGGAGGCTGATACATATATTAACTTACGAAGTATAGGTAAAGCAAAGTACGAAAACACCAAATAGTCAGACTTGGGGTCATATTATGAGCTCTTAATTCCAGGCAGTTTCCACCGTAAACTGAGCTGCCTGGAAAATTCGTATTATGAGCGCGCTAACGAGGCTGGCTTTAGAGCGCTCATAATACGAATTTTCCAGGTAGCTCAGTTTACGGCGGAAACTGCCTGGGATTAAGAGCTCATAATATGACCCCAGAATGGAATTCGGTAATAGGTATTTCTTCGGGAATTTACCGGGATAAAAAGTAGAAAGTAGCCTATGTGTTAATCTAGGCCCCCAATTCTCGGTGCTTTCGAGATAATCTCACAATAGAGATTAAACTTCAGTGCGTACAGATATAGTGAATAATATGTTTCCATCGGTAAAACTCGGATCTCAATCGGAAGAGAACGGGACCCGAAGTGTCAATTAATTATTGTATTCAATGAGTGACATGTTTATATTCATTAATATGAAACTTTATTATTTGGTGTCAAATGTCAAAATGAAAAATGACAGCATGGTATGATGGGTACTGGCCCCCAATTCTCGATGCATTCGAAATAATGTCGATTGCGAGATTATACGTCAGATTCATACAGTTGACTGACGTTTAATCTCGATTGTGAGATTATCTCGAATGCACCGAGAATAAGAGGCCCGATGAAGCTAATTGAGAGAGCACGATAAATACCAACTTTTCCGATAAAACACGATGGAAATTAATTATGCACTACATCTGTACAGTCGTTTGACACAGCTGTATGAATCTGACGTTTAATCTCGAAATCGACTTTATCTCGAATGCAGCGAGAATTAGGGGCCTGGGTGTAAGCTATCTCTATTGCAAGCTCTGTTTCAGCGTGAAGAAGTAAAAAACATTCAAACTCACCAACTATCGCATTTATAATATAAGTGTGATTCGTGTGTTATAAATAATTTTGATAGAGCGGCACAATAACATTTGGAATAGGTACAAGCAAGAGTTCTCGTACAACGTTTAAGATCACTGTATGCAAATACGATGACTTAATATTTGTAATCGGCTTATCTGCAGGTGTCCTTTATAACAAACGCACAAGACAATTCGAGCAAGTTAATGACCACAACAAGTTAATCGGATCAAAGACGAGGTCAGTCTCAAACTCGGTTGACTACATCACGTAATCGTGATAAGGTCAGTAGGCGATTTTCCGATGCAATATCCAGTGCATTGACTTGCATTACGCATGTTTAGAGTACTTTAGAGCTGGGTCGTTGACCTCGCATATAAAAAGTAACTCGACCTGCAGACGCATTACTGCAAATTGACGCCATATCTGCGGACTGGGCTTGCGCGTAAGTGACTTCGCCTCTTATATGGAGTATTAATGTCTGAGAAACGTTGAAACGGGAAAGAATTACATAAACAAACAATTCAATTCATATGGTTGACATATCGACATATTCGTAAAGCGAAGAGCTGTAACTTGCAGAAATGAAAAAGTGTTGGAATTGTCGCAGCGAATTTTGCCATTATTTTGTTATGTGTTTTCAAAATGCTTTAGAGATTTTTCTTCATATCCTAAATGTAAAAGTACCCCACCCAGCATTGCTTCTTATTATTCTTATGATATAGCCGGCTTAAGAAGCCAACAAATTAGGTATTATTCCAAGTTTAGCAATTCTACGAAAGAAATAACAGAGTTACGTAATATCAGGAGTTCCCAAGCGATTGGCGATTTAGCTGTAATTTATTAAAGCTCGTTAGCTTGTTGATTGCATTGGGACACCTGGCGTTGAACGAGCGAGATCAACTTTAGTTCCTTACAAAGTAACTTATTTGTTTTTTACTTTTGTTATTATTGATGGGCTTATGCTTGACCACAGTCTTACCTGACGGAAAGTGATCACGTGGCCGAAGGTGGAAGGCGATTGCCCAGGAAATGCCTATTTTCTCTAAGTGTAAATAGGCATGGAAATGAAGACGGTGAAACTAGAACTGTAAGATCCTTCGCTCGTTGGTGCAACCTTCCAGACTCAACCTCTCCAAATGGACCTCTTACCTACCCAAGGCATCAGTGGCGTAATACCATCTGGGGCCCGTGGCAAATTCTTTTGATGGGGCCCTATCAGTAAAAAAGTACTATATTTTTGAGCTCGCGGCCTCTTGGGCCGGGGCCCTCTTGGGTCAGGGGCCCGTGGCATTTTGCCAGCCCTGCCACCCTATTGTTACGCCACTGCAAGGCATCATGCCGGAACACCATCGGAGTAGCTTGGCCGCATAGCTATACCAAGGGGGTGGTGATCAGCCGCGGCGGCAGCCTACGACTGGTAGTGTAAACATTACGGAAATGAGCAAATTCATTCCCAAAAAAATCTCGTAATGAAACCCCATTATTAACTTACCGATTAACTGCAATCCTAAAATATGATATGCAATTCGAGTCACTCGACAATAATCGGTCTAGTGATTTTAAAACGTGTTTTACCGCGAGAATTTGTGATTCATCGCGGCATTGATTTAACGAAAAAATCCGTCATCGATTGCTCATATCGGTTTTGCGAAACTCTTTGTTGAGCTTTTAGTCGATTTATCTATTAGAGGAGTCGATTAATCGAGTGCTCCCTTCGGGCTCACGACGTTACTTTCACTGATCAAATTTTTGCTAAAAGCCGGTCCCGGGTCGCGAAAGTGGTTGGTCTGGTGGTGAAGGCGTTTGTTTATGCCGGTGGTTTGTCGGCTAGACATCGTTCATGCCTTTCGAGTACTTGCTCTCTAATCTCTATCATTATTAATTCTTACACAACTAATTACTTCTATAACATGAACTAAGTAGTTTCTAATTATGAGCATTTTGTGTAACCAACATTAGATTTAAATAATCGACTAATTAATATACCGCAGGGATCGCTTTGCGTATGCAAGAATTATGACATGGCCGAATGCGTTGGCTGCTTTGTCCCGTGGTGCGTCTTTGTTGACGCTAATTATATGTTGATTTAATGTTATTTGTAGTGAAAGCTGATGGAGTAAAATCTATGTTTAACCTACATACAGTCTACTGCCTATATGAGTTGTTGAATAACGCAACGAAAAAAAGCTCGAATGAAATAAATAATCGTAGAAAATAAATAGGACGCAATTTACAAAGGCCCTGCTCAAAGCGTTGCCGAATAAAGCCTAGATATCCAATATTTGTGACTGGGTGGAAGGGAAAGATACTTCGTATTATTCGGGGGAGGCACTTTGCGGGCCGTATGCAAACAAACTGTTAACAAGCCTCCCCGGGGCTCCAGGGGCTAAATTCGTCGGACTACACGTCTATTCAAACTTGTAACGATGTTACGGAATTCGATTATCCGCGCATCAAATATGTACGCGTTCGGATGTAACGAGAAATTTCAAATTCATATTAAAAAGCCATTTTCGTACTGGAGTAAATAAGTTTCTACTTGACACAATTTGGATAGATTGAATTGTAGGCTCCGTAATGAAGTGGAAATAAATTATGCTGAGCTTTTAAGCTGAAACGTACTTTTTTATAACTTCAAATATTTTTATGGAGAAGCACGCTTCAGTCACCAAAAACGGAGGGCATTTAGGAGCCTGCCAGTAGCACGCGCTACCAAAAACGTTTTATAACGAACTCATACACTAGTCACGTTTAAACAAATTGATAGTACCCGATTATGAGAAATAACGTGTATAAGAACACATTACAGGCATATTAACATTCGTGAAGGGTCCTAAAAATGATAAAAGATCCTGCACTCTGAATGCTTAATGGGTCGGAGCGATGGAATAAATCAAATTCTACCTGATTAGAATTCTTTATAAGATGCCGTACGGTACGAGTATATTCAAAGAGTTCTTTGAGATAACAACAAATACATATTTATTGGATTGTTTATTTTTAGGAAGGACAAAGTTTTTTATGAGTAGGCAAGTACTTAAAAAAATCTGAAGATACTTTATTGAGTAGGTACATATATAAATCCACCCATAACAATAACTTAATCCCATCTTTGAACATTTCTAATCTGAGTTAATCTTCGATAAAGCTAGTTAAAATGATCGATCGTCACTATAGTCAGATTTATAATACTGTTAAAAGATATCGACATTAAGATCTATAGGTATCAATAAAGATAAAATTTTGATGATAGATCAGTGAGTGGGCCTGGCGAGCGTAACGCGCTGGTATCCGGCTTCAAACGTCGCATGTCTCGTGTCAAGATATCATCAGCACCGCAGGGAGCTGACAGAAGTCGTGACTCCAAGTTCACAACACTTCCCCGCATCTACTTACCTGATTTTTGTACAGATCTCGATAGCTGTAAATGAAAATACAAATATGGGCACTAAGTTTTTATGTCGTTGGTGGGAGGTTTTATTACTTTTTATGCTAACTACTGCCTTTCTAATAAATTACAGGAAGGTTCTTCTAATTTTTACAGATGACTCTTTAATAATAGGACAAAACAGAGAAAATTATGCCAATTAATTTCGCATTATCATGCATGCAAAATTTTAATGCACTGCACTGGTTATCTAAAGAACATTGCGGAGCAATTTGTTGTAAATCGTCTCTTTGTTCGCTATTGTTAGACGAAACATGTTAAAAGTATCGACAGCGGGTCGGAGCATGTCTGATATGAAAATAGAACACTGATAGCCGTCGAGACCGATACAACCTTTAATTCGATTGACGCATAAACTAATGCATTATTCAACACGTGGCTGGCCGACAAATTTAAATGCCACGCCGTCATCTTCGTTGAAAGTGAGCTGATAACCCTAAGAGCACAATAAACCAATAAAAGAAAAGGAATTCAAACTAAGAGCAAGATTGCTCTCGGCACATGATTGGAAGGTAATGAAAGACTACGAGCGCTCGATATAGTGACGAATTTTCTGAATGAGTTACTCTTTAGAGGTCCTTCGAGAAATCTGATTTAGGTCATAATCCCGAAATCGAGAGTTCGCTTGACGAAGATGTTTATCATCGTTTTGCATCGAGGTAGACGACTTCAGTTATTAACTTCGGATCCGAACGGAAGAGCTCTTGCTTGGATTGGAGTCATTTTGCACGTGGCACTTTTATTGATTAAGATTTATTTCGTTGGTAAGATCTCAAGAATTATGGAATACCTACTCATTTTCGCTCGCGACTTCCTCCGCCTGGAATTCGTTTACCGCGCGCAGCGCCATCTACCGTGGTGCACCATTTCTCATATTTCCTTTATTTATAAAGATTCCTGAAAAAATATCCTGTATCCATCTCCATATAACAGGAAAAATTTGTGGCAATTTTAATCACATTCTGTTAATCTGAAAACGGAACAAACAAACACATATTTGCATTTATAGGTATATTAAGTAATATTTACAGTAAATAATGATATTAACTCCGCTTATATTGGAAAAGTAAACAGTTTCGGTTTACGGCACCTGTCGTAGTGATGATGTAAGCAAACGGGATGAAGACGTATGCGTCTAGCGAATATTTAATTAAGCGTTGACGGGCCATCATTAAGTTGTAACGCTGTCAAAGACGCTAAAAGCCTTTTTCACTAGATTATACATCTTATATAAGCCGCTTTTTACATCACTTAATGCATATACCTGATTCACTTTCGGTTTCATGTTGTAGTAAGAATAGAAAAGTGTCGCATTGAATTATGGACAGTAAAAAATGAATTGAAGTAATAGGCGTTGTATGTACCAATTATTTCACTGGTAAAATGTTGCTCTGGGACCGTAATTCAAAATGTAAATGTAACGACTACCGGGATATCGACAAAGGCCTGGCCTGCCTCATCAATAAAATGTAAGCTTTATTGCAAAACTGTTTTCTAGAGTTCACAATAAATGCATCATATAGCGTTGCATCGCGGGACGGGCAATTATTTAAAATTGGCATCGTCTGTGGTGGCCACAACGCACGTCCATAAATAAAGCAATTCAATTTTACTACATGGAATCTTTGAAACAAATCTATTTAAGTAGGTTACAACTTATTCCAATCATTTGTTTACACTACTTATGCAAGATTTGGAACCTCTTTATACTGCTCGAGTTAAAATCGCAAATAACAGTATTAAAGTGGCTTGCGTGAGCTAAATACACCTTACGCCTTTGTAATTTAATCACATTAACGCCAGCGAGACGAATAATTTCATGAGCGGCCCTAGCATTAATTACACATAAGTTATCTCTGTCTTATTTCGCAGCGCATCTCTTTCTTCCTACGATTAGTATCTACTAGTGTAAGTCTCATTGTGGGCGCGACCGCAGCACGGCATATCTGTGACTTCTGTCACGACTTCCAATAGAAGATAACAGATAGCGCCACGCAATGTGAACAGGCACTGTGGGATAACTACCCTTGTCTCATAATGTATCATTCATGTTTGAGCCTCAGACGAAGATTAACGAAGTTTAAATTATTCTCAATCGCTAGAGACAGCAGTGTTTTAAATAGTTTCAATTCCATCGTTTAGCCTTATTGTAATGCCAGAAACTATTTATGCAATTTCCTTGCAGTAAATAAACAGAGCGCTTCAATTTGTTCAGCGTCGCTTCTCTATTAATTATTCCTCAAACGATCCTCCAATAGCTCAAGGACTGAGCTAGCAAGAAGTTAATTTGCTTGTCCTGAAAATAAGTGCGAGTAGAATACTAAAAAAATCGCGCTGACTATGCAGTGGCATTTTAATACTTTTAGGTCACCATATGAGGCAACTTGCACTGTTTAAGTACATTTAAATGTTCCTTTAGTATTTTTGAATACGAGCCTGGTGATTACGTATACGGAAATGGGTTTATGTGAATGGCATCCGCAATATCTTTTAGTTTGCAAAACGGCAAATGTAAGAAGTATTTAATTTTATATAGCGTCGCCAGCTTTTATTGTGTGGTTTCTTCGTAATGAGTAATTTAATAAAGTATGTCAATGAAGTTCAACCTACTCTTAATTCGAGACTATCACTATGTTTTTATAGACATGCAATTAATTTTAATTGCACAGTTTTATGACATACAGAAAGGTTGCAGTTTCTTGTTTCTAGCTATATACTTATGAAATGCGTTATTTATGACAACGAGGAGAAAATGTTGGCGCTGTTCATTTCCTTTTAAGCTTCATTGATTCTGCTTCTGAGAGGCGAGGTAGGCATCGAAGTACCCTCCCTCCCCCGAAGAAATCCCTCCTCTTTGATGGGAGTTATCATTACCTCATATCACGTATCACGCTACCTATCAGTGCCAGTAGCAAGGTCAATGACATCCTAAAGTCCATCCTCGATAAAAAAACTTAAGCGCAATAAACCATTTGGATACATCTCATCTGTCATCTAATAGGCATCCTGCGGTTGATCCTGAAGGTCTACAAGATACGACTCCCTGTCAAAAAAGGAAAATGTAGGCTGTTTATTGAGGCATTTTATTATTCTCGCTTGCCGGCTCCTTCCTTTGTGCTCGGTACTACAAAAACTTTTATCTTCACTGGAAACATGTAAACGAATAATACCTTTGTGTTAAATCTTGTGACATAAATATTACCTTGTATGCTGTGCCGTTTTATTAAAAATAACTTTCTTCTGTTCCAGGTACTTTATCGAGTGCAATTAATTGATAACGCAAAAGACCGATTACGTTGAAGAACGTTTGTAAGTTACAATTAGGTACGTATAAATGCAATTTATGTGTGCCTTCATCTATGATACGAAATTTTATGAAGCAATAGGTATAAGTAACGTGTACGTATTTCTGTTTCCACACACCTATTAGAATAGTTCGTCAAACTTCATTTTGTGCTCTATTATCACTTAACTTGCGTTACTCGACTCAAAGGAAACACGTCTACTATCGCTCTTTGTCAATAGCTTAAGTCACGGTTTTCAAGTTATGAAGACGTTCTATTCTTTGCTTATATTTTGTATTAGGACAGAGGGCTTTGGTCTTGTCGAGAGCGGGCGAACTAATCTTACTAATACACCGACTGAAACAAGTATTAACTATGTGTTAACCTTTTCAACGCCACGGCTGAATGCGAGGAAGCGTGCCCCGGACGCCGAGTGACGGCTGTCGCCGACAAAATGTATGGAAAACGGCATGTCGTGGCGTCAGGGGCACGGTAATCTGCTGTTGGCCACAGCCGACTGTGGCGTTCAAATCGTTAATATACTTCGTGTACATACTACATGGAAATTGAGTCTTGTATTACGGGTTCAGAGCTCTAGCTGATATACGTAAAATTTGTTGTTTCGAAGCAAAAACTATTGTCAACCCAGGCGCATCTTTGATAAGCATTTACTGAATTTTATTCCCAAACCCTCAACTCGACGGATTGTAATTTAGTAATTTATCAGTATTTACAGTACATATTTCTGAAATCTTCTTGTACGAACCTGATTTTGCTCGCTCTCTGTTTGAGACGAGGCCTGCCGAGAGCGGCGCCTGGTCGACAATGTGAGCGTCAAGCCGGACAATCAAATCTGTCGCGACTAGATATTTCTCACCATGACACTTTGTCACGACACGAGCCGCTTTTGTGAGGGGTTCTTTGATGCTTGCGCGGTATCCATTACTGGGAATCATTTCGAGCAATTGGCTCTATCCACGAAAAATAACAGTCCTTAATTAAAATTAAAGATAAAATTTCAGATTACCAACATATGATTACACAATCTGAAGTGTTCAATCATTTTCACTCCTATAATTAAAATGCAGTGATGCACCATATGGCTGCGCATATGTGTGTTTGTACGTCACTCGAGATTGTACGCCGTCTCATTTCCATGCTGTATTACCCCATCTATTTGGAAAGGTCGCTCATATCACCCCCAGTGGTCCATTGATTGATATTCGATTTAGGTCGGTTGCACATATTTGTGTTCCCTTATATCGGCTATAAAAAGCAGGTAGTTGCGTTCCCAGAAGCGTGTGAGACCACTCGAAGCATCGCATCTTAACAAGTGTTTTAATAGATCGATTAGTAAAAAATATGCCGGTTTTTATTCCAGTTTTTGCACAAATATTTGCTTTTGTGGTTAGAATATGCATGCCATGTGTTTCGGCTGATGCTGAAATGAAATAATAATAGGCATAGGAGCACTTATAGGTTTAAAAAAGGCGGTAAGCTCTGACTCGCCCATAGCAAATTCTTCAAGCTTAACGCAGTTGGGATAAGATCAACCATCTCTAACTATAACTTATGACGGCATCATTCAGTAAGGGATTTTTTGTGCCCGTTTAACAACATTCATTAACTAATTCTCAATGAAAAGGAGAGCATTTTTTGTTGTCTTTCATTAATACACATTAAACAAAAGTGTCGGCATGCGGTGCTGTCTGAAATGTGATGCGCCTTGAGTTCATAGAATTTTGAGGATGGTGGTCTTCTCACAGTCATTTTCAATTTATTGTCGGACGCGGACCACACCGCAATATGCATCGAAAGCCGAAAGTGCGACCACACTCAATTTGGGTCAGAATGGCTTTGATTTGAGTTCAATGTTTTTGTGTGAATTATGGTTATCGAGCATTTTAAGGTCGCGGTAAAAACGAAACAAGAAACGTTTTTCCGTGGGAGTGTCCTTTAATGTTCCTTACTTTGCGACTGGCAGACTTAGATACCTACGTTTTCCAAGTAATAATATTATCTTGTTATTGAAGGGCATAAACACTTAATGAATTAATGAAATGTTTTTTATTGCCACACAAAAGAGAAGCAAATACGAGAAAGAAAATACAATAGTTAAATCGCTGTGGCAAAGGGAACGAGATCACATGCTAGAGTCGTCTACGCATCGCTGGTTTTCAGTTCGTCCTTTTTACGCACTCATATTACGTACCACGTCAATTTTTTTTGAAATTGCTTGTAGAATAACCTAAGCATGCACAATGTTAAATATATAATTACAAAACAAAAAATAATTAATACTTATCAGACTTTAATTCTCGCGGGGCTGCATCTAAGGGTTTCGACGTTTTACTTTCGATTACTTTTTCTCCATGATTTTTTGGTATCTTTCCTCAACCGTCGTGGTGGGTAAAATACACACACTTTACCAGTTATTACAGTAGGAGCAATAACTTTAAAGTTTATTTTTAATAAAACTGTAGTATCTACCTATAGTTTGGCAGCAAAAAAGTTGAATACAAAAAACATCTACATGTATCTTCATACTAAAGTCGTGCACTTGAGTCTATTTTTAGTTTTTATGCGATGCCGTCGGGTTTATTTGCTCTGACTGAATACATTCCCGCATTTATTGACATTAGCACCCTCAACCCTGAATATATAGGTCCATATTGATCTTTCTATAAGAAAGTAACAAGATAAGTTAAAATAGCATTCAGTATGCTGTGTTCATCCCAAATAATCTCGTGACTTCAAAGAGCTCTTCCAATAAGAGATTATTTCTCTTCACATTACTCACCACGTCCTTTAGTGACACGAGAAACTTATCTCGAGGATTTCATTAAAAACTCGTCTGATATGATTAAGTAAATCGTTTAACTTACGTTTGGCTAACGTCAGATTACTCGTGACCCCAGGTGACTCAGGCTGCAGTAGCCCTGAACCGAGGAAGGATGTAGAAAGTTCTAGAGAACGAAGCCTGAGCTTCGTAAAGGTCAATCACCAAGTGAAATACGGTGTGTATGTATAGAGTCGAGTAATTGAAAAATTTGCATCTCCTTTGATAACATTTGACCGACTAAAATGCGGCTAAAAAAAACCGGACAAGTGCGAGTTAAACTCGCATGGAGAGGGTTCCGTTCCGTACATGATTATCTGAAATTTACTAGGTTACTTTAAATACCATAGACTTCTTCATTTAATCGGTTTTCGTGTAATCTATAGGTAAAGAACTATTTTCTATATTTTTTTCAACATTTTTGCCCCAGTAGTTTTGGAAATAAGGGGGGGGGGGATTGTAAATTTTCGCTTATTTTCCTACATAACTTCCAAACTATTTTATTTGAAATTCAAAAGAAAATATATTTAAGATCCTCACAATAAGCCCTTTCATTTGATATGTCACACGATATAGGTTGTAATGCTCTTTTTTTTCTTATTTACCCCCCAAAAGTGATTAATGATTATTACCCCCCATGATTAAAATTCATATATTTACGTTTACGCGTCCGTGTTGCGGTGACTAACTAACATATGTATACCAAATTTCAACTCAATCGGTCCAGATGTTTTAGAGCAAATTGGCTTTGACAGACGGACAGACACACAGACAGACAGACACACGAGTGATCCTATAAGGGTTTCGTTTTTTCCTTTTGAGGTACGAAACCCTAAAAATTCTGATATCTATCCTAAACAACTTGGAACAAACTCTACCAACCTTGTAGCGTATGCGCAGCTTATCTCGGTTAGGAAGTTCCTTTGTTTCTTCGCCTTGTACTCAAAGCGAACGAACATACCCGAGCACGCGTACATAAACCAAGGTGCGATTCGTCACACACCATGTGCGCATTCGTTCCGGACTCGCCTCGTCGTCCGTCAGTCATAATCACTTGCAATCATTGCTTCATCGATAACTCGGGAACTTGCTCAGTCAATAGTTGTTGAAAACATCTCAAAGCGCTTTACTGTAACAAATTACAAGGCATCATATAGCAAACATAGCTTGCTATTGCGTTTCGTACGGTGAGTGACGAGATCCGGAGGCCTATTCCCTCATCCCTATCCCATCCCCATTCCCCATCCTCCTTAGACTGGCAACGCATTGGCAGCACCTCTGGTGTTGCAGATGTCCATGGGCGGCGGTGACCACTTTCCATCAGGTGGGCCGTCAGCTCGTTTGCCAGTCAATTGACATAAAAAAAAAACAGATGATATAATTATTTTATTTATTTATTTATTTATTGCGTATGAATTAAGGTTACGAATTGCAGATAACATTGCTTACATAATTATAATAGTTTCACTTAACCCTCCCAGGTGTACACACATTTAAAAAATATTTAATTAATATGTAACAAATAATTCGAAATTCAAATACGACAATCACAAAATAATTCATTAAAATTATATAACAAGTTCAAGAATACTAATAATACAATGCAATTATACAAAAAAAATATCTAAACAACTATAAAATTCCTAATTATTATCATTAATAAAATCTTTCACATTATAATAGCATTCGCCCAACAGCCATTTTTTAGTCAATATCGTGAATGTATTCAAGTTTTCCCCTTTAAATGTGTCTGGCAGTTTATTCAAAAAACTTAACGCACATCATGTAACAATTTTTTTACGACAATTGTAACCTTGCAGATGGCTTATGAATTTTGTGTTTATATTGCGATCTGAGTGCACGTGAGGATAAATCTTGTTGAAGATGCAATAAATACTTATACTTAAACACAAAAACACAAACCTCTAGTATGCACCAACTTTGCCCAATAGTTATGCGTACCTACTTATCAATAGCCACCACGCTTTAAAGGATTTGATACAAATATTACGGTTGGCAGAGCATGCCATTGACAAATATGATATTTTCCACCCGCGAGACCGGAATAAATCTTTCCACGCCACCCGTTGCTTTTCTTGTGACAATGACAACTCCACGCCACATGCGGATGGTGGGCCGATACAAAAGATCACAAGCTCCCTGTGACGTGCTTGTTCTGTCGGCGGCGGATGTGACGTCAACCGTTTGTTATTATTATCCAGCGTTAGTTATACGCTAATTAAATTCACAACCTGCACGCATTGTGTGCATATTCGACTGACGTATTGTGACCATATGATTATCCTGCACTGTGTACACAAGTTTATTGACATCGAAATAAAAACAAACGCATTAGAGACATTTCCAGTATGCTATGCTATTTTGGTAACATGTGTTGCAGAATTACCGCCACTCGTTTGAGGAATGCACCTTCAATGGGCACTGCATCTGAAAATAAGCCCGCATCCGTGCAACTTGGCTGCATCAGTTTAACTCTCGCTTATATAAACTGCATCGCTCTGTTTTACATCACTCGGTTCGATTTATTTGGAATAAGACTTAGCTTGGTCAAGAACCGGTCCCGGATATCTGTGTGTTATGTAAACAAATGAAGTTAGTACCAGGAAGAGGTTATTGTGAACGACGGGTCGTTAACGTTTTGAATAAGCCAATGCGTAGCTAGCTTAGAGCATATAGTAACCGGAGACGCCATCGGCACAATCTTTCAGTATTTTGAGGGGAGTGCGGGCAGAGGGAAGTACCAGTACATGTAAAAAACTAACTACAAATGCAAAAACCGCTCTCATTCATACGCACCCACACTAACAATAATTAACAACACAAGCTTGAATTCAAGTGCATACACAATTTCTAGTAAGGATGTGTTCGTAGAGATAACCGATTAATTTTATGACAACACACGAAATGTCATTCGAATCGTTTTGTGAATCTATGTTTTGCATGCATTTAAAAATACTCAAAAATATACAATCTGTGATAAAAATTGCTTGCATGTGAAATGTTATTCCATATTTTTGTGTTTGAACGTTTTTTGTACGTAAATACTGTGCAGCGAGGCATTTTTAGAGGAGCTCCTCACTTTCCGAAAACGATTTCGACACTGCAAAACAATCGACTATTGAAATAGTTTTTATAATCGTGCAAGATCATTTGCTCTTGTACCTGGGCAGAGGGGAAAGACTGCGCAAGGCGTCTCCAGTTACTAAATACTCTAAGGTAGCTAGCTATCTCCATAATAAGAAAATAATCCTGACATCCTTAGTTCGGGATGATTCAATTATCTCAACTAAGACATAAAAATGTCCATGTTTACAAATTGTAACAACAATAAAATGGAGCGAATAAACATTGGACCCCGGCCCCTGTCAATGGTTCTGATTGGAAAGTGGCGACGGATGGGAGCACCCATTCATATCCATTCGACAACAAACAAATGGCACAATTGCTCGTATCGCTGTTTCTTTCGCACCAATATAAATGTTGTATCATTTTGCACAGACGAACTGTTGCGATTCTCAAAATCGAAATGCTCAGTTTACGCGAGCTTAGTAACTAATACGAAATACTTGTCACCTAGTGTTTTGGCATCGTGTATTAGTTAGTGTTCAGTATTAGTGATACTGCAAGTGCAAGTGAATATAATAGTTAGGGAGGCAAGGTAGCTAACTGGCGTAATTCAACGGCGCCGTCGAGACCTATCAAAATCGAAAGATAAAATAATTTCGAAAAGAAAAGCTCGTATGGTAAAAACCATTTTAGCGGTGGGTTTGGCTTGTACGGTTTTTCAAAAATGTTAAAAAAGCAGTTACTTGGGCATTCTCGAGCGCGTCAGATATTCATACTACGTATGCCCCAAGTGCCTCTGATAACAACGGTATCCTAATCTGCCGGTTTGCGTGGTGGGGGTAGGCATATAAAGTAGTAAAAAATGCAAAAAAAAAAAAATTTACTCGAGCGCGTCAGATTTTCGGAAGGGGTGTTAAGTAGGCCCCAAGGAAGCTCCCTTTAAAAAACTGACGATTTCGGAGTGACGATAAGTTACGATAAATTTTTGAAAATGCAAAAAATAAAAGTTTTTTTGAAATACTCGAGCGCGTCAGATTTTCATAGGGGAGGTTTATCTCGGTATCCTGAAAGCATATTTTCTTAATCTGACAAAAGTGTTGGTGGGTTCTCTTAATCTGACCGAAAAAGATTTTTTGGTTTCTTTTTTTTAGTTTCCGGCACATTCGAGAAATATACTTTCTCTCTGTTCAATCGGCGTCATACTGAGGGCACATAGGTCTACGGTACCATAAACATATATATATATATGCCGCAACGCGTTTTTCGGAAGACGAAATGGCTCCTCCACACTTCCGGTCATGCGGAAACCGGCAGATGTTGTATTTTTAATAAGTTTTAGATTATATTCTTCAAAATAAAAAATAAAAAAATCGCGCTCGAGAATGTCGAATTAACGTTTTTTTTTACAAGTTCGCGACCCTATAACTCGGCGGCGTCAATGACTTATCGTCAGATTAGTCAAATTTAGTCTTAAAACACTAAAATCAACCCCCAATATCTTAATCTGACGCGCTCGAGTATTTCAGACTATCGATTTTTTATTTACTAATCTGATCGTCTATCCTAGGCGCGCGTCACTACATATAGAGCTAAATACTTTACAAGGTTGTTCTATTAGGTCTAAGGTATTTCTCATATCTCAAAATGCCATGCTCGAGTATTACCGAAAATTCCCCTATTCGCCTCCCTAACTATAAGCCGATCCTATTTTCTAAGCGACAAGCAACTACCCAACAAATACCTGCATCGTGTAAACCTAGCATACGCTCAAAAGGTTTCACTCGCTGATGAAAACTCGCCTGCCAGTTACAAAATCTACCATGTGATTCTCTAAAGAGCACAGCGGCTGCTCAGCGATGACGAACACATTCGAATATGGACCAAATTACTTTGTCCTTACAGTCTAAGTTAATAGTTTAGTTCATCCGCTGATCAGCCGCTGCGCGCGTTGGTGACTGACACCACTGTTTGAACCAGTATCGGTCTCATCATCGAGCCTGTGCTCGGTAAGTTGGAGAATCACACCCCAGCGGCCTTAGCAAGGTTGATACGAGAATAAGTTATCCCCATCGTATCCCTCAGTGCGTGTCTCACATACTAGTATCCAAGAAAGAGATGTACTGAGAGGTAAGATAGAAACAACTTATGACCGTTTCAACTTTGCTAGGGCCGCTGTAGTCAGGTTCGAACGATTCAGGAAGAGTTATGTAGAAGTATGTTTGTTGCAGTTTGGGAAGATGTTTTATTGCACTCTTTCTCACGACTTATGTTGGACGTAACTCTAGGTGAAATATTAGGGAAAGTCCTAGTCGTTTTCGCTACCCTTGCCCTCATATTAAAGTGCTTCGCGGCATGTGATTTGTTGCGGGATTTCTCTGTGCAGTCGTAAGCTAAATAATAAATAGGCGCAATTTCTACTAAGTTGTAGGAACATGGCGAACTATAAACAAGGCCGCCCCTTCGAAGCTCGTAACAACGGTGCCGTAAGACCCAGTTTATCACATTATGTACTAATATTGAGTTAGTTAGACTTGAGAATTCCTCTAAGTTACCCTCTGAATATATTGTCTACTATGTGTGTGGTGTTTTATGTGCAGTGATAGCAAAGTCGTCTGACGCGCGGCTTGTGCAAAGGGTAGCGGGCTCAAATCTCGGCTATCACATCTGAAATTTTTGGATCTCACTCTTATTTTTAACCGACTTTATCTAGTAGGTATGTAAGTAGTTAAAATATCTAAAAACATTGAGTCTCTTAGTAATGATACGTTTCAAATAAAAAAGATTGAAAGCTAACTACAGAAAATATTTCATTTATATTTTCTTAAGTGTCATTTGCTCATTATGAATTTATGAGCACAAAGAATTGATTTGTTGATTGATTCAGCGATAGGTACGTCATATAAGTCAACCATTTGTTGTTATTGTATACTTTAAATCGTATTTTAAAATTTTATAATGGAAAAAATTATTAGTACTTACTATTAATTTCGAGATAAGAGTTTTTTTAATTCAAATATTGTCTGCAGGTCTTGTGACATCAAACAATGTTACACAAATCTCACGGATAGGTACCTAATTTGTTTGTCCACAAATTACGTAACGCAAAATTCTCAAATTTTTGACCCCCCCCTCCCCCCATGTAACAGGACCGTAACGCTTATGCGGGACCCCCCTTCCCTCTCCATTCCGTTACGTAACAGGTGCTTTGTAAAAAGTTTTTGCCTAATATTCAGGTAATTCGGCGCTCTTTTTACATTGGGCGAGGTATAATCATCTATGATCGTATTTCGGTTCCGTTTCTTAATAATATATTTATAATTTCTTGAGTTTACATTAATTGTGCAATATTATAAAATCGTGACGTAACACCAACCTTGAACCCCCCTTCCCCAACGTATCAGGACCGTAACGCTTGGCCAAACCCCCCCCCCCCCCCTCCAAATTGCATTACGTAATTTGTGGACGACCCCTTAGCTAAAGGAATGTAAACGGGCTAGTTTTTTTTACAATTTATTGCTGCAATTTGGGCTGTACCCGAAAATATTACCATTTTTCATCACTACTGGGAACAAAAAGTTTTAGTGTAAACTTTCGGGGATAGCCCGAAATGCAGCAATAAATTGCCAAAAAATTGCTCGTTTACATGCACCGTTCGCTAATAACACAATATTTGAATTTAGCGCCGCATTTTCAATTATGGCTGCAAACAAATTAAAGCATTCACCCCACCGTATATATACCTAAGATATACAACGCCCCATAATGGAGCTATGATGACACAGCTCATTTGACCATTAGCGTAAAGTAAATGTCATATAAAAACGGTTATATTTCTTTACATTTGAGTCGCATTGTCGCTGTATAACGAAGTGTTATAACGTCGTGACGGCGCTATCTCGCGCGGGCAGTCGCGCGTGACCGCTCATCTCGTTACCGCCCTATCTGCCGCCCGCCCTGCCGCGCCTAGCTAGGGTTGCTTTGTACATGATACTATGGTCAGCGCCTCTATTCGGGAACGCTAAGTGATTCTGTAGCGATTCGTAAGCGAGATTTCTCATGCCACTCTTCCGCACGACGCGTAATGCGTAAGAGCGAGATGAGAAATCTCGCTCGCGAATCGCTACAGAATCACTCAGCATTCCCGAATAGAGGCGCAGGCCGATGGTAATAGGAAGGACTGAAATCAAATTTTACTTACCTTACAATAGCTATGAATAAATATATACCAATTTTTTTCTGCCTTTCATACAATGATTGCATGATTTAAGCAGTGTTCAAGAATTTTTTTAACTGTCTATTCGCTAAATTTGTTGCGTGCGTGGCTTAGGGCGCCGCCCCGCCACATTATAATTTTAACTTAGTTATCGACACGTCCGGCCGGCTCAACTTTATTTTAATAACCCGACTACGGAAAAGCAAAAAGGAGGGTTATGATTTTGACCGGTATGTATGTATATGTGTATATATGTATGTTCATCTAATCCCTCATAACTTCTAAACTACTTATCATAATTTGAAAAATGACGTATCGTTGGATTGTTGGAAGCATCTTGATCGTCCGCTGGTTATGCTATTCATAATGAACTTGTCAAGGATTACCTTTAAAACAAACAGCCCTTGCTTCTCAACTTGATATGTAATAGTTAGTACTCTTTGACTTGGCACAAACTGTATTTGACAATAATTTCTTTCAATCGGAATTGTGCAGTGTGTATTGGGAACGGATATTTAAACTTTGATAATTCTTAGATCATCTATTAAGTACACTGTTTTTCAACTTTCTTGAGAGTACGCGACCCCTTTGCAAGTAATAAAAGTCTGGCGAGCCCCATGACCGTCCTCGTACTATGCCACTGTTTCAACGACGAGGTATTTAAAAACCTGGTTTGCGACCGCGAACCCCAGAACAAGGGTTTACGACCCCCCTGGGGGTCGCGATCCACGGGTTGAAAAACACTGATCTATTAGGTAAGTAAAAATTTTAACGTGAAATCTATTAAGGCATTCTCACTTCAAGTTAAGCTGTAAGACTTTGTAGCGCTTATAAAACCCAAAGAGGGAACAAGTTTTAGTCCTCCAAAGCATTAAGTTTTCACGCCGACGACCCGGTCTCACGCGCTCCTCTTAAGTCTCTCGCTTCGATCATATAAAACTAGGAGATAAGGGATCCGCGCTCGGACTGTTTCGCAAAATATGACTCCCGTGTCTCATAATATACTTCACTTGTCCGGAAAGCGTCGACCGATCAAAACGTGCGTGTCAAGAGCGTGTCTCGGTTAAAATGCCATCGTACACGTCCAATAAGTGCACCAATTTCATACGCAGAACTAAAATACACGGAAGCACATATCATTCGTAAATACGTTAAAACATTATATCTATACACATCTATTAATTTTGGAAAAATAAAATCACAATACTTGATTGGAATCAGAGAGTGATACAACGCTGTACCAGGCAAACATAAAATAAATCAGCCTGTTTTTTAAGGGGCAAAGCTGCGAACATATTGTCATCTCTCTTGCACCACAATCACTGTCGTTCAGCCTGTCTCTTGTAATCAAAACATCGTCATCTCGCTTTCACATCAGACATCACTGCCTATCCGTCAGTCTATCTCTGTCGCAAACGGCGCTCGTAAATGACATCAGTGTAAAATTTAACAAATAAAAAAACCGACTTCAAAAACCCTTTGAAAAGTAAGAAATAATGCCCTTCTTAAGTAAATTACCTAGAAACGTCAGATATATTGTTGATTAAGTGATAAGTACATTAAATTTATCGAAGTCTGTGTCAAGTAAATGAACACAGTATGAGGGATGGATTACCCAATTTACTTCCCACCGACATCGATAAATTTAATGTACTTATCACTTAATCAACAATACATCTGACGTTTCTAGGTAATTTACTTAAGAAGGGCATTATTTCTTACTTTTCAAAGGGTTTTTGAAGTCGGTTTTTTTTATTTGTTAATTTTTTTTTTTTTCCCTTTTTTTAGTGATTATCATATGTGATTTAACGACACATATTTACTACATCAAGTAACAATAGCATAATGCCAATTGCTCATCACCCTTTACAAAATGTTGCTATCCACGGTGCAAGGACGTCAATTGTTGAGGAGTTCTCCTGGTTCTTCATCACCGGTTCTATTTTACCACATGAATTTTTATGAGCATAAGTTGCTTTCCAACCTTATACAGAAATCTAATCGCCACCCGCGAAATACATATCATTGAGGAGTTCCGGTGGTCACCCGTGGTCTTCATCATCAGTTCCACTTCATCAAATAATGTTTGTGAAACGCAACTGCTTGAGTTATGAAAGAAAATATCAAAAATTCTATATGCGTGCCTATAATATTTGAGGATTTCCTTCGATTCCTCATAGATCCTCTCATCAGATCTCGACTTCGATCACAGTAAGCGTGCTAAGTGTGCGACCTAACTTTATTTTTAAGAAACACAATTTGTACACCACACTTAACGCAAATAAATGATTCTATTCTAATGAGACCAACTTTGAGAGATACCCTATCGTTTAAAAAAAGAATAAGGCAAATCGGTCCAGCCATTTCCGAGTAATCGGTGAACATACATATAAAAAAAGCAAATATACGCGTCGAATTGAGAACCTCCTCCTTCGGTTTTTTTGAAGTCGGTTAAAAAGTGCAGTTACACGAGCAACATTTTCACGGCAATGTATGGCCGGAAACTATAGACGTCTTCCTCTAACGTACGAAGTTTGAGTAAGACAGCTATAGTTGCCGGCTATAAATTGCGGTGAAAAGTTGCTCGTGTAACTGCACTTTAAGCTAATATTATTGCAGCAGAACGTTTGAGCGTACCTCCTCTCCCTATTTATATGATCGAAGCTCTTCCGGCTGTTTCTACACTAGACTTACTTATCTGTGAGTTGCATTTACAAGTTGCCAGCAGTTGCATCTTGGATTAAAAACTGTCGGCGAACTCGCATCGACGCCTTAGCAGTTTAGACAAAGAAAGTCGAGAATTTGTTTATTTATGCACGGTAAGGTTATACTCATATTCGTTCATATTCATATTCACAACAACGACAAAGGTCTTAAAGCTATTACATTTAGATGCAAAATAAACCCTGTAAGGGCACAGCAATTTACTTATGTTTAATTTATTTACGTAACTTATAATTAACACTTATAATCAAAGAACTCATTCAGGCTATAAAAACTATTATCTAACAGAAACTCTTTTAACTATGCGGAGCTGTGTTTTGAAAAAAGGGACGTTTTAGAGCTGACGTTTATTTTATTTTCCAATTGATAATCTTTGCTGTACAGGAAAAGCAAGTACCTAATATAATCTTTTACGGTTTTTAGGTTTCGCAAAATAGCATGTTCTGTAGCGAATGTCGCGGTGCTAATTGATTCAGAGGGTTAAAGCGTTAAAAAAAATTAATTGGCTAACTTTTGCTACGTGGGTAGGCTTTCACCCACGCAAATAGGCAAAGACAGAGTTTTGTCTGTAATCCTGGCTTAACAACAAGAAGCCAAGGGTTAAAAATAATCCCCTGTCTAGGGATTACGGCGCCTCGGGAACAGAGACACCTTTTTAACCTGCATTGGAAATCCTTATCTTTTTCCACACAACTTGTAAAAGAAACCCTAGCCCGGTAGGAAGAAAGTCTGTTTTCGAATTTGCGGTGATAATGTGAAATCGATTAGGCCGTAATGTTTACGAAGTGGATTTGTATCGAAGAGGTGTAATCTCGCCCCTCACTTACGCCACGTCTCGCGTGCGCGTCCTATCACAGACGATCTCGTTGTGTGATAAGTATCTAAGAACCAAAAATAAAATGCAAACCTAGGTACAGGCAAACGTGGTTCATTTCATTCATTTTGAGGAATATATACTTATACGTCACTCCTTTTAATCGCTAATGAAGAATAGAGGTTTGGATTACCAGAAGATTTGGATTTTTGTAGTGGTAGAGCCAAACATTAATCCTCACTAGATGATTACTGTTCGAATGGGCCGGCTGGACCGGGGTAGTTCCACACTCTCACAGAATATCGGCGTAAAGTAATAGCTTGCTATTGCGTTTCGTACGGTGAGTGACGAGATCCGGAGGCCTATTCCCTCGTCCCCATCCCATCCCCATTCCCCATCCTCCCTTGACTGGCAACGCATCGGCAGCACCTCTGGTGTTGCAGATGTCCATGGGCGGCGGTGACCACTTTCCATCAGGTGGGCCGTCAGCTCGTTTGTCAGTCAATGACATAAAAAAAAATGCAACTTATAATCAAAATTTATAATTAGGTTACTTTGATTTGATTTTTTTCAGCTACCTTTATAGAAATCATAGAACCGGTAGTAGTTAAATTAAAACTTAACTAATTAACCAGATTTTTTCGTACAAAGGTAAAATCACCCCCACCCCCTTGGAAGCACTTAATAACCTAACGTTCCGCAGCGAATTTGTTTGATTGATAAATGTAGATAAAAAATACAAAAATAATCAAATTGGCCCCACGTTTTAAAGGTCACCCCATTTACACGTTACGTTATACTGTATATTATTACAAACAATGTCATGGCATGGCAAGAAAGTTAAAATGTCGACCTCGTAAAGCGAATGATTTCTTCATTAATATTTTATTCATACTTCTGCTTATTTTCGATTCGATCATAGGTAATTTGCATTATCATTTAAGATGCATTTTTAACAAGACAGGAGCACTTTAGCTGACTTTTCCTCCTGCGATTACAAAAAGAATGTGCTCGCTGCTCGTAACTTGGTCTTTCTCCGGATCTGCATTCGAAACTAAGTAGTTCTTGAACATTAAGTCTGTCAGCAAAGTTGCATATTACATTACAAGTTTCAAGGCATCCTTGTTGCAAGCATAGCAAGTAGTTCGTATTGTGAGCACGCGGCGAGTCGGCGCCGGCGCCTATCTTCTATCTTATTTTATTCGCGTATAGCACGTCGTCAGGTCAGGACATTCGACGCCGACGCAACGGCGTAAGCGCAAGGTCGCCGGGTGCAGTCCTATCACCGGCGCCTACTCTCTCCACGCTAATTAGAAATGTGTATCAAACCCTATTACCGTAACAACTCTTGTATTATCATAGTATCAGTGCAAATTCTACAAATCAATATGTCCAGTCCACGTCCTGTTTTTTCCAGCCGGCGTCATTTGCCCCGCTAGCGGTCTTATCTGCCGCGTCAGATTGCGTTAAATCTATTTCCATCATGCCAGACGGGTGATAACTCCGAACGAAGAATTGAAATTTCCTTACATTTATCAAATCATTGCTACTCGATATATAACCGAACCGATAATAAACGCTGATGTTTGTCCCAACATAAGATATTTGCATGCCAATATCGAAATTGCCTTTTATGTAATATCTGGCGTGAATGGATCGCAGATAATGGAACAAGTGTTTGCTGTATCTTATTACAGGGGCGTCGCGTTATCCACATTCCTGCATGTTCGAGGTTTATAAATGTTGGTAATAATCTTTTAACGGCAATTACCAACTAAATACGTCGCCCTTGCTCTAGTATTCGGGAATTCTTACCTCAAATACAGTGTATTGTATAACAGTAAACTGTTTTAACATTACATACATCATAGTGTCACGTTTACAATTCTAGCTCCAGCCTTTAGCAATTTATTGCAAGTGTGTATGAACGCGTTTTACAATTCATTACGTTCCCTCAGTAAGCTTGCGGTTTGTCGGATTTTTACGATGATAATTCATTTTATTCCTTAAAAGCGTTTATTGCGTGGTTGGCAGGCGGCACAAATATTTATCTTCAGCGCCATTAGGCACGAGTCATTATTTTACTGAGAATGGGGATACGTTAATTTGTTTACATTTTAAGCGCGGGCCCTCGGTAAACATTGTATAACTAATTAAACCTGTTATATCAAATACCTTAAATAGACATTGCCGAGTTTCGAGGAACCGACGGTTTTGGGAGATATGACCGGCTGGTCATGCCTCGAACGGTAAATCGGGTAAATCTGTGATGGAATCGCGACGCGCGTGACCGGCCTGCTGCCGTCAAGATTACCGCCATATGCGCACCCTCTAGTGACGACGGGTTCTCATTACATTCACGTCCACTAGATTATTTCATTCCATTAGGGGACGCTATCGATGTTCGCTGTTTTATACACGATTAAATACAAAGGGAGTGGATTGACTTTCATCAGATTTTTCGGATACATTGTCAAAACGACCAAATCATTATAAGGTCCAGATCTCAGAAGGACCATCTCCGTAGAAAGCCTATATCTCCGAATGACTTGGTAGTAAAACCACTGGTTCTCGAAAAGATCAAATCGTTAATAGACCATATCTCAAAAAGACCACCCGCTCAATTACGTAACACCAATTGGTATCGCTTTCGCGAAAAGTAAACCAATTGTACCCTTATTTACACAGAGTGAAGACTAAATTGGTTTGCATTTCGAGCCAAACCGATAGCAGTTGTGCTACGTAATTGAGCTGCTGGTAGCAAAACGACTAGATCGCAAAATGTTGGTATAATCAGAGCTATTTTCTGCGTAACATTTTAAGATCAAAATATAATACGTACTAGCTTTTACCCACGCCTTCGCATAGATGTGTACAGAACAAAAGATTCCTATGAACTTGCACAGAAACAAATTCAGTAAGTTAATTTGCTACCTGGTCTTTTTGAGATGTGGTCAATTAAAGATGTGGTCTTATCGAGAACCAGTCGTTTTGGTACCAAGTAATTTGGAGATATAGGCTTTCTACGGAGATGGTCCTTATGAGATCTGGACCTTATAATGATTTGGTCGTTTTGACAATGTAGTCGTTATGATACCAACCCTGATTTTTAAATCTTTTTCTTTTGTTTTCCGGTTTCGAATTATGCCTTCAGGGATTGTATGACCGAGAGTTGTTTATGTAAAATTAGTTTAAGTGAGAACCAAATAATACCTAACGGTTGACATTGAAGTATTAAGGTTCGAAGCCAATCGAATGCAAGAGTTAAGGACGTCCTAATTGACCGCACAAGCTATGGGACAATGGCATACATTATTTATTAGGCAACATTAACTCTTCATTAATATTGTCGTACGCGTCTTACACAATGCACTAGGGATCGCGGCTTGTTTGCTATTGCTAATTATTTATTACCTATGTCATAATATTGACCAAGCCATAAAACGGGATGTGGGAGGTCTGATCCAGCGTTATTTTAATTCCGATATTTATGTAGTTTATCGTTCGTCGATGGAAGTATGTTTATGGCGGAGTTTCAGCTCGTAAACTAATGCTTTCTTAAAACACGTCATTCCTAGAATTTTGTTTCAACACTGCGTCTACTCAATACAAAGACGGAGAAATTACACTTACGACTTACTGCTACTTTTTTAATTGGGCTAGCTATATCATGGAATAAAATAAAAATACAATCGAATTGAGAACCTCCTCCTTTTTTTAAGTCGTTTAAAAATGTATTTCATTTTATCTATAAGGTTGGCAATCCCGGTTGGATCTACAGCGCTTTAAAGAGGGTGGCGGAGAAATGGCGCAGTCGAAGTGATTTTTAAGCTCTATTTACACCCTGAGGGTCGTTCAGCCAATTCTTACGTTTATCCGAGTCGGGAGTGGATTGCTATTGCAGTGCTAATCTCGATGGCGGATAATTTGCCGACACAAGCTGAGAAGTGTAGCTTTTAAAAGGTTTCTACTCCATTGGAATTAACAACTCAGATTATTCTTGAAGTTGATGCGGTTAATACGCATTAAACTAAGACGTACGGAGCAGAGATATCTCGGCAACTTGCAGAATCATCTTTCGCTGGCGTGACATTGTCAGGCGGAGGGACGTGAGTGCTCTTCGAACGAGCATCAGCATTGAGTGGCTGTCACGTCAATCTGACGGATCCATAGCTCCAGCCCCCCTACTACCAACCTAGCTATAAATCCTACCTGTCCTTTGCAAACATTGCTAGCCGCGAGGAGGACGGCATGATAAATAAGTAGGTTCAATTTAAATATTCTCTATTTCCAAACGTGTCGATGGTACGCAGCCACTGAAGTACGTGATCCAGTAGAGAAATTTGCAATGTTAATAACCCGCATATTCTGTGATGAATTGTCTGGTAAGCAACTTGTACATATGTAGGTATTAATGTAAAGGTTGCTACGTAGGTAAATACCACTTCAATTATAACATGTTCTCCTATTCATGTCTCTAGTACTTACACAGAAGTACAGAAACATAATCTGTAGCTTATTAGAAAAACTATTTAAGTACTCATTTTATACACAAAACACAAAGGACTATTGTACCTACTCTAATATTTTTGCAAGTAAATAAAGTGGAAAATCTAATCCACTACCTTTTTCTATCCTGCCGTTACAATTCGTCCGCTGTAAGTAGGTACGTATCCAAGCGTGGCAAGGACCTCTTATCTAATTTTACGACCCAATAGGAAGTAGAGGACGTTGACAAGTATACAAACGCAGCTCGCAATATCCTCGACAAGCACCAAAGTATCCAATAATGTTACCAAAATGAAATTCTATCTCGCAATCCTTTTGCCCAACCCGACTCAACTTTAGCGGAACACCGGGATATTTTGGTCAAATAAAGTGTTAGAGAGTTGGCTTATAGATGGAAGTTTCGTGACTTGTTGCATTATTTTTGTAAATAGGTTTAGTTGGCTAAAGATATTTCGGCAGGAATTTGATGGATCTATTGTGGTTTGGTGGGAACACGCAACTGCTGACAAATATGGCATACAATGGAGGCAATTGCTGAACGTAAATGATCCCGCGATGGGAACTCGTAATTGGCTTCTGACACGTATTTCTGAGTACACGCAGTTCAGTGACTGCAAGATGACTATTTATTGATCCTTCTGAGTCTTTTTGGTTCTCAACTTCATCATACCCATCCCGCAAAACGTGAAGGAACGTAGATAACTTGCAATCCTCTCAAACGTTATTAATCTCGATGTTGTTTAAAACGGGATTTCTCCAATTTATAGCCCTTGGACCCCTATTAAGTAAATTTCACCACGACTGCGGACCACTTAAAAAAGATTAGTATTGAAGAAAATAAGGTCTGTTATTTGAATTAAAAATCAATCAGTCAATTTAATTTCATTACATTCTGATTTATACATCGATTAAAATAGATATTACATTTGAAACAATCAATTTATTAAAATCTCCCGTTTTCTCCAGATTTTTATTTGGTAATACTACCGATTATTCCAATATCACTTTTGCAACATTGATTAGTCAGCCAAACGCCATAGAGTAAAGCTTGTCACGAACCCCCTACGATCACTGGCGAACCCCAAGGGGTTGGCGTACCCCACTTTGAGAAACCCTGGTAAAACATACTCGTAGGTACAATGACTGTTTTAAATTCAGAAATATGTCCATCTAAATCGACACGCAATTGTTTAGTGCCGGTAACAACAAACACAATCTACAAGGAGAAGCAGGCACGACGGCGTTGTGACGGATAGACAGAAGCGAGAAGCTGACGGCTCATTCATCAAAACGTCGATGCAGCTTACAAGCTTCTTATAGACGGGTCCCAAAAGGTCTAACAACTGCCTTATCGTGGCAACAGATCATTATAACCAGCCGAGTTCCCATGCTACTTGAAACCTTCTTCGTTTCTTAATGTTAATGGATAGTTCTGTAATGTTTTATTTCCATGCAAATGCTTTCAAGTCTTAATAATGACTGAGGTGCCTAGTAAATTATCAAAAACTCGTAATGGCATCCTCATAGCAGGCGAAGTTTCCGGTGAAATGTGAAAGTTTAAAAGCATTGCTTAATCAAATCCCGTGAATAAGCAACAAAACATTAGCTCCCAGTCCTGTTGATGTATTAGGGAGGGATTTGATTACAGCACCGTAGCCCCATCGCAGGAACAAAGGAAGAAAGTAATTTGGTACATGTGCTCAACCACGTCTTTATTTTGATGGATAAAGGGCCAACACACAATCAACCTTGATACTTGCACTTGTATATACGGGTTTTATGGCATTGTTCGCCCACATTAAGGGAGGAAAATGCCACGGTAATGAGAGTACTCCATAGCTAAATACTACTTGTATATAAGAAAAAACGTAAAGGGTGCCATAGACTATCCCTCTCGGGAGACGTTTGATCGCTAGGGGAGGCTAAACGACGAGATTCCCAAAAACCGTGGCTCGCGTCCGATATAAAATATATCGGGGAATGAGATAAAAGTTTTACGTTCGCGGTCGATATCGAGGTTAAGATACTGTTATCGATATTCTTTACAATAATAACACGATTCTATTGGCTAACCTTTGATAAAGTTGAAATATGATATCATTTATTGCTTCGGAGAATCCTCGCACTTTCATCACATACATTATCCATTTTGACACTTTTCATAGTCAATTCAATTCCTATCGTAAAATAGTACGTGCACAAATGCACCGTCCACTAGGCGAATAGTTCATGAAGCTAGCGCACGGTCTCTAGAGAGCTGTTACGCCGTCTAGGATGAGGACAGCGGTCCCTAAACTTTGTCTGCTCAACACTTCGTCTCGAAGAGACTATCTCTGAGACACGGGCACAAGAATATTGGAATGGACAATCTTGGCTTAGTTGAAGTTTACCTAAGGCGTTAGAAGCCTATATACTTCTATAGTATTTATCTTTTAATGATAATATTATTTCACAATTCTATAGGTGTTTATGTGATAAAATGTATATGTAAATGCGTTGCACTTGCAGCGTTATTGTTTGCGAACTAACGCAGGATTGGACAGGGTCTGACTGTGATCTAATACATAATCTAATTCAGTCTGGCTGCTGCTCTTGTGCCGAATTTAGGCACTGCGCTCCGTTTAATATTCCATTATTAAATAATTTCATGCAACATTGCCATATAGATAGATATTGTGTTCAAGTTTTTGTGAATAATTCATCAATTAAAGATAAGCTAAATGCGCAATAGATAAAAACGCACCGTTCAGCGCACAGCTCTTCTCATTCTATTATTTTAGTATGGCTTCGTGTTTGAATATTATCTCATCATAAACATACTACTTACTCATTAGCATGATGTGGAATCTTAAATTAGTATTAAGATTTATTCCATTCTAAGTATTTCAGTAACTATCATTCTAAGTATTTTGTAGTAATGTTGCAAAGAATTTGTGTGATGTTTAATAAAACGTCACCTTTCGCTTGTTTTCAGCGTAACAAAAGGTGCCGTTTTTTTATTTTTAAAGGAATCCTAAAAATGTATTGGGGAGTGCAGCGATTCGTGCAAATAAAGCAAGAGCGCGGACGGAGTTTAATCAGGCAGGCTCTCGACGATGCCGACGAAAATGTTTGAAGCCGCTAGAGAGCGACGCTCTTCAGTTCCACTACTAGTGCTTTGTCGTTGCGACAAAAGTTTGATAATATAGTCGCTAGCCTATTGTCGGCGCGTGCTTTATCATTTTGAACGAATAATGAATAATACCTAATGATTACTTGCGTACTTTTCTAGTTATTTATTTTAAATGCTGTTTTAAATTTCGGTAAACATAAAAAGGTTCTTTTCATAAAAAGGTTTTTTTGTGGTCCTTACTTTTTAAAGAATGACGTGGAGTAAAAGCTAACACAAACAATTAGCGGTTAAGTTCATGGAATTCCGTGCGACTCTGAACTTATACAGCCTTTGAAAGTTCAGTAACCTTTCGTAAATGCATCAATGCTTATATAAGTATTTTTGTGAGCGTCAAGTTGGCGTACCCTTCGAAGATATCCAGGATCTGAAGATTCCAAAAAATAGTGCCTAAATACTACACAATTAGTACCGAGTTAGAAAAAATAGTACCTTTCTAATTTCGGAGATATGAGCCTTGTTGACGGGTACGCTAACTTGACGTCAAGCAGGCGTACCCGTTTTGGATCTCGAGAACGGTGCTGTTCCCAAATATGCTCTATATCCCAAAAAATAGTGCACAAATAGTACCCCTGGCTCCCGAAGTCTCAACTTCGTAGGTCTTATAGAAACTGAGATATTTCATACCAAACACGGGTAAAATATTTTGCACCGTCAAGCTGGCGTACCCGACCGAGATCACACAGAAAGCCATTGAATTCCTAAGCCAGCTATATACCAAAAAATAGTGCCTGAAATAGTACCCCTGTTACGACAAAAGCATTACAGAAAAGCTAAGTTTGTATGTAGAAGTTGGCATGCATTTTTTTCAATGTTCCACTTTGCTTTTCTTTTATGTTTTTGTCGTAAAAGGGGTATTATTTCAGGCACTATTTTTTGGTATATAGCTGGCTTAGAAATTCAATGGCTTTCTGTGTGATCTGGGTCGGGTACGCCAGCTTGACGGTGCAAAATATTTTACCCGTGTTTGGTATGAAATATCTCAGTCTCTATAAGAGCTACGAAGTTGAGACTTCGGGAGCCAGGGGTACTATTTGTGCACTATTTTTTGGGATATAGAGCATATTTGGGAACAGCACCGTCCTCGAGATCCAAAACGGGTACGCCAGCTTGACGACGTCAAGTTAGCGTACCCGTTAAACAAGGCTCATATCTGCGAAATTACAAAGGTACTATTTTTTCTAACTCGGTACTAATTGGGTACTATTTAGGCACTATTTTTTGGAATCATCAGATCCTGGATATCTTCGAAGAGTACGTCAACTTGACGTTCACGTATTTTTCCTTAATGCATTGCATTCACAAAGTACGTATTGACGTACTTAAGACCATATTTTAGTTTCCCGTATATGATTTAATATTCGGTTCACATTTGCCCCGCGCATAGTGTAATATGTAAGTGAGTAAACGTCGCGTTTGGGTTGGACACGTGCCAAATAACAGACACAAGCTACAAGTGGCAGGCGCAGGACGCAATACTTGGCATCAGTCGGCGTCTCCGACAAATAATTGGGTAACAGAAATGGGGACACGGATAAATCCTTTTATTTCCCATTTAACGAACGAACGGTAATTTTTCAGCGAATAAAGCGCAGGGAATCCTCGCTGACGGCGATCTCATTGTTAAGCCGGTCTTCGTTCCAAAAAGTGGCGACGAGTCTTTAAGAAATGTTGGCGGGTAAAACAGGGTTAAAAAAAGTAAAAAGTCGTGTCTATTCTTCCGCGCGCGCGTCCGTATCTGCAAAATGCAGTTGAAATTGCATCTCTGGAGCACCCTCACCCTCGCCGGAGGGCGTCTTTCAGTCCCCTCGCGCCGCCGCCGCCTCATGCTCCTGCGGTGATGTTTTTATTCAATTCCTGGGATACAGTTACAAAGTCTAATTTACATCCATAATATATTCAAAGCGATATAAAGCTATCGACATGGTTTCGATCGCATTACTTTAGTTCTTTACGTAAACTGAGATCATTAAATTTATAATACAGTAATGTGGTTGCTTATCGGCATAGCGTTGTGATAAAATCCTGATTATCATATTAATGAGGTAATAATATTTGTTGGAGCCAATGAAAACATTCGGTTCGCTATGCCATAAAAGTTAAACCATTACCGGGGAATGGAGTGTTTTTGGCTTGACGTATAACGTACTCCCCGTTCCCCTATTTAATTAAAGGATGAGAGTCAGTTGGGTCCACTAGTGATTACCTACACAATATGACGGCAGGTTACCTTGCGCATCAAAATGGTGGTACATACAACAAAACGTGGAAATGTTTTTTAAATCGAATGTTGTTTAAATTCCTAATATTATTTGTTTATTTATTTATTTATTTATTCATTGTAGTCACGGTACATATATGTCATATACAGATATTAGGTAAATTATATATATCAAGGCAAATCCATGACACCCTGTAAGGGCACAACAATATACACAAGAAAAGTTAAATTAAAATTAAGCACAACTATTAAGTATACAATTAAATAAATTAAGCTAATTACAGTCCATGAAAGTCATTTAAATTTCAGTTTAGTGAATGATTGACTAGACTTAATCAGTTGCCATACAATGTCCAAACTAGGTTTATACAAAATAGTTTTTTTTTTGTTTTGTTTTTTTACATTATATTACAATAACGCATTCTTGGTGTCAATTTTCTAGTGAATGAATAAAACGACTGCTGCAAAATAACTGTTCAAACATCATGGTAAAAAATATTCTGAATGTCGAATGATATGCTATGCTATCGTCGATATAGATATGCTATCGTTATTATGTTTCGGCAAGGTCAGTGCGATGCAACGACGTGAAGTCACAGTCTTTACAATGTTCGTATCCGGCTTCTTATTTCAAGTCCTCAAAACACAAGGGTCAAACAAGTGCGTCACTGACTGGCAATAATCTGGGACTTCACTACAGTACTAGTACATAAAGTAAATCTATCAGAGGCGACTCTTTATATTCCAATATCGAGGTAGTTAGGCTATTTCTCACGCTCGTGAATGTTTTTTTATTACTTGGTCCAGTAACGCGGCTCGGATCTCGTTCGGATGTCAAGCAGTCACTAAAATCAGGTGTAATTGCATCCTTCTGGTTGTTCACATATACAGACAACTTTGATGTGATTTTTTTATCGACGGCATTAAATTTGTTGGTTGAAATCGATTTAGGGAAAATTTACGAACACAAATGTAAACAAAGTTCACGGATCTTTTGCCCGGCCCCTTTTCTTATGAGAGGAGAACTATGCCCAGCAGTGAGATGTATAAAGGCTGATGATGAATGTAAACTGCATTTATTAAATCACTCTGTATGTCTGTATGGACAAATTTCTATACTGAACTATACCAGAATGTAGAGTTAAGGCGCTGACAACACCTAAATCGGCTTTACATATTTTTTTTTTTAACAAAAGCTATTTGATTTGGCAAAGCGAAAAAAATATGCGTTCATATTCATTACATAATTGAAAAAATGGCTATTTCCGAAACACGATTTGATAAAATCAATACGATAGAAAAAAATCGTGAAGTTACGTCTGAAATCCTCTTTAAACAGTTCTGTTTTAATTTTTTTTACTTATGCGTCTATAATTAATAACACATTACATGTCCTTCATGAAAAAAAAAAAAAATCACGTCCATACTAAAATGATTAATTTATATTTTACGTGTAGTGTGTTTACTTATATAATTCATCCGTTTTTGTTTTTCCTCATACAAAAAAACTGCACAGTGCGTCTCGTTCACTCCGGTGCAAACAGACAGTGACCGATCACTCAAGGTCATTGGCTCTTGTCACCTTCTTAATAGATAACTTTAATAGATAAGTAATTACCACATAATAATGAGGTCAATAACGGTTAGCCATTCGTGTAATATTGTTAAATTTTTTGCATCAAGCTCAATTGCTACTTAAGTCATTCGGAGCATTTTTTCTTGAAGGCGTGACGACGGGCTCTTTCTGATGAATATTAAGTAGGTATTATGTTAGTCTGGTCGAATATGAGGATTGGAGCGTAGGAGAAGGGTGTTTATCTACTTGGTTCTTTTAGATAGGAGAACAGAGCGGGCAGAAATAATTGTTTTTCTTGCAATTCTCAAAGATTTTTAAATTAAAATCTCTGAAAGCGTTTTGCACATCGTTTATTTCCTTAGTTAGTTATTTCGGACGTCAATCCTATGACCGTTGTCATTGTCTGTTCAACATTATTATTTTCCGTTTCGATCACAATGCCTACGCCGCAAAACGACTTTGAAGGATTTACGCCTAAAACGCTTTATGACTAAGAAGCAAAGTAAACATTTAAAACGGCTATAAAGCAAAATGCCTCAAATCAATACCTCTAAAGCGGTTTACCAAAGTTGCTATACGCCTTTTTTCTTTTTGTCTAGGTAGTCTCATAAAAGAAATATGGATTTTACACACATACACATACACATCACGCCCGGAATCCCTAATGGGGTGGGCAGAGCCACAAGACTACCTGTGGCCACGTTCGATTAATTAGTCCTAAGATGGTATGATGGTATGGTGATGATGGTATGGTGACAGGTGATCAGCCCATCGCCCATACAGATAGTCCACCATGTTGGAGAGGACCCGTCCCTTAGTCGACTTTTACGATATGGATTTTAGTATTTATGAATACAGTTACGCTTGAGTTTCAATGTATCTTCAAGACGCTTTTAGACAGCCGAGCCATTCGCTGATAACTTCGGAAGGTTAAAGCTAAAATAACAAATTCCATCTGACTGAGTTCAGCAGATCACTTTCTACGTCTAACCTATGCCTAAGCTACTTTCCTAGGTTCCTTGATTTCTTCGAACTGCAAAAGGTCGTTGACTGCCAACAATTGTATATTGATTAATAAAACGTCTAGGCCCAATACGTCTAACCTAACCTAACCTAACCTAACCTAAACTTTTTTTTTTTTTTTACGGAGTGGAAATGCATTACGCACATACGTGTAGAGCCGTGCAATGCGGGCAGGAGATCCCCATCTCCCACCCGCTGGCCCTATTGGGGGATGAGGCGAGCCGCAAACTGGGCTCGCCTCCTCCCCCTCCGTCTGCGCCGGAGCGGGTGCGCGTCGACGCTGTCTTCGCGCCCCCGCTCCGCGGCCTCCTTCTGCGAGACGACGGTCTCGCAAAAGGAGGCAATTGCCTCCCAGGATCTCTCGCTGCTCAGCATGGCCGAGACGACGCTGTGAAGCGAGAGATCCCCCCTCCCTATGGCCGTGCATAGAGCGCGGCGCTCCGCATCCCAGCGGTTGCACACCTCAAGGGTGTGCTGAGCCGTGTCATCCGGAGCGCCGCACTCGTGACACGACTGGCTCTCTTCCCTCCCAATGTTATGCAGGTAATGACCGAAGCAGCCGTGCCCGGTCATTACCTGCGTGAGCCTATATCCCAGTGCGCCATGCTCCCTCGCTAGCCAGAGGTCGAGCGACGGGAGGAGTGCCCCTATGGTGCGGGTGCCATAGGGGGAGTCCTCCAGGTCGCTCTTCCAGCGGTCCCTCATCCGCAACTCGGTCGCGCGCCTCGCCTGGGCGACCTCTTCTGGGGCCGGGCTCTCCCCTCTCGCCCTGGCCTCCACCCGCATTTGGTACGTGCTCGCCTGCACCTGGGCGTCCATCTCCCAAGGCGGGGTGCAGGCGAGCACACATGCCGCCGCATACGACACCGTATTATAGGCCCTGATAATTCTCAGGGCCACCACTTTTTGGGGCCTCCGAAGGAGCAACTTGTTCCTTTCGGAGAGCCTTTCCGCCCATATAGGGGCCCCATATAGGGCCATACTTCGGACGACCCCTGCGAAGAGGCGCCGACACGGGGTATTTGGCCCCCCCACATTTGGCAACAGTCGGCCTAAGGCCAACGCTGCCCCCACCACCCGGGGAGCAAGTCTCGCGAAATGCTCCCCGAAGTCCCACTTGCGATCCAGGACAATGCCCAGATATTTAATGTGGGCATTGACCTGGACCATTTCCCCCGCGATGGGGATTTCTGTGCCGGCGCGAGGCCGCCAGCCCGGCCCCCCGAGGACAATGGCCTCCGTCTTCGGGAGGGCCACTTTTAGGCCCAACAGTTCGATGCGGCCCACCGCCAGCTCTGCCGCCACCGCCGCCCTCCGCAGGGTCTCCCTATACTCACTTCCCCGGACAGCCACCATAGTATCATCCGCGTAACATATGGTGGCCATGCGGGGAAGTTGCTCGCCTCGGATGGCCCAATCGTAGCCGAGGTTCCACAGCAGGGGGCCCAGCACTGACCCCTGTGGAACCCCGCAGGCCATCCCCCGTACCACTCTTCGACCCCATCGGTCGTCGTAGAGCACTACCCTCTCGGTAAGGTAGTGCTTCACGATCCTCCGCAGATAAGGAGGCACTTGGTGGTACTCAAGTGCCTCTCTAATCACCGCATAGGGGAGGGTGCCGAAAGCGTTGGCGATATCCAATGACACCGCCACGACCCCCTCCCCTCGTCCCGCCGCATCCCTCGAAAATTCTCTGAGGGCCCTCAGAGCGTCCATCGTGGACCGCCCCACCCGGAACCCGAACTGGCGCTCGCTGATGTTCGGGCCCGTTTCCCCTAGGTGCTGGACAATGCGGGAGGCCAGGATACGCTCTAGCATTTTCCCGGCCTCGTCCAGCAGCACGATGGGGTGGTACCCCGAAACCTAACCTAACCTAACCTTACCTAACCTAACCTAACCTAACCTTACTTGAAATTACAATCGGCGCTTGCATCGTTGATGTATTCGCATGAAGTTATTAACTTTAGTAGGTATTTTTTTTTATCTATAGTTAACCATAGAGCTACATTAATAAGGAAGTTTTCTGAAAAATTCTAATTAGTCCGTCAGTTAGATTACCTAAAATATTGAACACATATTTTTTGCTTTATCAAATCAATCAAAATTGACAAAGATAATGTGCATCGAAGTTCGGGTGTGGGGACTTATGACGTCATAAGTCCCCACTAATTGGTACAAAGTGTGAAAAAGACGTGAGGTCACGTGAATATCGATAAAAGAAAAAATATGTGTTCAATATTTTTTTATGATGTAAATGACGGACTAATTAGATTTTTTCAGAAAACTTCTGCTTGGTGAAACAGGTTTTAGTGGAAAACTTACTTTGTCAGACATAAGCTGTCAAAGTAAATAAGAAACTTACAAGAAAACAGTTTACAGACGGACACAACTTCAACATCACTAAAAAACCAGTGAGTCATCATCGAAGTGTCTTTCTTTACTTCAGATATTAGAGTTCAATGCAACCGATGGCATAGCTGTTACTGTATCAAGACTCGATTTGTGCTTGACTAGTTTTTGCTGCATGACATCTTCAACCGCATACTCCAGTCATTTTATTACTCATCCTTGCATTTTACAAGAAGGCGCCACCGCCATTATTTACGCACGCCATATGCATTTTTTATTATGTCATTCGAGGCACTTACATGATGATCGAGAGCACGGAGTACCTCGACAAATGCATAAAGCAAGGGATGCACTTATGCGTATCATGTAGCGGCATCTCTCTCTTTTCTGTAAGATTGCTTAGTTGTGGATGGGATGCAGAGTGTCGTTGCGGTCGCAGCCACTTAGACCGCCACGGCAAGGTAATGAGCACTTCTTGACTTCGAACCGATATGCAACCGCCACTCTTATTTGCTTCTGAAACCTATTTCTTATCTTCTAAGCGAGTTTGTGCACAAGTGGTAGCAGAGACAAGTTTTTGCTACTAAGAAATCCCATTAAAACGTCTCGAAGATAAATGTCAACGGTTTTGGTGAAACTTAGCAAACCCAATAGCAAACCGAGATTTGAAACGCTTTTAACTTTCTAGTTAGTCATGTAACCATGTAACCTAGATTAATCAATTTAGATGTTTTCTCTGTTTAAATATTATTCTTATTATTATGACCCTTAGAGACTTTATACATCTCTAAGGCACTTAAATTTACTTGTTCAGACGCGGAGACTATACATCTCCCTTATTAGTTGTATACGATAATTAATTTGTGCCCATTAGGTTTATTTGTTGCACTTTTTATGTTAGTTTTAGTTATATGTAATTTTAAAGTGGAAAAAAGACTTACTGCTGAGTTTCTTGCGGCGTTTCTTCTCATCAAATGTCACCTTTCGAAGCGCTGGTAGATTCAGACATGTAAAAGAGCCCGTGAGGCCTACTTGCAAAATAAATATTTTCATTTTCATTTTCATTTTCATAGTTTAGGAATCAATAGTCCGTTACTTTCTTGCCATAAGTAAGTAGTATTATATTTTGGCTATTTGAGCAGTTCTTATAAAATTAAATAAAAGTTGAACATTATTGCGCCATCATAATAAAAATCCTGTTCAAAATGTCACATCGACAACTATCCACTAATTGACGTTACTTAACAAAAAGTTATTTATAACAAATTTAAAAAGAAAACATCATCCAGTGACCGGTCTAGACGAAAGGCGCCAGACGAGTGACCCCATTCTGACAGCACAAATATAACTTGGTATATTTTACAAACGCATTTGCAATTAACTATCGAAGTGGTAGCGGAATGGCGTTTTCAATTTTCGAACGTGCTATTCGTTTTTGCCGATTGCATCTAGGGGGGTAGTTAATTAATAGTGCGGAGCTGGACCCAGCCGCGATTCACACTGGCTGGTGCTTCAATAAAGTGGTATTCAATGTTTTGTTATACATTATTTCGTATAAATTCTGTTGCTTCTAATAACTATCCTCAAAATCGATATTTTAAGACAAACCTGATACATATCCGACTAGTAAAATACCAAATAAGAATATTGGCTTTATTCAACTTAAAACGACAGTGACAGAATAACCATAAACACACTTCATTCACCCCCCCCCCCCCCCCCCCCCCCTTTTCTGGTTAATCCCTGGTATAGTCCTGAAAGTAGGCTGGGGCTCGACGCTCCCGAGCCGATCGGCGCAGTTCTGGTGAGCCAGGACTCGCTTGCTCAGCCACTCCAGTGTTATTCCGATCAACGACGTCTAATAGGCCTTGAACTTCTTCTTCATCCACGGAAAAATATTCACTGTCTGAACTTTCAGTAGAGATAGGACATTCTGAAGGTAACGGTGCAAGTTTCTTGTTAGAGACGGTGACCTCACGACCATCCGGCATCCTCACGTAAGAGTAGGAGGGATTTGCTTCAAGAAGCTCTCCTTCTTCAACAATAGGATCATATTTAGAATTCCTTACATTTTTCTTTATTAAAATAGGTCCTGGCGTTAGTAGCCACGAGGGTAAAGATTCGCCGTAAGCAGTCCCTAGTGCTTGAATACACATATATAGAGTTTTGGCTATAAGCGTAGCCCTTAACAAAATGAGACGTGTTCTCATTTATGTTGATACGTTGTCCGCTGTGACCCACTAGGTTTTCTTATGTATCAGATGCTTATGCTTGTTACTAGAAACAATGCCACGATTAAATTTCTGCTATGCCCAAAGGTCCGCTAGTAGAGAATGCCTCGAAGCATTAAGTCCACCTTTTGTACTCTAAGTTTCTTACTGTGCAATAAAGATTAGTATATAAATGCCTATATTTCTGTGCATCACAGATGATTACAAAAATTATACATACGCAGGGAATATATAATACACAGGGCGAGAAAAAAACCGACGTAGAATCCAAAAATGCTGTTTTAGAATTTGAAACATGAAATTTTAAATTTAAGCGGATGCTGAACCAACGGCGAAAATCACCCTTTTCTTACAAAAGGCGATAACGATTTGTACCCCTTAAGAGGGCACCGACCGTCCAGTGGCGCCCTCATCACTGTTATTGTGTTTTCTATTAAAGGAAAGTATTTTATTAAAATTGAAGCCGTATAAGTTGTTACGCAACTTAATACACAACGTATATGCTATGTAATATAGCTTTGCAAAGTATAACCATCATCTAATCAATTTAACAGAAAAAAGCGGCCACTATTTTCTATTAAATTGATTAAATGATGGTTATACTTTGCAAAGCTATATTACATAGCATATACGTTGTGTATTAAGTTGCGTAACAACTTATACGGCTTCAATTTTAATAAAATACTTTCCTTTAATAGAAAACACAATAACAGTGATGAGGGCGCCACTGGACGGTCGGTGCCCTCTTAAATGTTTGCCAATTTTGACCAATTTTTGATAGGTTGTCAGTCAGAACAAAATCGAGGTCTATACGTTTTTTGAATATTGATAAAAGATGAACAAAGTCAAATAATCGCCGATATTAGTTTTGTATGAGAATACTAAAACAGCAATAAAACTGAATTTATTGATTATAGTGAAAAAACCAAACCAATTTGGTTCTGACTGACAGCCTATCAAAAATTGGTCAACATTGGTTAACATTTCAGGTGATGAAATCGTTATCACCTTTTGTATGAAAAGCCGTAGGTTCACAGTCCTCTTAAGGTGAGTAGGACACGTACGTATCCAATGCCTCCGAGGCCCTGTGAGAGTTACCAGCTTTGCGCATACAAAATGCGGGCACCTTGTTACTTAGGTATAATAAATAGAGCCTGAGAGCGAGTTAGACATTCCTGAAATAGGTTCACGCACTTTAACGCAGTAAAAAATCTAAAGCAGGATTTCCGGGTAAAATAGTCGTACGCATGCGCGCCAACCCTTCGCGTACTACGGGAGCAAAGTGCGACCTTCGTAGGTCGCCGCCCCGCCATTCAGTCCCCTAGCGGCCGCCATTGATTTTCGACCGTCCGACCCACTACCACATGTGCCTCCACTCGAGCGCGAAAACTAGCCGGTTCACTTCGCAATTTTTGACACATGCCTTGGTACTGACCCAAGTCTAAGGGGAGGGTATTTAGACTTTTAGGTCATTGAGCCCAGCGCTTTTAAACGACAAACGTGTTCCGTATGAGAAGCTCCAGGAATTTAAAGCAGAAAAGTTAATCTACCCGGTAAGTAGATACTTTCCTTATTCTCTCGCAAATGAACCCCCACACTGGCCTATTTAAATATCTTGTACAAATAACTGCGGCCCTAACATGCATGCCACAAAGATAAATTAAACCCGTTTATCTCAATGACTATCTCTTTCGTCGGCACTAGTGTGAGTGAGACGCACTTAGAGATAAGACGGTCTATCTTATCTTTGTGTCATGCATGTTAGGGCCGCTGAATTTTCTTAACAAGACTTTGTAGTATTTTCCGCTTAATATTTTCTGGCTCCGTATTTACGTGAGTGCATAAGCCCATGTCCATGTACATAAGTCTATGTAAGCTTATTACGCCCACGCTTAATCATAATGCACTCACGTAAATAAGGAGCCAGAAAATATTAAGCGGAAAATACTTGTTTATGTCATGAATGGATTTGTAGCGTAAGCTAAAGGTCAGACAATGACCTCACCAGGGTACCTACGTGGGCTGTGGGCCTTGCCGGTTCCAGGTAGCTACGGATTTGTCTGGCGCCGTGATTCATTCCTAGATATCCGGTGACGCAGCCTCCTTATTCGTTACACTTAATACATTTTGAGCACAATTATCGAGGTAGCTCGATAATCGTTGTGTAGATAGTCTGCTGAGTTTCTTGCGTTGCTTCTTTTCAGTAACGATGGTCCTGTCCGAAGCGCTTGTAGGTACATCCATTTTATTTTTATATTATTATGTGACTGGTAATAGTACCCACAGATAGCCAACTTGCTGAATAAACGATTTGAATTTGAATGCACTATGCACCCGATGCAAAAACGCGTCCGATGACCAATCGGCTGACTGCATTGATTACGAAATTACAAATCGAACAATATTGCACTTTAGATTGGAATGCCGACCGTTGGAGTTTCGGCGTGTCTAAAGTCGCATCATGACTGCGATTGTTGTGCGAGGTAAAACATACAATAATAAATTACGTTAAGTAAAGTCATTTTAAAAATATGTTTTTTAGGAAAATCAATTAAAATTATTTAAATTTATTAAATTTGTTTTTTTGACGGAATCAGCGACGATGTTGTTTTTAAATATTTATTTTATTATAAGAGCCACCTGTCACTTAAATAATTTACTTCATTTCTACAATAAATGTAATTTGCTATAATATTAATTTGCCATTATATTTAGGTACCTGCAGAAAAGGAATTTTAGCCAACACTTTGTTTAGGATCTAGGAAAGTCAGTTTGTACAATAATATTTTCAAACTGACTTTCCTAGATCCTAAACAAAGTGTTGGCCAAAATTCCTTTTCTGTAGCAAGCAAGCAAGAGAGTTAGAGAAAAAAAATGTTGAATAAAGGCACTCTAATTTTAGGCAAGAATTTAGAGGTTAAACAGTAACAACTACAGTGCATTTATTTTCTTAATATCTCTCGGCAATCATCGCATTTCCGAATACAAACGAATGCAACTGATAGAAAGAAATCCGATGACAGAGGGAACACGAAGTTTGCCGAGAGACATTAAGAATATAGATGCACTGTATTAGTACATTTTGCATCTAGGGCCGTAAGAAGGGGATAACTAACGAGAGTCTGTTAGAAGCCCGACGCCGATAGGCGAGGGCTTTTATGACTCGAGTTTGTTATCCCCTTACTGCCCGTGAATCGTGATACACACAATGTTTTTCATCACATTTGCGAGGAAATGAAATAAAAATTAGACAAAAAAAGTATATATATTTATTTTATTTCCATTTTACATCGTGAATTATCATCAGGTGGGTGTTCATAAACTATAAATACCTACGTTGCGATCAGCGCGGGGCAGCTCCGCCGGCTTGCGGCTCGCGCGCGCCGCCGGCTGCGGCTTCCGAGCAGCTCCGCCGACCTGGCGCACTTAACTGCCCGCGGGAGTTCCTAGTCCCTAGTCCCTAGAGTCCCTAGGGAGTTATGCATTTTGTATGGTTTCGAACTCCCGCGGGCAGTTAAGTGCGCCAGGTCGGCGGAGCTGCTCGGGAGCCGCAGCCGGCGGCGCGCGCGAGCCGCAAGCCGGCGGAGCTGCCCCGCGCTGATCGCAACGTACGCTCAGTTTATGAACACCCACCTGATGGTAATTCACGATGTAAAATGGGAATAAAATTAATATATATATACTTTTTTTGTCTAATTTTTATTTCATTTCCTCGCAAATGTGATGAAAAACATTGTGTGTATCACGGGCAGTAAGAGGATAACAAACTCGAGTCATAAAAGCCCTCGCCTATCGGCGTCGGGCTTCTAACAGACTCTCGTTAGTTATCCCCTTCTTACGGCCCTAGATGCACAATGTACTATAATATGTTCATCATAAAGATGCGACACCCGACTAATGGATGTTTCTGTGACTCATTTTATCAAACCGCAAAATATTCAGTTACGTAGTACTAAACTTCTTTATTTATTTAATTTAAATTTACGTACTACACACCAGTATCCTGCGATGCTTCGACGAGAACGGAGTTATTGTTAATAATTTAATTTATAATTATAAACCAGTGAGAAGTTGCGTTATGCAGCGTTAAGGATGCAGGAAACAGTGAAAATAAGTGTTTATATATCAAACGTGTACAAGAGTTGCAAGGGATGTTATTTACGGAGCATAAAGAAGGTGATGCCCAAAAAGGTTCGTTTTTAGGGTTCCGTACGTCAAAAGGAAAAACGAAACCCTTATAGGATCACTCGTGCGTCTATCTGTCCGTCTGTCACAGCCAATTTGCTCCGAAACTACTGGACCGATTGAGCTGAAATTTGGAATACATATGTAAGTCGGTGACCGCAACACGGACGCGTGACGTAAATATATGGATTTTAAACATGGGGGCCACTTTTGGGGGCAAATCAGAAAATTAAAAAAAAGTTATGCAATCTATATTGTGTGACATATCAAATGAAAGGGCTTATTGTGAGGACTTTAAATATATTTTCTTCTGAATTTTAAGTAAAATAGTTTGGAAGTTATTAAGGAAAATAGGCGAAAATTGTCCATTCCCCCCCCTTATTTTTTAATAGAATTGTCAAATTTTTGTATATCATAATGAGGAAAATGAAATGCAAGTTTTATTGATGCCAATGAAATAACATACTATTATTAAACAGGTTTTTGTAACAGAAGCTTTTTACATTGTACCTATGATAATTTGATGATTCTTTGTAAGTATATACACCTTTATTCAGTGTTTCGTAACACATTGGTAAAATGTATCTTGCAAAGGGCGGGAATCGTTTAATTTTTCATTTAAATTCATTCGTTCACCGACCACCCCGATGTTTGAAGCGATATCTTTCTAATCATATTGGTTGCCGGAAAAAAAAACATAGGATTAAAGAAGCCGGATGCTTGGTAAATTTTAAGCGTTGAAGACCAAAAAAAATTCAACCATTGTTGTTATTTGTATCATTTTAACCCTGGATCAAGCATAGTTTATAGATAGAGTTGTTATTCAAATTGGTCAACCTTTTCATAGACCGCGGTTAGGACCTTTGGTAAAATAGGTTTAAAAATAGACCACAAATGATAGTGCGGTTGAAATGATTACACCAAAATTTAATAATGCCCCAAACTAGGTACTTATTCTCCGATACAATATCAACATACCGCCTCTGTACGGCACACAGATGCATAACGAAGTTATCAATTGCATAAACATTGGATCGGAAACGGACATGGCCTGCCCCAACGCGCTGCATCGTTGCACAATGCAATCCGTCATTATCGTGATTCAGGACGCGCCCATTCCGCCGCAGCTGCGACTGCATTCGCGCCAAATTATGTGGGCGAGGGTGTCAAATACTAATGACGAGAATGTAAATTATAGTAAACCCTACACGAGGCCCTTATTAAGCCATATTTACACATCTTTCTGTAAGGGGTCGGAGTTCGCTTCGCTGTGCGCTCTGCAGTTTGCGCCGGTCTGTCACGGCTCCGAAGACATTTATTATCGTTAAATCCTGTTAAACATTAGGGAATCTTGTTCATATGCTGTCTGGCTTTCTGACATTTTCCGCGGCGTAATTGCTATTATAATTTACTTCGCCCATTACCAGTATTGGAATACGCCAGCGGCCCTTGCGGCCTTGCATGCCAGACACGGGGATAAGTTAAACCCATTTATCTCTCTCTCTCTGAATATCTCTTTCATCGGCACTAGTGTGAGAGAGACACACTTAGAGATGAGACTGTTTAACTTATCATTATTTCAACCTTTCTAGGGCTGCAGAATAGTTGTTCGGGACCAAACTACCGATAGCCATACTGTACATCGGATACACAATTAGGTGACATTGCTTCGAATAAGGCTGTACTGTGTAAATAGGGCTGCAGTTTGGCAGCATGCCAGACACTCAGGCCCGAAGTGCCAACTAACAATCATTATGATGTAAGTTACAATTTTCCGTGTTTAGGTACTTTGAAATATTCGAAATGTTACCTCGTTTGTTATTTACTTGCTTTGAATATTGCGCAGTGCACATATCTATTTCGCTGCGCTTTGTATCACGATAAAATCCCATTTTAGACTTGCAAGTTGGATTTTGTTATGGTCAACTTGTTATAACCTTAGAGTTCAGATTGCCAAATTTACTACTTCTCTTTAACATAACTGCTTTCCTCTTGGGTGGAGGTTATATGTGAAGTAGGTACCGCTTGTAATACGTAGCGATACATAGCAGTGGATTACTCATTTGGATGCTCCGTAGTTCAAGAATTGACCGCGTATTAGGTATTCATGAATCTTTGTATTGTTTCAGTGCATGGCGCGAGCTCTGTACGACAACATAGCCGAGTCGCCGGACGAACTGGCGTTTCGGCGGGGCGATCTGCTGACCGTGCTGGAGCAAAACACCGGCGGCAGCGAGGGCTGGTGGCTCTGCTCGTTAAGAGGACGACAGGTCAATACCACTTATATATAAGTTATATTATTAACAGACTTCAAAAAAGTAAGGTCATTTCATTCAGACCATCGCATCGCCATATAAGCGAGCCGGTGATAGTATTTATGGCGATAGTCTGAATGATGTCACTGAAACGCAGAATGAACCATGACTGAACAACTTATGACTAAAATACGGAATTATTGCAACTTTTAAACTTGCTCAAAAATTTTACACGTGCAAAACGAGCCGCTGTTGTCGTCATTATTCGTCATTGTTCCGTCAAGTAACAAGATTCTTCAAATTAAATTTAAATTAATACTTTTCCTTCCTTAGAAATCTACCGTTCAATCAATCAACCGCATAGGTACCATTCGTATTTTGCTCAGACAAGACCAATTTGTAAACAAGACGTCATAAAACTAAAATAATCCATAGATGTATTATGTATTATGTAAAAGATGCACAAAGACAGATTTGCAAAAACAAAATTGGACACGACGCAGCTTAAGGCTACTGGAAACTGGATATAACTTTATTTATTTATTGCGTATGAATTAAGGTTACAAATTGCAGATAACATTGCTTACATAATTATAATAGTTTCACTTAACCCTACCCTCACAGGTGTACACACATTTAAAAAATATTTAATTAATATGTATAACAAATAATTCGAAATTCAAATACGACAATCACAAAATAATTCATTAAAATTATATTACAAGTTCAAGAATAAGTACTACTAATACAATGCAATTATACAAAGAAAAATTAAATTAAATCTAAACAACTATAAAATTCCTAATTATTATCATTAATAAAATCTTTCACATTATAATAGCATTTGCCCAACAGCCATTTTTTAGTCAATATCGCGAATCTATTTAAGTTTTCCCCTTTAAATGTGTCTGGCAATTTATTGAAAATCTTAACGCACATCATGTAACAATTTTTTGACGACAATTGTTTATATAAAACACTCATGATTATTTCTTCTATTTTCAACCGATTTCAAAAAGGAGGAGATTTTCTTTTCGGATGTATTTTTTTATATTTGTTAGCTCAGAACTCCATTCATAAACTGATTTGAAAAAATCATGTTTTATTCGGTACGGTTTACCTGCAAGTTGGTCCCGTTGTAGTCAAAATCGAGGTGTGATGAGAGGATCTATGAGTAATATATAGAACTCCTTAAATATTATAGGCACCCATATAGCAATTTTAGTATTTGCTGTAATAACTCAAGCAGTTACGTTTCAAAAGCATTATTAGTGAAGTGGAACTGTTGATGAAGGCCACAGGTAATCACCGGGACTAAGTAGGTATTTCACGGGTGGCGATTAGATGCCTGTAGAAGGTTCGGAAGCAACTTATGTTCACGAAAATCCATGTGGTAAAATAGAACCGGTGGTGAAGAACCAGGAGAACTCCTCAACGATTGACATCCTTGCAACTTGAATAGCCACCAATCACCATTTTCTAAATGGTGATGAGCAATTGGCATTATGCTATTGCTACTTGACGTAGTAAATGTATGTCATTATGTCACAGTGATTACGTGTTCTGATGTCACTTATTAACTAATGATGTCACTGCCGTTGCAGGGAATATGCCCGGGCAACCGCCTGCGCATCGTGGCGGGCGTGTTCGACGCGAGCGCCGCGCTGCAGCGACGGCGCGCGCGCCCGCCCGCGCCTGTAGCGCACCAGCCCCTGCCAGCGCAGCAGTCGCCAGCGTTCACTAAAGTAAGTCTCCTTTTTTATAGTAAGAGGGGGGCAAATGAGCGGGTTACCTGATGGTAAGCAATCACCGCTGCCCTTGGACACCCGCAACACCAGGGGAATCACGGATGCGTTGCCGGCCCTTAGAGAAAGGAGTAGGCTAAGATCCTTAGGTTGCATCGGTCCGGGAAAGTTGCTGCAGCAAGCTCGTTCCAAATTTTTACCGTGCTTCTAAGCCTTGTTTAGTTTGACCCAGTATTTCCAACCAGCGTTACTGGACTCCCGCGCTGAATCGGCGTTGGAATACGATGCCGTCCAGCCTGGGCCCCAGTTTTCTTCACTGGACTTGAAGAGAGGGCACGCTGACCCAGTACTTAAGCCCATATCCAAACTTTCGGTGCCAAGCAAAAGTTCCAGAAGTTGGCTGCAGGCTAAAAATACATAGAAATTCATGGATGCAGGTCATCGACGAGATTATACTCTTGCTAATATACTGCTAATGCTAATATACTGCGTCAGTTTTGAGCGCAGTACCTACCTACTACAACAGTAGTATTATATTATGTATTTATGCAGATGATTTAATTTTTCCTGTTGGTTTTCACTGTTATCGAAATGACGTGTACCTTATTTACCCTCAACATTAAAGGAACGACTTGATGGAAAATTAATATTGCCGAAATTAATTGGGTATTTTTGATTTCCAGATAGAGGAATGTTCACACTACGACGTACCTCGCGCCCCCATGCCGGTCCATCGGATCGGCACCTACGACTTCCCAAGGCCCGTTGGAGACTGGTACGCTATTAACTCGTTTCTATGCCATTCAACTACCTTGTTATATACCTACCTCAGAAACATTTGGTTAAGGAGGTTTTTATTTGAACTTGTGTTAATAAGCTACGACTACGACTAAACCCAAAGTACCTACCTACATTCATACCGTTTACAATAGCGGATTTGAGACGTCAAGTAATAATTATTTGCAATATTAAAAAGTCTCGAATTACCTTAATTATTTAACGAAAGGAACAGCTGTACAATGCAATAATATATAACTGACATTTTACATATTACTAAAGGCCTTCAAAACCGCCGTAGTGAGCGGCTATTTCGAGTATTCAATATTTACGAGGGTAAGGGTGCTTAGCTTAGATTGCTTGCAAATTGCAAAACTATACTTATAGGATAAATAACAATAAAATATTACGAGACTGCTTGATCTGACGACGGGGTAAGACAAAAATATTATGAAATGTCGCTATTCATTTAAACGTGTACTGTCATGGCAAATGTGACATGATCTAACAGCCTTGATCATAGAGTCACATTACAAAATTTCTCAAAACCCAATGCTGTAATCTTTTCCTTCTCCCTAGGTACGACGCCCCCCGCGCACCTCGCCCGGCCAGCGCCGACTCTGCCTGCAGCGGGTCGGGCTCTCTGACGTCAGCCACGTCCAGCGCGTCGGCCAACTCGGGCAGCTCACACTCCGCGTCCAGCACGTACGACGTGCCGCGGTCACGCGCGCTGCCGCTGCCGTGCGACGCCGCGCTGGAAGCCTTAGAGCGGTTACAGGCAAGTCTTAAACCATGTACCTACAAGACTAGTACTGCGCAGCTTCGGCCTCTTTTACCAAAATTGTGTTCACTGCAAATTCTTCCAGCTGTAATGCCAGTGGAGACTATAGCCATATGTGTTGTTTTTTTTCTATCTATATTTTAGACGCCTAATATAGGCCTAACGTGGCGGACGATTGGTTAAAAGTGCAGATATGTAGTTTAAAACGATACGCTGAACAAATGGCCATATGTTTTGAACAAACTTTTTTCCCCAGGAGGAAGCGTCAGCAGCGGTGTCCCGGCTGCTGTCGTACGTGACGCCGGGCTGGCGGCGGCGCGGCGCGCTGCGGCCGCGCGTGCTGGACGTGCGCGTGGCGGGCGCGCGCCTGCGCGCCGCGCTGCACGACCTCGCCGTCTTCGCTGACGCCACGCTCGCTAATGCGCGTGATGCGCAGGACAAAGGTAAGCACACGCGAGGACTTCAATAATATTCTCTAGGAAATAGAATGCTGCAAGGAATCGGCGATGACTTTGGATATCGTTAACACAATTTAAACGTTTATCATTTACCAGGCATCGCACTAAAGCTACGACCTCTCGTAAAAGCCCTGAAAGACGCAGAGCGTATAACGCACGAGGCGACGAGCGCGCTGGACGCGGGCGACTGGGCGCCCGAGCGGTTGGAGCGTGAGCGGGAGCCGACGGACGGCACGCAGGATGCCCTGGACCAGCTGGTCGCGTGCGCGCGGTCGCTCACCGAGGATGTGAAGCGGGCGGCTTCATTTATACATGGGAATGCGTCGCTATTGTTCAGGTGAGTTGCGGCATTTTTAATGGATGCTTACCTAGCAGTAGATAAACGACAGCGCCAAATCCAATAGCATTACGCAATAGCAAATTCTGAGGGTGGCTAGGCATTGTAACACAACGGTCATCTAACTGGATACGCCTGCATTGAAGGTCATCTTTTTATACATTATTATGAGTGACTGACAGACAACTTTGTATCTTTTCAACGCTGCCAACGACGTCAGGGCATACAGGATAAAAGAGTCCTACATGAGTTTGACGTAAGGTTGAAATTCTTGTTACTTCTTAGACAACTTTTGTATTTAACGTGGCGTTGAAGAGCTTCTTGGACTCTTATGCTCTTGTCACATGACTGTCAGAACTGTAGTACCAATAAAAGCCCAATAAGTTATGTCAAATATGTCGATCCAAGTGTTCAGGGTCTGAAGGTTGCTCCCCATTTGAATTTTCTTGCCAGTTACTTGGCAGACGGTAACTTATAATCATACTTCCAGATTTTAAAGCATTACCGTTTTTTAGGCGATCGGCAGGCACAGTCCCAGAGCACGAGTGGACGGAGGAGTATGACTACGTCCGGTTGGAGTCCCGCACGGCGCTGGGCCGGCGGAACGCGGAGATACGCGCCGCCCTTCCTGACAAGCTGCAGGCGTCATTTGACGCGCTCATTAGAGACGCTGACCACGCTGGAGAGGTAAGCTTGCGTTTATAAACCCGTATTTTTTCACAAGGAAGCTTCCTTTTGCTTGCTAACTAGTTCACTCTAAATCGTTCCTCGTTCTTACTTCTTCTCGATCTTGGATATTTGCCGGCCATGTTTCCAGGAGATTTCTCAGTTTTCAGATGATTACGCGGTTTATTTATTTTTTGGTCCTTTGAACCGGATTTCTAAATTTGATCAATATACAATAATAGCCTCCTCTGCTGCACTGGGAGTGAAGAAATAGCATAGAATGCGTGCAGATGCTTATCATCCTGGCATGTCGTAAAAGTCGACTAAGGGACGGGTCCTCTCCAACATGGTGGACTATCTGTATGGGCGATGGGCTGATACGGTTCATCATACCATCTTAGGACTAATTCATCGAACGTGGCCACAAGTAGTCTTGTGGCTCTGCCCACCCCATTAGGGATTTAGGGCGTGATAATATGTATATAATATGTACAATAATAGCCAGTCAGATTCAGGAACTTGAAAAATTAAACCTGTCGTCCTTTGTCCGTACTTGCTGCGCCGTTTTTGCGGCCCACCTGATGGAACGTGGTCACCGCCGCCCATGGACATCTGCAACACCAGAGGTGCTGCCAATGCGTTGCCAGTCTAGGGAGGATGGGGAATGGGGATGGGATGGGGACGAGGGAATAGGCCTCCGGATCTCGTCCGTCACCGTACGAAACGCAATAGCAAGCTATTACTTTACGCCGATATTCTGTGAGAGTGTGGTACTACCCCGGTCGAGCCGGCCCAGTCGAACAGTAATCATCTAGTGAGGATTACTGTTTGGCTCTACCACTACCGAAAACCAAGTTACTTACTTCTTCGCCTGGTTATAGCTAGTTGGGCTAATATTGGTAGTTTAACCTTACCATGTGTTATCACTAGGTCAGCGCAGTAGCGGCTGCGACCCGCCTACCGGTCGACGACCAGCAACTCGCTGCATTCTACGCGGCGCAGGCGGCGACGTACGGGGCGCATCTAGCGACGGCCGTGGAAGCATTTCTGCGTACTGTCGATATGGGCCAACCGCCGGACGTCTTCCTCGCACACGGAAAGTTTGTGGTGCTGAGCGCGCATCGGATCGTGCACGTTGGGGATACCGTTCACAGGTGAGATTATTGAAATACTGGCATTCGGCATTCATTATTTTTTCGACTCGTCATTTATTGTAAGCATGAGATAAATGATATATGTTATGTATGTATGTAAACTCTTTCTTGCACATAAAAGAAAACAATAAAATTCTGCATTATGACAAAATCAGTGTACAAAGGCGAGCTTATCCCTAATGGGATCTCTTCCAGCTAACCTTGTAGTTGACGAGAGAAGACAATGCGTGGATAGACAAAAATTACAAACAGCCAAAACAATAACAAACTGAACATTATAAATAAGTGCTATATATCAATATCTACACATATAATAAAATCGTAAAGGGGAAAATATAGATATATATTTTAAAATTACCTAAATTTTAATTAAAATAAAAAGTTGAAGTGGAACAGCTAATATTAATTCCAGCATTTAATTAATTTGTTATATAGCAATAAGATATACTTTTGATAGTGGGGCCCGTTAAAATCCTTCCGTTGGTCGTCGCCGAGCGTCGCGATTGCCCCGTCGTTGAATAGTAATTTTGTTACACTAAATTTCACTGTTTGTTCCTATCCATAGTATCACTGCATCCTTTTCGTCAACAGGAGCGCTCAACACGCCGGCCTAAAATCCAGAGCACTCCGATGCTCCGACGCGCTGTCAGACGCGCTGGCCGTCACCGTGGCCAAGACGAAGGCGGCGGCGCAGCAGTTCCCGTGCGCGCGCGCCGTGGCGGAGATGGCCGAGGCGGCGCGAGCGCTGGCGGCGCGCGCGCAGGAGCTGCGGCGCGCGCTGGTCCGCGCCGCCGAGCCGCCGCGCGCGCCCGCGCCGCTCACGCCCGCCACCGCCGTGGCGCCCTCCGCGCCCTCCTCGCCCCTCACGCCGTGCACCCCGCGCAACCCCTCTCCCCCCTCCCTGGCCGCTTTGCAGATATAATCCCTCCCGATAGTGCACCCGAAAGACGAGAGGCGACGATGTGCCGGCCGCCTCGATATGCTATTTGGTATAGGTACCGTGAAATACCGCAGGCTTTTGGGCGACTAAGGCTGTGAAGATACCGCGTTGGCTTAATAGGTACCATATGGACATACGAGTTTTAGCTCCGGTTTACGAGAAATGAGACGCAACGTACTATAAGGATTTTTTAGATGAAAAATCAATGGTCATTTTAAAGTTGAAGAGATCAGACGCGACGATCAATTATTATGTCCGATACGTCCGTCATGTTGAAGATGCAAGTTATAATTAACATTGAGACAATTTGAGCGCACGAGTGCGTTTAGTTTGAAAACGCATCATTTACCAAAGAAAATTATCGACTTAATGCTACGAAACACACGTGACTGCCATATGATGACGAAATAGTTATAATTAATGTTAGCGTAAATATGATTATCTACTTACAATAAATTGAAGGCTGCCATTAGAATTTTTTAGGGTTCCGATACTTGGACTGCATGAACAGAATAAATAGGTTCAGTATACACTAAAGAGCGTGTATCAATTGAAGGCCTCTGTGTCGCTTTTGAATTGGCAAGTTTAATAACTTGATGAGTGAGGAGCAACCCTTCAGAATGCATTTTTGAAAGAGTGATATCGGAATCTTCAATTGGATCAACGTACAGATGTAGTGCATAATTAGTTTCCATCGTGTTTTATCGGAAAATTTCGTATTTCTCGTGCTCTCTCAATTAGCTTCAGCAGGCCCCCAATTCTCGGAACATTCGAGATAATCTCAAAATCGAGATTAAACGTCAGTGCATACAATCATTTGACACAACTGTATGAATCTGACGTTAACAATCAACATTATATCGAATGCATCGAGAATTGGGGGCCAGTACCCATTATACCATGCTGTCATTTTTCATTTTGACATTAGACAGTAAATAATAAAGTTTCATATTAATGAATATAAACATGTCACTCATTGAATACAATAATTAATTGACACTTCGGGTCCCGTCGTCTTCCGATTGAGATCCGAGTTTTACCGATGGAAACATATTATTCACTATATCGTAGTTATTACGCTTCGGCGCATTTATTTAACTGTAATCACAGACCATACATCCTAAAGACACCGCTTAGCCTAACTTTTACTAGCAAATAACGCTGCCATACTTGCGGGGTGCGGGGCGTTTTTTAGAGCGCTGTGATTGGTGCGTTCGAGGTTATGCGTTACTCTTGCCGGCCTATAGCTCCGCTGCCTAGTTTTTTGACTCTAATGTTGGCAGCGGAGGTCGTCCGGCTATGCGGACACTACAGGATATATGGTATGTGACTGTGAGCGACATGGAACGTTATTTGCGAGATTTAAATTGCAGGATGCTCATTTGCCATAGTGAGTTGAGTTGTCCGTCCAGATTTTATACAATTTTGCAACAGTTAGTAAACTGGTAGAATGTGTACGTGTGAACAGTTCTATTCCCAACAATTACCTTACCTTACTTCTTCAAGGACTACGTTGTACGACTAAATCATAGTATAAATAGGAAAGTAGTTCAACTCCGGCCCTTTAGGAGCTATTGCTACCTACCATCACTCGGGTGCGCTCGGCAGCGTCCGGGAACACTCGGGTGAGCTCGGCAGCGTTCGGGAACGCAGGCATCCCCCGACATTTGCGCGTACGTAGAAGGCGCGTTAAATTTTATGCCATCAAAAATATAGTATCAGCATGAAACTTTCAGAATTGATATTATATTATTGTTGGTGCTATTCTTAATGCTGGTGCCATTTTAATTTAAGACTAATTATTCCGTTCTGTAAGAACATTGATGTTCCTGAAACTTGCCTCACGAGACCTCTACAGAAAACTCGGGAATGGAGAGAAAGGGGAAGAGAAAATTTGAGAAAAGCACGGGCAATAGTCTTGCAGAAATAGAGCTATGATCCTAGATTCCCAATGACTCGACGATTAGCTATACGCTCAATTTATCTATCGAACTGTATTATGTTAAAAGAGTCCACCAGAGCCATACTTAGCGGGCGTTCTACTAGATTATTTAAGTGAAAAATACATTTCTGCACAAATACACAATAACATGTCTCCATTACAAAATATTGCATTAAGTACACACATACATTACAGCCAATATTTTTACACGCTTTAAGTAGTTTCACCTGTAACTAACTATCAAACAATGTAATAAAATTTTAGAAGTCAATCGTAACCTACTTCTAATTGTCGTAACGATTTGAAACTATACAAGTGTATGCAATTTGGATGACAATACAATTATTTGGTACCATCGAACTGCTCTGACTATGGAGCCAGGAGGTGGATAGTGGAACTCTTCAATGACTACTGTTTTGACGAGTCCAATATGAGTTTGTACCTACCTTGGTGATGATCTTTTGTACTTTTCAATGCGTTATAGACAAAAGCGTGATATTTTAGGTTTTGTGAACTATAATTATTGAATTTCATTCAATTCCATTTAAATATTTGAGAAAAATGCGAAGTTGTCAGCTCAGATTTGTAATAGGCCTCTTAAAGCTGGATTTAAAAATAATTCAACACCCGAATTCTCAAAATTATTGACTTCTGTAATATAAAAAAAAAACATGCTTCATCTTTTAATAAGACCGAAGTGATCTGGAATCTGGTGGACCTTTGAAAGATTGTCTTATAGACTTGTGGCTCATCACTTAATCTTTCCCTACTACAATAACATTGTGTATGGATGTAGGTACTTACGTTTTGTACTTTATACATATGACATAACTAGATAGAAGTAGACTACTTATGTAAAAAGCATGTTGTAAATTAGCAATGTGTAATATATTTCAAATAGGTGTCGTAGTTTAGTTAGTTATAGATGGAAATTGTACAAATGCATATTTAAAAATATTAATTTTAATATCGAATTATAATTTATCATGTAAAATGCAATTAAATAAAATATACAAATTTTCGTATCTAAATTCGTGTAATTTCATTTCATATTATCCTTATTATAAAACATTAACAACGAAACATCGATCGACCGCGTTTCCAACCATGAGTAAAAAACAATGAAATACTAACAGGGTCATACACACGTTTAGGTTCAGAACTGTCCCCTCCTGTTCCCGAAAGTTAAGGACCCTGAGGCCTGATATTTTTGCTTGTAAAATTAAGCAATCGTTTTCTTTAACTTTTGGCCACAGGAGGGCCAATTTTTGTTTCTCGTATTGTGTATTACCCCACATGGTCTCAGGTCTCGTCGTATTGGTGTAGATACCTGTGCGCCGGCTGTTCTTCAGGGATGGGCAGCAGCGCGGGGTGCGCGCGCGGCAGGCGCAGCGCCGCCGCGGCCGCCGCCAGCCGCGCCGCGCGCAGCCGCAGCGCCGCCTCCACGGCGCGCGCCTCCCGCGCCTCGGCCTCCGCGGCCATAGCCTCTTCCACACGCTTTCTTTCTAGCTGCAAATACAAACTTATACAACTAGTATTCCCAAACTTTGTTGTTGAGTATAACTGAATGGTACGGTCCCCTCTTTCCCAGCTGTACCATTAATGGTACTAGTGGGACAAAGGTGCCCAGTAGTACCATTAGTGGTACTAATCAATGGTACAGCTGGGAAAGAGGGGTGCGGTCTATAGGCACTCAATAGTATCGCTTATTCGTGTTAGCACTGTTAGTCATTATAATTAAGAAAAAAAATATTTATTAATAGAAAACCAACAGCAATTACAAACCATTTGGAAACTTTACTTGAATTCAAAAAAAGCTAATTACAGGTTCTCACTAATAGCAACATATACACGACGAGGATATGATTACATAACTGTCATTATTATTATTTTGGGATAAAGTAACTCTTATTTTCTTGCATAGCTTTTTCTAAATAATATAACAATGGAACCCTCCATTGAATTATGATTCTTAATAAATTTGGAGTGACAATGTTCGTTTTTAGGGTTCCGTATGTCAAAAGGAAAAACTGAACCTTTATAGGATCACTTGTGTGTCTGTCTGTCTGTCACAGACAATTTTGTCAGGAACGAATGGACCGGTTGAGTTGCAATTTGGTACACACATGTAAGTCGGTGACCGCAACACTGACGCGTAACGTAAATAAATGAATTTTAAATTTTAAAGGGGCCACTTTGGGGGGTAAATTGGAAAATTAAAAGAAAGTTTTGGAAGCTTTATCGTGTGACATGTCAAATGAAAGGGCTCATTGTGAGAATCTTAAATATTGTTTTTTTTTTTTAGTATTTTAAGATAAATAGTTTGGAAGTTATTTAGGATAATAGGAGAAAATTGACTCCCCACCCCCTTATCTCCAAAACGACTGGGCCTTAAATTTAAAAAAATTGTTATAACCTATAGATTACAGGATAATTCGCACTTGTCCGGTTTTTTATACTCACCCTGGCAGTTTCCATTTGGTAATCTAATAATTCTCTTTTTAACTTGATTATTTCTTTATTTTCTTGACTACAGGAACTTGATCGAGTAGAATCTGAAACAGATCTTTTTGTAATGAAATAAACGACAATATTACTTATTTTTCATCACACTTGCTCGGAAACGGTGCTATTACGTAGGCGTATAGAGCAGCTTGAGCTAATTTAGCTGCTCTATACGCCCCGCCGTCAGCGGGAGTCTAAACCATACAAAATCCATAACTCCCACGGGAGACGGCGGGGCGTGCGCCGGGTCCGGCGGGTTGCGCGCCAGCTCCGGCGGTGATCGTTTTCTTATATAAGTAGCATACAACAGACACGACATAAAGTTTATTCTCACCACCTGATGGTAACTCACGGCGTATTTTTTTTTGTCAATGTTTTATTTAATTTCCTCGCAAATGTGACGAAAAACATTGTGTGTATCACGGGCAGTAAGGGGATAACAAACTCGAGTCATTAAAAGCCCTCCCGCCTTCAGCGTCGGGCTTCTAACAGACTCTCGTTAGTTATCCCCTTCTTACGGCCCTAGATGCACAATGTACTGTCGCGCGTCGAGGAATATGTGGGAACGGTCATCAACGCTCAAGGCTAAAAGAAAAATGCAAGGCTGTGAAAAAAAAAATCTTTTGACAGGGTGCTCCTTTAGCACATTAGTGATAAATCACGAATGTTAAGCTTCGCCGAATACACGCCCGTGATACTTTTATGTCCAGTTATTTTATCTGTATCTTAACCATAAAGATCAGGTTAAAGAACTATCTTACCAATTCCAGAGTCACTATTCAGAATAGTGCTAAGCGGGTCTGGCGCATAATGATTGTGGTTAGTGTCAGAATTATGGCGGTCGTCGTCATCTTCTACACCGTTATCGACCTCGAGCTCAAATACTGGCTCAGACTTAATCTTCTGCAATAAAAAGAGAATTAAAACAGAAGAACACGGATAGAAGACTCTGAGTAGAGTGTATATCATAGTTTCGACTACGTACTCTCGGAAAATCATGGTATCGAATGTTCGTTGGCTCGACTGTTACTGGATCGAATATTCGCTGGGTCGAAATACTTGTGGCCGAAACATGTTAAATCGACAAAACGTAATCTAGAATTGTATAGTTTCGATCAGTGGTGTATCGAATATTCATTGGCTCGACTGTTATTATAATGAATATTCGCTGGATCGAAATACTTGTGGCCGAAATATGTAAAATCGATGCACTGGCTTATATAACTTTCATAAGGATAAGGTAAACTTTTGTGTAATGTTGTCGTTTTTTTTGATCTCGTATGACATGTAATATGTAAAATAATAATAATTTATTATATAATAAGTCTAAAATTATTGAGTAATAAAGAGTTTTATTTAATTGCCCTTTTTTATTTCTAATGATAGTGTTTGAGATCTTTTGTCAATTGAAATATCAATTTCGATTTGACGATTTATTGTTTCTACGCTTTTCGATCCAGCGAATATTCGATCCAGTAACAGTCGAGCCAATGAACATTTTTGTCTGAGATTTTCTATAGGATGACAATCGAAATATCAATTTCGATTTGATGATTTATTGTTTCTACGCTTTTCGACCCAGCGAATATTCGATCCAATAACAGTCGAGCCAACGAACATTCGATACCATGATATTCCGAGAGTGCGTAGTCGAAAGTATGATATACACCCCTCTGAGTAGAAATTTGTCCCTCTTGCAGCTAAAAGTTAACGAAAACGACGGGTTAAATTCACGTTATTTTTATACAGGCCAAAACTATGCCCTAAATATAGTCAAAACAAAAAAATCAGCTCTCAGGCACCAACTTTCGGGAACAGGAGAGGACAGTTCTGACCTTAAAAATGTGTATGAACCAATAGCAAACCAGCCTGCCTATATTCGTCACTAGCATTGTAATAGAATTTGTAAATAAAATAAAATAGAAAACTTTTCTGGCGTGATCGAGTAACAAACATCCATCCAAACTTTCGCATTTATAATATAAGTAGGATTTATTGTTCCAATTCACTTCCAATAAGATACAATCAAAATTTCTAGCTTGACAAATAACAACTTAGTACTTGGTCTCTCAGGCTGATTGGTAGAACATAAATAAATACCAAAATTACCTTAGATTATAGAAGTAAAAGATACACTGTAAATTAATTGAACCTACGACTGTAATGATACGCTGCTCTCGCAAACATCAGCGCCCTAATGAAAAAACAAGATGGCTGTATTTTATTAGTACGTAGATTTCAAATATGGTTCTTCGCCTTACGTCAGCCAGTGACAGTATGACCAAATTAATAAGATTATAATAATGCTGTCACAAATAAACACTAAATTGCCAATATTATTTAGTTGCATAACCTTAGAGGCCAAACAAATGCGCATGTGTTTTGTATGAATCCGTGTGGCCTGTAGTTGACGTTTTAGGCGGCATGGCTTGACTGACATGGCTTCAACGTTTACTCTATTAATATTATATACTCTAAGAAAATTACCTTAGAGCTTTCATTGACTAATTTCTCATGTTTTGTAATGTTCAAATCAAAGTTCTTGACAGCATCCTTGATGCCCATGGTCTTGGCGATGGTTTTCATGTTATTGAACTTAGTGCGGAGTACCTTCTGTGACCTTTTCTGCGGACTCTTTTTATTGAAAACATCTGTTATCTGAAATGTTTGAATAATAGAGATTTTTTTGCATACAATGTAGTAATATATTTAATTTACACCATAAAACAATATATCATAAAACCTCCATAATGTAATCAAAAAATGACCGGCATTATGACAACCTGTACTGTAATGTTATTACAGTATCGAATTAAGTATCGTAATGGTCATAACGATACAGATATAAGCTACAGGCCGGCGCGCCGCCGTCACCGTGTAGATAAAGTTATGTATGCAACTCTGCATAATTTCGCCTTAAAACACACGTGCGATCTTATTATGATACTTGCTTAAAAGCTCATTTCATAAAACCACACTAGTGTTTTAAGGCCTATCATTATTAAACTGTTGCATAAACTACTATTGTAGTTAAAAATTAAATTGATTTACATACCCTTTTCCAGGCCTTATTTTTTAATCCAATAGAATGTGAGTTGTACTCTTTAGAGAACACATAGCTTTTCTCTTTTCTGACACATTCCAGCAGAAGGCTGCATTCTTGTGGTGCAAAATTAAGTGAGCGATTTGTTCTGAAAAATAACAAATATTTTGATAATTCTCGTTTTCTTATCTTACCATCAGGAGTTAGCCTGTTACTTACTACTTAATATCAGAATTAGTTTAGCTGCTTACATAACTGGTGACTTTTTTTAACACACTTGTATTAGGTTCACTTGTAACTAACTAACAAACAATGTAATAAAATCTTTAAAGTCAATTTTAACCTACTTCTAATTGTTGTAACGATTTAAAACTGCGAGTGTAAACAATTCGGATGACAATACAATAATTTGGTACCCATCGAAATGATGTGACAATAGAGCCAGGAGGTGGATAGCGGAACTCTTCAGTGACTACTAGTAAACCCCTCGAATTTGGGCTCATTTAGTTTGTTTTAATGAGTCTAATAATACATTATAATACATTAATACTTGTAATACATTATACCTTGGTGATGGATGTGTTTTGTAATTATTAGTGTGTTACTGACAACAGCTTGTCATTTTTAGTTAATATGTACTATGATTATTATTAAAGGCATGACAATGGCTGTGAACTTATGCTAAAATATGATGCTACATTTTAGCATTGGCAATGTACAGTTAGGTGAAACACAACTTATCCATTTTGTCATTATTTTGTAAATAGTCAAAAATTCTTTGAAATGCTTTGACAATCTCCCAAACCCTAGTAGCTAAGCTGAGATATGTTATTCATTTACCTTCTTTCATCATCTCCATCTGAAAATAGATATTTTAGATTAATTTAATACAATAATTTCATTATAAATATCATAGTATAATTTATCATTTACATAGATATACCATTAGAATCATCAGACTCCTTATCCTCACAGCTTTCCCAATAAGATTTCCTTTTCAAATTTTGACTTAAATGTTCATCATTTACAACTGCTTCTGCAATAGATATCAATATTCATGCTTTATAATAATACAATACAAAAATAATATAAATGATTGATTACGCCGTGGCAATTTTGATCAATTGTATTGTAACCACTGATAATGTATGCTCACCATTCAAATCATCATTATCATCCAATATTTGAGTGGGTTCTACTCCTACATTCTCAACCTCACTCATCATGGACACTATTTGCCTCGACAAGTCATTGTAACCACTATTATTCGCATCAATCAAATTTTTTGAAAGTTTCCTTGCATCCTTTTTGAGGTTCTCCCATTTTGTTTTTAATGAATCTATGCTTCTTTCATGTTTGAATCCCCGACTGTTGAACATTTTAGTTATTTTTTCCCAAGACACCTCTTTTGCCTGGTTGACAGCAGAATTTGTGGATTTATTTAGAATAGTATACTTGTGCCTTTCTATCATATTTATTAGTGTTTGAACTTCATTCCTAGTGAATGTTGGGCTCCTGTATCTCCTGAAATCAAACATTTTGAATATATGTATATATATTAGAAACTAGTTCAATTGTTTCCTGAGCTATGTTAAGTTTTTGTTAAGACACTCACGATAAAACAGAAGGTTTTTCTTCTTGTGTTTCCTCATCCATTCTTAAATGTTATTTCTGAACCAAGAGATAAAAAGTTTTCTATGCTAAACTACTCAAAATAATATCTTTTAGTAATTAAAAATATATTTATCTGAAAACCACCTCGAAACTATTTTCAATCCGTTGGTTGTTTTGTTTTGACAATTGAATCCAAATTGACGTCTGCCTGTTGACTTGACATCTTTTACTGAGGGGCTAGCACACTAGATTTTATCGCGCACATAAAGCATCCGCCCTTTCGCACCCGCATATTCCTTAAGGATATGTACCACGTCAAATCCGCAGTACATCAATTTTATTTTTCAAGTTTTGTTTCATTCGCACCAATGAACAGCAATGAGTAATTTTGTACGAATAATGATTTAAAATATACAAATTGTGTGATTATTAATAATTATTTAGTAGGCATGTGAAATAAAATCAAAACCTGATTTGACTACTCGAGTCATAACCAATCAATATGCAGTATTTAAAACGGTCCGGACACATGGGAATTCAATCAAGAATATTTCCGTGGGAATAACGGTTACGACATTTTTTTTTCAATCGAAAAATCGAGGAAAGTACAAAGTTATAGTAAATACATTTTCTCATTATAAAAGTACTATGGCACGGAAAATTTTTTCGCTGTTTCTTGTAATTTAATCAACTTCCGGTACAAATAACAAGGGCACAGCACATAACACATGTAATCTTAAATGTCATTTATGTCCTTTAAAAGAACGGTAAAGCGGTTTTATTTTTTATTACGCTTATGCGAAACGACTAATACCACTATACTATTCAATTTCAGCGAAAAATATACAAATCGATATATTGGGTATACATCCTTAAAAAGTGACAGAGATACTTTATGTGCGTGATAAAAGCTAGTGTGCTACCTCCACACAATACATACAATACATTAATGGGGTGGGAATACATTATCACATTATCAGACGCATCCGTCAGCCCCGGCTGACTACTGACTATCGAAGTGATAGCGGCTGCTGCCATTTATTTGCTCAGTATATTTTATAGGTTTTTTTATATAAATAGATAAAGAAATAAATAAATATAACCATCATCGGAATGTGCATGAAAAAAAGTCGTCAAAAGTCTCAAGTTGTCCCGTTGACCTAGAATCATGAAATTGGGCAAGGAGTAATAACATCTTTTAGGACAAGTAAAGGAAAAAAATCTGAAAACCGTAAATACATCACATCACAAAAAAAGTTAGTTGTGATAAACATTGTCGCGTAACCAAAAATCCACCACGCACGACGCACGACTTTCTTACTCAATCGACCGCGGCCGTGCGACTGAATCGTTGGGCGAACGTGTACCATTATCGCGATGCATCGGTACGAATTCCTTTGATGTACCGACAACTGCCTGATTACTCACGAACGGGGGCGTGATTACCCTAGGGCCAAGGGGGCCATGGCCCGGGGCGGCAGGCTGCGAGTGGCGGCCAAGCCAATGTCTACATTATTTTTATTACTTAATAGGGCGGCAAAGCTAACGGGCCGCGTTCCGCGGACTAAGGCCTCGTCTTCACGGACGTTAAAAAAACGTCCTACTGGTACAAATGGGTATTCAAACATGCATTTATTGAAAGAGCAGCGCTCTAGCGCTTTTAACCAATCTGAATGCCTAGCACACTAGTTTTTATCGCGCACATAAAGCATCTGTCTCTTTTTAACTATATGCGGGTGCGAAAGGGCCGAATGCTTTATGTGCGCGATAAAAATTAGTGTGCTAAGCCCTCTGTGTTCGATTTTAAGCGTTAGTCGGTCTACGTTTGATCGGATGTGGCATGTTGTTTTATTCAAACACTTTTTTTAACGGATGTTAAAAAAAACGTCCATAGAGACATGCCCTATGTTTAGAAAACCTTTGTTGGTTGAAAATACGTTAGCCGTTAACGTTGTCATAATGCAAAGGTTTCAGTGATATACTTATATTACCCAACCCAATAAATGAAACTTTATGTAATTTACTAATATTTATTAAATTTGCGTTAGGAACTAACCATGAAAAATCATAACGATTATTCAGTAATCGATTGTATCGATATAAGCTAGTGATGATGCTCCTTCCTTTTGCGAATGACAGATAGATGTCACGAATTAAAATAAGTACTGTATTTTTAGGTTATGATATAAAATTGGTAATTTTGGCTTTACTTTATGCGATATACGAAAAACGTGGATAAACCAGTATCCTAAAGTTGAAAATTTCATCTAAGTACGTAAAGCTGTGTTTTGTTTAATTTATAACACGAACTTAAGTAATTTCTTCCTAGATTTCATACGATTTTCAGAACTGAATTGTTCAAAATGGCGCTGTTTCTCTCTGCGTGAACGACTTCTCTCCTTAGAATATTTTCTTACACACTGCTCAGACTGATTTTGACTGATAAATTTAATTTAATATAAGGCGTATTTTTTTGTAGTTTTATCTGGTAAATTGACTACATACATTTGTGTTCCAATTTATAAAACTCGTGCTTAGTTTGAAATGAAGGAAGTGATATTAGCTATTGTAACCTGCGTATGTAGTGTATTGTTAGTTTTTGTTTTTGTATTGATTTGTAAGTAGCCCATTTCGCTTATACTATTTGTGTACTAATTAAATGCAGTATTTTACATGTTAATAAGGCAAGTAAAACGTGTAAAATTTGGTATTTTGATGTATTTATCTTTGTTCTTTGTTGCAGGTTGGTACATCGTCTGGAAGTGTTGTTTGTCCAAGTTCCGTTTCGTGCGTGAATTGTTGGGGGGTATGTCAGATACCCCTCCAGCGTCAGAAATTAGGCAGCCTAAAGCAAGGAAAACCAGGAGGGAATAATTTATTCAAGTGCAATTTATACTAAGGTGAGTAAACTTGCTTCAGTCATCTATGGCACGATATATTCTGTCATTAATTGGGGTTTTATTATTTTAAGGTCAAAATGAATATTCGCTGTGCTCGCCCAAGTGATCTGATGAACATGCAGCACTGCAACCTGCTGTGCTTGCCAGAGAATTACCAGATGAAATATTATTTCTACCACGGCCTGTCCTGGCCACAGCTGAGCTATGTTGCTGAAGATGGAAAAGGACACATTGTTGGTAAAGATACCTTTTGAATAGCTAAGTTTTAACAACTTAAAAATTTTATTGGCATGTATGGTTGAGACATTTAACTGCTGAGTCACTTGATAGCATTCTTATTTTAACCATTTCTGCTCACCAGATGTCTGTGTTTTATACTGAATGCACAAACTGAAATTTAGTAGCCGTTGTGCTTATGGTGAGGGAACTTGTACATTTACGTAACTAAATGTGTAGACAGTGACCCAAGTAATAGAGTTCTCATTTCAGAAGGGTAGCAGAGTGGTTATAATAAAAAAACTTTATTGAAAACAAAAGAATTACTGTGATTTTAAATTCACTAAAATAGCCTAGAAAAATTAGGTGTATTTGTTTGTTATAATATTGTTCTAATCATAATTTTAAATAAATGTAGAAAGAGCAGTCAGGATCCATTAGTGCTATTTATGAAGACCTGCAATTGGAAGCTCAAATGAAATTTATTTAAAACTAGCTTCCGCCCATGACTTCATTCTCATGGAATTCGGTAAAAAATTACCCTATTTCCTATTCCAGGAGCTAAGGTCTATTTACGTTTCATGACAATCCGTTCAGCCATATGGAGCTGAGTGGTAACAAACATACAGACACACACACACACACACACACACACACACACACACACACACACACACACACACACACACACACACACATAAAATTCTAACCAGATGAATTTATAATCCAAGTTTGCCCATTTGCCATTGCCAAGTAGTGCCCATTAGCTTATAAAATTAATGAATTCCTCTGGTTAGAATTTTTTCATTTGATGTAGATTTATGCAAAATTGGGGCCTTTTTGAAAAATTGTGATACACATCTAATAGCGCATTTAATCAGGAGTAATAATCATTAAGATTTTTATGATATTTCTTTTATCCCAGGAAATAGCAATCAGAAAACTGAAATCAAATCGAAAAAGTCGATTTATTTTTAAATCGTGAATATCTCGAAAATCGTGCTAATTTTACTAAACCTATTTTGGGTTATTTTAATAGCACGCACATGGTCGTATCTACACGAGGTTTTCATTTGGACCTCTATTAACGGGACACCTGCATGTATGTATAGGTAGATTATGATTAAAACAATATTATAACAAACAATTGCACCTATTTTATTTTACATTATTTGTTGTTACAAATATTGAATTAAAAATCAATGCAGTCAGGTTTTTTGTTTTTTTTTTTTTTAATTTTTTTTTCTGTTATGGAGTTTTGAAGATGTTTACCTATTTGTTAGTATTTGTATTGTGGTAAATAAAGAAATAAAAATATGTGTATTTAATTCATATGTTATTTGTCTTCGACAGGATATGTTCTGGCTAAGATGGAAGAAGATGGTGAAGACAACAGACATGGACACATAACATCCCTGGCAGTGAAGCGGTCACATCGCCGTCTCGGTCTTGCTCAAAAGCTCATGAATCAAGCTTCGCTGGCTATGGTGGAATGCTTTCAGGTGTATATAATATTCCCAATATAAATAGCAATACTTAAAAAACCCGCCAAGTGCGAGTCGGACTCGCGCACGAAGGGTTCCGTACCATTATCTATAATCAAGCAAAAAGAATCACGTTTGTTGTATGGGAGCCCATCTTAAATATTTGTTTTATTTTAATTTAATTATTTATTTTTAAAGTGAATATATATAATTAAATATTCTGTGAATATTTCAAGCATCTACGAGCTAAAAAATCACGTTTGTTGTATGGGAGCCCCTTTAAATATTTATTTTATTCTGTTTTTTAGTATTTGTTGTTATAGCAGCAACAGAAATACATCTGTGAAAATTTCAACTCTCTATCACGGTCCATGAGATACAGCCTGGTGAAAGATGGACAGACAGACGGACAGCGGAGTCTTAGTAATACGGTCCCGTTTTACGCTGGCATGTAGTTTTTAAAAATAACTACATGCCAGCAATCTAGTTCACATCATATTAGCATTAAGATGTAAGCTGTTGTAGCAGTATAAACAAACAGTTCAGTATCTATATCATAGTTCACAAACTCTAACGATTCGGTTAGCATATCATCGACTTAACGTAATGAAAAGCTAACTAATTCGATTCAGATAATTCGACTAAGCACAATTACTAAATCTGAAAGCCCTCGTTTGGATTTCCCCTTAACCTTTTGAACGCCCCAGTTGGCTGTAGCTAACGGCAGATTGCCGCGCCCCTGACACCACGATATGCCGTTTTCCATACATTTGCGTCGGCTACAGCCGTCGTCGATCGCCCGTGGCACGCTTTTTCGCCGTTAGCCGTGGCGTTCAAAAGGTTAAAGTCTGGTATCGAATGGTTTCAACCTACCTATTACAGTCATTAATCTATTGTACTGCAATTGTGCAATGGGAGCGGTTAACAAGTTCAAAAAGGTTTCCATTACGATATGGTAACACATTCAACAGGGAAACCATAACGAATGGGTAACCGAATAATAGGGTTTCCCGGTCCTTTCACCAGTGCCATGCCTCGGAAAAACTACCCCCTTTTTAGGGTTCCCTTCTGTTCTTATAGCTAGAAAAATGCCTATTTATTTTATTTTTATTATATAGAATTTGTTACATTTAGAAGACTGGCGTGTGAGGTCACTTATACACATTATCTAATCATGACTGGTGGTGAAAGGGTTAAGTATGACCAGTCATCAATTATTCATTGTTTCAGGCAAAATATGTTTCACTCCATGTCAGAAAAAGCAACAGGGCCGCTTTGAACCTCTACACTAACTCTCTCGGCTTCAAGATACTGGAGATCGAGCCTAAATATTATGCAGATGGTGAAGACGCATATTCTATGATGAGAGACTTGAGCACATTTTCTGCTGACAGTAAGCCAGAAAGCCAACCATCAGACAATTTGGAAATTAAGTCTGATTCTGCAGTCATATCACAGTGTTGATAATAATGGAAATAAAAAAAAGGAATATTTTTGAGTATTATTTTATTAAGTGAAGCTACTTCTTAAGAGGACTGTGAACCAACGGCAAAAATCACCCTTTTCATACAAAAGGCGATAACGATTTCCACCCCTTAAATGTTAACCGATTTTAACCAAGTTTTGATAGGTTGTAAGTCAGAATAAAATCTAGGTCTACACGATTAAAGATCAACAGTCAAATAATCACCGAAATTAGTTTTATTGAGAACACTGAAACAACAATAAAACTGAATTTATTGATTATAGTGAAAAAAAAACAAAACGTTTAGACCAAGATTTTGTTCTTACTGACAAGCTATCAAAAATTGGTGAACATCGGCTAACATTTAAGGGGTGAAAATCGTTATCGCCTTTTGTATGAAAAGCCGTAGCCTTTTGCTGCTAGGACCCTGTTTCATATTAATAAAGTTATTATTTCACAGGCATGAAATGGCATTACTGCTGGGCAAATGTCATTCGTGTTGCAAGGCAGGGCCAACAGCGCCAGGCCCTTAACCTTTTGGCCGCCGTTGTCGACTATGCGTGACAGCGTAAAAAAGTCCTTGATTACCTTGACTTAAAGTTGAAATTCGTGTTACTGCTCAGACATGCTTGGCAGCCAAAAGGTTAAAAATGTGCACCCGTTTGAAATCAATTATTGTTTAGAGACGCTTTATTTTAAATTAAATTATTAATAGGCTTTCACTTGATCACAGTCTCATCTGATGGAAAGTGATGGCGCGGCTGAAGGTGGAATTTATTTATTTACCTGCCTACATACTCACCTATTGAAAGTGCTCTTGTGTTATCATAACTATACGGAAAGACCGACGCAGGGAGATCATTCCATTCCTTAGATGAACGGTATGTAACAGGAAAGATGAAGTAAAACGCGTCGTACGACAAGGTGGTAAGTTAATCCTGTAGGGATGGACTGACTCCGTGCGTCTGGTATCCGATGAGGAAAGTACAGCAACTCATGCATCCCCACGCACACTCACAAATATTTCTTATAAAAGAGAGCAGCTTGCCTATGACCGATTAAGATGAAGCTTTGATTGCACCAATGCATTATCGCCTATCAGACTTCTAGCCTGATGGTCTACCGAATCCAGAGCAGCAAGCTGATATTTGGCAGAGCTATACCAAAGGTGATAGCAGTACTCCATGCAAGAGCGGACTTACACTTGATACCATCATCATTTCAGCCTAAAGACATCCACTGCTGGACATAGGCCTCCCATAATGATCGCCACAACAACCATTTCAGTGCTGTACACATCCAGCGGACACATTTATAAGTTAATATAAATTAATTTACCTAGATCTGAATTTTTTCATCTAGATGAGCAAAGTGCTTATGACACTGAAAATGTAATCCTATCTTAACCCTGGCAATAAAAGGGTAAAATTTTGTCTAAATTGCCTGTGACAGGTTTAATGTCATCAAAACTAAGATGCACTGAGCATTAGCTTGATTTGAACCATCGTATTTTGTTTAGGATAGGTGCGTGTGGACTTTGTATGGTACTATTTCAAGTTTATGACATGCTGGAATGAATAACTTATCCCTACTTATATATAATATGATGTTGAAATGGCAATGTTTAGTAATTGTATTGCTAAAGATGGCCAAAATAAAATGATTAATTTCAGCTACAAGCTTTAATTTGGTGTGATTTAATTTTAGCTCTGGTACTCGGACGGGGTCCGGTTAATTTTACATCCACCACCCATACAACTGGTATGACTAGTTGTATAGGTGGTCGCAAATTATCTGGTTGAGCATTATCAGATCGGACAATATCGGGACCTACATTAACCGGACCCCTCAGATGAGACATGGTCTATACTGCAGATGGTTCAACAAGAGATGTACAAATACAATATTCTTCAAAATGGTTTAGCACATTGATAAAGGAACACTGCACAAATAATTAAAACTTACAAAAAGGGACAGTAATTAAGAATGATTGTAGGTTTTATGGTAGATTATTTTATTACAATGACCATAAATTATTAATTTGTAACTTTTAATGTTACTAATTAAATGTATTACTCCTGTTCATTGTCCTCATCCTCAAAAAGGTGATTAAGTTTTAGTCCTGCTTTTTTCTCAACATCGGTATCTTTAGGCAAATCCGTTCGTACTGTTTTTGTTTGTTTTTTCTGGGTACGTCCAATAACATATTCAGGCATAAGAACTTTACTGCTTTTAAAAACTGCTTTAGGAATTTCAGGTTCAGGTGCTTTTTTTACTGTTGCTGACACATGGAATATAGGTTTTTTGAAAACAAAGTCTTCGGGCCCTTCACAGTCTTGTTCCATTCTTGTTTTGACAGCTTCTCTTTCTTCCAGCTCACGAATGAAAGCGTGGGCGGTGGCAGCATTAGTAGAATCTGACATTTGTTCCTGGGTCACATCTGATAGTGAGTAGTAAACCCATTTCTGGGGGTTTTTCATGTGCTGCGGGACGCTTTTACGGAGTAAACAATCTCTTATAGCTGCTTCAGGCCTTTTAAATATACTCTCTTTGCCTCTGAATTGTTTCATTTCATGTTTTAGTCTCCTGTAGTGTTTCCTGTCCATGACCCCGTTGTCATGTGGAGTTTCAGCCTTGTTGTATTTGGAGAAACTGAATTGTTCTTCTGCATCTTTTAGTTGATTGAAAAGGCTTTTCTGCCTGTCAGTGAAAGATGTCATGGCACGACGAAAATATCTGGGATGAAATAATACTGTGAAAGGAGAGAATAGCAATAATTGTTGGGTAATTTACAAGTATTGAAGACAAAGAGCATAGCGAAACTCACTAGAAGTTATCAAACCCAATACTTTTCTTTCTGTACACAAATCTCGTAGGTACTATAAGTAATTCATTAAAAAGCCTGAATTTGTAAACGTCTTTGTTTGTCACATTTACATACAATCGATAATCGACTCAATCGATTGTAGAGATGGAAGATACAGATGGTACGGTTGTAATCTATTCGAATAACAAGGGAACTAGACTTTAGATGAACAGTTATTGAAAAATAAATTGAATTTAAATGTCAGGATTCGTTATATTCTAATATAATAAAGGTAGTTACGTAGTTATTTTTCAGCATTTTATAGTCGATTATTTTACTTAAAAAAATGATATTCGATTATATTCGATATATAAAATCCACATCAGTCATCTAAACCAAATGTCAAGTTGACAGCGTTGGAGCATTTTTTGACGCGCAACCACAGACGCGCAACTTGCTTTCATACATTCCATTGTTTCTCTTATTAAGGCCAGCCACATACGTTCGTTTTCCTGATTCGATTTCCAAATTCGTTTTTCAAATCGGGCTCTCCGTACTCAGCAAATCCATATACATAACAATTTAGGTTTATAAAAACACATTCGTTTTTTTCCGCACGGGACTTTTCCGTCCATTCGTTCCGAATGCTAGAAAAAACGAAGCTGATGCAAGACCTACATACATTTGCTAGGGTTCGTCACATCACGTCGCCTCACGTGATCGAGCTCACGGAATTGGGTACCTAGGTAAAGTTTTTTGAAGACGGGCCTATTATATTTTTTTTTATAGCGGGCCTCTTAGGGCCCAAGAATCTAAATTATAATTAATTTTTATTTGGTATCGCATATTCAGGAGTTTTTTTTAAATGATTGCTCGGCTGTTTAATTCAATCTTTGCCTTAAGTTAAATAAAGTGACAGTTCTTCTTCACTGAGCTGTCACTTTCTTTTTCTTCTAGCAAAGATTTAATTCCGTAGAGAACAATAGAATGTATGTGGCCGTCCTTAAATGCAAGAGCCTAAATGCATCTGAATGACAGGATTTTCCCATAAGAGAGGTTAAGCACCGAAGTGTCCTATCTTGTTAAAATTGTAGCACATCACTCTCTTATTATATAATCTGTGGACTTGATTTATCTGTGTGTTGTTACTCATTGATAAAATCTCACGAAGCTTGTACTGTGAACTTATAAATAAAAGATTACATTAATAATACAGTATTGTCTTTATTAACATCGAGATTCAACAAGAATATCATCATACCTGTCTTGAGACTTGACAATTACTAAAAATACAGAATGTATCTGCAAAGGCGTGAATACGTTAAGGATATTATTATATGGCTTCAATAAATAAATCAGGGGACAATCTTTACACAAATCTATCTAGTCCCAAAGTAAGCTCTAAAGGCTTGTGTTATGGGTACTAGACGACGATATAAGTACAATAAATACTTAAATACATACATAGGAAACATTCTAGACTCAGGAACAAACATTCGCGCTTATCACACAAATATTTTCCCTTACCGAGGATCGAACCCGGGACGCTAGCTTCGGAGGCAGGGTCACTACCAAATCGGCTAACCGCGTCGTCAATTGCTTAATTAAATTCAAATGTTTTCACAAATTTGACTTTGACTTTGACTTTCTTTTTTAACAGAGACAAGTCCATAGAAATTGGCTTAGACGTATTATGTCGTACAATTAGGGTTACAACCTTTTAGAATGAGTACGTTTTAATAAATTGATTTAATAAATGAATATTGATCCTAACGAGAATAAAAAATATCGTTGCCTTCCTCTTTTTACGCCGAATACAGTAAACTAAATTATAGGTAGTGTTAGAAATATGAAATACTGTCAATTGGCTAACAGTAGGTACCTTACCTAGATACATGCATACCTACATCTAATGTCCATCTTAACGTCCATTATGTAGAACACAAACACGGCCACTTCATAAAATCGTAGTAACTTTTTACCCGACTGCGCCAAGCAAAGGAGGGTAATGTGTTTATTAGATAAGTAGTAATAATATTTCCTTCTGAGCGCGCTACATTCCCGCCGCGATGCCCCGTGAACCCATAGATATCTCTGCTTCACTTACTTATTAATTATTTGAGACTGTAATCTTAAAATAGATAGAGTAGACTTTCAGATTGGTCCCTTTAACCTTTTGACCGCCAAGCATGTCTGAGAAGGAACACGAATTTCAACTTTAAGTCAAGGTGTTGAAGGACTTTTTTACCCTGTATCTGATGACGGCTGCAGCCGACTGTGGCGGTCAAAAGGTTCAGGTCAAAGTTGGAACCTGATCGTATCACTCCGCTTCTTGGATAAAGGAGGCCTTCTTTCCGAATGTGACTTATCAATGGGTCCAATTCAAAACGGTGTCGTCTAAGTTTAAAATTCCCTACCTAAACTTAAAATAAGAAACGTCAAACTCGATTTTCTATAGCACTAAGCTGTCAAAATCGAGTTTGACATTTCTTATTTCAAGTTTAGAGACTTTTAAATTAGCGGGCACACTTTCGAATTGGCCTCAATTAGTTAACCTAAACATAAAATAAATGTAGGTATATAAATATTTGGTCTGTAATTAAGTAAACAAAATTAAGAGATTTATGGAAGAATTTCTGAACTTAAACCACAAAATTGCTTTTAGTATTTCTATCTGTCTGACCTCAATACATATCTACTGAATCGCTTAGGTACATTCCAGGAAATGTGCTTATTGTACCTAACTACTTTTGTTTATATCAAGTGACGTACACATGATATACTTACCTTGTTTTTCAATCAAAGTCGGAAACAACAACATGACAACTCAAATGACTCCATTAAGTAATTATATCAACCGTCAAATTTTCCGGTAATTCGGTTGCACTTTGGGTGTTTAAAATATATTCCTAAAAATATAATAAAGGCACTTCCAAACCAGGAGAAAAGGGTAAAAAAAAACACCACGTAATTAATGGAAGTACCCTTACATACCTAAGTAGGTATAGTTACCTATAACATCTCTGAGAGGTGTATAATAAATAATCCAAGAATGTTAGCAAATCTATTTGAGGTTGAAAAATATAACTCCATCCAAGAACAAAAGTTATCAGAAAATATTTTTAATAGCTGTCGTGACGTGACTGAGAACAAACTTTAATGTGGATGTTAAAATAACGTGGTTACAAAAAAATAACACTGCAGAAGATCCGGCTTTTCTGTTTTAGCACAGGTTTGAGTCAACATAATATAAAAGATTCAGGTTTTTTCAGGTTAATATAGTAAGTATTTTTCGGGTAGATACCTTACTTCCTAAGTCGTCCTCCCAACATTTCAGCATACAGAATGACTCGGAATAAATGAACTAATTGTAATTGACAAACCTCAAGAATAGCTACCAAAGTGCTTAGTAATGAGATGATCTGATAATGAATGGAATTTTCCCCTCAATGTACCGAGATGATAGCAGGCTGATTTAGCGGCAAATTATTTCATTGGTTCAGTGACTGGCGTTGTTAAAATAGCTCGATTGGTTTCAATTTTTAATTACTTGTGTATAAAATTAGCTCCTATTATTCCCGTAATGCAAAATGAAACAACAAAGAACAAACACGAGTAGGTATATACAGTAATAGTGCCCTGCCGAAAATAAAACGCGTTAGATTATCATTGTTTTGCTCGCATTTGCAATGGTATACTAATAGTTATTGACTGTTTTTTCGGTTTAATGGCCAATGAACAAACTGTTAGGTTTATTTAAAAATTCCATCTTTATATTTGATTGTGGAGTCCATCTGCATCTACATTTAAACTAGATTAGGTAATCCATTTGTACGTTGCCATGTTTTAATTATTTTTATTATTCTGACCCGTACAGACTTTATCAGTTACATCTCAAATCAAATCAAATCAAATCATTTATTGTGTGAGCAATTTAGGTCAAGTAAATAGGTAGATACAATTGCACAAAAAATAACGAATCACCAAACTCTACCTTTTCAGGTGTCCACACATTTCATCTTACATTATAAAATTGACAAAATTAAATTAAATTCATAATCAATAAAAATGATTATTAAGAGGACTGTGAACCATCGGCAAAAATCACCCTTTTCATACAAAAGGCGATAACGATTTCCACCCCTTAAATGTTAACCGATTTTGACCAATTTTTGATTCGTTGTCAGTCAAAATAAAATCTAGGTCTATACGATTTTTGAATTTTGATTAAAGATCAACAAAGTCAAATAATCGCTGCAATTAGTAAAACAACAATAAAACTGAATTTATTGATCATAGTGAAAAAACCAAAACGTATAGACCTGTATTTTTAAATCTTTAAAGTGTGGCTGGCAACTGTCTGTCTGTTTAAGACCTCGCATTGCTCTGATACATATTTTTTGGGCCTTAAAAACTGTATCTTTGTTTGTTGAATTGCCCCAAAAGATAATGCCGTAGCGCAAAGTTGAGGCAACAAAGCCATGGTAAGCCATCAATGTTTGCTATTTTTGCAAGTTTGTGTAAAGCGTAAACATGTTGATTCAATTTCTTGCAGACTTGTTCTGTGTGAGGCTTCCATGACAAGCTGTTATCAATCTGAACTCCCAAAAATTTTGTGACAGTAACAGACTCAATATTGTTATTCAAATATTTGCAGTCGATCGGAAAAGGCGGCTTTCGTTGAAAGAAGTGTATTATTTTAGTTTTATCTAAATTAATTAATAGTTTATTCATGTCTAGCCATTTAATTATATTACAAATAGATTCATTAATTTCATTTTCATAATTGTCAACATCACTACATTCAATAATCACAGTGCTATCATCAGCAAAAAGAATATAGGGTATTTGATATATTTGGGTAAGTCATTAATATATAATAAGAATAAAAGTGGTCTAAGGACACTTCCCTGGGGAACGCCCTGCAATATATCTCTCGTTTCAGATCTATATGATATTTGGCGTCTTGAGCGTAGACAGACTTGTGTTAGTTCCGTATATTCTTCACGCTTACTGAGATAGGACTTAAAAAGATCCAATACATTCCCACGAATGCCATAAGCACTAAGTTTTTTAACAAGGATGTCATGGTCTACAAAATCAAAAGCCTTCGTTAAGACTCTCTTCTCTTCTCTAACACTAAGATTAACTTGTCCAGCCACCGTACCACACTAAGGCCCTGTCCGCACTGCGAATTTTCACCGCGCGGTTTTTTTCTCGCAATTCTGTAACACATTAAATATTATATGAGTATCCACAATGACGATAAAAAATTCGCGCGGTAAAATATCTGTGATCTGATGAAAATTGAAGGCCCGGCCCCGCAGCGGCCCTAACATGCAAGACACAAGGATAAGTTAAACCGTCTTATCTCGAAGTCCATCTCTCTCACACTAGTGCCGATGAAAGAGATACTCATAGAGATAAACGGGTTTAACTTATCTTTGTGTCTTGCATTTTAGGGCTGCTGGGACCCTATACATCTTATTGACCTTCTATTAAGATTAAGACCTGGAGACTCCCTACTTATACATCTCCCTTATTATTTATTTCTTAAAATTAAGTCATTTTTGCCCATTAGGGTTTTTTGTTGCAGTTTACCTTCGGTATTCGGTTGAAGAAAGACTTACTGCCGAGTTTCTTTCGGCGCCTCTTCTCAGCAGATGTCACCTTTCGAAGCGCTGGTAGATTCAGACATGTGAAAGAGCCCGTGTGGCCTGACTTGCAAAATAAATATTTTAAACCCAACGCGTTTAAATATTTTGTCCTTGGCCCATTAAAGTTAGTTACTTAACTAGCTATGAGTTGAGTATTAACTAAACTTCAGAAGGCTTATTAGTAGGGATTAAGCCGCTGTTTGCTTCAGAGGCTATAGCGCCGTAAGCCGATTAGATAAGGCACCTTTTGTAAATATGTTCTGTTCGTATCGTACAGAGGTATTTGATTTTGAATGAAGATAAAACGGGCTTTACTGGGACTTGTTATTTATTATAACTGCTAGTGCAATGAATAAGGCTCGCCTTGCAGCTAGCTTGCCAGATACGGGGATTAGTTAAACCCGTTTGTCTCTGACTATCTCTTTCGTTGGCACTAGTGTGAGAGATGCACTTAGAGATATGACGGTTAGTTATAGTTCTAGTTCACGCGGGCTGGGTTTCTGCAACTCGACGTCGTAATCGCGCCTATTTTGCGTGGTACGGGTTAGCATCACTACTCAAGCCAGCCCCAGCTCCTGCAAGAAGCCTAGCAGACCCTTCATGTTGCCGACGACTTCCAGGAGCAACCTTAGGCCCTAGCATAAGGTTGACACAAGGATAAGTTAAACTGTCTTATCTCTAAGTGCGTCTCTCTCATACTGGTGTCGACGAAAGAGATAGTTGGATATACGATAAACGGGTTTAACTTATCCCCGTGTCTGGCATGGTAGAGCCGCAGATCACGTACGCTTGACATGAACCTAGATTTGGCAGATCTGATTATGAATGACAGTGAAGCGACTGCCATCTACCCTCCGCAACCTTTGTGACAACTAACTAAACCGAACTAGACCGATTGGACCATAGTTACAAAAGTTAAGGGGTCGTCCACAAATTACGTAACGCAAAATTATCAAATTTTTGATTCCAAATTGCGTTACGTAATTTGTGGACGACCCCTAAGTAAATGTAGAGCTGGAGGTTTCCCAACGATGTTTTCTCTCACCGTCAGAGCATCGGTTACAGCTGTTCGCAGAAAGTAATGTACCTACCTATGTAAGTTAGAAAGGCTCATTGGTATTTATTGGTATTAGATTTTTGGTCACATGCACATTCATAGATTTAAACTCCATACTCCTTTTGGGTTCGTACAGTCGAGTATGAATCTGAATCCTCTATTCGTGAATGTTAGTTTTGTGAAGATATTTCAGAATTCACTTGACTTTAAAGTCATTTCAAACAAAGGTCGCTTAGTTAAAATAATTCCGACAAAACAGCAGTGAACCGTAAAATTTGATTGGTAGGTAGTTGTGTTTATATAAGTATAGGAAATATATTTGTTTTGTTAAAATAATTACATCAAGTATAATATCAACTTAACCAAGTAGCTGCATTAGCGGAACAGCCTTTAGACGCGACCGGAAATACGGAAGCATTTGGCGGTCAGTTATTTGTTTAATTTTTCAAATTACGCCTTTCTATAACGCAAATAGGTAATAAACGGCGAGATTAAAACCTCTGGCGGACAATCGAACGTTGTTAATGTTATTATTGTTACAAATGTACGACGTAGGTACCTATATGAGTCAACCGATACGCAACGCGTATTCTGATTTATTAAACTAAAGTGGAACCGAGTTCAACGATTTTGGTTGCGCGATGTTGCCCTCTCAATACGAAGGTTAGTTTATTATTAGAAATCTCTGAGTAATTATGTATACTAGAGTGGCCGCCTCGACTTGATTTTTGGTAAAGCCTGTTGAGGCCAAATGGCACAAACGCCTATACAACAACGATCACCGCCGGACGCGGCGAGCATGCCCGCTCCGTCATCGAGTGCTTGCTCTCATTTGTCTGAGATGTCTTTTCTAGTGTAACGTTAGAAATTAAAGAACATTTTGAATCTTACAACGACCTCTTAAACTACACTGGGCAGGGCCGGATTTAGAGGTCTGGAGGCCCTGGGGCAGCAAAGGAATGGAGGCCCCCTAGAATATAAATGACGTAGATGATATTGACGGTCCCTACTGTTGGGGCCCCTCTGTTGTGGAGGCCCGGGGCAGTGGCCCCGGGTGCCCTCCCCTAAATCCGGCCCTGACACTGGGGTTTGTTAGAGGATTTCTAGTCAGCCGAAAGTAGTGCTATGATAATAAGATCGGGACTGTTTAAAACTCGTTTTATTACTGAATAGGTGCGCTGGAGAGCACGCGTCGGTACCAAGTACCTACCTACTTTTGTTGATACGTGCTTCTGTTGAAACCACAATATGAATGCTATCAACTTTTGAAATAATAGAGCTTTATTATATTTGATTTTTTCAACAATGCTCTTTGAGGTTATAAGACGTAGGTATAACCGTGTCATGTCTAAATATAAATTATGCGTTATGAGTCTGGATTAAGCCAACATCTATAAATTGAATAAAATCGTAAAGTGGAAAAGTCTGTACATTGAAGATAACAATGAAAAAATGCTATGGGGGGCTGCAGAATGAGCAACACGATTTATGTCTGTTTGTTTGTTTGTCTGATTGTATGTGGACGATCAACTTTAAAACTACATGGACTTTTATGCGAATTTCGATATTATATTAAGGAAAACTTCAGGCTGTAATAACTTTTGAAAATAAAACTGGAAGAGGGTAAATAAACGGGGTTGAAGTTAGTATGGAAAAAACGAATTCGATGAGTTAATCAACTCGAAACTTATACCAAAATTAATTGAATTTAATACTCTTCAAATTCAAATAATTTTGGTATCAATAAGAGAAAAAAAAACCGGTCATGTCGAACCGGGTCTGACTCGCGCGCCCTGACTTAACTATAAGTAAATAAAAAATATGCTTTATAAAATCTTCAAAACATGATTTTGTCAGTAATGTACTAAAAGGTACTCTAAGGCCCAAACTCTAGGGATTTACTGGAAACTTTTGGTTACTGGAGAATTCCAATTTCCACTTCCCGGCTCCATCATCAGACCCTCGTCAGCATGTGTACTTTATTGGACTCGTCATAACAAACGAAAGAGTCTAAACTCGAGGGCTTTACTAGTAGTAATTGAAGAGTTCCATTGTCACCCGGCTCCACCATCAGGCCCTCGTCACCGAGCGTAATGTATTGGACTCGTCGAAATAAACCAAACAGCGCAAACTCAAGGGCTTTACAAGTAGCCATTGAAGAGTTCCACTTTCCACCGAATTATTAAAAAGAAACTGACTGGCTATCCCCTAAAGTTTCCACTTAACGTTTTTGTTCCCAGTATTGATGTAATTCCCAAAAACATTACTAGTTTTGGGAATAACCCAAATTGCAGCAATACATTGCCAAACAACTAGTCCATTTACGAGCCCCTTGAGCAATAAAATTATCGAATTTAAGGAATAAAATCTAAATTTAAAAAGGCAGTAACATGAAAATTCTTTCTTCGTGGTTTTTGGCAATTTATTTCTGCAACTTGGGCTATTCCCAAAAACATTAAGTATTACAGTACTAGGAATAAAAAATGTTGGTGTCACTTGGTGTAGACTTTTGAGGATAGCTCGAATAGGGATGTTTCCTGGTAAGTTTAACAATAATAATTGTAATTAGTCCGTCAATTAGATTATCAAAAATATAGAACACGTATTTTTTGCCTTATCAAATTAATCAAAATTGTCAAAGATAACGCGCATCAAAGTTCGGGAGTGGGGGCTCATGACGTCACTTAATGGAAAAGTCGTGACGTCACGCGGAACTTCAACGCGCTATATCTTCGTAATTTTTTGTTTAATTGACAAAAGAAAAAATATGTGCTAATATTTTTTTATAATGTAAATAACGGACTAAGTAGGGTTTTCAGGAAACACGCCTATTGCAGCTATAAATTGCCAAAAAATTGCTGGTTTACAAGCACCTTTATTTTTTAAAGATACATTTCCATAGACAAGGTTGCGGGTAAAAGCTATCTTTAGCTAGTTAAATAAAAGTGGAAAGGTTATTCAAAGAGTACAGTTAGTTCAAGTTAGGCTTAGTCTATTTTCGAATTCACTGGTTACTGTTTCTATTTATTTTTATCTGAGTTTGTTAAATATATGAGGAAAAAAATATTTGCAAATTTAAAATTTTATTTTTTAATATTTCATGTAAATAAATAGAAAGTAAAACAATAAAGATCTCCACATCGCTGTCGCTGCGGGGAGCCAGTCGACCAGCTCGGCCACCATGGCCTTTCGTGCAGCAGGACCGCGGGACGTCTCCCTCGCCATGCCAGCCTTAACGATGTCATCCGTCAGGCGCTAGCCAGCGCAGGAGCGCCGGCAGTGTTTGAAGCGCCTGGCCTTGTGCGAGACGATGGCAGGAGGCCTGACGGAATGACCCTTGTCCCTTGGAAGATGGGACGGCCCCTTGTTTGGGACGCGACGTGTGTCGATACACTGGCGCCGTCTCATCTTCGTGGCACCGCCGTTAAGGCTTGCTCTGCTGCCAATTCGGCCGAGCTCCTCAAACGGCGCAAATACACAGCCCTAAATAGTGGCTGTATATTTGAGCTGTTTGGGGTTGAGACCCTGGGATCCTGGGGCGAGAGCGCTCACAGGGTCTTCAGGGAATGTTAGAAAATTGATAATTGATCTAGCCAATGACATACCTACATACATAGAGTCCTGGAAAATAAATTCAAAATTGATTCCTGATTTTGTTAATTTTAGGTTGATAGTGTGCCTAAATAGGTACTTAACTATTGTTTTTGTTTGTGTTGCATCGACGAAAAAACATTTACCGAAGGTTGCCCGCTTAAAAAAGTAAGTACATTCAGAATAATACGTAGTCATTTCAGAATCCTATTCGACTGCTACAGTCAGTAGTCATTTAATAAGGTATCAAGGACTAGTGATTCTGGCCAGCGAATGTTTGTTTATCCGTGCGCATGCGCGGTAGCCAGGCGACGGTGACCACCGACCGGCCGCCGCACTTACCAGTGGAGGCTCGGGGAACGCGCGCCTCTATCGAGCTCTGCGCGAAAATCGCGCTAATATTAGCACGCGGGAAAGCATGGCGGGGCGAGAGCCCGAACACGAGCGCACTTCGGATTTTTCCGGGCGAGGTCGCGCAGGGCGGGCGGCGCGCGCTGCTCCCGGGGCACCCCGTCTCAATACAACATAAACCACACACACAACAGCACGGTTAATAAACTGCAGGAATTAAAATAATCAATTGACTGTTATTTAGTTGTTTGTGGAATGTGCGAGCGCCGGACTCTGATCGAATGGATCTCTGAAATGTGAACCAGCCGGCGAACACTGCGCTTCACAACAGGTACCTTATAATGTTTTCATGTTTGTTTCAGCTGAAATACCTACTGCAAATTATACCGAGCGGTTTATGCGATGCTTACGTTGTCTAATGGTAAACAGAATGAAGGTACTTATTTCTACGTGAAACAAAAAAAAACCGTATTTTCAGTGAATTAGTGACATATTGCAGCCATTTGTTTAATCGGTCGAGATGTTGGCTGTGAAACACCTAATTACACATGTTCATTACCGAACTGTTTTTCTGATGTCTGTTTTCCGCGTTTAACTTACTCACAGTTGTTTGTTTAGTTAATTATTTCAGTGCCAAATCATGTAAAGTGGATATCTCCACCGCCTCTACCTGTAATATCAACTAAAAATAATTAATTCACTAATGTTTTTTAATCATTTCCCATTTAATCGTAAAAAGGCTTTGAATTACATACCCAAAAACTTTTTGAAAAATCCATATTCCCTGGAGCGGCTCAGTTATTAAAAAGTTCAATTGTTATTAAAAAGAGAAAATTATTATAATAAAATGCTCTAAGACGGTATTCGAACTCGTTTGTTCCGATTGTTGGGACTAGTATAAAAAGATGCATTAGCGAGTAGGTAGCGACTGTACCGTTGGCATAAAAATCCAAAATAAGTTATCACTTAACGCTATCTCTTCATAGCTATCTCTGCATAACGAGATCGCTTCATAGCGATAGGACCGCCTTTTACCCTACCTTGTTACTTATTTCTGTCTTTTTCCAATATATTACGGTTCTCGAGGGGGCAGCAAAAACCGAAATGCACGCGGACGCAGTCCCGAGCAAAACCTAGTTCAAGATAGGCGACCGAATAATGTAAATGTTTAAAGTCCGTTTCAATAAAAATTCTCAATTCTACAAGTCCAATCCTCCAACAAACGTTTGGCCACCCTTTCGCCAAGTCTTCATTAGTTCGACGGTATACCTCCCAGTAAAAGTTACCCTCTGTGGCGTTTTGATGTTTTATGCCACAAACGCATAATGTCAGATTAGCGAAATGACAAATTAGCATAATGCCAGACATGCAGAATGTCAAAAAACCCTCTGTGGGTATTCCCACTGACACTCTAGCATTTTCACAGATATTGATATCTCTGACCAGAACCGCTTGAGCGAATACGTTGGAGCGTTAAGAATGGCCAATCGTTTTTCAGACAACTGAGCGGTTGCCGTGGGATACGAACCGTCTGGGCCCTTTACTTGCAGCTAACTAAAAATGTCCTGTAGATTTTTACGCAGTTAGAAAATAACTTCATGTGTCTGTGTAATATTTTTATCTCTGCAAATTGTATGTAAAATGTTTTCGTGACATCGTTATCGTTAAAGTAATTAAGGGGCGCCCTGCAAAATAACCCATCTTATTCTTCGATGTTTGCTTAACATTCATAAGAGGCAGAATTTTGTCTGTCTTTTAAACTGGTACAAAAGGTTTCTTTTTATTTAAGCACGTTTTTCTCAAAAAGAATTTACAAACTTCTCTTACATGAGAACAACAATACAATGTAAAGTTTAAGTATGAGCGTATGTACAGTGCTAGATAGACTACAGTATATACTTAACAAGAAAACTTGGTAGGAATTTAAAATTTAAAAAAGTGACGGTAACAATAGTCGGTAGTATCTCTTTAGCTACTTTGGTTCGGGGGTTGTTTTGCAAAGTTTATATTAATAGCAGATAAGAAACAAACCCAATGCGAATGAATGATTCACTAAAAGTCGTGGAACTGGTATAATATTATTAAATTTTTCGTACTTACCTATTTGTTTCTTTTAATGTAAACCTTTAACCGTAAGACCCAGAAATTATTAAATTGATTGGTCGTCATTATATGCCAAAAATATTGAAATCTCCATTCAAATTATTGGATTTTGTAGCCCTATTTTATTTTCAAGTTAATCGTTTTTTTATGTTTTTAAGTTGATTTAAATAAAATGGCATTTTAATAATTAACTGATGTCATTACTGTGAGGGTCCGTTGGACCAAAGTCAAGGTAGCCTCTTAATAAGGATATTTTAATTATGCGTCGTGATTCAGTGTTTAGTCTTGCGCATGATGAGGTTATCAATATAATATAATTCTAGATTTCTGGGTTGGTAAGTTTTGGAGATAAGGGAGGAATGCTAAAAGTACGCCACTCACGATATGCACAACTAAGAATAAGAGTTTACTGTTTTGTTCGTGACATTACAATGTCCTTTATACCTACATGAACTAGTGGACCCGCCACGGCTTCGCCCGCGGTATTTTCCATACAATCTTTATCACCTCTTTTCACCCCTTTAGGGAAGAATTTCATAAAATCCCTCCTTAGTGCACCTCTAGCTAGGGTACTTGAGGAATGTCTCCTCCAAATTTCAAACCTCTAGGACCACCCGTTTAGGCTGTGCGTTGTCTATAAGTGAGTCACGGACTGTTTTATATGTATTGATTGATAATTCCATAGTCGCTACTTCAAACTGTGATGGTCAGCATAATGTACGACATAAATGTATTCGAATTTCAAGTTTCTACGTCATTGGTTTCTTCTCGGAGTTTCCGACCGGAGTCGTAACTCTTTCACATCCCTAATTTGTTTGTATATATATATACTAACTGGTGCCCGCGACTTCGTCTGCGAAGAATAATAATTTAAGTAACCTATGTACTTTTAAACCTTCCCTAGACCTCCACGAACATTTCAAGACTAAGATAAGATAAATCCGTTCAGCCGTTCTCGAGTTTTAGTGAGACTAACGAACAGCAATTAATTTATATATATATAGATATAAATACACAAAAAAATATATATACTGAAAAACTAAGGACGTGTAGGTATATTTACTAGCTTCTTCCCTTGAACTCCTCCGCGTGGAAAATTCAAGTTCTTCGGAAAAATTTACCTACCCTCAGGCCCCCATTTCTCGGTGCATTCGAGATAATCTCACAATCGAGATTAAACGTCAGTGCATACAGTCGTTTGACATAACTGTATGAATCTGACGTTTAATCTCGCAATCGACATTATCTCGAATGCAGCGAGAATTGGGGGCCAGGGGCGTATTTACCCTAGGGCCAAGGGGGCCGTGGCCCGGGGCGGCAGCTTCGCCGCCCCTCGCGGCATTCTCTGAGCGCCTTTTATCGCAAGCTTAGGTAAAATTTTTATTACTTAATGGGGCGGCAAAGCTAACAGGCCCGGGGCGCCAAATCTTTAAATACGCCTCTGTCTACCCTATGTCCTATTCCAGGACCTAAGGTAACTACATTACTAGCTTAGCTCAAAGGTTTAAAGGACTTTGAGTCTTGATTTTTTTGGTTTATGCGCATGTATCAGGCGTAGTTTGGTCAACTATGAGCCAATATGTAGAAAATGTGAACTTGAACCATCGCTGTTGTAAACTTTTAGAACAGGAACCCAAAGTCAGTAAGGGGGGGGGTCACAGGGGACATGACCCCCCCAAAATCGTACACGTCAAATTGGAAAATCAAGTCTAATTTACTCCCCAAAATTTCAGGCTGCGACCGCGCCTGGTATGACCCGAATAAACCCAAATATTCATACGCTCAGATCGGGTTAAATAATTTATATTTATAAAATGTTCCAATTTCGTCAAACGAACGTCGCCGTTTCAAGATAATTTCAATGTTACTTTACTAGGATCCTTAATACGGGGACTAAATTGATACTTAGATGAAAGTGTTGCCAGTATGGATGAATTTTAATAGTGATGTATTTAATGTTGATTTATCAGTATAGAATTGATCGATCTACATGGTCTGTCAAGTCTTTCTAGTTATTAATTAAAATCGGGAATGTGAATTACATTTTGCCTCTTCGACTCCACTTCTCTTCTTAGCGCTTTTTCCCGTCTCTAATACGGAGTATGCTTTGACCATGATCCCAGATTCGGCAGGTAAGGTTATTACGGTACGAGCCTCTTTGACTCCATAGTTAATAAATTTGATTTTAAAAACTTACCTGCCCAGACTCTGTGGTCCTTTTTATCAACTTTAATGTGCCAACATTTGTGCATCGTATGCGGTCAATTTAGTCCCCCGAATTATGGATTCTAGTTTAAGCATCGGTGACCCTTTATATACATTACATTTGACCTCACTGTTAGTGAATTACGTTTTTTTTTATTATTAATTATAATACTTATAAGTGTTGGTTGCAGGCTAAACGACTCGGCGATCTTAATATCAGGAAAAATCTATAGGTACTAAACTATTGTACAAAACTACTTATAGTACATTGTGCATCTAGGGCCGTAAGAAGGGGATAACTAACGAGAGTCTGTTAGAAGCCCGACGCCGATAGGCGAGGGCTTTTATGACTCGAGTTTGTTATCCCCTTACTGCCCGTGATACACACAATGTTTTTCATCACATTTGCGAGGAAATGAAATAAAAATTAGACAAAAAAAGTATATATATTAATTTTATTTCCATTTTACATCGTGAATTACCATCAGGTGGGTGTTCATAAACTGTAAGTACCTACGTTGCGATCAGCGTGGGGCAGCTCCGCCGGCTTGCGGTCGCGCGCGCCGCCGGCTGCGGCTCCCGAGCAGCTCCGCCGACCTGGCGCACTTAACTGCCCGCGGGAGTTCGAAAGCATACAAAATCCATAACTCCCTAGGGAGTTATGGATTTGGTATGGTTTATAACTCCCGCTGACGGCGGGGCCCATAGAGGAGTTAAATCGGCTATAGTTGCTCTGTACGCTTGCGTATAATAACACTCTTTCCGAGCAAGTGTGATGAAAATTATTTCAACTTTAATAGCTACCGGAAATGGCGTACAAGAGCAAAGATATTGCGTCATAGTTCATATAAATTAGTGTGAATTTAGATAAAAGTTCAATATTTACCTATACGTAAATCCAGAAACGGTCACGTGTCTTATCAACTAACTACGCGTAGTTAGAGTACGCCGAAGTTACACAGTAAATTAATGGTGACTTTTATTAGCACGTTTACAGTTAAGGGAGAGTTCGGAGTATTTATATACAGTATTTATATATTATATATTGGTACACTAGAGAGGCTATACAAATCCAATGTACGGTATTTCATTTTAGGACATTTTTCAAAGTAACTTTATCACATATAATAAGTCGATGAAAATGTTGAAATTGATTCTGCCGTGCCCATTAGGTACAGGTTCGATATGGAAATAGCAGTCGATGACTTCGAATAGCTATTATATGATTTTATGGTCAGCCACCCACTGCTAATGTATTTCATCTTTTTAGTTAAATAATATGACACTCCCACCATTTGAACGCCACGGCTAACGGCGAAAAGGCGTGCCACGAGCGCTCGGCGACGGCTGTAGCCGACGCAAATGTATGGAAAACGGCATATCGTGGCGTCAGGGACACGGAAAACTGCCGACGGCTACAGCCGACTGTGGCGGTCAAAAGGTTTAAAAAGAATCTAACGACACCTTATACGTATGTTAAAATCCATCCAGACATGATATTTACATACAAACTAGAAAAACATCACTCTTGCTGGCGCAGTCGGGTAAAAATGCTACCTACTGTCAATAAGAAATCAAATCACATACAAACCCATGGAATAATACAATCCATTGCTTATTCGTAGAAGACGCGTTATCGGAGGCGTGGAAAATTATTACGCAAAATATTCCTAACCCTAAGTTAAGTTTCTTTGGAATGTGACCTCATATGGTTAAGTTTGTGAATGTGGTTTGCATTGCAAAAATAATGAATAAGCATGTCGTTATTCCATAAAATGAACTGCATTGAAACTCTAACCAAATCGAATGGTTAATTAAACTACTTTACTTTAAAAAGTTTAGCCTGAAAGCTTTTGATATTCACGGGTTTTTTGTTGTGAAGTAAGCAACCACTTTGACTACAACATGTTATCAACATCCAAGAGTCACAGAAAAACTTTGAGTTATATCAGCATTCCGTTCCGATGACTACACCCAACCAGCAGTTCTGCTGCAAGGACGCGGAGACGTTGGGCCACACCCTGGAGGGAGAGACAAAGAGGCTCAATAGGCGGGTTCAGGAGGGCACACTGGCACCACACGAGCAGTCGGTCGGAGGAGTATAGGAACCTTAACTGCCTCCGGCCTGGGAGCTGCTATTGAGTTATATTGATTTAAGTTTTTAAGTAACATTCTAGGACCCCTGAGTTGTCTGATAATAAATGGATAAATAAATAAATAAATATCAGCATTCTGGGGCTTATTCATCTATCGTTACAGTTTGTATGTAAAAGTCCATAAAGTATCTTTTTCATCACACTTGCTCGGAAAGGCTGTTATTATACGCAGGCGTACAGAGCAGCTGTAGCCTACTTACCTCCCAAGGGCAGTTATGGATTTTGTATGGGTTATAACTCCCGCTGACGGCGGGGCGAGCCGCAGCCGGCGGGGCGCGCGCGACCGCAAGCCGGCGGAGCTGCCCCGCGCTGATCGCAACGTACGCTCAGTTTATGAACACCCACCTGATGGTAATTCACGATGGAAAATGGGAATATAATTAATATATATACTTTTTTTTGTCTAATTTTTATTTCATTTCCTCGCAAATGTGATGAAAAACATTGTGTGTATCACGGGCAGTAAGGGGATAACAAACTCGAGTCATAAAAGCCCTCGCCTATCGGCGTCGGGCTTCTAACAGACTCTCGTTAGTTATCCCCTTCTTACGGCCCTAGATGCACAATGTACTATTCTTTCGTTCTTTCAAGCATCGTTGGAGACGCGTTTCAATTTCGTTACATTTTCCTTGTTGAATCAACAGTCAGACCCAGTTCACTGGCTTCATGGCAATTATCTACGTCATGATGACGCCAGCATAGGTATCTATAGAGTATCACAGCAAAAACTACCTGTGGGTTTACTGCGAACTATATTTATCATTCCACCAAGTTGAGTAAAAGGGAAGACTGCTTAAGAAATAAGCACATCTCTTTCTAACGGCCGTTCGCGGGACGTCAGTGCGTCATAGCCGTAAGCTTATGGAAAAGTTCCGAACGAGTTAAAGCTCTGAATCGTATTTCCGTTCAGAAATCTTTCCTATTTGCCGAATAGGATGATGAATATGGGCTAATTCGGATATGTATAAATCCAGGGACCAAATGCTCGGCTCTTTCAGTATGATTGTTGAATGCGTTGAGTTAAGAAGTGTGCGCTGAAGAGTTAAGATGTAAGTATATTCGTGTATGTTGGTAACTAAACTTAGCATAAGTTTCAGCGGATACATTGGTGATTGCAGTGCATAGGTATATAGCGAAACTCAATAAGTTAATCTTGAAACTCGTTCAGTATTTATGAAGTATTTTTGGATAATAAACTAAATTTAAAAACGTTAAAGCCAAAATCACCTAGATACTATCATTATTTGTATGGTGGTTAGTTTCAGTTTTCTTGGCCATTGAAATAGTTATACAATCGTGTTGTTTGCTTCTTTTCAGGGGATACTTTTTGACAATAGCTTCCGTGCGTGACCGAGACGAACTAACTGACGGACAGACAGCCGTTTGGAAATCACAAACGTTCAAAATAATGCGCGTGTAAACTATATAAGTTATTCAAAAAATATTGGTCTATATCCATTATTATTAAAATACCTATTGACGCATAGCGATTTTTTTTGTACCAACATGCGTAGAATGATTCATGAAACTTCTCGTGAGTGCAAAATAGCTTGGCACTCAAAAAGACTATGAATCAATCGCCATAAAATGTGTTATCTCTTGTTACACATCGCTAAGTATATCGACCTTCCGTCTTTATGGTCAATCGGCCGACGATCCCAGAAGCCGTTCAAAGCCCATAAATACTAGTTACGTGTCAACATCTTTCATGGCTCGAATATTAACTAACCGCCAAATCACCGGCCACCACCGACTTTTCCGATTTGTAAACAAATAAAAACATTATCTTCACATAAAATCACATAGATTTTGATCCGATTCTAAATTAACGACTTACACGGCTTTAATATTCAGTAGTTACATTTGTGAAACAATGCTTGAGTGTACAAATGGCAAGTTACACGGCGAAATGATCTGTAGGTATCTGTCATTTTTACCACCGCAAATATCACTGAAAACGCACCACCTACATTGAGCCGGAGTGCCGCGGCATGCCACTCACATTGTCATAGTTCAGAAGCAGAGATTGATGGTGTAACATTAGCTAAAAATAAAGACCAGAATACAGTGAGTAATAGTTTAGCGAATCGTAAAGTAGGGTGAATGACCCAGTTATCAAAAAGTGCATGTGCCTGTCTGATTTGTTAAATTCTAATTTCATAACTTAATTGGAAACTTTACCCTATAGGTATTTTTTGCTATCATAACATGAGGCGTGTGTAGCCGATACTTGTCAGATTAGGAGCATGCCCGGTTTATGGTTTACTCTTGACCCAGATCTCGGTATTTAGGGCGGGAGCCCTGCCGGCCGCCCGCCCAGCCGCATACCAACGTGTAAACCGAAACACTCCATCAAATACACTCTACACAGCTCTAAGACTGATTCTCTTCTATGCGTAATCTATAATAATTCTATTACCGTCTATTAATTATGTTTCTCATTTCTGTTCCTCTGAGAAATACATCTCATTTGCGCGAAAACGATCCGCCATTACGATCCATTAGAGATTTAATAGTGCATTTGTTACTACAGTGCCCCATTTCTTAGATCTGAACAACTTACACGTGCCTGGTCTCTGTACGCAGAATACAATATATATTTCTACGTGACCTATATTAGCAAGCTTTGATACAAAATAAAAGCATAGCTGGGCACAAGACCGTTAATCATTAATTAACGAAGTTAACATTTCGAATAACGGATTATCTTTTAAGTTAAATTTAAAAAATTGTTAACGGGGTCATTAACTTCCGTTAAAACAATTAATGTCCGTTAATCGTTAATTAAATACCTACTATTTGCCAAAAGGACACCGCGCAGACCGTCTTTTTTCTAAGTGCAAAAATATTTTGACGCCTAAACGCGCCTCGCTTTCCACGGCCACTAAATAATTAGCTATTATTACAAACACTAATGTTACACCCTTCTTTTATTAATTTTTCATGTCCTGCCTAAACTTCCGTATCTACATTTTTTATAAGAACACTAACGCAATACATAAAATGCAATTTCTATAATAAGTTAACGATTAACGTTAACTTCCGGTAAATCTCCTGAAATGTAACGTTTTAACGTTTAACGAAGTTAACTTTTTTAGTAACGGATTAGCGATTAACGAAGTTAACTATTTCATTAACGGTGCCCAGCTATGAATAAAAGTTATCTGAAAACAATTTTGGCGTACTCATATCATATCTTCAATTCCGGGAAGATAATGTTTTCAGTCGATGCGTGCAGACGCCCACGTTGGTTTAACAAAGCCAGTTTACTCGGACGCAACCACTGGCAAGAATATTTAACTTATTTATTACGAGCTCGTTACACGTCGTTTGCTTCTTTTGTGGTCTTTATGTATTTTTTATTTATTCTGCCCAATTCAGTGCTAACGCTGCATGCTAACTGCCTTAGAGGTCGCGTTCTAATTGCATACAAACATTATAACAATATTCTGTTAGCCTTTGACTTCAATGACAAGTCCCCTGCAAAAGGTCTCATTATGAGATTTAAATAGTTTAGATAAATATTTATTGTATTTGGAGTACTGAAAGTGGTGTTGTTTGATGTATTGATCAGTCAGAGTTGGAATGTTTGGTTTCGGCTAACAAATTATGTTGTGTGATATCATAAATCTCCATAGCCTGTCTGCGTGTTGTCGTTGATCCTTTTTAACGTGTTTGTATGAATTAGTAGCAGAACCGATTAATAGATTCAGATAATATAAAGCCCTTTTAAATTAGTGGGAATGTATCGGGCTGCGCAAGCGCTGCAATGGCCGGTGTTGATTCACGGCGCGTCCATTTCCGCATGTCGCGGGCTATTTCAGAGACACCCCTGCGATCCCGGTGTTATGGTCATACGGCGAAATAGACCGTGCATATAGTAATTGCACGCTTGACTTTTGTTTTCCTTTAAACTTGCTTTTACAATCATTAGCACCTAGAAGACTCAACAATGTAACAATTTAATCGAGCTTTCAGTTTAATAGTTAGTACTAACTGAAAACACCATTTATGGACTGGTTATACGTACAGATGTAGTGCATAATTAGTTTCCATCGTGTTTTATCACAAAAGTTCGTATAATTATCGTGCTCTCTCAATTAGCTTCAGCAGGCCCCAATTCTTCTTGCATACAATCATTTGACACAACTGTATGAATCTAACGTTTAATCTCGCAATCGACATTATCTCGAATGCATCGTGAATTGGGGGCCAGTACCCACATCATACATTTATTACATGCTGTAATTTTTCATTTTGACATTTGACAGTAAATAATAAAGTTTCATATTAATGAATATAAACATGTCACTCATTTAATACAATAATTAATTGACACTTCGGGTTCCGTCGTCTTCCGATTGAGATCCGAGGTTTACCGATGGAAACATATTATTCACTATATCTGTAATGAAATCACTAATCAGTTATACCTACCACCTAATTTGAAAGCTGTACATTTTTGAGATTCGGCAGAAAACCAATCAATGTGTTTGCTTTCGTTTGGGAAACCTGTCTCGTCTTAAATTTTCATCACCTGGATGCCACGCAGCACGCCGTACTGAGGTGGTAATATAATTTGCAGGTTAAATCAATTTACGCCAACAAGCTCCATCACTGAGGATCGTTTTCCTAACGCTATTACAATAACCCAATAAAATTCCTTTATTCAGACTGCGTATTACCTAACATCATTAATTTAATATCTCAGATTGAAGCTTGAAGATACCTTGATAGCCGGGCAAGGTTGCAGTGGCCACTCACCGCGCTATCGTAGTCAGTAATTGGTATAAATGCATACAAGTCATTGAGTTAACTAACTTGTAGGATACACGCATCAGCACCGAATCTAAGGGCGTCAGCCAACCGTGTCAATTCTATAATCCTTCTTACATAATTAATTTCTTCCCAAAAGGCTCTTAGAAAAAGAAATTATTGTAGTAGTAAGGTTCGTTTTTAGATATACTTACTTGCAAAACCTTATTAAAGCGATAGATAGATGTATCATAACTTTAAAATTACCTTCACTAGCCAGGAAGCTTTCATCATCCAGATCAGATAACCGACCGTCTGACTGCAGAGTATTATGCGATTCTAACAGACTTCAGAGAGAAACGCATTTGCGCTTTCGTAACATTGCACATGGATATTGCCTCTAAAAATAGGACAATTCCATGCTCAGCTATAAAGCACGCGAATGTATGTGGGTCACCCGGAGTTACCACAAATAACCGGCCCTCGTAAATGTCCCTGCAGTTTCGACACACATGAATATGTCAAAAAGTTACTTTCGATAAAAATTCGAGGAAATCTTTGCCAACGGATTTGATTGTGAAACGTGGAAGGGAAATGTGGGGCAGTGGACCTGCGACAGCTGCAACGGGGAATAGTTATTTGATTCCAATGTCTGGATTTAAAAGTTCGAACACGGAAACGTGGAAGTGATTCATGTCTATTTGAGACAGTTAATTATATTGATATATAGCGGTCAGATGTTCATTGAATATTATTAAAGGGCTTTGCTTTGTAGCGCGGCAGGCGCGGGTCAGTGCCGTCGCGTGAGTTTCAGCTTGAACGCACAGTCATTTGTGTATTTTTGTTTATGCGCCGGGAATGCAAGTGAAGTGAATCGCGATGCAATGACGCAAATTTCGCATAATTGCCACTTTCCTGCTACAGATTTTGTCAATAATCTTGTGATGGAAACTGAGAACATTCCTTTTACGTCGAAAGATGTTGATTTGATTTTCACAGCAAAATAATTTAGTTGAATATTTACATACATACTTATACTCGTACTAGCTCAATTTCAAAATTCTCGGTTTCGACTTAGTCTTGAGTTCGGGTACGCCGCTCCCAAGTTTAAGTAGGTAATTGAACACGTTTGTTACAAAGGCTGAGTTCACTTCGCTGTAAAGAGGGGCGCGCCGCAGCCGGCGGATATCTTACAAGCGCAGCTTGGCGATCTGTCGCAGGTCATTGCATTCGATAACATCTATGCCTAGCGACGCACTATAACAGTTCACAGTGGGTCCAATTCGAAACGGAGTCCGCGAAATTTAAAATTACCTAAACTTAAAATAAGAAACGTCAAACTCGATTTTGTATAGCTCTAAGGTTCAAAATCGAGCCTTACGTTTCTTATTTCAAATTTAGCGACTTCTAAATTTAGCGAAAACACGTTCGAATTGACCCCAGAGTCATGTCACGTCACGTGTAAGAACTGCTGCGTGATTCTCTAACTTGCGCGGCGATCACTCTCCGCCGAGTTCCACGCAGCACAAATCGGTTTTTTATACGGTGGGCGAGTAATCGTCTGCGATTGAAGCGCTTTGCACGTTAGATAAATCATATGGCTGAGTAGAATTTCTGTACACTGATCCACTTCCGTAAACGAAATTTATGATGGAAGACTCGAGCGGAAACAATTACACTACTATAGGCTCACAAATGAACTGCCCTTGCTGTGCATTTAGCACATACGATTCGTAATACATTACAAAGGTAATAATGATTCTTTATATGGTGCTGATATGCGCGTATAGGTGTAATAGGGGTGCTAACAAAACTGTTTAGCGCCTGTTACAATACTCGCGTGTGCCGTGTCTGCGATGTGGCATTAGATTATGGGAACTTGTGTCGGGATAGGCCAATTTGTCTTATATCAAGCAAATAACATTACGTCACATTAATCTAAATTTTTGTATTTCCAGATTTAGCTGAAAGCTCCAGAAAAGCAGACTCACAATGACGGTTGTAACCAATCCTGCCCGGACGGGCTCGGACGATGAGATGGAGTCGGGCCGTGAAAGCGCCGCCGGAGAAAGCTTCGGCCTCGAGATGGACGAAAACGCGCGACTTTATGATGACGAGAAGCAAAGCGACATCGTGTTCGTCGCCGGAATCAACGGCGACACCTGGCGCTACCCGGGGCATCGGCGCGTGCTCGCCGCCACCAGCCCCGTCTTCGCAGCGTTGCTGGCCTGCAAAACTGACGTTATTGTAGTCGACTACATCGACCGCCGCGGTTTTGAGCAGCTCTTGCGCTACCACTATTGCGAGCCCACACAGCTCAACTCCGTGGCTACGGCTCGGTGCGCTCTTGACGCGGCGTACAAATTTCTCTGTCCTCCACTGGCCGAAAGGTGTGCTCGCCGACTCGATGAGATGCTGGATGCCGGCGTAGCTCTTGAGATTCTGCGCGACCTGCGTTACTTGTGCGCGCGCTTGCCTGGCGCAGCTTCAGCACCACCTCTGCCGGCTCTCACGGACGACGCCGCCGCGCGCTCCCTGGCGCAGTGTTCGCGTTGGTGCGATTCCTTGGCGCACAACGCACTATTGGTGCTCGACGATAACGCCAACGCAGCTTTAACAGATGAGCGTCTCGAAGAACTAACCTACGAGGATCTCGCGTTAATAGTGAAACGTGACACGTTCCGTGTATCGAACGAGTTAGTTCTGGCCGAGGCGTTGTCACGCTGGGCTACGGCGGCTTGCAAACGCACTAAGCGCGAGCTGATGCCTAGCAACAAGCGGGCGGCACTGGGCGAGCTGGCGTACTGTCCACGTTACTTGTTGCTGTCGGGCGAAGAGTTAGAGCGTGCTCTGGCGCTGGAGCTTCTGGAGCCGATGGAGCGCGCGCTGGTGACGGCGCGCGCGCGCAAGCTGTCGGCGCCGGTGCCGGTGGGCGCGGAGCAGGAGGGGCTGCTGCGGCGCTGGGCGCGGCCGCGGCCCGCCGAGCCGGCCGCGCTGCCCGTGCACCTCAGCCCACGCTCCGAGCCGCCCCCCGAGGAGCCTCAGCCCAGTAAACTGTGCGCGCGCCGCGCCAAGCGCCCCAAGCAACCCAGCTTTGCGCCCGAAGAGAAACGCAAGAAGCGCGGTTGCTGCGCGAGTTTCGGAGAGGGTCTTCTCCGGGCGTTTATTTGTCTCTTCGACTAAGAGCCGACGAGTGCATAATGTTTGAACGGAGTGACGATGCGTTATCGATCGTGAAGAATGGCGTGGACTGCAGTGAACTAGGTGTGGCTGTGGGTGACGATTACTTCAATCCTGACGAAACTTTTGAAACTTAGTTCACGTAAAAAGGATGCTTATATAAACGATAGGAAAATGAGAGATCTTGAGTCAATATTTATTATGATAGTGAATACAAAGTCTTCGTCGAAAGACATCTCTTTTGTATTTTTTTACGAATTGGAGAATTTAAATTCGTAGTAAAATATTTATGAACTTTTTACAAACAGGACATGTATACCATGGATTTACATTGTTTCTATGATTTTGTTTTAGTATATGCTTCAGAATGGAGTGCAATGCATAGATCACAAGTTGGCAACTGAAAGTTGTTTGTTTTACATATAGTTGAGTCGATAACGTGGGCCCGATGTGTAGAGTAGGTAGTGCAATTTAAAGAATATTGTGCGCGGCCCGGTCGCGGGTAGTTAAGTTATCGTCTGCAGTTAGCATCTTTATGTGTGTGGTAGACACATTTGTGTATTTTAATGTTGTGATATCTATCTGTTTTAATCAATCTTACATTAATTTTTGTTACCAAATTCTATTGTGTTAGGTGCTTACATATCTAATTGTGAAACAATTTGCATTTAAGAATCTATTTGAACGAATTGGAAAGATTTGGTGCACAAACATCTAGTTTTGTAATAACATTGTTTTATTAGTTTACATAAAAATTTAATTTTGTTGCATTTATCAACAAATATTGTAAGCTTTTAAAAAGTACCTCGGAATTATTTAGTATTGAATAATTAGGTGAATACTTCCATAATTTAATTATGTGCTCCCTAGTCATTTTTAGGCACGTATTAGTTATGTTAAGTGGGTTATTTTGAGACCTGCAGCCCTAGCATGCCAGACACGGGGATAAGTCAAACGGGTTTAACTCTCTGACTACCTCTTTCGTTGGCACCAGTGTGAGAGAGACGCACTAAGAGATAAGACGGTTCAACTTATCCTAGTGTCAACCTTGCTAGGGCCGCAATGGTGTGATTCTCTAACGTGCGCAGCGGCTGATCAGCGGATAAACGAAACTATTAATTTATACTGTAAGGACAAAGACATTCGGTCCAAATTTGAATGTCGCATTTCTGATCAGTCGCTAGACACGTGGCTGGACGTGAACAAGCGACGCGAGCTTCACCTGTCTTGGACTGAATGCTGCCTTTTACGAAATGTGTTCTTACAATTTAAGCTTTTGATTACGTTATCATTATTTTTAGACTGTGCCATTATGAGAATACAGAAAGATTCGGAGGGGTTTCGTTTTATCTCTTTTTTTTAATTATAATCAGAATATGGATTTTAAAGTAACTGGAGTTTTTTAATTCGTATGCATCATTCACGTAGCGCTCCAACTAGTTAATTGGAATTGAGTGGACATCCGGATTGCTCACAGAGAGAGTCTAAATTAGCTATATTCGGTTTTATGGGCTTTTAAATTATTCAATTTGCATTGACCTTCCGAAAGTTGTTCGCTAATGTATCGAGTAAAGAAACTTACCCTATTTTCAGCATACAGAACAAGATCTATTACTTACTACCTGTACTGTAACTTTGATAGAGTTTTGGATTTTAGATGTATTTTAAATGTGTTCTTCTTTTGATCAAGCATTAAATTAAACTTTTATAAAAATCCACGTATTTTCACTAGCTGATAAGTTTACATCTTTTATTGTTCTTTCATGTTCTTTCCTAAGTACACGTAGTTTTGTTTTCATCATCTATCTATATTTAACAATGTTATATTCTTATAGATAATTGTTTAGTGTTTGTAAACTTAGTGATAAATAAGGTCTCTATCTCTATCTATCAAAGTATCTACCAGCCCGGAAATATAGAAAATCATGTAAAAAAGAGGCATTTTTAAGTTATGATATACTTGCAAATCTACTATATAAAAATAAGTCGGGTTTTCCTTCCTGACGCTATAACTCCAGAACGCACGAACCGATTTCCACGGTTTTGCATTCGTTGGAAAGGTCTCGGGCTCCGTGAGGTTTATAGCAAAGAAAATTCAGGAAAAATTTCAACAGAAAAGCGGGAAAATCTTTTTTCACATACAGCGCCATCTCTGATACATAGCTACACCAAACGAAATGTTACATAAAACGAAGCCATCTGGTGGCGAAACGGAGTTCGCCGGGTTTGCTAGTACAATATAAAATCATGTTGTACCTCTTATTGACATATGAAACAGATTATTTATTTCCGTTCCGGTGCAAAAAAAGAAAGAATGCTGTTTAGGTTAAGGTAACAAAAACTTTGTTGTTTCGATCTTTTTATTATATATAAATGGATAAAAATGTGTTCAGCTAAGAGCTACACTGTATATGTAATGACCCCTCCCAAGACAAATATATAACGTTCAATCTATTGTGATGTGTGTATTATTTTCCAAAACTTAATATGGATGATTCGTGCGACATTCGTTTGTAGGCTCGGCTTGCCAAAGATAGCAGCAAGATTATGCACCAGCGGCCCTAACATGCATGATACAAAGATCAGATAGACCGTCTTATCTCTAAGTGCGTCTCCCTCACACTAGTGCCGACGAAAGAGATAGTCATAGAGATAGACGGGTTTAATTTATCTGGGCTGTGATTCTCTAACTTTTCAAGCAATCGCTCGAAGAGTTCCATAAAGTCCGTCGTCCCAGAGGTAAAAAAGCTGTAGCACATATCTGAAATCGTATAGAGACTTATACAGGGGTGATCTACTAGACCCACAAATTCCAGATATCTATATCTTACTCGCCTCTCTTGGGAGATGGGGTATACGGGGGCACGGAATCGAAAATAAGTGCAAAATAATTGAAATTCATAAAATTACTATTGGACGTAATAGCTGGACGTAGAAAAGGTCTATTTCTTACGAAGTTTTTAGGAAGCATACCTACACTATTAGGATACCGAGTTATCTGGTTTTAAGATTGACTTCGTAGGTAAGAAATGGATTTTTGAGATATTTAGGGTTCAGCTATGACGTCCTACTTTACAGATTTCATCTGCTGCAGTTTCTTTGATATTTTTTGTATTTCGGATCCCCTATCTTTCAAGAACGTCCTGGCTGGCGCGAAGAATTGGGTATTCGAGCACTGTGTCTAGTGACACTCCTATGTATATATTTAGGTCTCGACCGGATTCATGTACCTTCTACAGTTTTTTACCTTTGGAACGATGGAATAATACTGGTACAACTGGCCCCTAATTCTCGGTACAGTCGAGACAATATCGATTACGAGATTAAACGTCAGATTCATACAGTTGTGTTAAACGATTATCTCGAATGCACCGAGAATTGCGGGCCAGGTTTCCTATGCGACATGCGAGTCCTCATCGGCGAGTGAATCGCTTTCTGCTTTAGAGAATCACAAAGCCGTATGGCACTAGCGGCTCTAGCAAGGTTGAGGTGAACACATGTGATCCCCATCTTATCTCTCAGTGCATTTCTCTCTTCGATACTAGTATGAGGGATAAGATGGATATAGCTTCTCCTCGTGACAACCGCGCTGGGGCCGCTGGCATACATAGCTTTATGCTGTAGCTGTAGCAATTTCAGTGCGGATCTCTTGTTCTTCATTATCATCGAGTACATGCGGCCGCGTTGGCAACGAGCTCTTTTTAGATTTCAGGCTATACGGTTCACTAGTAAACGCCTCTATTCTCTGAACCTTAGCGATCATGTCAACCAAACTACTTTCAGCAGAGATCAACTTCTGACGCATAGCTACCACGTTGTCCTGCAATTCGAGCATGGAGTTAATTTTAGAATCGATTTTTTCGAACTTGTCGTAGATTTTCTCACGCGAAAGGAGCTCCTCATTGAACTCTTTGTTTATCCGCACATGGATTTCTCGGCGGATGTCTGTGAAGACTTTGTCGACGGTGTTGTCTTCGCGGCTGTCTCGATGTTTTTTTTCTCCCGTGTTTGTAGACAATGTTCGGTACTTATACCCGGAACTTCGAGACGTGTAACAACTCTTATGGAACATACTTGAATATTATCATATGATTTGAGAAAGAATAACCCGAATTTTGAGATTTTAATTTTAAATTTTATAATGTGACAAATAAGGTTAATAAAAGTACAGTGACTTTTACTGTCATTTGAGCATGTTGCGTAGATATTTTTTTTGTGTTTTAAGACTTTTTCTGTATTTTGGGCTCCAATTTCTTACCAAGGAAAGAGAGTAATGTGAATTAGAATTAATATTGATAATAAATTAAACTGAAATTAGAAATCTAATTTGAAATAACGCGACGCGCCGCAAACGCGTTTGGTTTGCCCGGGCCTTTAGAAAGAACCGTGCTTCAACATTACATTACAATTGGCTTTACGTCTAGCTTACCTAAACCAGGACATTGAGACTCATAGCGCCATCTAGGGGCTATTGTACCAATTACGATATCAGCCTCGGTATAGTTTACGTTTTAGCTCATTCACTGACGTAGAGGTTCATGTAGTTAACATAGAATCACAAAGGTGGCAGCACTATGAATCTTACTGTTCTGTCTTCGCGTTATCGTTATGTTGTTCGTATAAAAATAAACCTTAGGCCGGGTTTTATAAAGGTCTATCAGACCCCCAGACTCCAGACCAAATTTCAGATATAGCTTTGGTAATCTATACAAATTTTGACATTAGTGACAGGATCTTTATGGCTTCCCCCACATTAGCGTCTTTCGAGCGTCGGCGTCTTGTCAGCACCCGCGCAGCGCCGACGCAACGCTCGCGCAGCGTAGACGCTGCGCAAGAACCGACAAGACGCCGACGCTCTAAAGACTTTAGTGTGGGTGTCTGTAAAACCGGATGATCACCATTTGTTCTATTGGACTGCGACGTTATAGAATCCCTAGTAGCATTTTCCGTTGGCATATAATCATGTCATGGAATCAGTAGGGATATAGGTAGTTAGGAGTTTGCCCACATAAAACTAACATCATCACCACATAATACCAATATAACAAAATAATATCATTACGCCCAACCAATTACCAACGTTGGGCCATTATGAATACCGCTACCGTTGTTTAAAAATAGTTGGCATTTCCGCATTGTAGGTATACAACGATGACCCTATTAGATATTAACTAACGTTGGCCCAATGCAGTAAAATATTATCATTACGCCCATCCACTTACCAACGTTGGGCCGGTGCGACTTCTGCTACCGTTGGGTTAAAACTGTTGGCATTTCTGCATTATATTGTTTCATTTGTAAATTCTACAATGGCCCAAGGTTGTACTTGTTTGTAGGCCTTACCTTAAAACGACGGCCAGATCTAACCGTTGGTCAACTAACGAGACCTATGTGGCCCAACCAAATGCCAACACTAAATGCTATTAGGGATAAAACAGTATTTATTTTCATACATGGTTCCATAAAACTAGATACCTACTAGCATAGATGTACTGCATGAGTACCATGTACCTACCTACTAATACAATTCAGTTATGTAAGTTCTAGTGTATCGTTTCTAGGGTTCATGTAAGTACCTATGTTGAAATTGATATATTACGTATGCGGCAAATGTAAAATTTTAAGCCGTAGCTGCGTAGTAACTAGTAACCAAATTAATTTGCGTATTAGGGAATGACCATTAATCCACCACAAGTAAATAAAACGTTTAATTAATTCCAGAAGAGAGAACCATTGGACAGTGTCGATTTAAGAACAGCCAAGAGAAGTATGAGAGAGCTTCTACTTCGACCCTTAGCGAACACTTGAGGAAATTCGCAACCCTTAGGGTCTAGCACACTAGTTTCTATAGCGCACATAATTATTATATTAGCATCTGTAAACTTTCTAACTACGTGGTAAGAAGTGTGCATGTGCTATATAAAATATAATGTGCAGCGGCCCTAGCATGCACGGGAATAAGCTCTAAGTGCGTCTCTCTCATACTAGTGCCGGCGAAAGAGATATTCAGAGAGATAAACGGGTTTAACTTATCCCCGTGTTTGGTATGCTAGGGACGCTGGGGGGCATAAAATAAAAGCCAGAATAATCGGTGTTTGGTTAACTCAAATATTTTAATACCGGGAAATCGCACGTTAAGATTTAAATTAAATAGAGATAAATAAACTTAAAATACAAATTAAAAACTAGAACAATTAACCTAAAACTAAAAACCTTAAAAAATATAATATAATAACTAAAATATATTGTTAAAAGGAGTCCCTTTAGGCAAGGTTCCGAAGATACTGGCAGCGTTCCCCCTTTGAATAGCTAGACTAATTCTTTGTCCGAGGTAGCTGCCAGCTCTTCGGTCCCCTGTGATGTCGACTAACCTTTTTGCGATTTCCCTAAAAAGCCTTATAGCGCTAGGACCCCACGGACCAAGGGTCTCGACACCGAATGGGACAAAATCATATTCGGGGCCTAGACCCCTGTATTTGCCTAGTTTAGCTTTTTCAGCCGCCTCACCGGCCGCACCAGCTCTGTTGTTGGTTCCATGTAGATGGGAAGGGGCCAGCGTGTCTGAGCAGGTAGCATCCCATACCAGCACCCGGCCCATCTTCCATGGAATCAAACTCATACCGTTTAATACCTACATATATTTGTACCGTAAACTATCAAAGCGGTCACCTATTCAAAAATCATTAGGCCTTGCAACTTGTATTAGAAATCCCCTAACAAAGGCAGCCAGTAAATGTTCAAAATCGAAAACCACTTGACAACGAAGAAAAAGCTTACTCAGAAACAATGTTTCGTATTGACGGACAATGGGTCGGTAAGATAAACTGCCTGGTGTTTTTTTGGGCCCATTGTCGAGGGCGACAATAGAGCAGGTTGGGACTGTATTATTTTGGGATAAATTCATTTTTGATGAAGTGCAAAAGTCGGGGTAGTCTTTTGACAGTTTTTCTGTAAAACTCATGATTTACACACAATGTGCTCAATCGACCGTGAAGGTGCACACATGGGCTCAATATGCTTTGTGCTTTGGAACTAATGAATGTTGCTGTGAGAACACTCCGCAAATGTCATCTAACGATTGTTGTTTACTCGCTCGATCTTTTCTGTAATAAGTATACCTACCTAGTATAGTATGATTTCTTTGCCACTGTGTAGGACTGTGTGTGACACTTATCACGGTATGGCCACAGCATATAAAATAACACGTGTGTCGTGTAGTTATTATAGAGGCGATACATGTAAGATCAACCATACTACATACTAGTGGCTCCGTGACCTGTAGACCTCGCGACAAACTTATCTTTGCCGTTAGAAAACTGATATCCCCATACATCCATATAGGTCGGGTCAGTTTACCAACACCGCAAATAAGTTTATAATTGCAAAGAACCCCGCCGTTTTGAAAAATTTCGAAAAACTGAATCGACAAAAAAATAATATATTATCGAACCTGCTCACAAAATTTCACGAGAATCGGTTGAGAACTGCGGCCTGTAGACGAGAACAAATGGACAGACGCTGGACATACGAAAACATTTTTGTCCAAGCTGAAACGGAGACGCTTCGCTCGCTCGGTCGATTAAATATCCGATTGTGCTATAATAAGAACATACTTAACTGTCTACGAACCTTTAATCAAAACTCAATAGCGTTCAGCGGTAATGGCTGTAGTTTAATTTGCTGATGCGATCTTAATGTGCTTCAAAACAAATTAAACGTATCCACCTAGATACGATTGTGGCGGGTATAGATAGCACTCGAGATCGCTTGGGCACACCCACTCGACTCGAGTTGACTATTGTCGCCTGTATTTTGGGATACCAGGAACATCTCAGGTAACCGAAGTTATAATTAGGGACCTCGAACCTGTTGTACTCACCGTTGAGCGTGGTCTATTATAAAACTCATTCGGTACAGGTTTCGACCTTTTGAAAACTAAGCGCCACCTCTATAGTATACTATTGACATTTTTTCTGTGCGAACGTAAGTTTGTAGTATTTCGTAAGACAGGTTCGGGTCTCCGCGCCACGTCACAGGTACAATTTTTTGCTAAACTCTGTTAAGAAAAAAAGGCCTTTCCCAAACACAATATCTGGTTACTTGAGAGTAGGGTTGCCAACTATTTATGGGGCAAATATAGTATTTTCTAGACAAAGCTATAAATAAAATAGTACACTGGAAGAAAATATAGTACTTTAAAGAAAACCCCTTTAAAAAGAGTGTAAGGTATGACTGATTAAGTATTATACACAAAATTCGTCTTTTTAAGCATCTTGTGGCTATCCGAGCTGCGAAAATGCCTATTGAACTGGCCAATTCAAAGCCCATTTGTAAGGACTGACCGAAATATAGTATTATTGCGTACTATATATTTCTTCAACAGTAGGTATATAGTACAGAGCCAAAATATAGTACAATACTATATATTATAGTACGGTTGGCAACCCTACTTGAGAGAGCAGAAAAAAATCTGACTCTGTAGGAGGCCTTCTGATAGACGTGTGTTGGTTTTTCCTCATCTTGTTCTGTCTGTTGTTTTTCTGTGGTTATGAAATACTATTATGTATTTCAACAAATTGCAAATATTATTTTGTTCGTTCATGGAATACCTATTTATTCACTCATTTGGTTGCTCGGCATTTTTGCAAAATATTGTGAAATGTTATAGAAATCCGATTCCGGGAATCTGTCTATATTTTTGTAGTGGCCCTTTTTACTAGTAGGTCCTATGTACATAGGACCCTTTTCTTAGAGCATTTCTCAGATTCATAATAAAATCATGTTCCCATTCTGCTTGGGAATTAATGATTCAGAATAGTACCTAGGTATGATACGTAATAAAATAGAAAATGGTCGGTGATCGCTTCGAAACGCCTCTCCTTACCATTGACACACAATAAGTAACTATTTGTATTTATTGTATCAGTAATCAGTGACCTATTCACCTACGAGGATAATTAGGACATCATTAATAACAACTCAATCTAAATTATATAAGTAAGCTACAGAATCACTTAGCGTTCCCGAATAGAGGCGCAGGACTCTTCATTTAGCCACAACAAATGTTCAGTCCCTTTTTAAGAGAGCTGCGGAAGGACATTTGTCTCAAGGCCAAAGAAAACTTGTTCCACAATTTAACAGAGTGAAGGTGCCGTGAAAATGTAAATGAAAATATTTATTTTGCAAGTAGCCCACACGGGCTCTTTTACATGTCTGAATCTACCAGAGCTTCGAAAGGTGACATGTGCTGAGAAGAAACGCCGCAAGAAACTCAGCAGTAAGTCTTTTTTCCACTTTAAAATTACATATAACTAAAACTAACATAAAAAAGTGCAACAAATAAACAAATTAATTATCGTATACAACTAATAAGGGAGATGTATAGTCTCCGCGTCTGAACAAGTAAATTTAAGTGTCTTAGAGATGTATAAAGTCTCTAAGGGTCATAATAATAAGAATAATATTAAAACAGAGAAAACATCTATATTGATTGCAAGATTTAGCATAAGTACCTACGTGTTTTATTGCACGGGGTAGCAATAGACGGACAGCGAAAACTTAAAAATAACAAATTATTTATTATTAAAACACCTAAGTAAGATTTAACCTTGAAAAATTACTATCACAGATCGCTAAAAAATAATGCGAGCGAGTAATACCTCATGCCTCCTTGCAATACCTCATACCTCCTGTTCTCCGAAAAGTAATCAACGTAATGGGTGACATCGTGTTCTAGTTATCAAAGGCTCGTCGTCTTTTTTGAAGGCTGTGGAAGTCTCTAAATAAAAAAGTTAAACTCGCGTGGAGAGGGTTCCGTTCCGTACATGATTATCTGAAATTTACTACGTTACTTTAAATACCATAGACTTCTTATAGGTTTTCCTGTAATCTATAGGTAAAGAACTATTTTCTGTATTCTTTTCAAAATTGTAGCCCCAGTAGTTTCGGAAATAAGGGGGGGGGGGGGGGGGAATGGTAAATTTTCGCCTATTTTCCTAAATAACTTCTAAACTATTTTACTTAAAATTCAAAAGAAAATATATTTAAGATCCATACAATAAGCCCTTTCATTTGATATGTCACACAATATAGGATGCAGAACTTTTTTTTTAAATTTTATATTTTACCCCCCAAAAGTGGCCCCCATGTTTAAAATTCATATATTTACGTCATGCGTCCGTGTTGCGGTCACCGATTTACATATGTATACCAAATTACAACTCAATCCATCTTGTAGTTTCGGAGCAAATTGGCTGTGACAGACGGACAGACGGACAGACAGACAGACAGACAGACACACGAGTGATCCTATAACGGTTTCGTTTTTTCCTTTTGAGGAACGGAACCCTAAAAACAGCAGTATCTTTCTCAAACACTTATGCTTATTTTCCATGAATACCTATATTATGTGGCAAACATAACGCTTTCAGAAACAAAGGAAAAGAATTCGGTTAAATATAAACACCACGTTGACGGATTAATGTTTATGAAGTGATTACTTTTCATATAATTAAGTCTTTATAAAGTAAATTAATTAAGTACTTGAAATAGCTCAAGTGGTGCTATTTAAAACATATGCAAAGCAGCCGGAAAATGTTTATTTTTAGGGTTCCGTACCCAAAGGGTAAAAACGGGACCGTATTACTAAGGCTCGGCTGTCCGTCTGTCTCCAGGCTGTATCTCATGAACCGTGATAGTTAGACAGTTGAATTTTTCACAGATGATGTATTTCTGTTGCCGCTATAACAAAAAATACTAAAAAACAGAATAAAATAAATATTTAAGGTGGCTCCCATAAAACAAACGTGATTTTTTTGCTCGTTTTTGCTCGATATTGATAACGGCAACAGGTAGACGCTTGAAATATTCACAGAATATTTAGATATACAGTACAGTGAAAAAATATAGACTCAAACATATTTTTATATTATTTTCAATATTTGATTACATAAATGTCACTAACATATAAACAAATGTATAACGTAAAATAGACGCAATTGATTTGTGAACTTAGTTTTACTATATGTGACCTTGAACCTGGGACATCGCTCTTTTCTCTCGAGCGGGACGAGTTACACTGTGAATATTTATAAACTCAATCGTTAGCAAAACGTTTTAAATGCAAGAAGTACTTTGTCTATCATTATTTTAGGAAGCTATAATCAAGTCGTATTATTTAATATAATCAGATATTCTGTCCAGTTTTTTTTTGCCTTTTAATATGCCGCGTGGTAAGACATTAAGTGCAATCGAAAAACAGCAAATTCTTGATTTGAGAAACTGCGGTAAAACACAAAGAGCAATAGCGGACACTATTGGTAGATCACAAAGTGTTGTAAAAAAATTTTTAAAGTTAGGAATTGAAAATTATGGTAAAAAGAAGCGTTCAGGGCGTCCTCATCGGTTTTCATCCACCGTAAAACGCGCAGTTTTAAGGGAGTTATCGGCTACCGGGGCATCATCAACAGCTCTGGTGCGTAGATATAACCTAAATTGTGATCCAAGTTTAGTGAGAAAGTGGGCAGCTGAATCAAAAAATTTTAAGTATCAAAAATGTCTTAGTAAACCAGTCTTGAAAACACAACATAAAGTGAATCGACTTAAGTTTGCCGAGAAATATATAACAAAAGGTGATTTTTGGCAACATGTCATATTTAGTGATGAAAAGAAATTCAATCTTGATGGTCCTGATGGATGTAAATATTATTGGCATGATTTGAGATTTGATAGAAAAATTATGTCTCGACGGATTAAAGGTGGAGGTTCAGTCATGGTCTGGGCCGGTGTATGTGCATCCTTAAAAACCGAATTGGCATTCATTGATGGGCGTATGACTGCTGTTGGATATCAAGCTATGTTACATGATTACCTTCTACCTTTTATTACGCTGACTGAAGACGAAAACATAATTTTTCAACAGGACAATGCCCCCATCCATGTAGCTGCAACTACAAAACAGTGGTTTCAAGACTTTGGTATACAGTTATTAGAATGGCCAGCAGTTAGTCCAGACCTAAATCCGTCTGGGGGATATTAACAAGGAAATTGTATGATCAGGAAAAACCAATAATAAATAATGTTAATGAACTCAAACAAAGATTGCGATCAACATGGGCAGAAATTTCAACAGATACACTTAAGGAGTTAATTGATAGCATGCCTAAAAGACTAATAGAAGTTATAAAAAATAAGGGTGATTGGACAAAATATTGAGTCAATAACGAATAAATATAGGCACTGAGTTTATAATTTTTCACAGTGTAAATTTATAGATGGTAGGCTATTGGAGATTTTTACGATTATTAAATGAAAAATAAAAAATATAACTAATGTAAGGCACTTTTATTTGCGTGCGCTATTTATCTACCGAAACCATTTTCAGAAATATCCCATTGGTTTTAAACAACATCTTTAAATATGTATGAGTCTATACTTTTTCACAGTATTGTATATATCAACTTCAAAAATAAATAATTAAATTAAAATAAAATACATATTTAAGGGGGTCTGCCATACAACAAAGGTGTTTTTTTTTGCTTGATTATAATGGTACTGAACCCTTCGTGCACGAGACCGACTCGCACTTGGCCGGTTTTTTATCTTTATACTAACGTCCCGCCACGAATTGCTGTGTTTTAACTATATTCAAATCTTCCTCTAGAAATTGTCTACTTGAAGGTGAAAACCGCATCAACATTTGTACTACCTGCTTCTATAAGAAGTTCTAAAGAAATACGGCGACAGACAGAGGAAGATACTTTGTTTTGATAGAAAATACTTTTCTCTTGACATAGAAGTTGACATATTTATTAAATATCCATACCTATAAAATGCCAAAAATCGTCACAGGATTATATTTCGATGGAAAGAGGTTAAGTGGAGCGTATCACGGTTAAAGTGCTTATGACAAAATCGTATATAATAACTTATCCTCAAACATGAGGTGGTAGTTGTACGAAGTACGAAGTAAGTAATTATACGAAGTAATTTGAAACGATCACTCTCGTGTCATGCCTACTAAACATTCCGAGATAGTAATTGGACACCACTTTGAACAAAATGTAAATAATGTGAACGGTGCACCGGCACCGGCGGGCGAGGACTTTTTGTATGCTCCGTGTTGATCAGTTTTATTAGCGTCGCTGCTGCGCCTGCGCCACGTACACCCATAAAAACGATCTCTTTTATTTTTTATTGATACTACATTGTCCGCCACTAGGCCTCGAGATTAAAACGACGGTGGGACTCATAAAAAAGTCCAAACTCAGAACTACTCGCGCCAGGAATGTTAGTATTTAATCGTAAATTGAAATACGTCAGCCGAGAGCGGTGTATTCTTTTTGGTTTTGCGGCGAGACCGAGGAGTAAGGGTGGCATTGTCTCTACAATGTAACGGATTCGGGCTGGAGCTTTGGGTGTTCGCTTTCAGTGGAAGTGTCGTCACGCCCGCGTACAATGGCGTCCAGCGCCGCACCGGCGCCAGCGCTATTACCTCACAATCGCATCGCTGCAGCGGGAACGAGAGGCATCTTCTGAATGCGAGATAAACGAACACAATTTGTGCATAATGCGGGTAAGAAAAAGATGTTTTTATGCTACTGTGATTGCGGGGGCACTTATCTAGAGACAAATAGCTGTAGCGAGGGGCTGGGGAAGTGGAGGACGCGCGGACAATGGGATACGTTAATTCCGTCGCCGTAAAAGCTCTAATTGGTCGTTTTTGTCGGAGCCGGAGGACTTCGGCGGCGAGCGCGTCGAGCAAAAAGTGGAGCCGTCGCGGAATGCGCCCGGTTGAATAACCAGCCGTCTGCCCGCCGACATTACTATAACTATAAACAAAGAGCCTGTTGCGTAAAAATACGTTATCCCGAGCGCACCATATCGTCTTGATTTATTTTCCGTGCCACTGTGCACACTGTCGACTCGGAGTGGTGTATTTACGTTGCTGGCTCGTTTATTTTTTTTCTCGGATTATCGGAGCTGCGCCAAGAATGTCGAAATCATTCAGGCCAGTAAGTGGGCAGAGGAATTTGCCATTCATATTATCTACCTACCGACGCTGTTTGAGTAATATATATTCTAGGGCAATGTTTTTATTTCTGGCAGCTAGAGATAGTTTATTGGTTTCAAACATGGGGTATTTAAATGACTATTTATTATTAGGCATAAATGAAACGACTAAATAGATTCACTCATCACAAAATTTACAAAATACGAAACTTCCAATCGTAAAATTTTACCGAATAGTTCTGCTTAGTAAGCTTAAGCTTTAAAAATTCTATCGTTAAGAAGGTGAAAACGGGGTTTTAATGTAAGTATCTACGAAAATTTGAAATATCGAGGCAAAAACTGCGGAAAGTCTGGCAAGTCCAATATTGAGGTTTTGAAGTTGTAGAAATTAGTTTCTCATAAGAGAACAATAATATTCACTTACAGTGTGAAATAAAATGGACATGTATATTAGTTAAATAAATAAATAAATGATATAGGTACATAATACATAAGTAAAATTATACAAACCTCTGCACTCAACGGTTTAACCACTTCCTCTTCGCAATCAATGTGGGTGAAGTCAGCAAAAAATATTAAATAAACAATTTGTCATAGGTACTTACCAAGGTAATCCATTGTTTTGTAAGAATCTATAATAGGTATCTATAATAATATAACTTCTCAAAAATCCGAACGCTTATTCATTTATTCACCATTGGGCCCCGTCCAACAACTGCACAGCAACAACTGCTGTCAGGTAAGTGGTGAATATTCATCATTTGGAAAATGAAATGATATTCGACGTACGTTATGCGTAAGGTAGTAGGTAGGTAGGTACGTAAGTACCGGACGCAAACTATAAACCTATACTTATTTTTTTCTGGCTGTGGTTTCTTTCTGAAAAACCGCGGTTATGAAATTCATTTACCTATAAATTGAAAATATATTTGGCCTAATTATCTGAAATAAAACCGGTAAAGTGCGAGTCTGCGGCCCTAACATGCATGGCACAAAGATAAATTAGAACCGTTTATCTCTATGACTATCTCTTTCGTCGGCACTAGTGTGAGAGAGACGCACTTAGAGATAAACGGTTCTAATTTATCTTTGTGCCATGCATGTTGGGGCCGCTGACGCGCGCGCCGAGGGCTCCTACTTACCTAAGAAAACAGACTGTACAGTAAGTGCCTTATATGTATGGAAAGCTTAAAAATAAAAAAAACTAGCTTAAAATAACCAGATAACCATTTAAAACATAAATATGAGATAAAACAAGAAATAACTTTCGCAATCTCCTATCTCTATGCAAACATCCTTGCGAAGATTATTCTATTTTATTTTGTTTTCAAGAAAGCTTCATATTATTTTTCCTGTAAAAAAGACCTAAATGTCTCTCAGTATGAATAATTTTAAATTTTTGGGTTGGCTAATGTCGGACAAAAGGGTTTACAGTAACTACTGTAAAAAAAAATGTCGGCATATTTGTGTGCAGTGTGCAAACAAACTTGTTTGCACACTGCACACAAATATGCCGACATTTTTTTTGAAATGCCTTAAAGAAGCCCTTTTATAAGACACCCATTTAAACCCTATTGGATAACTTTCAAAATTCGATCCACTTCTTTGGCCCCCTATTTCGGCAAAATTTTAAAATATATTTAATCGTTTTATTCCCGCAATATATGGGGCCACGCAAGTTCTGTGACTATTCCAAATTTCAAGTTCATAACATTAGTAGTTGCTGAGATAAACAGCTGTGACATACAGACAGACAGATAATTAAATCTCACCAGCTTTCCTTTTTAGGGTTCTTTACCTTTTAGGTAGGGAACCCTAAAAACTAAATCTTTATTGCTTGCCAGGCCTAATGGTCTGTAGCATCAGTAATTACGTAGTGACAAAGGATAGAGATCTCGTTTTATTAACCTAGTTATGTGGATAAATTCATTATTTTATCTACGTACAAAAGCAAACCATACATAAGCAAAAGTAAACTTCATTAGAGCACTGTAGTGCGCCCGCGCCGACGAGGCGAGGCAAGCAGGTATAAGGAAAATGTTGGTACCTACTCATACTGACTATTAATTTGAAGCTGTTTATATTATTTATTAATCCCATTAGAGACATGTACAATTTGTGAACAGGATAATGAAATTATAACTTGCACTTATTTCACTTTGGTTATTTAATGAATTATCTTCTTATATATAAAATTCTCGTGTCACAATGTTCGTTCCCGTACTCCTCCGAAACGGCTTGACCGATTCTCATGAAATTTTGTGAGCATATTGAGTAGGTCTGAGAATCGGCCAACATCTATTTTTCATACCCCTAAATGATAAGGGTGACTCGCCGGGCAGGACGACGTCTGCTGGGTCCGCTAGTTAATTTTATATAAACCAAGCAAATCTCAGCCTGTTCTATACATCGCTAGGATTTTATGAAAATAGACAGCTTTTAAAATATCATTGGTGGTACCGTGTCACTTTAGTTTATTTTGTGTTACTGTATATTACACATAAACCTTCATTCTTACCTAAAAGCAATAAAAGTGGGTGCCTAAATATGCTGGAAATAACTCATAAAACAGTTGTATAGTTCAGAAATTCCTGGATTTTAGGTCAATAGATGATGCTTAGTAGAGCTACATCCCTTGTCCAATGTAACTAAATACTTAAATCGAATTAGCAAGTAAACAAAAGAGTTTAATTTACTTTATCTACACCCATATCATAAAACCTCCATTGGTTAATTAGAAACCTTAGGAAATGACCACCATTTTGACAACCAATTAGGAAAAACCAGTGCTGCGATAAAGAAATAACATGACTTCTTTATCGTTTTTAGTAAAGAAAAGAGATTAAATTTGGAACAGCTGTCAAACTCAAGTGGGTCTCTATTCTAGTATCCATAGATATTAAAACAGTTATTGATACGAAACGTCAATTCAGTATGTTTTTTTAATATAAACTGCACAATATTTGATCTCGAGTGACGTGAGAATAGAGACTTCATCCGTTTGTCTATGATTTAAAAAAAAATGGTCTTGACGGATGGCCGCCCTTATGTTGACGTTTTGCTGAACGAAAGTAGAATTTTGTTGAATTGAATAGAAAAAGTTGTTTGTAATTTACATTTTAGTTGAAAATATGAATAGTAAGTAGTCTTCTCGGAGTGTGTGTGATGTGAAAATGCGCCGGATATCGGAAATATGCAGCTACGATTGCAACAAATAACTTGTTGCCAGAAAATATTGTTTCTGAACCCATCATGGAGGTTTTATAATATGTGTATAGATAAAGTTATGTATGCAACTCTGCATAATTTGGCCTTAAAACACACGTGCGATCTTATTATGAAACTCGCTAAAAGCTCGTTTCATAAAACCGCACTAGTGTTTTAAGGCCTATCATTATGCAACCGTTGCATAAACTACTATTTCCATCTAGTTTGTTAGGTATATAAATAGTAAATAGTTCGTGGTTACAAAGGCATTATAAACGGACTTCAGGTTCAGTTTAATTTTCCTGTAAAGATTATCACTTTTGTGAGAACATCACGGGGAACATACATAGGTACATACATATTATCACGCTCGAAATCCCTAATGGGGTGGGCAGAGCCACAAGACTACTTGTGGCCACGTTCGATTAATTAGTCCTAAGATGGTATGATGAACCGTATGGTGACAGGTGATCAGCCAATCGCCCATAAAGATAGTCCACCATGTTGGAGAAGACCCGTCCCTTAGTCGACTTTTACGACATGCCAGGATGATAAGCATCTGCACGCATTCTAAGCTATTTCTTCACTCCTAGTGCAGCAGAGGAGTACGGGGGAACACGGGGAAACTCAATTCTATTAAAACTTGTAGAAAATGTTATACACACTATTTGATTCGAAATCTTGTGCCTACAGCTTGGTAATAACTAGGCTAGATAATATTTACAATCTGCAGATACGATTACTAAAAACCATCGTTCCTAGAAACATCAAAGCAAAACACAGAGAAGACTATTCCCTTTTGTTTCAATACTGTGGTAGGTATACTTCCCGTGCAAAACATGATAAAACTGTCTATACTTAAAGATGAATTTAAGAACATTGTAAACCTACAAAAAAATCATTGTAACAGTAAATTAAGAACGCTAAATAGCATGAATTTATTTGTACTTCCCAAATGTAACAATGCATATGGCAAGAGAATGTATATTTGATGAGTATATTTTACCTAAATTGATAAATAGCCTTCCAAAAGACAAACAAGACCTATATCTGTGTAACATTAAAGCAATAAAAAATATCAAGAAATATTTCTTGTCCTGTAAAGACATATAATATATATTGTAAATCCTTACCTCTATATGTATAACGTTAACTAGTTAATCTAAGTTAAATTTATGTATAAACTGTAACAACCAGGAACTCTCTGACTGCGCTTAAGCCACCCTGGCTTCTGCAGTCATAAATGCACTTAAAATATGCAAATAATGTAAAATGAATCTTTAAATAAAAAATAAAATAAAAAATAAGATAATAACTGTCTCGGAAGATTTAAAAGATTCTTTATCCAAGGATATTTAATTTTGACGATCCCGGGAAATAAATACAATTCATTTTTAGACAGCCGAAGTTGAAAATTAGAACCTAATTGAACTACAAATAAATGATGGCACAGCCCTTTAGTTCAGAACAGATAAACTGGTTTACATAAGGTCATTTAACCAAGGAAGAGGGCTTTGAATGGTAAGTGTACTCTGTGAGTGTACTCTACGCACTGGTATTGTGCGCGGCGCCGGCGCAGGTCATTATCCTGAGTTCATAGTATAGTAAAATTGTACGACCAACCGGCGCGATGAGGCGCGACCGACCACGGACTTTAAAAAAAGTTCGTTTATCACATTGCTACTATTACGTCTATATTTAATGACTTTTCATTGAATGCTCTGTTACCAACGCACTGCACTGAGAATTTACTTACTTTGGACTTTCAATACTAAACTAAGAGAGGTGTTTTGTACAATTTCAAACATGTAGTCAGTACCCACGCTTTCATTTATAAGCAGATAAAGTAGATGTTGTTTATGTATAGCAGTGGATTGCGAAAGGATCAAGTTACTAATACTTCTAAAACAAACGAGTCTAGTCAATAAGTAAATTACCAACGTTCCCTCTTCGTTGAATCTTACTTCATCTGAAATTCGGTTGTAATCGGCGAGATTTTCATTAAAATTTGAAGTTTAATTACATCCCGGATATTTGGGAGTTGATTTTACTGGAAACGCGAATAAAACCGTATAGTCAGAATTAATTAGCCGGCCCAAGGTTGCCGAGGTCGACGTCCTTTTCGCTGCGCGGGCGCCGTGATTCAGTGAGGGACGCGCAAGCGCTGATGCTTTGCGCTTAAGTAGCACTTTTATTAGTTATTTGATTCAAGCACAATATCCAATATATTGACGCTATACGAACTTTGGCACGCAACTTGTCTTCATGGTTTTGCCATACTTTGATGGACTCAAAATTTTATATTTTTACAAAAAAGCAGGATGAAGGGAATGTAAGACGCATCTTAAACTTGTCTTCTGATCTAAATCAGATCTGATCTGATCAGATAATTTCAAGTCAAGAAATTCATAATACCTATTAAGGTAGTTAGAACTTGATGCGAATCGTAATGTCCTGAGCATTCTACGTAAACGCGCATACTTATGTAAGGATTCGAAAAACCATCATAAATAGGATTTTTTTACGTCATATAATTCCTTGCGCAGATGTGTACTTGTTAAAGCACTTGTGGCAACTCGTTGCACACCAAATTGATTAAATACTGGGGCAGAATATCAATAAAATTGTCATAAAGCGCATCTGGTATAAAGATGCAAAATTATAGGCTGCGTACGCGCAGCCCGGTGGCCACCGTGCTACGCGTCGGGCCGCGCGCTCAAGATAATTGTCAGCAATCATTTGTTTATGGCCGCATAAGCTCCTCGATTCGCAGTACACATACACTACACTCATCATCATGCATGTGTGCGTGGTGCAGAGTTATTTCGAGACACTCCCGTCTGTCGGCTGCCCTACTTAGCCTAACTATTAATAACGCCATTCGACCATTAGATATTACTTATATTATATCGTGTCGATAAAAGGAAGTTATTGTTCTTTGTTCTCGCGACAACGCGTGGCCCACGCACAGTGATTCAGATCGGAATCGGAATAATATTCGTAAACCCTTTAACGGGCAATACGTGCCATTTGTTTACCTTTGTTTTGGTTATTTAAGTTAAAGGTAAACGCGGTTACTTAAAGCGTTACTAATACTGAATAATGCAATTTGTCTTTGGTTTATTTACAAAAACTCTGTTTCTAGCTCGCCTAGATTTATTTATTTATTTCAGGTAGATTGTTAGGTATGCTAATCTAATCCATTTGTTACTGAGTCACCGCCACACTCCACAATTAGAAAGTCGATTTGAATTTTACAGCAAAGATGCTGTGAATTTTGTAAAGATGGGAATAATGAGATGGCGACTAACCGCGTGACAAAATTGAACTGAACCACAAAATTACTTTAGAATAATTCTTGAAATTGTGTCACCAGTTTTTAAAATTTGTAAGTCTTATTTTTTACAATTTAAGGACAACAAAGGATCACGACTTCCTAGAAATATAAGATTAATCCTTAACGCAGAAGCATCGAGTGATGAAATTCCGTAATAGAAATGCTGTGCGCATTGCATAGCAAAATGCTGGATATTCCAATGTAAAAATTTCAATTTCAGCTATTGGTTTCAGTAGTATTTCAGCTATGTCGCAGATAGCTGGGGATCAAGGGAATGTTTCCTGTATTCGAATGGAATGCTTGTCCTTTTCTTGATCTGTCGTGTGGTACTCTAACTTGCGCAGCGGCTGATCAGCGCATTAACTAAACTATTGAGTTGAGATTGTAAGGACAAAGTCATTTGGTCCTTTGAATATACACATTCAAATAAGGGCCACATGGCGCTGGCCGATCAGAGCCTGTTCAGTCAAACTAGTATAGTTAAACGCAATAGGTACTACGCCAGCGAGGCGCAACTGCATGATATCATGTAAAGAGGAGCCGTTTATGTGACCCGTTTATAAGCCTAGCCAGTCAGGCGCTATTTTAGCCAATCGCTAAGCTCCATCCATTTCCAGACATTTAATTGATACTTGTGAACATCTGCAGATTGAGCTAAACAAAAACTCTACTAAATGCCCCTTTAATGGTTTATTAACCAACTCTAAGGAGAATAAATATATTCTTTTATACAAACAATTTTTTGATGATGAACGCAATCGACTTATATTCTCGTTCAAACATTGTTTAGTCAAGTCAAGACCGGGTTGCAATTATCGTTAACATTTGATAAAAGCATCATGGCATAGTATCGATCACGTTAAATAAACACTTGTATAATTGACACTTACCTATAATGAAAGCAAAAGAGAACTTTTCGATTTCATTTTCCTCGATGAAGGTTAGCGTAATTGTGGAAGAATGCGTGTTTTCGTGTTCGGTTCTCACGCAGGATCTCTCTGTTCTCTGAAAAACGAATTTCGAATTTTATCTATTGCTATCCCTCTTGCCTTGGAGGCATGATACATTCGCGAGAAAGAGACAGGGCAACGGAAGTTGGTTTTTTGCTTCAGAGTAGACCTGCAGATGCGATCGCGTGATCAGCCGGTGTCGCAAGGCTTCGAGCTCCCATGGGAACCTCTGTACAATTAACTACCTACCTAGGTACGCGAAATTATCTAATCGTGTGAGTGAGGGAGATTGATGAGCTCGGTGTACAATTTCGAAACTTTTTTTTGTATGTTTAGGTCAAAGTTTGCAAGGAAATTTTTACTCACGTGTAGAATCAGCGCCAAAAATATTGAAACATTTCCTTCGTAATGCTGTGTCCCTCTAAGCGGCCATACACACACTACAATACGTCAGACGTTAAATTGTTTTTTGGCATTTTTGAAACTGTTTATCCATTCTGTGTGTATGAGAAATGTATAACAATGGATTCGACAAGTACTTAACTTATCATAAAACTGAAATAATAATATGTGAAAACCTTTCAGTTGTATTCAAAATAGTCAGTTTACGTGCTGTTACGGGATGCCTTGAAACATATTTTAATTACCAGCATATGTGTGTGAGGTGTTCTTGCTCTTTATTTTGTTTATAAAATATGTAGATAATAAAAGTGTCTAATATATATATATATATATAGGCTGCTGCTAGCTGGTGCCCGCGACTTCGTCTGCGAAGAATAATAATTTAAGTAACCTATGTACTTTTAAACCTGCCCTAGACCTCCACGAACATTTCAAGACTAAGATAAGATAAATCCGTTCAGCCGTTCTCGAGTTTTAGTGAGACTAACGAACAGCGATTCATTTTTATATATATAGATTATTTAACATCAAGGATGTGTTTAAATTTTCCACAAGGTATGTACTTACAAACTTACAAATATTTCAAACTAACTTGTATGAAAGCTATCAAAATTATGACTAATGAATACAATTTACGTTAACTTCTTACAAAAATGATGGTCAATTCAAAGAAAAGATACGTAACCCATTGAGTTCCTCATGGCTTTTTCCATTTAAGTTATTTTCCACATGTGTGGCTTTTGTTTAGACCTTCATTTTGATTTGATTTGATTTATGCTGTCAATGGCATACAATATCTCAACGTTCTGGAATAACTCTGTAGAAAGAAATATAGTTATGTATTTATCTTTCAAGTAAGTTATTTCTGCACATAACTTGAACCCTTTTAGCAATTACTTCAAGGGTAAAAACCAGCGCAAACACCAGTGGCATCCCGAGCGGACCGGGCGCAGTTTTCTTTACAATTTTAATTTCAATGAAAAATTGTACATGTGCGTACGCGCTGGTTTGAGGCCGACATTCCTTGTTAGCATTAAAGAGGCGCGTTCCCAGAAAATGCCCGGCTGGAATGCAGCTGCGCCGCAGACCTCTTCATTAGGGGCCCGCGGGCAGCCGCCTCGAACCATTTAGGCTTCAATTTAGTTGTTACTCTTGGTACTCCTGCTTAGAACAATTCCTAGGCAAGTAACTGGTTAAAATAGTTTCTCTTGTCGATTTTGTGCTAGCAATTGCTTTCCTTGCAAATGATTAATTAAATATTGAAGTTCACGTACGGGACCATCCCGTCCAGAATTAAACGCGCTTTTGTTGAAACTTTATACTCGTATAATTTTGACGAAGTCACCTTGGACAAGAAATTTAGAGTAACTTGTAAAGCTCTATAAGTAGGGTCCCAACCGAAAATCAGCGCAGTGGCCTTCTAAACCAATAATTTTATGCTGAGTTTGAATCATTAACCTTTTGACCGCCACAGTCTGCTGCAGCCGTCAGCGGGTACAGGGTAAAAAAGTCCTTTATTACCTTGACTTAAAGTTGAAATTCGTGTTACTTCTCAGACATGCTTGGTGGTCAAAAGGTTAACACCATATTTTATGTTTTGGTTTTTATTTGATTCATTTTGTTCTTTATACTAATTGTGGATGTCAATAAATATTTTTTATTCTCCTTCAGCTATTTCTGCGTTATTATTTAAAAATAGTAATACGACAAAATACCAGCTAAGCGCAAAGCAAAATTTATCGCTGCAATTTCAGAGATCGCGAGCAGCATCCGCGACTCGTGACCGGTCTCAACGAGCGAGTTGTCTTTCTCAGGAAATCTCACTTTGCATTCATTATTTTTATTATTCCGCCTATTCAGTTTAACCACTATCAAAATAGCATCACTCGGCGTAACCGGGATCAGAGGTTGAATGAATTGAAGCTTGTCGTGTGCCAGTAACAGTTGTGCGTAGATCTCGCTGTACCTACTTATGTACCTACGTAGGCCGCCGACGACGGTGCAACTTATAGCTAGGGAGCTGGGTGCCAAAATTCCTATATGATTTGTTCGCTTGGCAGACCTGAATTGTTCGATTAATGACGATGTAAAGAACCACAGTAAAATAGTCTGCCACCATGGTACCGCTGCGTTTTCAATTGACAGTTTCGCAAAATTCAAAAAAAAAGGAATGCTAAATCATTTGTTCGTGTGTGCTCTTGGATTGATGGTCAGAATCATCCTCAATACGATGAACATCGAAGTGGCAGACGTGCAGGGCTCTGTTTTATAACGGGACGTACTTGCAAATATGATAATGAAAAAAAAAGCTATACAAAATCATTTGTTCGTCGTTCTTGTTGCGTCCATTCGATTCATTAGGACTCACAGAATAGAAAAAAAAAAGTTGGCAGACGTCTAGATCGCTGATTTTTTATGTACGAATTTTTAATGTTGTAATTCAAAAACGCAGGGACATACGACTTTCATTTACTGGACCAAATCGACTTGTATTGACATAAACTTTCATCCCTATCAATATGAAAGACGAACAAATCATATACCAAAATGGCAGCCAGTTCCCTAACTATTATGTAATTTTATTGAATCAATTACAGCGAGAGTTCCTCCTCTCGCAAAAACACCACCGAATTACGTATGCGGACAGCGCAGTGCATTGAATGCTTTCAAATCGCACAAACAATCGCGCAGCTTTATACGCATCGCATACCCTTTTTCAAATACTTCTTTTTCTCATTTCGCAGTTTCCTTTTCTGGCTTAGTGCCACATGTTTTATTGATGGCCAGTTCATTGATATTGCCAGCTCGTTCAGCGGTGGGTGAGTGGCCACTTATATACTCCATAAAAGGCCTAGCCTTGGCCATATGGGGAAGCCGTCACAGCGCGAATGCATTCATGCGCGCGCGTTTAATCAGATCGTCGAGCGAGCACAAAAATGACGACGGTTTATTATTCGTGATCGTGATACGGAGCGTATCAAAGGCTTGTCGCCGCAACTTTGATGTATTTTACGTTATATTATGCCTAGAGGCATCGGGAAACAGGGGAAATGGCATAGCTTAAAAAATATTGAAAATGATAACTCTAATTATATTGTATATTACACGAAGCATTTCGGGCCATTTTCGACACCCCCATAACTTAAAATCTAATTGACTGACCCACTTGCAATTTCGCGTGTCTAGTAGGACTCTCATGTAATTGCGGAATCCTAAATTTCAATAAAAAACTCTTACCATTCACGAGTTAATGACGTCCGAAAATCACTATTTTTATCACTGATTGACTGACTTTATAGATCAAAAGTTTAGATTACTTCCAGGTGACCTAGGAACTTAAAACTTGGTGTGGATCGGAAAAAAATCGGAAATCGTCACTAAAACTAAACTGGGTTGGTATAAAAGAAAAAGTTATTAATGTGGCCAATTTCGAACATTATACATATATGGAACTGGTGGATTAGACAACTTTGTTATTGTTGTTATCGTTAAACGATTTTACAAATAACCAATTTTCTTTGAAATAATTTAAGAACGTGTAATACCTTTTTAAACGTATTATTTAGGAACTTAGCATCCGTCCAGATTTTTACTCTTATCGGCGATACCGCCAATTCCTGACGTTCTTGTACCGAACTTGGCCCTTTTTATGTTTATGTTATTGATCAGATTGGATTTATTTCAAGATGTGCAAATAAACAGACACACGCGCTTACGCAATTATGTATGTAGATTGCACCAGCAAGGAAGTCGTTATGCTTGAAAGGTTGTACAATTACTTAATGGGGTGAAGTTTAAATGTCTGACTGTCATTACATTTGCTAGCCGCAGTTATTCGTTACAACCACACTAATAACGAAAACTTTGTATGTTTTAAAATATAACGCATTTTCATGTTACCTACAGACTTTTTAAATTATTATATTTTTCCCCTCATACAACAGCCTCGCATCGAGCACATGCACAAACTTGCCGTTAATTGTTTTTTCCAGCCCCTATTTTCATCTTTTTAGGGGATGATTGCCATAGAAAAGTAGCTTATATCTTTCCGGAGGGCTCAAACTATATCCATACCAAATTTCATCAAAATCAGTTCAGCGGTTTAGCCGTGACTCGCGCAGATATATAAAAAGACATCAACGGCCCTTATCGTACACGCATGAACTATCGTAAATCAATTTATCAGCCCATATTGCAGACTTAAAGGAAATTTCTGTAAAAAAAACTGCGTATGTCCTTTCGCAGGGTTCAAACTATCTCTATACCAAATTTCATCAAAATTGCTTCAGCACAGCCGTGAAAGCGTAACAGACACAGATTTACTTATGCATTTAGGCAGTATAGATATGGATGTCACGCACTCTTTGGCAATTATATGACTCACTTTATTCTATGAAATAAATCACTACGAATTCCAACCAACCGCAAACCAACTCCTCCTCGACCTGTCTCGTCTTAGGTCTAGCTAGATATTTTATTGTTTTGAGTGAATTATTGCTCCTCTGCTGCACTGGGAGTGAAGAAATAGCATAGAATGCGTGCAGATGCTTATCATCCTGGCATGTCGTAAAAATCGACTAAGGGACGGGTCCTCTCCTACATGGTGGACTATCTGTATGGGCGATGGGCTGATCACCTGTCACCATACGGTTCATCATACCATCTTAGGACTAATTAATCGAACGTGGCCACAAGAAGGCTTGTGCCTCTGCCCACCCCATTAGGGATTTCGGGCGAGATGCTATGTATGTATGTATGTATGAATTATGACCTAAAAAACCAGGTACCTCTCGGCACTCCATATTCTGCTCTAAAGTAAACTCCGAAAATTATTCAATTCAAATAAAAGCACCATAACCTTTTAACCTAAAATTTGTTTGGAGTAAATTACCTGTTAACTCCAAATAATTAGCTGATAAATTGCCGACAGGATGGTTGAATGAGCTTTATCTTACCGGGAAACAGTTCGTAAAAATAAATATTCCTATAACATTTCTTAATCTAATTAATAACAAGAGACCCGATTAGCAGAATGCCAATTAATTTTGTATTAATTGGTATTTATCCGGTATTTTATACAGTGTTTACATTACGCAATATATTAGGCTTATTCATTACAGAAAAATATGGCCACATAGCCAAAGCTGATTACAAAATAAAATCAATACAATAAGCATAAAACCTTGCTCTATCCAAATATAGTTGTAGAAATACATACATACATACATAGCATCACGCTCGAAATCCCTAATGGGGTGGGCAGAGCCACAAGACTACTTGTGGCCACGTTCGATTAATTAGTCCTAAGATGGTATGATGAACCGTATAGTGACAGGTGATCAGCCCATCGCCCATACAGATAGTCCAACATGTTGGAGAGGACCCGTCCCTTAGTCGACTTTTACGACTTGCCAGGATGATAAGCATCTGCATGCATTCTATGCTATTTCTTCACTCCCAGTGCAGCAGAGGAGTAGCCAAAGCTGATTGAACAATAAAATCAATACAGTAGCCATAAAACCTTGCTCTATCCAAATATAGTTGTAGAAAAACTGGTAAATACCAAACTCGCCGGCGAGCTTAACTTGACCCGTCAGTGAGTATAAATTACATATTCGTGCGTGTTTTCCAGAATGGTCAAAACGCAGCTCTGCCTAGGTTGTAGACACATAATTCCGTATAATGTCTACGAGCGCGCGGGTCAATTTACGAGAGAGGCGAATTGTTAAACGAATAACATAGCAGGTACATAATTATTTAGATGTAACATTACCTTCGTGAAATGCATATTTTGATTGTTAGTGTAATTACATTATTTTGTCTCTACGTGCTAATGCGCTTACTGCACTAATAAGTAATAGGTACGTTCGGAAACACACCGAAATAAATACATAGGCTATTGTTTATTTTTATTCTGTCCACAAAGATGGCCGTGGTTGTAGCTCGTCCGGGCTGACCTCCGGTAGAGTACACTAGACGGCATAGTATAACGGCACGTGTCACTCAGCTGACAGAGCGAGAGGCAAGAGGGTGGTGCCTCCCGGGTAGTGATGTCGGGGATCATATCGAGGGAACGTCAAGAACATTATGCTGTGAAGTGAGAGGGTTATTCGGTTGTTAACGAAGGTGCCCCCGGTATGTCCTTGTTTTGTCTGGAAAAGTCCCTATGTAGTCTCTGAGCTGTGTTGTTTCTATTCAATTATGATAATCATGTCTTAATCTTCGATACGTGCTTACAAAATGATCTTGAACCGTAAATGGACTCCTTGTTAAATGTGTTAAAGCTTAGAATAAATACGACATGTTGAACTTAAAGGTAGTGTGGTATACTAATAAAAGTGTATATATGTCTGACTAGACGTTATAAGTACAAATACATTTTAAACATTCATGACACAAACCTTGCCTTTAGTCGGATCCGTGCATTTAGTGTAAGTTTTAGTTATAATAAACGTCTGGAACGCGTTTCCGTTAAAGCCTCTATTTCTATAGGTGTTTAACGCCGCGCCGGGTAACTATACTGAGCCGTATGGTTAAGTAATTATTTGCTAAATTGTGTGCAGTACCTTAGGTTTGTCTTATTGATTTCATGGGGCCACGAATCACACATAATCGACTGAGCGAGCGAAGCGTCTCCGTTTCAGCTTGGGCAAAAATGCTTTCGTATGTCCAATTTCCAGCGTCCAGCGGATGTCCATTTGTTCTCGTCTATATACAGCTCGCAATTCTCAACCGATTCTCGTGAAATTTTGTGAGGAGGTTCAGTAATTGTATAAAAAAAAATCGTCGATTCAGTTTTTCGAAATATTTGAAAATGCCGGAGATATGGAGGTTTTTGCAATTACAGACTTACTGGAGGTGTTGGTAAACTTGCTCGATGTATGGAGATATCAGTTTTTCAACGGCGAAGTTAAGTTTGTCGCAAGGCCAATCATTATTTCTTACTTTTTCAAAGGGTTTTTGTTTTAGATTCAGTTTTTTGAAGTCTTTCGTCGCGAGGTCTACAGCTCACAGAGCCACTAGTAATAACTAGGAATATAACTGAGAAGCATGTCGCAGCTAAGACAGCAAGAGGAGAGAGACCACGCATGCGTAATAAACAGGAGTGAGGAGAGAGTTTACCATACCCAATAATTGAAATATATAAAGAGGCTAGTTGCTTGTGACATAAGTTGACATAACTAGTTCGGATACCATCGATATGTTAAGGGCCAGCCCTAACCACGCACTTGTCTAGCGGCCAAGGCTGCGTGAAAGCACAGTGTTTGTACACCCACGCGCGCACACAGCCGCGCCTACCCACACAGACGCATCTGTAGCCGGGCTTACATCTCCGATCTACATGTGTGCGTCGCTTGACAGGGTCTCGGTGCTTTCAACTGTATAACAATGTATTTTTAGCCTCGTGTGTTTTAAGCAAAATGGCGTGTAAAGTTAAATCATTATAAATTCTTGCAAAGTAGCTGGCTCGGTTGAAATGTTGTGAACATTAAATTATTAATTATTTATGGCATTGACATTTAATTGAGTCTAAATTATTAATAGAAATTATTATTTTGTTTTTATGACAGACTTTACTATTTTTATTATTATAAATCGCTTGATATTAATATGCGATAATTGAATTAATGTTTTGATAGTGTTGTATTATTATTTAGTTTTAATTTAAATTGTTTATTATTAATTTGTGATGACATTATATTCTATTTTATTATTTAATGTTTTGACGATCTCAACTTTGAATTCATATATTTTGACATGTACTGAATATAATGTAATTTAATTTGAGAAATAAAATAAATCTGAATCTAAATCTAATCTATTGTTTTTATCGTTGTTACTTAAGATATTACGTAAGTTAACTTTATCTGATTAAAACCTTTGACATTACATAAATTTTGTCATATTTATGACTACTTATAAGTTATAAAATGTAATTTACTAAAATTCGTTTTAGTTACTTTACTTTTAGTTAGTGCTAATGAAGAGCACAGATAACATGGTCGTTACTCGTACATTGCGAACTTAAATATGTAAATACTTTCGTAACAAGACCGTTTAGCGAAACCAATTAATTGTTTAATCTAAGCCTGCTATGATTCTGACATTCTAAGAGACAAAACCTTAGCCTAACCTTAGCCTCTTTAATAGTTTCATAATTCAGCACATTCCTTTTTAAAATAATGTATTCATTATCTTCAGTCTGTATTCATCTATTTCAGAATATTAGGCCTCAATGCTCCGTCTCCGGCGTCTGATGTAATCCACCCATTCATCTATCGGGCATTGGGTTTCAAATACATAATAGTCATGACTAGTTAATGTACTTACGTACGAACATTGCTTATGAACATTGCTTTGCTTACTTTCTGACATAAATATAAAAATACATAAGTTAACGAGTTAAGGGACGACTCATCTAAAGTACGATTAAAAATGAGCGTCTCAAAGATAAAGATTATGACCAACATTGCAAAGGCCGCAAGCCATCAGCTACTTGTAGACACCTACATGTACCTGGGGCCCATTGCATAGCTACTTGTAACTTCTAAGTGGAAGTCTCTTTCTAGTAGAAGAAGTTAAAAAGAGGCTTCCACTTGTATTACCACCTAATCACCGTGCTTATCAAAACCAGACTGCGGGGAAATAGATAACTGTTCAAATATTGACTCAATCATTAATTTATTTTATAAACTTGATACTAAGGGACGAAAGTAGAATCACCCGAATGTTGCCGATCTGCTAGTGTGTTGGTGGACAAGCTCATGACTTGTTTGGTGAACAAATTCTGAGAACTGCGTTAAATGTCAGTGGGAAACGATATGACTCAATGTGATGCTCCATCTAAGGGTCCTACTCTGAACAAAATAAAGACTGCCAGAGTAGATTTAATAGCCCATGCAAAATATAACGTAATCTGCATTGAAATAAATAGTAAGGAACTGCTCAAAGCAATTCTCGCGATGCTTACTTTTGAGGTGTCATATCGCGAATATGACACCATCGCACCTTCAGTCGCATGGCACGGTCATGGACACCCGTTTAAGTGATTCCACAAACAACCTGAGAGACCGCACATCCGAAGCCACCGCCGACAATGATATGTAAGCGTGTGAATCAAGCAATATTAGACTTTAGTATGTATGTCGTAAGTACGAAGACGTCAGCAATAGGGGGCGTGGTTATGCCATGGCGCTGGCGTTTGACAACCTTCTATGAGACTTGTTCCACGAAATTGTACTGATAGGCATATCCTTCTTTTGAGATTTTTGGTAATCTGAAAGGACCATTGATGTTAGTTCGTCTAGTCAATTTGTCGATCCCATGTAACGTTTCAATGTACGGTCGAGTTAGAGATACCCAAGGTTCGACCAATCTGGACAGTCTGACCCTTAAAATAGAGCCAATTTTCAGCTTCATTGCCATAAGCACAACGCTGTTTCATTACAAAAAAAAGTAAAACAATTATAATTTATTGAAACTACAACACATTAGGTAACAATAAATAATAATAAATCAGGGGACAATCTTTACACAAATCGATCTAGTCCCAAAGTAAGCTTTAAAGGCTTGTGTTATGGGTACTAGACGACGATATATATACTTATATAGATAAATAAATACTTAAATACATGGGAAACATCTAAGACTCAGGAACTAACATTCGTGCTCATCACACAAATATTAGTCCTTACCGGGGATCGCACCCGGGACGCTAGCTTCGGAGGCAGGGTCACTCCCAACTAGGCCTAACCGCGTCGTTAAATAATAAGTACCTAATTTGTTGTATTATTTCAATTCCCAGATTCCCTTGGTCACGCCATAACTTGAAAACGACATTACTGATTTCATTCTTCTTTTTTTAAATGTTTTCTTATACTTTGTAGAAGATTCTTACGGAAAGAAAAATTAAGAAAATTGCGCAGAAAATTGAATATTTTCAGAAAACTTAATGACAATTTTAACTTCGTTAGTTTGACAATTCGTGCGGTTGATGAATATGAATTTAGCAGACAGCTGTTTTCTTCGATCTATGCGGGTGAAACCGCGGGGGATAGCTAGTACTTAATGAAAATTGTATAAAACGTTCTACATAAATCAGTGTAAGTATGAAGATTGTTTTATGAAAAATACGCAAGCTTTTTTTACAATGTCGTTGCGATAGAAACCGAGAGGATCACGGGGTCCGCCCCCAATAAGTCGGATCAGTTTCCTTGCCAGCTAGATACCGCGAAGGAAGGAGGTTTCAAAGAACCGTCTGCAGGGGCCCGTTTCTCGAAGCATAATTAGTCTAATAATATTAGTGTTTTGTCTCGTTAGTTAAAAGAAAAAATGAAACAAAACACTAATATTATTAGACTAATATGTTTCGAGAAATGGGCCCCTGCAGACGGTTCTTTGAAACCACTTTCCTTATATAGCGGTATCTATAGCTGCGTTAATTTTATTATCCTGACATTACACTGGCAATTAGTAATAGAGCGAAAGCGAATAGAAAATTGTAAGGAAAAATTCGCAGCTTTGCGAATATATCTTGGATATAATTTGTAAGAAAATAAGTCGATCATTGTGTAAAGCATATTTTAACGAAACATAGCAACTTGAATATTTTGATCTACATTAGCGAAATTCCAAAAGAATTGTCCGATAGTAAACCAACGAAAATATAAATAGGTATTGCATCGTTTCCGACCATGATCAAATTGTATAGACAAAAATATTATTTTCTTACAAATTCTTAGTACATTGATGTACTACGTTGCTAAAATACAGAATTATTATTTGAAGAAGAGATTCGGGTTTGGCGTACACTTTTGAGTCTCGAGTAAACAAAGGCTGCAAAAATCTTTTCCCTGGTCGAATTTACGAGCTCCATAAAGAAAGATAAGCTTTTTAATTACCGCGTACGCTTCCGTCGAAAACAATGCCACATATTTTTGACTTATGCACTAATTAAAAGTCCTAGATTTGTTGCTTTGTGCTTAATCAAAAGCTCTAAATGTTTTTAATTTAATTATAATAAATTGGCTGGCTTATTTAAAACCTTATTTACAATATGCTGAGATCTTTTAAAAAGTACAAGATATCGAATTTGAGCAATTGAATAAACTTCAAATGTTTCGTATCGTACGAAAAAACGTGTTACTTAAGAATCCCTCGGCATAAGTGTTTATTACTTAAACGTTTTTCATGAAAGCTATACCAGTAGGTACATATTGTTAGTAATAAAATAGTACCCATTTATATATATTAGGTATTGATACATTTGTATCGTTCTACAACTGAATACAGTTATTCTGTAGACACGTTGCCGTATTTATTCCCTTATTTATTGTAATTATTTGATATTATTACACATACTTTTTTTTCACATTTCTTATACCAAGATAGTAATTAACAAATTAGCAGCAGAAATATTTGAACAAAATGCCGTCTTATGTACAAAAATCTGTACTGGTTGTACTTGTTCTCGAACGTATCATTGCTAAATAGACGGACTTGCCTTAAACTAGACGGGAAGACCGTCTACACGCCAAGTTTAAAAAAAACTCTGTTTTTTTCGCTTAATTCGGGTTAAAATACTGTGGCACTTTAGTTAAATAGTAAAGTACAAAATTCTTTATCATATGCCATCACAGTCGTTAATCTAGTTGAATAATTTACGTAGTAAGATCACACCAAAGTTAACTATGAAAAAAGTATGCCGGTCTTACCCACAGTGACCTTACTTTATTTTTCACAATTCTTATAACAAGATAGTAATTAACAAATCAGCAGCAGAAATATTTGAACAAAATGCCGTCTTATGTACAAAAATCTGTACTGGATGTACTTGTTCTCGAACGTATCATTGCTAAATAGACGGACTTGCCTTAAACTAGACGGGAAGACCGTCTACACGCCAAGTTTAAAAAAACTCTGTTTTTTTTTTCGCTTAATTCGGGTTAAAATACTGTGGCACTTTAGTTAAATAGTAAAGTACAAAATTCTTTATCATATGCCATCACAGTCGTTAATCTAGTTGAATAATTTACGTAGTAAGATCACACCAAAGTTAACTATGAAAAAAGTATGCCGGTCTTACCCACAGTGACCTTACTTTATTTTTCACAATTCTTATAACAAGATAGTAATTAACAAATCAGCAGCAGAAATATTTGAACAAAATGCCGTCTTATGTACAAAAATCTTTTCCCTTTGAAGCTGTTTTGTGGGTTAACTGGCTCTTCCCCAATTATTCGATATCTTCGCGTCTAAAAAAATAACTTTTCCTAGATACCATGTTGGATAACCCAAGCTTTCTACGGTTTCTGGTTTATTTACTACTAATGATGTAGGAAATTGAAATAAATCTAGTTCTAATGGGTTTCCAGTCCAAGCAGTAAGTTAATTTCACACTCGATTATAGGAAATGCACTTTTATGTTTCAAGATTATCAGACAAGCTAACAATTTAGTTTCCTAACTGATAGTGTACTTTCCAATACCCATGGTTCTATTTCGATTAAATATAATACTTATTAATCTTATTTATTTCAGTGTTTGTATTCTTACGGTTTCATTGGGCAACTCTTCGCGCAATAGGTAAATATATAGTCGGTTCTTTTAATTACCTTGATAATTACCTTATTTTTGCAATGTAACCATTATTATTGTTGTTTGAAATACTTAAAACTAGAAAATTAACTGCTAACCATAAAAATAATGAAGTTATTGTTCACTTTGCGACAGTGAAATTGTCCGACTGACACATTGAAAACATGAAATTACTAAAAACTTCATAAATTCAATTTTTATAGGTGCCTATTGTATTTCGTATGGAAAGCAACCCGTGACACGCCCCTAATTATTGTGTAATAAATAGTAATAATATAAAAATTATTAATTTTATCGAAATCGATCAGAAATATTGCTTGTTGCCGATACAAAAACAAGGGAGCGAGCGATAGTTTCTAATACGAGAACGGTTCGCATAAACTCATGGTAATGGTACAGGATCCATTAATGAAGCGAGAAGTTTGTTTTGAGGTGGAGCCCTAGTGCCCTTGCCTTGCATCTGGGTCAGGAGGCCGCCTGCATCCCCGGCCGAGATGGCCTGACCTGACCTATATCTGAGGCACACAAATAGGCTACGCTTTTTTCTCCGAGAAGCTTCATCTCGCATGCACGATAGTTATTGAGATGCATGTTAGTTGCAACTTTGTACGAAGTTTGTATTATTTTGGCACTCTGAAACTTAGCAGCCCTAGCAAGGTTTACACGGTGATAACTTAAATAATCTTTGTGTGAAAAAAGTAGTAGTAGTAGAAAAATAGTAGTCATTGTTTGATGGTATACCGATATTTAGTTGTTTTCTCATGTTTATTTATATGATAACACGTTTAAAAACCGTTGTACAGAACTAAAACCCTATATCAGTAAAAAAATACTTTTTGATGGAATGTTTTTATTTTGCCATAATTTGTTTCACACAGCGGCAGCGATTTAAGATTTCCCGGCTATCAAAAAGTTGTAGAATATGAAAAAACATTTCAAATGACATATGGCTTGTCGTTATTGGTTTTTAGGCCAGTGTCCATACAAAACTGCCCATGATTCGAATAAAAAAATAATCCTTTATGAATTAATTAAGTACAATATTATATATTTAATTTCTATTCCATTATAATAACATTAAACATAAAGCAGAGGCTGTTAAGGTTCCTACACTCCTCCGACCGACTGCTGCCAGTGTATCCCCCTGAACACACCTACTGAGCACATCGGTCCCTCCCTCTCTGCGGCCCTAACATGCATGACACAAGGATAAATTAAACCGTATTATCTCTAAGTATTGGTAGAGTTCGATACGCAGTGAAATAAATAAGCTGTACAATAAATTTGGGTTAAAATTTATTGCGACACGACCAGACACAAGAAAAGAATTGACACAGAACGACAAATGTCAAATATGAAATTACAAAGAAAAAGAATAGAAAATAGTTGTGTACCATGCCTAAACCTCTTTGATAACATGGAACCTATTTTCATTCTAACACTCCTCCTTAATTTCATACCTCTAGACCCATTCCTCTTGCACACCACTCAAACTTACCTTTTAACAAAGCTTTGGTTAACACGTCTGCCACCATTCGTGTAGTCTCTACATATTCTAACACAATATGTCCATTCGCAACTGCTTCTCTCACGAAGTGATGGCGCACATCTATGTGCTTTGTACGTTGGTGATGCACAGGGTTCTGTGCTATAGCAATGGCAGACTGGCTATCGCTGAAGATCTTTAGGGGCGCCTCTGGTTTCCCAGTGACCTCAGCAATGAACCTTTTTAGGAATATTGCTTCTCTAGCCGCTTCTGACATTGCCACGTATTCTGCCTCTGCAGTAGATAGGGCTATGGTTCTCTGTTTTCTGCTTTCCCAGCATATGGCTCCTCCGCTCCACAAGAAAACCACTCCTGTGTACGACTTTCTGTCGTGACAGGTGGCATGGCTTGCATCTGCAAAGCCCAATATCTGATTTGTTTTTGTATTCTTAGTATACTTTAGGCCAAGGCTTTTGGTACCCTTTAAGTATCTGAGAATCCGTTTTGCAGCTATCCAGTGCTCTTCGGTATAGCAACTGTTGAACTGGCTCAGATGGTTAACGGCATACGCTATATCTGGTCTCGTACAGACAGACAAGTACATTAGTGTACCAATCAAGTTTTGATAAGGAATCCTTCCGTCCAGCTTATGATCTGTTACTGGTTTCTCCAGTTTCTGTCCAGGAATTGATGGCGTAGACACGACCTTGCAATCCGTCATCCCAAAAATGTTCAAGATTTTATCCACGTATTTCTCTTGGTCGACTTTGATTTCCCTGTCGTTCTGAGTAATGCGCATCCCCAGGATGAGTTCTGCCTTGCCTAGATCCTTCATCTCAAATTTCGACATAAGATCCGTCTTCACCTTTCTAAGCTCCTCTTTATTGTTCCAAAAGATTAGCATGTCATCAACGTACACTGCTAATATAATGACGTTCCTGCCATTCGACTTCATATACACGCAAGGTTCATTTTTAGATTTTACGAAACCAAGCTGTACCAACTCAGTGTTCAGTTTGTTGTTCCATGCTCTTGGAGCCTGCTTCAATCCATAAAGCGAACGTTTGAGAAGACACACGTAGTCTTGTCCTTTCTCTTCAAATCCTTCCGGTTGTTTCATGTAAACTGTTTCCGTCAAGTCTCCATTTAGAAACGCGGTTTTGACGTCCATTTGGTCCACATTCAGGCCACTTTCAGCTGCCATTGCTAATAACGCTCTGAGCGAGCTGTGCCTAACGACCGGAGAGTACGTCTCATCATAATCGATCCCATACCGTTGACTGAAGCCTCTTGCTACAAGACGTGCCTTATATCTTCTCTTATTCCCCGCCTCGTCTTTTATTCTAAATATCCATTTAGAATCTACGACGTTACAATTATTTGGTCGTTTGACCAAGACCCATGTCTTGTTTTTCTTTATGGCATTCAGCTCCTCCTGAATTGCTGCCTTCCATTCATTGCTGTCTCTCCTCGTCATTGCTTCTTGAACCGTATTTGGATCCTTTTCCGATTCAGCTGCTTGGTACAGAATGGAGTCCGGGAACTGCTTTGGTTTTCTATTTCTAAGTGGGTACCTCCGTCCACTATTTTGAAGTTCCTCTTCATCAGCATTTGAAACTGACTCACAGTCTTCAAACTGATCTTCCTCGACACGCTCCGGATCCATAGCAATTTCAGTGAGGCTATCCAATTCCACTCTAGAAATATCATCTGTTTCAACATGATGTCTCGCATGATGGAGGTCCGGTTCGATATTATTGGGTTCTGGGTGCTGATGAACCTCAGAATCTACGCGGTTTTCTCCTTCATTCTTTTCAAAAAGTTTGATTATCTCCTCTGGATGCTCTTCTGGGTTCGACTGCTTTTCAAAAAGTTGATTTTCGAAGAATATTACATCTCGAGCTTTAAATACTTTTCCAGAGGTGGGGTCCATAAGTCTATATGCTTTGGCATTACCACAGTAGCCTGTATGGATCAACTCTATACTTTTCGGATCCCACTTTGTTCTCTTTTGATCAGGAACATGCATAAAAGCTTTGCATCCGAAAGTTTTTATCTTGCTTAGATCACACTTCTTTCCCGACCAGACCTCTTCCGGTGTCCTATCCTTCACCGCGAGCGTTGGTGACCTATTTTTCAAAAACACGGCGTGGTTGACAGCCTCTGCCCAAAACCGTTTAGCCAGGCCAGCGTCTTGAAGCATACTTCTTGCTTTCTCGCAGATAGTTCGATTTGCACGTTCTGCAACGCCGTTCTGCTCTGGCGTGTACTCCACCGTGAGTTGATGCTGAATTCCGAACTTCTTTAGGTAGTTATCCATCCGTTTGTTGACGTATTCGGTGCCGTTGTCAGTGCGTAAGATCTTCATTTTCTTACCACTTTGGTTTTCAGCAAACTATTTAAACTCTATAAATTTTTCAAAAACATCGCTCTTATTTTTCAAAAAATATACGAAAGTTTTACGCGAAAAATCGTCAATAAAGGTCAAATAGTATCGAAATCCGCTGACGGAAGGAACCTCCATAGGTCCGCACACGTCAGAGTGCACCAATCCTAAGATTTCATTTGCTCTAGTAGCATTACTCTTTTGAAAGGGTTGCTTGGATTGTTTCCCCATAATGCAGGGTACACACTCAAGTTTAGTTAAAGTGTTGGGAAAACTCACCCCTGTTGCCATCTTATCTCTGAGTAATTTGAGGTTTTTCATACCAAGATGCCCCATTCTGCGATGCCATAACATCAGCTGGTCACCTTCAGTCGCTGAAGCAAGTGCAGAACCCTGTGAACAGCATTTGATTTTATATATGCCTCGTTCTTCCACACCTTTCACAACAGCCTTACCTTTAACCTCACATTCATCACTCTTATAGATCTCACACCCTTTCTGTGTAAACACCAACACATGTCCCTTTCTCGCGATCGCATTCACGCTTAATAAGTTGGATGCTAACTTAGGTACATAGGTAACATTGTTGATAGTCAAACCTATTGACTCGCATACGACCGTTCCTTCACTTTCACCCAATACCTCATTACCATCTGCACATGTCACCCTCAAAGGCTTCGGTGTGTCCTTTAAGTCCTTAAACCAAGATTTACGATTCGTCATGTGTGACGATGCCCCAGAGTCGATGATCCAGTCTTCTGTCTGTGGCTGAACCGACGTGCTGAGTGCGTAAGCTTGCATGGCTTCCTTCCTCTTACTAGGATTATCAGGACATTCTTGAGCCTTGTGCGGTCCTTTACAAATAAAGCACTTAACTTTTGTTTTGTTTTTTGTCTTAGGCGTGCTCTTGCCTTTTGGTTTATTTGTAAGCAGTGCTGATGTCAGCTGATGTTGAATTCCACTGGAGCTTGCTAAGAAAGTGTCTTCCATTTGAAAAAGTTTGTTTTTCACATAGTCTGTAGTTAAATTAATGTTACTATTCTCCATGGCCAATCGCATAGGTTGAAACTCTGGGGTAAGACCTTGAAGAAGTAGAGCAGCTAATAACTCGTCGTCAACTTCCTTACCCAAGTCTAACAAGTCCTGTGATGTTGCCATCGTCGAAGTCACATATTCTCGAACAGACTGAAATTGCTCTAATCTCATGCTTACTAGCTTAGTTAGAAGCCGGCAGCGATTGTTCAGACCTTTATCTTCAAACGCATTCATTAATGCTTCCCAAGCATCTTTAGCCGTTTTAGATTTACGTACATGCACCAAGCAATGAGGTCTGATCATTAAGCAAATTTTTGCTCGAGCTCGTTGATCTCTCTTAGTACCTGAAACATCTGTGACCGGGGGTGTAACACTCGTGTACTCCCATAAATCATCATGTACTAGGTATAATTCCATCATGAACTTCCACGTAGCGTAATTGCTATTGCCATCCAATTTCTCCATTGAAGGGAGGCCACTTCCACTCGAGGGGCCCGAAGTTCCAGTTTCTTGAGTCTGGGTTGGTGATGAGTTCCGAAAACTCCCACTGTGAGGCATTTTCGTAGAAATCGCTTAATTACAAGATGCGGCCCATAACCTATTGGTAGAGTTCGATACGCAGTGAAATAAATAAGCTGTACAATAAATTTGGGTTAAAATTTATTGCGACACGACCAGACACAAGAAAAGAATTGACACAGAACGACAAATGTCAAATATGAAATTACAAAGAAAAAGAATAGAAAATAGTTGTGTACCATGCCTAAACCTCTTTGATAACATGGAACCTATTTTCATTCTAACACTAAGTGCATCTCTCTCACACTAGTGCCGACGAAATCAAATCAAATCAAATCAAATCATTTATTGTGTGAGGAATTCAGGTCAAGTACATAGGTAGATACAATTGCACAAAAATATCGAATCACCGAACCCTACCTTTTCAGGTGTCCACACATTTTCATCTTACGTTATAACATTTACAATATTAAATTAAATTAAGTTCATAATCAATAAAAAGATAATTAAATGCTTGAATTAAATTAAGGACGTACAAAAACATGCTTACAATTATACACAATTTCATATAACAAATGACACAAAAAAAAAACATTAAAAATTAGTTAACCTACTTATATAATTATGTCAATACACACATGAATCAATTAAATGAAAATAATAAATTTTAATTCCAATTACCTACATATTCATTCAAATTGTCCAACAGAAAGTCTGATATTGAATAGTAACATTTATTTATTAAGAATGAAGATAATGTATTTTTTAATTCAGGTACTGGTAACGCCCTTAGCGCCAGGGGTAACTTGTTATAAATCTTACTTGCTAGACAAAATATGTTCTTTCGCATGAGAGCCGTGCTTGCCAATGGTGTGTACAGATAATGCTTATACCGTGTGCTTCTGGTAAAGACTTCACTTACTTTTATAAATAAGCTAGGATTGATTTTGACAAACATAACAATTTCCAAAAAAAGAGACAAGGCATCGTAAGTATTTTTAAATCTTAGAGATAAGAGATAGTCATAGAGATAAACGGATTTAACTTATCTTTGTGTCTTGCATGTTAGGGCCGCTGGTGTGGTTCAACGTCTCCGCGTCCTTGCAGCAGAACTGCTGGCTGAACGGAAATGACCATGACGGGATTCGACAACGTGTAGTGTAGGTGACGTTAAACTTAAACTGTAACTTACAAGAAATTTCATAGGAAATATTTCACTCGGAAACATTACAGATCAATTGAAAATGAAAATTAAAATATTATTTTGCAAGTCTGAATCTACCAGCGCTTCGAAAGGTGACATGTACTGAGAAGAAATGCCGCAAGAAACTCAGCAGTAAGTCTTTTTTCAACTTTAAATTACATATAACTAAAACTAACATAAAAAGTGCAACAAATAAACCTAATGGGCACAAATTAATTATAGTAAACAACTAATAAGGGAGATGTATAGTCTCCGCATCTGAAAAAGTAAATTTAAGTGTCTTAGAGACGTATAAAGTCTCTAAGGGTCATAATAATAAGAATAATATTAAAACAGAGAAAACATCTAAATTGATAAATCTAGGTTACATGGAGATGTAGACAGTCGCCATGGTCAAGTATAAAGATGGAGATGTAGATGTAATTATTTAATTCACCCATCACATTCTGAGTAGCGCCAAAAGAGATTGAAATGTTTCTCCGGTTGTATTTGGCATTTTGGTTAATATTTTGGTCATGGTCACTAAGTATTCCGTGACTTAGAACAATAGTTACTTTGTGAAATTAACATCCAAAATTGTAGTTTTAAAAGCCACGCAGACAGTAATTATGACCAGCGTAAACAGTTTAATTAAATATAAATTAATTAAGCGCCGAAATGCCTTCAAAACTAGGACTAAAGTTAAATGAAATGTTTCATATTTCGTTTTCTCTTTTTACCTGGAAGAAAAGTAAAAAAGCCGGTCAAGTGCGAGTCTGACTCGCGCGCCGAGGGTCCCGTACTTACCTATGAAAAACAGACGGTACCTTGTAGCTACTTACGGAAAAATAATAGCTTTTATCTACACCCATATCATAAAACCTCCATTGGTTAATCAAAAACCGTAGGAAATGACCACCATTTTGACAACCAATTAGGAAAAACCAGTGCTGCGATAAAGAAATAACATGACTTCTTTATCGTTTTTAGTAAAGAAATGAGATTAAATTTGGAACAGCTGTCAAAACTCAAGTGGGTCTCTATTCTAGTATCCATAGATATTAAAACAGTTATTGATACGAAACGTCAATTCAGTATGTTCTTTTAATATAAACTGCACAATATTTGATCTCGAGTGACGTGAGAATAGAGACTTCATCCGTTTGTCTATGATTTAAAAAAAAAATGCTCTTGACAGAAGATCGAATGGCCGCCATTGTGTTTGTTGTTTTGCTGAACGAAAGTAGAATTGTTGTTGAATTGAACAGAAAAAGTTGTTTGTAATTTACATTTTAGTTGGAAATATGAATAGTAAGTAGTCTTCTCGGAGTGTGTGTGATGTGAAAATGTGCCGGATATCGGAAATATGCAGCCACGATTGCAACAAATAACTTGTTGCCAGAAAATATTGTTTCTGAACCCATGATGGAGGATTTATAATATGTGTGTAGATAAAGTTATGTATGCAACTCTGCATAATTTGGCCTTAAAACACACGTGCGATCTTATTATGAAACTCGCTAAAAGCTCGTTTCATAAAACAGCACTAGTGTTTTAAGGCCTATCATTATGCAACCGTTGCATAAACTACTATTAACAACCGGGTAACCTTTTACAACCCACCTATGACATAAGACGAAATATAACTTTCGCAAGCTCCTATCTGCGTGCAACCGTCGAGTGTGATACGACCTTGCAAAGGTTATTCCGTTAAACTATTTTTTTTATGTGATGTAACTACACATTTACAGTTTTCGGACTTTTTCCTTTACTTGTGCTATAAGAAATAGCATCTTGCCAAATTGCATGATTCTAGGTCAACGGGAAGTACCCTTTCATTCCCTTTTAATTGCCATGCTGCGAGTATCAAATTAAGCGGCATAAACGACCGTCTCTTTTGATTGCGGTGACTTAGAAGGTTGATTTTTTCACAGCTTCAAGATATTACAGAACTGAGTATTTGATATTAATTTCAACTTGATACCTCCACTTGAGAAAAAGGTTTTGACACACAGACAAACGGACAGACAGACAGACGGACGGACAGACAGACAGACAGGCAGACAGACAGACAGACCGACAGACGAACAAAGAAGTGATCCTATAAGGGTTCTTTTTTTCCTTTCAGGTACGGAACCCTAAATATATCAATAATGAATGAAATTCAGCGACTTCTAATACTTGTTAAAAGAAAAACATAAATCAAGTATTTTCAAATTTCCTTGAATTTTTTAGGTAACTAATTCTACCGTATTCGTTTAGTGATTCTAATGAATTGAATAAGTAGTAATGTCAAAGTGTGGAGTTTTGTGGATTTCTATTATTATTACAAGGATAAATATAATTCGGACACGGAAAACACGAAACTACAGCAAAGTACCAATTTAGCTTGTCTAAAATTTTACGGCTACATACAACCGATTTATATGAAAATAAATTACAGCTTTGTAAATTATAGACATGTGATTGATTTGATTTAGCAAACAGCTTTGCAAGCTCTGTCCGAAATAAGTCGCTTGGTTGATATTAGCAATAATTTATTATTAAGGGTATTGATATGATTTCTAATAAGTAAAATAACATATATTGCTTTTATTACCTCAAGGAAATGGGTTGGTATCAAAACGACTACATTGTTAAAACGACCCAATCATCAGAAGGTCCAGATCTCAGAAGGACTATCTCCGTAGAAAGCCTATATCTCCGAATTACTTGGTAGCAATACCATATCTTTAATTGACCACATCTCAAAAAGACCAGGTAGCAAATTAACTCACTGAATTTGCGTCTGTGCAAGTTCATAGGAATCTTTTGTTCTGTACACATCTATGCGAAGGCGTGGATAAAAGCTAGTACATATTATATTTTGATTTTAAAATGTTACGCAGAAAATAGCTCTGATTATACCAACATTTTGCGATCTAATCGTTTTGCTACCTGGCGCCTCATTCGGGAACGCTAAGTGATTCTGTAGCGACTCGTAAGCCAGATTTCTCATTCCACTCTTCCGCACGACGCCAAATGCGTAAGAGCGAGATGAGAGATCTGGCTTACGAGTCGCTACAGAATCACTTAGCGTTCCAGAATGAAGCGCCTGGTCTTTTTGATATATGGTCTATTAACGATTTAATCTTTTCGAGAACCAGTCGTTTTGCTACCAAGTCATTCGGAGATATAGGCTTTCTACGGAGATGGTCCTTCTGAGATCTGGACCATATGATGATTTGGTGGTTTTGACAATGTAGTCGTTATGATACCAACACCTAGATGTTACTTTGCGAACAAACACCCTTTGAGCTGACATGTATTGATCCACCTGCTCGGCTGAAATGCAAAGATTATTTCCGTGTGGCTAAACGACCGATGCCCGACTTTTTAACGCGACCTCAACTCGAGCCGCCATTTTCTAAAAACGGCATCTCTGCTAATTGTTACTGACAATTGCCAGCTATTTATAACCAGTTCACTTGAATCTTAATTGTAATTGCTCGTGTATTTTTATACGAATACAGCTAAAATAATGGGAAAACTGAGCCGGTTTTTTTTTTAAATTGCGTTGAATTTAGAATCGTGAGTTACCTACTGATATTTATGCTGACTTGCTCTGATGATAGAACGTAGAGACTGATCGATGAGGGTAGGTAGATGGAGGCAGCAGGAGTACAAGAAAATAACGAGTAGTGGAGTATTAGTAGTTTATATATTTTTATCTACACCCATATCATAAAACCTCCATAGTGTAATCAAAAACCGTAGGAAATGACCACCATTGTGACAACCAATTAGGTAAAACGAGTGCTGCAATGTTATTCCCGTATCGTTTTTAGTATAGAAATGAGATTAAATTTGGAACAGCTGTCAAAACTCAAGTGGGTCTCTATTCTAGTATCCATAGATATTAAAACAGTTATTGATACGGAACGTCAATTCAGTATGTTTTTTTAATATAAACTGCACAACATTTGATCTCGAGTGACATGAGAATAGAGACTTCATTCGTTTGTCTATGATTAAAAAAAAATGGTCTTGACGGAGGATCGAATTGCCGCCATTATGTTGGTGTTTTGCTGAACGAAAGTAGAATTGTTGTTGAATTGAATAGAAAAAGTTGTTTGTAATTTACATTTTAGTTGAAAATATGAATAGTAGTCTTCTCGGAGTGTGTGTGATGTGAAAATGCGCCGGATATCGGAAATATGCAGCCACGATTGCAACAAATAACTTGTTGCCAGAAAATATTGTTTCTGAACCCATCATGGAGGATTTATAATATGTGTGTAGATAAAGTTATGTATGCAACTCTGCATAATTTGGCCTTAAAACACACGTGCGATCTTATTATGAAACTCGCTAAAGCTCGTTTCATGAAAACCGCACTAGTGTTTTAAAGCCTATCATTATGCAACCGTTGCATAAACTACTATTATTAAATAGGAGGCACTGTATACCAATATAAACTTATAAATCGACACTACTTTTAAAAAAAAACCGGTCATGTGCGAGCCTGACTCGCGCGCCGAGGGTTCCGCAATTACGTATGAAAAAGAAACAGAACCTTGTAAGTACGGAACCCTAAAAAATAAAAAATAAATAGCTTTTAACAACGGGGTAACCATTTACAACCTACCTATGAAATAAGACAAAAAATAACTTTCGCAAGCTCCTATCTCCGTGCAACCGTCGAGTACTGACTTGTCATCAAAGTATTTCATGAAACTAACATGAACTTATTTCATTGATCACAATAATTTACAGGATGTTTATTGTTCCTACTAGAAACTTGATGAATTTCAGATACGAGTTATTTTCAAAGTACCTAAGTGACGAAATATAGGTAGAACTAAGGTGATGATATCTGGATGCCCTGGATGGGATGTTTGGTTAGCCTTTGTAGGACACTCTACTTACACGTAAGTGCCTCAATGATAAATCCTTGATATCCACGATAAAATAATAAGTAAGTGTTTGTTTCATTCATCACAGAACACCGCACTGATGTCTTGTTTATAAGAAACTTCCACAGATTCTAGATACTTACTTAAATAATAATGTTTAATACGAAATAGAGAGAAGCTCTATAAATTCGAGAGCAAGGCAAATATCGACCTTTCAAGGCAAATCTTATGAAATCGTCTACATCTGAATTGTTCCATAACGATCTAAATTTAAATTTCCGAACTCGAAATAGTAGTTTATGCAACGGTTGCATAATGATAGGCCTTAAAACACTAGTGCGGTTTTATGAAACGAGCTTTTAGCGAGTTTCATAATAAGATCGCACGTGTGTTTTAAGGCCAAATTATGCAGAGTTGCATACATAACTTTATCTACACACATATTATAAATCCTCCATGATGGGTTCAGAAACAATATTTTCTGGCAACAAGTTATTTGTTGCAATCGTGGCTGCATATTTCCAATATCCGGCGCATTTTCACATCACACACACTCCGAGAAGACTACTGACTATTCATATTTTCAACTAAAATGTAAATTACAAACAACTTTTTCTATTCAATTCAACAAAATTCTACTTTCGTTCAGCAAAACGTCAACATAATTGGCGGCATAAAAAAAATGGCGGCGAGACCATTTTTTTTTAAATCATAGACAAACGGATGAAGTCTCTATTCTCACGTCACTCGAGATCAAATATTGTGCAGTTTATATTAAAAAAACATACTGAATTGACGTTTCGTATCAATAACTGTTTTAATATCTATGGATACTAGAATAGAGACCCACTTGAGTTTGACAGCTGTTCCAAATTTAATCTCATTTCTTTACTAAAAACGATAAAGAAGTCATGTTATTTCTTCATCGCAGCACTGGTTTTTCCTAATTGGTTGTCAAAATGGTGGTCATTTCCTACGGTTTTTGATTAACCAATGGAGGTTTTATGATATGGGTGTAGATAAAAGAAATTGAAAAATAAGTAGTCGGTTAAAAGAAGTTGTCGGGATCGAAAGAACATTCTCGGAGTCGGTGATAGCGCATCGTTACAAGAGATAGATCGTTAGCATCGTTAGCATGAGATAGATTTAGATGGGTCATACTCATACACACGTTTAGTTTTAGAAATGTCCCCTTCTGTTCCCGAAAGTTAACGACCCTGAGGCCCGATTTTTTGCTTGGACTATCCTCAATTAGGACATCAGTCATAGTTTTGGCCTGCATGAAGAATACGTAAGTACAATTAAGCAGTCGTTTTCGTTATCTTTTGGACACAGGAGGGACAATTCTTGTTTCTAGAAGTGTGTATTACCCAGATATAGAATATTACTTCCTGAAAATAAAATTGCATTAATTATAAAGTGCACATGTCAAATTATATGAATTTAGATTAGGATCGTTATCAGTAAATTAATAAAAATTTAAAGCTTTTATGGTTATTCGCTGTCACTGTCTAGGTTTTTGACATACTTATAATAAAGAGAATACAGTTAGTATATATGTAGTATAAATGGAAATGCCTACTTGAGTTAGATAACAGGCCCCTGCCCGGCCCTAACATGCAATACACAAAGATAAGTTAAACCCGTTTATCTCTATGACTATCTCTTTCGTCGGCACTAGTGTGTGAGAGAGTGTCATTCATGTTAGGGCCGCAGTGTACACTATTATGAATACTTACGGGCATAGCTGTTAGAATTTTTCGCTGACAAAACGTGACGCTGAAGTTTATTCGGATTATAATTGAATAGTTTACATATTCTACACACGCCAGAGTACGAGCATATCTTACACGATTAAACAGAAGGGATTATATTATTAGAGGGTATTATTGTGTTACATTACATGGAATTTATGTTCTTCAGCCAGCTCATGTCAGCCAGCTAGCTCAGTCCGAAAAATATCGGGCATACAAAACTTAGTCCGGATGCAGTTGGATTGAAATCTCTTGTCTCTCGTTATTCTCTTCTAGCAGTATACAATAAGGATTGGGCCGGTATTGCTGAGTTACAACTATATCGTCAGTAAAATACCAGAACCGCGATATTGTCATTGTTCTTGTACGTGTGTGACGTTCACATTTGCGGTTTTGGCATTTTAGTGACGATATATTAAACCTCTTAGCAGTACCGAATAGAGGCCCAGGTCTTAAAATAGGTAATATATTTTACAATGCATGTGCTCAAAAAGAGCGTTTTTCAAGCGGCCAAATCGTGCGGAAAGTTCCACTTTTTTCAATTGTGCTTTCACTTTTCAGTTTTTTTAATTTTTAACCCTGTCGTTAGCCCGACGCAGAGTTTTTATTTTTTGAGAAAAGGATTATAAATTAGTCAAGTACAGATTATCAATTTATCATTCACAGAAAAGGTACAATAAAACGAATACTTGATTAAACACGTCATTAATTACTCTAGATTTTGATTTTGACCAATAAATTAATTTCTAAATATTCATTAAATATGTTTGGCTGAACGTATATTTTGCCCATGCCTTTTTGCGATACGACGTGACAGCATAGACCTTTACTTCAGTGCGTGACAGGCTATTTGCACATTGTGGTCTCTATATTCTATGATAAGGAGTACAATGAAATGTAAGAATGATATTGACTTTTTCAATATATTCTTTTTTCATTTTCTCGCACAATGCTTAGTAAAACGTTGTATGATACACGTACGTAAGATGATTTCGGACTCGTGTCGACTTACACTCGTCAAAAATTACCTTTCCGCACTTGTATCATAAATAACTATTTTTAAATGCTCTATCGCATGTAGGTACGAGTATATATCATGCCTTAACAACGCGCAGAATTAGTATTTCAAGAAAGACGAACACTGTAGAGATCAATTGATTATATATTTGGATACTATATGTATTTGCATATATTTTGGTTTTGTCTCTACTTATTGCAGTAATTAAAATAACAAGTAATGAGTGGTGCATTCCTAGTCGTGATCACGGCGCGGTGATGTACGGCGTGCGCGTGCGTTGTACGACACCGAGTTACTATATTATACAGCTACCAGTTTACAATATTACGGGAATGATATAATAAATAAATAAAATTCTGCTGGGATATATGGCATTTGTCATCGAGTAATCTGTGTCATCGATGATGTAAGCTTAAGAGGAGTGTGAACCTACGGCTTTTCATACAAAAGGCGATAACGATTTCCACCCCTTAAATGTTAACCGATGTTCACCAATTTTTGATAGGTTGTTAGTCAGAACAAAATCTAGGTCTAAATGTTTTGATTTTTTCACTATAATCAATAAATTCAGTTTTATTGTGGTTTCAGTATGCTCATACAAAACTAATTTCAGCATTATTTGACTTTCTTGATCTTCAATCAAAATTCCAAAAAACGTATAGACCTAGATTTCGTTCTGACTGACAACATTTCCAAAATTGGTCAAAATCGGTTAACATTTAAGGGGTGGAAATCGTTATCGCCTTTTGTATGAAAATGGTGATTTTTGTCTTTGGTTCACAGTCCTCTTATTGCAAAAAAATATAACTTGCAGCGTTACGATACTGAAAACTAATACATCACGAATATAATTACTTAACCGATCTCTTAAAAAGGGCTACATTAATTGAGCATGTTCCTTAAATTACTGGAAAATCAAAGAATATTAGAAAAACAAGATTTTCTCCGTGTTAACTAAGTTGACGCCATCGGACTACTAAATGGGGTTCTTTTAAAATTTAACAAATATAAAGCTGATTTTCCTTTAGCCATATAGAAAAAAAAAATTGCGCTTACTGATCATACATATAGTCTAATGTATCACTGCAAATTACATACGCATAACTTCGTATTTTAAAGTACTTGTGGCCGAATTCAGAAACGCCACTTAAGCATTTGACTAGTGATTAATTATTTAAATGTCCGTCAACTAGTTGTCATCCTATACAAAAACTTCAATCCTATTAATTTGAGTCGCCTTTCTGAATTCTAATGTACCGTTTACCCGTAGGTAGGAATGAGCATAGGGAGAAAGTCAAAATAAAGTGTTTTGTTTTCATCTTCTACAAAATAAACTTTTCCTTCCCCAGTGTAAGAGTTCAGTCGTATTGTATTGTATCCAGTAGAATACCAAATAGAAAATTACCATAACACGTGCAACGAACTGCATCGGTGACAACCATTGTGATATTGTCAATAGCTTGACTCATAGCCGATTGCAGACTTAGTATATTATTGTGGAATTTTAAGCCCATTAAACCCAAGTATTTACTTAGCATTATAAATGAATTCTGGAAAGAATAACCGTTTTTTTATAAATTATTTCTTTCAGAGTTTTTATAACGGTTGTGAATCCTTCGGTAATAGTCCAGCGTGGCTAGCTGTAACCTTAGTATGTTTTTATCATAACAAACGATACGAGCGCGTTTGCGTCTAACTCGTTTAGAAAAAACCGGCCAAGTGCGAGTCAGACTCGCGCACAAAGGGTTACCATTACCTATAAAACGGCAAAAAATCACGTTTGTTGTATGGGAGCCCCCTTAAATATTTATTTTATTCTGTTTTTTAGTATTTGTTGTTATAGCGGCAACAGAAATACATAATCTGTGAAAATTTCAACTGTCTATAACTATCACGGTTTATGAGATATAGCTTGGTGCAGACGGACAGCGGAGCCTTAGTAATAGGGTCCCGTTTTTACCCTTTGGGTACGGAACCCGCGTTCGAGACGTTTGTTATGATTAAAACTTATATACAGGGTACTGGCTGGACGGCAGCGCAGCGAGGCAGTGAACGTAATATGCACGTAAACAACTCGCTCCTAATGAGCTGGCACGCTGCTTTGAACTCGAACCTATTTCAGTCAAAGAACAATGTTGCTTTGTCGTTCTGGGAAAAATAAATCTTCACACGGCGGTGCACTGCGCTGTTTACTATGGAGCGGGCGCGCGTTTCTTACAACCCGGATAGGTTTTGCAGTGTTCTCGGGCCGCTAATGAACTCGGTAACGGATCCAACAGATAAACTCCGTTACAAATGGCAATCTATTTTTGTCGCGTACAGTGAATTATGTTTGGGATGTGCCAGACGGTAAGTAGTGGATATGAGATGACAGCAATTTATGTGGCCAATAAATAGAAACTAGACGGTGATGCGTAGGTTCCGTCTGAAATAGCCGTAGCCGCCAGACGAGACCGGAGCGCGCAGGCGAGCCTGATAAATCGTATCACGATCTTGTATTAATAATATCCACGCGGCGCTTATGTAAGCTAATGCTCTTTGCTAGATTACATGGAAACAAATAGCCAATGTGTCATGCGGTTGTTGTTTTTCCGAAACATAGGTAACTAGCTGTGCACGTGACTTTGCTCAAATTATCCCACGGGAGTACATTATCTGGATGAAAAGTATCCTATGTTTTATTTAAAGATGTGGTCTAATATCTGCCAAGTTATTTCCAAATCCGTACAGCCTTTTGCACGTGGTTGAGCAATATACATTCAATAGTAGTTTATGCAACGGTTGCATAATGATAGGCCTTAAAACACTAGCGCGGTTTTATGAAACGGGCTTTTAGCGAGTTTCATAATAAGATCGCACGTGTGTTTTAAGGCCAAATTATCCAGAGTTGCATACATAACTTTATCTACACACATATTATAAATCCTCCATGATGGGTTCAGAAACAATATTTTCTGGCAACAAGTTGTTTGTTGCAATCGTGGCTGCATATTTCCGATATCCGGCGCATTTTCACATCACACACACTCCGAGAAGACTACTTACTATTCATATTTTTAACTAAAATGTAAATTACAAACAACTTTTTCTATTCAATTCAACAAAATTCTACTTTCGTTCAGCAAAACGTCAACATAATGGCGGCCGTCCGTCAAGACCATTTTTTTTTTAAATCATAGACAAACTGATGAAGTCTCTATTCTCACGTAACTCGAGATCAAATGTCGTGCGGTTTATATTAAAAAAACATACTGAATTGATGTTTCGTATCAATAACTGTTTAATATCTTGACCCACTTGAGTTTTGACAGTAAATCCAAATTTAATCTCATATCGATACTAAAATCGATACTGTAATAACATTGCAATACTGGTTTTACCCAATTGGTTGTCACAATGGTGGTCATTTCCTACGGTTTTTGATTACACTATGGAGGTTTTATGATATGGGTGTAGATAAAAATAATTAAACACTTACCTTTCAGTTACTGCAGTTTATATTAAAAAAAAACATACTGAATTGACGTTTCGTATCAATAACTGTTTTAATATCTATGAATACTAGAATAGAGACCCACTTGAGTTTGACAGCTGTTCCAAATTTAATCTCATTTCTTTACTAAAAACGATAAAGAAGTCATGTTATTTCTTCATCGCAGCACTGGTTTTTCCTAATTGGTTGTCAAAATGGTGGTCATTTCTTACGGTTTTTGATTAACCAATGGAGGTTTTATGATATGGGTGTAGATAAATATCTTTACATACTTTCACATTTATGATATTACTGGCCACCTGCGACTTTGTTCGTGTTGAATTGGGATGGTAAGGATCCTTTGTGTTAATTCAGGGTATAAGGTATCTCCATTCCAAATTTCATCCAAATCCATCCATCCGTTGAAGCGTGAAGGGATAACAAACATACTAATTCATATCCGCACGCACACGCTCACAAACGTTCAAATTTACAATATTATAATGATATAGTGGGGCCAATTCGAAAGTGTTTTCGCTAAATTTAGAAGTCGCTAAATTTGAAATAAGAAACGTCCGACTCGATTTTGAACCTTGGAGTTATACAAAATCGAGTTTGTCGTTTCTTATTTTAAATTTAGGCAATCTTAAATTTAGCGGACACCGTTTCGAATTGGACCTATTAGGAAAGTAGGATTTAGTTAATGTTCGTAACGAAACTTGTCGCGATAGAACTTTCGTCACTGTTTTTATTAGTTAGAACAGTAAGACCTAGTGATTTAACCTGCCAAATGTATTTATTTCTGAAATATAATTACTGTAAACTAATTTATCCCCGGGCTTTACTTATCATTTGTACTTAACAAAGAGTATGAAAACCTATCCTATTTATTTGGCAAGCCAACTGTTTCGATTGCGCCTATCACTTTTATTATTTGGTAAAGCTCTGCTCATCTAGCTTCACTGTAAAGTGTCATTGTATCTTAGTGTGTGTTCAATGCAGTTTACCTCCGCATTTTTGCAAGCTAGCCAAAATCCACCTCTGTGTAATCTTTATATATATAATTCTACTGTACGTGTGTATGTCACTGAACTTCTCCTAAACGGCTGGACCGATTTGAATGAATTTTTTTGTACGTGTTTGGGTGGCGCCCTGGATGGTTTAGATTCACAAATCAGCCCGGCAGATGGCGCTGCAGTCGGTACAAATACCGCGGGCGAAGCTGTGGCGGATCCACTAGTTTTATATATAACTAATATAACTATTAATAATATTATAAAGAGGTAAAATTTGTTGTGTGTTTGTACATACGTAGAGAGTAATCGCTGGAACTACTAAACCGATTAAAATATATTTCACTAATACAAAGCTACACTATCCCCTTAGTGACATAGGCTAACTCACGGTTGGACGAAGTCGCGAGCAAAAAGCTAGTTTTAAATAAAAGCAAACTGACTGGCTGCCAACACCCGACGTCAACACGACGCCTGAAGACTGAAAATAAAAAAACATCACTGGCATTATCTTCCTTCCTCGAGCTGACGGGTGACGAGATTTGCATATGATCCCAAACACGTTACACCTATTACAATTTAAAATTCCCTTAACTGACAGGCGCTGAACGTTTCGCAAGTCAATGCGTTTTTTTCGAAGTGATTGTACAGTAACTAAGGATAATAGATACAGTTAACCAATTTGATAAAAAGGCCACGCTAGAATCTTGCCATAGCGAGACAACTATTTATGCTGACGTAGCTAATTTTGAGGCAATTCGTTAAGGGACTTTCTTCCTTTTTTACCGACAATGATTAGTCTTCATTATTGCATCAAGTTAAGTTAGTTATAAATACTTATTAAGAAATACTAGCTGACCCGTGCGAATTTTCGCACAGTATCGTGATCAAACACCGGATAATAATAATATAATAAAGTGAGAATAAGTAAATGCAAGTATTATTAGTACTCTATTTGTCTATTTTTCGTCAATAGCAGATAATTTTGACCAAGATAATAATTAACGGAGTACTTGCGGGTGTGCCATCTATTGACATATTGGTCTGCAAATAGCCAAGACACATTTTAGTTAAACAGACTGTCAATAGATGGCGCTTGCAATGCGGGTGATTTTTATTTACGTACGCGGCTGTGGGCCACGCGTTGTTTTATAATTGAAAGTCTTAATACGTAGGTATTATTATAATACCTACTGAAAATCGCGTGGTTTTTAATTTATTAATTTTTTTACGAAAACGTTATTTTTAATCTATTTGTGTATTGTTGTGACAAAGCGACGAACATAAGCTTTGAAATGACGTTTAAATCATTAATTTTAGTAAAGAATTAACGGAAATATGGAGCGTCTTCAAAAAATACCTTTTAGAAATAATATAATAATATGATGATGATGATACTTAATATTGTGACGACATTTCGACAAAATAAACGTTGCATTATTACATCGTAGCTTTTTTATTTTATTCACTTATGTGAAATAAAAAATAAAACGTACCAGAGGTGTAAGTCTTACTAATTTCGGGGACCGTTGACAGAGGTGTACATTGCAATCGAAAAGTATTATTTATCTATTAAATATTATATCTTTGCAAGATCCATCTGCAAACCGGCACATTATTCAATATTTCAGGTATAATTCATTTTATAATTCATTGTCTGTTCTCTGTACATTTTACTAGTTATAGATTGTATTGTAAGTTATGCTGGAACTTGAACATTGTCGGTAAAAAAGCAGAACGACCCAATAGGGAAGATGCATATTTTTTTTCATCTTGTACTGAAAAGTGCTGAGTAATAGAAACCGAACGCAAAACATTTTTATTTTTAACCGACTTCAAAAAAAAAGGAGGAGTTTCTCAATTCGGTTGTATTTTTTTTATTTATTTTTTTATGTTTGTTACTTCAGAACTCCGGCATTTATAAACCGATTTTGAAAATTCTTTTTTTAATCGGTAGGGTATACCTCCTGTTTGGTCCCGTTGTAGTCAAAGTCGAGTGTGATGAGAGGATCTATGAGGAATCGATGGAACTCTTCAAATATTATAGGCAAGCATAGAGCAATTTTAGTATTTTCTGTAATAACTCAAGCAGTTACGTTCCAAAAGCATTATTTGGTGGAGTGGAACTGTTGATGAAGACCATAGGTGATCACCGGAACTTCTAAATGTTGAGTATTTCACGGTTGGCGATTAAATTGCTGTATAAAGTTCTGAAGCAACTTATGTCCATGAAAATTCATGTAGTAAAATTGAAGAACCAGGAGAACTCCTCAACGATTAACATCCTTGCACAGTGGATAGCAAAAGTTTGTAAATGGTGATGAGCAATTGGTATTATGCTATTGTTACTTAATGTAGTAAATGTGTGTCGTTAAATTACAGGATACTAAATAAAATGTGAATAAAATACTTACTATTCAAAGGACGTTTGAAGTCGGTTTTTTTATTTTATAAATTATAGATTATGATTATTTTATTTACAGGCCTAGAATTTTGTTCTGACTGACCAACAATCAAAAATTGTTGAACTTCGGTTAACATTTAAGGGGTGGAAATCGTTATCGCCTTTTGTATGAAAAACCGTAGGTCACATTCCTCTTAATCAAATAAAAACGAATAGTCAACATGATATCATGCATATTAATATTAATATGCTTTGGTTTACATTTACTTTCATAATACATCATTTAAACCTCATTTTGATTTTCATTGACCTTCCCCATTATGTCTGTACGACAGTTCTACTTTGGTTCTACTGTGGCCTAGTCTCAAATTGTTGACTCTCTATAGACTACATGGTCGATCACTTGGATATAAAGTGATTTTCTACCGTGACAATGATTCCAAGAAAGGGCTATCCGTTTATATTTTCAAATTTCTTGTGAGTTAATCCGAAAGTGGAAAGTATTTATAATTTAAATACTACCACGAATAATTGTTGCTCAATAAAAAACGCCTTCTACACATCGGAAAATTTTCAAGTTGATAAAATAGCAAAAGTAAATCATGAAGAAATAATTGGAGGGGCAATTATCCAGGTAGAGCAAGGCGTGGGCCGGCAGACGTCTGCGACTCAGGATTAGCGTCCGAGCCGAGTCAACAAACTGGCTAGAACTAGCTGAAATATTGCTTGTCTAAAATATTTTTTGATTCAATCATCAGCAATTTTGCAACTGGTTGGTATATTCTAGTACCTTTGTCAATTCTTAGAATAGTCATCTGTGACATATTTACCTACCCGAATGCTCTAACTTTCAAGGGATACCAAAGGGAATCAAAACCTATACGGTACTTCCCGTTGATCTAGTATCATGAAATTTGGCAAGAAGCCGTGTCTTACAGCACAAGTACACGAAAAAGTCCGAAAACTGTCAATAAATAGTTACAACACAAAAATAAAAGTTTAACGGAATAGCCTTTGCAAGTTCGTATCATACTCGACGGTTGCACGGAGATAGGAGCTTGCGTAAGTTAGGTTGTAAATGGTTACCCGGTTGTTAAAAGCCATTATTTTTAATTTTAGGGTCCCGTACCTACAAGGTACTGTCTCTTTGTCATAGGTAAGTACGGGACCCTGGGCGCGCGAGTAAGACTCGCACTTGACCGGTTTTTTAATGCTTTTGTCGGCCTAGTAGCCTACCCCTAAGGGAACGAACTTAAACTGTGTGAACTCCTTCCTTAACCGTGGTATTACTTACCATCAGATAGTATCATTGATGGTTCTATGTTGTTTTTTTTGCCATGGTACCATTAATGGTACAACCGAAGTATTTTATTGCCGTGGTACCATTGATGATAATACGGCAAAATAAATGTTTATTAGTACCATTGCGTTGCATAGGTCCCTATTGATTTTGTATTGCTCGACTTGGCTAGATATGTTTTCTGTATTTTTATGTAGTTTAACCATTACCTAACATGACTGTTAGGTAAATACCAAATTCTCCATTATCCAGTACCACGGGTAACAAAAAATAATATTAGTCGTAGTCCCATTGACATAATGGAACCACGGCTAACATTATTTGCCGTAGTACCATTGATAGTACAATCTGGTGGTACCACGGTTAAGAAATGTGTGAACTTTTGTGTATAAGTATAAAATGATTTCTTGTGATTGTGGTTTGTTTGGTCTACAGTCGAGTTGGTGGGCACGTCACGCGTGGCGGCGCACGCGCTCGACCGGCGGAGGCCCGACTTGTCACTAGCCGAGCAAAGTGCGTAGGAATGCTATGCTATTCCATGTTTAACTTGATCATTTAATCTGTGGTTGCTATATAGCGTTGTCAATAATGTATATGTATGCAATTTATTTATGGTAAAACTAGTTAAAATAACAACTGTAAGCTCTTTTAGAACAGAAAACGGTCTATAGAATTCACTGAAACAGGCGACAGTACATTTAGTTCAATAGCCCCGATCCGATCTTTTTTACCATTTCCACTGGACAAGGGATCTCATCTCTTGTCGGAGTCCCCTGAGAAAAATAGTTACGTACCTATATACGTAGGTATATAGTAAGTACGTACATAACTTTATTCTCAGTGTACCTTTGAGATACTTATCCAAGTTCAATAGTTTATTGACTAATTAATTCATAATATTTTAAGATTCCTGTAACTTTTTCTTCTGTGGGTTTAGCTGGCTAAGAAAGTTTTGATCAGCGGCCCTAACATGCATGCCACAAAGATAAATTAAACCCGTTTATCTCTATGACTATCTCTTTCGTCGGCACTAGTGTGAGAGAGACGCACTTAGAGATAAGACGGTCTATCTTATCTTTGTGTCGTGCATGTCAGGGCCGCTGCGTCCTGTGGTTGAGCTTAAGAATGGCAGCAAAAGTATTTTATCCTAACGCTGGCCCTGCATAACATATTTCAGCCTATCTAACTATTCTGAATAAAATAAAAGGTTTAACAAATCAGGAAACTTGCACAGAAAACTTTATTATCCTATGGTGCCAGAAGGTTTAAAACCTTACAAAACTTAACCGAACAAAAACTCGTTTATATCTTTTACTGCGCGGGCGCCGGTGTGCGGCAAATGGATCGACGGCCCTCAGAGTTCAACAGTATAACATTCGAAAATTCATTTAATTTAATGACAATCATTTTGTTTCATCCGCGCTCTCTTGAAATAGTAAAAGGTGCGTTATTGTTATGGATTTCTATTTACCCCCGCCCCTGTGACCAAGCATGGTATTCTAATGACCCCCTCGCCCCCCTGAACGGGTCACGTACACGTAGTATGGGGACGTTCCCCTATTTTAGGGAACATTAAAGGGAATTTACGTTTCTGTCGCAAATGTTCCTTCAATGGAGATAACTCCGTCGGGCGACGGTGCTAAAGCTGGGCTTATTTCAGAACCGCTCCTCGAACAAAAGCCCCAGGATTAAGCTTAAGTAGCCGCCTACTTAATCATTATTGCTTATTGGTATTACTTAATAAGGGGTCCTTGCCAGATAAAACATTTAACTGTACGATGACTAACCGTAAGATGGCTGAACAATAGTATAAACGCAAAGATAATAATAAGTTCAAATTTAATTCTTGGGGAGTTTCATGACGATTAGATACTTACTGACTTACTTATATAATATCCTCCATCACACTAATATTATAAACTAGTGGACCCGGCACAGCTTCACCCGCGGTATTGTCCATACAAACTTTATCACCCCTTTAGGGATGGAATTTGCAAAAAATGCTTCCTTAGTGCACCTCTAGGGTACTCGAGGAATGTCTCCTACAAATTTCAAACCTTGTTTAGGTTGTGCGTTGTCTGTAAGTGAGTCACAATACTAACTATTTAATATGTATTGATGCGTGAGATTGTGAGTGTGTAAGTGTATGTTAGTGTGTTTGTTACTCCTTCACGCTTCAACGGCTGGACGGATTTGAGTGAATTTTGGAATGGAGATAGCTTATACCTACCCTGGATGAACACATATGCTAATTTAAAAGTTCTCTAGGCAATAACTATAATCGTATTCCACGCAAACGAAGTCGCGGGCAGAAGCTAATAACAATAATGAATAAGTCTTACAATAAAATACAAATAATCTTTACACATAAAACATATTGGAAAAGACAAAGAAATAAGCAACACAGTAGCGATCTCTTCCAGACAACCTGTACGACCTGTGTTACGTGTATACGGTTCATGTTATTCATTTTGAGTTGATCGGTAGATGGGTTTAAGTTTCGTTTTTGTTTGAATCAATTTTAAATAGCAATCCTTCTATAAAGTGAAGAGCCTAACTTTCGCCTTGAAAAAAGGGTTTTATCTATAACATCTTGTTATAGTAATATAAGGACGTAAAAGTAACGACTATCTGAAATATTACATGTATGTCGGTCTTTAACCTATTGAACGCCAAGCTGCGAAACAAAACGCTGCCTATTTACCTGACGCCACAGCAATAATACAAAGGTTTACATCTGAAAACTGTTTTAATATCATCTCATCCACATAGACTGTACAATATTTAGCCGAATACGGTAATGATTGTAATTTAGAAGATATGGTATTGAAAATGCGATCGTTTAATTCGGGTCTAATATTTATTTTAAATCGAGATAAGGTACTCTCATTGGGTAATTTTAAGAATTATTTTAGATTTCTACGAGGGTGAATTGAAAAGTTATGAGCCTAACCTATAAAATAAACACTTGAGTTTGTATAACAATGTTATTTCTCTACGTAGTCTCCAAAGCGATCTATACACTTTTACCACCTTGCTTCTAACTTCATTATTCCTTGTAAAAAAAAATGAATCTTCAAGGTGATCGAAAAATTCAGTCACAGCTTCTTGTACCTCAATATCCGTCAAAAATTTCGGTCCTGCCAAGTGTCTTTTTAGGTTCGGGAAAAGATGATAATCAGAGGGGGCCAAATCCGGCGAATAGGGTGGATGCGGCAAAAATTCAAACCCACAGTTATGTATTTGTGCGATAGATTTCGCTGCAGTATGGACAGGAGCATTGTCTTGGTGGAACAACACTTTTTTAGATATCATACCAGGTCCTTTCGTTTTAATTTCTTCGCGCAGACGTTGTAAGAGGGTGCAATAGTAATCAGCATTTATGGTTTTACCATTTTCGAGGTAATCAACCATGATGACCCTTTTGCAATCCCAAAAAACTGAAGCCATTACCTTCTTCGCTGATAAAATGGCCTTAGCGTTTTTAGGAGGTGGAGACTCTGACCTTTTCCATTGTTTGGATTGCACTTTTGACTCCGGTGTATTGTGGTGGACCCAAGTCTCGTCCATAGTTATGAAATGACCAAGAAAATTTTGTGGGTCGCATTGAAACAGATCCAAAACAAACAATCCGGTGACACTGTATGGCGGGTGCGTTTATTTTTAGCTCAAAGCGGTCTAGGTACCCACCTTGCAGAGACCTTAGAAAATCCAAGATCCTTGGTGAATACGTTTTATACTCGCTCATAGGCAATGCCAATTTTCTCCGCTATCTCTGCAACTTTGAACCGCCTGTCATTCATAACCATATCTAGTATTTTATTGACATTTTCGTCTATAGAAGTCATTATTGGTCTACCACACCTAGGTTCATCTTCAACTGCTTCTCTGCCCCGTTTAAAATCTGCTACCCATCATTTAACAGTGGCATATGATAGAGCGGATTCTCTTAAAGTCTGGCACATATCTTCAAAAATTTGCTTTGGCGTTAAGCCTTTTTTTTTGTAAGTACTTTATGACAGAACAGTGCTCAATTTTATCCATTCTAAAGAAAACCGTGAACCTCGTTTAGTAATTCGATTACAAAATTTGCAATTGTTAGAGAAGAAAAACAAAAGATAGTGCATTATGATAAAAAAATATGTAAGTCTTACGTGTCAGTATTATTTTTTCATTTTAATTTCATTATCGACCTCAGGCTCAAAACTTTTCAATTCACCCTCGTATATGTTTACGGGCTAGAAAAATGTAGATTCAGAGCAAAGAATTTAAACTCCGGTTCGTAGCGATTACCCTTGTATTTGTCTTTTATACTTCTCTGCCATTGAACTAACTTATAAAACCTTCTAGTGATTTCATCGTCATCGTCATTGGAATGAAGAAGCGAAAGTGAGTTTTTAGATTCAACTTCTTTTTTTTATTTTATCTAACTCGAGCTCCAGCTTTCTAATCTTCCTTCTGGATTCCAGCAATTCATTCTTAAGTTTCCTTTTTCTAGGCGTATCTGAAGAAAGAGTCACAGATGTTTGAGTTTCTTTTTCTTTCTCTGACGTTTCAGTTTGTGTTTCAGACGTAGATAAGGTACCTTTTTGAATTTCATGAATATACGTCACGAAAGGTCCATTAGTCTGTGTTGATATATCCTTAGGACGATTTAATGATTGGATTTCATTTTTTGAAGTGCTTGGCTGTGGTTCGGTCGTTATTAGGAGATATTTAGTTGGTACAGCGTCCAACAGTAATTTATAGGAATGAATTTCAGACATCATTGATTTTTCAAAATGTATAGAGCATACTCTATGACTGTCGTGCTTCAAATCAACATTATTTAATAAATCTGGTCTTCCAATTATTTTCAACCATTCATTACGTCTGAAAAAAAAACACATGAACTTTATTAATTTTCCTACGCATCTTAAAATCCTTATAAGCAACGATATACCTAGCCACGTTATTCCTACAATACAGCTTAGAACATGCAGGTAAATCTAGTTGGACCACAGAAAAGATAGATAATAGGTAGGTACTTACTTACGTATTAAGAAATAACATCGTAGAAAACGTATAAACTTATTGAAATACTAGTTTATGCAACGGTTGCATAATGATAGGCCTTAAAACACTAGTGCGGTTTCCATGGAACGAGCTTTAGCGAGTTTCAAAATAAGATCGCAGGTGTGTTTTAAGGCCAAATTATGCAGAGTTGCATACATAACTTTATCTACACACATATTATAAATCCTCCATGATGTGTTCAGAAACAATATTTTCTGGCAACAAGTTATTTGTTACAATCGTGGCTGCATATTTCCGATATCCGGCGCATTTTCACATCACACAGTCACTCCGAGAAGACTACTATTCATATTTTCAACTAAAATGTAAATTACAAACAACTTTTTCTATTCAATTCAACAACAATTCTACTTTCGTTCCTCAAAAAACCAACATAATGGCGGCAATTCGATCCTCCGTCAAGACCATTTTTTTTAAATCATAGACAAACGAATGAAGTCTCTATTCTCATGTCACTCGAGATCAAATGTCGTGCGGTTTATATTAAAAAAACATACTGAATTGATGTTTCGTATCAATAACTGTTTAATATCTTGACCCACTTGAGTTTTGACAGCTGTTCCAAATTTAATCTCATATCGATACTAAAATCGATACTTTAATAACATTGCAATACTGGTTTTACCCAATTGGTTGTCACAATGGTGGTCATTTCCTACGGTTTTTGATTACACTATGGAGGTTTTATGATATGGGTGTAGATAAAAATAATTAAACACTTACTTTTCACGGTCTTTTGGCAATTTAAAAAATGATAGGTTTACATTGTTCGTTTTATTTAAACATCCATAAACACTGCAAGTAGAATATCTTTTGTATTTTGCCATTATTTCACTGTTCCGAACGTACTATAGCGGTAGACAGACACAACTTGTTTTCGTCAGACGGCGCGTGACGTGCTCGCTCGGCCGGCACAACCGTACTGAGTTATGCAGCCCGAGGCAGAAACGACAGTAGGTATACTTAACCGAGCGCTCGCGAGCGCAGTGCGAGGTCTCTGACGCAATGGGCAGTCAGTACATTTTAACGTATCGTAGCTGACTCAGTGCCCAGTGGGGCGTAGCTTCAAAGCCTGGAAGAATTCGAGGCTACCTACTCCGCTTGAATTTGTACTCTCTCATTTAGTGGTCCTACTTCAAATAGACTTACACCGGGACCCGGAGAGCCATGCCGTCCCTTTTTAGTAAGGTAAGATAGAAAGGGAACGCGTGAAATGGAGCTTACTATCGCCATAATATTGCTAGAAATGACAACATGCTCTCTAAAACCGGTCGGAGAGGCTTCCTTGAACGTTGTATATTCTGTTTAGTGCATAGATCGAATGGAACTGTGCCATTACCATGAGTTTAAGCAAACCGTTCTCGTAATAGAAAACTATCGCTCGGTCCCTTTTACTTGTATCGGCAACAAGCAGTAGGTATTTCCGATAATTTCTATAAGAGAAACGGTTTGCATAATTTTTTATTTATACTGGTTATGAAAATACTACAGCCGTGAACTCTCAGCGTGCTCCGTGAATCAATCATATTCACCTTTACATTTTAATATACAGTAACTTGGGTTTAAATTAATGTACCTATCTACTACTTATATAGTTTAGTTATTTACTTTTGAATACAAGTGATGGATTGGTATTTTAGGATGAGGACGAAACTTTAAATCACATTCGGTTTAGTATATTATGGTATTATCAAAGGTAAGTAGATACAACAGTAGTCAAGTAAGAAAGCAAAGGCAGCGCATTATTGTAGTATTTACCTACCTACCTATGACGTTTTTTTCTTATGAAAACAAGTAATTATAGACTTATTCAAAAAGTAGGTCTACTGTTTAATTTTACCTGACTAATAGGTATCTGTCTGTAACTTGATGATTGTAGTAATAGCCATGGATAGACTCAATCCTCTTTAATTTGAAAGGAGGTTGATAAACAATTGTACTATAACTTGATACCTCTATACCTATCTTAAATTAACTTTGTAAGGGTCCACAATCTAAAGTAAGTACCTAGATAGCTAGCTAGCTATACATATAGCTAGTGCTAAGGAAGTTCTAACTATCGCTGCACGATTTCCATCGCATGTTTAACGAACTTTAAGGCATTACGCGACAAACGCGCCGCAGCGAGCCGACAGCCGAGATCCAGTGGCAATGCTCACACAGGAATTCATTTCGCCTCGAGAAGTGTCCGGTTTCAGTCTGGCACCACGAGCGGTCGTATTGCATTAGTATTTATTTATGTATCGTGCAGGTTCTGGTTCTGGCGGCGCCGCGGGCGCGGGCGGCGGGGAACACTTACTACGTGATTAATCCGCCCCGGCCCCGGCCCTCGCCGCGGCCAGGCGTACTCGCGCCGGGTTTCCTCGTCCCCGCGTCTCATGGCCACTCACTACGCACGGGGCTCCGTAGTGCCGCTGCCGACTGCCGAACGCCAGTCGCGTCGCGACCTGCGCCGACAACGGACGTCGCTCGTACACTCTCCGCACTGAATGATATCATTCATGCTAATCTCCGTTCGTTGATTTTCCTGCCCAGTGACTGCAGTGAAACCCGCGTTTCCGGGAGTGCCGAATGTTCGTAGACGTCACCAGTGTATTTCCATCGGGGACGGAACCAGTTCGGAGTAGCAGCGGCGCCTCGGATGCGACCGGCCAGTGTGCGCTGTGACCCGTGGCCTGCGATGCTGCGCCCGTGACCGTCTCGCGACAGTGCCACGAAACGTAAGGATCTCTCGTTCATTCGGTCGGTTGGCTCGCGTGCACGGACCGCCTTGCCTCCTATTTGCATGGCGCATACGAGTGGATTTTATTTTCGTCTGGCGAGTAAGTGTGTGTGTGTGTGCTGCGTGAATGTATGGGAGGTATCGGTATGTGCGGGCACGTGTGTGAGTGCTGCGTCCGTCGAAATGGCTGCTCCCCGCGGCCGGGCAGCTTTATTTAGGTTGTTTCTGTGCGCCGTGTCCATGTTGGCTGCTACCTGTCTCGTCTCCCTCCCCTGGCTCCACTGGAACTTTGTTGTGGCTAATTCCGATTTAACTCAAATTAACGTCCAAACATTTTTAGCTTTCTGAACACTTGGCATCTTATTAATTCAGGATATGTTTATAAAGCCCAATCTTATGTCTCAGAAACTTTATGTAAGTAATTAAAAGAACTTACACAAAAATTTAAACTATATTTTGTTCAGTAAAGTTTTCTTAATTGTCCATTAAAAGCAAGTCAGAGGTGACCTGAACCAGATTAGCTTAGGAATATATTATGGTAGTTATCTATACCACTGTCTTACCGTTATCTTTTATCATAATATCAATATTTGAGTGCATGATAATAACAAGTTTCTGCTTGCAAATTCTACGATATCAGAGTCACCGGCAGCCTTGCCAATGCTATTTTAAATTTAAATCAGTCTCCAAAGCGCATTCATAATAAAACCGAATTCGAAAGCAACGCGTTGTAAACGAATGAAAATGTTCCTTATTTGGGCGGTCGTGTAAAAATAAGTAACGTCTAGCACCCAGCCTAGCTAATAGGTAGGTGCTCAATTTAAGACATGTAGCTATGTCCAAATGTTCTCACTACAAGTTTTTTCAAGCACTAAGACCGCCGTAAGATTAATAAAGATGCACTAATAATATCCAGGTGAGGACAATTTTATTTACAAATTCGACACAACTATTAAGGAAAGTTGTATACCTAATTATAGCTAATCTATGTAGATTTACCTTCCTTATCGACATAACAGAATGGCTCCAGAATAAGCTGTTAAATACCTAATAACAAAGCATGCAGTGGCGGAGCCTGCATACAAGCCGATTCCTGACGGCTTTACCAAGCTAGAAAGCTACGGCTAGCTGTCAGTGAAGTCCATGTTACTCTAACTAAATGTCAGACTCGCACGTACGGTTCTAATTCTTCCGGCTTCCCTTAGGAAATATTTGACGCTACGCCACTGAAAGCATGTCTAACTTGCTCTTTCTTCATATTGACAATGTAAATTGTATTGAATAAACCGGTTTGTTAGGATATACAAACCGATTTTAAGTCTTTAGTGGCAACATTTGTTAGGGAAATGAGACTAACTTGTCAACGATAGTCTCAATTGTAGTGGTTTAAAATAGAACAAGGAGGAAAAGTACCCGAGTGAGGCCAGCGCCGGCACTGTTAGCCGATAACCCACGACCCTGCTTACGGACACGACACTTCACGATCACAACTTAACGACGATTTGTTTACCATTCATTTCACAACAAACATTTATAAAAAAAAACCGGTCAAGTGCGAGTCTGACTCAAAAGTAACTCCTATCTCCGTGCAACCGTCGAGTGTGATACGACCTTGCAAAGAAGCGTTAATTTTTTTTTTTTTGTGATTACCTAACTACAAATTTATAGTTTTTGGACGTTTTCTTTTACTTGTGCTATAGGTATATAAGACATTGCTTGTTGCCTAATTTCATGATTCTAGGTCAACGGGAAGTACCCTATAGGTTTTTATTCCCTTGCAAGTATCAAAATATGTGGCACAAACGGCCGTATGTCTTTTGATTTCGGTGACTTAGAAGGTTGATTTTATCACAGTCCCAGGAGATTGCAGACCTGAGTATTTGATATTAATTTCAACTTGATACCTCCACGCGTTATCGTGAAAAAGGTCTTGACACACAGACGGACAAAGAAGTGATCTTATAAGTGTTCCTTTTTTCCTTTTGAGGTACGGAACTCTAAAGCGGCCCACAAAGGACCTCCTTCATGATCCCCTTTTAGTTTTCAAAGGCGGATTTAGAAATATCCTACGCCAAAGTTGTTACTAGGTTAGATAGGTATATAAAAAATTAGAGATGTGTGTTCTTTTTGTATAAAAATAATTGTTAAATGCAACATATAGCTTTTCTTAATAACCATTTTTAAATGTGCAAAAGCATCAAAAACAGCAACGAGAGAGGAAAAAATCAGTGACAACACGGTTTTTTAAGAACAAGGCACCCACGTAGTACTACACAGTACCCCTCACCATGTGAGGAGGCCTGCGCCCAGCAGTGGGACGCCTTTATACGTCCCACTGCTAGGCTAGGCGCAGGCCTCCTCACATGGTGAGGGGTACTGATGATATCTTTATTGCCACTCGTGTTTGATTCAATTCTAAAATCGGTCATGTACATCAGCCAAAAATTTTGCGCGTTGAATCCCTTTGTGGCATTCGCTGATAGCTTAATGAACGGGTGTCTGGGAAAATATGCCATTTCAATGATCTATCATCATACATACATACATAGCATCACGCCCGAAATCCCTAATGGGGTGGGCAGAGCCACAAGACTACTTGTGGCCACGTTCGATTAATTAGTCCTAAGATGATATGATGAACCGTATGGTGACAGGTTATCAGCCCATCGCCCATACAGATAGTCCACCATGTTGGAGAGGACCCGTCCCTTAGTCGACTTTTACGACATGCCAGGATGATAAGCATCTGCACGCATTCTATGCTATTTCTTCACTCCCAGTGCAGCAGAGGATGATCTATCATCTTCCTTCGCAAAATTTACCAAATTGATAAAGACTAGAGTCAGCTTAATCTGAAATGTATCTGATTCTTGCAAAAGTGTATGCTAGTCTCAATATTCCTTTCCACAATTATTCGTAGGATATTGTCGGCATATGAAAGACATAAATGCACTTCAGCAATTCGTATTATAATATAGTATTTAGTTGCAAGAAGTACACAGGAAAATCATTCAAATCAGCTTTGTGTTTCAACTTACAAGCGTAGTACAAGAGATGTTATCGAGTATATAATAAATCCAAACTACATAGTGGTAATAGATAGAAATACACGGTACGTCTAAACTTATATAATTTTCGAACAGTACTTACATGAAAATTTTAAGGTACACTCAGCGTGCCATGAGTAAATATCACACAGAACGAGGAAAAAGCCGTTCTCCATTCGGCAATCGGGTTTAAATTTGTGCAAGCCTTGTGCTGAACCTTAGTTGGCCTTTGACATGGCGAATTATTATCTACGTAGTTTGTAAAGTGTTTAATGTGTGTTTGTCACGATCAACAATGTGACATAATTATAAAATACGGAGTTACTACGAGTATAGGTACTAACCTTTTATTTTATATCGAAGCTACAGAAGGATATGATAGAGAAACTTAAGATTATGAGAAAACCTTTCAAACGGTTTAAAAGAAGATGAAAATCGGTTAACACATTGATGCCGAATGCCACATTGATGGTGAATTTTAGGTGAACCTAATCAATATTAAAAGACAATGAAATAACATGAAAAACATAGAACAAAAGAGCGACTGCGCAGAATAACTGTTGACATACGAAAGATTTATATGTTCTTGATCAAGTGCGCTGTACACGTGTTTGTTTAATCCTGAATACGGAATACTTGACAGAAACTAGGGAGATAATAGATAAAAAGAGAGCAGAAATAAAAATACTGTTATGAAACGAGTATTAAATAACCTCCGAACCTAATAAATTAACATTTCGTGTTTGTAAGTAAACAAATTACATGCATTATTAACCAATGATAAATGCATACTATCAATACTTACTAATTACAAAGTGCCATTTAGAACTGATAAAACTAATAACCGAGACAAGTGTCTGCTGTTCCATTACCAGTGCATTTTATTAGCTCGATAAGTGGCCGATTCCATTCCTGGTGTTGGTGCAAAGACAAAACAACGCTAAATTAAATAAACGATGTCCAGTTGTCAGATAGGCGGCGGTTGCAGAGAAAACAAAGAGATATCGCTGCTTGTGTCACAGCACACCGACAGTGTTGGCGGTGTACAGCAAGCGGCGTGTGCAGTGTGGCTTCTATGTGTGCGTGTGTAGTTATCAAGAAGCCGCTACCGCCTACGTCGCGATACCAGCTATCAGCTGCTCGATAACGCGCATACCTGAACATTTTGCCTCTAAAAGCATGCTCAAGTACATCGCGAAGGTAATTAAGATACATGAATGAATGCTGTTTGCAGGGCTAATCTATTGTTTGCTAGTAACATAGTAATTAGTTATTGTGTTACGGAAAAATTACAACACTTGTACAGCAATAACAATAATGATAAGAATTTGCTTTATTATGTCGATTGGAGTGTCAATTATTTACAAGAAGAGGCGTAAGTATGCCAATTAAGATGAGTATGCAATTTGATAACCCCTAGCGGTATAGACTGAAGTGCATTATCCTTCGCAAAATCTGTGTGACCAATGATATGTGAAATTCGGATATCGTGTACAATTTTCACTGACTGGTAGAAGTCAGCGGGTTTCTGGTTGCGATATGTCAACACCGCTCGTAGTGTCCCGTTGCTTCAGACGATAGAGTTTCCAAAACATACACTACGATGTACATTTTACACACATAACACAGATTTAAAAGTCATAAATCTTTTACTTAGAGCTCATTATATTTCTTTTACGGAAGAAATGTGTCCACAAAGCGCCAACCCTGTCCCCCTACTATTTTATCTCAGAAATTAGGAGTACTAGAAATGTATATGCACTATCGGAAAAATACTATGGACTCCCTAACTGTAATAGAGAAAAATAAATAATAAACCGCTGGTAAATTAAGTTTGTATTTTCATGCGGAAAAAGGTGTGTTAAGCAATTCATTTAGGAAGAATATCACAGATGGCGTTAGCAGTCGTCTCGTGTATAATTAACATAATAAATTAATGTAATAACAACATATTTAATCTTGGATGGAAGGTGGTACGGAGGGCTTTTCAGATAATTGAGGAGTTACACACAAAGGCATCAACGGGCTCTCATCAGGTCTACATGGACTTGCTCGTAAAAGATATGATAAAGTTATCACTCGTTTTGAAATTTTAGGGTTAAGGTACTATCAGTTTTTCAAGTGTAAGGGACCCTCGGCGCGCGAGTCTGACTCGCATTTAACCGGCTATTTTTAGACATTTTTGTTAAATCTGGGCCCATATTCGACACTGGTCCAAGTGATACAGAAACTGATCGTTACTAAGGTAACTTTGTTTTCAATGTAAACTTCTCAAGGTAAGATAAATTCAAATCAAAGCTATACCATATAAATATAACATATCGCTTAGCCAATGTCGTACAAAAACCCTGTATGTAAGTATAGTTATCTACTTATCAATCACAAATAAAATTAGATAAAAACTGAAGGTATCTTTTGAATATATAACGCAATTGATAAAAGGTATTTATTTAAATGAGTTGCAGTGTAATCTTTGAAGTGGGACATTGTTTGTTACTTCAGTTAGCATAGTAAAAGTACACCATATGTTTAAAAGTTTATTTTGGCATATTAGCTTTCTGTTTATCAATTACCAATATATTTTAATAACGACAACGACACAAGATAATAATAAGTAGCGAGGAAAGTATAGATGTTTATGCAAATCCGTGGAACTGTTGGCATATAAATCCAAAATAAGTAAACAAGTTAAGTTATACTTAAACGTAAATGATATAAGCTAATTCACCTATATTAGATTTCAAGCATAACAAAACTTTTTCTTAAAAAAAATAACGAACTTTTTTTTATTATATATTAACAAAAATGTGCATAGCATGACCGTTACCCCATTATCTCTGAGATTTGACAACCCTAAAATCTCAAATTATGCATGCTGAGAGGAAATTAAGTACCTATATTTTACAGGAAAAATAAAATAACGTTCCACCTATTTATGGTTTCTGAGAAAACTTAATAAAACGGAATAACCTTTGCAAGGTCGTGTCACATTCGACGGTTACATAGAGATAGATGCTTGCGAAAGTTATTCCTTGTTTTATTTCATAGGTAGGTTTTAAATGGTTAACCAAAGCAATTTTTTAATTTTCAAGTTTCCTTTTCAAAAAGGTACTGTTTGTTTTTCATAGGTAATTATAGAGTTCGACTCGCACTTGACCGGTATTTTCACAAGTAACACCAATTTGGCCCAAAGTACTGTTCTATTGTTTCAATAATCGGAGATCAGCAAACTTTATAAAACATTTTCGTCACGGAATATGATCAGATCGGGTAAGTCCCGGGAGAGTTAAGGCCGGGGCAAACCAAACGCGGTTGCGGCGCGTTTGCGGCGCGAACGCGGGTCCGCGCCGTTGTCGAACGGCGCGGGCGAATATACCATGCCACACCGCGGCGGCGCGGGACCGCCGCGGTCCCGCGGCTACTTTGGTGTGGCATGGTTAATTCGCTTGCGCTGTTCGACAACGGCGCGGACCCGCGTTCGCGCCGCAAACGCGCCGCAACCGCGTTTGGTGTGCCCGGGCCTTTAGATGTATTAGCGAGTCCGCGGAGATGCAACGGAACTTTTATATTTTGACTGCGATTTGGCTTTTCAATAAGGTTTTTTGTGTGGATTTCTTTGCGGTTTATATTTTTAACTTGGACAATAGTGTGCTAAATAGACTTTAGGTGCAATTTGTTAAAGGAATATTTGAACATTCGTCGTTAACAATTCACCTAATTTTAATTTTTTATGCCAACGGTACACCACTAGATATTTTTTGCCATTCCAGGGACTCGCTAACATAATTTATACTTGTTACCTAATACATCCATACTAGCTACCTTAAAGGTAATCTTAGTTCACGCTTCGGCTTAGTAATAGCGCTTAATTTTAAAATGTGATGCATAGAATGTGACACTAAAGGTTTCATGAATAGGTACATCGAACAAAAGATCTTTCTCCATACCTTTAGCGAAAGGATCTAGTAGTTATTAATATAGGTACCTAGTTTATTTACCAAGCAAACACACACATTGTTACTTTATAAACAATGAAGTGAATAAAGGGTGTTGTTTTTCAACATCGCCCTTTGTTTGTAGTTTCACTGACGGGTGCACTTTAGCTTAGCCTTTGAGTCGTAGTATTAAGAATCAATATTGTTCGACTTATTACACACAACTAATATATTAAATAATTACGCAAATAATATACAGCAGTCGATTAATGTTAACACTTGAGTGGTAGAGCCAAACAGTAATCCTCACTAGATGATTACTGTTCGAATGGGCCGGCTCGACCGGGGTAGTACTAGTACCACACTCTCACAAAATATCGGCGTAAAGTAATAGCTTGCTATTTTCGTACGGTGAGTGACGAGATCCGGAGGCCTATTCCCTCATCCCCATCCCATCCCCATTCCCCGTCCTCCGTAAACTGGCAACGCATTGGCAGCACCTCTGGTGCAGATGTCCATGGGCGGCGGTGGCCACTTTCCATCAGGCCGTCTGCTCGTTTGTCAGTCAATTGACGTAGGAAAAGGAATAGAAAGTAACTGTAACTGCAAAAATGCAAATTCAGTGAAAGAATCTAGTCTATAGGCGTAGGGGCAGTCTGTTCGCAATAAACCACTTTTGCTTTGCGTTTCAGTTTTTGATCCGGTCCCTGGTTTAGTGATTACATAACCAAGGTAACGTTGGTGATGAAACTTATTTGTAAAGTTACAGAAGGCGCTGGCAATGAAAAGTCAGAAAAAATAATAAGGGTGCCATTTTGGTATATGATTTGTTCGTCTTTCATATTGATAGGGATGAAAGTTTATGCAAATACAAATCGATTTGGTCCAGTAAATGAAAGTCATATCATATGTCCCTAGTCCCTGCGTTTTTGAGTTACAACTTAAAAAAATCGTACATAAAAAATCAGCGACCTAGATGTCTGCCAACTTTTTTTTTCTATTCTGGGATTCTTAATGAATCGAATGGACGCACAAAGAACGACGAACAAATGATTTAGTATAGCTTTTTTCATTTACATTTTTGCAACTACGTCCCGTTTCAAAACAGAGCCTTGCACGTCTCCCTCTTTGATGTTCATCGTTTTGTGGATGATTCTGACCACCAGTCCAAGAGGCAGACACGAAAAAATGATTTAGGACACCGTTTTTAAAAAAAAAATTGAAACTCTTTCAATTGAAAACGCAGCGCTACCATGGTGGCAGACTATTTTTCTATGGTTCTTTACATTGTCATTAATCGAAAATTCACGTCTGCCATGCGAACAAATCATAAAGAAATTTTGGCACCCAGCTCCCTAGCTAATAGGACTATCTATATACTACTCCCTATGCGGAATATATCTTTTCAGGGCTAGCAACAAGCCGGTTCATTGGGTTGCGTTGCGGTAGGTTGGAGTAAACCGCACCGCTGGGAGTAATCTATTTTAAAGAGTACGAAAATAATTTGAAATAAATCTTTACGTGCGTACGTAAACAATCTTCCGTGCCTATGCACGGTATCTGAATACAGCACAGTACAGATGCTTTCATCTGTACTGCGGCCCTAACATGCTTGCCACAAAGATAAATTAGAACCGTTTATCTCTATGACTATCCTTCGTCGCCACTAGACGCACTTAGAGATAAACGGTTCTAATTTATCTTTGTGCCATGCATGTTAGGGCTGCTGTGCTGTATCAAGATGTGTTGTTCTAGACCTAGAGTTTTCCTGGCACAAACGATACAATCTTAGTGACTTCTTTTCGATACTAGTTCATCGATATGTTATAAGTGACACATATTAGTATGATATGTGTTTTAAAAATAGATAAACAATTAACAATAAAACCAAAATAGCTGAATTCATATATTATTTTACTTATTAACTTACATATTTCAGAAAGGATAATAAAAACGCTTATAACAAACGGGAAATTAATAATTTCCCTTCTTGTCAAGTCACAAGTTTCTTTCTGTTCGATTTTGTTGCATTCTCGTTACTTCGTTACATGGCGGCTATCTACTTAATATGTAGGTATTTTTCTATGACGTTCAGGTACTTATCGATAACAGGTTTGTCGACGTTATCATTTTGTCAAGCACTAACAATACGTCGTTCGTGCCAGAAAAATATCTAGGTTTAGTGGTTACATAGGTATATACACTTAAAGCATTAATAACGTCACACTCAAATTAGTCCGAATTTTATCAGTTACCCAAACATAGTCACAACCATTTTGGCGAATATTATATTTTGACAATTCAATATGAGCTATTTATTAACCTTTTAACCGCCGCAAAAATTTTCATCGGACGTGTCCGTGTCGACACGTATATACGAAGTGACACATTCATAATATATAAGTCATTTGTCTTAATTATAAGACTGCGGCGAAATGAGCTGGATATTTTGTGTCTTATATTTCAGACAACGGCGGTTAAAGTGTGAAACATTGACACTCGACACACTATATAATAAATTGCATTTTAGGTAATTTATTATTCATTAAAATAAATAAATTTGTTTTATTTACGGTGATTCATATATAATTAATATAACTTATAACTTTAAGGATTCTAATAATAATTAAATAATATCTTGGACACTAACACATATTGACTATTGATCCAGTCCCAAACTAAAATTCCCTGTCTTATGAATACTAGAGAACGATACGAATCTATTATTATCTATATAAAAATTGGTCCCCCTTATCCTTGGTCACGCCAACACCGACTTTACCGATTTAATTAATCTTTTTTTCAAGTTTTCTAATACTTTGTAGAAGGTTCTTACAGAAAGAAAAATTGAGAAAATTGCGCAGAAAATTGGATAATTTCAGAAAACTAGTCACGAAACACGAAACACGAAAATAGTCGTTACTATTTTAACTTCCGCGTTTGTCAGTTCGCGCGTTTGAGGAATGTGAATTTTGAAAGCAGACCGCTTTTTTTCGGTCTACCCGTGTGAAACCGCTGGCGAAAGCCTGTACTTATATAAATAAATACATAAGTACTTATGTAGATACTAGACATCCATGAATAGGGCACAAACATTCGTGTTCATGTCATCGTGTTTGCCTATAGCGGAACTCGAACACCAAGCCACCATTTAGAAGTAACCTTATAGCGTCATACTTGCATGTTGTATAGTTATGTTATGTCCTATACTTGGTTCCGTTTCACAGAGCCAACTCGACCCACTAATCATTTTCCCCACATTTTTCATTCGTGGCGCGGATGGATTCCGAATGTGATTTACGGTCAGTAAATCATTCATTGGCCCTTGTTGACCGTTCCGACTCGGTCTTGAATCATTCACTTGCGCTGCACGTTTCCTAATATTATTTATTTCTTATTAAGACTGAGTTACTAGGATTACGTAATATGTTACATTCACAGCTCCGACTAATCAATGGCTGGGTGTGGGCTGCGCCGGCGCCGCGCTCGTTGCATCACTGCTTTCGCGGACGCACTGTAGTATGGACTTGCGAAATGTACTTATGCAAGAAGAATGCGATAGGCAAATAGGCGAATGTTATATCTCTAATAGGCTAGCATATTTTAATTCAATGACTCCATCTGCAATTGAATGATAAATACAAACTGTGCAAACGTAGCCGCTACACTTTGCTATTACACGGTACAGTCGTTACGCAACTCTCTACTCAACCACTTATCCCCTCTTAAGTGCTGAAATATTTCTTCTGAATAAGAAGAAAATAAATAATACTACATTTCACTTCAGCAAAGTGAGGCGACAAAAGATTACGTCACTCGTGACAAATTTGAGGAATTAGTTTATTCCACGCTTCACTTGCTACGTTATTTGTTTTCATGGAAAAAATATAGCTGACAAAGAAATATTTGCACTGCAAAAAAGTCTTTTATCTACACCCATATCATAAAACCTCCATTGGTTAATCAAAAACCGTATGAAATCACCACCATTTTGACAACCAATTAGGAAAAACCAGTGCTGCGATAATGAAATAACATGACTTCTTTATCGTTTTTAGTAAAGAAATGAGATTAAATTTGGAACAGCTGTCAAAACTCAAGTGGGTCTCTATTCTAGTATCCATAGATATTAAAAAGTTATTGATACGAAACGTCAATTCAGTATGTTTTTTTAATATAAACTGCACAATATTTGATCTCGAGTGACGTGAGAATAGAGACTTCATCCGTTTGTCTATGATTTAAAAAAAAAAAATGGTCTTGACGGAAGATCGTATTTGCCGCCATGTTGACGTTTTGCTGAACGAAAGTAGAATTGTTGTTGAATTGAATAGAAAAAGTTGTTTGTAATTTACATTTTAGTTGAAAATATGAATAGTAAGTAGTATTCTCGGAGTGTGTGTGATGTGAAAATGCGCCGGATATCGGAAATATGCAGCCACGATTGCAACAAATAACTTGTTGCCAGAAAATATTGTTTCTGAACCCATCATGGAGGATTTATAATATGTGTGTAGATAAAGTTATGTATGCAACTCTGCATAATTTGGCCTTAAAACACACGTGCCATCATTTTATGAAACTCGCCTGCGGCTCGTTTCATGAAAACCGCACTAGTGTTTTAAGGCCTATCATTATGCAACCGTTGCATAAACTACTATTACACTTCAAAAAAGGCCATGAATATAAAGGTCCGTGATTATGTTTAAGCAAAATACTGAAATGCTCATTTCAGTTATGCGGTTTTGGATTTGGCAGTTATTGCTAAAACGTTTACAGGAAAATTAAAGGGAATTGTAAAATGCTTTAATCGACCGAACGAGTGAAGTGAGCGCAGTGTCTCCGGTTCAGCTTTGGCAAAAATGTTTTCGTATGTCCGGCTGTCCGGCGGATGTCGATTTGTTCTCCGCTACAGTACGTCTAGCACGACCTGCCCAAGAGTAATTTGTCGCTCAGTGCATCCCTTACATATTCGACTAGTTGACAGAGACGCACTGAGTGACAAACCGACTCGCGGGCATGTCGTGCTAGCCCTCCAGGTCGCAGTTTTGTGAGCAGGTTCGGGAATTAACTCGTTAATAAGTACCCATTAAAGGTGAAAGAGGCGTTTCGTTTTCAGTCGCGATAGAGTTATACAAAAAAATACTGAAAAGATCTGGGAATGTCAACCGCGAAGAAAATGTGTTTCTACTGCAGGACAAAAGGCGCCCCCAAAGACTTCTAAAACGAATCAGTCGGTTATGTACCGTAGTAAAAAACCCGGGCTTTTATTTCAACAGGATCGGCGGATATTATCTTTGTTATCATAATAGGTAATTAGTTGTATTCGTGTAAAAGTAATATTCTTTTATCGTTTTGAAACAATTACAAACCGTAACTTCGTCTATTGCACGATTAATTCATGCAATTGTTGTTTAATCATTCATTATATTTTGTGTCGGTTGAATGATAAAATTATTTAATAACTGTTTTTGTTTTATACGTTTGTAAACTATCGCAGTTTTTATCTATGACACTATTGTTTATACATAAGATATGGATTTCTAGAGAGGTCCCGAGAAGAATGTCCCCGTGATCATGACGATTCGACATCGTCGAAATATCGGTACCATTACCATGAGTTTAACCAAACCGTTCTCGTTATCGAAATCTATCGGTAATACCGCTTGTTGCCGATACAAGTAAAAGGGACCGAGCGATAGTTTTCTATCACGAGAACGGTTTGCTACTCTTGGTAATGTTACGAGACCTCTATCAATCTATACCGCGGTAAGAACTCGTGTAGGTATAAGCAATAGCGATATTTTAAAATACAATATTTGAAAATGTTACTAATTGTGTTTGTATTCGTATCGTGGTAAAGTACTCATAGCTCGGGGAATCCTAATTTTGGGCGAGATATATGCGTGTTATTGTCCAAGACATTGTTAATTATTCATGACGCTGATCCGATAGTCTTGACATTTGCTGACTTATCTTTTACAAGTTATGACATAGGTTTTTTTGTAGATAAAAGAAAGTATTTTCCACGATAAACTCAAAGACCCTTAAAGTAGTAAAACAGATCTATTGAGGTGTATACATTTATTTCCCTGGCAACTGAGCAAGCCCAAAAGGGATAAAATTCGGAAAATCTTGGTGGAGGCGTTTCAGAGAACGTACTTTATATACATAATCTTGGGTACGTAGTATATTTTTGGACTTCTACTGTGTTTTTCACAGCCTTTCGTTTGCGATACTTTGTTGTAAACATAAATTATGATTGCTTTTTGTGTCCATTCTGACACGATGTAACGTAGAAGTCAATCGGTAACAAGCTTGACTAACGCCCGTTCGAATCCTATCTATAGATGTTTTGCTTACTCAGTTAAAATTCCGTATCCCAATATTCAATCCGCGAATAGATTTGGTTACATCTATCCGCGGATTGATTATTGGGAACGGCCATAAAAGGTTTGGCTAGGTTGGCATGTAGTACAGTCACTTGATCAGACAGTTATTAATTAGTCTCCTTTCCTGTAGTAATTTAGCATTCTCCAAATCATAGCTCGAATGTTTCTAAATCCGCTGTTACTATCTGACTGCCATTGTCAATGTCGAATATCATCATCATCATCATTATCGGCCTATATACATCCCACTGTTGGGCACAGGTCTCAACTGGGCAGTAGTCCCCCCCCCCCCCCCCCACGCGAGTGAATTGGGAACTTCATACGCATCGTTGAATTACTTTAATTAAACATTATGCCGGATATGTCATTTACAAATTACATGCAGGCGCATTTCAACTTCGACTTTAGAAAGGCTAGGTTACATGAGCGAAAGATCGTTTGACTCATACAAGAACAGGTATTATATGGCAAGTTTCTATAAATAAACGGTAGGTATTTCCGATTCCCTCTCTAGTCGACAATCTAAGTGGGAGTAATTTATTGAAGGCTTTGTATTGATTAAATATTTTCAGTTAGAAATCAAAGGAAGACGAGGATACAAAGTATAAATTCTCCGCAGGCAGTGGTTTTTCACAATCTGTCGATACGTTTGAACTAGTCATAGCACATTCCGAGTAGCGCCCAAACGGACTTTATTAGATCACGTGGCGATTCTCTTACGATTCGCAAATAAGATTCGATCTGTTTCGATTCAAACGTTTTAATAAGCTCTTTTACAAAATGTCATTTGCTATGTATACGGAGTACAAATTTCGTCAGTATTGCTAAAGAAGTTCAAATTTAGACGTAATAAACATGACTCAATAATAAAGTCTAACCCAGAAAGCAAACGACTGTACAAGAAAGATGAATAAACGAAATGAGCAATAATTTCCTTAATTTGAAAACAAATGAATACTTAGACGACATAACTACTATTAGGAGCTCTTGACTTGTCGCTTTGCTACTAATACAAGATAATGACAAGTAACACACTAGTTTTGAGAGCTAGCGTTTAAGAGGCTAGAGGCAAGGTTAGCATATCGTTCACGGCTAGTTAGCACGGCTGATGTGGCTGATGTGGCTGGCTGTGGAGGCAGCGGCAAGGCCGTCGCGAGCACGTGTAGCACTGACGTCATACACGCACGCACCGCCCCGCCCGCCGCGTTCAAGTTCAATGCTGTCTTTTAATTTATTGCACCACCACTACTGAACTAGCTTTTTATAACTGGCGTGGTCGCCATTCCAGCAGCCGTTGGATAGCTTTGGGCGTATTGAAAAGTGTACAGATTATAATCGTTTTTGGTTTTGTTTGCTGGCATATGTAAGTCTACATAAGGTTTACAAGAATAATTGACTTGAATGTCAGTTGGAACGTACTTATTTGCAATAGAAAACTTGAAGTGCGTAATGTGGATTATGATAACTGATTATGTCCCTGTCGCTAGAGCCCAAATTACTTGCGTAATTTTTTCCTTTTTGTGTATTGTATAGTCACGCGTTTTATCCTTCATCTACGTAAATAGGTGAAGTAAAATTGAAGGCATTTTGCGCCGATGCGGTCATTGGTCGTATAACGATGCAGGAGACCGTTGCGTTGTTCCATGAAGCATTCGTTATGAAAACAGGCGCTCGCGCTGGCGGCCCATTGACAAGGGTTCTGTGAAGAGCGCGTGCCCAACTGTCAACATGACCGCGACTGGCAACTGACTGCCGCCCATTGTGACGTCATGCGACCACATCCGTGTTACCCGCTCTCACTTCCAAATATTTATTATTTACGCTTTCAATTCGATATACATTGTTGCTGCGTGTTTCTGCGCACGCGTTACATACTAGCTAACGATCCCTTATAAACTGGACAGCCAAACCAATTTCTTCTAGCGCCGAAGTGTTTGACAATATACCTATCTATTAGCTCGCAAGTAGATAGCCTAATCTAGTACTGTTATCGATTTTCGCTGACGAGGTTATAAATACATTGGTCCGGAGATGAATATTATTTGACTTAAATATAAGTTCGCTCAAATATGGTACTCGCGAACACTGATATACAGGACGTAAGTTTATCTCATTCAAAATATTTATGAAATGTGTTAGGTATATCTATTCCATGCTCGAATATGTCACATGCAGATATTCGGTTTGCAGGGGTCACTTGATACGGCGAGCGACAGCAGCTGTTTACCGCCCGCTATCTTATCGGCCAAACGTGATACCAATTATTTATATAGGTATGTGGATTGTGGCTAGTAATGCATCTTTAGATTAGAAATCATAGCAAAATATTGTTGGATTTTAAGGGTCCCGTAATTAAACGAGGATCCTTTAAAGTGCCGCCATATCCGCCTGTCCCGGATGCAATTTTTTTAATTAATTTTTTTATGGTTATTCCCCTTTACTCGTATATGGCTGGACCGATTTGGATGATTATTTTTTAATCGATAGAGTATAAGTACCTCACAGTTGGTCCGATTGTAGTAAAAGTGAGATCTGATGAGAAGATCTATGAGTAATCGATGGAACTCCTCAAATATTAAAGGCGCGCATATAACAATTTTGGTATTTTCTGTAATGTTTACAGAAATTTAGCGCGGAGGCTAATAACTAAGCTGTACGTAACCCACATTGTGCTGACTGACATGCAAAAAAACAGTTTCGCAGCAAGATCGCAATATTGTTGTAACAAAAAATGTTTTTGCGATAACGTATAGGTTACATAGAGACAGCGATGCTGTATACAAAACAATGTTGACCCGTCATTAATTTTAACTGAAATATCCACCTAAGTTACGATATCGGGCTGACTTACAAAGTTTCGTTGTAAACAGCACTTCACGTGATGCGTTATATCACATTGGTTGGCTAAATTTGGTGAATCAAAATAGGATACATACCGCTTTCAATTATTTTCTGACATGCATGATGATTGATTGATTGATTCGTTTATTGGTAAAATTAAAACATTTACAGGTCATACTGGAAAAAAAAACTTTATTTGACCAACCATGTGACCTAATTTAATCACTTTAATATAAAAAGTTGCACTAATTAGTTTGAGACGTTGTATATAAATTATTATTCTTTAGAAATACTAGATTATCCGAATCCATTTACCGATTATAGTGTAATTATAATTATTTATTAGCCCGGGCTAGCGAGAACGATCTCAAAAAAAATCTTTGACGCAGTAACAAGCCAACTACCAAGCCAAGCTACTTAATAAATTCTTTCATTTTTCTAATAAAGCCTAGGGCACTGGTTAGGTACATTTTTAATTGTGCTTGGAAGGGCGTTATACCTACAATTTAAACGTTATACAACAGCGACAAACAATGACACAGAGTTTAAACCCCAGTGGTTTTCTACATCATACCTACAGTTAAGACCAGTAAATAAACAGCAAGACCACTATCAATGGCGGCGCGGTAGGAGGCGAGCGAGTGCGACTTATCGGGGGCTAATTAGCATACAATCGGTGGTAATTCCTCCAGGCGGGTTAGTCACGCCACTATCTTGCTTAGTATTCTAGGGACGACGCCGTGCCTACGAGTGTTGATGCCTAGAGTGGAATTCGAACGCGGCGGTAGCTTACACGAGGTCAACAGTGATATACCTCGCCCAATGTAAAAAGAGCGCTGGAGGCCATACATTTTATATGACCGTCGGCGCTCTTTTTGCATTCGACGATGTATACGTTAGGAAATCCAAGTTGAAACAACAAAGAACTAATGGCAGTAGGCACGTAACGTAGCTAGTAACTAAACGTGGTCTTTACGATTCGGGAAAATCCTTAAAGTAACGTACCGCGATACAAAATCATGGCGTTTCTACACTGTTTTATTTTTAGCGTTTATTATCGATATTTTTCTAATTTGTTGTAAAACAAATGAATTTTATGGAGCTTCTAGGACGAAAATAAAGTTATTTGTTTATCTACAAATAGTATAAAACAAGGTTACTTATCCCGTAATTTATGACGGTTTTCTACACAGTTTTCACCAACATTTTGAGATTTTATTAAACACACGGGTCTGATATAATAATAATAATGTGATAAAGTCAGGGTGTGAATAAAAAGCGAATGTTAGTGCCGCATGCTTGCCAAGCCACGGTGGCAGCACTTGGCAGGTCGTGTGACTATTGACCGCTGTTCGAGCCGATTGATCGATCGCACTCTATTATTGGCAACTACCACAGACGCACACAATGGCTCCTTTAATGGCCCCTCTACACGATGGGCCATCATCGGCCATTCAAAATTGACTTCATATAATTAATTTGCCGGGAAAGGCTAGGCTAACGTAAAGTCAACATAGCATGTTGATGTTGGAAATGTCTGGCAAATCCAGGCCTGCCTCTGTGTCGTGATAATCCAGTACATCTGTTAAATGGCCTGAGGCACGCAGGAGCCTTTCACAAAGGCCTTCAGTAATTAAATAACAAGTACATTTTCCATGTAACTTTAAAGTTAAAGTATATTTTGATTGTGAATCTTGGATAAACATAATACAACTCCCGGAGCGAGTTGAGTGCCTCCAGCGACTCTTCATTGACGTCATAGCTAACTAGGGCTTATTCTTTCTCTGACTTTGATTTTGTAGTCGTCATGAATTTATCAAGATTTATTCGTTTTTGCTAGTTCAATACCTACTATATAATCATCTACCTACAATGACTCGCGGACAGATCAACCCAGTGCGAAGTAAACTTATCAAAGCTGAATTATATGTTCGTTTACAGCCAAAGTGTCGAAAACTGAGTTACAAAGCTGACTTTTTGTACGATTATTAATGTTTATCCCTTATCCCACGCACAAAAGTACAGAATACAAATGGTTTTTATTTACCGTAGCTCCCACACATGTAAAGCAAAGGTAAAAAAAAACATTTTTGACCTCAACCTCGAATGGGGTGTCATTGGATAGCTCTTTGAAAATCGCAGTAACATTATAAATGCAAAAGTTTGTGTGAGAGTTAGTATGTTTGTTACTCCTTCACGCTTCAACGGCTGGACGGATTTGGATGAAATATTAAATAGAGATAGCCTAATACTGAATTAATATAAAGGAGGCTTTTCATCCCAATCTCACGCGAACAGAGTCGTATATCAAGCTAAAGTTATTTATAACATTAGCTTACCATCTTTAAAAAAAAAACTGTTTTGTCGTTAGTAGTAACGGTTACGGAACCCTAAACTGAGGATGGCTCGACATGCTTATGACCGGTTTTTTATTGCCAGAGATAGGCAAACAGGCAGGCAGTCAACCTGATGGTAACTAGTCAATGCCGCCGATGAACTAAACATTTGTAATGCCATCGCTACCAATGAGTTGCCAGTCTAATGGCCAAATTCAATAAGGCCACTCAAATAGATCTTTAATTAAAGTGACGTTTATGTATAGGTTCACAGCTAGTTGAGAGACATTTAACTATTTAATCTCTAATCAAATCTGGAAGACACCAGACAGTCGAATATTTGTTACAATTTTGGACGTTTTCTCAGTAACTAGCGTTATTAATAAGACTGAGTGCCGCTCCAGCAGGCTGTGAAGCGAGCAAATCTTTCACGGTTCAACCACTTTATTTGAAGCATTATTAGAAGGTTCAATGGGAATTTAATTTTGATAGCGCAACTGTCCGCCCGGTAGTTTAACGCTTCGTTACTCCCGTGTCTTCCTAAACAAGTTCTGCTTTGAGCAATTTTAGCCTGTTTTGGCCCGGACACTGCGAATAAACTCGTAACATAAGAAGTACCTGTAAAATCAAGGAACCATAAAAACTGTTTCGAAACGATTTTATAAAAAGAAGATGAAGATAATAAACAAAGGTAACAAATGTGGAAATAAACAGTAGTTTATGCAACGGTTGCATAATGATAGGCCTTAAAACACTAGTGCGGTTTTCATGAAACGAGCTTTAGCGAGTTTCATAATAAGATCGCACGTGTGTTTTAAGGCCAAATTATGCAGAGTTGCATACATAACTTTATCTACACACATATTATAAATCCTCCATGATGTGTTCAGAAACAATATTTTCTGGCAACAAGTTATTTGTTGCAATCGTGGCTGCATATTTCCGATATCCGGCGCATTTTCACACTCAATAAATCAGTACACACATTTTCAACTAAAATGTAAATTACAAACAACTTTTTCTATTCAATTCAACAACAATTCTACTTTCGTTCAGCAAAAAACCAACATATTTTTTTTTTTATCATAGACAAACGAATGAAGTCTCTATTCTCACGTCACTCGAGATCAAATGTCGTTCGGTTTATATTAAAAAAACATACTGACTTGATGTTTCGTATCAATAACTGTTTAATATCTATGGATACTAGAATAGAGACCCACTTGAGTTTTGACAGCTGTTCCAAATTTAATCTCATTTCGATACTAAAATCGATACTGCAATAACATTGTAGCACTGGTTTTACCTAATTGGTTGTCACAATGGTGGTCATTTCCTACGGTTTTTGATTACACTATGGAGGTTTTATGATATGGGTGTAGATAAAATATTTTTCCTGTTCAATTTTAACCTCGTCGGGGTATCTATCATAAGCATATTAGAAATATAACCAGTAGCGTCAAATGCAATCTGTTGCAAGATTAGAATGTGTGTTACCTCCTTATGCTATAAATTAAGAAATAAAACAAATTGGTATCGAATTCGCACGAGGGATAACTTCCGGCTTTGTACTAGTTAATTAAATTTATCTGTTTTGTCAGATTTTTTGATGTACAATAAAGAGTTTACATACATACATTAATGAGGCTACAATAGATTGTTGCCAGACTGTATCCGATTGACTATTACAGGAAAACTGTGGCAATCCCTGGTCATTATTCCTTGTAGGTACTTAATGTAACTTTGTATCAATACACAAGTAATTGTTTGAAGAGGATAATTATCTTATGATTTAATTCTGTAATTCTCTGACTGTGTCACTTCAGTGGATACACATCTGTTAAAGGAACGAGATTTTCAGTTTATTTGACAGGCCACCGTAGATTGGACAACGTTACGCAGGTTCTAAATTAGTACTAATTGAAATTTCAATTGAATTAGGTAGTATTTTTAACTAGTCTCAAAATTGTTGGTGTTATGTAGAGTTCTGAAATAACGAATATTTTGAGGCGGCCGCGTGGGCAGACGTCGCGCCCGTCCACAGGCGCAGTTTCACAGTTAGCTCCATTAAATACCAAAATAACTTGTTTCAGACTGAATCGTTAACGATCAAATAAATAAATAAACTACAACACTTATCTTAACTCGTGTGCTTAATCCTTCGCTTCTAAGCTGTCTGAATTTTACTCCAGTAGTGGCCCTTGTCACGAAGCTACATATTACATTTACAAGCAAAAACTGGCAGTACCTATGACAAAACCCATACATCTGCCTCGCAGGGTTGCCAGTTATTGCTTGTAAAATTGCAACTTGTAAAAGGGCCACAGGTAGGTTAGTCAGTTTAACCATTGACCACTACTAAAAAACGTTTATATTTATCTTTTTTATTTTTTACCTACTTAACTGTAGTATTGATTTTATAATAGGTACAAATAAACAAGTGCATCATTACAGGAATGGTTAAAAATGCAAATGAAATTTATCTGAAAATATACAAAATTGACGTTTAAATAAAGTTGCAAGTCCTCTATAATAACGTGATCTTTCCGTAACAAAATTGGCGTGGTACGGAAGCCTCGGTACGTGAGTTCAAGTTGCTCTATTGCTCCATAAATTTAAGATAAATATCTGGTTTATTGAATGTGAACATTACAAAGATATTGTTGTCGGAAATTCGGTAAAGGCCTAACAATAAATTGTGAACTAAAAGTAAATTAAAGGAAAGTTAGGTTCTTATTCTAAACAATAACTTGTTTATAATAACAATTCCTCAAATTATTTGAATGATAATTACCTGTTTTGAACAAAGATGAACTTTGCGCCGAAGTAATTAAATAATCCGAGTTGTCAGTTGAAATGTTTTAAGAAACGGGAGATAAATATCCGATAAACATTGCAGTATTCTTATTGAACCAAGAGAAAGCCTCTACGTGTAAGTATTACTTATTGGTCGTCGCTGACTTGACTGAACGATTACTGAGTTCAATAATATTGTCGCAACGCAGCACAAGTCCGAGTCGAAACTAGATTGAAACCAAATTAGCTAATTGACCAGTCACCGGTCAATGAACTACCTAATTGAATGCAGTTTGAATGTATTTTTTAACGCATACCGGTAGTTCGAATTTCAAATTAACTGAATCTTTTAGACCTATCCAATTTTATAAGTGTGTTAAAACGTGTTGTCAACATGAGTAAATTAGGCGAAGTTGAATGCGTGTAATTTGGACTGAGGTAGCGCATGAGATATTTACGCATGGGTGAGGCTTGATGTTAAGACGCCAGTGATATCCAGCCCTCGTATCGCTTGCGACAGAGCGGCGCGGGCGCCAGCCTCGCGGCTGTCTGTGGCGTGGGCGGCGTTTGCGCCGCCACGCCATCACATGTTTGCTTCGAGTCATAAATATGGATAGGTACCTGCTAACGTAACACATTAGCATACCATCTTTATGTATTCCCTAGTTTCCACTTCGACGCGTCACTGCTTTTATATTATTCTCTAAACGCCCAAGTATTTATTGTACCTACATGTGACCGGTTCCCAAAGTGCTTTCACTGAACAAAGCGAGGGTGTACTTAAACCCCGTTAGCTGCTAATATTGGTGTAGGCGCCGGGTCTTTTGTGGATTATTTGTCAGACGGTCATAGTTTTGATTTTCAATAGGTTTTATTATTGTTGGCAAAATCACATCGTCTTTGCAATTGAATTATAATTCATTCCATAAATTCATATGTGTATATGGTTACAATAATGATGCTTAATTAAGCCATAATTAATTTGAAATGGATAAACAAAAACGAGGTCTAAACGTATCACTGGCCTTGTTTGGTGATGCCAGTAGTCCTGATTAAAATACAAGATTGTCCTTAGAGTGCACTTGCGTAGGCGTGGCGGTTTGCCTCGCCGGGTATATCTATTGCGTGATCCACTCAATAAAACTGCTGTTACACCTCAAATTGGTCGTTTAAACTAACGTACTGCGTCTTTGTACGTCCGCTTTGAGCTCGAAATCCTATAATTTACTTTACTACCTAGATCATTTTCGTTTCCTATGATACTAGCTACGGAGCCTTCGGAAAACTACAGTTACGACATAGTCTGTAGTATTGACTATAGTTTCAACATAAAGTATGTCTATTAAGGCGTCTATTGTAATTGCGCCGATTAATTATTGCCATAAATATAGTAAAACAATTACTTTGACAAAGGAGTTGACTGGTTGGTTGGTAGCTTGGCTAATTTAATTAAACAACAATTAGTTAGTGATCTCTTATTTATATATATATACTACACAAAAATACCACTGGATCTAAAGTTAATATTGTGTATTTGAGTGTAACGATAGGAAATACTAAATGAAACGCAAAATGCAAGACCGCTGAGTGCGTTTGGTAAACGGAGATTGAGTACCCACTGTCCTTAACACACTGCCGGTTCCCCGATACCAATCGAAATGCAACTTTAATCATATTGTAATTAACAACACAGCAATTAACGCGTCAGTTGCCTTTTTACCGCAAACAAGTAAGCTAAGTAATGTTGTGGAAACTTTACGTAACAGCTGTCGCGTGACTCCGTGTCCATTCAGTGCGGGGCCCGACCGCACGAGTCGCACGACTCGCTCCACATACAACTATGTATACCCATTGTAACGCCAGAGTACCCTAAACGGCATACGCCCAAGCTAATCTGCTTATGTTTGGCTTAAATTTATGAACATGCTCTAAATGCATGCACGAACCAAGGCAGATAAATGTGAGACAAAATGGCCTCTCTCGAGGCAACCAAATGAACGTTGCCCGCCGGGTTTACACAATACTTTTGAATATTAATTTATGCAGCAGGTAAACTAAATTTACCATGCTACGTTTGAATACATTCTGAACTACATCCTTCCGGAGCTATAGCAATCCTTTCCAGCTTGGTAAAAGTTAAAAGTGAGCCAATATTCCAGGCACTATGCAAGAGCGCCTTCACCCAACTCGTAAGTAGAAAATATCGTAGAAATAATGGGTTGTTGCGCATAGAACACAGCTGAATTGCAATCAATTTTAGAATCTATATCGTCGCATACGTAATCGTATGTAATAATAATAATAATAAATCAGGGGACAAACTTTACACAAATCAATCTAACCCCAAAGTAAGCTCTAAAGGCTTGTGTTACGGCTACTAGACGACGAAATACAAACTTATATAGTTAAATAAATACTTAAATATATAGAAAATATCCAAGACTCAGGAACAAACATTCGTGCTCTTCACACAAATATTTGCCCTTACCGGGAATCGAACCCGGGACCGCTGGCTTCGGAAGCAGAGTCACTACCAACTAGGCCAAACGTGTCGTCGTATGTACTTGTTTGTACGCTTATTGCCGCCATTATTATAAGCGACAGATGCGGGGAACAGGTGTGATCATATCATACAGCGTAACGACGACTCTCTCAATGCTAATTAATTTAACCACTATGTAAATAGCTTTGCACATCCAGCATCGACTGTTATCAAACTACTGTGTAGCAAGCGTAAAGGTAGCTAACTTACATTTGTACTTTTTATTTAGTGATGTAAGGAAACGGATATTGCTATCAACGAAAATAATCACCAACATGCAGAGAACAACACGTATGCGTCGAAAATACGAAATAGTAGGTACTCAAACTGTGCCGAATCTATCCATACCGTTCCTTATCATGTTATGCTGCTATCTGTCATTGAATCCAACGTAACAATTTAGTATAACGCGGCGCTTTACCGAAACCGTGTCATGTAACCAAAGTCCTTCCCGTTTCTTTACTTAAAAAATTATTGAACACCGATGATCGATGGACCGGTGTTTGTCGATAACAAAGTGTAAACAGCAATTTCAACAAATAAGTGTACCTAAAGAATGGATAGTACCAGCAATACAACTATAGCATGCGTCCCTTTCGCCCGCACCGGATTTAAGTGTCCATTAACTGAATATCCCGTTTTCACCCTTTCACGAATCCACGCTCGCTTTCACCAATTGAGCCTTTCGATTCAGGATCGTTCACAGTCGTTTCATCGCGAACGTTACTTGTAGAGGAGTTATATACAATATATAAAATGCTTTTAATACATATGCGCGGTGTTAAATTTAACTCATCGAAGCGTTGAATCGATGACAGTCAGAACGGCTACACTTCGACACTAAGAACCATCCCGAAGCTTACATCATCTCTACAAGTAAATAACCGCGTAGTAACATTTGCCTTTCGCATGTATGCCACATATTTTAGCGGCTGATTCATAATAAAATTATGCAAAGAACAAAGAGTAAGAGACGCTCTTACTATTCAGATAAAGAACAACAGGCGAACTGGTGATAAAATGCTTTAGATGTAAATCAACTCGTAATTAGCTGCTTGTATACGTATAAGATACAAAACCAAAGAAACTTTTTGCTAAAGATAATACTAGTAAGAATAACGTGCATCTATCGTACGTAGGTATATATTTATACGATTCATCCTATTAAGAAGGATGAATCTACGCAAATTTTTATTTTGATCACCATCAACGTATACCTGAACAAAAATCGCCATCCTTAGTATCGACGCTCGGTTACCAAATTCAAAAACTCCAACACTGTCCAGCTGAAAAAAACCAAAGTCGTTTATGAAACTAAGTCTGTGGAGCTAGGGAGACGAGGGTGGCGGGGGTTTGGGGGTTTCTGGGGGGAGACGGCGTGAATGGCGGCGCAAGGTCACGGGCGCCGGAAGTAGGTTACGGGCGGCGCCCTATCGACCGCCCGCCCGACACGCGCCGCCATCATATTGTATAACTAGCACAACGCGAATGTCTGCCATACAATTTGTAGGTGTATTGCCAGGTTCCATTTGCATCGTAAGAAGCTGGGGGGCACTTAGGAAATGTTTTGTTAAAAGGCCGAGTCTATACTATTATAGTTGATAGAAATAAAAAATACTGCGATTGAAAACACACGAAGGTCTTGAAAAACCTATACAAAGTAATATAGATCATTATCTGGAAGCATCATACAAACAACACAGACAATCAGAAAATCGCTAGGCTGTCTTAAGTCGGGTCTCGGGAAGTCGGGAAATCAAGGGGTTTTATTAGATTCGCTAATTGGGTTCGAGTCCGTTGCTCGGCGACGGAGTGAAGAAATGCGCACGTGAGATAACCCAGAGCAAATTGTGTGTGCATCTGTCGTGACTTCATCCACCTTTGCCGTATCGTACCTATTCGAGGCGGAAAATAAGCACAAACTCAAACCTCAAGTTCAAAGAAGGTCTTGGGCTCAGCATTAAAATCGAACCGAAGAGCGAGATGTACGATTTGGCTGTAGTGGGTGGGGACAGAAATAACTCCAGCAGAAATGACTCCTTTAAATATGGCTCAATATTTTCTAAACGGTCCCTCAAATACCTAAAAGTTTTTGTAATGTAAGTTTAGTTTTTAAAGAGCTATCCAACGACATCCCCATTCGAGGATGTAGAAGAAAAACTGTTCTTAGTTTTGCTTGACGTGAATGGGAACTACCGTTAAAAAAACTCTTTCCAATTCTAATCTTTAAATATTCTGTGCGCGGGACAAAGATTAATAATCGTACAACATTTCAGCTTTGTAAAATAAATAGTCTTCGAAAAAAGTGGCTGTGACATTCCGACAGACATACAGACAGACGAACATGGCGCAACTATAAAGGTTCCTAGTTGGACTACGGAACCCTAAAAATAAATATACTATGAATAAAGCGTAGTACCTACCACAATGTTCCGCCGCCGCTAAAGATAAGTTTGTGGCACTATAAGCAAAGTATTGTGCCAATAATTAGCGACGGCGCGTTACGCTTGAATGAGAGGCGATTGTTGGCTGCGCCCGCGCTGCGCCGGTGATGTAATTTGTTTTCGCGCAGAACGCTGGGAATTTGGCCGCCATGCCATTCATTGCGGAGTTTTTTACCGTCGGCCGGCGAACTCGCGGCCTTGCTGCTGTGTTACACGATTGCCGAACTTGCTATGAAAGCTAAAAATTTGGTGTTGTTAATTTTCAACGGTGTTTTAGTATGGACGGGATTTTTTAACCCGCTGAAGTAAAATCATGAAGCATTCATTACCTTTGTGTTTACAAACCTATACCGTTTTTGGGTACTTTCTGCGATAACAACGAGCATTTTCTTTCAATAAACGGAAAGAGCCGAGGAGTTAATTGGGTATTCTGCTCACTGGTGCATTGCATGATACAGCTCCCTAATTACTGCAGTAACTACGAAAATACCCATAACTGAAGGGCATTTTTAGCGAAACAAATGTACATAGGTATTTTCCAGGTTGAAAGTTAACCGGAAAAAGTGCTAATTTAGATCGCGTTTAGGTCGGGTCGAATTCGTGCATGTTTTCCGAAAATTTTTGGAGCCGGAATTAGTCCTTCTTTCGGGGCACTGCGGTCGCGAAACTCGCCAACCAGCTTAACCGCTTGAATTTTTAACGGGTTAGTCACGACTATGCCCCTGTGTGAGTCACATTTGCACACAATGAAGACGTGAGCGACGGGCGAGATTTTTCCTTCGTGATGCCATTTAATTTTGGCAGAAAGTAATTTAAAGGTTCGTTATGGTTCTTGAATGCGTTTATGAAGAGCCAGAAAGTGTCCAAAAAGACTCGTCTGGCTGTTCATAGAGGTGTGCTGGTTGCAACACTGATGTGTGGACGTGAATGTTGGGTCTGGCAGAAGAAACATGAAAGTAGAATCAAAAGACAATCAGAAAGTGGAGGTGCGAGCTTTCAGGAGTATGTGTGGTGTTTCTATGAGTGACAAGATAAGGAATAGCGTGATAAGAGAACAATGATTGTGTGTGAATGTTGTCATGAGAATTGAGAAAGGTACGTTTAGATAGTTTGGACATGTGGAGAGGATGAACGAAAGAAGACTATCGAAGGAGATTTATAAGACGAGTGTGCATGGTAGATTGGAAGGGGAAGACCTAGGCGAATGTACCAAAACCAGATCGAGGACGTTCTTAAGAAAGGCCAGGTCAAGAGTACCGGCGAGCGTGCATGAAGAACTTAATGAGAGTAGACGAAGCAAAAGGTGTGTGTCAGAATCGTAGCAGGTGGAAATCCGTGGTCTCTGCCTACCCATTTGGGAAACAGGCGAGGCGTGATATATGTATGTATGTAGTATGTTTGGTTGTTCGCTATCTAACTTGTAAAACGACTCCGAATACATGATTACGATCACGTGTAATTATTTTCAATTTCAGCTATCACTATTTTACTGACCTTTAAAGGTATTACTGTTAATTTACCGGATAAGATATTGCAAAACAATCCTTGACAGCTTAATTTCTTTTTTTCTTCTGTAAATGCATGCAAGCAAGGTGAATAGTTTCGTGACAACGTCTAGAAAGCCACTATTGCGTAATATGCCAACGGCATAAATACTAACAACAGTAAGAAATAACCATACGCAACGTAAAATACGAGTTTATATTAGTGTCGTACAAGTTTCCGGAATGTGATATAACCGCTTCGCTCGACGTCGAATTGAACGCTTTGTCTATACAGCGGCCCTAGCATGCCAGGCATGGGGACAAGTTAAACGCGTTTATCACTGTATCTCTTTCGTCGGCACTAGTGTAAGAGATACGCACTTAGAGATAAGACGGTTTAACTTATCTTTACCTTGCTAGGGCCCAAGACTACATACTCATTGAAGACTCTTGACTGTTTTCTTTGCCTTACGATCGAGCTTGTTTTTGAAGCGCTTTGTCGTGCGGGGGTTTGCCTGCGTTTCACCAGAGCTGCCTCTCCAACTTGCTGGGCGAAAGCTTGTCGACGATTCCCATGCAGGCACAAACTGGGTTTCTATGCGGTAGGCTAGTTTTCGTCGGTGCGAGAAGCGCTTTGGACGTTATAGAATCACATGGCGAGGCTGCACGTGACGAGATTAGAATTTGGCAGCGGGTATTTACCTCATAACTTACCCAGGTAACCCGGTAAATTCCGTTTTACCTGGTATTTACCCGTATCTAGCCAATTTGACGGGTAATTTAAATATTTAAAAATGTTTAAAGTAAGTTTTTTTACATAGGTAATTTGATGAAACAATCGATAACATAACCCAATAGAATTACCGCTTTTGGCAGCTAATTAGTGTTTGTGGGAAAGATAACGACTGAAGGTCAGGTACAAATAAGACAGAAAAATATTTAGAAATATTTTTTTAGTAACTTGTTTTAAAGCACAAGTAGTCAAGCCGCAACGTTACTTATTAAGTTATTCCTAATAAAGAGGAGTATATCATCAATTTCAATGTATGTATTTTGTCCTAATACTGGGCCATAATAAAGTTAATAGGTTTTTCTTGGTCCTCCTCTGCTGCACTGGGAGTGAAGAAATAGCATAGAATGCGTGCAGATGCTTATCATCCTGGCATGTCGTAAAAGTCGACTAAGGGACGGGTCCTCTCCAACATGTTGGACTATCTGTATGGGCGATGGGCTGATCACCTGTCACCATACGGTTCATCGTACCATCTTAGGACTAATTAATCGAACGTGGCCACAAGTGGCTCTGCCCACCCCATTAGGGATTTCGGGCGTGATGCTATGTATGTATTTTTTTGGCTATGCGCAATTTAAGTTAAGATGATTAACGAAATATTGCCTCAATTCGTTGTCGCTTTATACTCAGAAACGATAAAAGCTTTCAAAATAGAAGAAATAATAAATACCCTCTTATGTACCCGTGGGTAGGTAAATATCGGATATTTAGCCGCCATTGGGTAAATACCTGGGTATGTGCCCATCTATAGACGAGATAGACTTGCCTGACAAAAAATAAGCCACAATAAATACTGATATCATGGCACATTCTTCAGGCGTATAAATGCCTTCCCAAAACTTTACCTATGAACGTTAAACTATTTGAATGTTTGTCCCACAGTCGGTTTAGTTACCTACTAAGGGTAACTTTGGGCTGATCGTTACGTAAGCCAAGGCTTAGAGCACGATAACATCAGCCGTTAGGCCGGCTGGGAGTCTCAGTCGTTAAACTGGAAAAGCCTAGCGAATATCTCGTTGGAAAGAATGAAAGCCACAGATTGTGTTTGTCCCTTAGGGTCGTCGCTAACTCGAAAGGATTCAAGTTTTGTAAGCCATGTCAGATTCCGCCGTCGTCACTCAAAATATTTCATGTAGGTAGATCTTGCTACACTTATACCTAGTTCCAAAAACGATGGAGGAGCTATTTATCCTGTTTGCCTTTAACTCAAACAGGTTTCCAAGAGGGTGTGTCGTTTATTTATATAATATACGTAGCTAGCCTATACCAGACACCGCATTGTACACACAATCGGTAGGTACCGGAGCAAGAGATGTAACGTATTTGTTTGCGCAGGTGCACTCAGCTGCATCTTTGTTCTTCGAATTATCGCCTACAGCGAATGATCTCGACTGACGAAGCGCTTCATTGTGCTAATGAGACCCTTAGGCTCAAATGTCAGCGTTTTACCTCAAACACCGTTTAAAAGGTTGTATTTATCTTCCATAGGTACCTGAATTTTATTAGGGTAGCGATCTTAAGAAACGATAAAACGTCGAGATTTCTCGGAATGCCGACAAACCGACCTGCGTTGTCTCAACGTAGGTCATCTGGACCATATATTGTATTTTATATAGACTTTGATCCTTCCACTCTTTAGATAAATCATAGATCTATTTCGACGTCTTAGACGGATTCAAATAAGTTGTAAGACGAAAAAGATTAAATCTCTCATCACGTCGCCGTGCGGCGTGCATACTGAATTAAACTTTTACGTGAATAAGTCTATTTATATCGCTGACGTCTCCGCTCTACATTCTTATCTCGTGTACACTTCACACGATTCAAGGATCTAACAGATGTTGAATGTTTGTAATTTATTTAAGCATCCACATAAATATATGTTGAATACAACTATAATAGAGCTCAAAAGCTATTAACGGGTGCAGGCTCGTTGTAAATAGTTGTAATTGCTTTGTTGTTTTTATTGGGTGCAATGTAAATACAACTGTTATATCTCATTGCTCCGGTTTGAACCAAGTAATAAATTGAACTTTACACGCTTGAACTTTTAATAGCAGGGAAATTTCCCAGACGTAAACATATTTAGCATTATAAACCCTAAGCATTTGTATTGCGATCAACTTTGTTAATAAACGGCATATTCGATGGTGTTTGACTTTAATACCTCATTTTATCATGGCAACTTTTATGGAGAGTCAACAAAAATTATGTAGGGGTGTGATTCTCTAATTTGCGGGCGCGGATCGTCGTCTTCGCTGCTATAACTTACAACAATATAGCAACCAGCCTATATATGCTTTCTTTCTTTATTTTGTAAGTACGTCCTAACGCGTGTGCTCGGTTGCGTTGTAACGTGGTGTTTGTTTGTCGTTAGCGCGTCCGATGATCTCGGCCCGACTCCCCGGCGAGGCGCTGGCCCAGCTGGGGCCGCTGGGGCCGCTGGCGCTGTACCCGCCGCCGCCGCCCGGCATGACGCCGGAATTCCTGGCGCCGCCGCCGCGGCCCTACGCGCGTTACGCGCAGCGCCGCCGGGACATGCCCGCGCCGCCCGCGCCCATCTCACCGTCCTTCCCCCCGGTAATTACTTTACATTACATACTATTCTAATTGTGCATATAATGAGGATCTTCAACTAAACAGGCGATCCTGAACGAGTGCTAATTAGTAGCCCCAGCATGCAAAGCGATCATGATTCAGTACGGTCGAAGAATTTGTAGACCCTATATTACAAGGGATACAGTTAGACAGGGCAAATTTCAACTTTCAACCCCTAAAGTAGGTAAAAACCTATGACTTCAGTGTCGTAATTTACAAAGTTTTGGATTATGTTTATTAATATGTACATATATTATTTAACATTGAAAAGTGAATACATTGAAGAAAAATTTTCTAAAAAAGGTACTCTGAAGTGGTAATTGACTGAATAAACGTTTTGATTTGTTAAATTACGGTTAAAGGTGCCGAACTACGCGCCCTTCCTGTCGCATCCATCATCGTACGCGTCGTATCTTTACCGGACGCGAGCGCCGCAGTCGCCGGCGGGCTACCAACTGCACAGGCCTTCGTCGGGCTTCGTGCCGCCGGCGCCGGCGTCCCACTCTCCTCCTGTATCCACACCGGCTCCAGCTCCTCACAGAGATGTAAGTATCACTCTTCATTATATCTGCACTCGTTCCTCCTTACATGCACTCCATTTTTATTTCACGTTTAATGAAGGAACGTGGCGTTCCTATCCTCCTCCATTTTTCCCAGTTAAATGAGGCGTAATATAGTGCTGCCTAAGGCTTCATGCCTATAATCATAATGGGACAGGGAATGTGTCAACTAGTCTGTTTGTATGAATTATGGTGTTATTTTTTAACCCGAGCACGTCCATCCCTAGAACAGTTGCAAGTCTGCAGGCATCAGCATCTGATGATCCCAAACCCGTCGTCGGTCCATCTTGCGTGATATTACAACCTAACTTCATTAATTCCAGGAGCCACCTATGTCTCCTGAGCGCGGCGCGCCAGCGGCCTACTTCTGCCGCGGCGCGCTTATCCGGTTGGAGGACGGTTCCCTCCGGCGCGTAGAGGAGATGCGGACGGAGGACTTTGTGATGAGCGCTGATCGCTGTGGGGAGCTGGCGCTGACGCAGTGCACGCTGCTGCGGCTGGACGAGCGGGGCGAGCGGCTCGCGCTCACGCTTACGTACGATAGGAACCGATCGCAGGTGCGTCGCGTTACTCTTACAATTGGTAGTTATGAATGAAGTATCCAGCGCATTCAAATCGCGATCATTCACACTACAACACCCATGCGTCACCACAAATATGCAATTGCAATCCCTAAGCTCCTAGTGTCCTTTAAGCTCTACCGATACAACCCAAAAAAAGATGGTATAGATAAGGCTCGGGCGTTCGAAACGACGACGCGCCGCGCACGCGCTTGGTTTGCCCGAGCCTTTATAGTTACAGAGAAACTTGTCTTAGTGACAGATATATAGACGCAGGAACGTTTGAATCCTATCGTTGGCTGAACATCCAACATAGTCATAGTCATATCGTTTATAGGAATTTTATAAGAAAGTTGGAGTTCGAAAATGACATCACAGGGTTTGTGCTTCCAGATCGGTTACACTGGAGAAATTATAGTTGTTAATATTTTTGCTAATGCTATCGTTGCGAGTTTTAATAACCCTCGTTGTTTGTTTTCCAGGTGGAGCTGGAGTCGACCGTGGAGCACCCGTTCTTCGTGTACGGGCGCGGCTGGGCGTCGTGCCGGCCCGAGCGCACGCTGGCGCGCTACGGGCTGCGCGTGCAGCGCCTGCAGGTGGGCGACGTGTGCGTGTCGCTGGTGGCGCGCCGGCACGCGCCCCCCCCGCCGCCGCACGCGCCCCCCGCGCCGCCGCAGACGCACCCGGAGAACCTCAGCGTCAAAGAAGACGCTCGCAAGCGCCGGTGGTCCGCCTCCGACGTCCTCGAAGACGACCGTCCCCCTCCAAAGAAACGCTGAAGCTTCTTCAATGTGTTGTGATCGCTCTTAAACCCTTCGACACGTCCGTTTGGTTTTGTTTCCCGTTCAGTAGCGGATGTGACCCGGTGTTAGCGAGGAACGCTTCGCTCTTCCAGCTGTTCACGACTACGCATTACGTTTTCTCACGTGGATAGTGACAATAGACCCCAGTGAGTGTCGCGTGACGGCCACGGTCCAAACTTATACTTTCGGGAACTCTAGGTGCTTTTCCTGTCGGGTGCTTCTATCGCGTATTTGTACGGCAATGTAAATATTAATGTAATTATGATACTTAGGTCGAAGTTAAATGCTACACTCCATGACCAACTAATATATCACAAATGTGGTTATGAAATGAGAAAGTTTGCAAGATGCGTAGGAGAAAAGCATAAAAGATATTTTTGCACGTATCTATTACACGGACACGAATCATGAATAAGTAAATGTTTATATTTTAAATAATGAACGGAGAGGTAAAACTATCAATGAGCACAAAAATAACAATGTGTAAGTTTCTACCAGATCTTATAGTAGGTTACATTTTGTGATAATCAATGAGATTTTAAATCGCCAGTCCGCCGAGGCGGCAATGCATATTATGTTAAACAAAGGTACAATGAATGTTAGGTAGGGTGGCTATGGGCCGGCGTGTGCTTAAGTTTCGACTGATTTCCGTAGTAGCGGCTCTTCCTCACTGGATGCCCGTGTGGATCGGTCACTGGGACCCCTTGGTTGTGACTGCAGACATATCCGACACGGCTCACAGACACCCCACTCCACACTCTCAATCTTCCCTATCGGTTACTAGTTAGAGCACGGAACGTACTCTGCTGCTAAATGGTGGCAAATTCATTTGACAAATAATTCGACCTTGTTATTAATGTTTGTATACAGTATACTATCCATTATAAGAAAATAATATGTATGTACCTATATATATGGCGTTGTTCGATGTCATCTCTATTGTTTTTAGACGTCCATGTGTAATACACATACTTTTCTATGAGAAGATTGTTGTATACATAATAAACACACAGTCTGTGATATTTTGTAGTTATTGGTCGGAGTAGGATTGAAGTATTGCTTGAATAAAGAAAACATATGTTTTAGAGTGATAAGTGCGTTATTGGTAAGGAACTGTAAAGTTGTATACTCAAAAATTCTCTGAAGGAGTTAAGGAAAATCGGAAACAATACATAACAAGTAGCGTCTGTGATTTTATATACATATGTATATCGTTATACCAAATAACGACAAATACAAATGCCATATCAAAATCCAATTAATTTTAAATATAATTAAGTAAACTGTTCTTTCTTCATTTGGTTTATTTGTAAATTTATTTTGCATAATATAACGTTCAACGTGGATTTCATACCGCTTACCTTATACGTAAGTGTATATTTGAGTGAAATGATATGTGTACAAGGACTTTTGCCATAATGCAGCAAGTAGTAGAGCGACGAAGCGGGTCGAGGGTTCGTTTCTTTCATTGTACCGTAGTGTTACGTGCTTGTTACTGTGTGTTGATATTAGCGCCCGCGCCGGGCCGGGCGCAGGTAGGGTTAATGACTTGTTGTATAATGTATGTAATTCTAGTTTTATCATGTTTATTATAATATTTTGTAATTGTAATGAAAGATCTCATTTTATTAATCGGTATTTTCTAACAAGGCGCTTCATTAGATCATGACTAAGCCTACCTCACAAACTTTAAGACTAGCTCGCGCCGCGCAGCGAGCGCGCGCTTGCCGGCCGCCAACAAGTCTAAACAAGATCTCAATTTGATGAAAATAAACTTATAAAAAGACTGGAACGCTTTACTGAATGTTGTGGGATAGTAGTTTCTTTGAAAATATTACTTAAATTATGAGATAGGAGCATTTATTTGTAAATGGGCGCACACTCGTTCCGTGCTATCGAGCTCCGCTTTCACGTCGCTAAACTCAATTAGTACAAAAATTCTTACAAAAAGTATTATTTCCCAAATTTTTCAACTCTGAAAGTATTAACTTAATTTCAATGGAGGGTGCTAAACAAATCGTTGACGTGATGATGCTATCTGAACCGAAGCGTCGAGCCATTCCAGGGCTCTATAGTTTGCAATAGGTACTAATAAATCCATACTTTAGGAACATTAAGTAGACATTGGCAGAATCAAAGTTCTTCCAAGTTTAAAAGTGACAAAATATATAAATATCTTCTATATTAACTTCGTGGTTTTGTTCCATTAAAGCGAAAGTTTAATAAATGAAAACAAAAATGTATAATAAACCATGGCAAGACAGAGTAAAATAAATAAGTTACAATCAGTTGAATGAACCTGTCTTGCAGCTTTTGTAAAAAAAAAAAACTTAACAATCGGCTAGACAATATGAAGTTTCACGACAATAACCAAACCATAGCTACAATTCACGAAAGTTATATTTTTCCATCAATTTTCACTATGATCAGACAATACCTTTCCAAATATATATAAATAAGAAATAGCCATTTATGTATGGTGCAAGAAACACGAGCGAAATAATTGTAAGTCTTGTTCTCTTAAGTTATTTTGCTCAACTTTAGCTTTCTTTGCTCTAATAGAGCCTGAGCAAAGTTTCTGATTCTTCTCTGCACAATAATTTTTATTTGTTTTAAAGAGCATACATACATTTTGGTCGAGTTTAATTGCATCCTAGGCCTGTTTAATAATCTCCAAGTAAGGTGTTACTCGGCAGACAACAGCGGATTTTGTATGAGTTACTAGACGGGTACATTTTATTTGGACATTCTAAAGCAGGCTTAATTTTTATCTTGGTTTTAATTCATTTGTAACACATGGCAAAGCCAATAAAAATGAGGATTATCTACTTGTTTTTATGCAAACTGCAATGACAAAAGAAAAGAAGCTAAGAGCTGATTTATTATGCTGCATATCACAACTACAATACTTTTACAAATCTTGTAGAAATTAACGGGTAGCAACCTCAACCTTGCTACAAGCGCGTTAAGTGCTCCATTAGGTTGAGATACGGCTCTTTCAAAGTAGTGACGTTATATTCGAACATATTAAAACAAAGGTTACTAGCTAACCTTCTTGGCAGTGGAGTGTTTCTATATAGAAACTTAGTTCGAGAACACTTCAATTATCGTTTTCTAATAATCTTGGCGCTGAAGCAACTTCGCGTCAAGCCATTGGTGCTGATTACGTGTTAATGCGAGGTTGATTCGGTGTGTGATAGTAATAGACTTCTTTTATAGGACCACAACTTGAAGCTCTAGTGACCATAGAGATAATTAAACGCAACTTGTTGCCTTTTAAGGTGCTTGGAAACGAGCAATTCTTTTGGCAATTTATTGCTGCAATTCGGGCTACCCCTAAATATTACACTTAACACAATTGCAGCATTAAATTTCCAAAAAATCTAGCTAGTTTACTATCCCCTTTAGAAACGGCCAGTAATGGTTTCCACAGTTTATAGTGCTAATTAACGCTTCCCAAACACTAATAGGTACTTCCGACACAATACTGTGCCATTAAACAGCTTACTGCTGCTCAATTACGTAACACAAATTGGTATCGCTTTCGCGAAAAGTAAACCAATTGCACCCTTATTTACATAGAGTGATGACTAAATTTGTTTACTTTTCGAGCCAAACCGATATCAATTGTGATACGTAATTGAGCTGCTGATTATTGTATAGCGCTGTTTTCGGTAAAATTAATGAATGTCCAATTAAGGAATACCTGTTTTTAATATACGTTATTTATTGGCAAAATTAACATATCTTTAATTACCTATCGGCTTATATTGAAATTGTATTCAGCTCACCACAAACAGGTTTAGGCCTACACCCATGTGGAAACTGTCTTAAGAGCGCCTATCAATACTTATTACAGACAATATTGTCAGACGCGAGAATTTCTCTCCTTATAGAAAATCAAATAGTTGCTTATAGGTATACTGAAAAAGTTGTGTCATTTGTGTAATAGAAATATGAATATAAAATTGTTATATAATTATATGACGAATGGCAAAATATATATGTATATTTTATTGTATAGCGGAATGAGTACTATTTCAGATTAATGTAATTGAAAATGTTATAGACCGAGATGTGTTAAAAATAAGTTAACTGTTTGTAAAAAGAAGAGAAAATATGTATAACTAAATATTTTGCGCGTTTTCTTTAATTAACCTTTACCTCTACGTACTACATTCTACAATCAAATTATATATTAACTTAAATAAAATTGCAAGAATAAAATTTTTACGCATGTCTGAACATCCTAATCGATTAAGCATAGGGCGTCATTTGAGGGGCTCTGCTGCACTGGGAGTGAAGAAATAGCATAGAATGCGTGCAGATGCATATCATCCTGGCATGTCGTAAAAGTCGACTAAGACCCGTCTCTTAGTCGACTTTCTCTCTCCAACATGGTGTACTATCTGTTTGGGCGATGGGCTGATCACCTGTCATCATACGGTTCATCATACCATCTTAGAACTAATTAATCAAACGTGGCCACAAATAGTCTTGTGGCTCTGCCCACCCCATTAGGGATTTCGGGCGTGGTGCTATGTATGTATGTGTCATTTTAGGGGCCTGGCGCTGGTGGCACTGCGCTCTGGAAATTGCCTCGCGGTGAAGTTGATAAATACAAAGAACCCCTTCCCTGTACAAAATATAGTAACATTGGATCTCGAAATAAACCAGTTTAGAAAGGATGCAGGAGTTGAGAATTGGATTGTATACCCCTTTTGTTAGGTTAGTGATACAGTTGGGGCCAATTCGAAAGTGGTTACGCTAAATTTAGAAGTCGCTAAATTTGAAATAAGAAACGTTCGAATCGATTTTGAACCTTGGAGCTATACAAAATCGAGTTTGACGTTTCTTATTTTAAATTTAGGCAATTTTAAATTTAGCGGACACCGTTTCGAATTGGACCCAGTATCGAATTTCTAAAATGGTAAATGATCAACAGTAGAGTTGACTAAATTAAATATATAGCTACTGGATCCAATTCGAAATGATGTTCGCTAAATTTAAAATTGCACTAATTTAAAATAACAAACGTCAAACTCGATTTTGTATAGCTTCAAGGTTCAAAATCGAGTCTAACGGTTTTTATTTCAAATTTAGCGAAAACACGTTCGAATTGGCCCCACTGTCAGGGCCGTCTTAAACTAGCGTGGGGCCCTTGGGCACACAAGAATTTGGGGCCCTTTTGGAAAGTAAAAAAAGCGAATTATGTGAGAGAAATTGTCGGTCCTTCGGGGCCCCCTGAGAATGGGGGCCCTGGGCACGGGCCCCGTGTGCCCTTATGGTGAAGACGGTATTGGCCTCTGTAGAACCGTGACTAGCGATTCAACGATTTAATTTTACCTGGTTTGTTCATCATGCCATCATGACAAGGTTCTATATCACGAAACCATACAAACTTGTATCTTCGTAGTGAAACGAATAATTTTCGTCATTAAGGACAAGCTGAATTTAATTGTCACAAATACAAACTAAAATTGCGTATGATTTCAAAGGAATAAAAGGGAAATAATGCAGTGGTGAAAGCCATTTCGGTTATTCATCAAATTCATCATACATTTTCTGCTTCAGGAATCAAATTTATTCATTATCACAAGTCTACTCACTAAAACTACGAAAGCAAACCAATCTAATGAAATACATAAATATGTACTTACAAAATGTTTATTAGGAATAATAAATCACAATAATAATTCACTGGTTCAGACGTCCGATTTAAGGTCCAGCAGAACTTTCTCCCCGGGCTTGAAGGCTGGCATGCCGAGGTACGGACAGGAAGCGCATCGGAATGCATCGCCGAGGTAACACTGAAATATATAATTAAATTTAGCATCATTCAATTATTCACAAACTGCCTGTCGACTTGTGAAACGCTTTTGAGCGTGGGAGGAAATAACTGAAACAGCACTGTAGTTGCTTACAAAGATGGAGCAAATCAAGAATGTGCAATATTGCTTTGCAACACGGCAGCGTTTATCAGCCATTAATGTGCTTATCAACTAAGCTGCCATAGCGTGGCATGCCATTACAACTCGGATGACTGAGGTTTCTCCATTAAGTTATTGGTAATCGCAATACAGCAACAACATTGTGTCAATCAAAAGAGGCACAATTTAACCATCTATTTATTGTATTCTTGACACTGACTGATGGACGCACAGCCTAAGCCGGTGGTTTTAGCAACGTGAAATTTTGCACAGAAGTTATAATGAAGAAGAAATAATTTTTGAAAATTCAAGCCTCATCGGCCTCAAATAGGGGATGAAAGTTTGTATGGAAGTTCATTCATTCCTTACCAAATACTTAAACAACTATTTAAACAAGGAAGCCACTTACACTCCCGCAAGAGGACTTAGGGGTCTCCTTGACCTCTCCATTGAGCTCTTCAGCCAGCCCACAGGAGCAGTCTGCGCATGCCTTCCGCTTGCCAGTCGTAGCACACACTGGAACGTACAGATACACACATTAAATACTACAAAGTTATTGGTAAACCGAATACAACCGAATTTTTTTCGTTCCTTTATGCATACTCATATAATTTATTGCTCTATGTGGTTACAAAAGGTCTTATAAAGTTTAAAATAATCCCACATAAACCCGGTAAGGCCACTGCAATTAAACGTAAGTATTCTTGTATAGTAAATTTTATTTAAATATAAAACTTCACGTTACATTGTGCACGTTCGAGTATTCCTTACAACATACGTAAGAAAGCGCGTATTGAACGTAAAAGGGCCTCCTCGCTTACTTACATTCATAACAAGTTGAAACTTGCTCGCCGAAGCTATCGACTTAAGAGATAGCTTGTGTGTGGCTGGATATCCAACAATCCGGCCAATGGCCATGGGGGATATCTGGTATCCGGCTAAACCTCTATAAGTTACATCTCTAGTTTTTATGCACCCCAATAAAAGATGGCAATTAGAAAATATATGTAATAATTAGAGTACAGAGTGACTGGTTTTATTGATTAAAAACCATCACTAACACGATGGCTTTGGTAGCTATGAAAATGAAATAAAAAACTAAATCTTTCCTTGTTAAATTAAAAATCAATATTAATTTAATTTACCTATGTAGGAAACAAGGCATTGTTAAATTTAACTCATTTCAATACTTTGTTACAAAATATAAATCACCAAAGTTCCTTCTGTATAATGAAAAAAGAACCCTACTTAATAAAAATGAATGAATGATAAACAGGATGCCATGGAACATCGCGTCATCCGCGCGTAACAGTGCGACGCCAATTTGCAACACAAAACCTTCAAGCGCGCTGCGTCATTTGAAACACAAATCATAGGCTGTTTATCTCTTTCATATCAGATATGAATCATTCGGATGTGGTTTGTTACAACCTAATATTATATGTAAAGTGTTTTATATGTATGTGCTCGTAAAGAAAACAATTGCATCTGAGATGGACACAGGCTGCTTTTATTAGCAAATGGACATAAAACATGAAATATAGGAGCTCGTAAACCAGCTAGCTTTTCCGCAATTTATTGCTGCAATTCAGGCTATACGCAAAAAGATTACATATTACATCACTAATGTGGACAAGTTTGAACGTAAACTTTTCAGGATAGCCTAAATTGCAGCAATAAATTGCCGAAAGACTAGCCCATTTATGAGCCCCTTAATTAGATAACATTAAACATGTATAAAAAAAATGCAACAAATCAAGATTTTGAAGCAGCAGAATAAATAAGTATGCTTAGCTTAATAAATTAGTTCCAAGCAAGCCAAGCATTTCCTCTTATTTTCTCCAATTTAAGGCTTTATTTCCTGTTAAACATACATACATACATACATATTATCACACCCGAAATCCCTAATGGGGTGGCCAGAGCCACAAGACTACTTGTGGCCACGTTTGATTAATTAGTCCTAAGATGGTATGATGAACCTTATGGTGACAGGTGATCAGCCCATTGCCCATTTCCTGTTAAATCTAAATTTAAATATAAAATACCTTTCAGTGCTTGCTTGTCTGGCTTTTTGAGATCATCCTTGTCAAGCAGCTGGTCCGAGTCAATGATTTCATCATCATTGCCTCCTGTCCATGCCGCTTCCACTGTGTCATCTAGTTTCCATACTGTCGGCTTACTACCTAGTTTAAGTTGAGCTTTTGAACCCACCTGTAACGTTTAAATTATCTTTATTAGAATAAAATAAACTAGATTTGTGATTAAGTGACATTGGAATCCGCTGCTCAATTACGTAACACCAATTGGTATCGCTTTCGCGAAAAGTAATCCAATTGTACCCTTATTTACACAGACTGAAGACTTAATCGGTTTGCATTTCCAGCCGAACCGATACCAATTGTGCTACGTAATTGAGCTGCTGTACCTGAGTGTTAAATTAAGTAGCGCAGGTGTTTAAGGGGTAACATTGGAGAATAAGAAATGTGACTTCTTCGACTTCTACTTCATAGGGTCATTTTTGGTATAATTTTTGCAGGGGTTGCCCATCCATATATGCAGACAAGGCAAAGGTCTAGATAAATTTAGATGGCATGGTCATGTTAAGGGATGTGCAACTTAACTATGAAGGGGCACTTTCTAAGTCATTCGCCAAGAGCGGCAAGTTTGCTGAAGTCAACAATGAATATTTTTACACAGATTAAAATTTTACCTCAAATTTAGGTTTCTCAGCAGTGTAAACATCATCTTTCTTCGTGACATTTATGAATCCATTTAGTTTAAGAGCTGTGTTGATGTCTGAAGAGTCCTTCACAATTAGCTTGCCACTGGGTTTGAGGAGCTTTATAAGGATTCCTAGCAGGTTATCGTCATGACTAACAGAATAAGGTGGAACCCAGTTTGAGAGTATGATGTTGAAGGAAGACTGAGGTCTTGAGGCTACAAAATAAAGAAAGCTGCTTTAGCAATCAATGTTTGGTGAGTTCATTAATTTTGATTGGGATACAAAATTAATTACAAAGCTATTCAAATTGACTTAGAAGATATAAAAAAACAAAAGTAGGGAAATTCCTTTTAATAGTTCGGTTTATCTACTTTCCAAAGTTGAAGTCAACTTACTTTCAGTGATCATTTGGGAATTTTCCAGAACGACAGTGCCTTTGTTTATCGCACTTTGAATTTCAGCCACGACGTTGCTCAGGGCATTTTGTTCGCTATTCGTCCAGACAACCAGCACATTATCACCGCTCTTTAATGTATCCATTATTGTGTCACAATAAATAATCGTACGCTTTCAGTAATCGCCTTGATTTTGTGCAGGTCACTTCAATTGAAATCGATTGATTGTGTCAAAATAACAAAGAACACAGACAATCTAATATTACTATACTCTTTGCAGACAATACAGAAAATATCGAACGCGCGAATTCCAGGAGAATATGTACGTGAACGGAACAGTCGACAGCGATATGAATGGAATAAAATTATAATTGTTATTTGAAAAAAGAATACTGTCTGTATACGTATACGTGACGTACCTCAGCCACTGCGTTCGTTTATGACGTCAATTAAAAGTGTTGCTATTTTATCGCCATCGAAATCTAGGTAAATAGTTTTGATAAAATCTACAATTTTTAATTTATTTAACGATAAAAAAATATTTGAATATTGTTTGAAAATTGTGGTTAAGTGAAAGATCATAGAGAATAATAGTAAAATAGTGATAATTGGAACACTTTAATAAGTATTGTGCAGTCATTAACACGTTACAAGTCCAGTGGCTCGTTTCACGATACCTACTACAAGTTATTACAATTTTACAAGCAAAAACTCGTAACATCAATGACAAACCCCATACATCTACAACTGCCTTGCAGTGTTATTTCATGATTAGTGAGCACAGTGTGTTATTTTGGATGGATAGCGGACACTCTCGGTTTATTGCTTCATCTTATAGAGCTAGCAGAGCAGTTAAACTTTTCCTAAGCAACCATAATTTTTTAATGTTTAGTTTTGAAGTTATTGAAGGTTATGCTGAAGTAAGCAAAAATGACTTTGTGTTATTACTTTTTTAATTATTGATATAATTACATACAAAATTTTAAGTTTTAAGTATTAAAACAATATCAAACTCCATACGAATTTTGATTACTTTATAAACGATATTTAAATAGAAATCAGTATTTTTTTGTTTTTTACTAAATTTAGTTTTTCTCAGTATTTATATCGATTCTGAATCTGATTTCAATGTTACACTTGCGTAATATAGTTCTTAACAGCACAAAGTAAAAAGCAAATTCGGAAACAGTGGGACTTTTGAAATATTACATTTCTAAAGTTTTCATAGAAAATATATGGAAATAGGGTTGACAAAATCGGTGCGCTGATAAATGTCCAAATCTAATGGTCGACGTTTTGGACCTTGTAATCAAGTATGTGCTTCCAACATATTAAACACATCAACATATTATTCACTACTGTTTTCATTCTCTAAAGAATGCGAATCTGCCACTCGCCGACCAACATGAGGGTTGGCGCCCTCATGCCCCCCTTGCACTAAGTCCCCCGATAGAGGCTCGGAAGGACATCCCCCCGCAGGATGGGTCAGTTCCTGCGGAGGCAAGGCAGCGCCATGGGTCTTTAACGGCTCCATGACGCCTCACCCCCGCTCCTCCAGACATAATGTAAAGATATTGGGTTCTAGCAATACGCTTAACGAGGGCGGACCCTAATATCACATCATGCCCTTCATCGAAGTAAATGCACGATCCTTTACCAAACGTAACAGCAAACGTATATTTAGCTCGTAGCAATGACGACCGCTGGGGTCGAAAGGTTCTAGAATGGCGACCGGGGACTGGCAGGCGTGCAGTGGGATGGCCCGCTACTTGATGGTCAGATGACCTCGTAAATGTGGCAGGCCACGGATGGGCGCAGGCAGCATCACACCGGCAAGAGTTGAAGCTGTTAGAGGAGGCCTACGTTCAGCAGTGGACATCCATAGGCTGATATGATGATGAAACGTATATTTATTATATTTACCAATTACGTTTTTCTAAAATATCATGTTTTAGGTAACTGCACTGCACTGACTGTGATGTTGGGTGTAGATACGGTGCCAAATAGATAGACGGTAGATATCTGTTAGATCGCGTTAATTTTGATATTATTGATCATAGAAATCTTATAAAACAGTTGTGTGACTTAATTGTATATTTATTTTCTAACCTTTGAACTTTAACTTAATGTAAAAATTTACAATATTGATTGCGCGAGAATTTCTCATGCTACTATAACAAAAATATACATATTAGTTTTTAAAAGCTTTTTTAATTAGTAAGTTACCTTTCTAAGTCATTTAAGAATTTGTAACGGTAAAGGGAGGTGACAGCCCTAACCTCAATATTATAATTGAAATAACTCCGAAGTCCCACATCATCCAGACCTAGTTTTTTTTCATAATATAGTACATGATAAGATAAAACTAATCATGTTAAAAAAAAATCCGGATACGGCAGGACTAAAGAAAAAATTTTTTTTTAAGGTTTGTACAAAAAACGCGATATTTCCGTATATACGCGATAATTAACAAATCTTATAGACTGAATGAAAGGACACAAAGGCCTATTGTAATACCCTCTTAAAACAGTAACAAATTTCTGTATATAAACGAAGATAATGCATTTCTATGGTTTCTGTCGGGAAGGGATTACGGCATGTCTAATTAGCATGTGCGGGGAATGTTTGCCTTACAGTTAATGTTACGTCTGATATTACACAACGACATCCGTGCTTCTCGAATTTCCATACATGTAATGTGTTGAGCTGAATACAATTTATTACAGAGGGCAAGTATGTACATTGTGACTCATACCTTGATATAGAGACTCCTCGCGACATCTGTGCGTTGTATGTATCAGCGCCCTCAGGTGCTTTTCCTAAGCCCGAACCAAGGGCCTCTGCTTCGCCTTACAATTATGAATACCTGTTAACATACATATAGAATATGACTCCTCTGCCAGGAGCCATTGAGCATCACAGACTTGTCATGAATTAAATCTTTATACCATTATTACAATAACATTAAACAGTTATTACACATGTGATTCTTATTACATGAGGATTTATATTTCATGGCCTGGTGTTAGCGTTTAGGGTCTACCACCCCCACCAGCCTATTACTGTGGCCTAGTGCTCTCGCACTACGATGAGGAACCACGTCCCCCACCGCGCTCTCACCAGTATATGTCGATACCGGCTCAAGCCAGCCCAACCCCCGGGGTTCGTGCCTATAGCACGTTTTCAACACTTCTCTTATAGCCGGCGCCCCCAGTGGGACGCCCAGCCCTCCTCTTATAGCCGGCGCCCCCAGTGGGACGCCCAGCCTGATCTACTGGCCTCCTCGGAGGGAGCCACAATGCTTGCACAATTTCCAAGCATGAGATCATATTACAATCACGTACAATAGGTAATAAATTACGATATTCAACAACAACTCCATGATACTCAAATCCGTGATACTCAACTTCAGATTACAGGCATTACAGCATATTCAGCGGCCACTTTATAACACGTGGTATAAGTAAAACAAAGGAAACTCAATTTAAACTAGAGAAAACAATTTCAAACGCACGTTACTTCGACATAGACTATGACAAGAAAAAACTATCTTACCATAAAGAAATAGTGTTGCCATGTACAATATTTATATTTCGCGGAATTGCCGCGACACTCCCGCCGGGAACATTTAGTGTAGAATAATCATCAAGTTGCTAGTCCATTCCCTTATCTTCTCAAGGGCACGGATTGCAGCAACTCGCTTATGTCCAGTTTCTTTATTTTGTTCTGATAATTTTTCTACATTGTTTGTCATAGAATTTTTGTCCGTTTCATTATTATCATCTCTCAGATCATCTATTCTATCAGTGCTCTCCATTTCATCATCCCTTTCTTCATTTGATACATCTACATTGTCATTTGTTAATTTAATAATTTCTTTGACTGTTTCTTGATTACTGACATCCATAGTGTCATTTGTAATTTTCCTAACTTCAACTTTTTCCTTTTCATTATCAGTCAATGTTTCTTTCTCTACATCATCAATTATTTCTGTTTCAACATTAGGAATAATAACTGATTTTCTTGAAGCTTCGTCCGGTAATTTTCGTATTTCAAGATTTTTTCTAGCGACTGGCAGTACTGGATTTGGTTGTTCGTCGTCTTCTACTTCCAGAGGATATAAATGTGCAATAGAACGCGTGTATACAGAGTCCCCTACTTTTACCATAGCCACTCTAGTTAAACCATCGGAGCCTCTAATCAAAGAGATTATTTTTCCTACTTTCCAGCCTTCACGATTTTTATCTCCTTTTATCTGAACTATTTGACCTTCTTTAGGGATATCTCGTGAAGTCACACGTGGTTGTTTCAGAGAGTGATTATATCTTTCACGGAGACTCGGTAAATAACGATTGCGAAACATTTCTTTAAATTCCTCTAGCATGATACGAGCTCTTCTCCAGCCTTGAATTAAATTGGTCTTAATAGATGAGCCTTCTATTGATGGTTCATTTTGAACAGTTTCTAATGTGATACATCTACCAATTTGCAGAAAATCTGACGGTCTTAAAATGTGCTCAAGTTCTGTATCAACACAGGTTAAAGGTCGTGTATTTATTACCGCTTCAATTTCTTTAATTATAGTTGACAGTTGACTATCCTTTAAAAGATGTTTCTGTAAGGATCTTCGTAAACAGTGTTTTATCAGTCCTACTAGTCTTTCATAAAATCCACCAAACCATGGAGCGAGTGCAGGTATGAATCGCCACTTTATTTTGTTCTCTACACAGTATGTATTAGCTAGTATATCAGCTATCAACTTGAAGTGTACAGCATTGTCTGATGTAATGAGTGTCGGTACACCCTTGGTCGAAATCATTCGCCTCAGAGCGAGAAGACCTTCTTCGGCTGATAAATCTTCGACAACTTCAAGATGAACAGCTCTGATAGCTAAACATGTGAATAAACATATCCATCTCTTTTGTGTTCCTCTCTCGGTTTTGACTAACATAGGTCCTAGATAGTCAACTCCAGTAAAAGTAAAAGGTTTGCTGTAGTTAACACGTTCATGTGGCAGTGCAGGTGTAGGTGGTAATTTAAATGGTCCACCGCCATGCTTTACACAACGTGGGCACTTTCTTAAAACCTTTTGCACTTGACGTTTGCCTTGAGGTATCCAGTAAGTTTTACGAATTATACTAAGAGTATGGTTGACACCAACATGATAGTTTTTCTCATGTATATCTTTAATAACTTTATTGGTAAAGTCACATCCTTTAGGTATGATTATCGGGTACCTCATGTCAAACGACCATTCTGCATATTTTAGCCTACCCTTGCACCGTAAAATGCCATCAATGTCTTTAAATAAACCTAAGTTTCTACTGAGACTTGTTAGTTTTCCATTAACTTCTTCTTTGAAATATTCTGCCTGTATTTTCTTGATCTCTGTAAGTGTACTGTCTTCAGATTCCATTACTGCGTCCTGATCTGTGGACTGCTTTTCAAGACAGTCATCATTTGCGATAATTTCTACTTCCATTGGTTCTGGCAATGTTTCTTGGACTTCATTAGTCTTTGCCAGATCCTCCCCAACGAAAAGAGAATGTTCATTTAACGAACTTGCAGGCCAACTACTAGGATCTTGAAGTAAAAAGTCTGGTCCAGCTAACCATCTTTCTCTATCTTCCTTTGAACTGGACGGTCTAGTAGCAACGTCAGCAGGATTCAGGGCAGACGGTATATGTTTGATAATCAATTCTTTGTTACTTTTAATCTCTTGAATCCTTCTTGACACAAATGGAGTTAATAATTTGTCAGTATTGAACCAGTCAATAACTATCTGACTATCTGTCCATAATATTTGTTGTGTTATATTGAAGCTAATGAATTTTTTGACATATTTTATCAGACGACTTCCGATTAGTACACCTAAGAGTTCTAGACGTGGTATCTTTAAATTTTCCTGATCTTTTATTGGTACAAGACGTGATTTCCCAATCACAAAACTCTTTTCATTATTTCCAACTATATACACGACTGCAGAATAAGCTCTTGCTGCAGCGTCTGTGAAGCAGTGAATTTGACAGTCATTACTTTGAGAATTCTTCATGTACTTCCTAGGTAAACTTATTTCTTTAACTTCGTCTAAATCACGTTTTATGTCATTCCATCTATTAATGATATCCTCTGATAAATGGGTATCCCATTTTATTTTCATTTTCCATAGATCTTGCAGCAGTAATTTTGCTGGTAGTAATGTGGGTACCGCGTAACCACAAGGATCATAAATAGATGCAACGCTCTTTAAAATACCTCTTTTGGTATTAACGTGGTTAGTTACTTTTGATCTTAAGTTAAGTGTATCGTCTTCCAAATGCCACTCCAGACCTAATATTTTGACTTCTTTATCTGGGCAAGCATCAGGAACGTGATGTAAGAATTCTTGAGAATTAGAGCTCCACGCCCTCAGATTCATTGATATTTGTTGAAATGTCTCTTTAGACTTTTGATATAAATCCAAAGCTTCTTCAGTAGTACTAGCTCCTGTTACAATATTATCAACATATACTTCATAAGCCAGTTTTTTCACATTATTATTTTCAGCTTTCAACAAGTGATGTTTCACAGCAGCATTTAACATGAAAGGACTCGAAATTATTCCAAATGGTACACGTGTGAATCTGAAATGAACAAGATTGTCTTCATTTACCGGTTCATTTATATCTTTAACCCATAAAAATCTTGTTACATCTCTGTCTGGTTTATTGAGACCTATTTGTAAAAAGGCTTTTTCAACATCAGCCGTTAAACCAATAGTATGGCATCTGAATTTGATAATTAATCCAGTTAAATCTTCGAGCAGCATAGGTCCACAATAAAGACATTCATTAAGGCTTCTATTATCTTTTGTTTTTGCTGAAGCATCATAAACAATTCGTAGTGATTTTCCTGGCGCTGAGACTCCATGATGAGGTATGTAATGAATAGGATGACTTTCATCATTCCCTGCCGGAACTTCTTCTATGATTCCTTCTTCAAAATGTTCCTTTAATGTTTTATCATATGACAACAAAGTGTCAGAATCCAGTCTTTTAACTAAACTGACCAAACGCCCAAATGCCAAACCAAAGTTGGTTGGTAAATCTGGAGTGTTATTATTCCATGGCCAACTAACATAATACCTGTTATTCTTAAATTCTGTAGTTTCATTAAAGTTTTTTACTGCCTCTTCATCTCGGCTTACTTTTGGTGAGTCCGTAATACCAATTGATTCTAAATCCCATAATGATACTAATTTTCCATCGTCTAATGGTGGATCTGGTTGATTTAGTCTAAAGTCACACGATGACTGAAAATATGTTAAAACTGACAATTGTTCAACTGATACATTAGATGATCTGCCAGAAAGTATCCAACCAAATTCTGTTTCGACAAGATATAAGTCTTCGCTGATTTGTATTTTCTTTGTTGACATCACAGAATAATAATAGTCATTTCCGAGCAAAATATCGACTTGGTCTGATAAAGAACCATCATCAGCTAGTAGATATTTTCCTTTGATGTTCCATCCAACTACTTCCTTTTCTGGATATGATACTCCTTGAGATATCGAAGGTACTACATTAGCAAATATTGTTTTACATGTGTTGTTTCGGGTGTTTATTTCCAGTTTTACAAGTGGACTGACTATTTCTTTAGGCTTCTGAGCACCAAAGGTAAAAATGCTCAGGCGATTTTGTTCTTCTGCTTGTAGATCCAACGCTTTAGCAACGCTTTGCGTCACATAACTTCTTTGGCTTCCACAATCCAGAAGAATTCGGCATTTCTTAAGAGAATTATTATGTCCTTGAACAGTTGCTATCGCCGTTTGAAGTACAGTAGACCCGAAGTTTACATGCATAGCATTTGTAACTTCCTTCTTCTCATAATTGGGACATAACGCTTGGTTATGGAGTAGTTTCAGGTTACATTTCTTACAATATTTTTTGCGTTTACAATTTTTTACTGAGTGTCCTAATCCAAAGCAATTGTAACACCTGTTTGTCAATTTCGATTTTCTTTCATCATTGGTTTTAAATTTGTCACATTCAAAATTTAAATGAGAATCTTTACAAAAAATGCATGACCACCTTCTCCGTTTTTCACCTTTAGCATTCCATTCCTTTTTAAATTCAAATTTTCTTTTCAACGGCCTATGGTTTTGTTTTCCATTCCATTTATTGGATGTAAATTTTACATTACTCTTTGGTCGATTCGTATGGGTTTTCGCGCCATTCGACTGGTTATTGAACTTCAAATATTTTTCTTTAACGCTTTCAGAAGCATCCTTTACATGTAAAGTCTCTACTGTGTATTTAGAAGTTTCGTTTGTAGTAATATCTTGTGTTATTCTTTGTGCTTCTTCCTTAGCAGCAATAATAATTGATAATTGTTTTCTTATTTCTTCAACCGATTCTGTTCCTTCAGAGCCTAGTCTCATTTTAACATCATAAATGAGTTCAGTTGGGAACTTTTCCAAAATTAAAAATCTTATGTGATTCGAACTAGTGTCTTCTCCTACCGATTGAAGTACTCGTAGGTGCCGTTCTAATGCATCTAATGTTTGTCTACATTCCTCCATTTTCTCAGCACGTTTAATTTTACTCAGAGCTCTGTGGTGTGCGTAAATGATGTCACTTTCTTTCCCGTATCTGGCCTTCAGAGTATTGACAGCAATAGCATAACTTCTATTTGTTGTGTCAAATCCATCAATGAGTCTTGCTGCTTCACCCTTGAGTGAACTTTTAAGATACAGTAACTTATCAACATCATTCAATTTTCTTCGGCTTATATTTGATGTAAACTGGTCCCAGAATTGGTGCCATTCAAGTAAATCACCACTAAACTCTGGTAATTTCAAATCTGGAAGCTTGCTATATGCTGATTGTTCATTTTCTTTGGTAGACGTTGTAGGAAGTTCCGCAAAAAATTTCAGTTTCGCTTCTAATTCCGCCAACACTTCTTCTCCTTGAAGCTGATAGGTGGTGAAGTTTGATATTTCATCTGGATCTGGATCCTTACAAACGTTGAAGTAATGATAAAGTTCCGATGTAAAACGTGACAGAACAGATTTTAATTTTGCTGTTACGATTTTTGCTGTTTCTAATCTGTCACTGTTTAGGTTATTATGTAGATTGAGAGCCTGATCTGAGAGAGATCTAACTTCATTGATAAATATGGACAAACGATTCAGAAGTATACTATCCATTGTTTGATAAAAGAAAATATCTGGAATGAAATTCTATCCTATAATAACATGCAAATATTCAATAATCGAGATGATAATTTATCTTGCTAGTTGGTTTTATACTCAAAGACTATTGAAATCGTAAAGTAAAATAAAAGTTTTAATTTACTTATATTTTTAGTAAAAGTTGTATCCAACGCTTTCAGTACACAGCCTTCGTAACCCTGTCTCTATCAAGACACCATAATGCAATAGTTATAGTTAAATGATACTATAGTTGTGCGTAAGTACCAAATTCATAAACAAAATAATGATGAAACACATTATGCGCAAAATAAATTCAATAGAAAAGCATAAGGAAGCAAGATTATGGTATATAATTCATTCAATTGGTTTTCATCAATCATGACAAGAAAATATAAAGAAATCATCATATTTCATATTTAATTAGCGACCTGTTACAGCTTCGCACAGGTTGCACTAATTACCTACACTGAGATGTTACAAAACTTTATAATATTACACGCTGGGCGAATATGATAATTGTCTGAAAATTTCATCAAAATCGTTCCAGCCGTTTTGGAGGTTCATACGGAATAATCACATCAAACATCAATTTTTATAAAAATAAATAACTATCTATTTTCTTTGTTAATTTATAGCGACTCAGGAGCTCATGGTACTGCATACTATAAATGACATGAAGTATTAATCTAACTGTGCCATCAATAATTTATTTATTTTATTTTATTTTATTACACATAACCTGAAAATGAATATTCTTCATTGTGCAACTAGCCTTATTTCATTTCATCCACTAAGACACACTGAACTGTCTTGATTGCATTTCAGTATATTGTTAACTAAATCTCAGAATGGCTACAATAATGTTCTATAATACTAAATCTGGTTGGGCTCGGTTCATCTTGTATAGACTGTCACTAACCCTTCGACCGCCACAGTCGGCCATGGCCGTCAGCAGTTTTCCGTGCCCCCTGACGCCACGACATGCCGCTTTCCATACATTTGCGTCGGCTACAGCCGTCACTCGGCGTCCGAGGCACGTCTTAGACGAGCACTCGTGGCACGCCCTTTCGCCGTTAGCCGTGGCGCTCAAAAGGTCAATGAACTATGCATATGTTCGGTGAACAAATTTTGCTAATATAGCAGTAATCGTAATTAAAACATACCTTATTTGTAGGTAATCGGTAAGGTCTCGTTGGTTAAACAAATGAATGCGTTGCCCGCTACTTTCTGACGGAGTTCTTATGTAGACTTTCAAAAGCACGTGTGCCTCAGTGCTATAAGTAATAAATGACACAATGTTTCATTACGACTATAAGAATGACATTAAAATATGACGGGAATTTGCGTCGTATTTATCAATATACCTATGAAAATATAAATTGGCCAGAAATTTTGGGTGATGATGTTCTCGAAACATTACACAGGTAGGTACTTACTCGGTGTACGTGTTTAAGTTCTATCTTTTAGTTTCCATTGTCAATAAACAAAAGAATAAAAGTACCTAATGGTAATCCACTGTTACACTGTATTAAATATCGAATGATTTACTGAATATTTCACAATCATAAAAGATTCTTACCTAAGTTTGTTGAAGCTACCGCGTGGTTGAAAGTAAACTATTTTGCAAATAACCTTTTAAAAACACTAGACTTTTCGATTCTTCCACACATATACTATGTAATTAACAGAACGTCGTAACTTTTTATCGTTTTTCAATAGTACAAGTAGATATTTACCAATTTATAGATTTTTTCTGTATGCAAAGCCAGCAGACATGTTTTTATACGTAAAGGAAACCGATTTTCACACCAATGACAAACCGATGACTTCCGGTTTGCAATATAACCCTTTGCACAAGTAGTGTCAATACTACGACAAATAAAACCAAAAACGATTAAAATAACCAACCAGCAAGTAATTCTCTCTCTAAAAGAGAATTAAATATTTCAACATTAAACTACATTTGCATGTCACCTTATTTCTAAAAATACATGTATTTTTCAAGCATTTCTTTTCACACAAATCTCTTTGCATAGAATGTTCGACAATGAACATTAGTTTCGCTACTGAACAACAGATGTCGCCATGAGTCACAAAATTTGCCATTTTAATGTTTTAACCAGAATTCTTTTCTCAACACATTACTTTTCTGATAGGATTCTTCAATTAATAATCATCCCAGCATCTCCACCATGTCGGGAAGGGATTACGGCATGTCTAATTAGCATGTGCGGGGAATGTTTGCCTTACAGTTAATGTTACGTCTGATATTACACAACGACATCCGTGCTTCTCGAATTTCCATACATGTAATGTGTTGAGCTGAATACAATTTATTACAGAGGGCAAGTATGTACATTGTGACTCATACCTTGATATAGAGACTCCTCGCGACATCTGTGCGTTGTATGTATCAGCGCCCTCAGGTGCTTTTCCTAAGCCCGAACCAAGGGCCTCTGCTTCGCCTTACAATTATGAATACCTGTTAACATACATATAGAATATGACTCCTCTGCCAGGAGCCATTGAGCATCACAGACTTGTCATGAATTAAATCTTTATACCATTATTACAATAACATTAAACAGTTATTACACATGTGATTCTTATTACATGAGGATTTATATTTCATGGCCTGGTGTTAGCGTTTAGGGTCTACCACCCCCACCAGCCTATTACTGTGGCCTAGTGCTCTCGCACTACGATGAGGAACCACGTCCCCCACCGCGCTCTCACCAGTATATGTCGATACCGGCTCAAGCCAGCCCAACCCCCGGGGTTCGTGCCTATAGCACGTTTTCAACACTTCTCTTATAGCCGGCGCCCCCAGTGGGACGCCCAGCCCTCCTCTTATAGCCGGCGCCCCCAGTGGGACGCCCAGCCTGATCTACTGGCCTCCTCGGAGGGAGCCACAATGCTTGCACAATTTCCAAGCATGAGATCATATTACAATCACGTACAATAGGTAATAAATTACGATATTCAACAACAACTCCATGATACTCAAATCCGTGATACTCAACTTCAGATTACAGGCATTACAGCATATTCAGCGGCCACTTTATAACACGTGGTATAAGTAAAACAAAGGAAACTCAATTTAAACTAGAGAAAACAATTTCAAACGCACGTTACTTCGACATAGACTATGACAAGAAAAAACTATCTTACCATAAAGAAATAGTGTTGCCATGTACAATATTTATATTTCGCGGAATTGCCGCGACAGTTTCTATGGAGATTTCTCGAGTTTTAAAATTACTTCAAAACGGCACATTAAAAAATTATGGTTGCTTAGGAAAAGTTTAACTGCTCAGTTAGCTCTTTAGGATAAGACAATAAACAGAGAGTGTCCGCTATCCATCCAAAATAACACACTGTGGTGAGGTACCAGGGCAGAGGGCCTAGCAGACTAGCTTTTATCGCGCACACAAAGCATCTGTCACTTTTTAACTAATATTAGGGTGCGAAAAGCAAGAATGTTCTATGTGCCCCATAAAAAGTCAAACCCACAAGTTAGCAACATGTTTATAAAATCCATTTTTTTTTTCTAAAATGTTATTTTATTTTTACGTTTAATAGAATACCATGAATCAGAACTAATACGTTTTCAACCGACTTAAGAAAGGAGGAGGTTAAATTGAAATAACGGTATTTTTTATATTTTAGGTCTATATATTTATTAGCTATTATATTTTATACATTTCCTTCAAGGGTGATCAAGTGTAAAAAGTTTGAAAGTTAAACTAACCCACTTTACGTGTGAAGATTTCTTATTTTTATGGATTTTATCAAATACTGGCAATCTAAAATTTGACATTTGAAAGGCGTTTTTTTATAATTTAATTTCAATTCAAAACGATGACAACGAATATAGCGGGTATTGTAATAAAATACATATTAACATTAATAATATGGCAATTAATTATTCAACCATTAGTTGGATATCATATAAATTATATTGTTTATGTTGTAGGTATTGGAAGTCATTCAAAGCACAAAACGCTAACCATGTCGTAACCTTGAAACACGGCTCTTAACTAACCTAAAAAACGAACGAATTTTTATTTACAAATAAAAGATAAAGTGCTCTGCGTGTGTTTAAGTTTTGTTATTTAAAAAAAAACTACAATGCTATATGAGGCCTTCATGGCGGGTATGTTGGCATCGATTGGAAGCACCATTGGCAAGTTAACTGGATCACCTAGCATTGTTGTGAGTACCTACACGAACATATATTATTTACAAACTCACACAGGCACACATAATTCATGAGGCGCGTTATTTCAAACTATTACTTAGGTAACATAACTACTAAAATAACTAACTAAAACTAAAACTCTTGTTAATTTAAAGAAATGATGGTCTTTCGAGCCACCTGCGGTCCTAAAGGGCTTATTACACCTTCCTAAATTTAGTCACTTACGAGAGGGACGCCGCAATACGTTGTTATGTGATTGAGATATCTCCCTCCATACGTATCTAACGCAATGCGGCGTCCCTCTCGAAAGTGACTTTTAGGAAGGTGTAATAAACCCTTAACATGCAAGACACAAGTGGCCGAATTCAGATAGGCTACTCAAATTGAGCTTTAATTAAAGTGACGTTTCTGTATAAGTAGCGTTTCTGAATTTCTGAATTCGGCCAAAGGATACCAAAGTTAAATCGTCTTATCTCTAAGTGCGTCCCTGTCACACTAGTGCCGACGAAAGAGATAGTCATAGAGATAAACGGGCTTAACTTATCTTTTTCTTGCATGTTAGGGCCGCTGTGGCCCTAGCAAGGTTTACACGAAGATAAGTTATCCCCGTCTTATCCCCCAGTGCGTCTGTCTCATACTTGTAGGGTCAAGGCGGCAACAGTGGGTCACTTTTTTTTCGAGCGATGTCACTTGATTTGGACGAGTGTTGGAAAGATGCAAAAGGATTAGTATTATAGTGTAACTAATATATATTGAATATTTTAATCGATTTAGTACCACAAGGTAATATTTTGGAAAATAAACAGTATTAAACAAAAAAACTTATTTGAGCCACTGTGTACTGGGGGTGGCATACAGTGAATCGGCCCTCAGTTCACAGTGAATCAGGCAAGTTCACAGTGAATCATCTATAATTATAACCCAAATAATAATGTAATCTTCGGCTTTTTATCAGTCTTTATTTATTGAATTAACCAAACATTAAATAAAAATTATATTTTGTCTTAAAATTTATAATCAAGTTACTTAAATTTAAAAACATTAGACTCTTTTCTCTCGCTCAAACCAATTTTTTTTTAAAAGCGTTTTTCATGTCGTCAACTGTGTGTTTCCCTATTTTACGGGGCCTTGCTGGAAGAGCCATCCTGAAAACAAAAACTAACGAAAATTATTACATCTTGTAAATTTTTTTTTTTGACAAAACGGCTAGTGCGCCACTGTTGTCGCTATAGCCACTGTTGCCGCCTTCACCCTACCTATGTATCGAAGAAAGAGATGGACTGAGAGATAAAATGGGGATAACCATCCTCATGTCAACCTCGCTCGCTGGAAACCCTAACTACCTTTTTGTACTGATAAAATTCTCACGATCTATCAGATTGTTTTCGTATGGCAGGGCGATGGCTACGTGATATGGGCCTGCCTGTTCGTAGTGATGGTGGCAGCCAACATGTGGGGCTGCCGGTACTACCTACGCTCGCTGGACGCAGCATCCAACTCCACCGCGCCCACCGTCATCTCTGCGGCATCTAGCTACGTGTTATCAGTGAGTCTATTATAGGTACCTAGGTCCTGTAAATAAAAGCAGCCAAGTGCGAGTCGGACTCGCCCATGAAGGGTTCCGTTATTTATGACGTATTAAAAAAAACGACTTACTAGATCTCGTTCAAACTAATTTTCGGTGGAAGTTTACATGGTAATGTACATCATATATTTTTTTTAGCTTTATCATTCTTTTATTTTAGAAGTTACAGGGGGAGGGACACACATTTTACCACTTTGGAAGTGTATCTCGCGCAAACTATTCAGTTTAAAATAAATGATATTAGAAACCTCAATATCATTTCTGAAGACCTATCCATAGATACACGTATGAGTTTGATGAAATTTTTTGAATTTCAGTTCTAAGTACATATGGGGAACCTCCAAAATGTATTGTTTTTTTTTTTTAATATTTTTGTGTGAAAATCTTAATGCGGTTCACAGAATACGAACCAAGTTTCAACAGCATAGTTCTTATAGTTTCGGAAAAAAGTGGCTGTGACATACGGACGGACAGACGGACAGACGGACAGACAGACAGACAGACAGACAGACAGACATGACGAATCAATAAGGGTTCCGTTTTTTGCCATTTGGCTACGGAACCCTAAAAATGAAATTCGAACTGAGGCTTTTGATAATCGCTTGTTCTCGCGGCGGGACTCGGTCGAGAAAAAGATGGCGCTTCCGAATATAGTTTTGCATTTTATGCTTAGGTAATAAAGGTGGCAGCCAAAATGTTTGACAGCCCTGTACTTTTATCTACTGAGCCTACCTGCTGACCAGCAATACTGCCGTCATCGACAAATATAACAAGATGACTGAAGTGTCTTATGGCGATCATCTCAGATCCTTGTATTTATTCTGCTAAACCTGTGAGCTATAGACCTCGCTCTGTTTCGAAATGGCGGAAAAAGTATTTGACTTTACAAGAGTTCAAGATACAGTGGATTAGACCGCTTGCTAATAAGACCATCTGACTTTTAGACCACTTGCTAATTAGACCAGCTGCCTTTTAAGACCCGTTGCTACTTAGACCAGTTGCTACTTAGACCAGCTGCTGTTTTAGTCGAGATGATACTAACCACTTGTAAGTACCTGCGCGGATGCCATTTTAGTTCAATTTAAATTCCGGGGATTATACAAAGGTATTTGACGAACGATGGTTTTAAACTTTATGATCGTTGATTTGCCCTAATGACCGTTACCCTACTTACTTACTTTGGTTGGATAATATATATTGGGGTTTTTGTTCACAGGGAGTGATCGGCATAACATTATTTGGAGAATTGTCATCGGTAAAATGGTGGGCCGGCGCCCTGCTCATTGTTATAGGACTGGCGCTCGTCGCCCGCACCAGGAAGAAAGAAAACGTCGAGTGAAAAGTGCTCTTAATCTTAACGTAAGATAGGGTTTCAGTTGCTACCCGTGTATGAACTGGTTGCGCCAAACTTCTTTTACGTTGTAACAAGAGGCGAATGAAGTTGAAGACACTTTTATTATAATATAAAGTTCGAAACAAAGATGCGAGCGCCTACTTCAACGGCTACCCTATTAACATTTTCCGTTGGCATCCAATGTTTAGTCACAAAACTCACGAAAAATAATAAATAAACATGGAGCGCAAAGTTGTCAAAGTATGGCCAAACAACGACTTGAGCGGTGTTGGAAGGCCAACCGACTTGCGCGCTGTCACTATTTTTTTAATTCTGGTATCTCATTGGCCGAAACGTCTTGAATGTGATTTGTAGATCGTCGCGCACTGAGTAGCTCCATCCAATGACATTCTAATGTAAAAACCGATAATTTTCGATGTCGGTGTTGTTAGATAAGCGACGATAAATGTATTTATCTACACTCATATCATAAAACCTCCATAATGTAATCAAAAACCGTAGGAAATGACCAGCATTACGACAACCAATTAGGTAAAATCAGTTCTGTAATGTTATTACAGTATCGATTTTAGTATCGTAATGAGATTCAATTTGGAACAGCTGTCAAAACTCAAGTGGGTCTCTATTCTAGTATCCATAGATATTAAAACAGTTATTGATACAAAACATCAATTCAGTATGTTTTTTTAATATAAACTGCACGACATTTGATCTCGAGTGTCATGAGAATAGAGACTTCATTCGTTTGTCCACGATTTAAAAAAAAAATGGTCTTGATGGAGGATCGAATTGCCGCCATTACTGCTTTCATCATTCATGTTGGTTTTTTGCTGAACGAAAGCAGAATTGTAAAAAGTTGTTTGTAATTTACATTTTAGTTGAAAATATGAATAGTAGCCTTCTCGGAGTGACTGTGTGATGTAAAAATGCGCCGGATATCGTAAATGCAGCCACGATTGCAACAAATAACTTGTTGCCAGAAAATATTGTTTCTGAACACATCATGGAGGATTTATAATATGTGTGTAGATGAAGTTATGTATGCAACTCTGCATAATTTGGCCTTGAAACACACGTGCGATCTTATTATGAAACTCGCTAAAAGCTCGTTTCATAAAACCGCACTAGTGTTTTAAGGCCTATCATTATGCAACCGTTGGATAAACTACTAATTCCTGTTTGTTCCTGAGTCTTGGATGTTTCCTATGTATTTAAGTATTTAGTTCTCTATATATTTATATCGTCGTCTAGTACTCATAACACAAGCCTTTAGAGCTTACTTTGGGACTAGATCGATTTGTGTAAAGATTGTCCCCTGATATTTATTTATTTATTTATATAAAAATCAACTGTCGTGCCTTAGTCTCGCTAAAACACAAAAATGGCTAGACCGATTTGCATATTTATTATTTTGTTTTGTTCGCTTTAATACAGGGGTAGAGTAAAAATTAAAAAAAAATGAGAATTCTAGATAAAAGTGATGACAACAAATATGTTCTATTGTACAAAGATGACAAAATGAAAATCATTGAAACATTTATAAACAGTATTAAGTACTAAATATACATTCCCAGACTGAGCGAAATATGTTTTTTACATTTGAAATCATCATCATCATTTCAGCTGAAAAACGTCTACTGCTGGACTTAGGCCTCCCCAAATCGTACAGCGTGGGCAGACCACCCACACGGTGGACTGACGACATGGTGAAGATTGCGGGACTGCTGGATGCGAGCAGCACAGTTGTTGTGGCGATCATTGGGGGAGGCCTGTCCAGCAGAGGACATCTGAAATAAAACTACCTAATCAAACGTTTTCTCCTTCTGTTTCTCCCCACTGTTATTATCACCGAATTACCTTTTGAACGCCCTAGTCGGCTGTAGCCGACATCAGATTTCCGTGCCCCTGACGCCACGATATGCCGTTTTCCATACATTTGCGTCGGCTACAGCCGTCGTCGAGCGTGGTGATCAAAAGGCTAAAGACGATCAGTCCCTTCCCTTCTAGTTACTACGGAGAAAATTTTTGATGCTGTACCTACATTACCGTAATGTATTCGCAGCTAAGTCCAGAATAATGTCGAAGCATCCGAAATAATGTTGATTGTTACGTGGTAATGTAAAAACGTATACACGCGTTTGTAGTCCGGAACATTATCCATGTAGCCGAGTCTCTACTTACGTTAGGTACGTTTTTCTCCAGAATTACGTATGTATTTTTTCTCATGGATATATTTAGCACTGCCCTAGAAGGCAGTGAAGTCGATATAATGTGATAAACCTAACTGTGCTGCGGCCGGGCCTTGCGCATATCGTGACGTGACCCCGATGTCCGGATAATTCCTGACTCCTGAGACAAGTTTTCTCAAAACTTCAGATCAAGTGTCCAGAAGAAAAGTCAGTCTGCGTCGAGGCAGAAGCGACTCCGCTCAGGTACAGAAGGTTAAGGCGGGAGCGAAGCGTAGCGTAGCTCCTGCCTTAGCCTTCGATGTAAGTACTTTTTTGTGACTATATCAAATGACGGTTATAGAATTTAATGGTTATGTCACACAAGCGTTATATCAAACGTTTATTATATCAAATGAACTGTATATATTTTCTAATTATATTATCTGATCGTTATATCAAAGGAACGTTATATGCCTTGCAATTATATCAATTGTTGTTGGAGCCAATTAAATTATATATCATACATTACACACCCACTCGGATTACTTCAGAACAACAAAGAATGGAACTTTTCAACAAAGTGTACCCCTACATTGATTTAAAATTTTAGGGCTGTATTCTGTTTGTCCAACTTGGCGAATTATTTGACGCACTATTTCTGAACAAAAATTGTTATGCAAGTTTAGAAAAAAAAAACGAGGCGTATATCATTAATAGTTGGCACAGTTACCGTCCAGTGGCAAAGTTGCCACGTATGACGGGAAAGAGTACCGCTGCACGAGCCGGCTGGAGTGCCCCCGGCTGCACTCGAGCCCGGCCACTATTCCACCAGCGACTGCTAGAGTCATGCTCTAATCATCGATGTTTTTTTTAACCCCCGATGCAAATAGTGGGGTGTTATATACGTATGTATCTGTATATCTGTCTGTGGCATCGTAGCTCTCCAACGGATGAACCGATTTTGATTTGTTTTTTTTTTTGTTTCAAAGGTGACTTAATCGCTATAATTCAAGAGAATCTGTTCTTCCGTTTGAAGATATCAGCTCTTTTCTAGTTGATGAAAGGAGCTGTGGAGCTGTGGATCGATTCGGAATTTGGTATCCAGTTATTTCAATAATTTTGCGCGAACATGGTAACTTTAACCTGACGCTGCAGCGTCGGGTTTTTGTACATTTTAAATTTAAGTTTTATTTCATCATCATCACCAGTCGAGAATGATCCACTGGTAGGCACTGGCCTCCTCGCATAGGAGGCCTAGGGCACTTGTCCGCGGATTAGGACCTTCACACACATCTCATTATTTTGCAGTGTATAACAGGTTTCCTCACGATGTTTTCCTTAACCGAAATGTCCGTAGTAAATATCGAATTACATTCCGCTCATGAACGGCACGTTTTAGCACGAGAGGCCGCGCGTTAAACTACTATGGCTAACACTGCAAGATGCACTTTTTTGTTTTTAGTTTTTCGATAAATATATCTTCCTTAAGTTTAAGGTTTGCTACTCAAAGGTTCTCTTTTGACACAACCAGAGAGAAACAGACTATACGACTGGTTAAGGTAAGGCAAAGATGAAACGACTCAAAACTAAGTTCAAAATCTGAGTACACGCAAGACAACTTCAAAGATTTTAGGAAGAGGTGAAAATTTAATAACTCAAAGTAAATCAGTTTGCAATCCTCAAGGAACTGTTCCTATATGTGAACACTATCGAAACTATACGCCAGTGAAATAACGATTAGACACCTTAAAAAAAATGTAATCGTGTTCAGTTTTATCGACACGGCTAGTCTCTATGGGGCTAATAGACGCAGTGACGCCGGCTCGGCAACGGCAGTGGCGCGCCGCGGGCCGAGGTCGCCGCATGTGGCTCGCTCCGCGCGGGACGCGATCGATACAACGCAGCCCTAACATGCACCCTACCACGTGCCCTCTGGCCCACACATAATATCGATATACCTCATATCGATATTCGCGACACTAGCGCGTCAACGATGTAGCCATAGTGACGCCTGTTGACAGATTGACACTTTATTATAAATTTACGATGCCGTTGATTTTAATAATAAACATGTTTATTCAACGTTGAGTGTTAGTTGTTATTCGTATTGTTAATTAACATGACAATAAATTTGCTGGTTTAGGCGTTTGTTGAAACGAAAAAAATGGGAAATGGGATGAATAAGGTAAGTTTTATCTTAATTGCTTATGGAAGATGTTGAATGTTTGCTAAATTCCCTGCCAGCGACGCATATATGCGTTTTTTGGACTGTCCCAGTGCCGTGAACGCGCCTGTGCGTTCAGCCCATTTGGCAAATCTCGCATAGTGATTTGACACGAAATCTCGTGGACAAAGTGCGGCAGCGAAATGCATTTAACCTAAAGTTTTGGATAACGACAGGGGTTACGTTACGTAACGCCAGCGTAGGTCGTAGTTCGCGGCGTCCGTAGCATCCGTAGCGAGCTCGTAGCACTCACCGTCGCGAATCTCGTATTTGTTGCGTTACTTTTGATATTTTATAGAAATACATTTTTGTATACTTACCGTCATCTGTCGATTAGAATAGAACGAAAACAAAAATTAATTTACTAAAGCAGTTGTCTAAAACCTTTGATCTAAATGAAAACGTTCTGCGGAGAAATACGCAATCCTTAAAGAACGTTAATATAAAATTGCTGCCTTCTGGCACTTTGCGATTTCTAATTTACTTCTTATGCTCGAATTGGCTGAGCGATTCGAATAAATTGGGTGAGGTAGGTACTCGTTATATTATCAAAGTCAAATTGAATTATATTTTTGGGTTGAATTATGGAAATGATAAATAGGCGTTCAAAAACGTACAATTCATGAAAAATACTTAAAACAGTTTTTTTTGTTGTTTGCAAGAGTGCTTTAAAGCAGAGAAAGTCCACTGGTTGGACGCTTGCCTCCCGGACAGACGTAGGTTTCAACCCTGGCAAGCACTTCACGACTAGAGCTTTGCGGGCCAGCTAAGCGGCAGGAGAGGAAAAAATCCACCAATATGACAGTTATTTCAAAATGATGTAATCCTATTGGTGGATTATTTCTTCGCGCACTGCTTTGCTGCCTCACACAGCTCTGCCATGATTCTCTAACGTGAGCAGCGGCTGATCAGCGATGAGATTCACATTCAAACTTAGACCCAATGAGTTTGTATTTATAGTCCAAATTACTAGTTTCATCCGCTGCGCACGTAACAGAATCATACCACTGGTCGACATGCAGCCTACTCTCAGATTCTACGACTCAGGAAGTCGGAATATTGCGAAGTGATTTAACGTTGTGTGTTAGTTACCCAGTGGCCCAGCAGTGGGCCATTTATGTATGATTACTAGCTTCCGCCCAGAATTTCGTTCGCGTGGAAACCCTAATCACTTAGCGGTATGAAATATACTATTACGACCTATTATCATACCTACCAAATATACATAAAAAAGTTCATAAAAATCAGTCAAGCCGTTTCGAAGGAGTGCGACCACAAACACCGTGACACGAGATTTTTATATATAGATAGATAACTACTTGTTATATTTCACCCGTGACTGATTTGCCCCTGTTTCCCCTTGTTTGTCGGGACGGATTCAGTGAACGGTGTCCATTTATCTGTTATGCCTACTCAACGATTTCAAGGAATTATTGACCGTACTTATAACGAATTTGATGGGTTCAGTGAACTTGAATTTAACCTTTTGAAAGCTGCGGCGAAAGAGCGTGTCACGAGCGCTCAACGACGGCTGTAGCCGACGCAAATGTATGGAAAACGGCATATCTGGCGGCAGGTGCACGGAGATCTGCTATCGGCTACAGCCGCCAGTAACGTAGAAATAAATTATAATTCAAAAAAGGTACAGATATGATAATTTGATCCGATCGTTATCCGTAACCATTAAAACACCCGCGTCACGATATCGGCATCCAATATTGCTAAAAACGGCAACATTCACGGTATTGGCACCGCCAACTCGTAAATTGGCAATGGGCCTGAAGCAATAACTCATGTCATAAACGTGACAACATTATTTTTCACGGCGCCGCTAACTCCCGGTATCGATCAAAATGGTAACACTTAATATTCCGACAGTAAAGTATATTAGCATATGATGAAAAAACTTGCTACCCAAGCTATTGAATTTTGGTCAAATTTTACTGCGTATTTAAATTGGTCGCTGTTAAACTTACTTATTTTGTATTTTCTTAACATCTTTTGCCGGATTTGTCTTATATCTACAAGACCTAATATAGTCAAATTAAACCTTTCGTAAGACATTATGAACACATGAAATAAATATGGCTTTACTCACGATTTATTGTCAGAAATGTTCCGACATGTTTCGTACTCTTATGGAGTCCTTCTTCAGGTGTTGAGTGCGGTTGCGGTCAAAGCAACCCGCGCTCAATACGAGTCCGAAACATGGCGGACAATTTCTGACATTAAATCGTGAGTAAGGGTGCCTTTCCATTGAAGAGGAGTAGAGCGGAGATGTGCCGAGCTGACCAATCAGATTGCTTTATCGTATGTCCAATATTTAAATAACATACGATAAAGCAATCTGATTGGTTAGCTCGGCTCATCTCCGCTCCGCTCCAAAAGCAGCCTAAAGGTGTGTTTATTTCACGTGTTCAAGACCTTATATATTTATTTATAAACTAGTTTTTGCTCGTGACTTCGTACACGTGGAATTTATTTATCGCTGTTCCCACGGCTACTGTACATTTTTCCGTGATAAAAGTTATTCTATGTCCTTCTCCTGCCATCCAACTATCCCTATGCAAAAAATGAAGTCAATCCGTTGCACCGTTTTAACGTGAAAGAAAAACAAACAAACAAACAAACACACTTTCGCATATATAATAATATATTAGTAAGGCTAAACAACTATAACTATACTTAGTTCATATGTTAACATGAGAATTAACAGCTAGATGCATATAATAGAATTCTCCAGTATCCCCTTAAAACTTCGGGATGGGATTGCCTCGTTTCTATTGATAAAAGTTCATTTAGCGGCGTTTCGAATACTAACCATTCATACTGGGGTTTTGAATAAAATTCATTGAAAGGGAGCATTTGTGATTAATTTTTGCTTTACTTTATATTACTAGAAGGCATTATATTAAAAAAATGTAGGTAACTATTCAAAAGAAATTTCTTTAAATATCTATTTGATTTTAATCTTACTTTAAATAACGAAATAATGTTATACAAAAGGTGATCTGAATTTATGTGTTCATTACGTAATAGAATAACCTAGAAAGTGACAAATTGTATTTTCGATGTAATTTGTACGTTGTTTTTTACGCTTTGGTCGCCTAAGCCAGCTGTGTCGCGCCAAAGACGTTTGTCTTTTTTCTGCCAATATATCATTATTAACGTTGTCTTTTCTCCATACACAATCAAGAGAACAAACTTACAATTAAGTAGAAAATTGTCCAAATACTTTTCAGATATTTTATCCGAAACAGTGTAGATACGATTTTCTTCGCTTCTAGCACCTTTGAAAGTCCAATTTTAGTACATTTATTTATTTACCGTTGTCTTTGACGCTTAACATAAAAATACGCCTTGAAAATCGTGTATTTTCTTGAAAGCGAATAATGAAAATGAAAAACGCCAGCAAGGTACAGCTAGGGCATGATGTTATGAAGGTATAATATTAGCTAGCGAGTTTAATTAGGGTAATGCTAGTCAGGCGAGGAAAATATAATGTCTTGTGCTGGGAGGACCTTCTACTTTTTTAATATTATTTTATGTCCTACCTATCCTACTAATATTATAAATGCGAAAGTTTGTATACGTGTGCGCGTGCGTGCGTGCGTGCGTGTGTGTGTGCGTGCGTACCTGCGAGTGTATGTGTGTTTATTAGTTAAGAGCTTTAGGGCTATACTACCCTTAAGTATAGTTAAGGCACAAAAGAGATAGGTACAGAAATCAATCTACATACAAAGTGCGCTCGAACAACGCACACATATACACTGCTCACGGACACGATATTTCGAACCGTTGGAACCAGTACTAGCACGAATGCTATCCGCTTAAGACACGTGTTTGTGAACTTTTTTGTGCAGTGCAATAATGGAGCAACAAAAAAACTTTTTGTAACAGTGGACGGTTGTTTAAACTCAACATTAAACTGTGAATTGTCGTTTCTTAAGGATGTGTACCCAATATATCGATTTGTATATTTTTCGCTCAAATTGAATAGTATGGTAGTATTAGTCGTTTCGCATAAGTGTAATAAAAAATAAAACCACGTTACCGTTCTTTTAAAGGAGATAAATGACATTTAAGATTACATGTGTTATGTGCTGTGCCCTTGTTATTTGTACCGGAAGTTGATTAAATTACAAGAAAAAGCGAAAAATGTTTCTGTCCCATAGTATTTTTATAATCAGAAAATGTATTTTCTATAACTTTGTACTCTCCTCGATTTTTTGATGGCAATAAAAAATTTCGTTACCGTTGTTCCCACGGAAATATTCTTGATTGAATTTCCATGTGTCCGGACCGTTTCAAATACTGCATATTGATTAGTTATGACTCGAGTAGTCAAGTCATTCACATACTAAATGATTATTAATAATCACATAATTTGTATATTATAAATCATTATTCGTACAAAATTACTCATTGCCATTATTTGGTGCAAATGAATCAAAACTTGAAAAATAAAATTAATGTACTGCGGATTTGACGTGGTACACATCCTTAATTTGCAATACGGCGATTGTGTATATGAACAAAACAAATATATTTTTTTCGCCGCCGTCCGCCGGGCGCGACACCGCAGTTGACGACATCTGCGTTCCTCGTACCCACAGAACACAGAAAGAGGTTAGAAAGGCGATGTGGGCGGGGCACGCGTGCCGCGCAGTTGAGCAAATGAGCTATTTCAAACACGACTCGCTGTCAGCGCAGTCAGTCGCGAGCGCGATGCGTCACAGTGTCGAGCTGCGGTAAAATCCGGTTTAATTAATTGAAAATGTCGTCTTGTGCAATAATTACGTGCAGGGCCAGAAGCCAAGTATCAAATGTGTCAAAAGATGGAATTTCTTTTCACAGGTAAGTCTAAAAACTAAGTTATTTAATGGTTTCCCAAAAACTGCCTACGTGACGAAGTAATGAGACTAGTGATGTAGCCAAAGTTAGTGTTATCGACTATAGATAAACAATGTGTTCGATAAGTTATTTATTTTTCTGCATTGATGAAAGGACCAAAAAAGCGATAATTAATGATAAGAGTGTTTTAAAAAAATACTTTTAATGCACTTACAGAGCTGCGACCATAATACACCTTAAGCCTGGTTTACAAAGTAACTTGTTAATTCCTCTGAGTTCAGCTTAAGTACATTTGGTCCTGTTATACCCTATTATAATAAGTCTTTTGAATTTATTTATCATTTAAAATAACTTCTGTATTTTTTATCAATGTTGTTCCTAATAATATAAAAACAATTTACCTAAAAGTGGCGGGCTTGATGTGAAGCCGGTGTATAATGTCTAAACTTAATATTATAATAGCTTGTGGGTTTTTATAACTATATTTAATTTACATAAAAAAGTAAATACAATATAATAATAAATAACAATATAATGATTAAGTTTCAAAATTACACACGAGAAAATTAAACTTTTTTTTGTATTTGCGCATATTTATAGTAGTTTATGCAACGGTTGCATAATGATAGGCATTAAAATACGAGTGCCGGTTTATGAGACGAGCCGATAGGCGATTTTCATAATAAGATCGCACGAGTGTTTTAAGGCTAAATTATGTACAGTTGCATACTTAACTTTATCTACACACATACTTATTATAAATCCTCCATGATGTGTTCAGAAACAATATTTTCTGACAACAAGTGATTTGTTGCAATCCTGGCTGCATATAAAGAAATAAAAATTAGACAAAAAAACCGCGTAACCCGCCGGACCGACCGCGACCCGCCGGACACAGCGCGCAACCCGCCGGACACAGCGCGCAACCCGCCGGACACAGCGCGACCTGCCGGACACAGCACGCAACCCGCCTTACACAGCGCCTGATTAACTACGAAATAGTAGTATACACTTCAAAACGCGGCATAGAGGGCGCGATACATCATCGATAACTATTATCGATATGCTCGAGGCCTAGTGCAAATGTAAAATAAATTGTTTTTGTCAATGAAGCGGTATGGGCGGGGCAACGGCTGGCTATTCGAACGCACGAATCACGAGCGGACTTTGGTTATTGAGGGTGTGTGCGTATTCTCGTAGTTATTTCGTTTGCGCTAGTAGTTGTAACGTCGAGCGGGGATGCTTCGGCGACAGCGGTTTCGGTACGAATTATGGCAGACGGCCTTTCTAACCTTGGTGGCGCAGTAGGTCTTTATATTAAAAAAGAACCAAACCACCATGGATTAATTTGCGGTGCACTTTATTTGTGTTTTTCAATCACGTAGTGCTTTTTGGTTAGTGGACTGTATGCTGGTTCTAGAGGAAACCAAACCTAAGTATATCAAATTGTAACCACTTAATGCTTTAGGAAACCTGAAGCTGCTATTGGAGCTGACGAGGACGATGAAGAGCAGCTGGTCAGAAGGTATAATGAGGAAACCATGCGCACTTACTTGGAGTATCCTTCAGAAAGTCCTGGGTTAGACACGAATCTCGTGCCCTGCACTTGCCCGGCTCACCAGAGCTCGATCACAGCACCAATGTCCAAAGTAGCTTTTGTTTACACAAGCACACTCAGTTCTTTAGCGAATTACACATAAATTGGATAGAAATATCAAGGGTTTGTCTTGATTTATACAGATTAAGATTCGGAGCTCGCGCACACCCGTTTGAGCCGATTCGTTGCGAATTGAAGAGAGCGTTTACCAAAGAAAACACCAGGCGGCGCGGCTGTTGCGTGAACATCACGGTTTCGTGACAGAGATAGCACGATACACGAGTGCACATGGGTAAAAGGATATGAAATAGGGATATTTGCATAAGTGGTTACTAGAAATTAATTACAATTAAGTCCACATTAAAACGAAATCCAACATTCCCCCGGGCTTGAAGGATTCCCTTCAAAATTTAAATGAAAAAAAGAAAAGAAAAAAAATATAGTTTATGCGTGAAAAAATATAAAAATTAATTAATTAAGAAGTAGTGACAACCCTACTGCGTAGGCAGCGGACAGAGGCGCACAATTGGGCGCTGCAATGTACCGTTGCAGGTCCGCACCTCGGCCACACGGACTACTCCGTCGCGCCCAGGAAAGATGCTAGTTATAATTCCCATCGGCCACTGCAGGGGCGGTGCGTTATCAACATTTATCAAAACGACCGTTCCTACAGTCAGCGGATTGGCAGGAGTATTCCATTTCTCTCGGCTTTGCAAATTATGGAGATACTCAGTTCGGAAGCGTTTCCAAAATGATTGGACTAGCGAATCTAATAATGAAAACCGTGTTAAAAGATGCGTTTGTTCCTGGTTTAAATCGGCCGCGGGTAAACATTGCAAGGGCGCGGTTGTTAAAAAATGAGAAGGAGTAAGCGCGGTAGGTTCCGATGGATCGGAACTTAAAACATACAGCGGGCGACTATTGAGGACCGCCTCAATTTGATTGAGCACAGTAAGTAGCTCTTCATAAGTAAGAATTTGCTTACCTATGACGCGATGAAGATGCGTTTTAAGACACTTTATATTTGCCTCCCAAATACCTCCGAAGTGAGGCGCGGTTGGGGGGTTCAGACGCCAAGTTATGCGATTTTTTGAAAGTTCGTACTGAAAGGTTTTATAAAATTCCTCCGTCTGAAGAAAAGCGTGAAGTTCATGAAAGTAAGCCTTTGAAGCTACAAAGTTAGTGCCTCTATCACTATAAAGGACTTTACAAGGCCCGCGTCGGGAAATGAAACGCTTGAACGCGTCCAAGAATGACGCCGAACTGAGCGATGAAGCGAGTTCCGTGTGAACAGCTTTCGTCACCAGACATATGAAAATGCAGAGCCAAGCCTTTTGGCTCCGTACACCACGTTTTCGGACCATTGTGATATAAAACGGACCGGCGTAATCTACGCCAGTGTGAGTAAACGCTTTACTTTGCTCAACACGGCATTCTGGCAGATCAGCCATGGCGGGAAACGTATTCTTTGGATTGGCGCGAAAACAATAATTGCATTTATAAAAGCGTTGACGTGCGATTCGACGCCCGGAAAGAATCCAGTACTTCTGTCGTAAAATGGACAGCAAGAGTTGCGGACCGGCATGCGAGTTTTCACGATGACAAAAGTCAATTAAAAGTTCAATTACATGCCCCTTTTTGGGTAGCAGCGCAGGATGTTTACAAGAATAATCAAGCGAAGAGTTTCCTAAACGTCCACCCACACGTAAAACGTTCTCGGAAATAAAAGGAAATAATTTGCGTATCGAAGGTGAACAAATCTTACCACCTTGTATTTTGCGTATGTCGTCTGCAAATGAAATTTGCTGAACTATTTTGACGACGAGCAATTCAGCGGTGTCTAAGTCAGTAGCGCTGACATCTCCATTGCGAGGAAGCCTTTTGAGAAACCTCAGAACAAAAACAACGGATTTAAGAAATCGATGCCAGGAAGAGAACTTCTTACTCAACGTAAGAACCCAATGTTCATTGCTGCTAGTACCGGAAGCTACGTGAGAAACGGTTTTTTCTTCTGGCAGTTTTGTAGACGAGGGAGAAAATTCAGTAATGGGCCATTCACTAATAGGTAATGAAGCCCATGATGGACCATGAAACCACAAATTATGGTCCTTTAAGAGCGAAGGTAAGAGCCCACGTGAGAGACAATCTGCGGGGTTCTGATGTCCGGGTACATGATAGAAATGTTCCGGAGTAAAGTTATTTTGACATTGCGAGATACGGTTGGCCACAAAGGTAGCAAACCTGTGAGGTGAAGAGTGAACCCAACATAAAGCAACTTCCGAATCTGAAAACGCATAGGTCTTGTCGATTGGATGACGTTGAGACAGAGTGTCATAAACAGTTCGAAGTAATTTCGACATAAGAACTATGGCACACAGCTCCAACCTAGCGACCGTAACTGTCTTCACAGGCGCGACTTTTGATTTGGAGCAAATCAAGGAGACTGTAGGATCCTGATTGGCAGTAGTCACGTGGGCATACACGACGCAGCCGTAAGCCCGTTCGCTCGCGTCCGCGAATGCTAAAAGAGTTAATTTTGAGGTTTTCTCAACCCCTAAATGCCGAGGAAACCTTAGTGATGAAATCAGTGGAAGTTGATTGACGAATTGATGCCATAAATTTAAGATGTGCTTGGGAGGCAATTCATCCCAATCCATTTTCAAAAGCCAAAGCTCCTTTATGAGAAGCTTGGAATAAAGTATAACGGGACCTACGAGTCCGAGCACGTCATACAAGCGGGCGGTGGCAGAGAGAATAGCACGTTTTGTACCGGTGAGTTGCGGAGGTGCCACAGAGAAGACAAACTCGTCAGAACCTGGAAGCCACTGAAGGCCGAGGATCTTCAGGGAGTCGCCGTCGTCGAAAGAGATCGTTTCAGACTGGCGGTGACTCGTGGGAATGTGTTCTAGCAACTGCGGAGAGTTGCTAGTCCATTTCACTAAATCGAACCCGCCAGTCCTGAATAGACCGATTAACTGGGTCGCCGTCACAACCGCTTCCTCAGCAGAGGAAGCAGAGGAAGCTAGATCGTCCATGTAGACGTCTCTTTCGAGGACGGCGGCAGCCAGAGGATATCTTTCTCGCTCGTCGCTTGCGAGTTGGCGAAGCGTGCGCAGCGCGAGAAATGGCGAGGAGCGGAGGCCGAAGGTGACCCGATTAAACTGGTAGGTATCCAGCGGGGCCTCAGGCGAAGAGCGGTATAAAAATCTTTGAAAAGAGCGGTGCGGGGCATGTACTTCTATGCACAAGTACATTTGCCGAACGTCGGCGAAAAAAGCGATGCGGAAAATGCGAACATTCAAAAGAATGTGAAAAATATCAGCCTGTAGATTGCAACCGGTGTGTAGGATGTCATTTAAAGACAAACCACTGTCCGTCACAGCGCTGCCATCAAGAACTATCCGTATCTTTGTAGTAGATTTGTCGTTACGAATGACGGGATGATGCGGCAGATAAAAGCTTGGCTGACGGTATTCTTTAGGTAGAACTAAAGAAATTATTCCCTTATCCTGATAATCGCGGATAATTTCATCATACTTTTCAAAAAGTTGCGTATTTTTTGAAAACTTATTTTCCAATGTTAAGAAACGTTTTCTTGCGGTTGTAAATGAATTTCCTAAATTATCAGGACTTTGACTAAACGGAAGGTCAACAGCGTAAGAACCATTATCGTTACGAGTTGTCGTTGAAGTAAATATTTGCTCACATTTCTGGTCGTCGGGGCTTAAAAATGTCTTAGAAGGCACTTCTTCTAAATTCCAAAATTTTTCTAAACTTTGATTAAGCGGTTCTTGCGTAAAAGCACAAAGAGCGCGAGAAGCGCGCGGGGATGACGTCGCAGTGACGTCGCCCATAATGACATAGCCCAACGTCGTTTCTAAAGCTGAAGGCAAATTTTTATTACAAATTTTGTTAAAAAGTAAAATTTCACAAAATAAATTTACTCCCAAAAGCAGATCAATCGGTCCAGGCTCATTAAAACTATCGTCAGCTAGCGGTAAATTATTAAAACAATCGAACGCGGACACGTCGACGCGCGCGTCGGGTAGTTGTGACGTAATATGGTCAACAACAAGAGGTTGAATCGAATACATATTATTAATGTCAAACCGTGAAACGAATTTAATCGTGGATACCCCTATTATTTTTTGTGAGGTACCACCAATGCCTTGGACTTCAGTGAAACGATTTTGTTTAGAAACCGGAAGTGATAAGCGTTTACAACACGAAAGTGAAATATAGTCGCTCTGTGAGCCTGGGTCGATCAAGGCCCTAACATAATGAGCATTACCAGAAACATCAAAAAGTTTGACCTTCGCGGTACCTAATAAGGTAGTTTTATGAGTAAAACTCTCCATATTATTACACAAAACATTTCCAGATGAAAGGTGATTCAAAGTTGAATGAAACTGCGAGCCATTATCGACCTTAATTGGTAGCGGTTGCGGTTGAAAACTGCTTGAGGCAGTGTTATCTGTCGTGCTAATGAATACAGCCGGCGGTGCGTGGCCCGTCTCACAAGCGGAAGCGGGCGCGGGAAATACTGACCGATTATTATTTAAACCGGTAGTGGACGAGTTACTTGATGTTGAGGGCGAGTGGAAATGTAATAACGAGTGATGACGCGCTCCACAAACATTGCACATGCGTTGCGATAAACAAGCGGAAAATTTATGTTTATAACTAAGACAATTGTTACAAATTGAATTTGTTTTTACGAAATTATATCTTTCGTGCGGAGTCATTTTTAAAAAGAATGTGCATTGATACAAATGTTCATGTTTATTAGTTTTGCATAACAAACAATTAGCGTTTGTGGCCGGTTGAGTATTAACGAAAGTTTTTGTAAGATTATTTTTTGGAACAGGAATGTATTTATTATTATTGTTATTACTAGATTTAGCTTGCGGCGAAAATAAAGTTTGTTTTGTTGTCGAACGAGAAACAACTTTGCTCTGTTCGTTTATAAATTGAATAAGATCAGCATAGGAAGGACAATTTTCCTTGCGATGAAACATTTCAAATAATTTTACTGACTCAGAATCTAGTTTTTGTAACGCGATATGCATGAACAGGAAATCAGCTAAATCTTGTAACCTTAACTGTTTCAGTGCCCTAACCGATGCATCGTAGATGCTTAGAAATGTCTCCAAACTCGAAGCCGAGCCGTGCGTAATTGGTTTAAAGTCTAACAGCTGATTCGCGTAGCCGGCGGCGAGGGCGCGCTTGTCTTCGTACTTGTCGACAAGCGTTTGCCAAATAATAGGATAGTTTTCCCCGGTGGCGGGCAGGCCCGCGCACACGGACCTCGCCTTGTCGGTCAACTTGCCTACCAAGTACTGCACTCGCTCACTATCCGATAAGCGCGGATGATTGTGAATGACACTTTTAAACTGTTGATGAAACAAAGGCCAGTTACAAAGTTCGCCGTTAAATGACATTAATTCTATGACAGGTAATTTGTGTTTGACACATGATTGCGGAGCTTGCTGCGAATCTTGTAACTTCTCTTTGATTTCGGAATGAACTTGTTTGACTTGACAGTACATCTCCTCAAACGATATCCAAGATTGATAGTTGACGGTAGCATTTGGCTTCGACTTTATTACGAGTGCGTTGTACGAGTCTAAAACACGCTCAAAGTCAGCTCGCAATTGGTCGAGATTTACAACGTTGCTTAGAAACGATTTACATTGAAATTCACCATCGTGCGCCTTAAGGGACAAAGAGTAAATATTTTGTAAGCGTGTAAAGAACGCGTTACGTTTAGCCTCCAACATAATCATTTCACCCGGGACGAGATCCTCGGCCGATTCATAATCATTATCCGATTTAGGCATGTTGAATAACGCGTTTCTTGTATAATAAATTCAATGAAATACGAGCTACGTGTAATTGTAAAAGTATACACTCAATAAAATTGTGTAGTGTAAATGTGTACACAAGCGACTATATACGCGGTATAAAAATAAACGTGCGTAAAACTAAAACGATAAAATGGTTAAAATTACTCTCCGCAACGAAGTCGGTTAAGCGGTAGCAAACGGGGCGCGGTCCGAGCGGTGAGCGATGCTCGAAAACGTTAAAGCGGGTAGATTTACACGAAACTTGCGGGTGAACGCGGAACGAAACCGAGAACAATGGAATCTCGTACCTATAATGCGGATAAGAATTACAAACGTACTTTTTACTAATTTATGTAGACTTGCGGAAAAATGGAAATGAATTAGTTGCCTACGGTGCGGGTTGCGAGAAAAAGAAGAAATAAGACAACTATTTCGATTAATAATCCAGCATAAACTATGTAATTTACGATTCGTATTTTGAATTAGATTTAAGATTGTTGGATAGGATATAAGATTAAGTTGTGAGTGTTAAATAAATAGCTACTTTAAATGATAACTGATTTGGTAAATTGCAGTTAAATTAAATAAAATCTGTTAGATGCGTAAAGCGTCCGGTTCGGATGGAACCAAAAATGGTGGCGCAGTAGGTCTTTATATTAAAAAAGAACCAAACCACCATGGATTAATTTGCGGTGCACTTTATTTGTGTTTTTCAATCACGTAGTGCTTTTTGGTTAGTGGACTGTATGCTGGTTCTAGAGGAAACCAAACCTAAGTATATCAAATTGTAACCACTTAATGCTTTAGGAAACCTGAAGCTGCTATTGGAGCTGACGAGGACGATGAAGAGCAGCTGGTCAGAAGGTATAATGAGGAAACCATGCGCACTTACTTGGAGTATCCTTCAGAAAGTCCTGGGTTAGACACGAATCTCGTGCCCTGCACTTGCCCGGCTCACCAGAGCTCGATCACAGCACCAATGTCCAAAGTAGCTTTTGTTTACACAAGCACACTCAGTTCTTTAGCGAATTACACATAAATTGGATAGAAATATCAAGGGTTTGTCTTGATTTATACAGATTAAGATTCGGAGCTCGCGCACACCCGTTTGAGCCGATTCGTTGCGAATTGAAGAGAGCGTTTACCAAAGAAAACACCAGGCGGCGCGGCTGTTGCGTGAACATCACGGTTTCGTGACAGAGATAGCACGATACACGAGTGCACATGGGTAAAAGGATATGAAATAGGGATATTTGCATAAGTGGTTACTAGAAATTAATTACAATTAAGTCCACATTAAAACGAAATCCAACAAACCTCTTTCTGTGTTCTGTGCTCGTACCACGAAACTCAGTGCGCGAGGCGATAAGCGACGCCCGTCATACATCAGGTTTTGATTTTATTTCACATACTAAATAATTATTAATAATCACACAATTTGTAAATTGTGAATCATTATTCGTAGAAAATTACTCATTGCTGTTATTTGGTGCAAATGAAACAAAACTTGAAAAATAAAATTGATGTACTGCGGATTTGACGTGGTACACATCCTTAAGCTACCAGTGGGGTCAGAGAGATAAGTAGGTATTTGCTTGTATTTCGATGATTCGTTTTAATGTTACACCGAACAGTTAGGTAGGTAGGCAAGCGCCTGCGGCCCCCGAAAAATATATCTAAGATCGATTTATATGTGTAACTAGGTGTGCCCGCGACTTCGTCCGCGTAGATTTTGATTATCGTTATTCCCTCGGGAACTTTTAAATTTTCCGGGATAAAAAGTAGCCTATGTCCTAATCCAGGGTATAAGCTATCTCCATTCCAAATTTCCGTCCAGCCGTTTTAACGGGAAGAGGTAACAAACACACACACACACACACACAAAATTTCGCATTTATAATATTAATAGGATAGTTGCCTATTTGGAATCAGTATTTTAAACGAAGTAACTAAATTTTAGCATAATTGTATTAGACACGATAATAGGTCCAGGGTTGACAGGGCCCTGTTTCTGAAACTAAATTTAATTAAAAATTGCCTAAACTTTAAAATAAAACACAAAACTGAGTTTGACATTTCTTATTTTAAGTTTAGCAACTTTTAAATTAGCGAACACACTTTCCACTTGGCCCCAGTATAGAGGATTTTAAACCAATAAAAAAAAAACTGAAAGGAATGCGTTATGGAATTAATACTTAGAAAGTTTGTCATCTAGGTATAACATTCGTAGGTGAGAGACTGTCACGCAAACGCCAAGGTAAGTAGAAAATATTTTGGCTTCATTTATACTAATCACATGGTTTAGGATAGAAATTTGCACAAATAGCTGAAATTGGCCTCCTGTGGGAAATAATGAGAAAGAATTACAATGTTTCGCTCCCGTAAAAGCCTAGATTGAGGTAAAGGTGAATGGAGGGTAAACATCTCGGGCTTGCTGTTTACCCACCGGGAACTAAAATTGGATTCTGCAATATGTGGTTTTAGATGAACGTATTTTTCGAACAAACAGCCCCATTTTTATACCTAAGTGTTTAATACTAAGTTACTTTCGCAACGTATATGGGTAGCTTTGTAAAAGGTTATAATAGGTAAGTATTAAGTTTTATTCATGTTTTTAGTTTTACTTTACGCACGAGCATAATTATTAAAAAATAATAACTTCCAAACTATTATACATGAAATTAAAAAAAAAAAAATTGATATGTCACATAATATAGGTGCCTAACTTTTATTTTTATTTTCTACTTTACCCTCCAAAATTGGCCCCCATATTTAAATTTCATATATTTACATCACGCGTCCGTGATGCGGTCACCAACTTGCATATGTATACCAAATTTAAACTCAATCGGTCCAGTAGTTTCGGAGCAAATTGGCAGAGACAGACAGACACACGAGTGATCCTAAAAGGGTTTCGTTTTTCCTTTTGAGGTACGGAACCCTAAAAAGATCCATGCCAAGAAAAAATATTCTCGGAGTCAACCAGCTTTTATCAAATCTTTATAATAATCGAGTTGGAATTCTGTACGAGTATAAATGGTACTGCGGCAAATTGAAAGAGAAAAAATTCGAAAAGTACGACGTATAACGTGCTTTAGTGATTTAATTCAAAGGCTTTGTGGCACGAGCTCGGCGCGCTAGACACGCGATCCAAAGATTTTGTCACCACTCTATCGATTTTTGTCCAAAGGAAACTAATACATGCGTATCTACTTATATACGTAGCGGCACAACGAATGTTGACTAGCCATTTCGCCATTACTGGGTATTTATTTTCACATTCCCTTGTCGGAAAAACAACGCGGATTTCATATTATATTACGGGACGGGAGCTTGTTATTGAAAGGGAAATGAAAGAGAAAATACACTTACTCGGCCAGATCTAGAACAAAAAGATATTTAATAATAATAATAATAATGAGGAAGGATTTAGGTCTAGGCTGAAGGCTACTGCCTGCCGCTAGATGGTGAGATCGTTTCTCACCTCTTGTACATGGATGACCTGAAGCTTTTCGCACCAAAAAAGTCGCTCAAGTGCGAGTCTGACTCGCGCGCCGAGGGTCTCGTACTTACCTATGAAAAACAGACAGTACCTTGAAGCTACGGAACCCAGAAATTAAAAAAATGGCTTTTAACAACCGGGTAACTATTTACATACTACCTATGAAATAAGACAAAAAATTACTTTCGGAAGCTCCATCTCCGTGCAACGGTAGAGTGTGATACAAATTTGCAAAGGTTATTCCGTTTAACTATTTTTTTAGGTGATGTATTTACAAATTTGCGGTTTTTGAACTTTTTCCTTTACCTACTTTTGCTTGTAAGACATCGTATCGTATCGTTTCGTATTATTTTCATTTTTCATTATTACCTAAACTTAAATCCTTTACAGAAACTATTTCAACGCAATGCTGGTTCGCCACATCTCAATGCAGGAATATTGCGCTCAAATCTCAAGACAATTTGCCGCTCGAGCTAACTAGTTTAACGTGAACATCTTGATGGAGCAATTATGTTAATACTGTGATAACTTAATATTGTATAATAACCGCCTAAATAATGACCCCTTTGGTCAAGACTTTTGCATCATAAACAGCGATATTTTACCTTCAAAATTTCAACTGCTCGATCTTCACAGGATTGGTTCTAAGGCTTAGATACGTTTATTTATATATACTTACGCATAACAATAGAGAACTTCTTTTATCAAAAGAGTCTTAATTATCCCTGCCTCAAAGTGAATAAAGCGTGTGGGTTTTGAAAGAACTCGGTGTCTGTGGTATTCTGGGCACGCTCATTATTCTTGTTCCAAAGACGGGTGATTTTGTCATTTGATTTTAAGTAACTCTCACGTGAATCACGTATGCAGTAAAATATACTATGAAAATACCGTCCTTTTTCTGTTTCGAGGATTGGAGAGTGATTCTTTAACGTTTGCTGATCAGCGGATAAACGAAACTATTACTTTAGACTATAAGAACGAAGACATTCGGTCTAAATTTGAATGTGTACCTCATGGCTGATCAGCCGCTGCGGCCCTAACAAAGATAAGTTAAACCCGTTTATCTCTATGACTATCTCTTTCGTCGGCACTAGTGTGAGAGAGACGCACTTAGAGATAATACGGTTTAACTTATCCTTGTGTCTTACGTGTTAGGGCCGCTGCACACATTATATAATTACAAGTAGTGTTGAGTTACTCATACATGAGGCACCTCAAATGTCACACTCACTTTGTTAGATTGTCACAACACTTCACATCGTAAAGATGTCCCACTTCAATGCTCATGTCCGACTGATAGCGCCGAACCGAGCGAATCATGCGAGTGAGGCGAAATAGATGATAGCGTAGCATAAACAACGTAGCGAGTAACTCAGAGTGTGAGTGAGACAAAAGAGTGCCGTCCGTTCCGTACAGTGTGATACGCTGACAGGAGAGCGAGGTGTAAGCTCCGCGCAGTACCTCGCCTCATTTGAGGTAGGACATTGTACCACCATATCTTTTTTAAAAGGAGTTACTCCCTCAAACTCTTTTTAATTTCATGTCCTGCCCAACACTTATAACAAGGCTGATTACGGTCTCCCCTTGATCAATAATTATAAGAAACTGTCCTTGCAGGAGTAGTTATCATATCAAATATGCAATAACGGAGGTTTAGGTTTTTTACCCTTTTGCTTTGCTTTGCTTACGAAAAAATTCAAGGAAAATTTAAATAGACCTCTGAAAACGTACAAACAGTGATATTAAACTTTATGACGTCATCGCGTTGATTTAAAGCTCGAAAATATGTTTGGGAGAGCAGATTTATTAAAAGTATAAAAAGTTGGTTAACTCAATTTAGATGAAACTGCCACACATGGTGGCAGGCCCCGCACTCCACCTGGCTCCCGGCGCATCGCTCCTATTTGCAGCTGCGATCTTACGCTTGACTGACTTGATTGCACGCTCGGATATTCTTGCCTCACGTATAATACGTATAAGCATGAAACCACTATTTCATTGTTCTTCTTGCTTTTTCGCCATATAACTTTGCGATTTAGAACTGTCATGCCCAAATACTTAGAGACGAGAAATTCAGCGTAACTAAAACTAACTCGGTCTATATTCGACATTGCCTAAGTGATAGCGCAATTTGTCTGACTATGAAATGCTAGCTAAGCTCTTATCAACTTGATACCAAAAACGCCGCAGCATCGTAAAAATAACCATACGCAAAATCGCTAAGGCAATGTTGAATAGAGGCCCTGGGTGAAATCAATACCAGTGGCCCTAACATGAATGTCACAGGGACAAATTATCTCTTCGTACGTACTCTCAGTCTGGTATCGAATAATAAAATAAAGTTAATTTCAAAAACTAAAGCCCGACTAGCGACACACCCTTAAAATTCTTATATAGCTTATGATTACGGCACTCGCACGTTTTCCACGAATCATATGATTTAGACCCCATGTATTAAAATCGGTCCCGTACTTCAGCAGCTAAAATAGAACATCCGATGTTTGGTCACATATAGATAGACACATATACCTACTACTAAAGGACTACATAGACTTTTAAACTCTATACTCTCCTTATGACTTCGCGCAGTCGGTTAAAAAAGGAATGTCCTGAGAGATAAGATGGTGATAACTAATCCTTTTGTGTTTTACGCTAGGGCTAAATATATACTCGTATAAGTAATATCTGCCCCATTCTAGACTACAGAGTACACCGTAGAACAAATAGGCGTCAAGTACGATTTTGATATTTCTTGCACCACTAGGTAGTATCTGTCTTTACAGTAAAAGTACCTACTTTATGGAGACAGCGCAAAAATTAAAAGACATTATAAAACCCTGTTACATTACAATTTCAAATATGTGTAAGTATATTGTACCTACACGAGTATATGTAGAAGTCCTACGCTAAAATTGTAATTTACATTTTGTAAGTACCTACTTTTAAAATGTTGCGTCCACTTTTTCTTGTTGTGCTCACCGACTTACTGGAAAATGCACTGTGTCGTGATTTTCTAACTTGCGCAGCGGCTGATCAGCGACACATTCAAATTGAGATCGAATGGCTTTACTCTTATAGTCTAAATCAATAGTTTCGTTTATCCGCTGATCAGCCGCTGCGCATGCTAGAGAATCGCAGCACTGCGCGCGAAACTCAAAAGGAAGGAATTTTCGCATTATCCATGAAACTCCTTAATCCCTACAATGAATGAATTGAGTCTTTTGTATCCGAACGAAGACGTGATTTACGTTACAATTGAGGTGATATAAGGTACAATGAAGCTGATCTGAACTTACATTACTGGCACGTTGTCAAGATTGTTTTCTGAACATAATCCTTAAATAAACCTTGTTTTTATCTGAACGGCAAGCATGACCTTCATTATGATTCATTGTTCAAGGATATGTAAACAGGTTTTTTTTATTTGGTAACCTTATAACTTTGTTTAAGTACTTAGTATAAAATAGACGAAGTATGAGACGGTATCAAGCTTTTCATGCATGCAAGTCACAACTTTACTAGCCGCATTGCGGTTATAGTGAAAAGGAACCTTGATGATTTAATAATTTTAAATAGTATAAAACATTACATCGCGTGCACCAAGAATTTAGGTACAAATTAGTTAGAAAATTCTACTAAAAGGCTACCCCCGCGTAGCCTGCGGCCATACAAAGATTGACACTTCAGTGTATTGGCCAAGTACGTATTTGGTAACATGCGTCAAAAGGCTCTCTAACACTAGTGCCGACGAAAGAGATAGTCAGAGAGATAAGATGGTTTAATTTATCGTTGTGGTGGTACTTGCGCGCGAAGCGCTCCGTGCCGAACCAAAAACTCTTCTATGGTATGACGTTAGCATAGCACTAAATAGTTACTTACCCGTCTGCATAACCACAAAACGAAAAAAAAGAAATTGATCCTGCCGTGCACGTGGGGTCGATATAGAAATAGCAGTCGGTGATTCTCCATGAAATCCTATAATAGCTATTTGAAGTCACTGACTGCTATTTCCATATCAAACCAACGGCAGGCGCGGATCCAGCCCTCAAAAAAGGTTGTAGGCACACCCACCCGAAAATCGGCCAGGTGCGAGTCGGAGTATGAACTCGCTCATGATCAATATAGGGCATTCCTACAAAGGACGTCACAAGTGTATTAATTAGGGTTGTAGGCATGCCCATCGTGCCCACAACGCTGGATCCGCGCTTGCCCCACAGGTAGAATACAAGTAGGTGGTATGAAGTTTTCACCAGGATGCAATGCAGTTAGAATTATGGTACCTATGTTCTACAAAAATCGAGATAAGGTTCCGATTTTGATCAAAATGTTACTTGACTCACGTGTGAATTTAAAGTATCCATTTCTTGATACTGTAACAAACAATATGCGTGCACATTGTGACAAAGCAGAATCGATAAAGAGGCGGTGACACTCAGCTTGCCAACAACTGGATTCTCTAGCTATTTTATGGCAACCTGTATTTATCTACTAGAGCTATGGCTGTAATATTTCATTTTTATGGACTTTTTGTTTCACGATTTATCTTGTTGGTTACGCAAACTTTTTATACCCCCCAATATTGCTAACTGAATGACCTTGCGGCATGGGTCTATTAATAATGTGTCTAATAAGTATTATTATGCGTTTTTCTGGATGTTATATTTAGCTAATATTTGAGATTATTATAATTTTAACAGTTTCTATGCGTACTGTTATTTCGGCAATAAAATCGCGTCAACATGGGATATTAATTTTCCCTTTGGCTCCCAATTTGTATATAATGAACTCACTACAAAAAAAGATGTAGCAATTTTAGTATGAAGGTGATACTGAAGACCGGTGGCACTCTGCGCGTACGTCGTCGTGGGCACAGCTATCTATCAATAAAAGTGATACATATTATTATTATTATTATTATTATTTATTTATTTCAGATAATAAGAATCCATATTATGTGTTAGTTATACAATTAAAGCCTTATGATCTATTGTTAGTGACATTTACCGATACAGAATTACAAATTTAAAGATTAATTATTTAAAATTGAAAATTGAAAACATTATTACAATAATACAAAAATATAACTACTTATTATTAAAAATAACCGGTCTGGAACCCTTATGAACAGAGTTCCAGTGCCGTACAACAGGGCAGTCCACTTTTTCAATAATGGTGTTGAGGAGGCTGTTCGGGCTGTCCCGCACGCGCCGCATGAGGGAGGAGACTCTTTTGCGCACGATGGCTTGAAAGCTGTCAATGCGAGCCTCTGCACACATACCAGATGCACTACATCGGCGGGGCAGCCCCAACAACATCCTCAAACCATTGTTATACTGGACGCGTAGGGCATTGAGAGATCTGCGAGTACACCCGATCCACAGGCTGCACGTATAAAAGGTCTGGCAATATGCTTTAAAAAGTGTTTTATCCTCGAACTTATTAATTTTTAATTACGAGAAGTGTGAAGCTAGCTTCTCATAGAAAAGGCGTGACGATTTCCACCCCTTAAATGTTAATCGATTTTGACCAATTTTTGATAGGTTGTCAATCAGAACGAAATCTAAGGTCTAATACGTTTTTGTTTTCTCACTGCCGTTTCAGTATTCTCATACAAAACTAATTTCGTTGATTATTTGACTTTGTTGATCTTTGTCAATATTCAAAAAACGTATAGACCTAGATTTTGTACTGACTGACAACCTGTCAAAAATTGGTCATAGTTGGTTAACGTTTAAGGGGTGGAAATCGCCTTTTGTATGAAAAGGGTGATTTTTGCCGTTGGTTCAGTCTCCTTTAAGGTACAATTTTGTCCGCAGGTGCTTTCTGGGCTGTACGTGGGCAACTACCGGGACTCGAAGGACCCCGTGCAGCTCGACCGGCACAAAATCACGCACATTCTGTCCATACACGATGCAGCGCGTCGATTGCACTCAGTAAGTACAACCATACAGATTTATTACAATTTCAAACTCTTACATACTTAAAGCATTGTCTTTGTCCTGAAATCTTAACTGTATTTGTAACGTAGGCAAGTTTGTTTTTGCAACTTCAGGTTTCAGTGAGATAAGAGTTTGGGAAAGTAAGACGATATACTTAGCGTTCCGCTGGACTGGAGTAAGAAATATGTCAATGAATCGTTCGGCACTGAAGTACATGCAGCGGTTTGCTACGACGCGACAAAAATGTTTGACGTATAGAAACAACTCGGTCAAGTGAGAGTATGACTCGCGGGCCGAGTCCCGTACTTACCTATGAAAAACAGACAGTACCTTGTAGGCACGGAAAATTAAAAACTAAAAAAAATACCGAGTAACCGTTTAAACCTACCTATTAAAATAAGTCAAAAAATAACTTTCGCAAGCTCCTATCTCTTTGCAACCGCCCAGTGTGATACGACTTTGCAAAGGTTATTCCGTTAAACTATTATTTTATAATGTAACTAGAAATTTACAGTTTACGGACTTTTTCCTTTACTTGCTTACAAGACATTACTTCGTTTCATGATTCTAGGTCAACGGGAAGTACCCTATAGGTTTTGATTCCCTTGCGAGTATCAAAATATGTGACATAAGCGGCCGTATCTTTTGATTGCGGTGACAAAGAAGGTTGATATTTTAACAGCTCCAGGAGATTGCAGATTTGAGTATTTGATATTCATTTCAACTTGATACTAACTATACTCCATGCCTTCTTGAGAAAAAGGTCTTGACACACAGACAGACGGACAAAGAAGGTTCCTTTTTTCCTTTTGTGGTACGGAACCCTAAAAATTATAAAACTGGTTTGTGCTATGGCTTGTATAGTCGACTTGTAGCGGGGTGCTAGAGAGTTATACAATACACTGCTGCAAGTATAATAAGAAAGCAACAAGCTGAGCAACAGACGACTCGCAATAATGTCATGCTATGTGCTGGAGAAATGAAATGCCTGTGATTCCCGATTCTTTATTTTTAATATAATCTTATGAATCGCGTCCATTCGACAAACTACTTTGCCTTGCTGTTAACTCCTGAATATGCTCGACTGTTATGCTTTGAAAATGTTGAAGTAAAGAAAATATTATGCATCATATTATTACCCGCGGCGGCATTTTATGGACGAATACGAAAAAATCTTCCTAAACACAAAAATATGTACATACTTGATAAATCCGGCAAAGTTTCGACAACCCTACAGCATCCCAATCGCAGGTAACTTTCTATTAAAATTGAATATTCAGCAGTTTGTCAGCTACATGGTGTTCCGTTATAGCTCGATGAATAGGGAATTGAGATGTCGGAACCGAGGCTGTGTGGATAATTGGCCAAGTAATTTGGCACTTGGGCCCGAGTTAGAATGGCAGGCTTTAAACATGCTGCATTGGTTAGTTAAGATTTACCTTGAGATTCTGACAGCGAATAATGGACCATATTGACTATACAGTGCAACGTAACATAACTTAAATCGGGAACTAAACGTAGGGTGGTCGCCCGCGAAGACTTTTAGCAGCGATGCAGTCGCGCGTTTCGTATCGCTGTCACTTTTACTCTTTAACTTGTAATGGCGTGTTTACACTGGGTTGATAGGTCGCCTTCGCTTGCTCGTCGAAGACGGCAACCTACCTGATGGAAACAGTAGGTAAGTCATCTGTCGACTGTAGTTTGCAGTCAGAGTGGACCGAGTCGTAGACTGTTAACACTGTCGAACGACGGCAGTCGACTCGGTGTAAACAAAGCTTCAACTGCGTCGCATTCGATAAGCCGAAGTCGTTTGCCGAATTTGACCGTCGACACAGTGTAAACAGGCCATACAAGTGACAGCGATACGAAAAGCGCGAGAGGTTTTTGCAGCTCTGCAGTCGCGCGTTTTGCCTTTGTGGGCGACCATCCTTGGTATTTATAAGGTGTTTTTAAATAGCATTTTTATAACAAGCTTTTTTGCTCACTGCACTTTAATATTGCAATAAAATGCGTACACAAAATTTCGCGGCTGTGCTAACAGCACCATTGAAGAGTTCCTTTATCTGGAGCTAACCCTGGATGTCGATTCAGGTCATGATTACCATTAAAATGCATTGTTATCGGAACTGAACCAATATGTAAAAATTCAGCTTCGTAGGATAAGAGGAAGTGATTCTAATTAACCTTGCAAGATTTGACCCGAACATACATACAAACATTGCCACGTTACAGTGGCGCAGCCTACCTACAAGCCGATTCCTGACGGCTTTACCAAGCTAGAAAGTTACGGCTGGCTGTCAGTGAAATTCATGTTACTCTAACTATATGTCAAACTCGCACGTACGGTTCTAACTCTTCCGGCTTCCCTTAGGAAATATTTGACGCTTCGCCACTGCCACGTTACAAAGACTTTACAAAGACGTTACAAAGACTTTATAAGACAATTTTAACTTACTTAATCCGAAACAAGTCTTTCAAATGTATTATTTCTCAGTATCTATAAAATGATAGTTAGTATGTTTTCTTATGTGTACACTTGTGGCTATGCTAACAAAATACGGTGAGCTTATCTACGTCGGTTCAAACTGCTCCGTGAAAGGCTAATAACCTGGGTCCCCTAGGAGCTTCGTGTGACCTTGAGCTGCATCTTAAAATAGATCAAATATATAATTTCGCCGCACCGCCGTAATGGGTCTCACGTGGGCCGTCTATGAGTTTTACTAATTTAGTTTAGGACTTTATGTTACTACCGAGTATAACCATTTATTATACCCATTTTTTAGAAATTTGTAGGTAAAGAAACGTAGCCGAAAATGTCGGTCTCAATCAACAAACTAAGGCATAAACTGATTGTTAAGATTATTTATTTATATAATATATTCAATGGAGTCCAATTTGACGCTTATATCATTTTATTCAATTTGCCGTTGCTATGATTATTTAAATAATAATTTGTAACTTATAACTATTATTCCTCTGCTGCACTGGGAGTGAAGAAATAGCATAGAATGCATGCTGATGCTTATCATCCTGGCATGCCGTAAAAGTCGACTAAGGGACGGGTCCACTCCAACATGGTGGACTATCTGTATAGGCGATGGGCTGATCACCTGTCACCATACGGTGCATCATACCATCTTAGGACTAATTAATCGAACGTGGCCACAAGTAGTCTTGTGGCTCTGCCCACCCCATTAGGGATTTCGGGCGTGATGCTATGTATGTATGTAACTATTAAATTAAAATATCGTTATCGTGGTTATTTATTTTAAAATGTTGTTATCGTAACGTAACCGAAAGCGTAATGATAATTTCAGGAACTGGCAATTTAATCCTCAAAGATAGAAACAATTTGAATAATTTCGGTTGTTCAATTTGGCGTTCGTGGCTGAGAGTACTTGTTAGTGATGAATCGCATTAGGCTGCGTCGAGACGTAGACGTTTGAGGCACGGTCACATTGCGGGCGTGCAGCACCGCGGCCCGGGCTTTCTCACTCACACAAATGCCATACAACATAATGGCGTCGCACCGTTCTCACGCGACGCTCGAAATGTGGCCGGCCTTTATTGAAATCCTATTGTGACAGCGAGAGCGGAAGGGCATCATTAAGTCGTTTCAGTCCCATCTAGCGCAACCCCGCCTCATCGCATTGACGTTTTGAATATTTCAAATACAATTACAGGCAAATATCCATTACTTTTTACTTTAGAATTTATTTAAATGAGTGAAATGATCAAAAATAGCAGGCAGGCTGCTGGAACTTTTCAACCGACCAAAAGAGGAAGAAGTTCTCTGTTCGGGTTTGTTTTATTTTTTTAATGTTTGTTACCTCAGAACTCTGTCATTTATAAACTGATTTGAGAAAATATATTTTTAATCGATAGGGTATATCTCCATTGTGGTCCCGTTGTAGTCAAAGTTGTGGATGAGAGGATCAATGAGGAATCTATGGAAATCTTCAAATATTATAGGCACGCATATAGCAAATTTAGTATTGTCTGTAATAACTCAAGCAGTTACGTTCCAAAAGCATTGGAATTGTTGATGAAGACCATAGATGATCACAGGAACTCCTAAGTAAATGATAAGTATTTCAAGGGTGGCGATTAGATTTCTGTAAAAGGTTCGCAAGCAACTTATGTTCATGAAAATACATGTGGTAAAAGAGAACCGGTGGTGTAGAACACTCCTCAACGATTGACATCATAGCACCTTGAATAGCAACATATTGTAAATGTTGATGTGCAATTGGCATTATGCTATTGTTACTTGATGTAGTAAATGTGTCGTTAAATTACATGATAGTAATCAAAAAGTGAAAAAAAAAAAACTTACTTTTCAAAGGCTATTTCAATTCGGTTTTTTATTATTAATATTATAATCTTATAGAAACCGAAGGACACTTAATGCGCCCACAAACATGCATGACACAAAGATAAGATAGACCGTCTTATCTCTAAGTGCGTTTCTCTCACACTAGTTCCGACGAAAGAGATACCTAGTCATAGAGATAAACGATTATAATTTATCTTTGTGGCATGCATGTTAGGGCCGCAGCAGCGTTGAAACAAATTGTCAAAGCTCTTTTAAAAATCTAGAATCACCAAGTTATCTATGTATCAATAAAGTACCGTGACTCACTTTTAGACAACGCACGTTTGGAATTTGGTGGAGACATTCCTCGAGTACCCTAGAGGTGCACTAAGGAGGGCTTTTTTGAAATTCTATCCCTTAAGGGGTGGAATGGGTTGATAAACTTGTATGGAAAATAACGCGGGCGAAGCTGTGCAGTATAAAGAATAGTTACAGCAGCACGTATAAAGCGTGTTCATTTTATAATCACCTAAGCCGTATTCAGTGAATTCTGTCAAAACTTAGCTATAACACGTCCATTAATCAGACTTAACATACCTAAACTAAATGGTTACCGTGTCAACTAAAAGCAGAATGCTGTGAAGCGTGGCGTTACTTAATGAGTGGCCACTAACCGACCCTCTTTTGCCCTAATTTGCGTGCGTTGACTCGAAAAATTAACTCATAGTTTCTTTATGAGTGTTGAAGCCATTTTCACCCAACTGTAGTGAAGCAAAAAGGAGGGTTATGGTTTTCGCGAGTGTGTATGTATGTACGTATGTGATTATGTATGTATGCAATCACTCCATTCGCTATCACCTAGAGCAAAAACTTCTACTTATTATACTTATTTGACGACGCGGTTAGCCTAGTTGGGAGTAACCCTGCCTCCGAAGCTAGCGTCCCGGGTTCGATCCCCGGTAAGGGCAAATATTTGTGTGATAAGCACGAATGTTTGTTCCTGAGGCTTGGATGTTTCCTATGTATTTAAGTATTTATTTATCTATATAAGTATGTATATCGTCGTCTAGTACCCATAACACAAGCCTTTAGAGCTTACTTTGGGACTAGATCGATTTGTGTAAAGATTGTCCCCTGATTTATTATTATTATTATTATAACTGAAATCCAATACAGCAGATACTAGAAGGCATGCTATTTCTCGATATTTTTCCATCAATGCATTATTAGTATCAAATAAAAGGGTTTAATGAGAGCATTCCAAAAATATACCTTATAACATGTTGGTATTTATAAGTACAAATATGCGAAATAGCTTTTGTTTCCGATAGGATGCTTTTTACCCCAGAAAATTTCACAGTTCCCGGAGGAATTGCGGTAAGTAAACGAATTCAACACGGACGAATTCGCAAGCAAATTCTTTAACATAAATATACAGTCTTGGTAACAAGAACTACTATTGCAATAGTACTTTCATTACCTTTTCTAGTATTTCTCGTCAAGACCTTATACAGGTCAGATTGCGGGCGCGGCAGGGGCTTGCCACGACCGCAGCGCTGTATGTGTGATGGCTGTTACGAATTCCAGTAGATGACAACAGATGGCATCACGCTGAGGTCGCACCGTGCTTCTGCTGCGCCCAAAATGTGACAGGGCCTTTACGATAGACAAACGCTTTTTCTTACACACGTTTCTGTACCTATAACTTTTTTGCTTAGGTATTACACTTAGCACGAAAACACTTTTCTGGGCGTTTACTACGAAGCGTTTTGTCAGGATTACATTACGAGGGAAAGTTTCCTTTATTAATGTATCAAGTTTATCTACACAAATAGCGCCACTAAAATTGGACTGACACAGTCCAACCGACCTTTGAATGTGTGTAACTGTGTCTCCCTAGTGTGCGTATAGTGCAGAATTGATAACGTGTAAAGGAGAGGTAGAGAGGTGAAACGTGTAGGCACTTCTTGATAGCTGTAGCCTTCTAATGAGAGCTTTTCCATGATTGTGTGGGTATATAGATATGCTTGAAATATTGAGTCACATTATTGACAATGTCCAGCGGTTAACGCGTGGAAACAGTATTTGTTCGTCATTATTAACTGATGAGCAACGCAAAGCTCAAATAGACATTAAAAGTAGTGTTCAAATTGTAAATAACAGCAACACAAGGATTATTTCTCAACTAGCTTGTACATACTTAATCTGCTAACGTCAGCATCTTTTAATTTTTACTATTTCGTTGCGGTTTTGTTAACAAATTTTCGAATCGTTTTATAAAAAGTTAAAATGGTTTTTAATAAATAAAGAAAAAATGTTCGTGTAGTTTCTTTATTAACACAATTATGTTTGAAAAGTACGTAGGTATATCTGTTGGAAAATCTGTTAGCAAAATCGTAACGAAATGGTAAAATTAAAAATTGCTAAAGTAAGTACGTTAGCTATCTAAGTACAAATTTTTTGAGAAATACTCAAGACGCGTTGGACCCTAGTTACACCTGATGGGTAAATACTTAACACCTTATTGGTGGTCCACGCTTACCCTTCAAATATCATATTGACTAATTGACTATGTTTAGTTATTTCAGACCAGAATATTTCAGTGAATTTCATGAAAGAAGCGTCGCTCCATTGCTCTCTATTAAAGCAAATTGTTTCTTGTGACGTCGCCATTTCTTTTAAACACTTTAATAAAATTTCTAGAGGTCGTTTAACTTAATTATGAAAGCTTTTTACTAAGCAGTCTAACTAATTCTCCACTGATAAGTTTTCGTTTTTGTAAAAATATTTAGAAAGGGAACGAGTAGCAATTAAAATTAGGCACCTACATCTTTAAGGCGCAGGTTTTAAATGATTATAATTATATTAATAACTAGCTTTAGCCCGCGACTTTGTTCGAGTGGAATTCGGTTATAGTTATTCCCTCGGGAACTTTGTAACTTTCCGGTATAAAAAGTATCCTATGTTAGTTCTAATACCTTCAAGAATATCTGTACAAAGTTTCAGGATGATCAGTTAAGTAGTTTTCGCGTGTAAGCGTAACAAACAAACTTACATTCGCATAATATCGGTTCTTTATCGATTAAAATTAATGTACGTCTTAATATTATTATTGTACTTCCGAAAAGGGCAAACTGTTGATACAAATTACTTTATGACATCTTATAACAATGTACACGGTTTTGACAATAAATGGTTATCTTATCTTATCTTAACTTATCTTTTATAATATTATTAGGATTACAATAGTAGTTTATGCAACGGTTGCATAATGATAGGCCTTAAAACACTAGTGCGGTTTTCATGAAACGAGCCGATAGGCGAGTTTCATAATAAGATCGCACGTGTGTTTTAAGGCCAAATTATGCAGAGTTGCATACATAACTTTATCTACACACATATTATAAATCCTCCATGATGGGTTCAGAAACAATATTTTCTGGCAACAAGTTATTTGTTGCAATCGTGGCTGCATATTTCCGATATCCGGCGCATTTTCACATCACACACACTCCGAGAAGACTACTTACTATTCATATTTTCAACTAAAATGTAAATGACAAACAACTGTTTCTATTCAATTCAACAACAATTCTACTTTCGTTCAGCAAAACACCAACATGGCGGCAATTCGATCCTCCGTCAAGACCATTTTTTTTTAATCATAGACAAGTGAATGAAGTCTCTATTCTCATGTCACTCGAGATCAAATGTCGTTCGGTTTATATTAAAAAAAACATACTGAATTAATGTTTCGTATTGCAACGCTCCTCCTTGTCTGAGGCACCAAAATGCTACAATCTATCCTACTATACTTAAATATCCTGGGTCTGGAGCTCTAACAGCAACAAACCGCCTAATATTCTATATAAATTTACTGAACCTAGCCTAATCTAATTGAATACTAGCCGGAGAACCGAACTCTAAGCCTAAGTAAACTAGCTACCGAACCTGACTAAATTATTTGGATATATTTACTATAATGCCTTATCTACAGATTATTTAACTTAATTAAACTACTGAAGTTTGGCTGAGTTTTGATTGAAAGGTTGGCCTATGATCATTCTAGTGTGTATAAAGTAGGACCCCAAGTTATGAACCGTGGACAGTATCCCAAATTCTTTTTATGGAGAATATTATGGCTTCTAATTACTAACAAATTTCCTACCTGTTCTCTACCTATCAATAGTTACAATAATAGATTATAATACTATGAGAATTCTATCCTAGCTCTATCATTCTAAAGGCAGCTATATTAATCAGGGACAATATCACTATGATTTTCCTAGTTACTTAAACCTATTTCAGTACAAGTTAAAGTTTTAAGTTGATTTGACCGTTGGCAAGATCGGTAAGTATGTATGAGCCCTTATGAAGATTTCTAAATTAATTATATGAGACAATCAGTATTTTAATTAAAGGATAAGTTGTGATTGCTTTCAAATAGTCAATTTAACAGTACAGATTGATTTTAAAGTTTAAATTATGTCGAAACATTGTATGGATACTTTCCACAAAATAGTTTAGCGACTGATTGCCAGAGTGCCTCCTTACTCTAAGGAGCAAAGAGTTCTTTTCCTAACTATTCCCCAACCATGCGGCCAGTTAAGAGTTGAAGGAATTTGGATATTACTGTATATGAAAGTAAGTATAACTAAGTCAAGGATATTCAACTCTTGGTTGAAATGGGTACTTTCTATGTTGATTCTCTTATAAAACCAATCCAAATCCGTCCAATTCCTGGATAGGGTAAGGCCAAAGTATTTGTATTTTATATACAATTTAGATCATAGTATTTAATCATCTTTAAATTCAACTTTTAATAACACTTGTTACCGAGTCAATTTTTCAATTCTTTAAGTACAAGTTCTGGTGTTCAGAACTAAAGGTAATTAACTACTAGACTATATTATATGTCTAGATATTTTTTCTTACTTTTCATATCTTTCTTATAGTTTCAAAATAAATTTATATTTAATTGTTTACAAGTAGGTCACCGACTCATTACTTGCTTAATTTTGCATCTACCAGCGCTTCCCAAACCTCTATCTGCTGAGAAGAAGCGCCGCAAGAAACTCAGCAGTTTGTCCTTTAGATATTTAACTATAAGCAATCACAACGTCCATGATTTAAGACATCATAATTATATTTAGGTTCGTAGAGATAAGCATAGATATATTATGCAAAATCTGGATTCTTAGGACCTTTGTTAGGTTTAAATATATTCTCAGTCCATATTTTTAAGACTAGAATTTACTTCAATTTTCTAGAAGTTTGTTTTGTAATGAAAACAGAGCCTCTTTAAGCTAGATCAGACTTTATAGCTGACGAACAAAATGTATTATATTTACAGATTGATTTCAATTTCTTATTGAATATAGGTTTGTTTGTATGACAATAAAGCTGTGGTTTTCTAGCTTGATTGTTTCAATGATTATTCCAATCGATACTTTGAAGATGTGACATTGCCATTCTTTTCGTTGGGCAAGAGGCCACTGGCTTGCTATATGCTTCGCCCAGCATCATTGAGAACGATCATCTAATTGTTTTACAATATTTGTTTATTAGTTAGACACTGAAATCAATCTTTGTAAATGGTATTTTCAATATTAACACATAGTAGTTACAGAGAGGCACTTATTTTTGATCACAAACAACTTCGATAATTTTCAATAAGTTATAAAGCACTGAGGATATATTAAACACAACACTTATGACGTATTTTCCAAGCTCTGGAAGGTAAAACTAGTTAAGGCTGAAACAAAGGGGTTAAATAGGCCCTAACATGTATGCGAACCTAAACTTCTGTGATGACTCAAAACTGGAGATCAGATCTCACATTTAAAATCTAAATTCGTGATGTGTACTGAAAGGTCCTTACGGTGCAATAAGGAATCCTTCTAATGAACTAAACCAGTTGAGATGCGTCTGTCTCGTGAATACCTAACAGTAGCCCTGGACGCATAAAGTTTTTGGTCTATAATTCAGTGGGAAGGAAACGAATTACAGACCCCTACTATTTTCGTGTATATATAAATATATAGATAAGAGGAACTGTCTCTAGTCCACGCAGAACACCAGACTCTGGATCAGATCACTTGCTAGACCCTCACTGCTCCGAATGAACACGTGTCCTAGGCACAGTGAGTCTAAGATCAACAGCCCTCCGCCGGCCAGGATATAAGTTGATTGGTCGCTGACTCAAGCAAACCCCTATCTCTGAAATTCCCTGAGCTTCGTAATCTCCATTTAGGTATCCACTCAGAAAACCCGCCCACTTTCAGGCGCACTCACCGGACTTCGAGATAATGCACATTTTAATTACCCAAATGATAACTACTGAAAGCTAATTCTAATTAATTTACATATGTAATTATTTTACAGAAAACCCCCCCTTTTAATCACAAAGGAATTTAATAAACTATCCACAGCAAACAATTAAATAATAAATAAAATATCACTGGAAATTAATCCTTACATTTTAGAATTAAACGTATCGTGCCTCGAAATACGGTGGTCCCAGTAATGGAGAGAACTTCGACAGTTGCCGCGCGCAAAAGTCAAAAGAATCCCGATTTCAAGCGTCCCTACTATTTATTCCAACCCGGTTCACAGTACGCGCGGCTATCACAGCTAGCCAGGTTAAATTGGAGTTCCCTCCAAATTATCCTCCCAAGCTACAATAAACCTTATTATGTCTTATTAGAAGTTAGATTCGTAATTGCATAAATCATCCCTTTTTTCCATACCAATATTGCGTAATAAATATTATTAACTAACTACTCAATGGGAAACGAACCTAATTCTATACAAGTTAAGATTCATATTTGTTTGATGTTATATTGCACTATTAGGTAAACACGTCATCCTGTGTTGCCACTTTTTGAGGTCATAGAATGGCTTTGTGGAAAAAGATTTATGAAGCTGTTATGCCTAAGAGAATTAAACAAATTAAAAGTGCATTCTTATATTATTGTCGAATTAAATCTATATATTAATATTTCATAATTTAATTAATGTTTTAATAAATTTGTGTATGAGCCGGTAGGCAGTTTATTAACAAACTATCGGCACAGTATCAATAACTGTTTAATATCTATGGATACTAGAATAGAGACCCACTTGAGTTTTGACAGCTGTTCCAAATTTAATCTCATTTCTTTACTAAAAACGATAAAGAAATAACATTGCAGCACTGGTTTTTCCTAATTGGTTGTCAAAATGGTGGTCATTTCCTATGGTTTTTGATTAAACAATGGAGGTTTTATGATATGGGTGTAGATAAAATATATTGTTATACTGCTTACTGCATAGGTTGATATTTTAAGTATCGACTCATTCCTTTTGAAATTGGAGCGCCTTCATTATGTTGTCCATTAAGTCCATTAGAAATATTTTAAGGGAGTTCGTCTGATCTCGACCAAGTTAAAAGCATTTTGACAGGGCCTTTATGTCCACAAGCTTCGTAACAAACCATTAGCTAGGTTTAGCATGACAAATACCATTGATACTTGAATTTACTTATATCTTCAAGTATATATTTTTATACTTTTTCACAAATGGAATACTTGATCATTCAAAAAGCTGAATCCTTACTAACATTATGAATGAAAAAACTGTGTTTGTTTGTACGTTCGTTTTTCACATCAAAACAAGGCAATGGATTTACGAGATTTTATGCACAGCGATAAATGGACGGTCGGAAACTGATAATAATAATAATAATCAGGGGACAATCTTTACACAAATCGATCTAGTCCCAAAGTAAGCTCTAAAGGCTTGTGTTATGGGCACTAGACGACGATATACATACTTATATAGAGAAGTAAATACTTAAATACATAGGATACATCCAAGACTCAGGAACAAACATTCGTGCTCATCACACAAATATTTGTCCTTACCGGGGATCGAACCCGGGACGCTAGCGTCGGAGGCAGGGTCACTACCAACTAGGCTAACCGCGTCGTCATCGTAATGGGTAAATACTTTTATTTCCGTTAAATACACTGTTACCGAATAACGATAAACCAATTCCAAGCAAATTTGATGTCTTTCCAATAAACTGTGTCAAGACCGCCTACTACAAAAATAGCATCTATGTGATGGCTGCTATAGTAGTTTATGCAACGGTTGCATAATGATAGGCCTTAAAACACCAGTGCGGTTTTCATGAAACGAGCCGATAGGCGAGTTTCATAATAAGATCGCACGTGTGTTTTAAGGCCAAATTATGCAGAGTTGCATACATAACTTTACCTACACACATATTATAAATCCTCCATGATGGGTTCAGAAACAATATTTTCTGGCAACAAGTTATTTGTTGCAATCGTGGCTGCATATTTCCGATATCCGGCGCATTTTCACATCACACACACTCCGAGAAGACTACTTACTATACATATTTTCAACTAAAATGTAAATTACGAACAACTTTTTCTATTCAATTCAACAACAATTCTACTTTCGTTCAGCAAAACGTCAACATGGCGGCAATTCGACCATCCGTCAAGACTATTTTTTTTTTAAATAATAGATAAACGGATGAAGTCTCTATTCTCACGTCACTTGAGATCAAATATTGTGCAGTTTATATTAAAAAAACATACTGAATTGACGTTTCGTATCAATAACTGTTTTAATATCTATGGATACTAGAATACAGACCCACTTGAGTTTTGACAGCTGTTCCAAATTTAATCTCATTTCTTTACTAAAAACGACAAAGAAGTCATGTTATTTCTTTATCGCAGCACTGGTTTTTCCTAATTGGTTGTCAAAATGGTGGTCATTTCATACGGTTTTTGATTAACCAATGGAGGTTTTATGATATGGGTGTAGACAAAAATATTTAAAAGGCTACCGAATAATGTAAAACAACTATTGTTGAAAGCATCATTTTATTAACATATTTAAAAAACAAAATATTTTATAATGAAAGTGAATTTTTAAATTGTAATGATGAATATGTACTATAAGTAATGTAATGTAATTTAATGTATAATTTAATTTAATTTACTTATAATGTACTTAATCCTATTTAGCTAAGAACTAATTCATAAGAAAATTAATTATTGCACGCCTGACAGGCCATTTATAATAGCGCTTTTACAAAACACCTACGTACTTTATACCTATAAAAACCGGACAAGTGCGAGTTAAACTCGCGTGGAGACGGTTCCGTTCCGTACGTGATTATCTGATATTTACTAGGTTACCTTAAATACCATAGACTTCTTATACGTTTTCCTGTAATCTATAGGCAAAGATCTATTTTCTGTATTTTTTTCAAAATGTTAGCCCCAGTAGTTTCGGAAATAAGGGGGGGGAAATGGTCATTTTTCGCCTATTTTCCTGAATAACTTCTAAACTATTTTACTTAAAATTCAAAAGAAAATACATTTAAGATCCTCACAGTAAGCCCTTTCATTGGATATGTCACACGATATAGGTGGCATAACTTTTTTTTTAATTTTCTAGTTTACCCCCAAAAAGTGGCCCCTATGTTTAAAATTCATATATTTACGTCACGCGTGCGTGTTGCGGTCACCAACTTACATATGAATACCAAATTTTAACTCAATCGGTCCAGTAATTTCGGAGCAAATTGGCTGTGACAGACGGACAGACAGACAGACATACAGACAGACAGACACACGAGTGATCCTATAAGAGTTCCTTTTTCCTTTTGAGGTACGGAACCCTAAAAAGCAATAAATGAGTTTGAGTTTGCGCGGACGAAGTCGCGGGAAAAAGCTCGAATCTAACTTAAAGGGGTGAACAAGAGGTTCAAGTGAATTGTTATGAATTGCTCTCAATATCACATTCAATACAACATTTATCGCTGGGTTCGATTGATGTCGACTAAACGTATAGTTACGGCCACTTCCCAGACCAATGTTTATAAATCCAGGTTGTTTTAGGCTCCTAGTTTAAAGTTCATCATCATCATCATCAGCCATAAAACATCCACTGCAGGACATAGGCCTCCCCCAAAAATAGGGGGATTTGCCATAGTCGCCACGCTTGGCAGGCGGGTTGGCGACCGCACTTGGTCGTGATAGTGCTCGAAGGACGCTGCTGCCCATCCTTCGGTTGGTCCTTCTGTCGCCTTTTACGACACCCACGGGAGGAGTTTAAAGTTGGTACAGCGTAAATAACAGCCAAAAGTAAATTTTTATGGAGGCTGTTTGCTGTAAAATTATCGGTCGGCGCAGTGGCGCAATTTGTACGATAACGGGTGGAAATTTGTAGCGATTATATCCGTCAATATATTTCCGTCCCACTCCGGCCTTATTCCATTTGTGATATAGAAACAGTATTTAAAACTTGACAACGCTTGTTTTGTAACTAGGTTTTCGTAGTATTCAGAATTGTTGAATGAAAATTGGAAAGTGATGTAGCACGTTGGAAAAATTAATTCAGCAATCAGCGAGCCGCCGGCCAGAAATTCCCGGCATCATGAATATAACATGTGGCTCTGAACGGCGTTTCCAAATGCAAATAGATTCTCACGTCTGCTTTAAAAAGCTTACGTAAGCATACCTGAGCCTACAAAATATCTGACTCCTTATAAATACCTTTAAAACAATAGAAAATCAGCTACGACAATATGATTTGAGAAACTATAATAACGCAAGTACCAAACCCATGAATATTCTAACTACTTATTAGAAAACGGTGTTTGCTTTCAGTCGGGTTGAGTGCCCATTGTCCCAGCCAAGTGTCCCGGGTCCAAGTGTAAATAAAGACTGCTATTTATTGCCGTTCAGCTGTCTCATTGTCTTTCGCACGCCCCACTGGAATTCTGTTCAACCATTATTGAAAACGAACGACAATCTATATTAACGTTTAATTTCATGCAAATTGTAGGGGTTAGCGCTTTACAATGCAAATAAACCCCAGCCCTTTGAACGTGTCTTTGATATTTATTTAACAGATTTCTGTCGTCAAAAGTACCTAGTAAAAAGTCCGCTACGAGCAATATGGGCGAATATAAAACAGACCGTCCAAAACCGACTCATAAAACATGTTTCATTAATTCAGCACAGGTCTCGTCTTGTGGTGTTTGCTTTACACTTCGTGTCAGGTCGTGTAAGTACGGTCTGTTCTACACTTCTCGTATTATAATGTACCAACATTACCAAACATTCAGAACGAATGTAACATATTATCTACAGAACATGTCCTACACTTGTGCGGGTTACTTCCCCGTGTGCGTGGTTGAAAACTGTTGCTATAGTTATATAAAGTTTGGAGGTCTTTCGCTTTTTAAACAGAGACAAACTTATCTACTTTTATTGATTTTCACCGCTCGTTGTTGGAGACAAAAAACCGGGCAAGTGCGCGAGGAGAGAGTTCCTTAGATGATTATCTGAAATTGCCTATTTTACTTTAACACCATAAACGTCTTCCTTTCCTTTGCTGTAATCTATATTCTATAGGTAAAGAACTATTTTCTGTATTTTTTTTTTCAAAATTTAAGCCTAGTATTGTCGGAGATAAGGGGGGCATGGAAAATTTTCGACTTTTTTAGGGTTCCGTACCTCAAAAGGAAAAAAACGAAACCCGTATAGGATCACTCGTGCGTCTGTCTGTCTGTCCGTCTGTCACAGCCAATTTGCTCCGAAACTACTGGACCGATTGAGCTGAAATTTAGTATACATATGTAAGTTGGTGACCGCAACACGGACGCGTGGCGTAAATATATGAATTTTAAACATGAGGCCACTTTTGGGGGGTAAATTAGAATATAAAAAAAATAAGTTATGCAATCTATATTGTGTGACATATCAAATGAAAGGGCTTATTGTGAGGACTTTAAATATATTTTCTTCTGAATTTTAAGTAAAATAGTTCCTTATTTCCGAAACTACTGGGGCTAAAAAAATACAGAAAATATTTCTTTACCTATAGATTATAGGAAAACCTATAAGAAGTCTATGGTATTTAAAGTAACCTAGTAAATTGCAGATAATCATCTACGGAACAGAACCCTCTCCACGCGAGTTTAAGATAAGATAAGATAAGATAATCATTTATTGTCAAAACCGTGTACATTTAACTCGCACTTGTTTCTAAATAACTTCAAAACTATTTATCTTAAATTTATAAGAAATAATTAAGATTCTCATAGCGAGCCCTTTCATTTGATATATTTATCACACGATATAGTTTACAAAACTTTTATTTTTTTAATTTACCCCTCAATAGTGGTCCCCATGTTTCAAATTAATTAATTTACGTCACACGTCCGTGGTGCGGTCACCGATTTACATATGTGTACCAAATTTCAACCCAATCGGTTCAGTAGTTTCGGAGAAAATTGGCTGTGACAGACGGACATACAGACCGACACACGCGTGAGCCTATAAGGGTTCCGTTTTATTACTTTTGAGGTACGGAACCCTAAAATGTGTGATATATAAGAAACCTGGACTTTACCGTCGTGTCCTCCTAACAAAGTAGTAGTTCTCACTTTTCATCTAAGTTCCAGATAAACAATGTTTCCCCCGTTACGCTGTTGCTAGCACCAATATTTTTTACGTCCTCATCCCCCAATTCCTCCCACGCTTCCTTCAGCTTTAATACAATTAAGGAAAAGGGACAGGGAGACTCACTTCGAACATAGAATGTTGCACTAGGTCTTTAGGGTCGTGATGCCGTGTGTCGCACGCAATTTGTCCATCCATTATTCGTCGGGTGGATATTGCCACGATCATACAAATCTATCCTTTCCTCATCACTTATTCAGTTCACTTGTACATCGGGTATTGTAACAATATTTGCGATGATTTGTGGCCTTTGATAATCCCTTTCAGAGTTATTTGTTTTTGTTTGTCCCCCGGACCAATTTTGTGTTCGTTTGTATTTGTACGTAAAGTCTGTTCGCCAAGAGTTTATAAATATTATGATATCGTCTCGAAATAGCGACTGTCGCTTCCCTATAGCAAACTGAGTTTCGTGGTACGAGGCACGCAGATATTTTCAAGTGCGGCGCCGCGCTGGACGGGCGGCCATATTGCCATTCCATTCTGGAATACGCTTCGAGTGTATCGTTTCGGTGTTCGTGTGTTGTTTTAGACGAAGCAATTGAACGTTTCATAATAAACGTCACCGACTCTGATTCTTCCTCCGGTTCTGAGACTTGATGATATGCCAGCAATGGCAAGCTATTCAATAATAATATTCTATAAAAAAAATATAGCTTTCTTTTAATTTTTTATTATCATCGTAAACAGTAATTAGCGGGCCGCTATTTGTAATGAGTAAAGAAGCCCTTTTTTTTTCAAATCTCAGTGACCAGACTTTAATTATATTAAATGTATCTTAACGTTGGGGTAAACCTAATAAGTTAAAAGTGACGTAGGTACTTTAGCCTAGGTGGAGTTGTTTACCCATGACTGTTGACCCTAGTTCAACAATTACGCATCCTCCCTTGGGGTCAGTTGGTGGATGATTTGTTTGCATCGGATCGTTCATTTAACCTCTAACATTGGCCACACCTGCTATAACAAAACGAATATCAAATAATTTAATACTTACTTATGCGAATATTTCTCGAATTTTATTAGTGTGTTGTAACTTTTTCAGCAGCGGTTTACTTTATTAACTAGCGGTAAGGGTAACTGTTAGCAAATGCTTAATGATAGTGGATTCGACGAGTTTTCTCGTAAAGGCCTGTCCCATAGATATTTACGGCTTTCAGGAAATAATTCATTTGAGAAATTAATGGGTATACAAATCTTATTCTTTTCTACTAAATTGGTTATTTTCCTTGATTTCGTGCACGGGACAAATAAAGTACTTCTTACGTCACAAAAACAGCTAGGCACAAATTCTGCTATAACTAAAATAATTACTTTCCCTTTTATCATACTTATTACATTATTATTCTCTTAATATTGTTGTAATAATTGTAGTTTCTATTTTCGTTTTGTAATGACGTTTCTTTACGGAACCTCAAAATTAACATGTAATGTTTTCATTTGTGATTCTGACATTTAATTTGGATAAAATTTCTCTTTTCTTTATTTAATTAATGACGATCTTAATTAACATTCATCTTATCTGTACAATTTAAAGCGTAATTTAGTGAAATAAATAAATCTAATCCATTTTAATGTATTTTACATTCAAATTGATTTCGATGTATCTTTCTCCCTTTTGATAATAAAAATACCTATCCACTTAAGTAATGATCTTCTACCGTTCGTCAAAGTGCACATTCCAAGTTTTGCTCGTGGAGGAGGCTCATGTAATTGAATACCTGAGTTATGTTGTATTGCTCAGTGTCCAATTTGTGCAGCGGAAACCTGAAGCCTACCAACCAGTAAGTCCTATAAAATATAAAATTTAATGTTCTTCCAGTTAATATGTGGCCTTAGTGTGCGTGTCAGAAACGAAACGAAAATACCAATTCTCCGGTTACAAAGTCAATGGCAAAAGTTATAGAAAGTATTAAATGTCATGCGATTTCGTAATCCCTACAAATATTATAAATGTGAACGTGTTTGTCAATTGGTTGGTTTGTCCGTCGTTCTCGTAGCAATAGAGCAACGGATCAAAATTTTTTGAATACATATTCCGCCACAGTTTCCCAGGGAAAAGCGATAAACGAATTCCAGGCGGACGAAGTCGCGGACAAAAGCACTACAACGCGTACTATAATGCGTTGTCGTCACGTCGTCAGCAATCTGGATTGATCCAATTTGCGTCAACTGGTGTTGTAGCGATGTAATTGCTCAATCTCCACGGCCGCCTGGCTTTATCGACTTCGTAATCGGTTGTTTGCGGTTATCACTTTAACGGTGAAGCCTAAAATAACTGCTTACTCCGTAATCCTCCCTTGGAGTCTCAAAATCTGTTGACAATTTTGCATAAGCATTACCATTCCCACAAATAAATCTTCCAATCTGTAATTATAGCTAGGGAGCTGGGTGCCAAAATTTCTATATGATTTGTTCGCTTGGCAGACCTGAATTGTTCGATTAATGACAATATAAAGAAACACAGAAAAATAGTCTGCCACCATGGTAGCGCTGCGTTTTCAATTGACAGAGTTTCAAAACATTTGTTCGTGTCTGCCTCTTGGACTGAGAATCGTCCTCAAAACGATGAACATCGAAGAGGTAGACGTGCAGGGCTCTGTTTTGTAACGGGACGTACTTGCAAAAAAGTAAATGAAAAAAGCTATACTAGATCGTTTGTTCGTCGTTCTCGTTGCGTCTATTCAATTCATTAGGACTCCCAGAGTAGAAAAAAAGTTGGTAGTCATCTAGGTCGCTGATTTTTTCATGTACGATTTTTTATAGTTGTAACTCAAAAACGCAGGGACATACGACTTTCATTTACTGGACCAAATCGATTTGTATTGACATAAACTTTCATCCCTATTAATATGGAAGACGAACAAATCATATACCAAAATGGCACCCAGCTCCCTAACTATTATGATTGCATAGATAAATCCATTTGAATTTTGATTGAAATATTAATAAATGTCAAAACGTCATACAAGTTAAAGGCGAGAATATTCAATTGGATTTTCCACTAGGTTTTTATTTTCGCAAAACGCCTTGCACATTGTGTTGAATCATGATCGTTACTACCCATTGTAGGTATGTTCTTGGCAGAATAAACGCGATCTTATTCCCTCCCTCGCTGTCAGAACCTTAAGCCCCGCGATCTTTTGTGCTCCCATCTCTCAGAAGTTTAACTGACGTGAAGGTTACAGGGAATGGCAACTTTCCATCAACATAATGCGTTTGTATCTACTTGAGTGCGTGTCATTCCCTAACTTTGTAAGCGTTAAAACGAGTGTATATCATAGTTTCGACTACGCACTCTCGGAATATCATGATATCGAATTTTCGTTGGCTCGACTGTTATTCGAACGAATATTTGCTGGGTCGAAAAGCGTAGAAACAATAAATCGTCAAATCGAAATTGAGATTTCGATTGTCATCCCATAGAAAATCTCAGACACGAATGTTCATAGGCTCGACTGTTACTGGATCGAATATTCGCTGGGTTGAAGAGCGTAGAAACAATAAATCGTCAAATCGAAATTTAGGTTTCGATTGATTGTCATCCCACAAAAGATCTCAAACACTAAAAATCATTACAAGTAAAAAAGGGCAATTAAATAAAACTCTTTATTACTCAATAATTTTAGACTTATCATATATAAATAATTATTATTGTACATAAAACCACTGATCGAAACCATATAATTCTAGATTACGTTTTGTCGATTGTAAATATTTCGGCCACAAGTATTTTGATCCAGCGAATATTCATTACAATATAACAGTCGAGCCAATGAATTTTCGATACACCACTGATCGAAACTATACAATTCTAGATTACCTTTTGTCGATTTTACATGTTTCGGCCACAAGTATTTCGACCCAGCGAATATTCGATCCACTAACAGTCGAGCCAAAGAACATTCGATAGCATGATAATCCGAGAGTACGTAGTCGAAACTATGATATACACTCCGTTAAAACCCGTGTGTGACTGTTTGCTTACGAGAGTTTGTTGGATTTGGCTAAGTTTTGATGTCGAACGATATACCACATTGAAGATGATGAAAAGACCATTTCGGCTGGCGTCCTAGATCTAAAAACTATAAAATTGAGCATTCAATCAACAGGCTGACTGTTACGATAAATGATAACGTGAGCGGCCGGCAGCAACGCGTAACGCGCGCGGACGCGGTGCGACGCCATCATGTTCTAATGCATTGGTGTGAGCGGGATAGATTTGCGTGCGCTGCTGCCGCGCCCGCAATGTCACCGGGTATTTACACTGCCAACTTCGGATGCGGAATTGCGAGCTGCGGAAGCTTGGGGAAATTCGTTTATCGTCTAACAACGGGAGATCATATCGGGAGCCTCCGCAGTTGCGGAATTATTGCAACTGTGCTTTTAATAATATTGTAACAGTATTCAAAATTCGTTTTAATATCGCAATAGCTGCTTTGATAAGGTCAGGGAATGTTCGTTAACTACTTATGTAAATTTAAAATCTTCATGCAGCAATTTCAAGAGAAATTTGCGTCATCTTTGTTATAAATAACATCATTGTTAAAATACAAAAATAGATTATGTAAAATTATAAGGGAATGATTTTATTCTGGTAACCGAAATACAATTTTCAATGGGTTTTTCAAGAATTTAACTTTGTAAAAGCTTACGACTAAAAAACCGGCCAAGTGCGGAACCGGACTCGCGCACCGACGGTTCCGTACTACGCCAATTTCGTATAGTTGGCAGATTTTTAAGCTACAGCTGCCATTTTCTGGTTTAATGTCAATATATTTTTTACATTTCCAATATTAATTGATATTTGTTGTTAAACTTTGGAGTATCGGAAATACAGCCAGAACAAAATTGGTCTAAAATCAGTCAAGGTTTAGGGTATCAATCAATGTATGGAGAGCTTCTCAGGGTTAAAACGTTTTGATATTTTTATTATTTGCTAGTATTCATGCCATAACAACACATATTCTGTGAAAATTCCAACCTTTTAGCTCTTACCGTTGCTGAGCTAGAAGCATCTGACAGACGGGCGGACGGACGTTGTAAGCTCAGTAATAGGGTCTCGTTGACACGGAACCCTAAAAAGTGTTAGTAGTTCTGAGTCTACAAAGTTACAGCCCGAGAGCCGCAAGGGAATGGCTCCGACCGCGCGACATTTAAAATTAAAATGAACTCGCGCTCGCGTCCCGACGGCGCGATACCGCACTCTTGAAATAAGATTTATTTTTAAACTTTAGTTTGGATCTAAGCAATAATACGAATTTACTCTAATGGGAAAAACTGTGGCTGTACATTGCTATTATAGCTCTTAAAATTGAAATTGTATCTTTTCTTCCGCTCCTTGTTTAAATAAAGTGGATTAATACAGCAAATATTTGTTTACAGCGAGTGTCAACGTGATTTATTTAACGCAGTATTTTTTTTTAATCTTACAAACTTACAGTGTAATGCACCAAGGCGATTTGAAATTCGTTCAGTAAATATTAAAAACTAAAACGATAATTAGGTTAAAAAAACTGGACAAGTGAAAGTTAAACTCGCGTGGAGAGGATTCCGTGATTATATGAAATTACCATAGACTTCTTATCGGTTTTCCTATAACCAAAAGTAAAGAACTATTTTCTGTATTTTTTTTTTGAAATTTTAGGCCTAGTACTTTTGGAGATAACGGGGGGAATGGTCAATTTTCGCCTATTTTCCTAAATAACTTCTAAGCTATTTTACTTTTTATGTCATGTCATACCTATAGACTGACAAACGAGCTGACGGCCCACCTGATGGAAAGTGGTCAACGCCGCCCATGGACATCTGCAACACCAGAGGTGCTGCCAATGCGTTGCCAGTCTAGGGAGGGGGGAATGGGGATGGGATGGGGACGAGGGAATAGGCCTCCGGATCTCGTCACTCACCGCACGAAACGCAATAGCAAGCTACGAGTATTACTTTACGCCGATATTCTGTGAGAGTGTGGTACTACCCCGGTCGAGCCGGTTGAAGTTACCACACTACCACCACCAACCACACTATCAGTTCCGATTTACTTATTGTTATTTATTTATTGAGATGCGCTTTAACGAGATGCGCCTTTGCATTTCAAATTGCACCAAATACTCGTATCTTTAGATCGTTATGCATGGCCAAAGTCATCTTGGTAAAGACAGTGTGACCTCTCATATTCATGCACCATTAACCATATGATCCTTGCCCGCAGGACAAGCACTACCTCTGCATAATGGCATCCGACTCTCCTGAACAAAACTTGACTCAATACTTCTCTCTGTGCAACGACTTCATCCATGCAGCGCGCCTACGCGAAGGCAACGTTCTCATACATTGGTAAGCAATACATTGCAGCCACAGACTTTACAAAAGGACTACACGTTCGTACAGCCACTCAATGAATAATTATATTTAATTATAATCCACACCTAAACTCTCTTGAAGTTTGAACGTGCACAGATTTAATAATGAACCAGCTGATGAAAATTAATGTTAAATTCTGTTGGAGCTGTCTTTTAGCGTTGATAAGTTTTTTGCTAGCACCTAAATAAACATTATTAGAATTTTTCGTAGTGTGCTTACTTTATCAAACTTTTAATATTTACTTATTAACTAAATTTCAGCTTTCAGCTTAATACTATTTTAAATGGGCAAACCATCTTCATATAATTTTTAACCGACTTCAAAAAAAAGGAGGAGGTTCTCAATTCGGTTGTATTTTTATCCCTCATTCTCGTGCCGTTTATCATGATTAATCAATATTGGCGGGTTTTCGACAGAATCTCCATTATTTTCTAGCTCTTACTCTTTTTTAAAAATATACCTGCAATGATAGAAAGTCCAATTTTACTTGAATATTTTATTAAACAAGCGTAGTATTGACCCTCGTTCTCAGAAAGCGGCGCCCTGGGAGCTGCCCTTACTGATCGGGGTGTAAATTATAATCTCGAATTTGGGCTCTCGATTTGTCATCCTACCGGAAGATTGCTGGCTCGATTTTTACAGGATCGAATATTCGGAGGATCAAAAAACGTAAAAGCGAAGGGCATAAAATCGAATTTGAGCATCCAATTGTCATCCTATCGAAGAACCGCCGACACGAATGATCGCTGGCTCGATTGTTACTGGATCGAATATTCGCAAGATTGAAAAACTTAGTTAGAAGCGACATGATTTATAAGCAAAATATTCAAATTATTGTAGTATACTAAAAAAATATCACGAAACACAACACCGACTCTTTGAAAACTCAGAAATCACTGACCGTTAGAAAATAAGTTAGAAACATGAGATATATTTGTTAATTCAGTAATGAATTAAAAACATCGAATTCGGCGTCATGTAAATGAACTCAGTCTAAAGATGTATACGTTTCTACTTGCCACCGACTTCGATATATTTAATTTATTACTGAATTAACATAATCGATGTAATTTACTTACTAACAGTCATTATTTCTGAGTTTTCTGGCCTTACCAAGAAAAGTACATAAGATACAAGTGCTGTTTGTTATTGACGACATTTTCTTTAGAGTTAATCAAGAAATTAAATAAAGTGACGTATTGTTTTTTGTTTCCGTCAGTATTTGAACTTACGACCTACCGGTTAGTCAGCTATTAGGTTCGGTATTAAAAGAGTTAAAATTTCGAGTGTACGAGTATGTTCTATCGATTGGATGTATTTCGACCCTACGAATGTTGGTCCTGAAAATGATCGATTCCGTTTAAATCGAACCAGTTAACTTCAATATCCTGTAAATCAACACTTTATTCGAAGTTACGTTTTATCGATTTTTCGTATTTTGACCCCGAGTATTTCGATCCTTTAAATATTAGATCCAGTAAAAATCGTACCAGCGATCTTCGATAAGATTACAAGTCGAACGACCAAATTCGAGACTATGATTTTCGCTCCTGATAGTCCTATAGTTACTAAAGTAGGTAATAGGAAACGTGGACTGGAATCAGAGGCGTAGCTACCGAAGTGCCAGACGGTGCTGTGCACCGGGGCCTCCAAGCTCAGGGGGCCCTCGGACCCTGACCAGCAAACCTCGTTCTATAGTATTTGTTTGCACCAGGGCCTTTGGTTACCTGACTGAAATAGTAATTCACCAATTAGAGAGACAAATTAAAGGGTAATTTGTGTTAAATGACTACCCTAAACGCTATAGGTGGTGACCCGTTTCAATTTTTATACGAGAATTTCTCGATGAGAAGCATAATTAGAATCAGTAAAACCGAATTGATTATATTTACAAATAAAGATGCAATTCGCACTGCACTTTATTAATTAATAAAATATAACACAAAATTTAGAGTCAAACATTATTCAAATGGATATCACATAAGCTGAGTAGAATCCTTGATGAGCTTTCGCTTGACCCTGCGGTCAAGCCACAAGGTGAGACTGTTCCCACCTGATGCAAACTGATGACGCGACCGAAGGTGGAACGCGATTACCAAGATAAATAAATAGGCAGTGTTAGAGTAAATTGGCATGGAAAGGAAGACAGTTGGAAGAGGCACTGAAACTGCAATTGATAGTTCGCTTGTTCGGCGCAATTGTCCAGACCCTAATCTCATCAAATGTCGCCAAAGCATTAGCCGGAACACGATTGGAGTCGCTTCGCGGCATGACTTTGCGAAGGGAGTGCTGACTGGTCGAAACCTACTTACCATTTGTAGTGTGTTGCGTGTTTTGCACCTCCTGGGGATCACGTGTAGGGACACAAGAGTAACGGACGGACGCGACCAATTCCAATCCCCAATGTCTGACTCATATTATGCGCGTGTCACTAAATGTTATAATTGGAATATGAATTGCCGTTTGTTCGTACCCAATGACGATAGCCAGTAAGCACGACAGTTGAGTTGACAGTGTTGATACAGATATATTTTAGCTTGGCAGGCATGTCGCGGAGCGTGACGGTGGCGGTGGCGTACATAATGTCGGTGACGCCGCTGAACTGGCGTGAGGCGCTGAAGGTGGTGCGCGCGGGTCGCGCTGTCGCCAACCCCAACCTCGGCTTCCAGAGGCAGCTGCAGGAGTTCGAGACTTATAAACTTGTTGAGGTAATTATTCATATTACACTGTATACGAAAATGAAGCCCAGATCGTGATTGCCTTTCCTCATTTTTATTTTCATTTAATATTGTCAACATGACGTGCCTACAAATAATTTAATAATTGAACAACTGCTCGCGACTTCGGTTATAGTTAGTCCCTGGGGATTATTTTTTTCGGGATAAAATGTAGCCAGCTATAAGCTATCTCTATTGAAATATCCGTCCTGCCGTTGAAGCGTGAAGGAGTAACAAACATACTAAAACACATACACGCACACACACTCATAAACTTTTGCATGTATAATATTAATGTGATTAATTTAAAGAAAGTAATGTTTTATCACAGAATAGATACTTAGTTTTATGCCCGACCAATATTAAGTATGTAGTTAAAACCGGCAACTCAATAAGTTTAGTACCACTCTACTAAAATTCAATTTCTACTAAGCTGACTTACAGGAGTTATAGGTACAGGATCCCTTTTTCGTAGTCTGGCTTTTATTTACTTGCGCTGTAAGATCTTAATACCCATTTCGAACTTTGCCGTACAACGATATACGCAGCAAGTCGCTCGAAAGTCCTGCACCTCTATTCGGGAACGCTAAGTGATTTTGTAGCGACTCGCGAGCGAGATTTCTCATCCCAGTCTTCCACACGACGCGTAATGCGCAAGAGCGAGATGCGAGTCTCGCGGGTCGCTGCAGTATCACGTAGACGTTCCCGAACAGACGCCCAGCTTTGGTGTAACTTTATATTTAACATCTGTCTGTCTGTCTGTGCATCACAGTGAAAATCGCAATTAATTTTTAAATTAACGACAATTTAAAGTGTATTTAACGTTATTAAAACGTATTTAATTTGTTCCTCTTAGTTTATGGGTGTACTGCCTGAGAATAAAAGTTTATTATTATTATTATTATTATTAGCGCATTTCGGATACGACGATGTTTTTAAAACTTTGAGGCTTTGTTAAAGTCATCTATAACGTCCAGAATACTCCAGAAAGGGTTATTATAAACCAGAAAAAAAATCCGTCCCAACGTTCTTTTATACAGAAACAACCCACAATTTTACCCAAACTTCATTTTCACCGTTCGTTAGCTTTGTTGTTGATTACGTTATAACGCCAAAAGCCACAGACTACACCAGTTTATTATATTCGGTTCCTGCACATTGGTATTGAAAACCTCACCCTTTTTCGTACATCTCTAATTTGATAGATACGTATTGGGTTCGTGACCCGGCCGTTCAGAATCTATTAATATCCCTCTGTGAATTTGTAGGGCGCTCGCCTACAGCGCCTTTTTACAGCGTTGTGGTCGCGATACAGTCGTAAAATGGCCGCGATGCTATCGCTGGCCGTATCGCTAAAGACGCGATTCTGCAGCGCTACTTTCGCGATACAGACGCTCGCGGCCCCGCTTTGCTGTCTCCTCCCCCGATGTCGCCCAATACAGTCGCACGTTTTCATCGATACACTAGCGATGTTGAATCGATACATCGCTACTGCATCGCTACTGTCATGCATTGCCAATGCGACAAGCGGTCACACGTCGCGATGCAGCCATGCGTTCACGAAACACGCGAATGCATTGCTGCAAAAAGACGCCGTGGGCGAGCAATTTCACATAGGTTTGCTAAAGCTGTGTGTGTGTATGTGTTTTATGTTGGGCTAGTGGACCCGCTACAGCTTCGCCCGCGGTATTTTCCATACAAACTTTATCACCCCTTTCCACCCTCTACTACTCCCTCTAGGGTACTCGAGGAATATCTCCTCCAAATTTCAAAGCTGTAGAACCAAGCGTTTAGGCTGTGCGTTGTCTATAAGTGAGTCACGGTACTGTTTTATATGTATAGATACAGAATGAGTGTTCGATGTCTTGAGAGCATACAATACCTCCATAAAAAAATCCACCACTTAAAGAAAAGGCATGAGTAGCAAGCGCAAGCTAATTCGTTTAGTTTTAAATTCTCCCTAGAACAGCGACATTTTGCATGTTAATCACGATCTCATAGCATGCCACTGAATGCTAATTAAGACTGCGGCATGAACTTGCGTTGTGAAAGTAAAATATTTAATTTACACAAATACAAAAATGCAAGTCGTTTACGTGATTACGAAAATGATTATGTACGTTTCACAGGAGAGAAGGCGACTGAAGGAGAGATACCCGTCCCTGGCGCTAGCGGATAGCGATATGTCCGAGTGCCGCGTCATGCTGGACTCGTATCAGACCATGCTGAGCCAGCGCACCATTTGCGAGGGCAAGTGTTCCATGGGCCGCCAGTGCCCCACTGGTAAGTCACACAACACTGCAGAATAGAAATAAAAAAGACATTAGATACATGTATTAACACCATAACACCGTAGATATAGTTAAACCCACTTAAGGGCGTACCCCACGCCAATGGCCTTGAATCTGCTTGTTTTTAAATCCTATAAAGTATACTTAGCGTTGTACAAGAATCTTGAAAAAAATATATATTGTAGTATGGAATCTATTCTTTATTTTTGTCTACCGGAATCTTGAAAAAAGTGATAAATCAAGAGAAAAAAAAAACCGTAAACCCTTTTTTCAAACTAAAATCCGTAAAGGCTCCCTTATTATGCGACGTTTTTACATGAAACTTTTACTAATCAGAAGACAATAATGTATACTATAATTTCATCTACTGGTTTTTCAATTTATTTTGTAGTTTTTGAGTAAATTATACTTTTCACTGCGGCGCGTGAACTAAGAGGCTCGCGGCGCTCTGCGCGGGCGACGGGTGGCATACGCTGCTAAGCCGTCTGATGTGAAGCTTGTGCCGCTCAACGCCGCGTACATGCGACGAGTTAGTTTTTAAGTTTTTTTATTTATTTTGACCTAGTTGGAACGCTCAAGGTCATCGGCGTAGGGTACGCCCTTAACTGTAGAGTTTTGTTTCAAGAGCTTACTATAAATAAAGAGTAGTTCTAGTTTCCGCATTTCTATAAACACTATATTTGGCACTATACTGTGATACCGTGTTACTATAACATGTCTACATGGTCGCCGATATTATAAACAATAAGTAGTGTCCGACTGAAACATGTTTTTTTGTCGAAACAGAAACTGAAGGTTCGGTTTTGGTTGTAGTTTCGGCTGAAACCGAAACTGAAACTTTTATAGATGTGTTAAAAAATCAATCAATCAATTCAAAGATTTGAAATTAAAATCATAGAATATTATCCATAAAAATATCAGTGGGCCGTTATTTTAAACATATGAACAGTAAGCCACTTGTAAGTCGTGTAGGTGGTATAAAATGAAACAAGTTCACTAATAAAAGTTGAAAAAAGATGTATTCTGGCGAACTTGGGTGAACTACGCCGTTGCCGATTAAGCCGAGCGCACCCTAGGTAAGCCGCACGAGATCCAAAACTACGGGTAGGTAAGTTTTGGCGCGACCGAAAGGTTCGGTACTTTTTTGACCAAAACCAATAACCGAAACATGTTCCCTTTTGCCGAAACCTACCGAAATCGAAACATCGGTCGGACACTAACAGTAAGATAAAATCATTACCCTCATTTTGGGCTCAACCACAATCGGGTAAAAATAAGGCGATGATTTTCAAATTACTGCCTTGGAGTCGCAACTTCATAAACTCTGTTATGCTACCCTATACACTCTGTACGGACCCTGCACTATCAAAGAAATCCAAAATCACAACGAGCTTCTATTCATCTATCCATGCCACTATGTGAAGACAGGCTCATAACACTCCATGTATCCAATAGAATTAGATTTAATCCCCTACACATGATGCACGCCCGCCCGTCAGCAACATATTAAAATTGGATTGCTGGGATCAGAAACCCTACCGTATGTTCCAACATACTAGCGTAAAATAATTACTAAACTGTAACTTTAGTCTGATGGTAGCACTTTATTCAGCTGTATTTGCCAAATATTTGTGTTGCAACTCTTTCTCTCTGTCTTTTGTATTGAAAATGAAAAAGTAAATATTTGGCCAACACAACCAAGTGATGTGCCACCCTGACAAGAATAGAAAACCAAAAAGTTGCTCTAAACGGGATAAGATGACATCGTTATCTCGAATAGCTTGGCAACGACAGCCAGACATTATGTCTATGGTTGTATAAGCTACGCCTGGCTGTGACTGACGTTGCCTTTGCTTAATAGATAACGCGTGCATTTCACTCTGATCATTGAAATATAATATATAGGAAGGAACTGCTCAAAGCAATTCTCGCGATGCTTAATTTTCAGGTGTCAGAACGTGAATCTGACACCATCACACGTTCAGTCGCATGGCAAACGCGGTCCTTCACACCCGTTTAAGTGACACTATTATAATTAAGTACCTAGTACAATTCCACAACCTGTGAGACAGCACCACCGACCACACCGCCTACAATGATATGATAGCGTGTAAATCAAGCAATATTAGACTTTTTTATGTATGTCGTAAGAGCTAAGACATCAGCAGAAGCATGTAGTTAATCCATATCGCTGGCGTTGACAACCTTCTATGAGACTTGTTACACGAAATTGTACTGATAGGCATATACTTCTTTTGAGATTTTTGACTCTGATACAACTTGTTCATGTTCATGGATTAAACAAATGGGTTAGTGGAAGAACCTATTGACTTGAAATTCGGGAGTTAGGGGTAAAGTCTATATGGCGAAAGCGGTGTTCCCATCGTTATAATGTATTCATATAGTACAACTAGAGAACCCGCCACAGCTTCGCCCGCGGTATTTTCCATATAAACTTTGCCCCTTATGGGATGGAATTTCAAACCTACCCCAAAATCAATTTACTAAAATTTCACCCCTAGAGGGGTTGATTTTTTCAAAATGCTTTTGCAGTGCGCCTTTGTTTTTATTCTGTAGCCTAAATTCTAATTTTCATGTTAATAAGCTAAAAAATTACGGATTTCCATACAAATTGTTAACTCCTTTTTCACCCCTTTAGGGATTGATTATCGTAAAATCCTTTCTTAGCGGGCGCGCCTACATTACCTAAAGAATACCTGTACCAAATTTCAGACTTCTAGCTCCAGTAGTTTTGGCTTTGCGTTGATATGTCACCCGATCAGACAGTCAGTCAGCTTCTTCTTTTATATATATAGATGAATCTTACTTTGTAACTAGATCAGCTGCCCCCGTAGCACACAAATTTTTAGCGCGCAAATAAAGCATTTGTCCCTTTCGCACCCGCATATTAGTAAAAGTGACAAACGCGTTATGTGTGCGGTAAAAGCTAGTATGCTAGGCCTTCGGATAGTGAGGAATTATATCATACAATAAATAATAATTACGCTACTAATATTTGCATTCTGGGTCGCAATTTTCACTGACTAGATGGAATAGTCAGTGAAAATTGCCACATATGCTTTTAAAAATACGACACGAAAACTTTGCATTTGCTATGTTATCGAAGTTGTTTGAGTAACCGTCCGGTCTGGTTGTTTGTTGCTTTCGCGTTGCACATGCAACTGCGATGACTGGCTACACACTCAATAAATAACTTTTTTATATGCATCACAAAGTTTCTCATGCTTTTTTATATGCATCACAATCTTAGCTAAGAATTGAAAATTGTTATCTGTAATTGGAAGAAAATAAAGAAACATTTATTGCCAATTTGTATTAATAAAACCGGCCAAGTGCGAGTCGGACTCGCGCAGGAAGGGTTCCGTACCATTATAATCAAGCAAAAAAAAAACACGTTTGTTGTATGGGAACCCCCATTAAATATTAATTTTACTGTAATTTAATTATTTATTTTTAATTTAATACATATCCAAATATGCACGGACAGCGGAGCCTTAGTAATTAAAGGTCCCGTTTTTACCCTTTGGGTACGGAACCCTAAACAAGACAATAAGAATATACATGTATCACTGAAAGAGCTGGCTGGCCAGCTTGCTCGTCAATAAGGTCCAAAGTGCTGGGTTTCCAGCTAAGGACCACTTAGGGCATCACTAAGATACCACCAAGCGCTAGGGGCCTTTAGTATCAGAACTCTCTGTTATAGGAAAGAGTTCAGTGGTTTCGCCTTGAACAGACCAGACAACTAAACCCACATTTATACATATTTGTCAGAATAGGTACAAATAAGTACTTATGCATATGGATATCGAGTATCCGTACATATCTTTTAATTGTGTAGCGAAATTAAAAGAGCGATAGTGCTCGGGGCATCGCGTGACGACTAGCGATTGTACCAAACAAATAGGAATATTACTGCTGCTGTTCGTGGCCAATCTTATTGATCGTATATTTCGAGCTTCTGTTGCGAAACCTATTTAAGTCTTAATCAGCTGTTGTGTTTTAATATAACTGTATTGTTGAACTACTTTAATATGTTACTTTTTACTGCAAAAGCTAACTTTGGGGAGACCTGTAGGCAGTTTTGTGTATTGTAAGCACGATATTGAAACATTTGTAAACAAAAATGTTACCAACCTTCATGCTGAAATTGCCCCAATTTTTTTTCCTGTATTTATAAAAAATCCTGAAAAACCTTCCAGAATACCGAGATATAAAGTATTCTATGTCCATCTCTATGTTATAACGCGCTTAATAAGTGGCGGTTTCCTCCTCTGCTGCACTGGGAGTGAAGAAATAGCGTAGAATGCGTGCAGATGCTGATCACCTGTCACGATACGGTTCATCATACCATCTTAGGACTAATAGTAGTCTTGTGGCTCTGCCCACCCCATTAGGGATTTCGGGCGTGATGCTATGTATGTATGTATGTACATAACTGGCAACTTTTACGGAAATCTGTTACGCCGTTTGGCCGTGAATACGGAACAAATAAACAAACACTTTCCCACTTATAATGTGAGTATGGATAATAATTTATAAATCGCATTGATATTCTCACCGAAGGTTTCGTCTGCCACTCTAGGCGTATGTAGAACGGGCTCGAAGAGGCAAGCTCGACCAAGACGGCCGTCCACGACGTCCGGCGCCGGCGACTCGCCGGGCCTGCAACGATCTCCCTCCACTCTCTCCACTCTCTCCATGACTTCTACGGCCTCTGGCTACCGGCCGAGGTCCTCGCCCGCTGGACTCTTTAGCTATACTGGTGGTGAGTACTTATCTCTGTTAATACTTAGTGTCGATTGGTCAGTTCGCTATTCGACATTCTTGAAGCGTTATTTTAACCGGTCGGTTTGTATATTACTATTTTGTCTCTCACAAAACATATATACAGCGATATAGAAACAGAAATATTACAATATCGGTCAGAGAATATCAAATGTTGACCGTGGAAGGTTGAATGTCCTGATATTATTTTAGTGTCATTGAGATCAACCAGTTAACCATGCTTAACACCAAATCGCTCAATTAGTTATAGGGCTTATCTATATTTGACATTGGTCTTAGAGCGCTTACACACTACGTCCGATCCGTATCCGATCCGAACCCGTGAAAATACGGTCCGGAGTAGTCGAAGAACTATTTTTATGGTAGTTTAAACACTAATTCTGGCTTCCGTCATCCAATTTCTCTCCGTCATCCGTAAATCTCCATTCCGGAGAATATTATTGATGGACCGAAGTAGCCTAATTTTTTCTACAAAGTATTTATTTTTAGTTAGATGTTAAACACAGCTATCTCGAAAGCGATACGTTACAGGACATTGATGAAGTGTTTATGAATAGCCTATGGAATTTTGTCAATAATCCAATGGTCTAAAGAGAAACTACTTGCATTATGTAATAAGATCGGCTCGTTTGATTAAAAGTCTAAGATTTTATCCGAATAGGTCTATTCATGTGCGTTGGCGAGCGCTGAAATTCTAGTGACGCCTGTACTGTATACTTATATACATTTGCATATAGTTCACTTATGTGCTGGAGATCTTAACGACTAGATTTCAACGGATTCTTACAATTTTCTCTATTTCGCGGTCCGTCGATTTCACATACGGCTCGAGGCAAGATCTAGTGGGTAACTAGTTATACCTATCACTTTATATAGGCTTACACAACACCACCTTTAAAGCGAACGAAAATAACGTTGCAAAAATAGCAACAGCGAATGCCAAGACGATGGCCCATTTTCGCGTATGACCTCATACGTCGTCCGTAGGTGCCTACGGCGTAGAGGTCTACGAACTTTGTAGCAAAAAAGGTAAACTTAAATTTCTTTTCTTTACACGCTTTTTGAAAGCTTTAGATAATTATTGTATTTTTAGGCGTTCTTAGAGCAAAAATTACTTACGAACATCCTAATTATATCTTGCTGAATGGATGACAACCGTGAGCTTGAAAGTACGAACACATGAATTTTAAGTGATAACATAAGTAATATGATTCGTAACAAAAAAATATTTTTTTTTTAAATATTTATTTATTTAAGAGGTTTTAAGGCTTTATTATAAAAAGATATTATTTTATACTAGTACTAGCGGACCCGTCAGACTTTGTCCTGCATACGGACTGCAGCGCCATCTGCCGGCCTGATTTGTGAATCTAAACCATTCCCAGATCCCCTTGAACACACACAAAAAATTTCATCAAAATCGGTCCAGTCGTTTGAGAGAAGTTCAGTGACATACACACTCACAGAAGAATTATATATATAAACTAGCGGACCCGTCAGACGTTGTCCTGCATACGGACTGCAGCGCCATCTGCCGGCCTGATTTGTGAATCTAAACCATTCCCAGATCCCCTTGAACACACACAAAAAATTTCATCAAAATCGGTCCAGTCGTTTGAGAGAAGTTCAGTGACATACACACTCACAGAAGAATTATATATATAAAGATTGTCATTTGACGTAGATAAAACTGTGAAGAAACAGCAATCCACGGCGTTCGCGTTCCAAACTTTAAACTGGCGCCTCATTCGGGAACGCTAAGTGATTCTGTAGCGACTCTTAAGCCAGATTTCTCATTCCACTCTTCCGCACGACGCCAAATGCGTAAGAGCGAGATGAGAGATCTGGCTTACGAGTCGCTACAGAATCACTTAGCGTTCCCGAATGAGGCGCCTGGTATTATTCTCATAATCAGCCTATTTTGTTCACTCCACCAATCAACCATACATCAGTCCACTGCTCAATACATAGGGCGAAGGAGTGCCACCTCGCCTGATTTTGGCTCTTTTTAACCGACTTCAAAAAAAAAGGAGGAGGTTCTCAATTCGATTGTATTTTTTTATGTTTGTTACTTAAGAACTCCGTCATTTATAAACCGATTTTGAAAATTCTTTTTTCAATCGGTAGGGTATACCTCCAGTTTCGTCCTGTTGTCATCAAAGTCGAGTTATGATGAGAGGATCTATGAGGAATCGATGGAACTCTTCAAATATTATAGGCAAGCATATAGCAATTTTAGTATTTTCTGTAATAACTCAAGCAGTTACGTTCCAAAAGCATTATTTGGTGATGAAGACCATAGATAATCACCGGAACTCGTAAATGATGAGTATCTCACGGTTGGCGATTAAATTGCTGTATAAAGTTCTGAAGCAACTTATGTCCATGAAATTCATGTAGTAAAATTGAAGAACCAGGACAATTCCTCAACGATTAACATCTTTGCACCGTGGATAGCAACAGTTTGTAAATGATGATGAGCGATTGGCATTATGCTATTGTTACTTGATGTACTTAGTAAATGTGTGTCGTTAAATCACCGGATAATAAATAAAATGTGAAAAAAAAACTTAGGTACTTTTCAAAGGTTATTTGAAATCTTTTTTTTTTTATAATTTATAGTTTATCCACTTTACGTGTATCACTGACATATACTTATCTACATGTTATTTTTCATAACACTCTTTGGAAATGTTGTCAAGATGCTCCAAATTGCAGCCACAAAACTGCTCATGTCGGAACAGCTGAATATCGGTTAAGAAAGTATACTTTGCTGGACTATTTCCATGCCAGCAAAATAATTGACCAATCACAGTTTGGTATAGTGCGATGCCGAAAATGACGATGCCGATCGCCGGCAGGCAGAAATGCTGCTGCTCGCACTACTTGTGAAAATCGCTATGTATATCTCAGCGTAAAGTGAATAAATGGACTCTTATCTCAGAGGACCTCGATTTTGTCGCGGCTCTCTAGCTTACTTGCATAGCTGGGCACCGTTAATGAAATAGTTAACTTCGTTAATCGCTACCTCCTCTGCTGCACTGGGAGTGAAGAAATAGCATAGAATGCGTGGAGATGCTTATCATCCTGGCATGTCGTAAAAGTCGACTAAGGGACGGGTCCTTTCCAACATGGTGGACTATCTGTATGGGCGATGGGCTGATCACCTGTCACCATACGGTTCATCATACCATCTTAGGACTAATTAATCGAGCGTGGCCACAAGTAGTCTTGTGGCTCTGCCCACCCCATTAGGGATTTCGGGCGTGATGTGTATGTATGTATGTAATCGCTAATCCGTTACTAAAATAGTTAACTTCGTTCAACGTTAAAGCGCTACATTTCGGAAGATTTAACGGAAGTTAACGTTAATCGTTAACTCGTGATAGAAATTGCATTTTATATGTCATTGAGTTATTGAATTACTTATAAAAAAATATTGGTATGAAGAGGATGAAATATTATGTATAATGTTGTATGTGTGTGTATAATGTTTATTCATTATTTAGAGATTCGTCTTTATAAACATCAATATATACGGTCCGCACGGTGTCCTTTTGGGAAATAGAAGGCATTTAATTAACGATGAATGGACTTTAATTGTTTTAGCTGAAGTTAATGAGTCCGTTAACAATTTTTAAAGTTAACTTAAAAGTTAATCCGTTACTCGAAATGTTAACTTCGTTAATGAACGATTAACGGATTAACGGTGTTGTGTCCAGTTATACTTGTCCATATATTACTTACTTCCCGATCTCGACCACAATGTATTTTATTAGCTACTGCGCGTCCAACCCGCTCGGCGTCCGGCATCAGCATCACGCGCGCGACGGACCCGGTGAGCGGCGGCACGACGATGGCGGTGGGGGGCACGGAGTACTCGCGCCGCCGCGCCGCCTCCGCGCCCGCCACGCCGGCGCTCTCGCCCGCCTCCTCGCCGCCGGGCTCGCCCTACAGGGCTCCACAGCACAGGTCAGTAGCTGACAGAATTAACTCGATTCACAGCATGACGCGTGATGAACCGGCTCACGTTTGTGTTGCGTTAGGTAAAACAATTTAGACGTCTCTCTAGGGTCAAATCGGTTTTCTTTGCGAGCCAAAGCGATACAAATAGGGATGTTTCCTGGGTAAAAAAATTGTATTTCTAATTAGTCCGTCAGTTAGATTATCATAAAATATTGAATACGGTTTTTTTTGCTTTATCGAATCAATCAAAATTGACAAAGATAACGCGCATCGAAGTTCGAGAGTGGGGGCTAATGACGTCACTTAATGGTAAAAAGTGTACAAAGTCGTGACGTCACGCGGAACTTCAACGCACTATATCTTCGTAATTTTTTGTTTAATTCACAAAAGAAAAAATATGTGTTATATATTTTTTTATAATGTATATAACGGACTAATTATATATTTTTTAAGGAAACTAGCCTATTAACTCGATTCACAGCATGACGCGTGGTGAACCGGTTCACGATTGTGTTGCACAATTGGTATCGCTTTGGCTCGTAAGGTAAAACAATGTATACGTCTCTCGAGGTAACATAGGGTCACAATGGTTTCCATTGCAAGCCAAAATTATACCAATTGTGTCACTCAATTAAGCTGCGTGTCTGCAGCACCTACCTTTTTGGTTAGTCTTTTGTTTTCTTTAACGGGATTCACTGCCGGCCATGCATATACGTTTTGCTTACTTTCACGCATTGCCGTGGACACGTCTGTGCGTTCAGTACATGGCAAGACAAGTTTCACCTAGTGATCAACATTTTACGCACTAACAATTGCAACGCATTACGCGTGTAGCGCGTAGCAGCGTTTTTCCGCTTTGTAGCAAAAATGCGATGCGAACATAGCGCCCGCCCGCCTAGGTTCCTGGCACTCAAATGTTTTTGTAAACCATGAATTTTGCGACGTTTTATGTTGTGCACGTTGTTTTTATCTAAAATGAAGAATATAAACCAACGCGATTTTAGGCGTACATGCACTTTACGCAAGCTTATCACGGCAATCTGGCAATGAGTACTTACTTGTGTTGAATTAGATGTTTAGGGAGCATTGCATAAATGGGAGCTGTCTTACGCCTGTTCCCTTCAATCCGTTGATAGATTTTATTACCACCAGTTACATTTACATATTTTGTATACGGTAAATGTCAAATTTTCACCCTTAGTAACCAAATCTATCCGCGGATTAAATATCGGGAATCGCCATTAGTGTTAATTTATGCCGGAACATGCTCCATCGCCTTTCATGTCCGTGTTTAATTAGTACTATCATCGACGAGTAACTGCCTGGGCCGTAGGTAGGGGGGGGGGGGCATGGTAACTAAGTTCGTTCGTTCTTAGTATGTACTACCTTGTAACCAACGCTGCCCTACCCAGACCTACACCCTACAACTCTAGCTACGGGCCTGGTAACTGCACTGGTAAATAGCCACATTGTATGGTTTTCATTCATGGAAATCAAATTAAATGTCCGATAAATCGACTACAACAGTACCTAAAAATGTTTATCAGGACCTATAAATAACTTCGTGCCGTTCTTAGACGTGCATGTAGTGGCGGTAAACATGCAATAAAAGTAGCCTCTTATCGAAGCGTGGTCATTAAGTCTTGATACATTATCATATTTACAACCGTACATTATTTTGGCACTTGTTGAGTTTTCTGTTTTGTTAATATCATTTCATTTCACACAGTAAGAAGGGCTGCGCGTGGGTCATTCCCACTGTGACCTGGGACCCCGATTCCATGTGACTGCACACTTCCCGTTTACCTCGTCGCCATCATAAGGTTACCGTTACATGTTCTTTTGTTTGGGCTGTTCCCATTGGTACCCACTAGCTTCGTCCCCAATGGGAAAAAGGGGAAATGATATCATTTTTTCCCATTGGGAACGGCTGGGGAAAATGTTTTTACTACTATTCGAAAATAATTCATTTCTACCATACGTCGAGCAAAGTCGCATTTAGCTCCCTGCTGTTTGATTTAAATTAATTACAGCACAATCATATTTTTTTCGCATGTTAATGGCATGGTTTAGTGAATATTAATTTTTAACACGCTATTATTAGCTTCACTTGTAACTAACAATGTAATAAAGTCTTAGAAAACAATTTTAACCTACTTCTAATTGTCGTAACGATTTGAAACTTGCAAGTGTGCGCAATTCTGAGCACAATACAATAATTTGGTACTATCGAGCTGATCTGACCATGGAGCCAGGAGGTGGATAGTGGAACTCTTCAATGACTACTAGTAAACCCCTCGAGTTTGAGTTTGTTTTGACGAGTGTAATACATTACTTATTAGTGCGTTACTGACAAAAGCGTGTTTTTTTTTTAGTTTTTGTGAACTATAAGTATAATTTCGATTGTTTCATTTTTTTTCTCATAGTATAAGTGAAATGTACAATGTACTGTAGTAGAGTGTTTCACTTCTGAGGAAATAAATTTCTATGTATCTGTAAAGCTTGAATACCTCGCTACACTCTGTATTCGCTCGTAATTGTATTCTAAATTCTTGTTACGCTCTGGATTCAATATTTTGCACTCAACCTATACCTATATACCACTTTGCTCCTATGTGACACAATCTGCTATTTCATAATTCCTTTGATATTTTTATATATTTACCTAATATGGTTAAATGGAAAAAAGCATCCAAGGTTTTATTGTACTTGTAAAAAAATAAATATTACCCAGTAACTAATAAGGAAAGGGTACAAATTGAAAGAATGGGATCTATTTTCGTTTTTTCGTTCCGAATGGATATGACGGAATGCAGGTGGGTACAAATGGAAGTCTTTTTGAATTTATTTGTTCGACGACGCCCGTTTAGCATACAGATCAGACGTGTAATTAATTCATTGTATTGTATTGGAAAGGCTAGGTGATATCTCGAACTATCTATATATTATTAGGCAGACATAGACAGGACGGTAGGTCAGATTCTTTTCAATGAAAGAAAGGTACGACGGGAAATGGATTCTCCTGGGCATGCAGGAGTATCAAGGTTAGCTTTCCGTTATTCAAGCTCTCTACGAAAGCCATTTAAGTACCTATGCTATTTATTTACGACTTTTATGTTTCCTTGGTACGTTCTTGTCCTTCGCTGGAAGCATGCCGATTTAATTCAGATACACAACGTCAATACCAGGTAGACCCGCGGTGTGTTGCGTTATCTAATAAAATTTGAGCAATTGCGAATAAAAAAATATATTTTCAAGCATTCACTAGGTTAATAATAAATTAGAAGACAGCCACGCCACGAGCATCAACATGTCAACACTAGTAATGCCAAGGTCATAGTAACGTTGAGTGTATGCATATTAATGCTCTGACTGTCACTGTCATATGCCTTAAAACCATGTAAAATAGTGGTCGTAATTCAAAGACAAAATTTTGAGAAGTTGGTTTAAGGTCCTACCCGGCGAATTTCGCTGTTTTCAAATCCTACAAAGTATACTTAGCATTGTGCAAGAATCTTGTAAAAAATATGTATTGTAATATGGAATCTATTCTTTATTTTCGTCCACTGGAATCTTGAAAAAAGTGATAAGTCAAGAGCAAAAAAAGAACCGTAAACCCTTTTATTTACACCCATATCATAAAACTTCCAAAGTGTAATCAAAAATCGTAGGAAATGACCACCATTTTGTCAACCAATTAGGTAAAACGAGTGCTGCAATGTTATTCCCGTATCGTTTTTAGTATAGAAATGAGATTAAATTTGGAACAGCTGTCAAAACTCAAGTGGGTCTCTATTCTAGTATCCAAGTAAAAAAAATCATAGACAAACGAATGAAGTCTCTATTCTCATGTCACTCGAGATCAAATGTTGTGCAGTTTATATTAAAAAAACATACTGAATTGACGTTTCGTTTCAATAACTGTTTTAATATCTATATATTAAAACAGTTATTGAAACGAAACGTCAATTCAGTATGTTTTTTTATGATTTTTGTCTATGTTTTTTTTTAATGGTCTTGACGGAGGATCGAATTGCCGCCATTATGTTGGTGTTTTGCTGAACGAAAGTAGAATTATTGTTGAATTGAAAAGAAAAAGTTGTTTGTAATTTACATTTTAGTTGAAAATATGAATAGTAGTCTTCTTGGAGTGTGTGTGATGTGAAAATGCGCCGGATATCTGAAATATGCAGCCACGATTGCAACAAATAACTTGTTGCCAGAAAATATTGTTTCTGAACCCATCATGGAGGATTTATAATATGTGTGTAGATAAAGTTATGTATGCAACTCTGCATAATTTGGCCTTAAAACACTCGTGCGATCTTATTATGAAACTCGCCTATCGGCTCGTTTCATGAAAACCGCACTAGTGTTTTAAGGCCTATCATTATGCAACCGTTGTATAAACTACTATTTTCAAAGTAAAATCCGTAAAGGCTCCCTTATTATGCGACGCTTATACATGAGACTTTTACTAATCAGAAGACAATAACGAACACTATAATTTCATCCGCCGGTTTTTCAATTTATTTTGTAGTTTTTGAGTAAGTTATACTATTCACTGCGGCGCGTGAACTAAGGCAAGTGGGAAAGGACCGAGTTGGAATGCTCAAGGTCATCGGCGCGGGGTACGCCCTTAAGGAGAAGTTGGATGTCTGATCCGGTTGTTTTTGTGCTCCAGGTCGCGGGCGCTCCAGCGGTGCTCGTAGCATACGGCCTCCAGGCGGCTGCAACCGCAGTGCCCTCTACCCCGACAACCGGGGGCCAGCTTCGCCAAGGAACACGACCCTCCGTCACCCCGCGGTCAGACGGTCAACAATACCCGCTGACCATTGCCTTAAGATTCACTTTTTACTCAATATTCGCGTCAAAGACGAGTCACTCGGGATCTTAAAAAAATATATCTGACATTCGAACTCTATTGACGCGAGAATTGGGAGCAAGACTTGTGATCGACGCTTGTCAACGAAATTATTCTTACTAAGATATCTTCATTTGCTATTTAAATGCTATAAATTATGTTTGAATGGAAAGGTGTTGAAAGATGTGAGGTTGCCATAATTTTGATGTTGTGTATGTATCTTCTTCCAAAAATTGGAAATATTACCTGAATACAGGACCAGAAGACGAGAATCCAGCAACAATTGTGAATTGAAATTTGTAGTGTCAACGCACATTTAAATTTAATGTTATTAATTTATTGCATTTTGTAATTTTGATAAGAAGAGGCAATTAGATGCTGCTTACGTAATATGTGCATGCAAATTCTAAAATAATTAAAGGCTGTCTTCTTCGTGGACGTTTAAATTCGGCAACAGATTGACTTTTATATTTAAGTGTTACAGAAATATTGATAAGAAAAGCGTATCGTATCGACTAGCTGCTGCAAGGTTCAGGTTTTTAAAATTACCACACGTCAGCTGATTACTTTCGACTCTTGTACGTCGCTGTTAGAACTTTAACGGACAATATCACTGGGCACCACGCACAGTCTCTTCTTTTCTGCAGTAAAATTGTATTTTAAAAGCAACGCAATCGTTGTAATTTTATAAATTGTTAAAATATTATTTATCTACACCCATATCATAAAACCTCCATAATGTAGTCAAAAACCTTAGGAAATGACCACCATTATGGCAACCTGTACTGTAATGTTATTACGTAATGGTCATAACGATACAGATATGAGCTACAGGCCAGCGCGCCGCCGTCGCCGCAGCCGGAGGGGCCTTATCGTCGCCGTGTCGCCGTTTATAATATGTGTGTAGATAAAGTTATGTATGCAACTCTGCATAATTTAGCCTTAAAACACACGTGCGGTTTTATGAAACGAGCTTTTAAGCGAGTGGGCGTGTTTTAAGGCCTATCATTATGCAACCGTTGCATAAACTACTATTACATATGAAAAACCCAAGTTTTGAGTCACTGAAGGTTCTATAATAAAACTGGAATTATTTTACGTGTTAGATCAGAAACTGAAAATCCGTTGAAAAGCCTGTGTGACCGACAGCTCTAAGAGTATGCAAATCAAAGCGGTAGTGAGATGTGCACATAGCTCGGAAAACTGATAGCCATCAGGCTTTAAGGTTTTTGAATGGATAAAGACCATGAACCGTGAGACACATGTCATGTGGGTCGGGCAACCACAAGATCACGGAGGTCACCAATGCCACTGGAACAAGGCACAGCACTATTCGTTATGGAAGTCTTCGGGGGAAACCTATGTCCGGCGGTGGACGAATTGAAATGATAATGATGGTAAATACTGAAAGAATACGTTGCATAGTTAATAAGGTAGGTATTTCTGAGTACCTCACTTAATAATTTAGCATGTGATTGAGCTATCGCTAGCTCTTTATGATTAATATTAATACTTACCCACTCTAAGAAGATTGTTCTGGCTGGTTCAGACGTAAGATACGAGTAACTTATTCTAAAAATTGATTATTTAAATGTAGCTCTAGTTAATATTATATGTATTTATAAGCAAATTGTAAATTTTAGATAGCATGTCATCCAATTATCGTGCGTTTTCGAAAATTTACTTTACATTCAATTAGATAGATAAGACTGTAATAGGACTAATGGAGTCAAAGTTAGCATTACAATTTTCAGTAAAAGATAAGATTAGATACTGTGAGAAAGAAGGTTCCTATAGCCATCTATGAGAAATATAGTCTGACAGTAGATTGAAGGAACTTCTTCTATCTTTGTGATAAAATAATAGATTTGAATTTGCTAATTGAGTTAAGCGATAGGAGTACGACTTCACAGGCTCACTGCTTGAACGAGATTTATACAAGTTAACCGTTTTTAAATTATTTGTTCTTTGCTTTCAAATAGGTACACAAATATGTACTTTATTTTAAAAAAAATAAACCTTTTAAATTCCAATAAAAACAACAAAGAATTCCAAATTTTGGTTTATATGAATGAATTTAATATTAGGTGTAAGACGTTTTTAATTATACGTCATCATTAATATTATATTGTCTCTGCATTTATCTGCATTTATGAACATTAAAAATTAGGTATTATTTTTCCACTTTATTTTTAAAATTTCTCATTTTAAACATTTTTTATAGAATAAAAATAACATTATAAAATAAAAAAATATATAAAGAACGGTGAATCACCGACCGCGGAGCAGGGCCCTAGCGCTCGGTGGCTACGGCTACCGAGAGAGGAACCTCCTGACGATGCGTGCAGAGTCTAGGAGTACCGCCTTCTGTATCCGGCCCTTGATCCAACCATCTGCGACAGCTTCTTCAGATGGTGCTCGAGGCTCTTCTTCTTATTATTATTAGTGACACTCTTTTGACAAAATAATGATCTTACAATATCGACTGGTAGTGATACTATTTTTAAATTTTAAATTGAGGAGTGTGTAACGAAATAGTTTGGATGTGTACTTATTTTTATATTAAAGTTTAGTTGGCTTGCCAACCAAGCTAAATTGAGGCAAAAAATATTGTCCAGTTCATCGAATTCAGTAGTTGACTTGAGACTTCTTGAGTATATTGTAGCAAGTCATGCGATTTTTATCTTATCCTTTACTAAAAATTGAAATGCTTACTTCGACTCCATTAGTCCTATTCTTTACGCCATTTGCATGAAAAATTCCAATCCCTTTATTGGGACTAATTTGGGTGGGTTTCGTTTTCGGACTATTCAGTGATGCAAAAAGAGGGTTTTGTTTTCGGAATCAAAGTTCTCGAACGAACAAATCCATTTCAGTGCGTTAAGTATAAATAGATCCTCCCGACCGACCAGACCCTCCCGAGATAATCAGCCCTCAATGGTGCAAAGATTTCAGACAATAAACTACAAACTCTGAATTTTACACAATCCGTTTTAAAATGGCATATTCTCCACCAAAACGAAGGTCTCATGAAAACTTACTTTAGAAGCCATTTGATCGGAAGAACAGACACTTATACATACAGATTTGCTTTTTGGTGTCGGGGTATTTCAAAAGTGAAAAATCAGGGAATCATATTCTGGTTAGAGTAAGAAAAATAATTTGTCATTATAATTTGAACACATTATTGGTAAATATTAAGCGTAGGTACCTACCTAAGTACAAGGTGCCAGAAATAATTTTACCATTTGTCATCAGTCGTGTTTTCATTTTCATCACTTAAGATTTCATCATTGCTCAAACTCGTGAACCCAGTCCGTTCCTTTTGCACGATTTTATAATACCTATCTAGGTATAATTTAGACTTTTGGATGCTTACTCGCACATTATAGATGTAAGTATTTTCTCTTTTAATAAACAACCGACTTTTCTACTTTAAGATCCATTGCGTGTCACTCACTCCCACGCAAGGTTGGAAACAGAGAAATAAATTAGAATAAAGGCATCACAGAGATAAACATCACAGCATCCGGTAGGTACATATTTCACCAAAATGTAACGTCCAGTCCATGGCACTGAAAGTATCGCTGTTTTGGTGACTGTGGTCGAATCACCCTCGACCAGAGTTGTTCGGTAGTAAGTAGGAAATAATTAAACCAAAGTCGCCGTAACACTGCTTTCTGAGGACGTTGTTCAAGTTCCCTATTCGTAGCGATGTTTTCCCTATAAAACAGAAAAATGCTGCCAAATCAGAGTTAAGGGTTACCGAAGCATGATGTTTCAAACCTTGTTCCAACTGCCTCGATTTAGGATGTCTTAGTTCCAAATATTGAGAGTCTAGTTAATTGACTAACTGCTAATCCTTTTCCGGTTGCTACTGCCGCGGGTGCTTCTGGCTTAGCTTTTGCTTGTGCACTAAAGGCGTGTTTAAGCGGCTTAATAAATAATCGATTGGTGGAGCACAGAGTCGCAACGATTGCATTCAATAAATGTATAGAGATACCGAGGATTAGCTCGTGGGAGTTTTGGAGTGACTCACTGCTTACAATTGTGGATGCATGAGCCAGCCAAGCCAGCTAGAATTCCAGCGGCCCAGCAAGGTTGATACGAGGATAAATTATCTCTATCTTATCTCTCACTGCAGCTCTTTCTTCGATGCCAGTAGAGAGACGCACTAAGGGATAAGATAGTGTTAACTCATTCTCGTGTCAGCCTTGCTAGGGTCGCAGAGAGAAATTTTTATTGCTGATAATTTATGGCTTAGAGCTGGCACATCAATGAGTGGAAGTCTATCGAGTTGTGAACTTTTGCATATCTCTTTTTCTCTCGCTAGGGCTTAGCCGAATTAGGAATTGTGATTTAGATGCCTTTAGCACAGTGGAATTAGGTGATTAGATTTTAATATTGATTTAACTAATCTTAAGATATGCTGCCACTGTAGCTTTGTTACTTGATAATGTACCTGTCTTGTATTTTCTTAATTTAAGATGAAATTGTTTGTAACTCCTGTTTAAAACATTCAGTGCCGAAAACCCGATTATCAGGTTTTCTATGACTTTGTCGCCACGCCGAACGACTCGCTGGTCGGGTTCTTGCTATAGAAATTTTGTATGGAGGCAATTCTGCGGCACCTGGGATGGGACTTGATTTTTGGGCTGGCACTGAAAGTGTTAAACTTACATGCCGGAACTACCTCAACCTTCTACCTCTGTCTACCTTTAAAGAGTTCTGAAAATTATTATTCACGGCCTTTTTAGTGGTAATTATACCATACCATAATTTAATGCATAGCTTATTAGTGGAATTTGGGTAAGTTGTACCTGTGGCCCTTATATTTGCCACGTTAAAGCGAATTTCCGCAAGCGAAAAACTGTTTCACGCTATTGTTGTCCCGTTCTTAGCCCCATCATTACTAAAAACATAGCCTGACCAGAGAAACTGTTCAACATAAATTGATAGCAATGAAAAAGCAACATACATTTTAATAACACTGAAATTCGTAAATAAATAGATTAGAATTCACGTAGGTTCCATCTCTGTTTCAGCAAGGAGACGAGGATAAGTTAACACCGTCTTATCTATAAGTACCTCTCTCTCACACTAATGCCAACGTGCGAGATAGTCAGAGATAAGACGGGGTTAAGTTATCCCCGGGGAGCTGTTGCGGGGGCATAAGATTGTGAGTAGAAACAAGGACTCAAACTTCACTATAGTTTGGCCAACAACCGCTGTACCGCGCCTTAGGAATCGGGCGGTGCGGGGGGTGGATATTCCTTTACATTTCCCTTCCCCCTCACATCCTTCGCCCCTAAGGCGCGATACAGCGCTTACGGCCAAATCATAACGATACTTGGATACTCGATTGGTATTTGATATTTGGATTTTAGTAAAGCTGAGGTTCAGAATAAACGGCTGAGGTAGTTCTTACGATTAAGTGTAATAAGTTTTGCGGCACCTTTCTCTAATCTATGAAGATAGCTTATTTTTCAATCGCCTTGACTATCACTCTATTCGGTACAGCTAAGGGATTTAATATATCGTTAATAAAATGCCAAAACCGCGAATGTATCATTGTTTTGTATGTGTTTGACGTTAACATTCGAGGTTTTGGCATGTTAGTGACGATAGTATTGTAAATCATTTAGCAGTAAGTATAGGTAAAAAATTTAAGTAAAACCCCTCTTGCATGTAGTTGTGTACAGTTAACAGAAACGCACATAAAAAAAAATATAACATTTAATAAAAACTACAACATTTTTTGACCTCAATCACTCGCTATTTCATCATCCTCATTATCATCTGTGTACTGTGCAGAAACAATTTCACTGTCGCTATCTTCTGAGGAAACACAGTCATGACTAATCAAACGCTTAGTAAATAATGGAGCCAATTCGAAAGTGTGTTAGCTAAATTTAAAAGTCACTAAACTTAAAATAAGAAACGCCAAAATCGATTTTAACAGCTTTGTGCTATACAAAACCGAGTTTGACGTTTCTTATTTTAACTTAAGGAAATTTTAAATTTAGAAGACTCCGTTTCGAATTGGACCCAATGAGTTTGCAAACCGTACGTTAGGTATATTACAAATTTCAAATATGGAATGTCTATCCGAACACTTCACTACTGCATGCAAGAGGAACTGAGCGTAAACTTACGTATTTTATCTATGCCGAATAGAAGCGATGTTGGTTTTCTATGCCCGTTACAAATATTACAAATATTATCCATTACAACTGACAATATTTTATGAAATTTGTAAAAGCACTATTTTGTCAGATTGTTCATATTTAATGAGACACATTGGAAGATATACAATTATAGATGTACAACAAGGACCCATGTAGGAAAACACAGATTTCTTGGTTCATATTTACAACAATGAATTATATATGAAAGTTGAATATTTATGTAATCAGACATTGTTGAAGTCCCAGTTTTGTAAAATATTTTTATACCTGTGTTGTTACCATACGCACTTGAATTGTAATTCTTTGTTGATGTTTAAATACTTTTGTTAATTCTGAAGCAATAATGTATGATAACGCCATGCAATGCGAAAGAAAGACATGGTGATTGTAACTGTATATTTTTAATAAAAAAATCTTAATTTGATTGTTTATTTGTTCCTATAAGCATACCCGATTTTTTTATATTTAGGTAATTACTTAGATAACGGATATGTTAAAATATATTTTTTAAATTACCTGTGTTTTTCAGGGTTCCGTACCTAAAAGCATAAATTAAGTATAACCAGATAGGTCAACTCCATACATTGAAATGTGACCACCTCAAACCCCCGTATTTGTAGATGGCGCTAGGGAGCATCCTTTTATTTACAAAGCCTCTAGGATTTCAGCGCCATGTGTCAGTTTTCTTTGAAAATACATGAAAGAATAACTGTTTCTGATTATGGATCTTTGGAAAAAGAATCGCAGATGGCGCTATTTTAGGAATAGCATAAGCAATTTCGCAAAACGATACCCAGCAGCGCCGTATAAAAATAATTAGGTAAAATTTCATGACGCGACCATAGCTTCATAGCGTGAGGTCGGTAGGTAAGTACCGTGCGCTCCCCGCTTTTGACGTCACGCCACGGATAGTTTTAATATAATATGCGTATTTCAGATGATCAAGCAATTTTTTATTTGATTTTAATTTTTCAAATGTATATTTAATTATTGTCTTTTTTTTAAATTGTTAGTCTAAGTTTGGTGACGCATTGGTTATATACTATAATGTCATGTTAATGTGTTTATAAATAAATAAATAAATGTAGCCACCGAATACGAATCCGTTTCCGTTATCAGAATTACAAAAAATGGCGGCCATTTTTATAGCTGGGCACCGATAATCAAATAGTTAACTTCGTAAATCACTACTGCGTTACTAAGTTGACTTAGTTAAACGTTAAAGCGTTACATTTCGGAATATTTAACGGGAGTTAACGTAAATCGTTAATTGGTAACTCGTGATAGAAATTGCATTTTATACATATGTCGTTGCGTTAGGTATTTACTTATACAAAATGTTGGTAGGTGCTATGAAAGTATAGGCAGGACATGGAACATTAGTAAAAATTGGGTACCTCCTTATTGCATTAGAGTTTGTAATAAATAATACCTATTATTTAGAGATCAAATTCAAATCAAAAGCTATCTGACATAACCCGAGCATTGTTCTTTTGGCAAACAGTAGGTACTTAATTAACGTTTAGCCGACTTTAATTGTTTTAACGGAAGTTAATGAGTCCGTTAACAAAGCTTAATTAATCCGTTAATCGAAATGTTAAATTTGTTAATTAACGATGAACGGATGAACGGTCTTATGTCCAGCTGTGACATGGCTGGACACCGTTAATTAAATAATTATCTTCGTTAATCGCTAATCCGTTAATAAAAAGGTTTAATTCGTTAAACGTTAAAGCGTTACATTTCGCAAGATTTAACGGAAGTTAAAGTTAATCGTTAAAACGTGATAGAAACTGCATTTTATATATCGTTAATGCTAGTAATTTACTTTTAAAAAAAAAAATCGTATGGACTGTGGAGGTTTAGGCAGAAGGCCAAACCGCGGTGCGGTCCGCTCGGTGTCCTTTTGGCAAATATTTGGTTGTTTTAACTGCAGTTTATGAGTCCGTTAACAATTTATAAAGTTAACTTAAAAGTTAATCCGTTACTAGAATTGTTAACTTCGTTAATTAAGATTAACTGATTAATGGTCTTGTGCCCAGCTATGACTATGACTAGTTCGTGCGTGTCTTCGACCTTGGTCATTTCGGCGCAAGTGGCCCTGGACGTAGATACCTAACTCCGCGTGATGCCGACGAGTACGCGGGTCAATTTATGATTGTCAGACGAAATGTAATGAGAGACGAGATTAGTGAGTGTAGTCATTTTTCGCTTATTTTCCTAAATAACTTCTAAACTATTTATTTCAAAATCCTAAAAAAATATATTTGAAATCCTCACAATAAGCTCTTTCATTTGATATGTCACAAGATATAGTTTGCATAACTTTTTTTTAAATTTTCTTCTTTACCCCCCAAAAGTAGCCCCCATGTTTAAAATTCATTTATTTGCATTACGCATCCGTGTTGCGGTCACCGACTTACATATGTGTACCAAATTTCAACTCAATCGGTCCAGTAGTTCCGGAGCAAATTGGCTGTGACAGACGGACAGACAGACAGACAGACAGACAGACACACGAGTGATCCTATAAGGGTTTCGTTTTTTCCTTTTGAGGTACGGAACCCTAAAAACGAAGTGTACTTCAATGTACAGACGTAGCTCTCTGTTACAAGTTAATAAAATAGGATATTTTGACGACGCGGTTAGCTTAGTTGATAGTGACCCTGCCTCCGAAGCTGGCGTTCCGGGTTTGATCCCCGGTGAGGGAAAATAATTTACGTGTTGAGCAACAATGTTTTTTTTTTATCTTAGATGTTTCCTACGTATTTAAGTCTTTATTTATATTTATAAGTATGTATATCCGGTATCTATGACCTTTTATATGAGAACCATTGTTATCGGTCAAATTAGTCACATCACAATGCACAAACGAAAAAGTACGCTACAATTGTGTAAGATGGCGCTAAAACAGATTTTTCGTATATTACTTTTTATTGTTAAGTGAATGATTTTAGGTCATTGAACGTATAATTTTGATTATTCATACATAAAAACCTTAAAAGTAAATGAATCATTAAATTTTTAGACATGAAATCGATAGATTTGGAAAATATTAAATGACCATGTGCATACTAGCGACATCTGTTCAAGGTTTTTTTAAATAAGTAGTCCACCGAGGCCATGGTTTCTCTAGGTCTTATTCCTCTATGCTAAAAGGTAAAAGGGAACCCTTATGGTAAGACTGCGTTGTCTGTCTGTCTGTCTGTCTGTATGTCACAGCCATTTATCTCGGCCACTACAAAGGTTATGAAATAAAATTTGGCATAGTTATAGAACTTGCTTGCACACATATATTGCAGGAGTAAAATGCTTTAATACATTTTAAATTTTACTTAAAACGATCCTAAGGAAGTGAGTGAATCGAATTTTGAGCACTAAGGATCAAAAGGGGTGTCATATTAAAGGGCTTTGTTCGATCAAGCATTCCAAAACTAATTTTCAATATTTTTTGTCAGCATATTATTGTTATTTGTTACAAAAATAGGCGAATATTTACCTGCCCTTATCTCCGAAATTTGCCAGTCAAAAAATCTCAAATTATACCTACAGGAAAAATAAAACGAAGTTCCAAATATTTGATTTAAAAAAAACAAAATGAAATGGAATAACCTTTGCAAGGTCGTATCACATTCCACGGTTGCAGAAATAGGAGGTTGCGAAAGTTTTCTTGTTTCATTTCATAGATAGATTGTAAATGGTTACCAGATTAGAAGATATTTTTTCATTTCCTGGTTTCAGTACCTAAAAGGTACTGGCTGTTTTCATAGATAAGTACGGGACCCTCAGCGCGTGATTCAGACTCGCACTTGACCGGTTTTTATGTGTATATCAAAACGCTGCAAAGGCGCATTTTTAGAAGGCCTATCTTTTCGCTTTCCTGAATTAGGGTAAGTTTACGTAGGGGTTAAGTAAAACACTGTAGTTAATATATCAATATTGTTATGTAGATATTTACTTACATTAAAACTCGGAGCTAAAACATTTCAATTTATATATCTAACATTATCCATTAAAATTTCATCCAACAATGATTCACAAAACATTGAAAACTTCCGTTTCTGCACCTTCAAAATTTACTATTTCTGTTACAAAAATAATTTTAATTTGTAATCCGGAATGAAGCAATTCTTACTTCTAGATTACATTGGCCTATTTAATCGCCCCATTCCTAATTTAATAATTCAAAGGGTATTCATAGAAAACAAGTTCACATACAACTTTAATTGACAACCATAAATTACACAAAAGAAGCGTCACTACATTTTTTATAAAAATCTAAAATTGATAACGAAAAACGCGTGAGTAACTTTAAAGATTAATTTGATGAAAGGTGGAAGCGATAGGAATGAGAGCCGGTTTTTTGTATGGGATGGCATACAAAAAAACAGAGTTGTATTCCCTAATGGTACTGGTGGAAATGAAGTAGATGCGAGGAAGTAAGGGGTAACCTCGTCTGCTTATCGAAGGCGATAAATGCCAAAGGTAAAGAAAGCTTGTGATATAGTGAAAATTATACCTCGGAATTATTTATAAATGTAAACTGCAATACGACATGTAAGCAACATACTTAATTCTTGTACCTTTACAATGACTTACTTTAGGTATGCAAACAGTTCTCGTACCTAATTGCTAAAACTATCGCTCGGCCCCTTTACTTGTATCGGCAACAATCAGTACCTATTTCCATTAGATTTCAATAATAGGATGGTTTGCGTAAACTCATGGTAATGGTACTGAAGTCTGCATTCCTAAGAGTACCTACGGTGGTAGCCAGGAAAACATCGCGAAGAAGCTCCAGTCCCCACTGGGTACACGTGGGGACTACAACACAGTCCCTTTCACTATCAGAGGAGGTCCAGCAATGGGACGTATATAGAACGCTGATGATTGCTGGATTCATGTTGCTTGCATGTCGTATCGCTCTTGTGTCGCTTTTCAGCCACCAGCATCATAATTTTTCCAGAGGTGCATTTTTGCGCCCACAAGACTTTTGTTCCAGGAATAGAAACAACACTGTGGGTCTGCAATATTGTGCCCCCGGAGAATTGCGCCCCTACAGCCCTAGCAAGGTTGACACTAGGATAAGTTAAACCGTCTTATCTCTAAGTGCGTCTCTCTCTTGTGAGAGAGACGCACTTAGAGATCGGCACTAGTGTTAGTGACGACGAAAGAGATAAACGGGTTTAACTAATCCCCGTGTCTGGCATGCTAGGGCCGTTGGGAGCAGTCCTGCGGCCCTAACATGCATGCCACAAAGATAAATTAGTACCGTTTATCTCTATGACTATCTCTTTCGTTGGCACTGTGTGAGAGAGACGCACTTAGATATAAGACGGTTCTAATTTATCTTTGTGCCATGCATGTTAGGGCCGCTAGCCAGCACCTAGCTACGATGCTGATTATGATTGTAGAGAGAAATAGATGGAATACCTACCCAAATAAATAATGGCATCATTTGTGTGTTGTTCCCAAGTGTTTCCCGAAATTTCTTTTACAGAGATATCTTTATTTGAATCGGTTTTCATATTTTAAAACTAGGGTAAGTTTATAATAAGCATAATAAGCTTATAAAATCCGAATAAATTGCAATATAAGGTACACATACACATAGATAATTAATTTTTAAGTCATGTTAAGTTTAAAGTTGTGTTAATAACAAGGTCTTTTTTGCATTGTTCATTTCGGAATGTTAGTACGAAACTTAGAATTGTAAAAAATAACATTAGTTACAATTATAATATTAATTAAAAAACAGAATAAATTAATTAAATCTAAATACACAAGTTGGCGCGTAGTATGAAGTATCCTTGGTTACTTTAAAATAACAAAATAATAGCCCGCTGCGAACTTTTTAATTTACGGGACCGTACACAAATAGTAGCAGCCTGCCCCGGATGGCAAGTGGTCTCCGCCGCCTATTTGCAACTGCAGTGGCCCTAGCAACGTTGACACTAGGACAAGTTATTCCCATCGTATCTCTCTGTGCCTCTCTTTCTTTGATACTAGTATACGAGAGACGCACTTAGCGATAAGTTGGGGATAACTTTATGCTCGTGTCTACCTCTGCTAGGGCCGCAGCGCGCTAGCAATGCGTTGCCGGTCTAGGCCTTCGGATCTCGTCGCTCACCGTGGAAAATACAAAATAAAACTTTACGCAGGTATAATAAAACAAAACTATAAATCTACTATTACTTTAGGGCTACACAGATATTTACACTTTAAAAAAAAATTGTTTAATGAATGAAACTGGACTTTTTTTTATCTGTAACTCAAAAAAGTGACTACATAACTTAAGGCAATACTTTACATTCATTTTTGATCTTTATAGATAAACCATTTTGTTAAATCTAATTAACTTTTATAACGCCTTACCAAATTATAGTTAATTCTGAAATAACCGAAGTAGTTTGGTAATGATTTTTCTCAGTGTAATAACCATCTTGTTTAAAATAACCTACTAGTGTGAATATTAAGTAATGCATAAAATATCTTGTGTACATTTTGTATAGACCAGCAGCCCTCGGTTGACGCGGGGATAACTTAACCCCCTCTTATCTCTCTATCTCTTGCGTCGCCTAGTGTGAGAGAGACGCACTTAGAGGTAAGACGTTGTTAACTTATCCTCGTCTAAATCTTACTAGTGCCATTGAACTACGTCATATTTTTTCTAAGGAAATGAATTATTGTCATGGAAAGCAAATCTCAATTTGTAAGCTGCTTAATAATCATTGCGGAAGAAACTTTGTAACAAAGACTTTTTATCTACATACTAAACTGTTTCTTTGGTTTTAGGCAAGATTTGGATACCTACTTAGGAACTTTGAAACAACGGTTAAGTTCAGCCGAGCAAGATACCGTCAAAAACTTATAATGAAATATAAAATACAGTTAGATACGTGACCGAATGCCGAAAAGTGGCCCTGTTAGTGCAACATATTTTTCAATGAATGGGTAACGTATCTAATACAGCATTTTATATATCAATTGATTGATAGTCTCTCTATTTATACATATCACTGGCTCAGTATTTTATGTTCCGTTACTTTAAAATTCAACCCTGTGATTTCCAACATTAGTTTCATTTTTGAATACGCCATAATAGGCTAGGTTCCTGAAAAAATCTATTTAGTCCGTCATATACATTACCAATAACTATTGAAAACGTATTCTTTCTTTTGTCAATTAAACAAAAAATTACGAAGATTAATTATAGTGCGTTGAAGTTCCGCGTGACGACGTTACGACTTTGCCCACTTTTTAGGGTTCCGTACCCAAAGGGTAAAACGGGACCCTATTACTAAGACTTCGATGTCCGTCCGTCCGTCTGTCTGTATGTTTGTCTGTCACCAGGCTGGATCTCATGAACCGTTAAAGTTAGACAGTTGAAATTTTCACATATGATGTATTTCTGTTATAGCGGCAACAGAAATACATCATCTGTCAACAGCAAATACTAAAAACCGAAAAAAAATAATATTTAAGGGGTCTCCCATACAACAAACGTGATTTTTTTTGCTCGTTTTTGCTCGATACTGATAACAGCAACAGGTAAAAGGCTTGAAATATTCACAGAATATTTAGTTATATATTCACTTTAAAAATAAATAATGAAATACTTGTCGAATATTTTTTGATAATCTAACTGACGGACTAATTACAATTATTATTTTATTACCCAACAAACATTCCTATTGAATCATGCTTAGAACTAATAGAGAGCCAGCGGTATGGCTATGAACACAGGCTCATCTCTAAACCGCGTTTAGAAATTTTGATCTGGACGGCGAAGCACTTGAAGCTTATTTATTGTATTGTTGTATTATGAAACTACATAGCGACAAAAATTGCGATTTTGATTACTTAATGGTTCAGTAAATTATCTTAAAACCCAATAGCAAAATAGTCTTTATAGTTATTGACCGATGAAAATACAATGCAAATGTCTGGCATGAAAACTTGAACTAATTGCTTTATTATATAAAATGATCGCCATTTTGATTTGTGTTATCTATATAATCATGAACAACGAATAAATATTTTTCTGTACATTCGGCATGATTTATCATCTAGTTTCTATGTACTTACAAGAGACTATACAATACACTTAATTCACTTTTATCGAGCCATGGTCGTCGTGGATATCATCGTACGTAACACGTAACATACACCAAACACAGTGAAAGGCAAATGGTAAACGTGAGTTTAATCTATACTCTATTTGTTTAGGTCATTAACTAAATGTAAACAAACTAACCCACGTGATTCAGGTTACAACCCAATCCAGCAAATCTTTTTTATAATCGAATGTCTTGATTGGCTAGTAAGCAGAGTCTTCTGGGTTAGTTTGTTTACATTTAGTTAAGAGGAGTGTGAACCTACGGCTTTTCGTACAAAAGGCGATAACGATTTTCACCCCGTAAATGTTAACCGATTTAGTTTTTTTTTTGATAGATTGTAAGTCAGAACAAAATCTAGGTCTATACGTTTTGGTTCTGTCACTATAATCAATAAATTCAGATTTATTGTTGTTTTAGTATTTTCATACAAAACTAATTTAAGCGATAATTTGACTTTGTTGATCTTAAATCAATATTCAAAACACGTATAGACCTAGATTTTGTTCTGACTGAAAAATTGGTCATAATCGGTTAACATTTAAGGGGTGTAAATCGTTATCGCCTTTTGTATGAGAAGGGTGACTTTTGCCATTGGTTCACATTCCTCTTAATAGTAAGAAGAAAAAGCATTTCTTACGAGAAAACATGAAGACAAGAGGAATTGTAAAACGGGAAACTTAGTTCAGCTATGTTATCTTCTAACAAATCTCATCGCTCATTTTGTCTCACATTTCTTAGGACAAGCATAAATTGACCCGCGCTCTTGTAGGCATTACGCGGAGTTAGGTACTTACGTCCGTGGCTGGTTGCGTCGAAATAAGACCAAGGCCGAAGACTCGCATGAACATGTAGTTTATACGCTCTGACAGGTCAAGTTAAGCTCGCCGGCGAGTTCATGGACGAAGTTTTATTTAAGAGAATCACACCCCTGTGCTATAAACTGGCAAAGATAATATGGCTGTGCAGTAAGTAGTTAATTCTCAATTAACCATTATCCAGAATCTATCCGTGAATTCAGACATTCATTATAATTAGGTACAGTCATAATGTGAAAGCCTTCCCAACTGTCAAAGTACCTAGATAATTTGTATATGTCCAAAGTTGAAAATCAGACTTGGGTACGGTTTTCTGACTATTTATGCAAGAGCGTAGCGAGGTACGGGCAGGGTGGAGCATCTGCCCCCCCAGAGAAGATGTAGTCCTGAATCCTCCTGGATCCTGGCTATGCCTTTGTACGTAAGTTGTATGTAGTGTATTGAACTGCACGTTTCCATATAAGTACTTGACAATCCTTTATCTGGTGCGTGCCTCGTCGGCGTCAATATTAAATTAAATAAAAATTTCAATGAAAGCTATGTTAAATTAAATACACATTTGTTTGGGACATATAACCGACAATGTATCAATAATAACCCTTAAAGAACTTGTTGCATTATTGATGATCAGTGCGGTTTAATTATTATATTAACGGTAGTTAGAGTTAATTCGTATTAAAAAAGCTTCAATATTGGCATCAAAAGTTAAATCAAGCTTTTACCAAGAGAACTTGCGTTTGCACCGTGGATGTAGAAATTGGAACGAAAAATCCGGTTCTTTTTGATGGATGGATTCTGCAAACTTTGCTGTCAGTAAAATAACTTATAAGGCATTTTTGTTAAATTGTAAATATTCTGTATTTAAATACGCTTTAAAAGTTGTCGGAACGTTCCTCTTTAACATGGTATTTAGCAAATTGATCTCATGAAATGATTTCATTTTTAACCTTTTGGACGCAGACTATGCGTGACAGGCGTATACAGGGTAACAAAGCCTCATTACCTTGACTTAAAGTTGAAATTCGTGTTACTTCTCAGACATGCTTGGCGTCTAAAAGGTTAAATGCTAGGATAGCATCCCAAACGCTTAACACCAGAGCTGGAGGCTGGGAGGCTCTTGAAAGAGATGAAAAACGATGCTAAGAAACCGTATATTTAAAATACGAGGGATAGATAATTATTATTGAGTGGTCCGGACCACACGTAATAAAATATCTGTTGCCCGGATTTAAAAAATATTGTTTCAGACATTGCATTTTTGCGCAACTTTAGAGCGGTTGGAACTAAAAAAGTCGGTCCCCTGTGCAAGGATGAGAGGCGAGCTAGGTTACAAACCCACGTATTATCTAATATGCGACAAAAGGATTCGATCTTTTTGGTAGAATTCGTTCTCACTCACCAGCTCGCTTAGGGTTGTCACGGCGTTTCGTTCACATTCAATAAAACAAGGTTTTCTCTTCCGAGCCTTGCTTACGTCACGCTGTCAGGTAAAATGTATATGAAATTGACGGCGATGTGACGTAAGCAAATACAATGTGACCAGTATATCGGAAGAGACTACCAGGCGCAGTTTATTTTGTATTTTCACTGGAACTCGTCGTCTGAGCTGAGCAGCGTGGTTTTCTCGTGGTAGTTGGGGGCCTGGCTGATGGTGGCGACGCGCTGCGGCGGCGCGCGCGGCGCCAGCGCGGCGCCCTCGTCCGCGCGCTTGTCGCTGCCCGCTGTCGCTCCCGCTCCGCGCATCACTATACAGAGCTTTACGCTTTAGAATTAGGGCTGCATTTAATACTATACTCTGTTCGGATGGGTAGTTAACAAATGTAAACAACCTAAGCCACGTGACTCGACTCACCAGCCAATCAAGACATACCATAGATAAAAAGGATGCCACGTGACTCGGCTAACTAGCCAATCAAGACATACCATAGATAAAAGGATTCACTGGATTGTCTGGTGAGAAGAGTCACGTGGCTTTGTTTACATTTAGTTAACTACCTATACGGACAGAGTATAACTTCGTTGTTCATAGCTTAAATTCAGATTTTTGAAAGACTTTCAGTTAGGCCCCAGCATGCTAGACACGGGGATAAGTTAAATCCGTTTATCTCTCTGACTATCTCTTTCGTCGGCACTAGTGTGAGAGAGACGCACTTAGAGATAAGACGGCTAAACTTATCCTTGTGTCTACCTTACTACGGCCCCAGACCCCACTATTTGTTATCGAGGACAAATATCATATGTTAAAGTGAAGAGTGCTTTGTGCACGAAACAAATTAATGTGCCAGGGTTGGTCCTAGTATGTACGGCAGTTCGATCATTTTTGACAGATTATATATTGTGAACAAAGATTATATTGTGTCGAACTCGATGTATAGAAGAATGACGTGCCCTCTTTTATAATGAAGATAGTATTGTCGACAAATTTCGCTCCTGAGAACGCGTGACAAGCGCGTTTATTTAAACGGTGACTGTCTGTTTTTCAGAATCAGGTCAGCCTTTGTTTTCAGTTATGATATCACGTGTGCATCAATTTGAATTCCAGCCAAATTGTGACTAATAAATGTGACTGGCTTCATTCAGGGTTTAAATAATTGTGTGACTGTGTCAATAACTGAGAAATAAAAAATAGAAAAATATCCATGAATCAAGGTAAATATGCGTTCTGCTATTGTCTTTGACATTATTCCTTTTTTTAATGCTCAAAATAAATGTTGCGTCATGGCGTGGGCGATTGCTACGCTTAAATAGCCGAGATCTTAGTTTAAATGAAATTAATGCAGATAAACGCACAAGTCATTTCCTTTTAAAATCAGGCTGCGAAAGCCGAAAATAATGTGTGATTTGACACACTACTGGAATGTTCAGGGTTCAATATTATGAAGCCACAAGTAACAATGTCTCAGATAAAACCTGGCAACACCTATGACAGATCATACATTCGTCCAGCAGTGCTGCCAGTTTTCAAGTGTAAAATTGTTACTCTTAAGCCAGTGGCGTAACTATACCATCTGGGGCCCGTGGCAAATTCTTTTGATGGGGCCCTATCAGTAAAAATCGTCACGTTGTACTATATTTTTGAGCTCGCGGCCTCTTGGACCGGGGCCGTCTTGGGTCGGGGGCCCGTGGCATTTTGCCACTGTCTTAAGCTTATATTGAACTTAGAATGATACAATAATGTGTCAAAGATACTCAGCCAGTTGTTTTAAAAGTTTTACTACTCAGTGTCATGTATGATTTGGAAAACAAATTTAGCGATACTTATGTCTAGCAAAAAAAGTACAGTATTGTCAGTCTGTGACAAAGTTCCACAACGTTATAAGTACAGTTGTCAATTATACAGTATAGAACCCTGTCGCAGAAATTAAACGATCTATTTCAATTTCTAGTATATATTGGTCGGGTATGATGAGGTTCTATGGTGGCCTAAGAAAATATATATAGTAATGGAGAATAATGTTAAAATACAAAGTAATGATAGTGACAACATAAATGTCGAATGCAGCATGCTGGCAAATAAACATCAACAAGCGATACAAAAATAATTCTCACCTCGTTTGTCTCCTTCCGACGTTGATAGGTTTTATACATTTAGAGTTAAAAAATCAAAATCATTTTTAAGATAAAATTTAATGTTTATTTATTAGTGAGAGGACGAGTACAACGTGTTCATTAATTTAAACGGTTATCGAATGCCGGAAAATCTTGAACTTAAATCTAATTTCGTTAAATTGCAGCTGTGGAAAAGTATTTTCATTGACAACTTAAAACATGTCTTGAATCGTTAAGGTAAGTCACATAATAAAATTAAAATAACATTAACCTTAAAATAAAAAAGATACTTATATTTTTTTGACTAACACTAATTATTAGATTGGATCAATTATTTTAACCAACGGATCTGTTAATAATGGCATTGACTCTCGAAGGAATATATGTTTGCGAATTAATCAATATTATGCTCTATTCTCTTACGAGACGGGCTATAATTACAAACATTCACAGCTGTCTTGAAGTCTGAAAAACGGTGGATTATTTCACATACCGTTCTTTGGTCAGAACAGAAAACTACCCAAGTTCCCAAGTTATTTGACCCTGTGTGTATGTATAGTCATACTCCCAACAACAAAGACCATAGTCTTCATGCAAATATATGAAAAAAAGAACTCACTGACGCAAATTATCCTAAATAAGAAAACTACTTCTAGAATCAAAATTACTTTAACCACTTTTCGCAATCAAGCCTAGCTTCTAATGGATTTTATCCACTAACTACTCAAGTAACAAAAAATACTAAAGAAAGGAATAAAATCACAGAAAATTAAAACATTTAAATACTACAAATTTTTTACGACAATCCGACACTGTAGGCATAGAGTGCAAACAACTATTTATATGGCAATGATTAGTCCGATGTGGTCAGGTTTGCCGTCGATTTCGTAGGATGCACAAAAAAGATCGAAAACTTAAGTATTCACGTCTAGAATGCCGGGACAGAACAACACAATTATTTTAGTCCTGACCTAATGCAAACATACTCGTACGAAGAACACTACAGATATAGTGCATAATATGTCTCCATCGGTAAAACTCGGATCGCAATCGGAAAACGACGGAACCCGAAGTGTTAATAAATGATTGCATTAAATGAGTGACATATTTATATTAATTAATATAAGTCTTTATTATTTAGTGTCAAATGTCAAAATGAAAAAGAACAGTGCCATATGCTGTCATTTTGCGCTACATTGGATACTAAATAATAAAGTTTCATATTAATGATTATAAACATGTCACTCATTTAACACAATAATTAATTGACATTTCGGGTCCCGTCGTCTTCCGGTTGAAATCCGAGTTTTACCGATGGAAACATTATTCACTATATCTGTACATTGCGTAGATCAAGTTCGCCATGAGAGAGGTTAATCGAAGAAAGTTTAAAACTTAGAATTTTTGGTCATTACGAAGGTCGGGTCAATATTTTAATGAGTTTATTATTTTAGCGGCTAAATTCGTATTTCGGACTAGCCAAATACCTCGTACATTATAAAAGTCTAAATAAAAAAAAAAACATCTTATAAATAGTACCATAATTTTAATTCCATTAGTGACCGAGCACCGAAGTACCTTTCGGCAACACGCATCGAATCGTTTCATAGATTCGGCTTGGATATGAACTATCTGCCCCATGAGCTTATTTTAGAATTTTTATTCCTTTATTCATAATCATAACAATATCGAACCGTCTATTTCATGTTTGTCTGTTTGTATTAAACTTGTTAGTGGTGTTTCCATGCTCGGGCGTACGTTAAATCGTATATGTATGTAATGTATGAACGAACACAAATACAGCAATGCACTTCATGCACAGCACAGCTATGGCAGAGCTTATAGTTTCTCATAAGGCAGGTGAGAAGTGACATCTGAAAGAAAATGTAAATAATATGAAGGAAATTTCAAAAAGAAAATATAAGGGAAAACAATGGGAATAACATTAATCTAGGTTAGGAGTTTTACGTTTTAAACTACAAAAACACTATGAAATGAGATAGACTTATAGAGTACCTATGATTTGTTCATACTTTGATTGGTATAGGTTTTTTTTCTTGTGTTAGGTCTAATCCGTATTTCTAAGTCTATTAGTCTGTTTAGACGTTATAATGAGTCCAATTTGAAACGGCGTCGCCTAAATTTAAAACTCCCTAAGATTAAAAAAATAAACGCCAAATTCAATTTTGTATAGAGACAAGCTGTCAAAATCAATTAGAAATATCTTATTTCAAAATTAGCGGTTTTTAAATTTAGCGAGCACACTTTCGAATTGGCCCCAATATATCATTAAATGGATTACATTCACGCTTCATAACTCCAGCCTATGCGTAAAAGAGAAAAGTAAACATTCACGGGACTTCACGGCCGTGAATGTTGAGCTGTTATCAATCTAATAAATCACGCCAATTAGCACACTGCTTGCTTTGATATTTATCACCCTTTTGATAATAATAAGAGCTCATCAGTAGTTATAGGTTGACCACTTAAATGAGTCGTCGCCCGCGCGGCACAGGGGCGCGGGGGCAGGCGACAAAGGGGACCGAGAGAGGTGCGGGCGGCAGGCGCATTTTTTTCATTCATTTCACGCCGCCCGCACCTCTCTCAGGCCCCTTTGTCGTCATGCCCCGCGCCCCTGTGCCGCGCGGGCGACGACTCATTTAAGCGGTCAACCTATAGTTGCAGAATTTTGTAAATAATAATGTATAAGCCTGGATCTGAATGTTTAGCGAGCAACTTTTCATAGTAGCCCCCCTACTTGACAAAACAATGAATCAAGTAAAGAGCAAACAATAATGAGCAGGCTGCGGCATGCATGTGACAAAATGGCGTACTCACCCGAGCTGTATTGCGTGTATTGCTGGTACTGCGGGTGGAAGTTATGGAACGCGTCCGTCATTATGTCCTTCGGGTTCATTGTCTCCTGGAAAACCAATTTAAAAATGTTTTAGAGGGAATATATACCTCCTCTGGTTCATTTAGGGTGGATTAAAATTCGCTAACACATTTCCTGTCCTACTGACAGATGATATTGAGGCATGAGGCAAGAGACATGTAGCTGAATTCAGAAAGGCCGCTCAAATTGATATTTAATTAAAGTGACGTTTCTGTATAGGTTGACAACTAGTTGAGGGACATTTAACTATTTAATATCTAATCAAATGATTAAGTGGCGTTTCTGAATTCGGCCATAGTACTATGGAACAGAAGCATTACATTCATCCATAGGCAACCGCTAAAATCAGTTACCGTTGTCTTACAGCGAAGAAGACAATCGACCCTGCAAAGCGTTAACGCGTTACTCAAAATAACTTTTTATAAAAAGATAATTAGCTAGTTTTTTTTTTAAAGCTGCATTTTACCCGTCTGCAGTTAAATTTCTTACTAACATCAATTGCTGCAACATTATTTCGCGACCCTCTAGCGCCGAAGGCGCGGACTAATTTAAGTGGTCTACAAACAATAAAGTAGATTCGCTCAAGCGTCGTTTACAATATGCCGCTTGGCGCGTGCTGCCGCCTGACAAACAAAGCCAAGAATCAAAGAGTACAGTGCCGTTTGAGTGTAATGTCCCTATTTTAGCGAACGGACTATGAGCACAGTATAATCAAGTATACAGTATTCCATCTTCATACAAACGGACGAAACGACGCGCTTCGAAATCTCGGTAAACTTCGGTACACAACAGTCGCCAACAATCGCGAGCGCGCCGCCGTTGGGTACGGACGTGGATAGCGTGAGTTCGAGAATGTTTGATGTTTTTGATATTTTAAAAGCAAAATACATTAAATGCATTGTTTTTACTCGATACTGATTTATAGTCAGTGACTGAAAATATAAATATGAACCAAGTAGAAATAATTAAAATTAAAACCTTACACGATTTGAAGTAATATTTCATGAAAAGGTACTACGACAATTTAATATAGCATTATCAAATACGTAACCCAAGAAACACAGTCAGCGGGCAGCCCTACTGCGTGTTTCCATACCGAGCGGCCGTAGGTAATTATTTCGAGGATACTGCCGAAGCAAAATACTGTTAGTTTATCGACCGAGCGAGCGAAGCGTCTCCGTTTCAGCTTGGGCAAAAATGCTTTCGTATGTCCAGCGGATGTCCATTTGTCTTCGTCTACAGGTCGCAGTTCTCAACTGATTCTCGTGAAATTTTGTGAGCAGGTTCGATTATTATATCGTTTTTTTTGGTCAATTCAGTTTTTCGATTTTTCAAAATGGCGAAGTTATGGAGTTTTTTGCGATTACAAACTTATTTGCGGTGTTGGTGAACCGACTACAACCTATGTCGATGTATGGGGATATCAGTTTTCCACAGGCAAAGTTAAGTTTGTCGCGAAGTCTACAGGTCACGGAGCCACTAGCTGTACTGTGCTGCGAGTGTGTGAGCGGCGCCAGTAGCGCTCACCTTGAGGCTGCTGGAGATGGACTGCATGGTGACGGAGCGGTGCGGGTCGCGGCTGGCGCGCCCGTACACGGCGGCGGGGAACGCGTAGCGCAGCGCGACCGCCGCCGCCAGCATCTCGATGCAGATCAGGAAGTTCTGGTAGCCCGCCGACACGGTACCCGCCGTGGTCGGCACCCCGTTCGCGTCCGTCAGCGGCATTATTACTTCGGCCTTCTCCAGTATGGCTAGGGCGACGCCTAGGGAAACAAATTGGCTATGAGAATATATTTATGTACAGTACCCAGCAGTGGCGCAGCCTGCCTACGAGCCGATTCCTCGCGGCTTTACCAAGCTAGAAAGCTACGTCAAGCTGTCAGGGAAGTCCATGTTACTCTAACTCAATGTCAAACTCGCACGTACGGTTCTAATTCATCCTTTGTGAGTCACATCCAGTGCGTTCGTTACGACGGCAATATGGCTATGCTTTGGTGTCATCGATTATGACAAACGAGTTAAGAACATTTCAAACTTATTCTTGTCAGAGACCACTGGAATACCCTTTGAGTTACACTATCAATCTTTACATTCAAGATTTTACGAAATTGTTCAAAAATAACAAATAACTCAAGACAAAAACTGCGAACGCGGTTAAAGCAGATCAGAAAATCGGAAAACTTACATGCGTGTAAATCATACTAGCTCGACATCGAGTTAAAAGTTAAAACTATTTTTAGAACCAACATCACAGCTGATCCAATTAAACATTTTCTTCCTACTACGCTTTAATTTCATCATAATGGCCTTAAATACTCAACACAAAGCAGCCCTTATTTGCTCTAGAGCAAGCATACAAATTTCATTATTGCACTATTTGTATTTTTTTTTTTTAATTTGGTTGGTTGATCAAGAAGTTTACACCAACAGCTACCCAATCCGCCCATTCACAGTCCGACGGAACAGCCGACCACTCTTCTGTGGACTTACTGTTAGGAAAAAAAAAACTGGCCACATATCGGCGGCCATATCGAACTGTGATTGTCTCGTCTAAAATGTTATGCTCAAAGTACTGGCTGATAAGTTAGTATGGGTTACAAAAAGATTTAAAAAATATTGGCATAATATGACGATTAATTGACTAGATACAAGTTTTCTGTGAAAATTTTCGGCTGTTCGACTTTAGCTTCAGAACCAATACTGATTTTAATAAATAGGGTATCTTAAGATTCGGGGAGAACGTGCGAGTGTCATAGGCTATATAAAAATTCTAAGGGTGCGTCATAACAGGTGCCAAAATCCTTTTTACTTCGCTAGTTGGGTTTAACTGTACTTTTACGTTTTTTTACCAACTTTTAGCAGTAGTAGAAGGAAAAGCAGATTATGCACCTCGCATCAAGTGATTTGTTATTGCGCTCGTGTTTTTAGAGCCCTCACTTGAGTTCGGGCTCCAAACCAACACTCGGCGCAATAATGAATCGCTTTCTGCTTGGTGCAACAATCTACTATTATTGAAGTATAGTGTTTAACTCTTATTTACAACGCGAATGCATTTTCTAAAAAACAAGGTGCCGTGAGTTTTGTGACTGAATTGAACCTTTGTTGATTGTTTTTCATGCGTGCCACATTCTGTTCTAATTGTTTACACATCATTATAGTGATGTCACGATAACAATAGAAGTATAAGGTCATTGCGCGAGAGATCGTACGTTGATACCGAAGTTCAACACTCTAATTAGATATACCAGAGGAAACCGCGCATAATAAATGTGGAGGATCGCAAATCACTCAGCATTAGAAAAATCTATTTCAACTTGTAATAAAATTAGCTGAAGGAGACGAAAATGATTAAAAAAGGGTTCCGTTACGTGCTATAAAAGTTATTTTTCTAAAGTATCGATTATCTTAAGGGTATTGTTGTTCTGGATTATCTATTGGCTATTCAGGATTTCTTGAAGATCTAGCTTGTAGATTAGGTTAGGTTAGGTTTGTTTTATATCAATCCTGAAAAATATTTTAATGTCTCCCGATATAGACTCGATAAAAAAAACAATAATTAAGTCAATGCGAAAATAGCAAGAACAAAATACAGTACCTATTGCCAAAAGAATAGAAACATGACAGCTTTGACGATGAAAGGAAAAGACACTTCGTTTATGGAAAACAGAACATACATGACAAAGTAGAGATATTAGTACCAAAGTAACCTTACTAAACGAAGAAGATGATGATAAACACGACAATGAAGATGTCGGGTAACCTTATCAAGATGATCTCGATGGTGATGAAATTGAAAATGTATTTACCTTGCCAAAAGGAGAGGAAGATAACAGACTTGACGGTGAAGAACTTGAGCACGGGGTCGAAGGGCTTGAGCATCTCGCGCGTGGCGCCCAGGAACAAGAACAGCCCGTACAGCGCGAGAGACACCGAGAAGTTGTACACGATAGTGATGTAGAGGTAGCCGCCGTTGGGGCTCCAGTCGCCGTCGTGGTAGTGCCCTGCCGACTGCAAACATTATTTTATTAGCATAAACGCGTTCAGTTGAGAAAATGTTACTTCAAACTGGTCTCACATGGAATGTAAGAAGTTGCCACTAACGATTTAAGTGAGCGGAGTGTTTTTCTTCTAACAGTATGTCGCTGTTGAGGGATGAGAGGATTGCATCATCATCAATGTGACACATGAATCAAGGCACACATAGGAGAGTTCTAAGTCCAGCAATGGCCTGTCATAGGTCGATTATAAAACGCAAAATGTTTATTCAGCAAATTAGCCGTCTGTGGGTTCTTTTACTTGTCACATTAATAAATTAAAATGGGTTCAAGCTACTAGCGCTTCGGACAGGACCATCATTACTGAGAAGCGCCGCAAGAAACTCAGCAGAAAGTAATCTTTTCAAGTCAAACATTGCTTTTTAAACTCAAATAGAATTAATTAGAAACATTACACAGTAATAAAGCAATAAATGATAATTATTGAGACTAATAAAAATATAATTATATTAATAATTGATAATCAACAAATATGAAATATTATAAAATGTAGTGTAGAGAACACTATGTATGGTCTCTGTAGTCAGGATCAGATATCGCACAAAACTAAATAAAACATGATTTTCCGTATCAACTCGCGTGTAATAATTCAAAAATATTACCCCCTATCTCCGGTCTACCCGTTATCATGAGACCTGGAAAGGCCTCGAAACAAAATCCGAAAGCTAAATATATGTACCCATTGGAGTAAGTAGGTGGATTTAAATAAACAGTAAGAATGACGAGGTATTTTGACGAAATTCGGTTTCAACATTGTGCAATAAGATGAGGATTCGCGCTATTAATAGTAATAATTACTGTTTTGAACAGAACAAATAGAACAAGATATGAACAAATTTTTGACGAAGTAGGTTTAGTCTGTTCTTAAGTGTAGTTGTTTTTAAACGAAAGGTTTAACTTGGTAAAAACGAATGCTAAAACGATTTTCAAAGCAGCTTTTCTCTATAGCATCATCTACATGTACCTAATACATTAGATTCTATTTCGAAAAATCAGACACCAATCCATACAGTAAAGGCATTAACTACTGACGTAACTGTGCCTATAACTAACACATTGGCAGACAGTGTAAGACAGTCAAATGTTAATACGAAATAATAACCAAGATTAGCACTCTCATAATCGTATTTGTATTATCAAGGTTTTGATAAAATGCGATGACGAATGCCTATACAATTAAGTTGATCAGACGTTTCCGTTTAGCGCGACGAATTCCAAATATGTTTATTTCGTTTCAAATATACACCCAGACTAATAATAATTTTATTGATACGATATAAACGTCGAACTCGGGTAAACATGGATTGATGCAGTCGTAAAATATAACATTGCAGTCTGCGAGGAACTCTGGCAGAACCTTGTTACAATTTTGTTAATTATGCATTATTCATGAGACGGCGCAATGCACTCGCAACCACATCATAAAAACTTTTATTGAATTTTAGTAATACTCTAGTTTATAAGGAAATCGAGAATGACCTTTATTTCGCTAGTTTGCAAACGATCGATGTGCTTCACGTGACCTTGTGTTGGACTTAACGCAACATTTGAACCGGAAAAACAACTTTTTTTTTTAAATATCCTTTCAATCTGTCTACTTTACATTTTAGTAACACAATAAAGTAAATTCATATTTCAACCACATGCCTGTCTGGTGTATGAAGTTGTTCCATTATATTGTATTTTTCTTTGTTTCAATAAATAATTACGTATTGTATTCTCTGAAGTGTTATTTGCTTAATGTGAGAAAGTGGGACAGAATTCCATACATTAGCACTTTTGTGAACAACCGGTGAAAGTCTAAATGGCAGTTCACCAGAGTCATATTCAGTCGTAAAATTTCTCAATACTTACTATAAATTTGACGCATCAGCCAAATGTCATGTCCATTCAATTTTCATTGTACGCTGGATATATTAACGTACATTTTTTTAAACCACTTATTAAAAAAAGTTTTTTTTTGATCCGAATGTATGTAAAAGATTTCTGTACGCATTTTCGGGATCATCTCAAATACTACAAGAGCCGAATTCGATTATTCTAAATACATGAATAGGCTAGTTTCCTGAAAAATACTATTTAGTCCGTCATTTAAACTATCAAAAAAAATTAAAACGCATTTTTGCTTTTGTCAATTAAACAAAAAATAACGAAGATATAGTGCGTTGATAAAGGAAAAATTACGTGTTCACTATTTATTTTTTATCCAGGACACATCTCTATTGTTGTAGTTGATTTAAATGAATTAAACTTACTGTGTATAATAGCAGTGTGATATATTTTCTAGATTTTAAACGGTTATAAGTATAAAATTTCGGAAATGGTTACAAAGGGAGATTTAATACGTTTTAACCAAAATGAACGTACTTCCTTTAAACCAACTACATTAATTATCAGAAGTCATTCCTCTGTCATGATCATGTGTGCTGTGACACATGCTAAATATGCTAGCCTTGACCAATGTAATGTTTGTCCAAGGCAAGCTTTATACTGTCGGCGGAAGAGATGTGGCGCGGAAGCATGTCTCCACCATACGCATGATCCGCACCACGTTCCATACACAAATTATGACATATAAGAATAGCCTTGTAAACGCCTGTAGCAACTGTAGCGTTTACCAGTCTACATCTATCATTCAGACTTGCACGTACCTGCAGGAAAATAATGATGAACGCGCAGACAGGCTTGATCAGGCAGAACTGGAGCGTGGCCTGTTTGCAGAATCGCAGGAACCCTATAGTGTAGGTGGCGCCGGCGAGGCAGCAAGTGCCGTTGACGCACGACGCGCGCACGGGCCGCCCTCGCAACTCGGACATTATATTCCCTTCGCCGCCGAGGTATTCGTAGCATAGCGATAGAAAGCTGTAGATCACAAACGCTGAAAAAGGAAATAAGTGTTTCAGATTTAAGGTATAAAGATTCTGTGATAAATGGAAAAATATTGTTGGAATCAAAGTTATTGTCATTTGGAACACAATCAAATCAAATTAATAATGCAGTTTTAGTGGACGTTATAATTAAGGTTTAGCTTTGTTTTTCCTTATGTTTCCTTAAACTAAGTACGCACCAAATTTTATCTAAAGTTCTTATGATTACAATCATAGCTGGCTAAGTCTACGCTTCGGGCATAGTGGCTAAAACTATTCCTACAAACATAAGCGCAGCCTAAAATTAGATACATACATTCATAGCAATCTCTGACGGTAAAGAAGTAGACATAGTATGAGTCGCCATTGAAGAAGAGTAGCGAGATCCAGCTGTAAATGCCGTAGATCGGCACGATGAACAGGATCCGCACGATCCAGCGCTGCTCCGACGGGTTCGAGTACCAGCGCAGGTGTTGGTAGATCTATAACAATAAAAATACATGTTAATAGCATAGAATGCGTGCAGATGCTTATCACCCTGGCATGTCGTAAATGTACAGTTGCCGGACGGTGAGTGCCTGAGATTCAGTGTGCAGTTTGTAAGTAGGGTATTGAAAAGGCTTCCTGTGCATAACTTTAAGAACCGATCTCTGTGCTCTTTCTAGAGCAAGCATCGCTGAGATACCAGCCCCACCCCATACAGAGATGCAGTAACCCAATAAGGACTCACAGAGTGCGACATACACAAGTCTAAGCACTCGTTCATCAGCAGAGTTACGCAGAAGGCGCATTACGTAGATAAGCTTCCTTACTCTTTGCGAGAGTGACGCAATGTGTTATTTGAAGGAGAAATGTTGGTAAATCTCAACCCCTAGGTACTTAAAGCCTCGGTCAATGGCATCGAAAGAGTCAGCATTGGGGTTTCCAGCAGGATAGACAATCAGTTTCGTAGGATACTTAGGTTCAGAGGCCCTTGTTTTGTGAAAGCAGATGTATTTTGTTTTTTTATAATTTAAAGTGAGTAAATTAGCTGAATCAGGACTAAATGTTATAAAGCAGTGGTTACTGCTTTATAAAATTTAGTCCTGATTCAGCTTCTTGCAATGCTTCTGTCCAAGAACTGCCGTAAAAAAGTGCTGCCGTGTCATCCGCGTAGCAAACAAGATTTGCCTTCGGGGTGCCAGCTGAGATATCATTCATGTAGAGGATGAAAAGGGTGGGGCCGAGCACACTCCCTTGTGGGACCCCGAAACGAATCGGCAATGTTTCGCTAAGGCACTCTCCGACCTTTAAAATTTGACAGCGATTGGAGAGGTAGCTTTGGAACCATTGTTGAGGAAGTCCGCGTATTACATAATGCTCCAGTTTTTCCAGCAGAATGGTCACGGAAACGGTGTCAAAAGCCTTGGCAAGGTCAAGGAATATTCCCACACACTTCTGACCGTTATTCAGGGCGGAAATGACCCGTTCAGTGAGGTACCCAACAGCGTTTTCTGTAGATTTATTACGTCTGAAACCGTACTGACTATCCGAGAGCAGTCCAAATCGCTCCAGATAACTCATCAGACGACCGTTAACTATTTTCTCCAATATTTTGGAGAAAATCGGTAAGAGTATATGAGTATATGAACGGAACTTATGATGATATGATGGAGTACCTGTTGTAAAGTTGAATGCTCAGGGAAGTGATAATAAAAGCCATTCAATGGTGTTATTAAAGAGCAATTAGTTGATTGTAAAAGCTTCGGGGTGCCAAAGGCTAATTAGTGGGTACAATTAGGGCAATATTATGATAATTAGGTCAACCATTAACCTACTAATGGAGGTTTAGTAGTTGAAGACAAATCTGGTTAGTGGATTGGATAATCAGAGGCGGATTGAATATGCCTATGGATAGGGATGCTATATTATTTGAAAGCAAAAGTTTGACAATATATGACCGAAAACACACTGCAGCTTTATTAACCTTTTGAACGTCACGACTGTAGGCAAGACCGCGTAACGGCTGTAGCCGACAAAATGTATGGGAAGCGGCATGCCATGGCGACAGGGGTCCGGAAATATGCTGTCGGCTACAGCCGACTGTGGCGTTCAAAAGGTTACAACGATACCTTTAATCCAATTCAAGTATATAGATAGTTGTGTATGGGTAAAGTTTGCTTCAGCGTACACAAGTTTGTTTCGCTGATGCTCGCAATTAGGCTGTTGGAATTTCATTCTGTTTTCGAGCTGCTCAACCAATTACCCCTCAAGATAATTGGTAATTCGCCATTTAGTGATCCATTGTATTTGCATGTTCATGAGAAAGTGTATTGAAAATATATGTATATGTACAGATGTAGTGCATAATTAGTTACCATCGTGTTTTATCGGAAAAGTTCGTATTAACGTGCTCTCTCAATTAGTTTCACCAGGCCCCCAATTCTCGGTGCATTCGAGATAATCTCACAATCGAGATAAACGTCAGTGCACGCAGTCATTTGACACAACTGTATGAATCTGACGTTTAATCTCGCAATCGACATTATCTCGAATTCATCGAGAATTGGGGGCCAGTATCCATCATACCATGCTGTCATTTTTCATTTTGACATCTGACAGTAAATAATAAAGTTTCAATATGAAAGAATATAAACATGTCACTCATTTAATACAATAATTAATTGACACTTCGGGTCCCGTCGTCTTCCGATTGAGATCCGAGTTTTAGCGATAGAAACATATTATTCACTATATCTGTATATATATGTACAAGTACAAATATTGATTAAATATGAATTTGCTATCGCTTGAATACTACTACGTAATAAAATATACGTTACTGTAACAAATAAAGGAAATAATTATATGAGGCTACCATTTTGCACACAGAACGTGGGGTCCACCCACGATGCACGAAAGTCGTAACTTTGCGAAGAAAGACAGTTGTGTCGGCTAATTTCAGTATACGACCCGAACGACGCTCGTAATTCATAATGTCACGTTTATTATATCATTATAGTAAATTAACCGAAGTAAACGATTTATTATTTTACAAGGCAACTGACGTGCACAATTCATGTGCATTTAAACTTATATGAAATTGCGCCATGATTCCCACTCCCACTTGCTTATACGTTGTGACCCATTTTTTTTAAAAAAAGACTTAGAAATATACCAATTTAAAATGTCTTCGTGTTGCATAAAATGGTGCTGATATTCCGCACCATTTTATGGAACACTAATAGTACATTTTGCAGTTATGGCCGTAAGAAGGGGATAATTAGTTATCCCCTTCTTACGAGAGTCTGTTAGAAGACCTATGCCGTAGGCAAGGGCTTTTAATGACTCGAGTTTGTTATCCCCTTACTGCCCTTGATACAATAGTAGTTTATGCAACGGTTGCATAATGATAGGCCTTAAAACACTAGTGCGGTTTTCATGAAACGAGCCGATAGGCGAGTTTCATAAGATCGCACGTGTGTTTTAAGGCCAAATTATGCAGAGTTGCATACATAACTTTATCTACACACATATTATAAATCCTCCATGATGGGTTCAGAAACAATATTATCTGGCAACAAGTTATTTGTTGCAATCGTGGCTGCATATTTCCGATATCCGGCGCATTTTCACATCACACACACTCCGAGAAGACTACTTACTATTCATATTTTCAACTAAAATGTAAATTACAAACAACTTTTTCTATTCAATTCAACAACAATTCTACTTTCGTTCAGCAAAACGTCAACATGGCGGCAATTCGATCATCCGTCGAGACCATTTTTTTTTTTAAATCATGGACAAACGGATGAAGTCTCTATTCTCACGTCACTCGAGATCAAATATTGTGCAGTTTATATTAAAAAAAACATACTGAATTGACGTTTCGTATCAATAACTGTTTTAATATCTATGGATACTAGAATAGAGACCCACTTGAGTTTTGACAGCTGTTCCAAATTTAATCTCATTTCTTTACTAAAAACGATAAAGAAGTCATGTTATTTTTTTATCGCAGCACTGGTTTTTCCTAATTGGTTGTCAAAATGGTGGTCATGTCATACGGTTTTTGATTAACCAATGGAGGTTTTATGATATGGGTGTAGATAAACAATGTTTTTCATCACATTTGCGAGGAAATAAAATAAAAATTAGACAAAAAATATATATATTTATTTTGTTCCCATTGTACTACCATCAGGTGGGTAGAATAAACTGTATATGTCGCGATCAGCGCCGGCGCCGCGCGCCCCGCCACCTGGCGCCGCGCTCCCCCGCCGACCTGGCGCATACATAACTGCCCGTGGGAGTTCTAAACCATACAAAATCTATAACTGCCCTTGGGAGTTATAGATTTTGTATGGTTTCTAACTCCCGCTGACGGCGCGTGTAGAGGAGTTAAATCGGCTACTATACGCCTGCGTATAATAACACCCTTTCCGAGCAAGTGTGATGAAAAACAATTTAAATTGGTACGAACGTCGGACTATAAAATGGATGGTATAACGTTTATTATATTTAATATACGACGAATACGACACGAAATTTTGTTTGCCTAAGAATTCCAAAATATTTTTATTTAAAACTAGTACCCGCCCCAGCTTCATACGGGTGTAATTTAGAACAACAAAGAAGTGTAAAACGTGAAGTTATATATAATTTCTTTATAAACAATGTTTGCAGCTTTTGCAATTACACAATACGAACAAATTTTAGGGCCATGGGAAAAGCACTCAACGCTCAGGTCTAACTAAGCCCGCAACGTTGTCTGATCTGTCTGTGGCGGCCGAGCGACTCCGGTCCGTGAATTATTGTTTCCGTTTCTTTAACTTTTGATATCTTCTAAAGTTTTTATTTAAATGATATAGTGTACAGGACTATTTTAATCTACATTAAATGCCCAAGGTAAAGAACATTTTTGTTTGGATGAGGATTAATACGGAATGGAAGAAAATAGCATCGCAAATAACCTAATATTTTAAATTAATTATTTAAAGATATAAATGATTACTGTGAGTCAACCGTAGGAAATATATGCCATCGCGGACTTTTCTCTATGGTTTTTTAGGAACTATAAATTCTTTAGTACATTATTGTGATATGTCTCTTAAGGTTTAGCCAGCTTAAGCCATTTAAGCGTCCAAAAATTGATTTCTTTGACGACTTGATTGAAAAACATTGAATTTTCTCTACTATACTAAAACTTTTAAGAATGTTAAGTACATACCAAGCTTCCTTACGAACCACGTCGTCGATTGGGGAAAACCGCATCAAAATCCGTTGCGTGGTTTAGGAGGAGTTAGCGGATATACAGACAGACGTGTAAAGCGATTTTGTATTATACTATGTCAAAGACTTTAGCTTTTTTCGTAATCAGTTATTTATTTGTTTTTCTGTGGTTTGTTTTTGCTCGGATAGTCTTGTGAATTTAATAGATTTTTTATGAGCGATATTCCGTTTTGAACATGGTCTGGCTTGACCATTGGCCATTTGCGTAACCAGTTAGTGTGATGAACGTTTATGATTATTTATCTACACCCATATCATAAAACCTCCATAATGTAATCAAAAACCGTAGGAAATGACCACCAATATGACAACCTGTACTGTAATGTTATTACAGTATTGATTTTAGTATCGTAATGGTCATAACGATAAAGATATGAGCTAAAGGCCGGCGCGCCGCCGTCGCCGCAGCCGGAGGGGCTCCATCGTCGCCGCAGCCGGAGGGACCCCATCCTCGCCGTGTCGCCGTTTATAATATGTGTGTAGATAAAGTTATGTATGCAACTCTGCATAATTTGGCCTTAAAACACACGTGCGATCTTATTATGAAACTCGCTAAAAGCTCGTTTCATAAAACCGCACTAGTGTTTTAAGGCTTATCATTTGGAATTCTAAAGCAAACGAAAGTTAGCCTTTTTCAAAGTGATCAGGGGTCGTATTATGAGCTCTTAATTCCGGACAGTTTCCGCCGTAAACTGAACAGCCTGGCAAATTCGTATTATGAACGCGCTAAAGAGGCTGGCTTTAGCACGCTCATAATACGCATTTACCAGACAGTTCAGTTTACGACGGAAACTGCCTGGAATTAAGAGCTCATGATACGACCCCAGTATTGAAAAACGGTAATTTCGTAGGTAAGCGCCTTAATAGATTAAAAGATGGTCTAAAGCACCGCCATCATGGCATAGTATAAAGAGAAGGGAAGTAGGTTATCTTCATACAAACGCACCGCATCGCCGCACGCACACTTAAAGAAAAAATCGACCCGTTTCCTCTAACTAAGCGGGTCGAGATTTGTTTAAGTGTGCGTGCGGCGACGCATAGATACTTTGGCGCACATACAAGCCGCGCGCGGTGCGTTTTTATGAAGATAACTTACTTCCTCCTCTTTATACTATGATCATGTGTTCCTAATCCTTTCAAAAGTTATAGGTACCTTTTGGATAATAAAGGATCTACTATCCTTAGTAGAATGATAATTTGATATAATCAAACCGAATGGTAGCAGACAAGATTTTTATCCACTTACAAAACTTGCAAAGAGTAATTTTCAACAAAATATGAAACATACTACTGCTAGCCAATCAATAATATAGATTCACTTTCAAGGTTAGCAAGCGAAACCAATAAATACCATTAATGAAGGCATCCACAGTTTATCAGTTATATTCTGTTTGAACGATCCAATTGGTTATTTTATTGCTGTGTCATATTCAAAGTGTATCATTAACATTAATTCTCATTAAATGACCAGACGTAATAAAACTGTTAGTGTGAACATCGGAGATTCACGCCAACGCATAAAAATACCCATAGCAAGGACTCCACAGAAAATAATCCATAAACAGGGTAAACATACTTGGTAATCATACACCAGGGTGACGCAAAAGGAATGTCGCGGCGTCCGAGGACACTCCACCGACGTCCATTTACAAATAACTTGCCTAACTTGATTTTGACGAAAATTCTTCAATATGCCGAATTAAGTTTCACCTTGGCTTTATATTTAATATGGCCGAATATAACATTATGACCTTGAAAATAATTCTTATCGTTACAGATACAGACAAGCAAGGACAAAGAAAGTCGAAAAAATCTAAATATCTTGCCCTGAAAGCTTTAAAAACCGGCCAAGTGCGAGTCAGACTCTCGCACGAAGGGTTCCGTACCATTATCTATAAAACGGCAAAAACTCACGTTTGTTGTATGGGAGCCTCTTAAATATTTATTGTATTCTGTTTTTTTTTTAGTATTTCTTGTTATAGCGGCAACAGAAATACATCATCTGTGAAAAATTCACAGACTGTGTGTGTGTCTAACTATCACGGTTCATGAGATACAGCCTGGTGACAGACGGACAGACAGCGGTCTTAGTGATAGGGTCTCGTTTTACCCTTTGGCAACGGAACCCTAAAAACTGACGCCGCGGCCGCACTAGTAGGCAGCTTGCGACTTGTAATATAAGGTGATGGCCACACTGCTTATGCGGTGACCACCACATAAAATCGCTGTCGTGTCGCAGTCGCCTTACCAGTGCGCCGTGCGGCCGCGACCTGAGTCAATAACAAAAAACAATTGAAGCAATTGTTCATAATAATCAAGGACGTTAATTATAATTATTCATAGTTGAACTGCAAACATGCACTATCAGTGGGGAAATATAGAACGTGGCACTCAACCGATAACGACAGGGCGATAACGCTACTTAAGAATTGCTAATGGCGAAACTTTCTTCATTATTAACATATCAAGTCGACTCGGTATGTTGATAAACAATAATCAAAATGTTTTCGTTAGATGCACGCTACGCTATACTTTAATTTCGTTTATTTTCTAAGAAATGAAGAGAATCGTTAAATGGTAAATGGGTCATACACACATTTAAGTTCAGAACTGTCACCTCCTGTTCGCGAAAGTTAAGAACCCTGAGGCCTCATTTTTTTGGTTGGACTATATCCGTATGGTTTTGGCCTGTATGAAGAAAACGTAAAATTAAGCAGTCGTTTTCGTTAAGTTCTGGTCACAGGAGGGACAATTTTTGTTTCTTGAATTGTATATTACCGAAACTACATCATTAACGTAACATCAGGATCCAAATCTGCTGTCGTCCGTCTTCATTAGAGATGTGCTGTGCTCGGATAGTTTCTTCATTTTCGACGGAATATTCTCGACCCGAAATATTTCCCATAAAAATAAGGAAAGATTCCGATGGTTTTCATGACCCCGCACACCTCTAGTTTTCATTATCCTTTTGACCGCCCCAGTCGGCTGCAGCGTTCAGCGGAAAAAAGTCCTTCATTACCTTGACTTAAAGTTGAAATTCGTGTTACTTCTCCGACATGCTTGGCGTTCAAAAGGTTAAGCGTACACGATTATGCTCCAGAGGGAATAATAATATATATAGGTAACGCATACGTATTTACGTAAGTAATTGTTGTACAGCTACAGCGAAACGGTAACAGAAAAGTAGGATCATGCTTTCTAGACACAGTTATTAATCAGCAAATGTGAAAAAAAATCATAAAAACTGCCATCGCGCAATCACGCCCGCGCGACCGGAATCAGCTAGACAGATATGAATTCATTTCCATAAATCTACTTTGATTGCTTTGATGGATGTATTACACAACTTCTTTTCCGGTATAAACACAAAATTATATTAAAATACTAACATATACCTAATTAACGTACATAAATTAATATCGTGTCGTCGCTATGCCAGAATGAACATGAGATAATTTCATCCCTAGAAAATGTAACGGTAGGATAATGGGTGAACTGAATAAAAATAAGTAAACGTTTATACTTGAGAAATTAAAAACATTTTCTGTGTAAATACTTAAAATCACAAGATGTAATTAAATACTAATATTTCATTTACTTTACTAAACAGCAATATCCGAAACCCACGTAGAAAACGTGGTCAAACTATGTCAACAAATAAAGTCTTCATAAGGACTTCTTTTCGAGCGCTCGAAAATAGCGCTGTGAATTGATATTTGAAACCGTATCTTTAGAATTCGAGCGATTGAAGTATGCAATGCAATGCAATGGGTGCAATGGTTGGAACCATTCCCTTTCAATTTTCAATCACTCGGCTAGCGTTCCAAAAAAGTTTTCAACACCGCTTCATTATCAGGGAATACCGAAACGTTAATGGAGGTCAGAAGTCGGCCGTGTGACTGATATCGCGTGTAAACTAGGCCCGGGGTTTTTTTAACTTTCGTAAGAGTCGACACTAATAAGTTTATTTATTCAGCTATGCGGAAAACCAATGTGAAGGTATATAATTTATTTAAATACGACAATAAACAATTTGCACAGGAATATGGAGCAATGCCTAATTATCATCGGTTCAACTGGTAGGGTATATGCAATAGATGACATGAAGCGTTAGTAGAGATGCCATTGTATGGGTCGCGTCACGTAAAAAGAGCGATGAATGCCATACATTTAATATGGCCGTCAGCACTCTATTTACGCGACGCGAACTATACCAATTGTGAATGAAAAACTAACACACACACACAAACACACACAGTGCTTAATTAACTTTGACGATGGTGGCTTGCAAAATGTAGGTGACTTACTTGTTGGCAAGTGATAAAAAGTGCGGTGCCTACAAATATCCCCGCAATTGTCTGGGCCGCTTGCGTTTGCAGAAACATTGGCTGCTGCAGCGGCTCCAGGAGGCTATGAGCTTTTTCCATTGGTTGACCTGTGACGTTGATTGTCTCAGTAGAACTCATCCTGCAATAAAATAATAATGATATAATGTCAGACAAACAATAGTGTAGGGGATCAGCCCCCGGAGCTCTTCTCACTTTTGAATCTCACATTGCATGATTGCATGAAGGATAAAGGTGCCTAAATGTCATATGCAGGGAAGACTTAGTTTATACAGAAATGCTTAGAAAATAAGATTATATGGGAAATGTAAAGTGTAAAAGTGTTACAGTCGTGTATCTGCTAGTAATAAATGACAAACTTCATCTTTACCAGTCACGTCAGTGACCGCGCGGATGCCGCGCGACCAACGCTCATTGATAAGAAAACTTTTAATTTACTTCCGGTGGACGACCCGCGTCTCAGAGTGTGGAATGGAAGCCTCATAGCCTGAGGGGTAATAAAAATATTGTGGGTCTTAAATTTTATGACCTTCATTGGCCCAACCAAAATACAGAACATATTACGGTAGGTACCACAAGGCAAAGAAATTCAATGTGTCCTATTAAGCAAGTATATAATTAATTAATTAATTATTATAATTAGAGATTGCAATCCGGCCTCATTTTCAATCCGGCCGGAAACGACAGGATTTCCATGAATCCGGCCGGATCCGGATGGATCCGGCCGGATTGATCTATCCAAAATAACTATACTTTTCTTTTTCATTCCAACATGGACCATTAATGGGTGTAAAAAAAAATTAGTCTTACTAAAGTTGATTTCGTATAGGTACGTATACCTATACGAAATCAACTTTACTATTACTAATTTTGAAACGAGAAATAAATGAAAATCTCAAAAAAAAAGGCAGTGTCTTTATCTTTACCGAAACGCACCTGCGGCCCTAACATGCAAGACACAAGGATAAGTTAAACCATCTTATCTCTAAGTGCGTCTCTCTCACACTAAGGTCTGTTCGGCGAGAGATGATAAAAAAAGTAAAAAGTCAGGGCTTCTTAACTTATTACAAATAGCGGCCCGCTAATTATTTTTACCAATGATAATAAAAAATTAAAGGGATTTTTTTTTTCATAGAATATTATTGTTGAAAAGCCTAACCGTATAAACAGAAAGCAACACGCGAACAGAACACCCCAACGACACATTCGAAGCCAATGAGACATTATATGAAGAAAGACACAAGACACGTCATATCCATACTCAACGCGTTTTAGACATGTGTCATAGATTTTTTTTTCTTTTTCGTTTCTTTAGCCGAAGCCAATGCAGATTATTGAATTTATGTGACATTTGACGCGCATATATAGGAAATGTGTATGATGAATGCGTATATGACAAAACAAATATATTTTTTCGCCGCCGTCCGCTCGGCGCGACACCGCAGTTGACAGCATCTGCGTCCCTCGTACCACGAAACTCAGTGCGCGCGGCGATAAGCGACGCCCGTCATACAGTTTGCGATAGTTAAACGACAGTCGCTATTTCGAAACGATATCATAATATTTATCAACTCTCGCCGAACAGACTATAGTGCCGATGAAAGAGATAGTCATAGAGATAAACGGGTTTAACTTATCATTGTGTCTTGCATGTTAGGGCCGCTGGTGGATCAGTCTTCTTAGTTAGATTTTCAAGATAAAGTAAAGATCAATATTATTAATCAAATTATAAAATTATACATAACATAATAATTAACCATCATAACTGAGATCAAAATAATGTCAATAATTAGCTATTTGACAATGCTGTTCAGTTTTATTCTTATGACAAGCTTCCGTGTCTATGTATCGAATAGCACAGCACAACACAACAATCACAATAACTATTCTTTATAATTCCTATTTTACCTCTCTAATTTTTCATAAAATTATAAATTTTTGGTTTGAAAATTCAATCTTAGGAAAGAAATTGTGTTGATGTGTCACCTGCCAATCGATTTCCAATAGATCTACAAATCGCACACTTAAAAATAAAAGGAAATAAGTCCAAATGAAATTTACTTGTGTTTTAAAGTTTACTCAACTGCATTAGAATTGAATTTGGAATGGATTTGTATTTCACATTATTTCTTTTTAATTAAAAAAACGCACGCAAAAGCACCACGTGTTTAAAGTATCTATTTACTCACACACAGGACCCGGTCACCGGATCCGGATCCGGTATATTGGTAAGTGTATATTGATGTCGGATCCGCCGATTACCAAATCCGATTTTCTGGATTGCAATCCCTATATATATACCTAATACAGGCCAAAATGTTCTTGTGTATAAATAAATCATATTGTATAATGACAACAATACACTTCTACAAGCCTTGAATAGAAATATGTCTATAAAAACAAGGTATAACTAAAAACAATCAATGCTTTGATAAGTAACCAATTGTCTTTCAGATGAATGTAATTTCAATATTTCAAATACAACTATCTAAACAAAATATCTATGTTAATACCCTCACACAAATCATTTCTCAATAGGTATGTGATATCATTACAAAAAGCCACTATTTCCATATTTTGTATTGATTCTGATGGAACTTGAAAACAGAATGCAAAACAAAAATAAAATGTATGAACGGCTGACTGTTCCTTTATTAATAATATGATGAACCACATCCTTATGAAGGTTGTCTGGAAGGGATTGCGACAGGTCGCATCAATCTTTACGACCCGTCTGACGTTCGCGCGAGTGGCATCGCAGTAGCTAATTACCTATTAGGTGTCAGTGGGACTGGAGGGATTGGAGGTTGGAGGAAAAGGGGAGGGTTGAGGTGGGGTTCTGAACGCTATGTGACTGTGTGAGTTCAGTGCTATGTTCGTATGCGTCAGACTGTTTTAGTCCTATTCATTTGATTGTTTTGTTTTGATTAGTATTTATATATATAAATAATGAAAACTCCATACAAATTATTGTTTTATTTTTATCTGCTTTATAATGCCCTATGGCCAAATTCAGAAAGGCCACTCAAATTGACCATTAATTAGTGAAAATACGATCCAAAGTAGTCGTACAACTATGTCTATGGTAGTTTATTATGCACTAGATCCGGCTTCAGACATCCGATATCTCTCCGTCATCCTGAATCCCAATTCCAGAGAAGATTATTGATGGACTGAAGTAGCCATAGTATTATTTGTATGAATGCTCGTGCACTGTGTCCGAAGCAAATCTGAGCTGCGTACAAGAGGCGGGGCAGCGGGTTATGTGGGAAGGGGGGCGCGGCAGGCATCCAGTTTAGTTCAGTATGGCAGTGGGATCAGAGATCGGACTAGTGCATAAGCAATATCTGAATTCGGTCTGAGATTTCTAGATCCATACTGATTGGACTAGTATTTTCAAGGGTTAGGATCGGATTCAGATCGGATGTAGTGCTTAAGCGCTCTAACTAATGATTAAATTTCAGTGACAATAACACCTATGATTTGAAATTTGAAAGGTAGGTTCCTACTAGGGTGTAGTCATCCCCTAAGGAAGGCATTTGAAACCCCAAACAGGTTGAAATGTGGGGTTCAAAGTTTGTTTGGGAAATATGTTGCAAGGCACAGGTGAAGGGTCCCCAAGTCTATAATATTATTAATACCACAAAAGTAGTAAGTACACTTGCAATGTTTCTATAAAAAGTTAAGAGTGATAGTTGTGTACTTGACATTTAAAAAGCACATTATAATCTTTTCAGGAAATGGTTGTATCAGCAATACAACATAAAAATTAAGTACTGTACCATTATTGATTAATTTCACCTAAAAACGAATTTGTTAGGAATATTTCGAGACATCAAATCTGAATAATTACTTAATGTTATGGTATATACTAGAAGTAGAAAAAGAAACAATAAAACAATGAGTAACGGACGTCATTTTAGTCAAGGCGTAAATTAACAGCTGAGCAAACAAACATACGGGTTGAATGTAAAGATCCCACAAAAACAAAATGAAATTTAATCATGATCAAGACTGAATGTCTAAATCATTTTAAGTTGATTATTCATTTACTGACATCTTGTTGATACAATGGCAACTTCGTTTCGCCTACTTAATATGTAAATAGGAGTTAATAATGTCTTGAGAAGCGAACATATTTATTTATGTATTTACAAGATTTTGCAAAGCTTCGCAATAACAATAACATGATGAGAAAGGAGCTTTTAAGCTGGAGGTCACACGTCTTGACATTTTCTTGTTTGGGCTACTCCATTCGAGGGAAGAGTGAAGGGCGATTAGTTCCGTTAGTGACGCACAAAATTGTTGCACAGTGTTGTCGATAACTCAGACTGATCGCTAGAAGTTAAAGACCGTCAATGTTTACCTGTATGATGTGCAATCCACGTCCTCTATTTACAACAGCTCCGTTTTCCTTCTAGCAGATGTCATTTGTAATCAACACTGCACATATTGTTCCTACCACTGTACACACAATCACAATCTCATCGATTTTCTTTACAAGAATGCCCAAGAATTGTAAACTACGCAAGTAAAACAATATCACGTATCACTAGCAAAACACAATAAAAAGGAAGAGTTCCTCAGTTTCTTCACGTATTCACAATAAGTAAAGACTCATTCAACTATTCACTTTCCTAAAATCGTTCCATAACTACCATCATAGACAACTAAAAATCACAAACTGTTTGAGGAACCTGTAAAATATCTTTCTGAGCCACAGATTTTTGCAAATATCTATTTTTTTTTTAATGTCAATTGACTGACAAACGAGCTGACGGCCCACCTGATGGAAAGTGGTCACCGCCGCCCATGGACAACTGCAACATCAGAGGTGCTGCCAATGCGTTGCCAGTCTAGGGAGGATGGGGAATGGGGATGAGGGAATAGGCCTCCGGATCTCGTCACTCACCATACGAAACGCAATAGCAAGCTATTACTTTACGCCGATATTCTGTGAGAGTGTGGTACTACCCCAGTCGAGCCGGCCCATTCGAACAGTAAGCATCTAGTGAGGATTAGTGTTTGGCTCTACCACTACAGAAATTAAAATTCTTTTGGTATTTGGTTTAGTACATTGACTGCTGAACAAACATCAACATTAAACGAAGGTTTTCTACGGTAAGCAATTTATTTTATCACCAATAAATGCTTTTAAAAAATTCCGTCACACGTCACAACACGACATCATTTTGTCTTCATGATATAGATAGAGATCTAATTGACGGACGCTTTTAATTTATCGTCCACGGTAATGTCGTTACAGTGGACGATAATGCCGTTACCGTGAATGAAAAATTAAAAGCGTCCACATACAATTTCATACAATTTGATATCCTACTTTATCGAGACTACACAATCGTGTAGTGTCGTGTCGTGCGACGGTAAATAGTAAAACCTGATAAAACCGTCCAATGTGAAAACCTTTTGAAGGTAATTTTTACTACTGGCGAGTATAACGCTTTCGTAATCAGTAAGATCATAGACAAGTAGACAATTAACAAACTGAAATGAAAATGTCCGTCAGACCGATGATGTTCTTCTAATGTTTCTTATGCGACTTGAATAACCATGGGTTGCGATGTTTAATATTTTCTTTGATAGGGTGTAGGATTCTGAAAGTTTACAGTGTCATCAAAAATGATTGTCCAAGAACCTATACAGGTAAGAACGAAACCACTTTCCAGTAGCTGTCAAGGTGTTCCAATCTTAGATTATTTTACACACAAACACCGTTTACTCCACAGGTTATCGTTTGGGATTGCTTAAATAATTACGAATATGACAACGCTATATTCTTGGCCGAAAGATTACATGCTGAAGGTAAACAATTTTTCTGATTGATTTTTTCTCTGATCTGTCATAAGTAGTTAAAATGGTTTAGATTTGTAATATTATCATGCAACTATGCAAAATTATCGATTAACTAATTTTTTATCGAAAGGCTTTCGCATATCTCCTCATCCATAATGAGAAAGTTCCAGAGGGAGTGCATTAATAACAGTAAACTTGTTTTGCAGTTGGTTCAGAAGAAACTGCTTTCCTTTTGGGAACATGTTACTATAGATGTGCACGACTTAATGAGGCTCACCATTTGCTACAAAATATACCACTCACTATACCGCAGGCTAGATTTCTTCTAGCAAAATGTTCTATAGAGTTAAAACAGTAAGTTTATTCTGTGTCATTTGTATTAAACAAGTATGGCTTGATTCTCATTTGCTTCATATTTTGATGTGTTATGTTGGTATTCAAACTATTGTTGTTCAATATTTCAGTTACAAAGATGCAGAAGTGGTACTGGGCTCTAACCTTGAGATAGTGGCTTCTGAGTTTGGGGAACAAGCCCCCTATGCCCTGCAGCTCCTTGCCCACATCTACAACATCACGGAGAGGAAAAGTAAAGCTGCAGATGCACTCCGCAAGGCTCTGTCACTAAACCCATTTATGTGGAGTGCCTTTGCTGATTTGTGCAACTTGGGTGAGAAAGTGGATCCACACCAAGTATTCCAAATGAACAATACAGACTTTTCATTTGGTGTGACAACATTTGTGAATCTAGTCAACAATTCCGAAAATATTTCATTTGTTAATAGCAACATTCCTAATAATACTAATGTGAGTATGAATACTAATGTGACTCCTGTGAATGTGGCTCCTCGGAGTCCTATGACAATGTCCACCAGCATCACTCCAGAGGCTCAAGCGCCAGTTAAGCGCATGCACAGTGTCTTTAGTGGACTGGCCCCACTATCATTTTCCCCATCATTTGGTATGTTACCAATGGAAGAATCTCCTGTCTTGTATACTCCAACTCTCACTGACTCAAATGAGCAGAAAGCAATACCTAAGATAGTAAACTCCCTACGAGCACAAATGGGTCAGCTCAAAGATGCAGTGTTTAGCCCCACGCCTAGATGCACACTTGGGCCTGCACCACGGCGGTCCTCTAGATTATTCAGTAACAACAGCAGTTATTCAGTCAAAGAAAATAACAAATCTCCTAGCAGAAAATTTGTAGCACCTAAGAGCCCTTCTAGAAAAAACAAACAGCGCACAGCTAAAAATAGCATTAAAAGCAACTCTGTTGAGTCAAATGAGAGATCTAAGTCTTTGGAGACTGTAACACCAACTCTAACACCAAAGAGCTCTAATGGAATTGCATTATTAAATTTAATGAGAGAATTAGGAGATGCATACAAGGCACTTGCTTTCTTAGACTGTAAAAATGCAATAAAGTTATTTCAAGATATACCTGCAAAACAGTTAGCATCTGCATGGGTTCAAACTATGATTGCACGGGCACACTATGAACTAGCACAGTATGACGCTGCAGCCAAAGTATTTTCAGAAATTAGGAAGACTCACCCTTGTCGGACAGAAGGGATGGATATTTACAGTACCTGCCTGTGGCACTTACAGCGTGAGGCACAGTTATCAGCATTAGCTCAAGAATTAGTGGAAATGGACAGAAGTGATCCTATTGCCTGGCTTGTGTCTGGCAACTGCTTTTCTCTTCACAAAGAGCGAGAAACAGCATTAAAATTCTTCAAAAGAGCTGTTCAAATGGATCCTTACGCGTCTTATGCCCATGCACTATTGGGACATGAGTACGCTGTTGCAGAGGAAACTGATAAAGCACTTGCAAGCTTCAGAACTGCAGTCAGTATTGACACTCGTAACTATGTAGCGTGGTTCGGTATAGCGACGGTGTATGCGCGGCAAGAGCGTTGGAAAGCATCAGAGGTACATATTCGGCGCGCTCTAGGGATTCATCCTCACTCAGGAGTTTTGCGATGCCAACTTGGTCTGGCTCAGGCAGCTTTAGGTAAGATGGACAGAGCTCTCTCTACACTAGAGCGAGCTGTAGCATTGGACACAGAAAACCCTTTGTGTCGGTTCCACAGAGCCTCAGTTTTGCTGCGAGCAGGAAGACCACAAGATGCATTAGCTGATCTCCATCATTTGAAGGACATTGCTCCAAGAGAGTCATTAGTATATTACCTTCTTGGGAAGGTATACAATGAACTTGGAAATAAACACTTAGCACTTATGCACTTCAGCTGGGCGACAGACCTAGACCCCAAAGGCACTGGAGGACATATTAAAGAAGGATTTGATCCTTCGAAGCAAGAAGATCCACCTGAGAGAGCGACCTAACTTACAGTGGACGTTCGACGCAGGTGAGGCGACGCTGTCCGCGGCGGTGCATCTGGCGCTCCGCTCGACTGATCCTGTAAATATCACGCTCACCCATCGGGCTCTATGTCGACACCAAATCTTCCAAATATAGCTTTATGGAGCTTAATGGGTGTGTGGTGGCATTTAGCTGCTATAGAATAAGGGCGTATATGGATTTGTTTATATGTATAGAATAAGTTGTGGATATTCCTAATGTCGTCCTAGTTTATTATATAACGTGTATAGCAAATTTAACTCATTAAAGTTATATAATGGAATTTATGAAACATGCTTTTGAAAGGTCGAATAGAGTCTGGGCCGTGACTTTAAACCTTTGACCGGTCGGCTGTGGCCGTCGGCAGTTTTCCGTGCCCCGACGCCACGATATGCCGTTTAACATACATTTGCGTCGTCTACAGCCGTCGTTGAGCGCTCGTGGCACGCTTTTTCGCCGTAAGCCGTGGCGTTCAAAAGGCTAATGAACTTATTAGTAGATCAAATTTCACTATGAAAATGCAATTCTGATGCAATTAAAATTTTTATTTATTATTTCCATAAAAGTTCGTGATACCGGTAAAGTGCTATGACTACGAGGCGGTGAGGAGTGCGGAGTTTGTTTCTTCTTTTGTACAAAAATCGGGGTAAGAATTTGCCAGTTGATGTAGTTTGTAGAAATTTAATTCTTATGTCGAGAACCGCTGGCGGTGTTCCAAGTTATGACTAGTGCTGATAATTGTAAGTCACCGAAACACGAAATCTCAAAGCTATGCATGTAGAAATTAATCGCCACAACATATATGCGTGAGCACAATCACATGCAGACTATGAATAAGCCAATACATACAACGAGGCGCGTTACCGTATTAATTTTTTGAAATCATGTTTATGTGAATAAATTGTTGATTATTTTGTATGTGTGGATCAGTATAGCTCTGTGTCAGGCAAAGGGGCGTAACAATGAACCGCCTTTACCCAGCTGAGGCTAGATGCAGGCTGAATGTATTAATAAGTTATAAGCAAAATTTAAAAAAAAAATCCAATCAAGCTAAACGACCGTGAATGATAAATAAAGGTTGCTGGCATCTTAGTTCATAGTGCATGAAAATATTTCGCGTCTTCTCTTTGTTTGTACAATAACAAATTAATTATGTATAGCACAGTTCGTAATTTCAAATCAACAATCGACAGACATGTTTAAACCACCTCTAATTATGTGTATCAATTTAATAAATAGAACTGATGTAATTATTTTGCTTTGTTTTATTGAAACAAGTTTATTTGAGGAGAAGACGAATGTTTATTATCATAATTATGACTACTGACATTTTCATAAATTCATAACTTAATTTCTAGTGGAATATCTATTAACCCACCTTTTGGCCGTCAAGCATGTCTGAGAAGTAACACGAATTTCAACTTTAAGTCACGGTAACGAAGGACTCTTTTACTCTGTATATGCTGTCACGCATAGTCTACAACGGCGGCCAAAAGGCTAACCGGGCCATGAGTTTACCAAGGCTGAATTTTACCAAACTAGCTTAAGATTTAAACTAAAATCATTGTGATTTCATAGTTAATCTTGGTAGCAGTGGCGAAGCGTCAAATAATTCCTAAGGGAAGCCGGAAGAATTAGAACTGTACGCGCGAGTCTGATATTTAGTTAGAGTAACATGGACTTCAGTGACAACTAGCCGTAGCTTTCTAGCTTGGTAAAGCCGTCAGGAATCGGCTTGTAGACAGGCTTCGCCACTGCTTGACAGTCTATTACATAACAGTTGTATCGAATTTGGGCTAACAAGAAATTAGCTTAGCCTGGTTAAGGGTTTAAATGGTCGTCCCAGATTAAGTGAATTTCTGGAGGATGGAGTCGAGGGCTTTTCTGACGGTCGGGTCGTTGAGCAGCTTGCTCTGCGCGGCGCCGGCGGACGGCGCGAGCGCGGGCGGCGCGGGCGCGGGCGCCGGCGCCTTGTCGTTGAGGATGCTGAGGATGCGCTGCTGCAGGTCCACCTGCGTCTTGCTCGTGGCTGCCCCGACCAGAGGCTCCCCTAGTTCTACCTTAATCTGCTGCTCTTTGCGCTCCTGCAATAAACGTTTGAATACCTTATTAGGAGTGCCACAATAAACTGTGGTGGACTTTGGCTACCGCTGAATGGATATTATTCATAGAAACGCTGATAGCGTAACACGTTTAAATTGCGACAGCAAGGTCTAGCGGCTAAGTGCTGTGAATGGGTCTATATTGACTCCCATAAAATTAAAGTTCCGATTTTCACAGTCCATAACGTTTTTGGTCATAATTATTACTAGTCATAATGTTGTTAGTCATATATTAATAGGAATAATTTCTGAGTTCCGATTTTCGCTGGTCATATTTGTCGAAAGTCATAAAAACTATATTCATAACTGTTTATGTCATAATGTGTTATACTTCATAATGTTACAGGTAATAATATAACTTGTAATAACGATTATTACGTCTAAACTTGTTGAACTTCTGCAGGGGCGAAAATTGCGGAGCGTAAATTTAACTTAATTTAATTATACCAAATGTGGTCAGGTAATCCTCAAATTCATAATGAATAACATTAAAAGACGAGAATCAAGCATAGCATCTTAGAACCAAGCAAGATTTTCTGCGCTGTTACAAAAAAAGACCTAACATCGAAGGCTAAGGCGGGAGCTACGCTTCGCTTCGCTCCCGCCTTAGCCTTCTGAACCTAACCAATCCAAATCGCTTCTGCTCCGACCCATTTTGCTCGCTCGCTTCGCTCGCTCACTCACTGGCGATTACCATTTGTAGTCAAAATATGTCAACTTCTTCAACATAACATTTTACAAACAAGCACGATACTTTCGAAATATTGAAAAATACCATTATTAATTTTAGACAATGAAACGGTATGGGTAAAAATAATTAGCACTTTAAAATATATAGCTTACAATATTTCTGAATAATAATCGTTATGCCTTTTTATGTTATAGATATCAATTTTATGACTTTTGAAAATTATAATCTGTAACAATATGGATTATTAACGTTAGAATTATTAAGGTTATGGTTTACAACTTTTATGACTTTTGATAATTATGAGCATAAATAATATGGGAATCAATTTCTGACATTCAACATTCGAAACAATAAGTTTATGGGTAACAAGGGGATCCCGCTGTGAATCGCTTCGAGAAAAGGACGGTAGGCTGTACATGCGGGACATATAGCGGGACATGTTTGTACATGTTCCGCTTAATTGCCGGACATCTGCCAAGGTGAGTAAAAGTCGACGAAACGGCGCGGGCCAGCCTACCGTCCTTTTCTCGAAGCGATTCACAGCACTTTTGAGCCTCCTGTATCTTAGCTGTAGCTAGAAAGCTGAACCTACCTTAACTCCATAACTGCAACTTTCTACCCATTATAGTTAACGAAATATCAGAAGTCAAAATTCCTTTATTTTGTCACTGACTGACTCACTCACTTATTATGTATCATCAAAATTCTATGGTACTTGTAGCAGAGATAGAAACTTGAAATTTGACATCGAGGTAGGTCATTGGGTAAAAACATAGGAAAAATTCTGACATTACCGAAAACTTGCTTTTTAAGGTTTCAAATTGACGACCAAGTAATAGATGCGGCTCATTGCATTGACTAAGTATTGAGCCAGGTTCCTAATAACTTTGTACTGTTATTTCACGTACCTATTAGGTTTATTCAAATATAGGATTCTGTTTAGATGACCATGTAGGTAGGTAGGAACTTAATATAATATTTATAATATGTGTAAAATCGTCCTAATCCGCACTGAGCCAGCGTGAGGACTAACGCCCACTATGATAGGAGGTCTGCACCCAACAGTGGAGCGTATATAGCTAATGATAATGATGTAAAACTAATTTGTGGATTTATAAAACAGGGTCCAGTTTAAAGAGAAACATTAGGTACCTGTAAGTATTCGATGACCTTTTCATACTGCAGGCCGGTGAGCGAGCGGCCATCAGCGAGTTGTCCGAGCAGGGCGTACACGGCCTCGCGACCCGTCGGGCCTCCGCGCTGCACCTCTTGGAAGTTGCGTGATAAAAGTTGCAGGGAGTCTTCGAGCGGCATGTTGCGGTGCTCTGAAGGAAAGTATGTTTTAAACATTATAACTGTTTATAAGCCATGCGTGTCAGCGTGTCTAACACAAAGTGCTCGGGACTTGTTTGTCGCCAAGTGTCTTGTAAAACTACACATACAAGTACGTAAAGGTTGGAGTATACCAGTGTTTTTCAACCTTGCTCAGACGGCCGTTGTTGCAATCCAGGTTTATAACCTTTTGGCCGCCGTTGTCGTCTATGCGTGACAGGCTATACAGGGTAAAAAAGATCTTCACCACCTTGACTTAAAGTTGAAATTTGTGTTCCGCTCAGACATGCTTGGCGGCCAAAAGGTTAAATACTTCATCGTTTTTAAAAACCACTGATCAATACATGTAAAACAGTACCGTGACTCACTTATAGACAACGCACAGCTTAAACCTTCATGAGTAAGTCTCTGCATAATATTGGTACTGTAGGTATAATTATATATTTACTATATTTTATGTGTATATTTTGATGTGTAAATATGTGTATAATAAATTATATTTATTTAGGTTTATTATAAAAATATGTCTTTTATGTGTATTGTAAAATATACACCATAGCGTGTATTACTGCTTTACGGTCTATACTTCCTCCACCATCCTTAACATGTTTCTGTTTGGCCTAGTGATTGACTGGTAGAGAATGCCTTTTGGCATTAACTCCGCCATTTGTACACTCGTATATTGTGCAATAAAGTTCAAATAAATAAATAAATAAACGGGTGGTCCTAGAGGTTCCTTTGGAGGAGACATTCCTCGAGTACCCTAGAGGTGCACTAAGGAGGCATTTTTTGAAATTCCATCCCTAGAGGGGTGATAAAGTTTGTATGGAAAATACAGCAGGCGAAGCTGTGGGGGTCCACTAGTATAGTATAAATACGGTCATGGGGGGGCCGCGTACTCAAAAAGGTTAAAAAACACTGCACCAAACGACAAGAGACGTCGTGTTAGTCCCTCCAGCTCGGTATCGTGCTGCGACAATTATTTATAACTGCATTAATAATTAATTTGTAGGGTCTCTGACGGTTAATATAGGTTTAGTACCTGGCGACCCAGCTTAGCTCGGCGTCTTTCTTTCTGGGGATCACAACTTTCTAGATAAACTTGGAAAGTAAAATATAATCTTAAAAGCAAGCTCGCATAAAGTAATAACATAAGATTACACAACTAAATACTTGAAAAACACACGGCTTTACTCACGATTTATTGTCAGAAATAGTCCGACATGTTTCGAACTCGATTGGAGTCCTTCTTCAGGGTTTGAGTGCGGTCCCGGTCAGATCAACCCGCGCACAAGTATTCATAATGTCTCACGAAAGTTTTAATTTGACGATTACACAACTGTCTAAAAACGTGTAAAGGATAACTTAATCCCCGTCTTATCTCTATCTCTTTCATTGACACTAGTGTGAGGGACGCACTTAGAGATAAGACGGTGTTAGCCTATCTTCGTGCCAACCATGCGAGGGCCGCTGGTTGTGTGAAACAGAACCTATCTTTAAGACGCTGACAAGATTCAATGACCTTGTCACTGTCTGTTTGCATGGGAGTGAACGAGAAGCACTGTGCACTTGTTTGTATGAAGAAAATCAAAAACGGATGAAGTATATAAGTAAACACACTACACGTAAAATATAAATTAGTAATTTTCTTAGTATGGGCGTGACGTAATAGTGTTATTAATTATAGACGCACAAGTTAAAAAAATTAAGACATAGAACTGTTTAAAAAGGATTTCAGACGTAACTTCACGATTTTTTTCTCTCGTATCAATTTCATCAAATCGTTTTTGGAAATAGTCATTTTTTCAATAACATAATGAATATGAACGTATATTTTTTTCGCTTTGCCAAATCAAATAGATTTTGTTAAAAAAGTGTTTAAGTAAAGCCGATTTAGGTCTTGTCAGCGCCTTAAATGTGTCAACAGGTTACAAACCTTGTGGTAACCCATGAAGTATAGTCAGTGTGAGAGATCTGTTTTCCTGGTTCTGCGGCATCACAAGAATGGCGTACAGGCATCCTCGCGACGCGATGTTTCCTAACACTTTACCAATAGGAACATCTTCCATGGGGAACAGTAAGTCCACTACGATTCCCAAGTGTTTAAGCCGGCCTTCGATGTATTCTGCATACTCGCTGAAACAAAAGAAAAATCTGAATAACGATAAAACTGGGTAGGATTTGGTTTCCACACCGAAAAAAGGAAAAGAAAGAAACAAGTCCATTCTGCCGAACTCGTGGGGTCGATATGGAAATAGCACTTGGTGACTTCAAATAACTATTAATCGATTTCTCGATCTTTTTGAGGTTATGCTGTCGGGTTTTTCTTGTATTCTGTTTGGTTATAATTATGTAAACGTTATAGGTTGGCATAGCTGGGCACAAGACCGTTAATCAGTTAATCGTTAATTAACGAAGTTAACATTTCAAGTAACGTATTAACTTTTAAGTCAACTTCAAAAATTGTTAACGGACTTATTAATTTCCATTAAAACAATTAAAGTACGTTAAACGTTAATTAAGTAACTACTATTTGCAAAAAGGACACCGCGCGGCTAATGTCAAATAGCTTTTGATTTGAATTTGATCTGTAAATAATGGATATTATTATAAACTCTAATGCAATATCCTATTTTTACTAATATAATATGTCCTGCCTAAAGTTCCATAGCACATAACAACATTTTTTTTCTAAGTAAATTACTAACACAAGGACATTTTGAATGCAATTACTATCACGAGTTAACGATTAACGTTAAGTTTCCGAAATGTAACGCGTTATCGTTTAACGAAGTTAACTTTTTTAATAACGTAATAGCGATTAACGAAGTTAACTCTTTGATTAACGTTGCCCAACTATGTATGTTGGTTACTCACTGTAAGTATATAACTGTAATTAAGTGAATACATATACTAAATGTATTGGAGTAGAAATGCTCACGTAAGTGATTTGGAGACGACAATGATTTCGCAATCGTTCCTCTCGTTGACCGGCACGGCGCGGGGGTAGTCGGGTACAGTCTGCGAGTAGCGGTCGCGGTCATACGCCCGGGGCTCCGTCCAATCGGCTCCTGGAAAATTATAATGGTATAGGCGGACCATATACTAATGGGCTTATACAAAGCTGTCAAATCAAGTTTGACGTTTCTTATTTTAAATTTAGTGACTTTTAAAAGCGAGCACACTTTCGAATGGTCGCCACTGAGCCACTCCACAGATAAGTGGGTAGGTACACCCAATGGGCTTATTACACCTTCCTAAATTTAGTCACTTACGAGAGGGACGCTGCAATTCGTTAGATACGTATGGAGATATCTCAATCGCATTCCAATGTATTGCGGCGTCCCTCTCGTAAGTGACTAAATTTAGGAAGATGTAATAGACCCATTAGGTGTACCCACTTATCTGTGGAGTGGCTCAGTGGCGACAATTCGAAATTATGCTCGCTAAACTTAAAAGTCACTAAACTTAAATTAAGAATCGTCAAACTTGATTTGACAGCTTTGTGCTATACAAAATTGAGTTTCCCGTTTCTTATTATAAGTTTAGGAAATTTTAAATTAAGAAGACACCGTTTCGATCTACTTCAGTATTTTCCATAGCAGTAAACATCATTTCTTGACAATGACTTGTTCATAGCTGCCACATTATTTTGAAGTATGAGGCTGTTATGTCCCACTGGTGGGCAAAACCTTTCCCATTCTCCTTCTAGTACATACATACATAGCATCACGCCCGAAATCCCTAATGGAGTGGGCAGAGCCACAAGACTACTTGTGGCCACGTTCGATCAATTAATTAATTAATGATTAATCAGCCCATCGCCCATACAGATAGTCCACCATGTTGGAGAGGACCCGTCCCTTAGTCGAATTTTACGACATGCCAGGATGATAAGCATCTGCACGCATTCTATGCTATTTCTTCACTCCCAGTGCAGCAGAGGAGACCCCTTCTAGTGTTAGCGGTTTTTGGGTTTAAAAGACTTAAAGCAGTCAACCCACGTCTCCATTACACACACATTTAAGTTCAAAATCTCACTTGTTCCCACAAGTTAATGGCTTATTTAATGGTTAAAACTATAACCATCCAATCAAATGTTGGATCAGGCGTAGCTTGGGCATAAATGAAAGAAAAAAACATTAATTCAAAGCAGCATTCTCATTAACTTTTGGGCACAGGAAAGACATTTTGTATGGCAGACTATTTAATTCAATTTTACTTTCAACCGCACTAAGAACACCAAGAACCCCATAAAATCCGGTTCATCCAAAAATTGACTGACTCCCCAAGAACAAACTTAAGAAACAATGGTTTTACAATTTTCGAATTTTACAATTCATAACACCCGGAAAAATATTTTGAACATCTCTATCAAAATATTTTTCTTGGTGTTTAAGCAAAAGGTTATCAGTCATATAATTCGTTTAATTTATTTTGCATACAGTATCAGGCAACTAACTTTTACTAGAGAATATATATTATTATTTTTACCTCTTCCTCCCGTAGGCGACCGTTCCCTGAAGGCCGACGCGCCGCGGCCGCGCACGCCCCTCCCCCTCCCGCGCGCGACCCTGCCCCTGCCGCCGCCGCGGTCATTCCGATCACCCCAGCTCTGGTTGCTGTACCCATTGTCCTCATATTCTTCGTCCCTGTAGCTATTACCTGAAATACAATATAAAAATTATAGGCCTCGGAAACTAATGGAAACTGCAAGAAAAATATTTTGTATGTTAATGCTATCCACACAAAGATCTCAAAAGAAGGATATGCCTATCAGTACGATTTCATGTAACAAGTTTCATAGTAGGTTATCAATCGCCCACGGCATGGTTTATCTAAACTAGGGATGCAACGGATAGTGGTTTGGCCGGATACCGGATATCCGGCATGGCTATTGGCCGGATAGCCGGATATCCGGCCGCACACGAGCTATCTCTAAAACTGTTAGCTTGTGCGGCCTTCGCGCGGCGAGCAAGTTTCTATTTGTTACGAATTTTAAGTGCCAAGGAGACCCTTTGAGGTTAAATACGCGCCTTATTACGACAGTTGGGAATATCCGAACGTGCACGACGTGATGTGACATGTTAGTTTTATACTTAAATAGAAAGAAACTAAGTTTTAATTTAATAACTGACGTTGATTTTGTTTATTTTTGATGGCTTTTATTTGTTTTATCGTATTTATAATTCAAGTTTTTACTATCCGGAATCCGGCTGGATACTGACACACTATCCGGTATCCGGCCGGATAGTAAAATCATGGCCGGATAGGCCGGATCCCGGATAGTAGCCGGATATCCGTTGCATCTCTAATCTAAACCCAACACAAAAGTCTAATATTGTTTGATTCACACGCTATTATATAATTGTGCACGGTGGGGTCGGTGGTGCTGCAGTCTCACACCCACGATGCGGGAGGGCAATTTTTCAATTATAATTGTCACTTAAACGGGTGTCATGGACGGTGGTTGACATGCGACTGAACCAGCAATGGTGTTAGATTCGCGTTCAGACACCTCAAAAGTAAGCTCGCGAGAATTGCTTTGAGCAGTTCCTTACTATGTATTTCAATGTATTCACATGAATAATAAAAATGTATGAAAATGCGAATAGTCTCTACATGCAGAATTATTTAAAAAATAAAATACTAAACGTTCACCTTTTAAATAAATAGAACAAGGGTTGTATTATGAGCCCTTAATTCCAGCCGGTTTTTGCCGTAAACTGAGCTGCCTGGAAATATCGTATTATGATCGCGCTATAGAGGCCGGCTTTAGCACGCTCATTATACGAATTATACATGCTGCTCAGTGGACGGCGGAAACTGTCTGGAATTAAGAGCTCATAATACGACCCCAGGTTGCATTAAATATAGCTGCTAGAATGGATTGGAAGTGTAATGTATTCACAATATTGTTATAATTGGCAAGAAGATACAGGGTGGGCCATAAGTTTTTGCACTTTTAGAAACATGTTAGAGCCAAAACTACAAATGACATTTAACACAAGCCTTTAGAGCTTACTTTAGGACCAGATCAATTTATGAAAATAATGTCCCCTGATTGTTATTATATTCAATTAGTTATTTGTTATAAGTAAATAGTGTAATATAATTTTTTAATTTGTAAAAACACTGTCATCTAAATGAGCTACGTCTTGTTGCTGGCACTCCTGCAACCGACTACGCAATTATATGAAAAGATGCTGACAATCATCACTTCTGGTATGCATTGCACTGTTTGCTTAATATTCGTTGTTGAACCAGTTTCTTTAAACTTATTGACCACAACTTTGATTAAACTGATGCTGGGACACAATCTTATACGGCGTAATCCATATTCAGTGCTAAAAAGCAATGCATAGTAACGTAAGACTGGTTTTATTGCTTTCCTGTGAAACGGTCCATCATAGTCAAAAATAAAAAACCGGGCAAGTGCGAGTGGGACTCGCGCACGAAGGGTTCCGTACCATTATCTATAAAAAACACGTTTGTTGTATGGGGAAATATTTGTTTTATTTTAATTTTATTGTTTATTTTTAAAGTGAATATTTAACTAAATATTCTGTGAATAATGTAATATTTCAAGCATCTACCTGTTGCCGTTATCAATATCAAGCAAAAACGAGCAAAAATATCACGTTTGTTGTATGGGAGCCCCCTTAAATTTAGTATTTGTTGCAACTAGCAAGCAACAGAATTACAATGTATGTAAATATGATGTCATCATCTGTGAAAATTTCAACTGTCTTAACTATCACGGTTCATGAAATACAGCCTGGGGACAGACAGACAGACGGACAGTGGAGTCTTAGTAATAGGGTCCCGTTTTACACTTTGGGTACGGAACCTTAAAAATGGCGTTTAATTTCCCGTCATCCTTTGTACCGCACAATTAATAGTTTAGAATAAAATCTGTGTTGCTATTTGCAAAAAATTATGGCCCACCCTGTAAGTATAGGACTACTGGTGACAGAAAACAACATATTAACATACGAAAACTCTTTTTCTAAATGTAAATAACTTTGCTGATTGATAGTGACACATGAGCATGACAAATGTCACTCCACCGTGATACAGTTTTAACTAGTACGGTGAGTGAAGTACCTTATACTCAAATGATGAAACTTACAACACTATAATTAAGCTAAACATGTATTGAGTGATGTATTATTTTGAAATAAAGTATTTGTATTTGTACTATAAATAATGAAGAATAGGATTAGAATAATATCTTACTGCCTTTGTCACCAATGTAGTTCCCATAATTGTCGTAGGGGTCCTCACCAGCATCATCATTGTTTAATGGCAAGTTATCTGACAAAGCAACTGCTGGAGGTATTTCTGGCTGAACAACTACCACTTCTGTAGTCCTAGAATATGTATGTAATATGAAAATGAAAATATTTATTTTGCAAGTAGGCCACACGGGACATGTGCTGAGAAGAAACGCCGCAAGAAACTCAGCAGTAAGTCTTTTTTCCACTTTAAAATTACATATAACTAAAACTAACATAAAAAAGTGCAACAAATAAACCTCATGGGCACAAATTAATTATAGTATACAACTAATAAGGGAGATGTATAGTCTCCGTGTCTGAACAAGTAAATTTAAGTGTCTTAGAGATGTATAAAGTCTCTAAGGGTCATAATAATAAGAATAATATTAAAACAGAGAAAACATCTAAATTGATTAATCTAGGTTACATGGAGATGTAGACAGTCTCCATGGTCAAGTATAAAGATGGAGATGTAAGGTCTCCAAATATCAAAAACAATCTGAAATATAACATTTCATGTCCTAATAATACAAATATTATTGGCTATTAAGCCAAAAAGAAAATGTCAATAACAGTTTATTAAGGAGACACAATAGGCAACCGAGACAGCGCCAGGAAACGACACACAGATGTTAATTCTTATTTTCACTTTATAATATTGAACAACCAAAATAAAATGAACCTTAAATTTTTTCCAAGCTTTAAATGGAAGGACCAATGATTTTAAAACTTGGATTAAATTCTTGGATTTTTAAAGCTTCCAAACACTAAAACATTTAACGGAAACGGGCCAATGTCAGCAGTGTCACAGGAACTAAAATGGAAACTTTCAAATCAATATGCAGTCAATGGTATGAAGGCTTCTATTTTAGTTGTCGTGAAACTGATTACACTGGCCCTCTTCCTACCCTCTCCGCTTGCTTCCCATGTTTTGGTGTACAAAAGCCATTAATTATGGTATGTACTATTAAAAAGTTTAAAGAAGATACATATATTAATATTAGTATATCACAAGTTTGCATTATACATATATATTAGCTTTTGCCTGCAACTTCATAATCATATTTTTTTAAGCTGTTCTCTCGGGAACTGCACATTTTTGCATTGCTTCATTGCTACGTGAAAGTAGAACAAACCAACAGACACACTTCCCCATTTATAATAGTATTCATATATATATTATAATAATAAAAACAAATCTACTAAATCAGACTATGTATAATGAGATCATTAAATTTGGGTAGTATAACTCATTCCCTCAACTTTAGGTAAAGGTCATACCAGCGTCTCACCTTGATTTATCAGGATTCGTTTGAGAAGTTCTCACATTAATATTTTTCCCATGGAAGTTGCTCCCATCACCTTGAGCAATTGCTTGTTTTGCGCTGGCCTCGGTCTCGAACTGCACGAAGCCAAAGTTTCTGTTCACAACGATCCCATTGATCTGGCCAAATTGTATGAAATGGTCGTACAGATCGTCAACTGTCGCGTTTTCTGTTATACCTCCTACGTATATTCGAAGATGGGACGTCGATCTATCTTTCATAGCATGTCTATCAAGGGTTAATTTATCTGGAAAAATTGAAACTTGCATACAACTATCAAATAGTTAATTAACGATTCGCAAGCTATATGCTTGCGAATTATCGGAAAAATATCGGTTCAAAATTCGGAGTTTGTATTTGTTTTGCTGCTTACCGGCCATGGCGTATTTATCACTAGTTTTTATTCAAATATAGGAAGAAAAATAACAAAATATTCGAGACGCGCCGACAAAACCATTCGATCCGATACGATCTTTTTGACAGATTGAATACAGATAATGGCCCCGATCGCCTTGCACCCTAAGGCTCGGTTTGCACGAAGGTAAAACAAACAGTCTTGCGTTGGCGCTTTTTTATCTCCCGTCTAAACAGAAGCACGAAGGTTGATATGCCACATTCGAACCAATGTCCACCACCCGATGCTTAAAATCCAGCACAGCTCGATAAAGAAGCGCCGCGTTATAAAATCTCCATCGAGTGAAAGAACGGGTATCAATTTGTTTCATTCGAATGCTTTTTAAACGGATGTTGAACCGTGCGAATCTAGCCTTAATCGTCTCCCTGCAGGCCCCCAATTCTCGCTGCATTCGAGATAATGTCGATTGCGAGATTAAACGTCAGTGCATACAGTCGTTTGACAGAACTGTATGAATCTGACGTTTAATCTCGTAATCGACATTATCTCAACTGACACGAGAATTAGGGGCCAGGTATGTGAAGCAGAGGGCTTAGCACACTAATTTTTATCGCACATATAAAGCATTCGTCCCTTACGCACCCGCATATTAGTTGAAAAGTGACGGATGCTTTATGTGCGAGATAAAAGCTAGTGTGCTAGGCACTCAGGTTGTCTAATACTTTCATTAGGTACGTAAAAAAAATAGTCAGCTAGAGTTTTTTTTTTTACACTTTGCTTTCATTGCCAGTCAAGCAGCTCAAAGCACTGCAAGCAGGGCCTACCACCATAGTGGCCTACGAAACGCCATTCTACTTGTTCAGAAGTTTTGAATTGTTTTGTCAATTGCTTAAATAGTTTCATGAATCTGAATGACTGACGTCAAATTGACGTTGACGTAATTTTAACTGACAGAATTGTGACCATTTTGAGGTTAAGAATTTTGGGAATATGTTTTAATTTTTAATTCTTCGCAGTAATATTGTTATGTAATAGTAAATGGCTGCAGCTACGCCAAGAATTCGAGTTTTATTTTTACACATGTATTAATTATTTATAAAAAAAGAGGCGCCCCAAGAGACGCGTTCATTGAAACGTAAGTAATATTCTTTTATTCATACAAATCTGCTTATTTTCAGCTTCAAATATGAGATATGAATCGAGCACATCTTTAAGACGTAGTTCATGCTACTTTTAAATTCGTATGATATTTACAATACATTGGGATATTGTTGTAAAACGGTGACTAACTAATATATAATATTTAACTTTTTTTTAGGTAATCTATCATTATTTGATAATGACCATAAGGAGATTATTTTCTGAAGCTTATAAAATTTACAAACGAGCCAAGGACGAGGCATTTAGTCGCAAGTATCTGTTTTACACCAATGTCTTACTGTCAGTAGGGATCTCTGCCATGGGCGACATACTAGAGCAGAGTTACGAGATTTTGTATGGTGAGATCGATGCGATCGAGCCGGAGCGCGCGGCGCACATGGCATTCTCGGGAGGCACAGCAGGTGCCATCTGCCATCATTGGTACAATTTCCTAGATAAAGTCATTGTTGGCAGAAGTTTTAAGATGGTGATAAAGAAATTGATGCTAGACCAATTTATTTGTTCACCAGTGATAATATTGTCATTTTTTGCCACCGTTGCTATATTTGAAGATAATCCTATAGACAACTTCACTGAAGAAGTTCAGGACAAGTTTTTGATCCTTTACAAAGCGGAGTGGGTAGTATGGCCACCAGCACAGCTAATAAATTTTTACTTTTTACCAACTAAGTACAGAGTTCTGTATGATAATACAATTTCACTGGGATATGATATCTACACATCAAAAGTCAAGCATACAAACCATGAGAAAAATGAAAAATTAGAGAAATGAAGATAAATATTTTTTGTATTACTAAAGAGCATTGTATTTACAAAGGCTTGGCTTATAAATAAATATGCTTAAATGTTTCACGTTTACTTTAGTAGAGCTCATAGGGCATTGAGGAAAATGATGAGAAAAAATAAATAAAGTCGATATTAGTATTCAGCAGGTACCTTTATTTAATATTTTATTTGTTAAAATTTCAATTTAGATACCTACTACAATGAATTGAAAATGGGTTGAGCTAGTAACTTCTTTCTTTTTCTAGTAAAGTTATGATCTAGTGAAACTCAGCTGCTACAAAGAATCCCAGGTATACATAATCTTCAATAACTTTAAGTGTAGTGTAGAGTCTCCGACTTTCACGGTAGTTGATGACAGCTCAATAGACAGATCTCAAAATCCATGTCATGTGACTTACGCCGATTCAATACTAATCATATTGAAGAGGCGATAGAGAAAAATAGGGGCTCAAAAGTGTCGCAAAACAAACGTGTCAGAGTTGGTTAGTGAAACTGAATATTGTGGATGGCGGGATTGTAACCATTAAATCATCATTTTCTTATCATGATATTTTGTTGCTACATATTAGGAGATATTTATTAAAAATATAAAAAGAATAACTTAATCCAATTAAGTACGTCAAAGTATCGATAGATGGCGTTGCATGTACTTTAACCCGTTGAACCCCAAGTCGGCTGTAGCCAACAGCAGATTTTCATGCCCCTGACGCCACGGTTTTTCATACATTTTGTCGGCTACAGCCGTCACTCGGCGTCCGTGGCACGCATACTTGCATTCAGCCGTGGCGTGTCAAAAGGTTAACGTCAGATTTCAACTTATCGATATTTCAAAACGAAAATAATTGCAATATAGTAACATAGTAGAAACACTCCAAAATAGTTGGATATTTAAGGGTTAGATTACCCTCTTTCTCTTAAAGGAGTTTCAGTTATCTTATCTAGAAATAATGATTTTAAGATTTGGTCACATTACAAGTGGGAATTTTTGCTTGGGCTTTGGCTGGGCTGTAACTTTAAATGAATTATTTGTATTCGTTCCAGATCATTCACGATGCAGGCACTCGGCATCTCTTGGAGAAAACTATCAACCAGGATCCGAGCATTACCTCCTGCAGCTAAGCTAAAAGATGTTGTGAAAGTGGCATTTAGTGAAAAATATTTATTATATACAAATATAACAATTTCTGTCTCTTTATCATCATTAGGAGATGTAATGGAGCAGAGTTACGAATTATACTGTAAAGATCTTGATAGATTTGATGCAAAACGGACTTTGCATATGGCATTTTCTGGTGCTGCAGTGGGAGTGTTGTGTCACCATTGGTACAAAGTTTTAGATAAGTTTATTGCGGGAAAGACTCTCGACATGATTGCAAAAAAACTATGCCTTGATCAGTTTATTTTCTCACCAATAATGATAGTCACTTTTTTTGGGAGCTTAGCGCTTTTTGAAGAGAATCCGCTGCAAAATTTTGAAGACGAAGTCACTGACAAGTTTGTAACACTTTATAAAGCCGAGTGGATGGTGTGGCCCCCGGCACAAGTCATTAATTTTTACTTTTTACCAACTAGGTACAGAGTTCTGTATGACAATACAATATCACTAGGATACGATGTATACACGTCTCAAGTAAAACATGGTAAAACAATGAAACATGTTCAAGAGAAAACAGTGAAAAATATAGACTTATCTTGACGATGGTTTCAACCTACGACTTAAAATAGTCACTTTGCGTCATTAGAGTTAGCTGACAAAAAGCGTGACTGTGATAATTATAACATAATTTATTAGCATATATTTATAAGTAGTTACGTTTCACTATGCTTTGTTATACATAATTTATTTTGCGTTATTCGTTACATTAGCTTAATATGGTGAAATAAAACATTTGATATTTTTAACAGTTTCTTTTTCTTTGTTGCTTATCTATAGTCTATAAAACAATGTCTTATTCTGCCTGTGGATGTAGAGTTGTGCGTGCTCGTTCACTGCGCGGATCGCTCCGGACTAGTACGATTGTGCAAATGTACTAGTTCGCTCTTTTAGTTCTTTTAGTACACTAGTACACTGAAATAATCTCTCTATGGTCTGCTCCCGCCCGATTGGTCCGTTTCCTTCCCTCTTGCTGTCTTACTCTGACAGCGCCAATGTGCAGCCGTTCGGTCGGTCAAACGGATCGCTTCGCTTGCGCTGCTCGCTCCGCGCAATGTACTAAATGTACTAAGAGCAGAAACGTTACGGAATAGTTCGTTCTAGTACAGTGACGGGAATTCATTCCTTTAGTTCATTAGCACATGTACTACACAAGCCTATGTGGATGTATTCTGAACTTTGATGTAGTAGGTAACTTTCAACATCATTCAGAGAATTTCCTTAAGAAGGGTTTAATGTAGGAAGTTGGGGCACGTCCCTAGTTACACTATAAGATTTAATAAAGTAACTAGAGCGTAACATTCATGAAGTAGGTAATTATTTTGCAGTAAGAAACCAAAAACGAGTTAAGACCAACAATTTACAGAAAACATTTGTTGCCTCTAACCTACTTACTTACATTTTAATTTTATTATTTGAGTCCAGAATGCAAAAGGGGTTAACTCATTATTATGAATAACTCATGATTCGAGAACATTAATTAGGCGTTAAAAACGGTTCTTCTGCCGAAGAATTCCTGCGAGTGACTTTTAAATTGTTTAATACGCTGCTGATCACAGAGTTCTCGAATATTCTCTCAGACCACGACGATCGCCGGTTGCCCCTCGATTCATTTATCACCGGCATGTGACTGGACCTTGGAGTACCGCGATGAGATCGAAATGATCGTGTTCTGTTATCTCTGGTCCCAAGGAGTGAGGTGAGTAATTTGTCCAGGGCGGCAATGTCCTCCTTGTTTGTAGAGGGATGTTTGAAGCTGGAGCGGGGTGAAGCTATGCTGGATCGCCGACTCGAGCGCAATGAGACAGGCGTGCGAGATTGCATCCCAATTGTTCGGAATACCTGAAGAAAATTTTGAATTTTCCGAGATAAAAGTCCGAGATAATAGTAAAGTATTAGTAGATAAAATAGCTGGGCATAATACCGTTAATCCGTTAATTAACAAAGTTAACATTTCAAGTAACGGATTAACTTTAAAGTTAACTTCAAAAATTGTTAACGCACTCATTAACTTCCGTTAAAACAATTAAAATCCCTACTTTAACGCTAATTAACTACCTACCTACCTACTTTTGCCAAAAGGACACCGCGCGGCGTATGTCAGATAGCTTTTGATTTGAATTTGATCTCTAAATAATAGGTAGGTATTACAAACTCTAATGCAACAGGCACCCTATTTTTACTAATGTTTCATGTCCTGCCTAAACTTCCATAGCAAATGCCAATATTTTTTATAAATGAATTACTAAACGCAACGTCACAAAATGCAATTTCTATCACCAGGCACGAGGCCCTTGTTTGGGCCGTTGGGTGAGACATTGTGTTAATTTCATTATGTCGCCGTATCGAAAAAATAGTCGCCCGCCATTGGGATTCGAACTTGCGCCTCTCATTCGCCTAACCCAAGCGGACGCTCTAGCGTGTTCATACATAAGCCTTTGAAATTATGAAACACGAGCATGGAATTACCTCATCTGCAGTATGACTTTGGTAGCTCATCCTCTTTACTTTTCTGTAAGTCTCATCATCCAGAGCTTCTTGAACAGCTGATTCTAATCGCTCTTTTATTTCTTCATCAGATCCTTGATTAAGATCCTCTAAAACGAGCCTGTCAATAGAATAAATAAATTATACTCACCCCTAATATTCTCATTTAAATGATTAATGCCTTAATCTATACATTACATATAATAAAATCATTAAGGGGAAAAAGTCTGTACATTGAAGATAACAATGAAAAAAATGCTATGGGGGGCTTCAGAATGAGCAGCAGAACAAATCTCAATGGTTTTTGAATTTCATGTCTGTTTGTCTGTTTGTCTGATTGTATGTGCACGATAAACTTTAAAACTACTGGGTGGATTTCAATGCGGTTTTCGATAATGTATTAAGGGAAACTTCAGGCAGGATATAGGCTATAGAAACTTCTGAAAATTAAACTGGAAGGGGGTAAAAAAGGGGTTGAAATTAGCACCTATGGAAAAAACGAATTCGGTGATTTTATAAACTTGAAACTTAGTATAAATACTCTTCACAACAAATATTTAGCTATACGTTAGAGAAAAAATTTAAACTACCCTAAAATGGGGTGCCTTGGGCGTGAAACTTTGTATGAGAATAACTGATTCCATATGTTTATGAACTTAAAACTTTGTATACATGCAGTTCAAAACAAGCAATTAGGTAGGCGATCGAGAAAAAAACGAAACTACTCCTAAAAACGGATGTCTTAGGGTATTGAACTCTGTATTGAAAAAACTGATTCCATTTGTTTATCAACTTGAAGCTTTATATAAATGCACTTCAAAACAAAGAATTAGGTAGGCGATTAAGAAAAAATCGAAACTACACCTAAAAAGGAATGTCTTAGGGTATTGAACTCTGTATTGGAAAGACTGATTCCATTTGTTTATCAACTAGAAACTTGGTATGAATGCAGCTCCAAACAAACAATTAGGTAGGCGATCGAGAAAGAAGACAAAACTGCTAGTAGGGTCCTTGAATTTGATCTGCAAAAGAAATCCCGCTCCCACCTCTTTGGTTTGGATATCTTGTTAAAAGTACAAGGTAAAAAGATGTAATACGGTAAGAAGTTATCCTAACACAATAACGTTCTGTTTGAAGCAAGTAACTAAATGGATAGATTATGTACCTTTTTGCAGCGTTGTCAAATTGAGACCATTAGCAAAAAGGTCTAATCTAATCTTATTTGCAAAACCGAATTTATAATTGGAGAAATAAAATAGAGGTACAGGTCTCTCACTCGGCGCGCTCGTTCTCCTCGGCCGCATGCAAATTTGCCCGGTTGGCCTCCCGGACCACTTTGATGTCCTGTTCCCAAAACCGTCTCAAATCCGGTGTCGACGTGTAAGGCGCAGCGACTTCCTTAATCTTGAGAAATATTATCGCCGTAATGAATATGCAGATTACGTTCACAATCGTAAGACAGCAGCTCACAATTCCTGGGGAATTCATTTCATTACACTCGCATTTACTAGTTAATTCAATTAAGTAATTATGTTTTACATAGATACTTGCCGTTAACTGCGAATTCTATTGGTAGGTAGTCGTGATAGAGAGGCTCATATGAAGAATTGCCCGTATATGCTTCTCCTTTAATGTGCGGGACTTTTACACCCGGATTTAGTAGCCAGATGCAAGCCAGCGCCCAATACAAACCCTGTATAAAGCAAGCTTATTTTTAGATACTTATACATAATCAAATCTAAGTATGTAACATGGTTTATCCGCCTTACACAGTTGACGACCGGTGGAAGTAGTGACGCTGAAATGGCTATCCCAATTAAAGGGCCAGCACTGCCTTGAAGCAAAGCCAAAGCCACTCCCGTGCCTGATGTCAGTGCCCATAACACTCCCATCCAAAGAGCTCGAACATTGCCTCTGAAATAGAAAGGTATAAGGTGCACGCCATCAAAAAAAATCATGAATCAGTTATTCAAATAGTAAGATTTCTTAGGATTTGTTTATTTACTTACCTAGATTTCATCTCCTCTGTGGGCCAGTCACCGAAACCCCAAGGCATATCCGTACTTCCTAAAATAAGTCCAAATATGAAGCCGAAAACTAGTGAGAAGAACATGCCCAGTACAAGGCTTTCGAAGCCGCTTCTAACGAGGCCCCAGTCCGCGATGATGGTGCCAAAGGTAATTGACATCACAGGACCCATGAGTGGTGATACCAACATAGCTGCCACTATGTTTGAGGCGTTGTTCTCAACGAGTCCAAGAGCGGCAAGGGAACTGAAAAATCGTAATGGAATAAACACGGAAACAATGAGAATGAAAGTAAAAGTGGTGACATCCCTACTTACTCCGCCGTTATAATTAAAGTAAGATAATCAAAGGAAAGCTCTCCACCGCCCCGGACTCCGTCGACCACTTGTTTCACAGTCAACTTTGAACGTACGGACTCCACAAAACTGCGCCACCTCTTAGCTTCTTCTGATTTTCGTCTAAGAAAAATATGTTATTCAAACAAATCATAAATTAAGACTCAAAGCAAAAATTTGATTTCAACTCACATTATTGCGTCTTCATCATAGTCCTCATTTTCAACGGCAGAGTGTACCACACTGCACGGAAGAACGCTAAACAGAGGATTTAATTTAATTCACCATTTCAACGGGGTCATTTTCATGTACCCTTTCCCTCACTTTCGCGTACCTTACGATGGACTTCCACTGGACTCCGATGCCAAGTTGAGTGAGGCAGTGCAGCATGGTCTCGCATTCGTCTCCAGTTGGCAGAGGGAATATAACCTCGAAATAATTGCCAACTTTGTCGCTAATCCATACTACGTGATTCACTTGGAGCTTGGTCAGGAGTTCTTGCAAAATCTGTCAAAAATTTTAATATCGTTTACCTTCAGCGGGCCCGAGCAAGGTTGACCCGAGGATAACTTATCCTCATCCTATCTTTCAGGGCATCTCGTTCTTTGATACTATTATGAGAGAGCCACACTGAGGAATATCATGGGGATAACTTATCCTCGCTGTCAACCTTGCTAGGGCCACTGAAAGCGGTATAATATACAAGGATATTTTCATACGTACACTTTCCAACGTGAAAAACTTATCTTCTTCTTTAATGTTGTCCAAAGTTGGGCTAAACGCGTCATTGTAGTATTGCTGAGTCAGTTGCACGGGGATGCTGCGTGATTTCTTACTCCTTAGTTCCACTTCTAAGTGGCACGGTTGGAAAGAATCGGGGGTTGCGATGGAATAATTTTTTGGTCTCCCGAACCGAAGCACATGCTCATAATTGCTTGACGGAATGCAAACTACGAATATCACTCCGGATGGCATGTTTCACGCGCTTTGCGTTGATAAATAAAATAACGGACACTGATGCTCTACAATGGCATTAAGGTTAATTAGTTTCAGTTAATTTAACCGTGATTAGACATAGTTATGGCCATCTTGTTAATTGGGAAACGTTTGTTATTTTCACGGCCAAGTACCACGAGAATATTGCTGTGTTAATTATTTACAGTCAGGCAACTTTCAGTTGGCAATCTTCACTCGTCAAGCAACGCGATCACAGTCGATTTCGATTAGACAACTATTTACTATTTAAGTATATCATCGATTTGAATTACAAAGCAACCGAACGATGGATAAGTGCGAAAATCAACCACTCGTCATTTTTCTCCGTTAATATTTGAAACTATTCGAAATGAGAACTTTAAACTCGACAAAATATTGCATTACTCCAATAACCAGACCATAATAGTAGATTATTGCACTAAACAGAAAGTGATTCATTATGGCGCCGAATGTTAGTTTGGAGCCCGAACGGAAATGAGGGCTCTAAAACCGCGAGCGCAATAATACATCACTTGATGCGACCTGCATAAATCTGCTTCTCTTTCAACTACTTACTGAAAAAACTTAGTAAAAAAAGTAAGAGTAAAGTTAAAAACTAAAACACGACTAGCAACGTAAAAAGCATTTTTGCTCCTGGTATGACGCATTCTTAGAATTTTTATACAGCCTATGAAACTCGCACTTTCTCTCCAAATCTTAAGATACCCTATTTATTAAAATCGGCCCAGTGGTTCAGAAGCTAAAGAACATACGAAAATTTTCACAGAAAACTTATGTTCTATATATTATTATGTTCAATTCATTTTCATTTTAAGCCAATTTTTTTATGTTTTAATAACCTGTACTTTATTTTCAGCCAGTACTTTTAACGTAACATTTTAGACGGGGCAATCATATTTCAATGGACCGGCCGCCGACATGTGGACTGTCGATGTCGTGCTATACTTAGACAGTCCACAGGTCCACAGAAAAGTGGTCAGCTGTCCTGTTGGACTGTGAATGGGCGAAATGGGTGGCTGGTGGTGTAAACTTCTTAATCAAGTAACCAAATAAAAAATAAATACAAAACAGTGCAATTATAAATTTTGTATGTAGGTATGCAACGTGTGTGCTCTAGAGCAAATAAGTACTGCTTTGTGCTGAGTTTTTAAGGACATAATGGGGCCAATTCGAAACGATGTCGCCTAAATTTAAAATTCCCTAAACTTAAAATAAAAACATGAAACTCGATTTGTATAGCACTAAGCTGTCAAAATTGAGTTTGACATTTATTAATTTAAGTATAGCGACTTTTAAATGAACGAACACAATGATGAAATTAAGGCGCTGCGCTGACAACACCTAACTAACCTTAACCACACCCTAACCACCTAACTCGGCTTTACTTAAATAGTTTTTTAACAAAACCTACTTGATTTGGCAACGCACAAAAATATATGTTAATAATCTTCATATTATTGAAACATTAACTATTTCCGAAACACGATTTGATAAAATCGATACGATAGAAAGAAATCGTGAAGTTACGTCTGAAATCCTCATTAAACAGTTATTTCTATGCATTATTTTTTTTTAACTTATGGGTCTATAATTAAATAATAACACTATTACGTCACACCCATACTAAAAACTTGACTAATTTATATTTTACATGTAGTGTGTTTACTTATATAATTCATTCGTTTTTTATTTTCCCCATACAAATAATCGCACAATGCTTCTCCTTCACTCCGGTGCAAACAGACGGAGAACGATCGCTCAAGGTCATTGGCTGTTGTCAGCATCTTAAAGCTTAGTTGGAAGAAAATAATGTTAAAAGACTACATTGAGAATTTCACTCAACTTGACTTAAATAATCGAGCAAAACGAGCAAAGTACCACGTTACCAGCTCAACTTTGTAATACGCCTCTTAATAAGATTGGAAGTTGCAAACTGGTAGAATATTCATTTATTTTAGTATAATTTTGTATTTATTTTTGTTTTCTCACAGTGGAAGTGAAAAGTAGAGTGCTCAACTCAGACTCGGGAGTACATCACATTCACACTATTTAAATGTCTCGTTTTAATCTCTTGTTGAACAATGTACTTACTCAACTATTCAACTCAACTATTTTAACGAAACTTTACCTTTTCGCTGACCAAGAATTTTCGTAATTGAATAGGATGCGCCCTTTTTCCTGTCCGAATACAGTGGAAACATTTATCGCCGACAAGATAAGTTACGCTAAAGCATTAGATGTCCCCAATAAAAGTAAAAAGGAAAAAAAAAACAACAGGAAAGCGATTGGTAAATTTTATTATAAGTTTAAAAATTTAATTCAGTACCTACACCTATAGGCAAGAACATTAAACGTTATAAGATTTACTACCTACCTAATACTATGTAGTCTTTTGAATTAACTGTAAAATTAGATGATGGTTCTATAATCGGACATTGCGAGTCTTCAATATTTTGTTCAAAACTCTTAGTAACGAAATTTTCTTGCTCTTCGAAACCCGCGTTACAAAAGCTATTAACATTATCAAGATCTGTTATACAATCCTTATCATAGAAGTTTCCATTTTCCACATTGATTGGAATTCTCAAACTCATGTCTGATTTTAATGTAGTTAGATTTGCGATGCTGTTGTAAATGTGCCCATCTTGTATTTTAGATTCGAAATTGTTGGGCATGGAGGTGTACCTGTAATAAATAAAAAGTATACAACTGAGAGTTATTAATGTTCGTCAGTTAATTAAATAAGTTTTCTCAAAAATGATACGTACAGTCGCCATAACATCTTTAATGTCAGTCGTCGTCATCAGTCGCCATACCAGATAATGATCAAAAGTGTCCGGTAAGTAGAGAGGTTTTGAATTCGGATTGAAAAAGTGTCCAGTAAGTACGATACAAATCTCATAACATGCGTGCCCCAGGTCGGGGGGCTGCGCGCGGCGCCGGCTCCCGCGGTGATCGCGACATACAGTTTATTCTACCCACCTGGGGTCGTATTATGAGCTCTTAATTCCAGGCACGGTCCGCCATTACCTGTGCTGCCTGGAAAATTCGTATTGTGAGCGCGCTGAAGCCGACCTCTTTAGGTTCGCTCATAATACCAATTTTCCAGGCAGCTCAGTTTACGGTGGAAACTGCCTGGAATTAAGAGATCATATTATGACCTCAGATGGTAATTCACGTTGTACTTACAATGGGAATAAAATAAATAATTTAAAAAGTAAAGAATACATTTTTGAGAAAAACACTAAGTATACAAGCTTCGACCAATAAGTGCCATACTGGACTCGTACATTGAAATCCGAGCCGTCAGATCGTACTCGTCCAGTATAGCTTACTTACTGGTCTCTTCAGTAATGTACTATAACAAGACTTTGTATTATGTACTTAAACAATAGGTAACTTACTGTTGCTTTTGAAGGCAATATGCTTCGATGTTCTGACCCCTTAATCGGCGTATGGCTGGTGTCTCGTGACGGAACGTAACCGTGTCACTTTGTATGAGATTCTGAATTGGTTCTTTGTCTTTATCAGTTTTCGTTGATTCGTTGGACCAATTGCTGTAAAAAGATGGATTTAAATATTACCTTCAGTCTAATTTTTTTTTGTTTGTTTGTTGTATAACGTCGTCGTACCTGTACCTTTCCCATGTAATATTATTATTATTGAAACGCTTAGAGGATCGATGTGTTTTTCTATTAGCTCTCCACCATAAAATATCTCTACGTTCTAGAGGACACACTGCTTTCACCTGTAATATGAAATGCATAATTTTGGCCCATGGTTCGAATCAAATAAACTCAAGTGGTTGTATTGCGGATACTTGAACATTGATAGAGTAGACAATGGATGAAAGACCAGTAGCTTGCCTACAAGCCGATTACTGACTTTTTTACCAAGCTAGAAAGCTACAGCGGCCCTAACATGCAAGACACATAGATAAGTTACACCCGTTTATCTCTATGACTATCTCTTTCGTCGGCATTAGTGTGAGAGAGACGCACTTACCTAGAGATAAGACGGTTTAACTTATCCTTGTGTCTTGCATGTTAGGGCCGCTGGTCAAAGTCGATTTAAGTCTAAAGGGTAAACTACACTACACTACAGGGGCACGGCTCGGCGCAAGATTCAGTTTTGTTTGTTTTGACGCTCCGCCACTGTTACAGACGGCTGATGATCGGTACCATCTATCAGCTAATCTGAGCATCAGAGCATTCCGCTAGGTCCAATTATATTTTCTGATTCGCATACAAACACTTACTTACTTAAACAGGGTGGCCAAGGTACCGACGTAAAAAAAGAAATCTAAGTGCCTGGTTTCTGGTTTTAATCAACCCCATTTATATTCTTCGATTTTATATAGTTCAGTAATTATGATTTGTTATGTTACATATTAGTTATGGACCAATGTATTTTACTTACTTTATAAACAACTACGCCTGTGACAAATATACAAACAATGTTGACGAGTGTAAGGCAGAGTGAGACAGCTCCCAGAACCGCGAACTCGGTCGGCCGGTCCCGACTGTAGGAATACGTGGAGAGTTCTCCTGTCCAGCGGGTGTCGTCGTCTGCGAATATCAGATGTACCAGTGCCATCGCCCAGAGAAGACCCTAGAAAATTCCCGGAAGTGATGGTAGCGATGGTGATGAGATAATAGATGAGACTACCCTGTCTGTAAACATGGTACTTCTATAAAAGGATTTTTTGTATGCGGCGGATTCAATCCGAAATGCGTTGTTAAATAATGATGTAGAAATAAAAGCAGATATTACCTATTGGTAAATGGCGCCGCAGGGGGAGGGGATCATTATGGCTCCGGGCGGCATTTTCGGAAAAGTGAGTGCCGGTCGGGTATTTTGTTGTTTTAAAGATTCATAACAAAAATTGGAGGCCGACAAGTTTAAAATTCGCCCCACGCGACAAAAAATCTACACTGCGCCACTGAGGTATATGATACGATGAGATACAGTTAAAGTGAGTGGCGATAAGCCTTTCTTAGCCTAATTTATGATGGTTATTCGCAAGCGTAAATCAGCACAGAAGATAATGTTTTACAGCTGCAAGTAAAGCTGGTAACCATCCATCCCATCACTCATGCGTACCAGTGTCGTGTTTAATAAATTGTTGAAGGCGAGAAAAAGGTCTACATCTACAACTTATGCAGTAAAACAAAGTACTTACGGCGTTAACAGCAGGCGGCAGCAACGAGGCAGAGATGGCAACACCAACCAGGGATGCAGTATTTTCCCCGAGCACAGCGAGGGCCACTCCAGCCCCACTGGGTATTGCTATCAGCACCCCCACCCACAGCGAACGAATCTCACAGCTGTCAGAAACACACATTTTATTTACCAGGGTGTAAAGTGTTTGGAATGGAGACTCTTGGAATTATGAAGTATTATGAATAAGTAGAGTAAATTTTGCTTTAAACGCCCTTTTAAATTGTGGGAGCAAGTAAAATATAATTAGGATTATTAACACTCTACTGATCTGAACTATTTTAGAGTACTTGATTAATAGTGATACTGAACAGTTAAAAATAAACGTTACACTTACCGCGTCATCATTTCATAAGTAGGCCAGTCGCCGGCTCCGTATCGCTCGTCGACGGCGCAGATTGTCAGCCCAAAAATGAACCCGATGACCAGAGCCAGGAACAGACCCAGGAGTTCATGTAACACGCCCATGTGCTGAAGCGAGCGGTCCTGTACTGCTGTCCCCAGTGTACCGGCTGTTATTGGGCCCTGGGTGACAAGGCGTCAGTGTACTCGTCAAAATAAAAAGGGAACTTACAGCTCCCCATTTCTTGTGCGAAAGGCTACATCATCCCTTTTTAAGATTCCGTATCCAAAGGGATCAACGGGACCCTATTACTGAGCCTACAACGGCCCTCCATCCGTCTGTCAGAGGCCTCTAGCTCAGCAACGGTAAAAGAGCTAAGAAGGTTGGAATTTTCGCAGAATACGTGTTGCTATGGGATGAATACTAGCAAATAATAAAAATATCAAAAAGTTTTAAGCCCGAGAAGCTCCCCGTACATATTGATTGATGATAAATTGAGACAAATTTTGTTCCAGCTGTATTTCCAAAACGGCTTAAGTTTCAGCTATCAAATTTGGCCTGATTTTATAGTTTATACTCCACAGTCAAACAACAAATATCAATTCAATGGTGTTCTCTTACAGAAATGTGAAAAATATATTGATATCAAACCAAAAAATTACCACTGCAGCTTAACAATCTGCCAACTTGACGACGCGGTTAGCCTAGTTGGGAGTGACCCTGCCTCCGAAGCTAGCGTCCCGGGTTCGATCCCCGGTAAGGGCAAATATTTGTGTGATGAGCACAAATGTTTATTCTCGAGTTTTGGATGTTTCCTATCTATTTAAGTATTTATTTCTCTATATAAGTATGTGTATCCTCGTCTAGTACCCATAACACAAGCCTTTAGAGGTTACTTTGGGACTAGATAGATTTGTGTAAAGATTGTCTCCTGATTTATTATATATTAACTTAGTTGCAACTGTCAAAGTTCTTATATCATTACCATAAATTATATTATTGATTGGTTGAGACCATGCCACATTGGCATAGTACGGAACCCTTGGCGCGCTTCAATTTAAGGTGATTTCGTCTGAAGTGAATTTTACAATTGGATTGGCGGTTCATCTCAGCTCTAAACGCTGGTGCACCTTTTAAGGTTCATACCTACAGAAACATTTCTGCGAGATGAACAGCGAGGTGCTCGGTGTTTTTCAAGCATTTTAAATTTGTTTGAATATTTATTACAAAGAAACTGGACGAACATTTTAAAAATCTCATTTAAACACTGAGGTTTACTTACCATAAGTGGCGAGATCAGCATACTAGCAACGAGTATGATGGTTGAATTTTCTACTAGTCCAATGGCTGCGACGAATGCAGCTACGATGAGAAGGAACAGCCAATCAAAAGTCAGGGTGGCATCGGCGCGCACATCACGCAGAATTTGCGCCAAATTCGTGCGTGCGCGCACTGACGAGGAAAATCGGGACCATGCGGAGTTTAATCCACTAGAATGAAATTTGGTGTAGATAAAATCTTTTGACACGTGAATCAAATTAAATTAAACTTGTTGTGAATTCGATTTGACCTCATGCTTAATTAACACTGACTCTGTGGGCTTGCTCTTTTATGAAATTACTTAAGTATACTATATTCTAGTACCTAGGTAGGTAGGTAGGAAGCTGGACGAACAAAGCAGTATACAAGTTTATCTAACATAGCAAACCTATGGATGCGCTCCGTTTAATACACATTCATCCAAAAATACGAAAACAGACAGTCCTATTATGACAGAGCCAAGAGAAAAGCCCTCACCTGCGCGGCCTTGTATTTTCTGTTTCAATAAATTCTCGACCCTCGTCATTGCAGCTTTCCTTATAGTGTAGCGCGCAAGGTACCACACTCACCGAGGATTGGTACCGAGACCCGATGCCAAAATTCCTCAAAATTTGGACCAACTCCTCGCATACGTAACTTGAGTCCAGAGTAAAAAGCACCTGAGAAAGTTTTTTATAATAAAATCACTTTAAAACATTAATATTTAAGTATGATATCTGGTGAGTGGGATAGATCGCGTCGCGTCACTCGCGCCCGCGTTGGCGTGAAGTCACGGGCTACTGCCCTGTGCTGCTATTATTTATTTGGTCTCTTAGCATAGTCATCTTCGTAAACAATTAAAGCAGCTTTTAACACGTTCCCAAACCAGTTGTTCACATTATGTCCCCGTGGAAAGTCCCCATGAGTCCAGATAGGGACATATATGTACAATGAGCTCTATAGCAACGGGACAAAATCTAATGTATCCGGGAATCTCGATGTTGAATGAAACGTTGCTGAACGTATTTAATGCTGGGAAATAAGTCTATTCTGGAAGAAACCGTCCGTGACTAAATTGCCGTTTATTCTGTTCAATTACTCCACCACTTACAAAAGCTTCTATTCGCTTATTGTTTCCCTCGTAAAGAATAACAACATCCAAGAATTCCTTTGCAACAGTAACTACAACGAGAAACGCTCCCATTAAGAATTAACAGTTTATTTACTTACTTTCTTATACTCTTACAATTAAAAGTAAACAATAAAACAATGCAACGTATATTGGCGGTTGTGAACAAAAAAATGGTCGTCCAAGAAATCGGTTGACCAGTTTTCGACTCTATTTATATTACGTTAAAGGTCAAAAGTGGTAAAGTACTTTCCTGGTCAGACAATCGCACATTGGACCACCTGGCGGTTTAATCGAGGTTTGGATGCGTGGCATGAGCCATATTACTGTGGTTCATCCGTAAGGTATACGTACATGATACCGTATCGTAAGATAAGGTTCTAATTTATAATCGAGCAAATAAAGATGTTTAACATTAATCAAAAGACGTGCCCTAAGAGTGGGGCCAATTAAATTCGAAAGTGTGTTCGTTAAATTTAAAAGTCACTAAACTCCAAATAAGTAACATACTTGATTTTGACAGCTCTGTGCTATATAAAATGAAATTTGACGTTCCTTATTTTACGTTTGGGAATTTTAAATTAAGAAGACTCCGTTTGGAATTGGATCCAGTGGCTATAGAAATGATACCGCGAACCCGCGAAATGAAGCCGCCATAAGCCCCTTTTGATCAGGCGACCACCTTTTCTGGTCACAGAAGAACGGCCATGATTGAAAAAAAGGATCATGGTAAACATATGGTCAGCTCTTTGATTCTCTATTGCGCAAAGCGCTTCGCTCACAGAGGAATTAGCTCCAGCTTAGAAAACCTGTTCGTACCTAAGTTAGAATATCACACCCCTGTCTAGCACGACCTGCCCGCGAGTCGTTTGTCGCTCAGTGCATCCCTTACATATTTCACTAGTTTGACAGAGACGCACCGAGCGACAAACGACTCGCGGGCATGTCGTGCTAGCCCCCCTGATTATGTTTACTGATATATACCGTACTTATCCGACGGAAAGTTATGCATGGGTATTTTGACTTGGTCAACGTTTGATTGAAGTCACAACCGACGTGTTCAAGCGCGTTCTCAGAAAATTCTGTAAACATTCCCACGTTTTTTGGGAATGTTCAGCAACTTGCACATTGCTAGTTGGAAATTAAAATGACTGTGGGTGTCAAACAGTGAATTAATGTGGCATCAACAGAATAGGATTTTTCAAATTAAGAAAAGTTAGCTTACCTGCCAATATTTATTTTCCTTTGTAGAAGTCCAGGTCGCGTTGCTTATTTCAAGTCGCGTGATGACTTCTGACAGGATCTGAAGCGAGCATTTATTCTGTGGTAAGACCTATCGGTCACTTGAGTGGTAATAGTAACATGTCACGCACAGGAACAGAGAGAGAGGGGAGCATGTATCACTTTTAAAGAAATAAGTGGGTACGAAAGGGATGAATGCTTTATGTGCGTGTTGAAACTAAGTATGCTTGCTGTTGCATCGCGCATCTAAAATGGGCATCAAGAGAAATTTAGGTTTCAGAGATAGGAATAGGTACCTAGTTGAGGGACGAGTTCGTAGTCACACAAAAATGTATTACCCGTAACATAAAAATGTTCGCTGCCTAAAGTAAATAGTGTCCTTCCTGATTTCCATCCAGACGACCTAACATGTTTTTATTTAATAAAATAAGTACATCGTATGTATTAGTTTCGTCCACAACCAACCAGGACCGCCGTTCTAGACTTTGCTGCAGCAAATTAATAGAATGCAATTCTACGAAATTGATTGGAAAACACCGGATACTGGTAACCTTTGAAAATACTTCTATTATTGTTTTAAGTGGTTGGGTTGTCAATTGTTTGAGGTAGCTGAACCGCAGCTTGGTTGAAACGAAAGGCGTCGGTGCGAATTCCAAAATCGCTATGTGTTTATGGTCTACTTTTGATGAGTTAAAACCGATTTTTTCTTTAACAGTTACTTAACATGCGTAGTTATATTTTTTTATGAGATATGAGTGATTTTGAAAATTACCCAGTTGTTTCATTTATCCGTCCCACTTTGTTTAAACGCCGGAACTTTAGTAAGTACGTTAATTCTTGCGTCAGAGATATATTTACATGTGAATTGTCAGATGCATAGATTTCTTTCTCTGACGCGCTATGTTACGGGTTTGTCCTTAAAATATCGGTAATTTACGAAATCTTTACAAATAAACATTCGTAAACGTCATGAGCTAGCTGCCTTATTCGTTTGCCTTCTGTATGCGTACGAAATTAATAGAACTCACCTACAGATGAAATTACAATTAAAACTTATAAATATAGTCGGTAAAAACTTTATTAGGTACTAACTTTTGTCTGTACATGAAGATGACAATTAAAATATTCAATGCAATTCAGAATGAGCAACTCAACACATCCCAATATGTTTTTGAAATTCATGTGTGATTGTATGTGCGCGATAAACTTTAAAATTACTCGACGGATTCCACTGCCGTTAACAATAAATTCCCTAAAACATGGTTGAGGGAGACGATGGCTGAGATACGCGTCATACTCGTGAACGGGTGCTGTCTGTGGGGTCCGGACGGTTCATGCTCGCAAGGACCTTTTAAAATTTAAAATCTTAAAATTGTTACCTTTTAATTTATTCGTTTGTGCGTTATCTGAACCTAACTAGAGAGACTTCATAGTGTTCTCTATACTATATTCTATAGGGTTTCATATTCGATATTTTAATTATTAGGACATAAAATATTTTTTTTTTTTTTTTTTTTTTTTTTTTTATGTCAGTTGACTGGCAAACGAGCTGACGGCCCACCTGATGGAAAGTGGTCACCGCCGCCCATGGACATCTGCAACACCAGAGGTACTGCCAATGCGTTGCCAGTCTAAGGAGGATGGGGAATGGGGATGGGATAGGGATGAGGGAATAGGCCTCCGGATCTCGTCACTCACCGTACGAAACGCAATAGCAAGCTATTACTTTACGCCGATATTCTGTGAGAGTGTGGTACTACCCCGGTCGAGCCGGCCCATTCGAACAGTAATCATATAGTGAGGATTACTGTTTGGCTCTACCACTATTAAAACTATTTTATTTCAAATTATTATTATTATTTTGATATTTGGAGACCTTACATCTCCTTCTTTATACTTGACCATGGAGACTGTCAACATCTCCATTTAACCTAGATTAGGTAATCAATTTAGATGTTTCTTTATTTCTTTATTTTAATTATTATTATGATGACCCTTAGAGGCTTTATACATCTCTAAGTAGCTTAACTTGTCCAGACGCGGAGACTATACATCTCCCTTGTTAGTTATTTATTATAATTATTTTTTACCTATTAGGATTGTTTGCTGCCCTTTTCATGTGTTAGTTTTAGTTAAAACTCTAATGTAAAAGTTGAAAAAAAAAGACTTACTGCGGGGTACTTGCGGCGTTTCTTCTCAGCAGATGTTACCTTTCGAAGCGCTGGTAGCTTCAGACATGTAAAAGAGCCCATGTGGCCTACTTGCAAAATAAATATTTTCATTTTCAATATGTGCGCGATAAACTTCAATACATATAAAACAGTACCGTGAGTCACTTATAGACAACGCATAGCTTAAACCTAGCTAATAGTTAGGGAGCTGGGTGCTGGGTGGGTGTGTTTTGGTATATGATTTGTTCGTCTTTCATATTGATAGGGATGAAAGTTTATGTCAATACAAATTGATTAGGTCCAGTAAATGAAAGTCGTATGACCCTGCGTTTTTGATATATAACTAAAAAATCGTACATAAAAAAAATCAGCGACCTAGACATCTGCCAACTATTTTTCTATTCTGGGAGTCCTAATGAATCGAATGGACGCAACGAGAACGACGAACAAATGATTTAGTATAGCTTTTTCCATTTACATTTTTGCAACTTCGTCCCTGCCTCTTCGATGTTCATCGTTTTGAAGATGATTCTGACCATCAGTCCAAGAGGCAGACACGAATAAACTATTTAGCACACCGTTTTTTTAACTTGTTGAAACGCTGTGAATTGAAAACGCAGCGCTACCATGGTGGCAGACAATTTTTCTGTGGTTCTTTACATTTTCATTAATCGAACAATTCAGGTCTGCCAAGCGAACAAATCATATAGTCATAGAAATTTTGGCACCCAGCTCCCTAGCTATAAACCCTGTCCTAGAGGTTTGAAATTTGGAGGATATATTCCTCGAGTACGCCAAGGAGGGATTTTTTAAATAGGGGTGATAAAGGTTATATGGAAAATACCGCGGACGAAGCTGTGACGGGTCCACTAGTATTATATAAAGGGCAACTTCACGCAGGATATACGCTATAGTTTTTTTTGGAAATAAAACTGGAAGTTGGTAAAAGAGAGTTGAAGTTATTATGGGAAAAAGTTACAAATTTCCCTAAACCCCCAAAATTATGCATTTAAGTTCAAGTTAAACCCTTTCTTTACCTAGGTACTGAAATGTTTGTGTGGTTGTTTGTTTGTTTGTTTGTTTTTTTTTTTTTTTTGTTTGTTTGTCTGTCTGTCTGTCTGTTTGCTGTTTGTTCGTCTCCTATGCGTTATATATCTACCATTCATATGATTAGCATGAAACTTTGCTGAGGGGATGTTCGAGCTCCCGGGAAGGTTTATGAACAAAAAAATATTTAAAAAATCAGAGCAAATCAACGCATGCGCGGGCACTGTTAGTTATATGATTATAAAGATGTAATTTTTTAAACTTACTATTTCAAGCGGTGTGTCCCTGTGAAATGCAGTAACTACGTCTGTCATGCTCAGTGGCTGGGTTATTCGCAGCTTCTTTTTGCGGATCACATGCTTTATATTCCCCCAAGATGACTTACGGAATTGACTATCAACCATTGCCAACTTATAGCTCTCGTTAAGCACATTATCGCTCTTAGATTTAAACAAACTAAAATCTACATCTTCATTCACACACTCTGTAGATTTACACTTATTCATAACACGATCTCCTGGGACATATGATTCAAAAGTACTTTCCATATTCCCAAACCTTTTGTTTTTCTTCAACTCGCAAATGAATTTTGACGTTTGCTCATATTTTTCCTTTTCCATTACGAGTTTTGCGGATATATCTTTTTGTTTCAAATCTTCTTCGTGCTCTTTGCGTGGAATAATTACTACAAAAAGGACCCCCGCCATTTTGAGGTAAAACAAACTTGACTTTTTAAGTTATATTTTTTAAGAGCAGAATACTAAGATAATCTGGTGTCGAAGCCCGTGCGATTCAAATGTGTTACCTCAACGAACTGCTGTGTCAGTAGTCGAGACATTAACTATTGTCTTGATATTATACTAATCGCTTGCGAAACGTCACGCCTAGCTTGCACCCGGGACAAATAGCCAAACAATCGACTTCCGTAGTCATTCCGAACTAATTTCGCAGGAAATGGGTGACATGTTTTTTACGCAATTATTTCTTTTATAAGTGTTTGTTGAAATCATTTTTAATCACGTCTAAATTGCAATGTTTCTTGATAAACGTACGAGCTGTGTTTAAATACAGACTTTGTAGGTAAACAACCTAGTATTTAACTTTATATAATGAACTATTTACTTACTTTTGCTTTGTTTACTTTCAGTTACCGTTTTCTTTGAAACCGATCAGAAAGAACCTCTATTCAACATTGCCTAAAGGGACTCGTACACGGGCTAGTTTTTTGGCAATTTATTGCTGCAATTCCGGCTGTCCCCAAAAATATTACATATTAGTTACCTCATTAATGGAGACAAAAAGTTTGAATATAATTTTTTGAGGATCGCCCGAATTGCAGCAATAAATTGTCGAAAAACTAGCCTGTCTACGAGCCCCTTAAATTATATCGCTTTAAGTTTTTAACGGCTGCCTTAGGTGTCAAGTCAGAAGTACCATATCGTATCGTCGCAAAATAATAAGTGATAGCGTTTAGGTAATGTCGAATATAGGCCCAGGAGGGTTTTCTCGAACAGGTTTTCGTATTCTGAATCAAACCTACGCCTAATAAGCAGATAGTTGCTATTTCACACAGACATAAATATATATATTTTCTAGTATTGGGTCCAATTCGAAACGGTGGCGCGTAAATTTAAAACTCCCTAAACTTAAAAATAAGAAACATCAAATTCGATTACGTATGGCACCAAGCTGTCAAAATCAAGCTTGACGTTTCTTATTTTAATTTAAGCAACGTTTAAATTTTGCTAACACACTTTGGAATTGGCCCCATTATATAAAGTATAGGTTGACGTGTCGTTTTAGTTGCCGTACTGGGCTTGGACAGTCACACATTGATCAAGTCCCAAACTAGGATTCTCTCTATTAGACAACGATACGAATACTTATGTGTATAGTTAAATACACACAGTACTTAACATCTCTGACTCAAGTAAAAACACTCGTGCTCATCACACAAAGTTTTCCTCTAGCGGGATTCAAACCCACGACTTCTGGCATATTAGGCAGAGGCAATAATACTGCGCCATTTTATCAACTCTTTAAGGATAGTTCTACAGATTTAGTAGCCAGAACGGTTCAGCGTAACCATCATCATCAATAATCTTCTTGTCTGTCATTTTGACAGCATTTAAATAGCACCGTGCGGCACCGCACTTGCCGGTGAGGTTGTATAAGCCTGTAAGGAATGGTGTGTCGAGATTGAGTGTCGCGCAGCCGTATAGAGCGGCTGGGGCGGGCAGCGGGCAGGGCGGGCGCCGCCGGGCCAGTCGCGGCGCAGCCTGCCGCCCGCGCGAACCGACGCCACGCCGCGCGATCAATACCGCGAGTAACCTAATCCATCTGCTTAATAACCACCAAACAAATGTTAACCGTTTAAACCAACCCAGACCATCCGAAGACAACAAATACGGTAGGACGCCATGCGCGATGCTGATACGCGCTGCCTGTCGCCATTAATTTAACCATCTTCGGGAACAGATGATCGCCAGATAATTTTAAGTAACCCTGGTGAGCTATTCCCAGCAAACAAAACAAGCTGGCGTGCCTTGCGCGTGCGTTTTATGTGGCATTGTGTTGATACACTAGCGTTACGTAAAATGCGGGGCGCCAGGAGATTCAAAATCGATACGTTATTATTTAGTTTAGGCAAATATTTTGTTTTGATTGCGAGCGATCTGGATTAAATATTGTTATTTTGTAGAAATGTCCGATCGCTCGATAGTGACCAATTACTTCTGTTGATCAGATGTTATGGATCAAATTAATCAATCTTAATTCTGATCATAGTCGATGGATGAAGATACGTTAATCTGTATTCGCTTCCGTAAGAGGATCTCCATTATATAACGCTCAGCCTTATCCTGGTGACGTAAGTGTTATGTGGACGTTCATGACTCGATTTTGGGGGTTGTTTATATTATGAGTGCAATATCAAATTCTCTACAATTATTTGATTGTCATTTGATTGTTATATTAAGAAATATATCACACGCGGGCATGTTTTAAAAGGCTGAATATCGTTGCTATGTTAAACCTACCGCATCTTTTGAAATATTAGTCATATTTTCATTACAACTTGGTAGTCAACGTAAATTACAATACTCATTCACTGTTCATGACTTTTCTTGCTTTTTACTTATCCAAGTCCAAGTCTGTTTGTCATTGGAATTGATAGAATAATAATGATATCTTGGAGACTATCACACATTTATGATCTAGTCCTAAATAGATTTGAAACACGCTAAAACATATCTAAATATCTTTATGTAGCATTATAGTTTCTATAGAATTCTTGATGGCCGTTTTCGATGAAGGCAACCCACCTAAGAAGCTAAAGTTACTTTTGATTTATGATATGAATTTTGCTCAGTGGCCTTGTACTTCTTAGGATCGCTACGTGAAATTGGATGGAAACATTCTGTTTTTTATGATATACATGGTTCTTGGTTTGAATTTTGTATGAGCTTTGTTAAACCAAAAGTCAACCAATTGAAGTGACCCCTGACATACGAGTATGACATAATCAGAAAGTTAAAATCGTTAAAATAATCGTTGACTGACTGTGACTAAGTTCTAGCGGCGTTTGTATCAAATTGGTTGGTTCAATCTCTGCTCTGCTCTGATTTATTTGTTTAAGTACTTATATTATACAATCCCTTGGTATACTAACAGCGATTACTTACGTCAACCAAGATAAGTAAACGCCAAATTACATAAAGAGTACAATTATTATAGATAGAATTCGATCCCTAAAGAAAATATAAATTTAATTTAATTTATGGATATTCTTCATTTACTTACAAGTACATGAAGAATTATTGCAAATTTGATTCTATTAATGATTAAGTAAGGGCAAAAAAATTAAAAATTACTCATTTAAAAAGGCAGGTGGGTCAGGCCCACCCCAGAATTCTTTTGATCCACCCAGGAATTTAAACGGATCACTTAATTATAACTATTTTAACTACTATTTTATCGATTCCTTTTGCCTGGCTCTCCCAAATTAATCATTGCTACGCCCTCGTTTAGGTGCTGTTAAAATGATTGAGCATCCTAGCTGATCTTAAGGGCTTTCGCCCATAATTATTTTTTGCAGCGATACAGTCGCGTTGCGTGAACCGTGACTGCATCGCGACATGTGGCCGTTTGTCCCATTTGATGCGGTAGCGATATAGTCGCTGCTGTATCGATACAAAGACGCAACTGTAGCGATACAGTCGCGCTGGTTCGATTCAGCATCGCTACTGTATCGATGCGAACGCGCAACAATATTAGGTGTCATCGGGGGAGGGAACGGCGAAGAGCGGGCCGCGGGCGTTTGTATCGATGGGTTATGAGCGAGTTGCCTACAAAGCAAGATGCCTAACAAAGTAAGATGCCTAAGTATTATGCCTATAAAGCTAAATGTCTAAGTGATTAAATGCCGTCTAGGCAAATGGCCTACTTGCTAAAACGACTACCAAGCAAATTGTCTAAGTAGTTGAATGTCTTGAAGACAAATTACTTGGTAATTAAAAGCCCTCAAAGCAAGACACCTAAAATGGTTTTTATTGTAGGTAAACGTAACAAATAAAATAAAGATACAAACAAATGTACGGGGTCAAGGTCCTGCTTTTTGGCTATCTTGCTTCTGAGACATCTTGCTTTTGAGACATCCTGCCTGTAGGGCATCTTGCTTTGTAGGCAACTCGCTCATAATCGCGGGTTAGTATCGCGGCCCTTTTGCGACTGATACTGCATCATTGCAAAAGTCGACGTAGGCGACAGCCCTTAATGTCTCCCCAAATGATTTCCACCACGCCTTCTGTGTCCATCGGCTCCTCACAACTTACTTGTTTACTTACGACTTATAGCTGTTTCCCACTTCCTGGGTGTCCTAGTGGCAATACAATTTATATGAGGTTGTTCACATTTATCGGTGTCGGTAAATGTGAACAGCCTCAAATAAATTGTATTGCCACCAGGACACCCGATTTTTTGTCGGATCCGACACCCGACAAGTGGCAACCAGCTCTTATTGTTAAGTAAGTGTTATATAATAATCTTGAGCGTGAGCCAAAAGTTAACACGATCCTGTCTGGAAAAATTAATTCAGTTTGCACCACTCTTAATACTGAAGATAGCGGCAGAGGTCAAGGCAATCACTTTGCATTCATATGAAGGACACTTTTAATGAGAACGGAGTGGACTTAACGATGCGTCGGAGAGCATATTTTGCTGTCAGTAACGTCGGCATAGCAATAATAAGCGCGCATTACTTAGGGAGTTGGTATTAATTACCAATGTCAGCGTAATGTATTTAGTTCAAATGTTCAGATACGAGTAATAAGCGTTCAGTTGCAAGGTGAAATGTTTTGCTCCTCAAGCTGATACCCGATTTAGAAAATGCTGAAACATTGTTTAAGATTTTATTCTAATGTCTAATTTAAAATCTTCATATGGCCAGGCTGCACTTACGGCTAACGCCATTTAGGCGCCTGCTCATACAATGATATCTTCGACATGCACTCACTCGTGGAGGTGGCGCCGTCAGAGGCCTACAGAGTTGTTTAACAGACGATGATGTTGTCGCGATACACTCGCTCGTGGAGGTGGCGCCTTCTGAGGCCTACAGAGTTGTTTAACAGACGATGATGTTGTCGCGATACACTCGCTCGTGGAGGTGGCGCCTTTAGAGGCCTTCAGAGTTGTGTAACAGGACGATGATATCGTCGCGATACACTCGCTCGTGGGGGTTGCGCCTTCAGAGGCCTTCAGAGTTATTAAACAGGATGATGATATCTACACGACACAGACGCTCGTGGAGGTGGTGCTTTCAGAGGCCCTCAGAATTGTTTAACAGGACGATAATATCGTTCGTGGAGGTGGCACCTTCAGAGGCCTTCAGAGTTATTTAACAGGACGATGATGTCGTCGCGATAAACTCGCTCGTTGAGGTGGCGCCCTCAGAGGCCATCAGAGTTGTTTAACAGACGATGATCTGATCAAACCTTCTGTCTCCCCATCATGCCGTACTAACTACAGTCGTCACTCGCCATTATTTCGCTTGTGTGCAAGCTACAACGATGTTTGTCAAGAGCTCGACATTTTCAGTGCATTGGTAAAAAATATAAAACATCATTTCTTCTCTAAATTGTAAATCTGAACAATACTCTTAAATCCCTATCTGTTAAAATCTATCCATTTAAAAAAAAAACTGATTGCGAGTATCTGTGTGCATGCTGTGTTCGCAACTAGAAGGTCGTTCAGCCAAACATGTATTGTATGGTTTATTAAATAACTGTTAAGTTTCTGTAACGTCCAGGTTGCGAACCTAAAATAAAAAAATAAAATAAAATATATCGTCGCGATACACTCGCTCGTGGAGCTGGCGCCTTCAGAGGCCTTCAGAGTTGTTTAACAGGACGAGGATATCGTCGCGATACACTCGCTCGTGGAGCTGGCGCCTTCAGAGGCCAGCAGAGTTGTTTAACAGACGATGATATTCACCAATTCTCGGTGCATTCGAGATAATCTCCCAATCGAGATTAAACGTATGCACTGATGCATACAGTCGTTTGACACAACTGTATGAATCTGAGGTTTAATCTCGTAATCGACATTATCTCGAATGCAACGAGAATTGGGGGCCAGCAGAGTTGTTTAACAGATGGTGATGTCGCAATACACGTATAATAGTGGATTATATCTAACTTTTGGTCTGACGGACCTTTATAAAACCTGGCCTTAGTCGTCATTGTGCCAGCCATTCTAGCGGTATATCTAGCCAACTGTCAGTTTAGCCTAGGTCGAGGCCATAGCTGTTAGCTACTGTGATGTGTTTTTACGATAAAGTAAGTTTATAGAAATGTAAAGTAATAAGTATTTTCTTGCTTTAATAGTTACAATGTATTATAGCTTATATTACACTAGTATTAAATGTCAAAAATCTGAAACTTAAACTAGTTTCTTAGAATATGATAAAAGTTTGTCGGTATTGTTGGCAACCCTGCGATGCTGGAACTGTGCGCATTTTATCATACATTGCGCAGTAATTGAAAAGTCCACCGACTGAAGTCGCTTTAAAAATTGACGAGGCGTTTTTAATGAATTTGAATTACTTTTTTTTGTAGTTTTTAACAAATATGCGGGTGCGAAAGGTTTTATGAGCGCGATAAAATAGTGTGCTAGGGGGCTGAAATGTTGAGAGCAGTTTCTATGAGAATTTTAACGTTTGGCTTTTTCTCGTTTATTTCTTATGTTCTTGGATGTTTGGCTTAGAATCCAAGACGAAACGGCGTGGACGGGAAAATGAAATATGCTCCGGGAAAAATGATGATACATGATATTAATCTATTTCCCGTGAGATGAAAAGTCCGAATTAACTTCACATTGCAGCGATAAAAAGTGCAAGCTCATAGTTAATTCAGCTATGTATTGAATTAAAAATGTTTTCACTTTATTTCTTGTCACTGGTGATTAGCAAAATGAATACATAATGAAAGACATGAGAGTCTGGCGAGCAAGATCATATCTTAGGGGTGATGTGTAAAATTACATTTTCGGTGTGAAATATCAGTGCACATGAACGGTACATTAAGGGATCACCTTGGGCTCGTCACTATACAGACTTCGCATTATATCAGTTCACAAAAACCGGCCAAATGAGACTTCTGTACCACCACAAAATATCTACTTATTTGTGCTCGTAATATTTACCAAAAAAACTTAGTTTATTATTGAGTTCGGGATCCTTAGCACAAGCCTTACTCACGGTTGGCCGTTTTTTTTATTATTTGTTGTTTTACTTTTGACTTTGCTGTATAATTACACCTAAACCTTATTTCATAAAATATTAAATCTTTTACATTCTAAATCTTTGAAATAAGCAGATTTGTAAGAAAATACCCACATCTCTTCACTAGATTAATTGAATCACTTATTGTTATTAATAGGTATATAAATTCATATACCTACCTAATACAGTAAAAACCACCAAAAAACTTTAAAACACATTTTCTTTTATGGGGACCAACTTAATTCTTTATTTTTCTTTTGATATATTTGTAAGGATATCCGCCATAATAACACACACTGTGCGTCGCAAATTACACGTAAATTACACGTCAAACGGTTCTATAGATACAGACCTTTAAAGGTAGGATGGACAGGCCACTAGCGTAGGCTCAGTAATAGAGCCCCATGTTACTTTTGGTTACGGAACTGTAAGAATGCTAACCGACTAAGACTCGCTTGCCGCAAAGAAGAGTTACTTAGTTACAGTAACTCGTCACCGGAGCCTTCGCCCGCCAAGTCAGAGCATCATAACCCAAGTGCAGAAGTAGCTATTCCGAAACATGGTACCGATAATATCTGGGAATGGTAGAGCAAGCAAATAGTGCTAAGTAAATACACAGGATAAGCCCTCATGGTGAAAGCAAAGTACCTATCCGATTGGACCCCGATATCCTAAGATAAGAAAGAGGGTTCAACCAGGTTCAATGACTTATCCACTTGTTTTAAATAGCTAGAAATTTAAGTTGGGAACTAACTTAATTGATCTTCATTGATTGTTATTTTATGTCCAGTGGTATGGTAGATCTACGGTGGATTGACAGCCACTTTACGAGTATTTAACAGGCTTCAACTACTATAGTACATTGTGCATCTAGGGCCGTAAGAAGGGGATAACTAACGAGAGCTTTTATGACTCGAGTTTGTTATCCCCTTACTGCCCGTGATACACACAATGTTTTTCATCACATTTACGAGGAAATAAAATAAAAATTAGACAAAAAAGTATATATATTAATTTTATTTCCATTTTACATCGTGAATTACCATCAGGTGGGTGTTCATAAACTGAGCGTACTTTGCGATCAGCGCGGGGCAGCTCCGCCGGCTTGCGGTCGCGCGCCCCGCCGGCTGCGGCTCCCGAGCAGCTCCGCCGACCTGGCGCACTTAACTGCCCGCGGGAGTTCGAAACCATACAACATCCATAACTCCCTAGGGAGTTATGGATTTTGTATGGTTTATAACTCCCGCTGACGGCGGGGCCCATAGAGGAGTTAAATAGGCTACAGTTGCTCTATACGCTTGCGTAAAATAACACCCTTTCCGAGCAAGTGTGATGAAATAGTATATTTTAACCCTTCGTGGATATTGTTTAAAGTCGTAACTGATAATATTATTTATAGCCGTATTGGTACGTCGTTTAACTAAGTATATCATATAACATCTAAGTCTTTGCTACCAACTAACTACATAGTAACGTAGCTTTTACAACCCTTTCAAAATAACAGAACTTTAACTTACCTTCTGCCATAAAAGCTTCGAAACAATAACTTTTGATTGCCGCTAAAATCGCTTACAGTTATTAAGATAAAATTGCATGTAATTTTTCAGCATGTCGACGTCAAGCATATACATTCCATGTAAATTGTGCACATTATATTATACATTCCATCTAAAGTCGCTCACCCCCAAAACATTTATAATTTCAAAGTTCTGTCTGGCTGGGCAATATTCAGCGCGTCTCTTGGCACCACACGGTTCGTAAAACTGTACATACTTTGCGTTTATTGCTGAATATTAGCCTTAATGGTGAGACGATACTCCCAAAACTAACAATGAATTAAAAGTAAAAGTACTTTGACTTTTCCGGTTGATTGCATGAATATAAAACAACAAAGGCATAATAGACTATTACGTCATTCGGCCTCTTTCTGTCATAGTCATAAAATAGGGAATAATAAGTTTCTCTCATATGTTAGTAAGAGGGTAAGTATATTCCAAAGTGACAGCACATGCTTGCAACGTCGGAAATATCCATCGAACTACGAAGCTATTTTAATATTTTTCATCACACTTGCTCGGAAAGGGTGTTATAATAACACAGGTGTTTAGAGCAGCTATAGCCGAGATAACTCCCGCGGGAGTTATGAATTTTCTATGGTTTATCACTCCCAGTGTGTGGTATGCGCCAGGACCGGTTGGGATAGCTTTCTTATAGAAGTAGTGCGCAACTGACGCGATATACAGTTTATTCTACCCACCTGATGGTAGTTCACGGTGTACGATGTTTTTTTTTATCTAATTTTACTTCATTTCCTCACAAATGTGATGAAAAATCTTGTGTGTATCACGGGCAGTAAGGGGATAACAAACTCGAGTCATTAAAAGCCCTCGAATTTGGCATCGGCCTTCTAACAGACTCTCGTTAGTTATCCCCTTCTTACGGCCCTAGATGCACCATATACTATTGTATCATTCCAGACTTTTGTTAATTTAACTATTCTACTAAACTAAAGTTTTGCTAACTATTCCAAGTTTCGTTTATGGACATATCCGTAAAACTATCTCATTTAGCGTAGAAATGAGATGACGATGATAATGTTCAAAAACTTAACTACTCTGTGACCAAAAAAAAAAGATAACTCACATTATTTGATAGATATTTCTCATGGTGGCAGCATGCGCTCACTTTGGAATATGGCCTCTTAGTCTCACTTAAACACAAAATTTTAAACATATTTAAATCGTTAATACGCGTTAAAGTTCTGTCAAAATGTATAGAACAGTCGTTAAAGACAATTAACAATTTCTATCATATTTGTGATTATGGTGAATGTCGCCCTTAATGGTCCCCAATAGCTTATTTTAGGTATGCACATTATCCATTCCCAGCACGTTTATCGTAAACTGCTCGCGAGAAGTCTGTCACTCAGTGAGTCTCTTTCAAATTGATCAAATATGCAAGGGACGCACTGAACGGCACACGACTCGCGGGTATGCACTACCATCCAGTTGCAATATTCATGGTACCTCTCCTTCAATTAATAGCATGTCGTTAACTACCTCTCTATGATAACAAGAAGTAGTACTTACATTGGTAGACTTATTGTTGAATTTGCAAAGGCCACTCAAACTGATCGTCGATTTACTTTGACGTTGAAGGAGTAGCGTTCGTGAATTCGGTCATTATTATCCACTACTATTACTCTATTTGTATTCTTGCTACCAGTGGCGAAGCCTGCCTACAAACCGATTCCTGACGGCTTCACCAAGCTAGAACGCTACGGCTAGCTGTCAGTGAAGTCCATGTTACTCCAACTAAATGTCAGACTCGCACGAACGGTTCTAATTCTTCCGGCTTCCCTTAGGAAATATTTGACGCCTCGCCACTGCTTGCTACTTACCAATTTTTTAACCTTATTCTTTAACGCCTAGTAATTAACAATATGGTAACTATATCTATCTATACTACCTCTTTACAAGACAGGCCCAGCCTAGTGAAAGTGACACAGGTAATTTTATCTGGTTACAAAACATTAAGCACTGTTTTTATAATAAATACCTACTAATTACACATATACATTATAATAAAATTCTAAAGTGGAAAAGTCTGGACATTAAAGATAACGATGAAAAAAGGGAGCTTCAGAATAAACAACAGAACACATCGCGTTCCTATACCATTGACCCGATTACGACGAAACTTTAGTTGAGTTATGACAAAAAGAAACAGCATTGCAACGCATGCACAGCTTGATACACTGCCATCTAAGAGTCAAGTTTCTCGTTTCGTAGCTCGTAGCAAATACGTTGCTACGAGCTACGAGCGTAGCGCGTGGCGCTACGCGGCAATGACTCAGCTAGGCAGTATTTACAAAAGATAAGTAGGGAAGGTATATTATAGATCCCTAAGCAATTAATCCGACCCAGTAATCGCAAATGCGAGACAAAGTAGCAACGTTTAATTTAAACATCACGTGTAGGGGATTGGTAATATATCCGTTTCCGTTTCAGCGGGCAGGCTGAACGACTTGCTAATGGAAACGAAATAAAACCTATTCGAAGGTTTCAATGCGAACGATGTATTTTTAAAAGCTTTGTCTGCGCATACGTCATTGATGTTAAATACGTCTTACATAATAACTTACGTAGGTGGTCTGGGATCGCCCACTTGGTCCAATCATTGTTAGAAATATTTCTTGGTATTATCTGCGAGCAAGTTATTGCCAACGTCAAGTCTATCTCCGTCAGTCACATTGTTTCTGGGTCCTGTTTTATCAAGCTACAAGAAACAATTTTGAAGGGAAAATATGGACACTTCTGGGAAAATTTATGGGTTCTGAAAGGTGTTGCTAGTTTTTACCTGTAAAATTGTAACTTTCACTTTTATAAATGTAATCAATGTGACCATAGAATATGTCACGTGGATGACGAGGGTGGAGTCGTTTTCGTTTAGTCTCAGTTGTATTCTGAGTACATTTAATGAGAATATCGGGAAGTAAATTGTTGAAATCTACTGCTTGGGCTGCATCTGAGCTGTGTCCTCTACTGTTGTTGAATTTTGTTGATGAGTTCTGGCAAATTTATATAGCTTATTACTCGCAACTTCGTGGACGTGGAACAAAATCTTAAAAAAAGAATTTTCACATACTTACCGACTTTCTAAACTTAAATTTTTTCTAAATCGGTTCAGTTGGTTAGCCGTGAATCGCGCAGATGGATACATAAAACACATCAACAGGCTCACATTAAATCAATTTTTCAGCCCCTATTTAACCCATTTAGGGGTTGGTGCTCTTTATAAAAAAAATTGCCTTTGGCGTTCTCAAGGCTCAAACTATCTCCGTACCTCGGCAAAATCGATTCAGTGGTAGATATACAAACCGAGTTACTTTCGAATTTATAATATTAGTATGAATTAGTATGGATATTAAATATCAACAATTTATTTACAATAGCATCACCATTATTTTATTCTGCACATCATTAAATACATAAATAACTATTTAGTGTAAACGAATTTTCGTCACAACACCGTCACGTGTAAGGCCGCCACCTTAACCCGCCAGAGGTCGGGCAAATTGGAAACCGCACGGATCGAATCGGATTATAATTTATTACGACCGCCTCGCACGATATTTTATATTCGCGCGTGGATACACTTTAATACGGTTTTATCGGTACCTATTACGATTAAATTACGAATCGGTGACGAATCATAAACTGCCGCAAACCGGATTTCTATGCGGCGAGCTGGCGAGCGAATCTTCGTCGGCAACTGTAGCGCTTTATTAACCTTTTCGACGCCAACGACGGATATATCCGTCAGGGTATATAGGTTTTTTTTATGTCAATTGACTGGCAAACGAGCTGACGGCCCACCTGATGGAAAGTGGTCACCGCCACCCATGGACATCTGCAACACCAGAGGTGCTGCCAATGCGTTGCCAGTCTAAGGAGGATGGGGAATGGGGATGGGAGAGGGATGAAGGAATAGGCCTCCGGATCTCGTCACTCACCGTACGAAACGCAATAGCAAGCTATTACTTTACGCCGATATTCTGTGAGAGTGTGGTACTACCCCGGTTGAGCCGGCCCATTCGAACAGTAATCATATAGTGAGGATTACTGTTTGGCTCTACCACTACTGGTACAAACCGCCCTTGCTTCGCGCTGTGCCCGGCGAGCGTTAAATTGCTGTTTTCTTATTTTTTGAAACTTAAACCTTCCCGAGCGCACGCGCAACACCTTAGGAAAGTTTCATTGAAATCGAATGAATGCATAGGAGGTGAACAAACAAACAAACAAACAACAAAACGAATATTTTCATAGTAGATAAAGTTAAATACATAATTTCAAAGGGTTTAGGGAAATTTTATTTTCTGTCCATACTAACTTCAACTCCCTCTTTTAATCCCTTTCAATTTTATTTTCAAAACTTTCTGTATCCTATATCATGCCTGAAATTGCCCTTAATATGATATCGAAAACTGCATTGAAATCTGTCCATAAGTTTCCAAGTTTATCGCGTACATACAATCAGACAAACAGACAATCAGTCAAACACATGAAATTCAAAAATCATTGGGATTGCTGTTGCTCATTCTGAAGCCCCCAACGGAGTTTTTTCATTGTTCTCTTCAATGTACAGACCAGTTCCAGTTTACGATTTTATTATAGGTATGTATAGATTTCGGTCCATAAAGCCGTGAATTCTTACATAACCCTATAATGCAATAAAACATTGAGTATTGAGTACTAATATATAACTTAAGCCGCGAAAACTCATTTTTTTGTACAAAACTTAACTGCTGATTGTTAAGGGACGACGTTACTACATTCGCAAATAGATTTATGAACATCATAAATAGAACATGCTGTTATTTGGGTCGTTCAAACACCGGCCCATTCATGATTAACGCACCCATCTGGTATCGATTCCCGACTTACCTACTTTCCAAAATTCGAACGTAAGGAGTAACTGGGGTAACATAGACGTCGTTGTAATTGGTTTGGGCGGTTGTAACCATCCATGACATTAAATTTGCTTATTGAGTAGGTTCAAATAGTTCATTTTAGTTATAGTTACCGTTGTTATCATCGCTATTAATAGTCGTTATTACTTTGAAAGAATTTTGATGAATGATATTTAATTTCATATTGCAAGTTATGTTCAAGCAGGAAATTATACTTTTTTGTTTGAGGAAATGTACGATAACCAGTGATCTTACTTTTTCCAGCATTTTTGGTGCAGTGCTAGGGTTGTCAGTATTGCCCAATATTATTGTTTGAACCAAGAATCAAATAAAATCAAAAATAAAATAGCGTATTAAACAAATCGGAAATACAGATAGTATTCACACGTCGACAACTCTAGGTCGCTGTCGTGTGCCATTTGATGTCATCGCACTAAGAATGCTGGAAAAAGTACGATCACAGACGATAACTAATAGTAAAGCGGTTGTCTTGAAAGAAATTAATTATCATTAGAATATTGCTTTTAAATTATTATGATTTGTTGTGATACCTACAAAAATGCTTATACCTTACCAACTAGTATTGTGTAGGTACAGTACACTCGATCAGCAAATACTAAACTTGTCGTAGTCTTAGATAAGTAGGGCCAAAAAATTCCCATTATGTCAAATCATATATTTCGTCTCTAAATCTCGTACATCAAAATCGGTTAGCGAAAACTTAACGCGCGTTTAGAGAAGTGGTTAGCTATTAGTAGAAAGTAGTAGGCAGTATGGAAATTACTTCTAATGGGATTGGTGGATTTGAAAATTAAGCAATTGCTGCAATTGGTGAATGGTTTTTCTCTCTCACCGTTCATCTGTCTCGTCCTCGCGCAGCTTGAACAGTGTGAACCATCGAACGTGTCACGCATCCTACCGGTCATTATCAAACTTACAGGCTTATTGCTGGACCAGAAACTTTCTGATAATAAAATGAAGCCGTTATGTGGTTGTTCATGTGACGTGCCCTTGAACTAAGCTATTTGGAATGTTTGCCAGCAATGGACGGCGTGCAACCTCGGTACCAAATCTGTTTGAACTTCATTACGCTAAGTTGATTTTGCACTCGAGTCCGAAGGGACCATTGTATCTATTTAATCCGATTGCGCTGGAGCCTAGGACGGCAAAGGGCTTCTTTTTGACATGAATGTGTATGAACTCGATGCATTTTTAGTCATAATTCTGGACCAGTCAGATCCTTCATTTGTTTTTCTAACACGCTTTTATTAGCTTCACTTGTAACTAACACACAGTGTAATACAATATTAGTACTTATTCAATTTTAACCATTGTAAGTTGGGTGACGTAATATTTACGAAAAAGCTAAAAAATCTATTGATTGAACTTGCATGCTATAGTATAGGTGACTTCATTTCAAGGAGGTTGGCCTAGGCATAAGTTATGATTTTAAAGCGACTTCATTGTAATTATTATGTAATAGGAATTAAGACAGGTACAAAGGCGGCAAATATCTATTATTTTTACAATTTAAATTTGACACAAATAATGGAATGTAATGTAATAACTCGGACGAAATGTAATAATTTATATTTATTTGTATTATTTTTAAGTTAAACATGACATGAAAAAACACAATTTTACTAATAAAGTTTCTGATTCTGATTCTGGTGAAAATGCAATAATTTGGTACCATCGAACTGAATCTGTCTGTGTGTCCGTCTGCCACAGCCAATTTGCTCCGAAACGACTAGACCGATTGAGTTGAAAGGTACACATATGTAAGTTGTTGACCGCAACACGGATGTGTAACGTAAATAAATGAATTTAGACATGAGGCTCACTTTTAGGGGCCAAATTAGAAAAATTCAAAAGAATGTTTTGCAAACTATATCGTGTGACATATCAAATGATAGTGCTCATTATGAGAATCTTAATTTTTTTTTTTGACAATTTTAAAATAAATAGTTTGGAAGTATTTTATTAAAATAGGCGAAAATTGATCATTCCCCCCTTTTGTCGAAACTACTAGGCTTAAAATTTCGAAACAAATACATAAAATGGGTCTATATTGACTCCCATAAAATTAAAATTCCGATTTTCACAATCCATAACGTTTTTGGTCATAATTATTACTAGTCATAATGTTGTTAGTCATATATTAATAGGAATAATTTCTGAGTTCCGATTTTCGCTGGTCATATTTGTCGTAAGTCATAAAAACTATATTCATAACTGTTTATGTCATAATGTATTATACTTCATAATGTTACAGGTAATAATATTACTTGTAATAACGATTATTACGTCTAAACTGGTTGAACATAACAATAATATACATAAAATTTAAATACCTAACTTGTGCAAGGGCGAAAATTGCGGAGCGTAAATTTAACTTAATTTAATTATACCAAATGTGGTCAGGTAATCCTCAAATTCATAATGTATAACATTAAAAGACGAGAATCCTGCATAGCATCTTACAACAAAGCAAGATTTTCTGCGCTGTTACAAAAAAAAGACCTAACCTGAACCTAACCAATCCAAATCGCTTCTGCTCCGACCCATTTTGCTCGCTCGCTTCGCTCGCTCGCTCACTGACGATTACCATTTGTAGTCATAATATGTCAACTTCTTCAACATAACATTTTACAAACAAACACGATACTTTCGAAATATTGAAAAATACCATTATTAATTTTAGACAATGAAACGGTATGCGTAAAAATAAGTAGCACTTTAAAATATATAGCTTACAATATTTCTGAATAATAATCGTTATGCCTTTGTATGTTCAAATTTATGACTTTTGAAAATTATAATCTGTAACAATATGGATTATTAATGTTAGAATTATTAAGGTTATGGTTTACAACTTTTATGACTTTCGATAATTATGAGCATAAATAATATGAGAATCAATTTCTGACTTTCAAAATACGAAAAAATAAGTTTATGGGTAACAAGGGGATCCCACATAAAATAGTTCTTTAGCTATAGATAACAGAAAAACCTATAAGATGCCTATGGTATCTAAAGTAACAAAGGAAATTTCAGATAATCATGTAAGGAACAGAACCCTCTTCACGCGAGTTTTAGTACTCCAACAATCAAATGCAACGCTACTGCATGTTTTTTTTAACTATACGAGGGGTTATTTTGTTGTTATCATCACCAACAAGAATAAATTAACCGTGCATCGTATATTTATGTTTGAAATATGTGTTCTATTTGTATACAATTATGAATTTACTTGTAGTTGGGTCATTCTACACACTCCGAAACCTGACAGAATGCAAAATAAGCTTTTGTTAAACATTTCATTTTTATAACTAAGTTTTTTGCCCAGTGCACTTTAATATTGCAATTTTATCGGGTTTACATACTCGTATGTACTAAATTTCAGCCTATTCCGATCACGGCAATAGGACTTGCCGTCGACACTGCCTAAATGCTCTTATTAAGTTGACAGAAAAGGTAGCCCGCATCGTAGAACCATCGCGATAGCTATCGCTTAGGCAATGTCGAAAAGACGCGCTGGTTTAAAATTAAACTCGAAGATTTGATCCTCATCCAGTAGTAGTCAGACAGGAAGACAGTACCAGTGAATGGTGCAGCTTAATTTTTCAAATATTTGCGAAGCACATTTAACCTGGTCCCAGACCTTGTATTTTATAAGTGTATAAATTAGAATTACTTTATTGTACTTTTGCAATTCCTTTTAAACTGTTTTATTTTTCAATTATCCAAAATACCGACCGTAAAAGTGAGGTTCGGTTAGGCTTATGTTAATTCAACGATAATTTTCTAAAATACTGTCTCAGTGAAAATTGTATTCTAGCAAATGAAACATTACAACAAGTGAAGAGATTATGACAAATTCAATTAAGTATTAACCAATATGCTGCATCCCTTTCTTCCGACATAAGAAGAAATGAATATGTAAATGAATATTTTACAAAAACAGCGCAAGAGAAGCCACCCTGACATTGCGCCACTGCATTGGCCTTGAACTCAGTGCAAGCTGCAATCGATGCAGCTGCTGGAAGGCGGACACGTGTACAACATTTAGGCATTTAGGTTTGCGAGGCAGCTAAGCAGTGCGCGAGGAAAAACTGGACCAATGGGAGTCTTTATTTTGAAATGACCGCAATCCTATTGGTGGATTTTTTCCTCGCTCACACAATACTAATTGTTTTTTTTTTTTGCTGCGCGACCCCCATGAAGGTCGCAATCCCTTGCCCAGGGGCTCGAAAACCCTTACTCGGGGAGTCGCGGGTGCAAGCCACGTTTTTAAATATCTCGTCGTTGAAACTACTGACAGTATTAATACGGTCAAGGCAAGGGGGGGGGGGGGGGGCTGTCGGTCGAGTACGCAAAATTTTTTGAAAACACTGCTGTAGAGGAAGTGCAGCCTCGGGTAGTTACGTTATTATACGCATGCAGTTGCAGCATGTGGGTCAGGGATCGCGGGATCAGTGGTAAGAGATCGTCGCTGACACAGCGCTGTGCACGTTAGAGAATTACACCAACGCGTTGAGTGGTTTGTGGAATGCATATTTACATAGATACAATTTTGCCGGAGAGGCTATCTTACAGAGAGCCTGGCCTCAAATTCGCTGCAAAAATTAGCTGCATTTAGTTACGTAGAAAAATTTGTCGCACAATCGTCTCTCATTTCGCGCGACAATCATAAATTGACCCACGCATTCAACGGAATTATGTAAGGTGGTAGGTAATGTAGGTATGTTAGGTAGGGTAGAGTTAGGTACCTACGACCTTCGAGCTGCGTCGAAATACGACCAAGGTCGAAGACATGCACGAACACAATTAATACGCACTGACGGGTCAAATTAGGCTTTGTGAGTTCGGTGACGAAGTGTTAATATTTAAGGGAATAATACCCCAGAGACCACACGAACGAAGCTATCACGAGTCGGCTACATTCGCCGTGGCCGAAAACAACATGGAGAAGATGATTATGTTGGTGATTCATCGATATATGAAATAAAATTTGTTGAAGATTATGTATACCTGGGACATACCTACTGTCCAGTTAGGTAGAGCCCACTTCGAGAAAGAGGTCAATCGTCGAATCCGACTCGGCTGGGCATCGTTCGGGAAGTTATGCCATACTATCTACTCGTCCAATATACCGCAGTGTCTCAAAACGAAAGTCTGATGACTTACGGCACTGAAACGTGTTCGCTCACTATGGGCCTCATAAGAAGTCTCAAGGTCACCCAAAGGGCGATGGAGAGGGCTATGCTCGGAGTATCGCTGCGAGATCGAATTAAAAATGAGGAGATCCGCATAAGATCCAGAGGAACCGACATAGCCCAAAGAATTGCTAAGCTTAAGTGGCAGTGGGCGGGGCACATTGCTCGTAGAACAGAATGCCGATGGGATCGCAGAGTTCTTGAGTGGCGACCACGTACTGGAAGGCGCAGCGTGGACAGACCATCCACACGGTGGACTGACGATCTGGTGAAAATTGCGGGTCTCCGCTGGATGTGAGCTGCACAGTGGAGATTATTGGGGGAGGCCTATGTCCAGCATCTTAAGTTCACTTCGTCCACATTCCCATTTCGTTCACATTCCTACTTCGTCAGCAATCCCATTTCGTTCACAATCAATTGCCAATTCATCAACTTCGTATTTTGTCAACATTCCCATTTCGTCCATATTCCCATTTCGTCCACATTCCCACTTCGTCAACATTCCTAGCTTAACTATCACGCGTAAAGTAAAATAGGCCAAATACGTAGGTAGGTTTAGGTTATGTTAGTTTTGCAGCAGGCCCGGAGGGCCAAACCACCTGCCTACGTATTTGGCCTATTTTTTTACCGCGTGTTAGTTAAGCTAGGAATGTTGACGAAGTGGGAATGTGGACAAAGTGCGAATGTGAACGAAATGGGAATGTGGACGAAGTGGGAAAAGGACGAAATGGGAATATGTAAGAAATAGGAATGTTGAAGAAGTGGGATTGTGGGCGAAGTAGGAATGTGAACGAAATGGAAATGTGGACGAAGTGAACCTAAACGATATTTGAAATACTTAAATACTTTATTTACTTTATACAATGAAGCTGGCAAAAATAAGTGTCGCACTTAAATTGCGTTAGACCAATTATGAGTAGGTAGGGAATTAGGTACTATACTCTCTTAACGCAGAAAGGAAATATTTTTGAGTATAGGTTTAAGAGCAAAATAAAAATCGTCGTTCATAAAAGCATTAAATATGTACTCGTAAAGATGACACGTTACGGTTTTATCGAGATGATGTCGAAGCATTATAAATACATAAGTATCCGGATTCCCTTGAACCCTAGTTTACAGGCGATGAAAAGAGGATGCCCACTTGTGTTACTTTACTGCTCCTCTATTGTTGAAAAGAGATGGATAGAACTTTTAGTGGCTCTAACTAATATCAAGTGAGTGTCAACGCATTAGCTTAACCATGTACTGTTGGTATATTCAAGTGTGGCAAACGTAACAAATAATGTAAGATTCCGTCAGTTCAGACGAATAAATTTGCGTTAACCGTGCGTTGCCGCTTGGAGCCAGACTTCTAGGCGCGGCAACTCGGTCAAGGAAAAGTGCTTCGAGAAAGTTCTATAAGAAATAAGCTCGCATAGATAAACGTTAGCGATCCGCTCGCTGAGCCCTAAAATTCTATTCTTCTTCTTCGTGTACCACTCCATTACTGGAGGTTGGCCGTTAGCTCTGCAAATTTCTCCCGGTCTTCTATAACAGTCTCCAAATCAGTGCAATGGCGGCGAGACGAGACGTCCCATACCTAAGTTAAAGTTCAGCGGACCTTGAGTAACAGTTAATGAGACAAACAAACGTTAAAATGTACATTTACCAAGTTAATATTATAGCGCTACTTATCGAAGTTTCGTGAATGTTTTAAACTCATAACGTAACATTACGGACCCTGAAAAAGCTTCATTTTACCAAACTGAGACATAACTCCATAGTAATTAAGCATTTAATCTAGGCATAAATCCTCATAGCTCAGTACCAGTTACCTAATCAGGCCGCTTGTTGTATATTGAAAGATCTAGCAGATTTAAATTGAAAAAAAAAAACCGGGCAAGTGCGAGTTAAACCCGCGTGGAGAGGGTTCCGTTCTACACATGATTATCTGAAATTTTCTATGTTACATTAAATACCATAGACTTCTCATAGGTTTTCCTGTAATCTATAGGTAAAGAACTATTTTTTGTATGTTTTTCAAAATTTTAGGCCCGGTAGTTTCGGAGATATGGTAGGGGGAATGGTCAATTTTTGCCTATTTGCCTAAATAACTTCCAAACCATTCATTTTAAAATAAAAATAAAAACATATTTAAAGTCCTCACAATAAGCCCTTTCATTTGATATGTCACATGATATAGTTAGAGTAACTTTTTTTTTTAATTTTCTAATTTACCCACTAAAAGTGGCCCCCATGTTTAAAATTAATTTGTTTACGTTACGCATCCGTGTTGCGGTCAACGACTTACATATGTATAGCAAATTTCAAATCAATCGGTCCAGTAGTTTCGGAGCAAATTGGCTGTGACAGACGGACAGACGGACAGACAGACAGACAGACAGACAGACACACTCCTACTTTGAGGTACGGAACCCTAAAAAAAACATTTGCTTTTCAAAATTGGCTATACTGCAACGCCTACCGTTCAATGACGTCCTAGATATTATTCCGCTTGAGTTCGCTGAGCATTGGTCCGAACTGTGGAATAGCTACAATGATTGGTTTATCGTTTTATAATTGGCTACTTGACTATAGTAACATACATACATACATACATAGTATCACGCCCGAAATCCCTAATGGGGTGGGCAGAGCCACAAGACTACTTGTGGCCACGTTCGATTAATTAGTCCTAAGATGGTATGATGAACCGTATAGCCGACTATAGTAACAAATATTAATATATTTCCGTGAAACGGTAGCTAGACATAAATAAATGCATATCAAAGAAACAAAAAGATCATTTTGAGTGTTACTTTTTTTTCAATTAAGGGTCAAAAGTTGTCAAAATAAGTGAAAAACAAATATTGCTTTTTAGTTCTGAATTACCAGTTTTGGACATCCTCATCAAATTTCTGTCATTTTTTAATTCTACGTTATTGGCCTAAAATCAGTATTTTCGGAAATAATTGCGAATTTCATTTCACAGTTCAGTTAGTGTATACCAAAACCAATGTAAAAAGAGCCCTGATGGCCATATAAAATGTATGACCGTCAGGGCTCTTTTTACATTGGTCGGGTATACACTAATTGAACTGTGACGTCATATTTGAGGGCCATTTTGTATGGAGCGTTTTTGTGAGTGGTATGAACTAGGACTTCAAAGCGTCGTATCTCGAAAAAAAAAACAACACAATAATATTTTGCGAACACAGTTGGGTTTCTATGACTCAAGGCCGGGGCAAACCAAACGCGGTTGCGGCGCGTTTGTAGAACAGCGCGGGCGGATATGCCATGCCACACCAAAGTAGCGCGGGACCGTGGCGGCGGTTTTCCAAAATAAGATAAAATTAAAAAGCCCCAGCTAGCTAGTGTAATATGGTATAACGTCCTGTGGAGTCCTTGAGCGACGAGGGCGCCGGGCTGACGGCCGCAGCGCATCACTAAGCACGCTCGGCTCGAATCTTAAAGAAGCCATTTGTCAACCTAACGTGAAGCGACTTAAGAACTCTCCTTACGCATCATTTTCATTAATGTCACGACCTTGTTGGAGCGGCGCGACTTTACTTTGATAATGTAGGTTTCTTCTGTGCGTTGGGTTTTATCAACGTTTGATTATATCGAGTTTACTGGCAAGGTCGTCGTAGCGCTCAGTCTGTGATATCTTCGATTATAATACATATTAGTGGTTTTTAAATTAATATATTCTGGATATATAATGTAATTCTTATACCTAGTCTGGTAAAGCTGAACTCAAAAGGCCCGGTCATGTAGCGGACGCAGCAAAATCGCGGCACGACCGCAGCGTCACGTTATTGTGTTGTCTACTATTGGAAATCTTAGCAGACGGTCACAAATATAACGCGCCCGCCGCGCTCCTGCCGATGCCGCAATATCAATAGGCCTTAGGGCTCGGTCAAATGGCGGGCACGGTTTGGTGCGATCTATCCCTTTCACACCAATACAATACAGCATAATGGCATCGTATTCGCGCAGGCGCGCGATGCTCGCGCGAGAGTGTGACGCGACCCCATTATCTTGGATTGCATTTGTGTGAGCGGGAAGAATTGCACGCGCTGCTGCCGCGCCTAAAATGTGTCCGGGCCTTTAATATTAACATACTCGAAGTTAATAATAAAGAAGGAACTATTAAAATAACGTAGGAACTAACTAACTAACTTAAAATCCCGACGCCGAAGGTAAATCGTGATACACACAATGTTTTCCATCACATTTGCGAGGAAACTAAATAAAAATTAGAAAAAAAATATATTTTATTCCCATTGTACACCGTGAATTACCATCAGCACGTCACGCACGACATGCCAGCGAGTCGTTTGTCGCTCAGTGCATCCCTTACATACTTGGCTAGTTTGATAGAGACGCACTGAGCGAAATAGCCTATATGTCGCGTCGGTTGCGCGCCACTGTGTATTAGAAAACAATCACCGGCGAGCCGACGCGCGCCCCGTCCTCAGCAGGAATTATAAACCATACAAAATGCATTACTCCCGTGGGCGTTATGGATTTTGTATGGTTTATAAATCCCACTGAGGGCGGGGCGTATAGAGCAGCTAAATCGACTATTGCTGCTCTATATGCCTGCGTATAATAACACCCTTTCCGAGCAAGTGTGATGGAAACAATTTAACGACACACATGTTTACAAAAACAATGCACCACGCATTATCTTTTACAATAAATAATACCGCGCAATCAGCATCGTGGATGGTCACATCATCACAATCGATTTTATTGTTCCTAGTGTTAGTGAGATGTTAGTGGTGTTAAGACAGTGTGTTATGTGCGGATGAGAGGATGACGTCACTAAAGCACGGGGTGAACCTGAGCAGGCGCGCGTGCAGGCGAGTGCTCGCCGTCGCCGCTGCGCTCGCGCTGCTGGCTGTCGCACACTCCAATCCTATTGAAGTAAGTATTTTTTATTTATTTTAATCTTTAACGGACTGTATGAAACTTATAATTATAAAAGATGGACTTGAGAGGGTATATTCGCACAATCTGACAACGTTGGAAACATCTATCAAAGTGCGAGAGTATTTTAATGTTATACTTATGGCATAGCAGCGGCCCTAACATGAATGACACAAATATAAAATAAACCCGTTTAGTGCGAGAGAGACGCACTTAGAGATAAGAAGGTCTATCTTATCTTTGTGTCATTCATGTTAGGGCCGCAGCCGCATGACAGTGCAATTTTTTATGTAACCGTAATAAATAAGTATATAAATATGATTAATATACGTCAAACACGTACGAAACAACGACATATTCGGGTTTGGCTTTTTAGAAACGATATAGTAAAACTTGTGGTCTTGTGGCTCTGCCCACCCCATTAGGGATTTCGGGCGTGATGCTATGTATGTATAATAAAACTTAAGAACACCGAATAGAGTCCCTGCCCCCGTGGCACACGAATTTTTATCGCGTACATAAAACATTCGTCCCTTTCGCACTCTCATATTAGTTAAAAAGTGACAGATGCTTTTATGTGCCTGATTAAAGCTAATGTGCCAGGCCCTCGTATAGTTGATGATAGCCGTCACCGCTCTTTTTACGTGACGCGACCTATAAAGAGTATAAACCGCAGCTAAATTACGTAACACAATTGGTATCGGTTTCTCTCGAAATGCAAACCAATTTAGTCATGACTCGATGAAAATAAGGGTACAATTTGTTTATTTTTCGCGAAAGCGATACCAATTGGTGTTACGTAATTGAGCAGCCGGTTTTTTATGCGGTAGGCGAGTCTCTACCAGCGAAGTAAGGCGCTTTTCTTATTAGATAATCATTTTCTTATTAGATTAGATTAGATAATCAGATGGCTAAGCTAGTAATTATTAGACACCCTTGGGTACCGCGCGCCCTTGATATACAAGTAACATGTTAATCAACTTACGATAACATTTTAACCTTTTGAACGCCACGGCTAACGGCGAAAAAGCGTGCCACGAGCGCTCGCCGACGGCTGTATGGAGTGGCGGCCGAAGTATGGACAACGGTATATCGTGGCGTCAGGCGACAGCCGAATGTCGCGGTCGAAGGGTTAATGGAAGTGAACTCCTCAGATTTCCTTCCGATTCGCAATTTGACTAACTAGGTTAAATAAACTCATGCCCATTAAGTAGTACATAAAACTAGATGGAACTAGGCTCCCGTTTCAGGCTGTATGTTAGCCTAGATTACTCTACGTTACAATAGAACATAACATCAGCGTCAGTAATCCCACAGAATAGATAATAGTACTAACGTACAGAAGAATCACTCTCTAACAAAAACGGCGTTTAGGTACGAAAATATGCCTAATCATGCCTTCCCTCTCCGTCGCATAAAACGTGCTCTTTCGTGTACGCTAGGGTTGTCAGTTTTTATCCGCGTCATTCAACGACAACAACGCGCGAATCGCCCAGCGAGTCAGCGAGCGGCAACCTGCTGCGATTTACACCTCCGAGCAACGCGATGGCCGAGCGTACCTAAAGTGCGGAGTGAAACCCGCCTGGTAATGCTTCTAATACACTTTGAATCGGATTGAATCCATTCATTTTAATAGGTACGTCAGTTACATTTAAACGTGAAACTAGGCTTGCTGTTGACAGCGATTATATCGGCGTATAATTTGATTATTTGGGGCACTGTAGATGTCCGTCTCCAAACCGCTTTGCTCGTTAAACGGCTGCTTAATATCATCGAAAGTGGTTCAGGGTTAAGCTGTGACATTTTCCTCGTATAATTTGATATTTCAATATTTGCTCCAGATTGGTCCCGTTAAGGTCAAAGTTGAAATCTGATGATGGGATTCATGAAACATCAACGGTGCTTTTTAAATATTATAAGCGTATATGCCATTTTTGAGGTTCCGTACCTCAAAAGGATAAAAAGGAACCCTTATAGGATCACTTTGTTGTCCATCTGTCTGATGTCTGACCCTTTTTCTCAGGAACGCGTGGTCTCGAACTTCTAAGACAAAGCAATCAAGAGATACGGCCGTTTGTGCCGTTTATTTTACCATTCGCAGGGGAATCAAAACCTATCCTACTTCCCGTTGACCTAGAATCATGAAATTTGGCAAGAAGCAAGGTCTTATGGCTCATGTTAAGGAAAAAATCCGAGAACCGTAAATTTGTAGTAATATCACGAGAAAAATAATGTTTTTGGCGATAACAAACTTATTTGCCGTTGATAAATTGTCCGCAACCTATGTCGATATATGGGGTCAACAGTTTTTCAACGCTTAAGTTAAGTTTGTCCCTCAATCGAGTTTATTTTTTTGTTAGAGCAATATTCGGTACTTTCATAGTTTATAAACTTCAATAATGTTACCTGATAATTTTGGGTAATGTAACTGCTTACACTGTAATACGTACTTATTATACATAAATAAGTAAATGAATATTATCTTTGTCAATTTGTGGCATTTGTTAGGGTTTCGTACTTAGAAGGCACTGTTTGTTTTTCATAGATAAGTACGGGATCGTCGGCGCGCGAGTCAGACCAAACTCGACCGGTTTTTCTTGTGTTATTTATTTCTGTCTTTGTTATTACTTATGTCAATTACACTTAATAACCAGCATTATTCAGCACGTGTAGTAAACACCAAAGGAAGGCGAAGACTGCAAGAAACAATAAATAACGAAACAGTTTTGGTTTTCAGTTCTGTCGCTGTATCTGTATTGTTCCAGAGAGTGACAGGGATAGCGATAGCAAAAACCTTCGGAATCTTGTTTGCAATAGGCCTGCCTATTTGTTCCGTTGCCGACTAAATTGCCATGTTTACTGGCACTGAGTACTTAAATTAGTGATGATGATGAATAATGTACGGGGTATATTTCCGTCACGTTTTAAGGCAGTTGTTTTATCCAACACGCGAACTACAACTTCATCCGCGTCGATGTGGATGTCACCCAATTGGGAGTTGATTTTTGCCCCTGTTCCACCTATCCCTACCAGGCTATCTCCACCGGTAGGGATATATGGATTTTTTTCCACCTATCCCTACCAGTGATACGCACTTAGAGACAAGAAGGCTTAACTTATCCTTGTGTCAACCTTGCTAGGGCCGCAGGGGGGATAGTCTAGTAGATAATGTATGTTTTTTTCCACCTATCCCCCCTACCATAGTTGAAAAAAAAACCATATATCCCTAACGGTGGAGATAGCCTGGTAGGGATAGGTGGAACAGGGGGATTTTCGAAAAAGCTTCCTATTGCACTTGCACCGTCTTCAAGGAGCATACCTTCTGAATTTCAGACTTCGGTTTCGTTGATAAGTCAGACATAGGTATTTTTCTTTGTAAACAACGTGTAACAAAAACTGTATACGATCCTGTAACCCAGTGTTATACTCATGAAACTGAACAATTTTCCCCAAAGAACGTAGGTTGAAAAGTGAAGATTTTTTTTCATCTTTCCATAGTAAGTCGATCAGCTGATCGCATATTTTGTATGGGATGACGATTTTTTTTTCCACTTTTCAACCCATATTCTTTGGAGACAGTTGTTCAGTTTCAAGAGTATATCATTGAGTTTCCGGTACGTGCACAGTTTTTGTTACACGTTGTATACTTACTTACCTATTGATCGACAAACTAGAGACCCACAAAATAAGTTAATTTTACTGAACGGATTTGGATGCGGTTTTAACTAAAGGGTAGGTTGACTTCTGAGGAAGGTTTCAGCATATTTTGTGTACCGGGGACAAGGCGAGTCAGACACTGGACCAAAATTAACCAGTCTAAACAGGGATTCTTTTCAACCGACTTCAAAAAGGAGGAGGTTCTCAATTCGGTTGTATTTTAATTTGTATGTTTGTTACTTCATAACTCCGTCATTTATAAACCGATTTGGGAAATTCTTTTTTTAATCGGTAGGGTATACCTCCAGTTTGGTTCCATTGTATTCAAACTTAAGGTGTGATGAGAGGATATATGGGGAATCGATGGAACTATTCAAATATTAAAGGCACGTATATAGCAATTTTAGTATTTTCTGTAATAATTCAAGTAGTTACATTCGAAAAGCATTATTTGGTGAAGCGGAACTGTCGATGAAGATCATAGATGATCATCGGGACTCCTAAATGATAAGTGTTTCACGGGTGGCGATTAGATTTTTGTATAAGGTTTAGAGGCAACTATGTTCATGACAATCCATGTGGTAAAATAGAATCAGTGGTGAAGAACCAGGAGAACTCCTCAACGATTGACATCCTTGCACCTTGGATAGCAACAGTTTGTAAATGCTGATGAGCAAGTGGCATTATGCTATTGTTACTTGATGTTGTAAATGTGTCATTAAATCACATGATAATAAATTAAAATGTGAAAATAAAATCTTACTTTGCAAAGGCTATTTGAAGTCAGTTTTTAAATTTTTTTAATTATATCATTTGTAAAAGGTAGTTAACGTCTTGTAGTTCAACTCCGGCCCTTTACCTAGTATCGCTTGGGCACGCTCGGCAGCGTTCGAGAACGCTAACATACGTAGCCGCTGCTGGCATATTCCTAGGCATCCCCCGACATTTGGTTGTGGTGCAACGCGGGCGCGTACCTATAAAGGCGCGCACACATTCAAGAGCGTTATACCTTCATTTTAAGATGAACTTTTGTTCTGTTTATACTTTGACCAAGCCTTGTAGATCGAATGCCGCAGTTTTAGTAGGCATTTAGGCTTTCGTGTTTACGCATGGTGAAGGTTAAAAACCATTTTTAGGGTTCCGCACCCAAAGGAACGGGACCCTATTACTAAGACTCCGCTGTCCGTCCGTCTGTCTGTCTGTCCGTCACCAGGCTGTATCTCAGAACCGTGATAGTTAGACAGTTGAAATTTTTACAGATAATGTATTTCTGTTGTCGCTATAATAAGAAATACTAAAAACCAGAATAAAATAAATATTTAAGGAGGCTCCCATACAACAAACTTGATTTTTTTGCCGTTTTTATAGATAATGGTATGGAACCATTCGCACTTGAAGATGGAGTCCGACTCGCACTTGGCCGGTTATTAATTTAGATTAAGTGCTCGTAGATAAATTTCGCTGTTTACGCTTTCAATAATTATACTAAGGCTGCTTCAAAAAGGTACAATAAAGAAATGTGGTCAGTATTACGCAGAGGTAGGTAAATACGAGAATGTTCATCACGTAGGTGCCTTGTAAATGTTGTTTAAATTTTGTTTGAGTTTCAGTAATATGCGACGTATTTTATCCTAGAATTAAGGGTACGTCTCCAAGGGGTACTTGTTGGTGCCACTCTCTTTGTAGTTTTACGTTTTCGTGATATTATGTTTACTTAGTGTCGCTGTTGACACCGTGGAGTATAGAGCAGTGCCCCGTGAAAACTTACCCTAATTTCTTTACGTAATGTAGTTATAAATTAGAATAATTAGGTGGTTCGCTTCGAACTAAGATCATACAAATAAGTAGTTGATAGATTCAGGCGTTACTTTGCGGAAATCCATATTATACTAGATTTTTTTTATTACTTTGCTATTTCGCGAAGACAGTGAGGTTAAATCCGAACGAAAGAAGTTCTTCTGTGGCCCTAACATGAATGACACAAAGATAAATTAAACCCGTTTATCTCTATGATTATCTCTTTCGTCGGTGCTAGTGTGAGAGATAAGGCGGTTTATCTTATTTTTGTGTCGAACGAAAAAATAGACTATTTAAATCAATTTATTATTATTAAGTCTTTTAAATCAAATACCAACTCCACTCAACCTACTACATTGTACCAACACTGATCCCTAAAGTTTACACTAATCAATTAACATTCTAAGTAGTTATACAAGTTTTAACACGTGGGGCTAAGCCACGAGTATCACTTATTTAAACTAGATGTAATCAACTCTCCTGAACGTAATTACCCAGCAGCTCAATTACGCAGCACAATTGGTATCGGTTTGGCTCGAAATGCAAACCAATTTAGTCTTAACTCTGTGTAAATAAGGGCACAATTGGTTTACTTTTCGCGAACGCGATACCACTTGGTGTTGCGTAATTGAGCGGCAGATCTCGACCCAAGCACAGTCCTGGCCCCCAATTCTCGCTACATTCGAGATAATGTCGATTGCGAGATTAAACGTCAGATTCATACAGTTGTGTCAAACGACTGTATGCACTGACGTTTAATCTTGATTATGAGACTATCTACCGCGATATCTTAATGCGATTGTCTTTATGCCCTAAACTGAACTGCGTCGCTATTTCATACCACAACATTGTATTTACGTATGTAAAATATATGGCGTGGTATAAAATACTGAAAAAGTTAGTTAAGGGCCTGTACAGAATAGCATTTAGAGATCGTGGTAACCCCCCTGGTAGGTAAAACACCTTTAAAAACATAATACGCTTTGTGCCTTTTGTTTGGATTACCTATTCAGATTTACCGGTTAGGAAATGCTGGAATTTTAAGGCTTTAATTTCAGAACGTGAAACGTGGAAATGCAAATGTACGCTAAGGAAACATCTATGTACGGGGACTTCTTCTGCTCTTGGAGTTAATTAAACCCATCGGCTTCTAATTTGTTCCTTTATTTTACACTATATTTTCAAAGAATGATATACATGTTGCCCTCACCAAGGCGCTTCAACGAATGACGATCTGATCAAGGGCAGCCGGTGTACTAATAAATTTCAAATTTCTAAATTAAAATCAAACTTGACACTAAGACCGGCATTCACACTTGACCAGTTACATTAACCTACAAAGCAACCTATTTGCTTTACAGCACCTATATTTCCAGAAAGATTTTCGCGTCCTTAGCTAGATTGGATTATTTACCTTACCTCGAATATATTCGTTTGTTTCAACAAATTGGTTGAGGAAAACGAATGCGTCGCTCGCGCGCCGATCGCGAACTGAACGCGCGCAGCACGCGCGCCGCACACGTGTATTACTATTTGCGCCACGAGCCGCGTGCGCGCTGCGTGCGAGCGGTTCGCGATCGGCGCGCGAGCGGCGCGTTCGTCAGATGTGGACGCACCATTATAGATATAATCGAATACTTAATTACAACTTGTGTATCTCAAAGTTAACGGTGATTCAAATTTACGACTACTTTCTTTAAAATATTTTTATCTTAACTAAAGTAATGTATGAAAGTTCAAAACGAGTTTAAATCTTAGTTTCGAATTTGGGCTCTCAACGGTGCCCTGCCTTCCGAACGGCTGATCATCGGATAAACGAAACTATTAATTTGGACTGTAAGGACAATGTCATTCGATCGAAAGAATGTGTGCCTCATCGCTGAACAGCTGCTGCGTTAGAAAATCACACCACAGTACACTAAGCTACCATGAATTATTACACACCAAACGAATACAACGCGGCCCAGTTATTCTTAAAGGCCGTGCTGGCGTTTAGCTCAAGTTCAGGGTAGCCCGTCAAGGCTGCCACTCCGGAAGACAAAGAAGGTCAAGAAGCACTGCGGAAACTAACCGATAGCAAAGCAAGATCAATAGGCGGGCCCCATTATGTATTTACTTACATGTGTCAAAGTAATGAGGGAAAGTTTGGGGTCAGATTAGGAGTTGTTTCACGGCCAACGTTGGTTTTGATGTTGTTGCTTGCTCGTTTAAGCATGACAAAAAGCATTCCCATGCACCAACCAATCCAATAAGCAAAATCGTCGTATAATTCCAGTCTTATAAAACTTCAAGTTATGTAACAATCATATAGTGGTCTATTATGACTGTAACATAACTTGTAGTCGTATAACTGAGTATTACACGACGATTTTGCTTTTATTTTATCGCTTGATCAAAGTCAAATATAGTATTTTTAGTCTATTGAGGCTTGTGTAAAAGCACTTATACTCGTAAAGGTCGATTAAGTTCCGTCAATAAAGTTCACCAAATCAGAAAAAAACGTTATTTTAAACGAGCGGCCAAGAAACTCACTGAGAGATTATTCAACACAGTACGCGTTTAGGTGAACTATGAATCTAATAGAATTGATGGATCTTATTTTCCACAATATCAGTAAGTAGGTAGGTAAGATTTGACTTAAATACTGAATGACAAATTAGATAAGAGGAAAATCTCTATTATCTTTCAGAGCCCCGGGCTCCAACTGTGTCAAGACAGAAAAGGAAAGATCTGAAATTAAACGGAACAGCATGACTCGAGCAAAATGTTAGGGGAATCTTATAAAATGTTTCTCATTTCATATTCAAATGAAACTGTAGATAAGACTAGAAGGTAGCTACTTATTAATGCTATAGCTTGTTAGTAAAGTAATAAGAAGTTATGAGCTCGATTTCCATAAACATTTCATTTCATTAATGTTGTTAGTCCGTAGTATGTGTACAGGTAACCAGTTTACACAGCTCTCGGTAGTAATCCTCCCTGGATATGGCGTAGGTGAACTGAGGGGTTACCTTTCTCTGACGCTGACTGTACCTAAGTATTTTTTCATACCAAATCATAACCATTTCAATGTTCCAAAAAACGAAAACTGCTTAAGACATAGAAAGAAAGAGGCAAACCTAATAGACACAAATTAACTAAGTACAAGTACCTAATAACTCCTCTGCTGCACTGGGAGTGAAGAAATAGCATAGAATGCGTGCAGATGCTTATCACCCTGGCATGTCGTAAAAGTCGACTAAGGGACGGGTCCTCTCCAACATGGTGGACTATCTGTATGGGCGATGGGCTGATCACCTGTCACCATACGGTTCATCATACCATCTTAGGACTAATTAATCGAACGTGGCCACAAGTAGTCTTATGGCTCTGCCCACCCCATTAGGGATTTCGGGCGTGATAATATGTATGTATGTATGTAAGTACCTAATAAGGGAGATATACAGTCAGTCAGTGTAGGTCAGTAAAAATCTATAAAAATATAAATCATTTGTCGCAAAACAAAAGTCATAGAATTATAGTTTTCGGGACTGTTCAAGTTTCAGATTGATGAATGAGGTTTTATTTATGGAATACTCATAAAAAGCATTTGCCAACGCCAAAAAAATATTCTTGTCCCCTGAGAAATTGTAGCAGTAATATTGAACGATTGAGGCTAAATATACCATCTGATAATTTATAAAATAAAAAACCGACTTCAAATAGCCATTGAAAAGTAAGTTTTTTTTTGTCATTTTATTTATTATCCTGTGATTTAACGACACACATTTACTACATCAAGTAAAAATAGCATAATGCAAATTGCTCATCACCATTTATAAACTGTTGCTATCCACGGTGCAAGGATGTCAATCGTTGAGGAGTTCTCCTGGTTCTTCAATTTTACTACATGAATTTTCATGGACATAAGTTGCTTCAGAACTTGATACAGCAATTTAATCGCCAAACGTGAAATACTCAACATTTAGGAGTTCCGGTGATCATCTGTGGTCTTCATCAACAGTTCCACTTCACCAAATAATGCTTTTGGAACGTAACTGCTTGAGTTATTATAGAAAATATTAAAATTGCTATATGCTTGCCTATAATATTTGAAGAGTTCCATCGATTCCTCATAGATCATCTCATCATAACTCAACTTTGACTACAACGGGACCAAACTGGAGGTATACCCTATCGATTCAAAAAAGAATTTTCAAAATAGGTTTATAAATTACGGAGTTCTGAGGTAACAAATATAAAAAAAACAGGCGAATTGAGAACCTCCTCCTTTTTTTTGAAGTCAGTTAAAAAGTGACATATTTAAGTACAGAGTCCCGGGCTAGGAAATATTAATTATTACTATTTGATTTGATTATTGTCGTAATATCTTCGAGTTTTGCAGGATCAAATAAAGATAGCAATAAAGCAATAAAGATGTAAACTACGAGTAACTCGTTGTTGATCTACCAGTCTCCACTAACTATCCAAATTGTAAGGCGTATGATTACGAGTACACTTAAGAAGCTTTGAGCAACTCAAGTTTAACTTACATTATTATCCAATTTAATCACATTAAACAACTTTTTCTTGGAAATATTTTCTTTAGTTGCCTAAGAATTTACAATTAATTAGTTAATGTCCTTCGTAATCTCAAGTTAAGATAAGCAGCATCTCATGAAGTTCATAAGGAAAACAAACAAAATGGATCAGATTCACCTTGAAAGTTGCCAATTTAAGATTCAAGCTATAAAGTTGAAACTAATAATAATAAGTAATAAGTTCCCGGGTTTTCTTTTTCTTAGCGAGTTTTCGCCACAAAATGGATTAATTGACGCTGCTACGAATGTAGCGAACCGCTATGTGGTAAATAACATAAATCTGCGCCTCTATTCGGGAACGCTAAGTGATTCTGTAGCGATTCGCGAGCGAGATTTCTCATCTCGCTCTTACGCATTACGCGTCGTGCGGAAGAGTGTGATGAGAAATCTCGCTTAAGAATCGCTACAGAATCACTTAGCGTTCCCGAATAGAGGCGCTGTATTATTTTTTCTTGTAAGTCGATTTGTATTGTAGATGTAGATAAGTTACGACTTTAACTTTCACGCACTCATTAACGATGGTTAATGAGTGCGCGAGTCCACCATCATCCAATGAGATTGCATTTGTTTACCTTAACAATGGTTATAACATTCAGAGAGAGTATTCAGAATGTTGTTTAGCATGAAAACGTCTTTTAAATGCTGTCATATTAAAAGGCGCGCCTAAGTATACTACGTGACCCTTTTATTTTTCCATGAAGAATTTCTAATCTGCTCATTTTCTTTCCAGAGTACTACGAAACAGAGTCCGTCCATAACTGTCGATGGGACTTCCACGTACCCTGGGCTCGGGTTCGGGCCCATGGGCCCGGTGGCCCCGCTGCCCGGGGAGCCGCCGGGTACCCAGCTTCGCCAGCAGCAGGAATCCATGGAAACCACCACAGAACTGCCAGGAACAGCCACCACCAAGGAGAAGAGGAAACTAGTTATAGCAGCCTTCGAGTTCCACCGAGTCGAAACGCCTTTTCTTATCGGCTTGTGGATTTTCTTTGCTAGCATTGCCAAGATTGGTGAGTTTATCTGGTTTACCATTGAAATATCGAGAATATTTTTCGCTTTCACTCTAGTTTTATAATACGCAGAGCTAAGGAGTGAAACTCTCTGCCTGCTGACCTTTCTCCCGAACCGAACTTAACTTGGACCTTTTCAAGTTGAGAGTGAATCCACACACTACCTAGGTAAGCATGTTTCATCTTCGACCACATCTTCACTTACCATCAGGTAAGATTGTGGTAAAATGCTTGCTTATGCTCAATTAAAATGAAGTCCCGCATCAGGTGTTACAATATTTTTCCAACGATCTATTCATATTATTATGCGAGGAAACTGATCTAAATCTAAAAGCCAAGAAATGGATTTGCTATCTGCTTTTTGCCAGTTTATAAAAATTGGAACGTGGTTTAAATTATTTTAAATTGTATACTTAAATACCTAAGTGAAATAAATATCGATGATATAAAAGAAGATTACGTATTTTATACCAATCGAGCAACCCTCGTATAAGTATCTATACAGTGTCGACCTTCCGTAGCTTAAAGTACTTTTCAAATGTGTGCTTAGGTACAACCTTATCCAAGGTGAGGGCAACTAGGCCAAGTGCCGTTGGTATTGTGCCCAAACTCAATATGCTCGAAGGTACGCTCACTAAAAAAATCTATGTTTTCTTACAAGGGCTGGATAAAACGCTTTGAAAAGCGGGTAATAATTTAGTATGTAACTATTAAGTATGACCCTCGACCCTGCAACCAACGTAATACGTACTTGAAAAATGTGTAAAAATTCTGTCGGCGACGAAAAATTCGTTTCGAGATTACAAAAAAACTAGCTGACCCGTGCGAATTTCCGCACAGTATCGTGATTACACACCGGATAATAATATATAATAAAGTAAGAATAAGTAAATGCAAGTATTATTAGTACTCTATTTGTCTATTTTTCGTCAATCAATAGCAGATAATTTTGACAAAGATAATAATTAACGGAGTACTTGCGGGTGTGCCATCTATTGAGATATTGGTCTGCAAATAGCCAAGACACATTTTAGTTAAACAGACTGACAATAGATGGCGCTTGCAATGCGGGTTATTTTTATTTATGTACGCGGCTGTGGGCTATGCACTGTTTTATAATTGAATGTCTTAATACGTATTATTATAATACCTATATAGTAACGGATAATTTTTACAAAGATAATAATTAACGCAGTACCCTCCATTGGCCCTAACATGAATGACACAAAGATAGTAGCGCCATCTGTTCACATTAGTCTGCATGTGCAAATAGCCAACACACATGTTAGTTAAACAGACTGCCAATAGATGGCGCTTGCAAACCGCGTGTTTTTTTTTTAACGAAAACGTTAATGTTAATCTATTTGTGTATTTTTGTGACAAAGCGACGAACATAAGCTTTAAAATGACGATTAAATCATTAATTTTGGTAAAGAATTAACGGAGACATGGAGCGTCTTCAAAAAAATACCTTTTTGAAATAATATATAATGATAACTTATTTATTACTAAAGAAAACTTGTTTTTACGTAGTTTGAAATATTTATTTCATATTATTATATTGCTTCTAATTTTACTGACGCTATAGCTGAAGCAACAGGTAAATGTATGGGGTCTGTCAATACGATATCAATATTATTAATGCCAATTAGTATGCTCCTCATGCGGCAGGGTAAATTTATTCAAACGCCTTATTATTTCAGCCAGTGGTTAAAATAACAAGAAAACCGCTTGCAATCCCTCTCGCCACGTGACGCCGAGTGTTAACTTTATTCATTGTTTATACGATTTGCTGGAAATTTCATCGGCTTCTTTTCCTACCTGCACGTCTAGCACGACCTGCTCGTGAGTCATTTCTCGCTCAGTGCGTCCCTTAAATATTTGACTAGTTGGACAGAGACGCACTGAGTGACAAACGACTCGCAGGCATATCATGCTAGCCCTCCTGTTCACGACTTACGTATTCGGCAATTGAAAAGTTCGACAGGTTTATGAGGCTTCGCTAAAGTGACTGTGACCTAGATTCTCGAGTAGAGCGCAGTTGACTCGACTTGAATTCTGTATTTAGTATCAACCAGATACTTATGAGATTATGCGGTATCTCGGAATTCCGCTCTCACCTCCACTTACCTAGAAATTGTAAATGTCTGCTACATCGAAATGAATTAATTAAATATTAGTAAGCAAAAGAAAAACTTAGATGTATAGTTACGTTTTTAAGCAGGGTTCTATAAATATATTAATTGGTGTAACACAGCGCCGGGTGTCTCATATGTCACTTTGAACCTCGCCTTCATGGTTAATTATGTAAGGCTTTGAAAATAAGTCATGGCGGATTACGAAATTCGCGAATCCAAACCAAAGGTTAGTGTTATAACTAAGGTTACACCTAACTAGCTCAGCTACATACCTAATGTCCACATGTCTCACACTCACTATCAGAAAAGTGGCAAGATTTCATATAGCAAAAGAGGTAGAGGTCCATACAAATTTTATTGAGTAATTAAAAACTTTTACAAAAGTACACGTGATATTCGGACAAAAGCTTTTTTTATTATTATCTAAAAAAATTAACAAACAAACATCTACTGCATTTTTTGATAGGTATTTCTAGAGCAACAGTTGACTAATTGATTCACTTTAGATTTCCTTTTTCGTTTAACACAGAACATTTTCCTGCACTTTCCTTTCAGGGAGCTATTTCGTGGCTTTACAGGAATCGTATTGCTACCATCTATGAATCTATATAAGTCCAATACACTGCCGTGTTTCTCCTTTTTTTTCGCGGCCATATATAGGGGCATTGTCACGTCGGTGTGGGTCGTGAAAGCGGCCACATACGGAGATGTATTGGACTCCGGGCTAAACCCAGAGGTCCGCTTCTGAGTTGCCCGGTGTCCGTGAGACGGACAGTCGACATCAATCTCCATCGAAGTAATTGAATCAGTTGACATCGAGTAATCTCCTCCGAATATTGGAGCCGTAAACTTATCCTCACATCTCACGGTATGTACATTTGTACTGTAATTGCCTGATCTCGAATGATCTCTAGGAGGGTCGAACGAAGCACTGGACGTGTAGCAAATTCTCGTTTGCAAAATAGAGCCGTCGGGTGAACATTGTTTATTCCGAAACTGACAGCCTACGTCTCTGATAAATATCACGGCATCACTAGAGCTATCTTCAAGGGGATTATGCTGACATTTACAGTCAACGCAATCATACTGACATGATTTGCTAGATTTGCAGCAGTTGCATGCAATAGGAGATGAAAGTTGACATGGCGAAATAGTATTTGGGACGCACGTTTGATTTTGATTGAGGTAAATTTCTGGGTTCTGATAGCTTCCTAGAAATTCGCATGTGTTTTGTACATGTGAAACAACGTTTTTTTCTAATAAGTTATGCTGACATAGAGGAACATGTTTGCATCGGGGAACGTGGATGCATTCTGATTTCTCATCAAATTCTACATAGTTGTCTGTGGGTCCATCGTAATTAAGACTTTTTGAAAGAGGAGCACACAATGGCAGATTGACACAACGTGGGCGGTGTAAACATGGCGGTATATATTCGCAATTGTTTTTCAATACATTGACTCTCTGGCAAGATGGAACGACAGTACAAGGGGGATGATGTCTGCATGCTTTAGTTATTCTAATCATACGTGGATTTGATTTTAAGGTGGAATATTTTATGCAAGGGGGCTCGTTTGGTAATATTTGACAAAGGGGTACCAATTCACATGGAGGCTCATGATTGCAATCACTTCTTTCATCTACTTTTTGTTGGTTTTTTGGAGCAGATTCATACGTGTACATTGCTGCCTCAGGTATTCTTGGACGACGTTGTACTAGTGTCTCGCATTTTAAATTTTCCTCGTCCTCTGTGCAGCTAACTTCAACTTTTTCTTTGCAGTTGGGGCATAAGATCAAATGTGATTTCAGGCGACGTCTTGCTTTGTTTCGGCTTACCTTTTTTTCCGCAGGAGCTTGGACCTCTTTAATAACATCTTGTGTAGTAGTCATAACTTGTACAACAGAAAAGTTTTTTTGAACTTCAGTTTCATGTTTTACAACTACTCCATCGCCGCTCATACTGGTTAATTTATCTTCCCTTTCGGAGTTTTTTTTATTTGTTTTAAGTTTTTTATTATTAAGTAATTCCTGATCCGGTTCAAGTTTTGTGGTACTTGTTATCTGATCTACAACTGTTAACGATTTGCTATTTCTTGCTAATTCAGTCAAAGATTTTTTATCAGTACAAGGGCAGGCATAAGAAAATAGTTGGCAAGGGCATGGATCTTCGGTGCGCTTACCCCGGTCTTTCTTCTTCTTTTTCTTTTCCTCGGATACAGGTTTAGTGTACTCAGTTCTATACTTAGCATATGACCAAAATTTTTGAGGCCTACTGTTTATATCGTTAATGTCATAATATATCGTAGATTTTTTGTCAGGACTCTCCTCGCAATCATCCCTTAGGAATATATCTGATGAGAGCACGCATGCGTGAGGAAATTTCTTTTTCGCATGCTTTGCGATGATTTCTTTGCTATCGCGCGTTGTGAATTTGGGTCGAATTTCAGTGGTGCAATCTTGCACAACAGCGTTAGACTTGCCTTCAAAGAAGGCCTTCGGCGATGCATTCATCGCCTTTAATATGTTAGCGTTAGAAACATTCAGTTCTGTTAAGCAATGGAATGAGTGCCTCTTAGCGACCCTGTCTAAATCGTAAAATAAAGTACTGTTTGAACACGCCACAGTGGAAATACTCATGTACCTGTTAAGTGCGTGAAACTTTTCACTGGTCACTAATGCTTCTATAGGTTCGTTAGCAATTTTTGAATTAATATTAATAGCAGATTCTCTACTAAATGCACACTGGAGGTCATTCACCAACCACTCTTTAAGTATAGTTGGCCGTTGATATAGAGGATTACTGAAAGGGCTCAACTCGAAGATATTCGTATATGATTTAACGGGAAGCGTTTTCTTGCTATCATGCATTTTAATTTCCAGGGTAATTTTCGAACAATTGAATTTAAGATGATGAATGATGAATAATTTACAAAACTGAATCTAAACCTCAATTAATATTCAGTGTTATTCCAAAAAGTTTTCAAATACTACTCTCAAATTTTTATTCACTTTTGATGCTTTTTGCATTTTTATTTACTTTTTGCAGTTATTATGACATAAAAGCAAAGAGAATGACAGATTAAAGTACTCCTTCACAAAATTATCAAATAAGGTTTGTCTACACATCTAGGAAGTTTGTGTTCTTTTGAGACGTCGATATACATATATAACAAACTCAAAAGAACAAAAATATACGTATAGTTAATACTAGCTTTTCTCCGCGAATTCATCTGCGAGGAAAAATATTATCTTTAAATAAAATATTTAAAAAAACATGTTACTGACTTTATAAATTTATTTAATTTTAGGGTTTCGTACCTCAAAAGGAAAAAACGGAACCCTTATAGGATCACTCGTATGTCTCACTGTTTGTTTGTCTGTCTATCCGTCTGTCACAGCCAATTGACTCCGAAACTACTGGACCAATTGAGTTGAAATTTGCAAAAAAGCGTAACGTAAATTAATTAATTTTAAACATGGGGGCCACTTTTGGGGGGTAAATAAGAAAATTAAAGAAAAATTGCGAACTTTATTATGTGACATATCAAATGATTGTGAAAATCTTAATTATATACTTTTTAGAATTTTAAGATAAATAGTTTGGAAGTTATTTAGGAAATTGGTGAAAATTGACCATTCACGCCACTTTATCTCCGAAACTACTGGGCCAAAAATTTTGAAAAAATACAGAATATAGTTATTTACCTATTGATTACATGAAAACCTATACGAAGTCTATAGTATTAAAAGTAACATAGGACATTTTCGATTATCATGTACGGAACGGAACTCTTTCCACGCGAGTTTAACTCACACTTGTCCGGTTGTTTTTCCTTATGCGCAATTTTAAAACAACAGTTTTTTATACTAAAATACACAAAAATCGGGTGGTGCTCCTAACATTTTCGAAAGAACCATCCAAATCGATGCAGAAGTGTTTGAGATAATCGCGCAGCGCAGATAAATAAAAAGATATCATCGGGATTAGCGGATCCCACCGGGCACGCACAAACTTGCCGTAAATAAATTTTCCAGATCCTATTTCATCCTTTAGTCCGTAGTTCGTCAATAGCTTATGTCCTTCCCCAGGACACAAAACTATCTTTAAATCAAATATAATTAAAATCGGTTCAGCGGTTTAGCCGTTGCGCCGCATAGATGAAAATACAGACACAGTCACTTTCACATTTATACCTAATGAAATGTTAGTATGGAAGTCTGGATAAATACGACACGACACTATAATGAGCTTTCATTGAGTACTAATATAGCTTTTTGCACATGGATTATTACCATAATTAGACAAAATAAGAAGTCATGATAACAGAATGAAAAGACTACGTATAAAAAGTGCTCTCAACGCGAAAGTGATCTTAAGGCACCACATGGAATTAAAAACGGATTGTGTTTTGCTCTATGTAACCATTTTGCTCCCTTGTGACGCAATTTACTGTGGACATCATTACGACATTTTATTTGTAAAGAATATAGGTACAAACTAAAATAGGCTTTCATTTGTTGCAGGATTTCACATGGCGCCAAAACTCTCCAAGATGTTCCCCGAATCTTGTCTGTTAATCTTCGTAGGGGTCCTGATTGGGGCTCTATTACTGAGCACCCACACTGTCCATGTCCAACCCCTGACTCCCGACACCTTCTTTTTATATATGCTCCCGCCCATCATTCTAGACGCCGGCTACTTCATGCCAAACAGACTATTTTTTGATCACCTGGGAACTATACTTTTGTTTGCGGTTGTTGGGACAGTGTTTAATACGCTCACTATTGGTAAGTGCAATTTCTTCTTTATATTATATATATAAAAAAAACACGTTAAAGACAGGGGGCTTTTTATTGTTAAACAGATGGGATTCAAAATTAACCTCAGTTTATAAATTTTATTTCATGCGACCATGTTTATCACCTTTTTACGCATCTTAAAATTATAAAATATAGTTAAAGCAAAAGCATAAGTTTCATATAAAGTTAGCAGAATTATAACAAAATATTATGACAGTTTACATCAAATAAAAATGTGTCGGAGTTAACGACTATTTCCGGGACTCGACGTATCGCTTTTGCCACCAGGTGCATCCCTGTGGGCGTGTGGGCAAACCGGAATGTTTGGCTGCACGACGCCGCTCCTCGACATGTTTCTATTCAGCGCCCTCATATCCGCCGTGGACCCCGTCGCGGTTCTGGCGGTCTTTGAAGAGATCCACGTAGATGAAGTGCTTTATATCGTGGTGTTCGGAGAGTCGCTGCTGAATGATGCTGTGACGGTCGTACTTTATCACATGTTTGAGGCGTATACGTGAGTTTGTTTATAAATATACGAATGATTATGGGTGTGTATTATCATAATATACGCAAACTATCGTGATCTGACAATCAAATATTAATTGTAACGATTTATGCACGTCGAGCACGCAGGGGCGTTATTTTGAAATGTGGCGCCCCGGGCCAATAGGTTTCGCCGCCCCAGAAGTCAAGGTCAGTCAACGATCCTATATTTTGGCCAGTTATAATTAAATAGAGTGTTAGTTACCTTAAAGTATTTAAACTATTGTAGGTAATCAAATACTTACCGAAAACGTAACATAGACAAACGTAACGTCACCGGAATAATCATGGTCTTGTAACTTACTCTAACTTTACTTGTTTCAGAGAAATGGGTGCATCTAATCTCGTCTACACAGATTTTTTGGCGGGGCTGGCGTCTTTCCTGGTGGTGGCTGTCGGGGGCACCTGTATTGGAGTGGTGTGGGGTTTCGCTACGGGCCTCGTTACCCGCTTCACGCACGAAGTCAGGGTCATAGAACCAATCTTTATCTTCGTTATGGCCTACTTAGCGTACCTTAATGCTGAGATGTTCCATATGAGTGGAATTCTTGCGTGAGTCATCGCTTTTATTTTACGACGGCCCACAATAGGAGTGTTTTTCTGAAACAAGTTAAAAACGGTGATGAGTAATATCTGTGTGCTTCAAAAAATGAATTGAACAAAATGTTCCACTAGTCTTCATATGATTGAGTAAGGTGTGAGATTGACCAGGGCGTCTATTCGGGAACGTCTAAGTGATACCGCAGCGACCCGCGAGCGAGACTCGCTTCTCGCTCTTACGCATTACGCGTCGTGCGGAAGAGTGGGATGGGAAATCTCGCTCGCGAATCGCTACAACATCACTAGCGTTCCTAAATAGAGGCGCAGGTTAATTAGAGTCATCTATTCGGTGAAGCAGCAGTTGAAACGTCCTCAGACTGAAAAGTAGATTTTTTCTTGATAGGTACATTATATCTAGTCTTTGAAGAGATAAAACGCAAATCGACTATGACTGTAGTCTCACAAAAACGGTTGCGCGAAATTTTAGTGATCACGGGATATCGGGCAAACGTAAAGGCCCGGTCACAATTCGGGCGCGGCGCGACGCGGCGCGATTTATCCCGCTCACACCAATGAAAGTAATACTTACAACATAAAGGCATCGCATTCGCGTAGGCGCGCGCGTCGCGCGCTTGTGTGGTACGACTCCATTATATTGTATTGCATTGGTGTGAACGGGATTAATCCCGTACGCTGCTGACGCAGTAAACAGTTGTATGCAAACGCGATACTAAAACAAATCGCTTTACAAGCTTTTAAACTAATATAGGTCATGCATTTGCATAACTATGATTGCTTCATTTATGTCCTGGATTGCTCCCACTTAGAGCTAATACTTATTGAGTGCTTTGAAATTCGCGCTTTGGTACCGCTCGTTTTAAGAACTAGAGGTCCGATTAGGTCACAGGACACAGACCATATATCCTATCGACTCTGAATTGCCGGGCGACCGCCACTGCCAATTTTAAAGCCAAAAAACGCACGCTAACCTTTAACGGACCAATCAGAGCGCTCTAAAAACCTCCCGTGCACCACATGTTTGACCAGCCTTATTTGCTAGTTAAAAGGTTAAGCGATGTCTTTCGCATATAAATGGTCTATGGATTAAGTATACACACTCAAATGCGTGCTCCTGATTAATCGCTCTTAAACGTGCGTTGACAGATTTTGGCCATAACTACTTATTCTACGGTTTTGGTCAGAACGCGCGTTGTACATTGGGCGCGCTCAACGTAACGCTGAGCGCCCGATGTGTACTGACCTTAATGTAGATTATATGAGCGGAAAGTGGGACACAGGAAGCTTTTTAATCGCAAGTTAACTGGCATGGCGATCGCGGAGGAAATAGCTCTAACAAACATACACAGATGTAACTCGTTTTGATAGAGAGCGAAAAGGAAATAATCGTTGCTGGAAGCAAAGTAACATTTTACTGTACCGTCAGCATGAAAGAAAAGTTTTCCGTATTTTATTGTCACAGGAGGACCTTTTCACTGATTGAAATTAAATTCATAGAAAATGTACGGAATCTCAACCGTGTTTTTGTACAATAAGTCAAATAGGCCAAAGTTATTTCGATCAAATGATTATTATACTAAATAAAAATTATGAATAATAATAAATAATCAACAAACATTTACGCTATCACTATCAGCGGCCCTAACATGCATGGCACAAAGATAAATTAGAACCGTTTATCTCTATGACTATCTCTTTCGTCGGCACTAGTGTGAGAAAGACTCACTTAGAGATAAGACGGCTTAACTTATCCTTGTGTCTTGCATGTTAGAGCCGCTGTAGCCAAAATATATTATTATTTCAATGAATTTGACTATAAAATTTGAAACTAGGATAAATTCTGCAAAAAATAAAATGCAGGTATCGTGGATTATATATCTTTCTATTACATTCATATTGCGTCCTACTCAAAAATCGGAACGTCGAACCCCGGTCTCCCCTACTGCCATAAAAAACGGGACCCGTTCTGGATGCCCTAGTATTAAGGCCTTAGAACATGTTTGCAATCGAAAATGTTTTAATTCTATAATGCTTCTTACAGTATAACATTCTGCGGTATAACAATGAAGAACTACGTAGAGGGTAACATATCGCACAAATCCCACACCACCATCAAGTACACGATGAAGATGCTCTCGTCGTCTTCGGAGACGATCATTTTCATGTTCCTCGGGGTCGCAACGGTCAACAAGAACCACGATTGGAACACTTGGTTTGTGCTATTGACCATTGTATTTTGCTCAGGATTTCGGATAATAGGTAAATATTGTTAAAATTTATTTTAATTCCAAATAATATTGAAGCGTAATTAAACTTAACCATATGTCAGTTATTATAAAAGGTTCAGTTTTATGATACCAGTTTCGGTTTAATCATAGATCATTCAATTTAAAAGCCATGTTCTTTTCGGTGGTGTAATCCTCATTCTTCTTTTCTCTGCACGAGTTTTAACTGTTTTAAGTTCCTGATACGATACATTTATCTTTATGCTTTTCACTGTGAATTACTTACCAAATTCAAGTCGAGATATTAAACTGTTTCGAAATAAGAAACTTGATTGTTAAGAACTCTTAAACACTTTAACGTGTGGACAATAAAAGTCTGTTAAAAAATATATCTTTTGCCAAAGTCTTATCTGTAAGTATGTACCTATACATATACCGTCGATGACTTAGAATACTTATGCTTGTCATCCCAGAAAACTAGAATGCCCTCACCTGCCTCACCCAAAAGTATAGGTTCATCATATACTATATCCGATCAGTAGATGACCCTTTAACGCGAAAGAAATAGATAAAAACTTGCAATTATTATTAGCGTGGATTAAGATATTATAGTTTAAGCCAAGTTCTAATGACAGTGTTTGTTTCAGGAGTGTATATATTTAGTGCGGTAGCCAATAAGTTTCGTTTGCATAAGCTGAACCGAGTTGAGAAGTTTGTGATGTCTTACGGAGGTAAGAAACAATTTTGCCATTGTATACACGTGGCACAGACTGTATATCTTATAGACGACATAGCCGGGCGACTCCCGCTGCCAACAAATAAAGTCAACGTTAAAGTCAAACTATCTTTATTCAATTTAGGCATTTACAAGCTCTTATGAAGGTCAAGGAATGAATCTACCACCGGTTCGGAAAAAATCCTCTACTGAGAAGAGCCGGCAAGAAACTCAGTGAGGTATCATTTTTTCAAATCAGTATACAAATCAGTCAACAATGATGTCTACAGTTTTATACAAATCTAAGTGTATACCACAGCAGATACGCCCATCGAGACCCAGGGATCGCCGGTGCAGGTCACGGTTTAAGCCAAACGTCCCTGTCCATGACGTAGTCTTTTACTGAGTAATATGCCCTAGAAACAAGAATTCGCTTTACAGTAGATTTGAACATTGTATCTGTTTGTTCTATAATGTTTTTAGGTATGTTATTGTAAAAACGTGTACAATTTCCTAAAAATGATGTTTTATTTTTAGCCACTCTATAATTTGGTACTTTAAGCTTTAGCCAGTCTATAAGTTGGTACTTTATATATGAGAGCATAAACCTCAACAACAACGAAAACTCGTATCTCGGAAGTTCAGCAGCTTTATTTGCTAGTAAAAGTTAGACTTAGGGTGTAGGGATTCATAATATTATAGTCTGTGGCACGTGGTCACGTGACTTTTATGTTTAGGATAAGTATGCATTTGGTTCGGCACAGTATATTATAATTACGCAAGTTTTTCTAATTCGGGTTGAAGTTAATTGTTAATTTTACTAAGTACTTAATCGATGCGAGTAATTTAAGGCTTAATATAATGATACATGCCATGAACTCCCCCGGTAGGCTAGTCAACGAGGAGTTTGACCATGACTCTAATTCGTTCGTGAAATTTGGCATGCCGTATGATTAACCTTTTGAACGCCACAGTAAGCTGTAGCCGATAGCAGATTTCCGTGCGCATGTCGCCACGGCATGCTGTTTTCTATACATTTTGTCGGCTACAGCCGTTACTCGGCGTCCGAGGCACGCTTTCTCGCATTCAGCTGTGGCGTTCAAAACGTTAAGTAGTGTTAGATGATAGTTATCAAGTAATCCAAAATGTGCCAAATCGCACATTTGGATTAATTCATAAACATACCGTGTAAGGTATAGTTATACTACAAAATTTCACGGACGGAGCAATTAGTACTATACAAAATAAATCCCTATTGACTAGCCTATGTTTGATAGACGATGTCTTGCAATGTTAAAATTCACCTATACGATTCTTTACGGTTTCTTTTTTTGAACTCTTATAATTATTTAAATTTGTCTTTGACCGAGTTTAAAATCATTTTCGATTACTCACTCTTCGAACTTAAAATCACCCACAATTTCGTGTTTTTTTAGGTCTTCGCGGTGCTGTTGCTTTCGCCTTAGTGCTTCTTATAGATCCTCAGATAGTAAAACTGCAGCCAATGTTTGTTACAACTACAATAGCCGTCATATACTTCACGGTTTTCATCCAAGGCATAACCATTAAACCTTTAGTCAAAATGCTCAATGTCAAAACCGCCGAAAAGAGAAAACCAACTATGAATGAAAGAATTCATGAAAGGGTCTGTATCATTTCTTTATTACATTATCACTTCATAGTTGCTTATGATGAGGATGTTTATGCTTTTTTTTACAGTTTATGGACCACTTGATGGCGGGAGTAGAGGATATTGTAGGTAAACATGGTAACCATCACATAAGGGATAAGTTCAAGAGGTTTGATAACAGGTTCATAAGGCCTTTCTTACTTAGGAATTATCAGGTATACCAAGTTTCTACTGCGGATAACCATTCATATTTTTATGGCCACGTTAGTAAAGGTGTTTCTGTTTTCAGGGTCAAGAACCAAAAATATTAGAAACATATTCCAAACTTGCAATGAAAGACGCGATAGAGTACATGCAGAGAAACGCTTCCACTATTGGAAACATATCAGGCGCCGAATCAATGTCAGCCATTTTTAAAAACTATACTAATACTAACCTTAATGGAAGGTAGGCTTTTTAAAGTCCATTGTAACCGGTCCTGATTTCGTGTGTTAAAAACGAATGTTTATTTTTTTAGTCCGAGTTTCAGTCAGTTGGATTCATCGACGTGGAACATTGATATGCAGGAGTTAGAGTATAATCCAAGTAAAAAGGACTTGACCGATGCGAGGATCCACCACTTGCTCGCCGAGGAGCTATGCAAACCGTATAGACGTGTATGTGTATGTGACCTTTTAAGCACCCGATTCATTAATAAAAATACAGTTACATGAGCTACTTTTTCACAGTAATGTGTGGCCGGCAACTATATTCATCTTCCTCTAAAGTACGAAGTTATATTAAGACAGCTATAGTTGCCAGCTATAAATTGCTAAAAGTTGCTCATGTAACTGCACTTGAAGAACCTCCATCGCCCTCTAACATGCCAATTGTAAACCAGCTTATCTCATCTACTTTTGGCTATGATCCTTTTCTTGTACTTACAGTAAAGTTAGGCGCTTAGATTAAGCTGGTGAAATTTGGTACTTATGCAGTTTGATCAGAACCAAGTCGCAAGTATTAAATCCTGATAACTCTTTAGTAAATTGTGAAAATACCTACTAACGCGTTGTGATAGAAAGGAAAATCTATACATATAATAAAATCGTAAAGTAGAAAAAGTCTGTACATTGAAGATAACAATGAAAAAATGCTATGGGGGGTTTCAGAATGAGCAGCAGAACAAATCCCAATGGTTTTTGAATTTCATGTCTGTTTGTCTGTTTGTCTTATTGTATGTTCGCGATAAACTTTAAAATACTGGATGGATTTCAATGCGGTTTTCGATAATATATCCAGGAACACTTCAGGCAGGACATAGGCTATAGAAACTTTTGGAAATAAAAGTGGAAGGGGGTAAAAGAGGGGATGGAAGTTAGTATGCGAAAAACTGTTTGGATGAGTTTATTAACTTAAAACTTGGTATAAATACTCTTCAAAATAGAAAAATAGGTATGCGGTATAAGACAATATGAAACTACCCCTAAAAAGGGGGCCTTGGGGCGTTAAACTTTGTATTGGAAAAACCGATTCCATTTGTTTATCGACTTGAAACTTGGTATATATGCAGTTCAAAACAAACAATTAGGTAGGTAACCGTTTCTTAAATAAATGATTGTGTGTGTGTGTTTGTGTATGTTTGTTACAACTTAGCAGAGGCGAAGCGTGAGGGTAAGCCGGTGTATCATTTCTCATTCTAAACATTATATTATTACTCATTAAATTATCTATTTACTTAAAAAATATATAATATGTAATTTTATGTTAATACAAGAAGTAATTATTATTAATAATAATGTTTGAGTTAAGAAATTATGAACCGGCTTACCCTCACGCTTCGCCTCTGAAACTTAGCTCCATATGGCTGAACGTATTTTCATGAAACGTTGTATATAGTTAGACCTTAGCTTCTGGAATAGAAAATAGGGTTATTTTTGTCCCAAATAACTCAAAAGTTGTCGAGAGTATAACTACAACCGAATTCCACGCGGAGGAAGTCGCGGGCGGAAGCTAGTAAGTAATATTGACGGTTTAAATCCTGCGGCCCTACCATGCAAGTCACAAGGATAAGATAAACTGTCTGTGTCTAAGTGCGACTCTCTCAGGCTAGTGCCGATGATAGAGATAGTCATAGAGATAAACGGGTTTAATTTATCTTTGTGTCTTGCATGTTAGGGCCGCTGGATAACGTTTTGATGCATTTTAGATAGCTTCCTTATATAGCTTATGGTTAGCTATAAATAACACGTTCCCATGTAGTAATAAAATAACCATGTTATAACAGTGGCTTTTGAATGAACCTTACTCGAAGCTAATTTTGTAGAATACACCAACTGATTGGTCAATTTTTACGTGAATCGTTCCGATTGGCCAGTGTCTGTTTTAGTGCTAGTAGTTCTGCATTAGCTACCCTAGTATAGAAAAGCTTGAATTACTTACGACTTCCTAATTCATATAATAATATATAATACTTAGGTACGAAATCCTAACGACTATTAGCATGCCAGAGCATGCATCTGCCTGAGATAGTTCGATTTGACCGAGAATGACCTTTCCGAGTACATATAATCTTATTTACATACTTTATTATTTCAGCATCGTCGTCTTAGCTACAGTCGGCACGCGGTCAATGACCGGGATCTTGGGACTCAAGTTAACTACAAAACTCACATGAACATACGACGATTGGTCGGGGATAGGAAACATCACCACAAGCGTAGCAAACGAGGGAACAAGGTGATAACCTTTAATATACAAATTATAACTTTCGTGAGACATTATTAACACTATAAATACAAACGGCTCGGGCGCAGCGGGCCGCGCGGAGGACAGTGCGCGGGTTGCTTTGACCGCGAACGCACTCAAACCCTGAAGAAGGACTCCATACGGGTCCGAAACATGTCGGACTATTTCTGACGATAATTCGTAAGTAAAGCCGTTTGTATTTATAGTGTTAACCTTTAATATTTCAGAAAACCGTATTTTATTATTATAGTGTTCTATGATTTAACAGTATATTTATGTTGCAATGGTAGAAGTAAAGGCAGATGTATGTAAAAATCTGTTTTTGGGGAGTCAATTGAATTCACTGATATTTCCTTCTATTTGACGGTTATTTTATGACCAAGGTACCTTGGTGATCCACGTAAATTAGCTGAAACTTCCTCCTATTTGACGGTTATTTTATGACCAAGGTACCTTGATGATCCACGTAAATTAGCTGAATCTTCCTTCTATTTGACGGTTATTTTATGACCAAGGTACCTTGGTGATCCAAGTAAATCTGCTGAAACTTCCTTCTATTTGACGGCTATTTTATGACCAAGGTACCTTGGTGATCCACGTAAATTAGCTGAAACTTCCTCCTATTTGACGGTTATTTTATGACCAAGCTACCTTGGTGATCCACGTAAATTAGCTGAAACTTCCTCCTATTTGACGGTTATTTTATGACCAAGCTACCTTGGTGATCCACGTAAATTAGCTGAAACTTCCTCCTATTTGACGGTTATTTTATGACCAAGCTACCTTGGTGATCTACGTAAATTAGCTGAAACTTCCTTCTATTTGGCGGTTATTTTAGGAAAATTAAAAGAAAACTAAAAATTAAAATAACATTTACAGAAGCAATAAACAACAAACATAAACACAAAATAACAAAGAAACATTTACGTTAAAGTTTCATAAAAATACTGTTTGCTAGTTAGTAATCTCGTGTAAACCGAAATTCCGCCAAAATGCCTGAAATTCTTATTCGCTGTTTTTGCAGCTTAGCTCCAAATATTAATTAGGTACGGGCTTTGTGGGAAGTAATATGAATTTTACTGCGTTTAGATTTAGCATGCATACTTGGAAAAAACCTTGAAGGATGATTTAAAGGTATTTTTGTAAAAGTTCTTTTATGATGGCATTTTGTTTTCAGGATGGCAAAAACCATGTCACGTTCCCAGAATTCCAGCAAAATGGTTCCGCTAAACAGTTCACGCACGGTAAAAAAAAGTATTATAGATTAGGTACTTACTTTATACTTTATTATTATCACGAGTGTCGATCGCATGCACGTGTGGGTTAAATGATTTGTTTTTATTTTTATTTATTTCTGTTCTTTGATTATAATTATATGCAGATATTGTACTTAATGATATCATTATTCTATTTATTTGCTGAGCACAAATGCTTAGTTTTCGATAGAAACTATTCTCTATTTAATTATTGCTCTAGTCTTGAATTGGTTTTAAATACAATCTGAATACTTAGATGCCTATTTGTACTTATAAAACATTTTCACTCACTTCTATTTACGAATAGTAAGTAGGGACCACACTTATTCTTATAGCATGTGACTTTGTAGTGATACATCTGTAATTCCCTAGTTTCACGCATTTTTTAAAAAAAGTTTCCATAGTACCTAATGCGGCCTTTAATCAAATGTTCCATGTACCTTTGCCAAAATATCAGCTTCTGAAGTGTGACAGTTCTTGACTAATTCTTTTTTAACTGAAACCGTTTATAGTAAAATATTTATGTCGGAAAAATTGAATTAAAGAAAAATCCAAATAATAATATCAATAATGTTCTAGATAAGTTGTTGATGACAATCTAATGTCACTGTGATGCATGGTTATTTATTGTACTTATCGCCATTTTTGTATTGATTTTATAAAAATTATTGAATTTTATTTTAATTTTATTAACTATACCTACATTCAAATATTAGTATTATAATGCTTCAAATGATATTAGACAACAAATTGATAAGAAATCTCAAATGATATCCAGAAGTTGGTTAAACGTTATTGAAAAAAACTGTTTGAATGTAGAGTACCTACCTATGCTGACATATATTGCTATTTTTCGATAAGAAGTACCAATCGGATTTTTTTTATAGTTAAGCAAATAGTAGGCCATTATTATGGCCTATTTTCAGACAAAAATCTTACATCAACACCATAAAAAAAAAAAAAACCATTCGTTTATTTTTTGTATTGACGAGACTCAAGTCAATAAAACACGTTATTTCAAATATCGTGATATAAAAATTTAGTAGATTATTGCACCAAGCAGAATGTGATTCATTGTTGCGCCGAGTGTTCATTTGGAGCCCGAACGCAAGTAAGGGCTCTAAAGGTGCATAGTCTGCTTTTCTTTTAACTACAGCAAAAAGTTGGTAAACAAAAGTAAAAGTAAAGTTAAAAATTAAAACCCGACTACAGCGGCGTAAAAAGCATATTATATGCTCCTGGTATGACACACCCTTAGAATTTTTATATAGCCTAATGACACTCACACGTTCTCGTAGAATCTTAAAACACTCTAAATATATATTACAATATTTACAATCGGTCCAGTTGGTCACAGAAAATTTGCATCTGTTCAATTCATTTTCATATTAGGTACGCGATTATTTTTAAATCTTTTGTAACCTACACTAGAAGCTGAAAAGATTTCAGCCAGTACTTTGAGCATAAAATTTTGGACGCGGCAATCACAATTCGATATGGCGGACGACATGTGGACTGTCTTGCTAATATGTACTTTGACAGTCCACAGCAAAGTGGTCAGCTGTTCCATCGGACTGTGAATGGGCGGAATAGGTGGCTGGTGGTCTAAGCTTCTAGATATAATTGCCCAAATTAAAAAAAAAAACACAATACAGTGCAATAATGTATTTTGTACGCAACTTTATTGCTCTAGAGCAAATAAGTGCTGCTTTGTGCCAAGTATTTAAGGACACAATGATGAAATTAAAGCGTAGTTGGAAGAAATAATAATTTAAAATAAAACCTTAAAAAAAACATAAGGCAGAAACACTTAAGAAGCTGATACTTAGGCAAAATAATACTCACTATACAATTACGTAATGGAAACCCGACTATAGCCTTTTTATTTAGAATTTAGAGCTGAACCTCACTTTGCCACGCCTTCTTCAATCACAGATCAAGAATTTTTTTGCGTTTTTATTTGACAAAATTGGAACAAAGTCCGGTGGTTGGTGAATGAAATGAACGAATGAATATTCCAGACTACATAGACGAAGTGCTGCAAGAGGACGACGACCGGGAGCTGCGCCGCGACGGCGACGATGGCGGTATTACATTCACTGCCAAAACCCCGCGTAGGTATTCTGCATGATCACTTGCACACACGTTGGGATTTGAAAATGGAAGCTTGTTTTGTATCGTCTTAATTTAGCCTTGGATACATTTCCATACTTTACACGACAGCCCTGTTAGCACAGATAAAACAAACGTTGCACTAAAGCAACGCTTCTTTGTAACTACTATTTATGTAGAGTGCCTACCTTGTCTTTCAGAGAAAAGCCGCAAAAACTGGCTTGCAAAACTTTGTAATCAGGGGATTGCGCTCAATTTAGCTCTGAAATATTGACAAACTTTGAGCTGCTGTTTCCATAAAAATGTAATAAATAAATCTAATCTTACCTAAACACATGAATTAAAGATCCTGAAATAATAAAAGCTTGAGCAAAATCTTACTCCGATGAATTGAAATAACTATTTACTGACATTTTATCAATCTTCCCCAGAGAAATATTGCAAGCTAGGAAAAAGGGTTAGAACGATTTAAGCCCTCGAGGTTCCCGGGTCATCCCAGAGGGAGAGCGACAGCTGTCTGAATTCAAGGCGAATTAGGAATTGACCGTTTTACACGTTATTTCGTTTGATTGCACAAACGAATTCTCTTCACATTCAAATCCGAACAAATCCTTTGGTTTTTACAAATGTTACTTTTATTTCGCACTTTGTCATGAGTTTAAACAAACTAACATAATGTAACTAAAGGGTTGTCTTAACAAGGTCTAATTTTATTTGCTGATCCCTTAACTGATCCTTTACTGACAATGGCTATTCTGTGAGAATGTGTTGACGTATTTGTGGTGGCATGTCTTGATTTTTTTTCTTCTATTTATTTGGCTGTGACTTCTGTTTTGAGAACAGCGTTCAGTCGACCTGCCACAAATACTGTTGCTCGCTGGCTCCATGGACAGTGCGCTAGCCCCGACTTCCACTCTGCTCCATTTCTGCTTGTTCATTGTTTGATTGTCGTTTTCTTCCCTTCCGGCAACTTCATGTGGCACCGCAAACTCCCTCAACCGGGTATAATCAGCTGGATTTAAAGAAGTTAGCCCGACGTCCTCGCATAAAGAGAACAGTAGCTCACTTATTAACCAGCTGGCTAATCTGCCGGGGTTCAACCCGCTGAAGGCGAGGATTGTCAAGCAGTACGCTAAAACGCCCGAGGAAATACTACCCACAGCGGTGGAGAAATCCTTGCCGTGGAGAAGGGACCGATCCACGTACAACTTTGGTATGTAGTTCACAAGACACATGATTTATAACGTGTTTAAGCAATTGAAGTATTACGTTACACTAGAACAGACATCTCAAACAAATGACAGCGAGCACTTGATGACGGAGCGGGCATGTGCGCCGCGTCCGGCGGTGATCGTTTTCTTATAGGCGTTTGTGCCATTTGGCCTCAACAGGCTATACAAAACATCAAGTTGAGGTGTCCACTCTAGTATACATAATTACTCAAAGGTTCTAGCTGTCTCTATGGTCGTATGATTAAAACTATTACATGGGAGTCATGATTCGGCAGGTCGCCGAGAAAGTTAACAGCCCCGAAGCGGAATTATGCACCAGCGTAGCCCATGGCATTCTAATTACTTGTGGCCGAATTCAGAAACGCCATTTAAGCATTTGACTCGATATTAAGTAGTTAAATGTCCCTTAATTAGTTGTCAACCTATACAGAACCGTCACTGAAACGTCACTTTAATTAAATCTCAATTTTAGTGGCCTTTCTGAATTCGGCCATTGGTCTTGTATCTAAAACTCCAATCAATTCTAAACAGATTTAAAATTTCGCAACTTAAGTAAATATTTTTAGTCATACGCACAAAGTACTTTTTCAACAATATTTCAATGTGTGTAGATAATAATTATATCCTTTATTATATACTTATGTATCGCTTTTATGTGTGTAAGTTTGTAGACGTATTTATTATAAAACATAATTAACCGTTTAAAATAAAATTAGATTTTATAATAAGGTCGGGTTTTATAAGGGACCGTCAGACCAAATAACAGATCAAAATTCAGTCCCTCAGTAATTTTTTTGACAGTCGTGACCGAAATATGATCAAAGGATATTTATTGAAAAATAACTTACTTATTTAGATACTACATTTTATATTTCTCTTATAATAATACGGTTAAATTTGTTAATAGTAATCAGATATTGTTTTAGAATACAAGCATGCTTTTTTTATAGTTAAGGAGATGGAATTTTCATAATTAAATACCTATCATAATTTATGTAATTTACACCTCGCACCCGCAATGTGACAGGACCACAAAGGGGTTACACAGACGAACCCGTAATTCGCCCACCGTTAGGGAGATAGAGCGATTAAAGCGATACCAAAACGCTGATGTGTTTGCTGACAGTTAGCAGCCGATAAAGATTTAAAAAAAAAATTGAAAAATAATAACGTAAATTCAAGATTGGGATGAAATGCTTGCATCTAATAATTTAGACGATTAAAATAAACGCGAACATTAAACAACACTATATACAAAAAAGCTACTTGAAGAAAAGCGAATTAGAAAATTCGCTACAATAAAAAAAGCCATGTGAAAATTTGTTACTATGAAAAAAAGCTATGTAAAAATTCGCTACTAAGAAAAAATTCTTGTTGAGAAAATTATCTAACAAAACAATAAATAAATAAAGAAGACACGCATTAAATTACAAATATACAGTTACAATTTACATCCCAGAAATTATTCAAAGTTTTGTAATTAAGTACGAGTACTGCGTACTACTAGGTACTTCGGATTCATAGGTCTCCCTCGTAGGTTTGAATTTGATCAAATACGAAAAGTTAAACTTAGATACACAATCGTTCACCTTTTCTGTTTAAAATTAACCAAATCAAATAAAAAAAAGTTTAGATACGAAATCCGACGCGGAAGAAGTCGCGGACTAAAGCTAGTAAATTAAGTGTATTTATCAAATATACTTTACCTTTTTAATATCGACAAAGGTTTCACCGAATGTATCAATTTGCAGAAATTTCATTTCATCGACACTTTTTTCTGCTGTTTCCATTAAGTTTTATTAAATGAAGTCTCACCTAATAAATGAAAATGATGAAATAAAATTCTGAAAATGTATGCATTCGATGACACGTCGTTTGGCAATATGGATGGATACCATTAAATGCACCAGTACCATTACCATGAGTTTATGCAAACCGTTCTATTATAAAAGTATCGCTCGGTCCCTTTTACTTGTATCGGCAACAAGCAACATCTCCGATAGATTTCGATAACGAGAACGGTTTGCATAAACTCATAGTAATGGCACAGAACAGCATGATCGAAAAATCATTAAAACTAGGCTGTCCAGTAACTTATTAATTTTTAGTTGATTTTTTACTGACTGAACCCATTTCCAATTTTAGTACCCAACGAGGATATTCTAGAAGAAGACGAAAGAAGAATGTCAGATGATAACGGTAAGTTAGGTTATCCTGATCACAAGACGATTCATACCTAACCAATACCACGTCACACATCAAATATCATTCACGTAGGTGACAGCGGCCCTAACATGAATGACACAAAGATAAATTAAACCCGTTTATCTCTATGACTATCTCTTTCGTCGGCACTAGTGTGAGAGAGACGCACTTAGAGATAAGACGGTCTATCTTATCTTTGTGTCATGCATGTTAGGGCCGCTGAGTAATGAACATAAACTACTTATATCATTATTGTAGACACGTACATGATAGTAGCAGACCAAGCGCGCGTTGCTACCCCCACCGCGACGGAGACCATGTTGCCATGGAAACGGGAAGAGGCAGAGGGCGCCGGGGCTCTCAAACAGTCCGAGTTTCCGTCGTGGGCCTCGAACAAGGAGTACTTGGCATACAGCTCGCCCTCTGCCACGTTTCTGGGTAAGTACCGGTTTAACAAAAGAAGCGGTTGGCGAAAGTGGCGCCAATATAAATAGAAAAAAGTACTTATAATGATTAAGAATATATTTATTATAACTATCTGAAAATGTTATTTGGCCAGTGAAACAAAAAAAAAAAACAAGATAATGTAAAATCACGTTACTACACCTACAATTTGTTTTCAATTATTTTTTACACGATTGATTGACATTTCAATCGTCAAAAAGTCTTAATTTGTAGAAATCATAATTCATTATCTGCTTCAAAAATCCTTATGATTTTAAAAGTAACTTTGTGATCCTAACTTAAATCCTGCCTGATAAATATTATATAAGTTATCCATACCTTAACATCATTATGTATTGTTTGAGAATGCGATAGCAAATTGATTGCTATCGCATTCTCATGAGTTTGTAGATGAGCGTACAGAGCGGACGTGTGTTTAAATTATTACAAAAATATTTATTCACCTACAATAAATTGTAAACTTTGTGCTCTAAAGTATAAGACAGTTAGTGTTTTGTAGCGTGGTGAGGTCCTTACATCCGTGCTCAACTGCGCAAGCCGTGTTGTCGACGCCGTGACGGCTCTTCACCCCCCCGGGTAAAAGAGAAGTTATATTTTATTTTCTGTGCCGCTCTCGCGGAAGTGCAACAAGAATCTTATCTACTTTGAACAAACAAAGATCAAAATATCATGATACGTTCACCAACTAGAAGCGGCCCGATAGGTGAGCGTAGTGAATCATTTCCAGAGTTGTCTAGTGCAAACCTATATACTGAGTTGTCTGATTCTCCGCAAATAACGTTTCGCAAAAAGCGTAAGCAATGTGATGAAAAGGAAGAGACTAAATCCGAATTTGTGGAAATGCGTAAGCAAATGACAGAAATAATGACATACCTGAAGTCTGTTAATAGCGAACATACAGAAAATTTAAACAAATTGCACGAAGATGTCACCTCAATTAAAAACCATGTCAGTGACATTAGAATGACGGTCGACAAGCTGAGTATCGAACAAAGTAAAATTAAGTCAGAAATGGCAAGCCTGGTCGACTTCAATAAGCAAACCGAAAATAGGATGGAAAAATTAGAATTAAACGTACAGCAACTTCAGGCAACTGCCACTACCTCGGCCACCGCACCTCTAATGTGTGAAAACATAATGGCTGAACTCAGCATTCGTAACCAAAGAGCTAAAAATATCATCATACTAGGGTTGCCTGAATCAACCGAGGCTAATGAAGCTGTTAGACATGAAACGGATAAAGTTGAGGTCAGCGAAATTATAAAAACTATATCTGCTGACTGCTCCGAACCTGAAAAAATATTCCGGCTGGGAAAACGTACTTTGGAGAAAAATCGCCCCATCAAAGTGTGTTTCGCGACTCAAGAGGCAGCAATATCTGTTCTGCGAAAGAAAAATAACCTGAAAAGAGAATCACTTAAAATATTTGGAGACCAAACACCTTACCAGCAAGCATTTATAAAGAACTTGAAGAAAGAATTGGCTCATCGTGTCGAAAAGGGAGAAGATAATCTGTGCATAAAATATGTCAACGGAGGCCCTAGAATAGTACCAAAAAACTACAATCAGCAAAATTCACTGACACCACCGAAGAGATCGACACCTGCAACAATACTACATACCAAATAACAGATTCTTATCAAAACATAACAACTACTAAAGATGCAAATTACTAAAGATGCAACAACATGTACTAAATATTTTAGATTAAAGAAAGTGGATTTATATAACTAAATAAATGAAAACTAAGTACCTATACGATAAATAAACATACATAAATAAATACAACATAAGTTAGTTACTATACTAAAAAGCTAAAATCAATAATCACCGTGTTTGATTCCAAGCGTACGTCTGCGTTGGGGGAAGCCACTTCCATTCGACGTAACTCAATGATCTCGCGTAAATCTGTTTACCATTTACCGCATAAGTTCTACCCGCCTTTTATAATCATATCGGCAAACTACTGTCTGAATGTTATGTATAACTTACTACTTACTTATTTACTTACTTACCTTAATCTTTTTTTTTCTGTTCTTACGCTCATTACATTTTTTATGTTAATTTTAAGTTCTCATGCAAGTGAATTGTTAAATTCTTAATGAGAATAAATGATCTTTAAACCTATTCTTCCGTTAATCCTGCACTCTTTAATATTTACACTATGTATTGTATTGTATGCATATTACTTAGCTTTAAACTATTACCAACATATTCTGATTTGAGTTTTTTCCTTCCCTTTACCCCGATCATCCATCCTGCCACTAGGTGGCATAGAGAAGCCAAAACATCCGAAATCTATCATAGGTCTGTTCCGAAGAGAGAGCTCATGTTCGACGCAGGCCGGTGATGCCATAGCGTCGGATTCTGAGAAGCCCGAGTGTTCAAAGGGGGAGAGTTCCTCGTGTAAAGGGGAGTTTACTCAACCGAGGCAGGGTCCTAGCATGCTCTCGAAGAGGAGCATGAGCCTGGGCGGCCCGTCTGTGCTGCTGATGGAGGACGTGGCGCACTCCGACCCGCTCGGTGCCTCCAGCCGCCCGGCCAGCATCATGCAGGGGCCACATCGAGGACAGTGCAGGAGGGGATCCATGTTGGAGTTGACTGGGTACGCATTAAACAAATAAATGTTGCATGTTATGGTATTAGTTATAAAATATCTGTTATTTGTTATGGTTTTTTATTTAAGGTTTAGGTGCTATATAAATTATTTCTATTTTATTCTACTAGCTGACCCGTGCGAATTTTCGCACAGTATCGTGATCAAACACCAGATAATAATAATAATAAAGTGAGAATAAGTAAATTCAAGTATTATTAGTACTCTATTTGTCTATTTTTCGTCAATAGCAGATAATTTTGACAATGATTATAATTAGCGGAGTACTTGCGGGTGTGCCATCTATTGACATTTGGTCTGCAAATAGCCAAGACACATTTTAGTTAAACAGACTGACAATAGATGACGCTTGCAATGCGGATGATTTTTATTTACGTACGCGGCTGTAGGCCACGCGCTGTTTTATAATTGAATGTCTTAATACGTGTTATTGTAATACCTATATAGTGACGGATAATTTTGACAAAGATAATAATTAACGCAGTACCCTCCATCGGCCCTAACATGAAGGACACACAGATAGTGGCGCCATCTGTTCACATTAGTCTGCATGTGCAAATAGCTAACACACATGTTAGTTAAACAGACTGTCAATAGATGGCGCTTGCAAGTCCCGTGGTTTTTTATTTATTTTTAAGGAAGACTTTTAATTTTAATCTATTTGTGTATTTTTGTGGCAAAGCGACAAACATAAGCTTTAAAATGACGTTTAAATCATTAATTTTGGTAAAGAATTAACGGAGATATGGAGCGTCTTCAAAAAATACCTTTTAGAAATAATATATATGATGATAATGATGATACCTTTTGGAAATAATATATAATTATGATGACTACATCTCCGATCGTTTTCATTCATTAGTTGAAACTACTAACTGCTTTCCACCACAATCAAGTCACCGTTTACTTAATAATCATAATAATTATCGTTTAATTATCTTATAGGTCACTACCTCGTGATGGGATTACTGAAGAGAAATGCAGCACATCGCTACCGGAGAGTGAGCGCATGGGTGTTCGAAGACTACTTTTAGGTCAGCAGAGTCTCCCGCGGGAGCCTTTCATCCGTCAACTCACCATGGCCTCGAGCCTTCTTACCAGTTCCTCGGACTCAGATTCTTCAGACGACGGTACCTGAGTACCCCGCCGTGGTGACCACGACCGGTTGCCACTGTTAAAATATAAGACACTTGAGTGAATGAGTGAACGTAACTCGTCGTTTTACTTATCTGTGCTGTGAAGTAAGTAAGTAAATTTTGAATGCGTGCTAAATCTAATGTATATTTTATGAGAGCGCTGTACCTTTTGTAGATAAATACTCTCTTTAAAAACTATATTCTGTATACTTTACAATAGTTTACAATAATCAAAGTAAAGTTCCATAAATATGTCAAAGGATGTAAATAGAAATACCTCGTACCTATATAATAACATAACCTTATGTTATAGTATATCTAGTAGGTACTTAATTATGTTTTAAATTACATAGAAAGTGATATTTACTATTTGTAATTTTGCTCTGCAAACTAAAGTCCATTCATCCTAACTTGCTTATTTGGTAAACAAGTTCCCAACCTCCAAATGTACTTTTTTTTGTGTCAAATAGCTATTGTATCCTAAGTAAAACAAGTCTAGGTGAAAATTTGGTAAAGTGATGTCCAAAATATTATCTGCAGTTGCTTTATTTACGAAGAAATAGCTGTTTTAGCGACAAAAGGTGCATTTTGAGGTTAGAAACTTGTTTACCAAATAAAACAAGTAAGGATGCATCGACATTAACTACAAGTTTTTTTACAAAGATTTTAAATGATATATTAGGATCGAGATCACAGGTCACAACTCAATAAGAAATTTTGCGCCGTTGATTGAGTTTTGAGTAGGTACCTATGGTTATTTGTAAGTAATTCTTATTGTTTATTTTTTTAACTGAAGCTCATCTGTCATTAGTTTTCGCACCAATTCAAATTACAGCATGAAATGAATAATTATTTTGTAAAATTTGAATTGTTCAAGCCGTAGTGTTTAAATGTTCTGATATATTTTAATTTTAAGGATGTTTAAGGTGTGTGTAATAGGAACTTAGTTTAGTATATACATAACATCATTTTATTTCCAACATAATAGTATCTTTTGCTTACTAATAATTTGAAAGATGAAATAGGTGCTTTATGATAAAAGAGGTGAAAAATTACAAACGCCTGGGGCCAATTTTACTCGACCTGGCTGAAATGCTGAAATGGAAAGATCTGTACTTATACACAACAGCTGGAGATGTTTATACCTATTCGTTTTTTTCTATGTATATTTGAAACGGTTACTTATCTATGAATAAGAAACTTGCATCTTCAACTAAATAAATAGCACAAATCAATTAACCACAAAAAGTTACCAAGAGTGTGCCAGCATACGTATTATAGTTGTTTCGTGGCCATTTTTATAACTACAAAGTTTGAAATGCTGAAGCCTATATATAGATACGATGTACGCGGTAAAGCCAAAATCTGCGTCAACGCTCGACATATCGCACATTTGTGACATGATATATATATTATTTTAATTTTATTGCCTTGTAGGATAATAACTGAGAGCACAAAAGATGGACTAAATGCCTTGAATTGATTCATATTCTACCAGTTGACCACGTGATTCAGGTCACATAATTATTATTGGTCATTCTAGCAATATCCTTGCGACCAAATAATGCGTCATGGGATTAGGCTAATTTTGCAGTGACTTGTGTAAATATGCATGAAGTTTAGGTATAGGCCGCGACACATAAAAAGGAGGCTGACGGCCATACATTTTCTATGACCGTCAGCGCTCTTTTTAACCGACTTCAAAAAAAGGACGAGGTTCTCAGTTCGGTTGTATTTTAATTTGTATGTTTGTTACTTCATAACTCCGTCATTTATAAACCGATTTGGGAAATTCTTTTTTTAATCCGTGGTGTATACCTCCAGTTTGGTTCCATTGTAGTCAAACTTGAGGTGTGATGAGAGGATATATGGGGAATCGATGGAACTATTCAAATATTAAAGGCACGCAATTTTAGTATTTTCTGTAATAACTCAAGCAGTTACGTTCCAAAAGCATTATTTGCTGAAGTGGAACTGTTGATGAAAACCATAGATGATCACCGGAACTCATAAATGATAAGTATTTCACGGGTGGCTATTAGATTGCTGTATAAGGTTCGGAAGCAACTTCTGTTCATTAAAATCCTTGTGGTAAAATAGAACTGGTTGTGAAGAACCAGCAGAACTCCTCAACGATTGACATCCTTGCACCTTCGACCGCAACAGTTCGTAAATGGTGATAAGCAATTCGCATTATGCTATTGTTACTAGATGTAGTAGCCGATGTAGTAAATGTGTGTCGTTAAATCACATGATAATAACTAAAATGTGAAAAAATATCTTACTTTTTAAAGTCTATTTGAAGTCTGTTTTATTTTTATTTTTTACGTTATATGTTTATACCGTTACGTGAACTTATACATCAGACAACTGTAAAGTAAGTTGCCAAGATATTTTTGACATTACTTGTTTTAAGAAATAGGGTTGGGAAAAACGCATTACTCGTACATAGAGAAATGAATCCAAACTTAGGTTTTCATAAATCTGCTGCAATAAACAAGTTAACTCCCCAAACTATTTTAGGATCTATTCTACGATTTGTCACCCGATGGTGAAGGCAAAGACATCATTACTTGAAGGATTTAAACGAAAAAAAAAATGTTTTGATTTTTATTCTTGACTTTTTATATTCATTCATGATTTGCTCATCAAACTCTCTTTATTCTGGAATTTACAATATTTAAGGCTTGTACAGTATTAATGCAAAAAAGTTGTAATTAAACTATGTAGGTACGTAAATAAAAAATTGTATAGGTACATTAGTTCGATATAATTAAATTAAGGAAGATGTTGAATTGTTATTTAGATACTTAATGCTGTTGATTACGAATACTTATTTTATTTTTATGTCTTATATAGACCAGTTGATGGGTGCACTTCTAAATATAGGTATTTTTTTCTTTAGTAGGTTTAAGAATAGTATATAAAATATTTAAAGTAATAGTGAATTTGTAATATTCCTACACAATGTTTTAAAGGCAACCATTGACTGGACTATATCACAAAAATGCATTTGTAAATTGTATGTAGGTTCTTAGGTAAATTAGTACAATAATAGTGGTTAAAATATTAGTTACTTACACTAAGTAGTGATTTAAATAATTTTTGTTGTTAATTTTGTCATTAAATGTAAAGAAATGCTTGTCATCATCAAAGCAATCAACCAAATAATTATACATTCTTGTGAAAGTCGAGTAGTGAAGCCTTACGGATGAAGGTGTAAGTTTAATTAAAACTTATTTTAGCTAATGAAAAATGTATGGTTCAAAAGCTCGACTCACCGCAAAAATCCCTTTTAAAATACTTATTACAACAAATGAGTATGTGTTAAAGTATGGTTAAGGTATGCTTCTTGTCTGTCTATTTGCTTAACTGTTTCCTTTTAACGGTCAACCCACTGGAATGATTACGGTGAAGATTGGAAGGAGTCTTCCTTCCTTTGTGATATTTGAACACAACTATTTTATTTTTGTTTTGATGTTAATTGAGTAAGTATGAGACATATCTCATCTGTGCCGTTTTAAAAAAGTGATATTTATGTGCATGAATTAACTGTAGATATCGCATAAACACTGAACTGGAAAACAGTTATTTATTACGAAGTACGATTGCAAATCACAAGACTTGTGATATGTTTATTAATTCTAATTACAACCCTTAATTGAATTTGATTGAGGTGATAATTGTAACAATGTAGATAAAATCGACAATAGCAGAGTGCATTCATTTCAGGACTGACTGAGTTGTTTAAATGTGAAAAATGTAAATTAAATGTTGTAGTAGATAGTTAGTGAATGGTAGTTAATCAATTGATTTATTTGTACCCATTCCGTTACTAAAGCTCATTTTGTTCATAGTTAATAGCTTGCAAGATTGCGACCTAAAGTTAAATTGAACTGTGAAATTTAAAAAGTTCTTTTTATTTACGCAGTGAAAGTGTTTTTCTATGAAATACGGTGTGTCAATTGAAAACATAATAGTGCCTAGCTTTAGATCTACACCGCTCATTGATTAATTATGGTTAATAAATAGAGGATCATGTAAGACTTCAATGAATAAAGATTATGATTTGATGATTTTATTAATTTACCAGATTTCCTTTCCATAGTGTATAAAGTAATGTGGACTAATATACCTAATTTAGTACATTAGATAACAGCCAAATAATTTACTTAGATCATTCTTTTCTGAAAGTAAGTATTTTATTTCAGTCTAAGTTTTTTGTTGATCTGTATAATGTCCATACCGATTATTTATTGCTGTCTGTTTTTGCACATGCAACATGAAATGATTTAAATAAATGCTGGTTAAACGCTGCAGCCACTGAACGTAAGATGTCGCTGTGATAGCGCGCCCGCACTGTCAAAATATTAGACGTTCATTCAGAACGTAATTTTTCAAATGGCAATCTATAAACAGTCAACCCGTTCCGTTCGTTCACGGTTCACGTCAATTAATTCAGAATCTGGTAACACTAAATAAACGATGTTTCTTTTCTTGCCGCTCGCGTTGTCTTGTGATTTTTCTCCGTGTTTATATTTTCACGAAAATAACGGAAAATGAAACTTAACTGTAAAGTTTTATGTTAGATGAAACGTTATCGGTAGTACGTAATTTACTTGGGTTTAACTTTTTGTGCTCTTATTCTTACTAAGCTGTTTATCATGTGTGGCGAATGTGTCAAAATTAGGAAGAAACATACTTTTGGTTCTTAATCGAGGAATATAGCGGTAAGCAGCATAATGCATATTATAAAACAAACACTCAAATAGTACAGTTTGTAGGTTACATTTTGTTGTGCCTGGTTAAGCTCGTAAAAGTGGTCGCAGTCAAAGCAGTTCTGATCTAGGTGCCTTTCTAAATGTTGTTAGGTACTTGACTTTTAATTTCTTTTCCCCTTAATTTGAAGGTGTTCTATTAGTGAGTGCCTAAAGACTAACAAGATAAGGTACTATTGAACTATCGTACGTGATATGTTATCATATCAGTTATCAAAGTGACACTACATTATATTACTCTCAGTTTAATAGTGTTTATTGGATATTGTCAAATTTTTTTGGGCTATTGATGTTCAAATACATTTTTAACACATTATTTACACCTGACAAGCATTGTAAGTTCAATTGCTTGGACCGTAAAACCACCTTGATTAATAATTATTTGTGATATATAACGTGTGCCATGATAATTTTCAGTCCACAATCTATTCTATGTAGATTACAGTTAAACACAAAAAACCGGCCAAGTGCGAGTATGACTCGCGCACGTAGGGTTCCGTACCATTATCTATAATCAAGCAAAAAAAATAAAATAGGTTTGTCGTATGGGCGCCCCTTTCAATATTTATATTATTTTAATTTAATTATTTATTGTTAAGTGAATATATACCTACATATTCTGTGAATATTTCAAGTGTCTACCTGTTGCCGTTATCAATAGTGAGCAAAAATGAGCAAAAAAATCACATTTGTTGTATGGGAGCCCCCTTAAATATTTATTTTATTCTGTTTTTAGTATTTGTTGTTATAGCGGCAATAGAAATACATCATCTGTGAAAATTTCAACTGTCTAACTTATACGGTTCATGAGATACAGCCTGGAGATAGACGGACAGATGGACAGACGGACAGCAGAGCCTTAGTAATAGGGTCCTGTTTTTACCCTTTGGGTACGGAACCCTAAAAAAGGAGATTAGTCTTAATTGATGCCAATGTATGTATTTAAATTTCATAATAAACTTTTTATTCTTAAAAAAACACAATAGGTATATTATTAAATTATGACTTGATCTGCAAACCCACAATCAGCCATAGGATTGTCAATTTATCTAACTATATTATTACTTGTTGATATTTGGCAGTCATTTATTAACTGCTCATATGCGGATATTAAAAACTATTCATGTCTCATTTGGTTCTTAGTGTGCTAAAAGAAGTACTTGAAAAAAATTATGCAAAAAGTACAGGCTACACTTAGCTTATAATGTGTTAATACCCAGCCTATCCTATTATACACTTGGACAAGAAATACCATTACTGTCGCACTGTTAATAATAATTAATATGTACATATGTAATGTAGTTTAAGGGACCTACTAGGGACAGCTACCACATTTTTGCTCACTGTATTTCAAAATTCCCATAGGAACTTGGAACCCTTCCACTTTGTTAGTGATGGAATATCAAAAAGCCCTTTTTTAGCAGAGACCTATAGGTTGACTGCTTAAATGAGTCGTCGCCCGCGCGGCACGGGGCGCGGGGGCATGACGACAAAGGGGCCTGAGAGAGGTGCAGGCGGTGTGAAATGAATGAAAACAAAAATGTGCCTGCCGCCCGCACCTCTCTCGGTCCCCTTTCTCGGCTGCCCCCACGCCCCTGTGCCGCGCGGGCGAAGACTCATTTAAGCGATCAACCTATAGTTTACTAATTTGAAGTAAGTATGTAGGATTTTTGTTTTGGAAAACTTTTATCTATACATATGAAACAGTACTGTGACTCACTTATAGACAACGCGCAGCCTAAATAGGTGGTCCTAGAGGTTTGTAATTTGGAGGAGACATTCCTCGAGTACCCTAGAGGTGCACCACGGAGGGATTTTTTTAAATTCCAACCCTAGAGGGGTGATAAAGTTTGTATGGAAAATACTGGAGGCGAAGCTGTGGCGGGTCCTCTAGTAACTTATAAACTGTTGTCTTTATTATGCCCATCTTACTTGCACAAAGCGAAAGGCAATTTAAAACTAAAATAAACACATCACTCTCTTTGTAACATCTGCCCCATCTACATGTCATCTTTTGTTTTTAGGTGTGGCTTCAAAATGGAGCACTCGGACCTGGTGTCGGAGATGGCTCAGGTAGAGCACCTCACCACTCAAGAGAGGCTTCACCTCGCACGCAGGTAAGCATTTTGCTTTGCTAAAGTAAATCATGATTACCTTCAACCTGTCAGAACACGGACTTACTTAAATGATCACTTAGTGCCACCAATAGATCACCAATTCTGAAATATTTAGGTGGTAGGTAGTTCCTCATTGCCATTGGGCAATGAAAGTGTTATGACAATTTATGATAACACTCTCTTGCTAGTGACACACCCAGGATATATGTACCTATCAATTATGTGTTACTGTACTGTTGATTGACCACTAAATGTAATAATCCAATCTATTCCATCTCGCTGCTGAGAAATATTTATCTCAATTGGAAACAGCCCATGGGCGAGTAGCTAAGTTACCTTTAAATTGCTAAAAGAAACTTAGCTGGAAGAAAGAAAAGAAAATGTTTGAAGTCAACTTTGAACATAGTTTTATACACATATAAAACCAATTCAATAAAATGATAATTATGCTTTTCAAGTGTCAATATAAATGTATAAAGTTATTGTAAAACGCAAAAATGAAGTAAGTAAGATAAATGTTGCTATAAATGGTACATTCTCATTAACTTTCACTAAAACACATGTTTGTTGACCAAATGACTGTGGGACCTGAACATTATTTCACAGTTGTAATAAAAAATACTACTCTTTGCATAATTAACTTCAAAGTATGCAGGCTGTAATGTTTATAAACAATTTTCTCGGTGATGCCCAATTCTTGTTTATCATTTTATTTTCATACGCGTAATAAAACCGACACCGGTATCTGGTTCTGTAAATAATTTTGTAGATTTTCGGATCATGTGCTAAGGGCACATTTACATTTGAAGATACCCGTACCTAATTTGATAAGTATGACTTTAAAATTCATCAATTGTGTAAACTGAATACACCTTTAGCATTAGTGTTGCCCTTGAATATATATTATCGACACAAAACAATAGTGTCTCTGTAACCACATCCTTAGTGTATTGGTTACTCGTCACGTGTGTAACGGCGTGTAATATCTAAAGTTTTGCTCATGACTTTACGCTTGGATTCCGGTTTCGCCCTATTAGGGGACTATTTAAAATAAAAACCTATATTAGTAGTACACGTTATAATTTGCATATGACTTTATGAATGAATACTGACACAGTGAATTATTTATAACATCTTGTATACCCGTGTATTCTGGGCAAAGAAGATTTCTACCCTATTATATATCCTCCAAGGAACATATCTGTCACAGCTTCAGCGTTTTGAGCTATGCTTTCATGTCAATCAATTTCTCCTTTTATTAAGAGGGCACCGACCGTCCAGTGGCGCCCTCATCACTGTTATTGTGTTTTCTATTAAAGGAAAGTATTTTATTAAAATTGAAGCCGTATAAGTTGTTAAGCAACTTAATACACAACGTATATGCTATGTAATATAGCTTTGCAAAGTATAACCATCATCTAATCAATTTAACAGAAAAGAGCGGCCACTATTTTCTATTAAATTGATTAGATGATGGTTATACTTTGCAAAGCTATATTACATAGCATATACGTTGTGTATTAAGTTGCTTAACAACTTATACGGCTTCAATTTTAATAAAATACTTTCCTTTAATAGAAAACACAATAACAGTGATGAGGGCGCCACTGGACGGTCGGCGCCCTCTTAAAAGTCGATTATTTATTAGTTTATTACCGAAAATAGAAGGGAGACGATAAGCGTGATGTATTGAAGTAGCATGTCTGATACGCGAGCCTATGTGCTGTACAGATTATATTGTCAGAGTGATATGGCTGGTACCTACCTACGTAAGATCGGTTATCGAATTCATTGATCGACTACTTCCTGGCGCCTATCGTCAACCTCGCCTATAAATGTTACTCAGGCTGGGTTTTATAAAGACTAAATGTTAAATAAAATTTTACTAAATCAGTACAATTTTTGAAATTTGTGACCCATAGATCTAACAAATGTTTAGTCTCTCTGTATCTTCTTTGGTCCGCTAGGCCTAATGTCGGATAAAGATCTGTCAGACTAAATTTTATAACGAATTTTATTAAAACCGTACAAATTTTGATACCTATTTGTAACCGAAATTTGATCAAACGGATCTTTATAATACAAAACGTTACTGCACTTTTTTAGGGTTCCGTACCCAAAGGGTAAAAACGTGACCCTATTACTAAGGCTCCGTTGTCCGTCTGTCCGTCTGTCACCAGGCTGTATCTCATGAACCGTGATAGTTAGACAGTTGAAATTTTCACAGATGATGTATTTCTGTTGCCGCTATAACAACAAATACTAAAAAAACAGAATAAAATAAATATTTAAGAGGGCTCCCATACAACAAACGTGATTTTTTTGCCGTTTTTCTAGATAATGGTACGGGACCCTTCGTGCGCGAGTCCGACTCGCACATGGCCGGTTTTTTAATTTTGTCTAAGGATATCATTTACAATTTGTTTTGTAATACCCGCATACGATACGAACTTACTGATTTTAGCACATCTCGATTAGACTTCGTTAAAGGGCAGGTTAAAATTCTTCATATAATATAAATACATGGTAGGTTACCTGATTCTGCGTTGGCAACGAGTGTCTAAAATTGGTTATTGAATGCCCGCTGGTTAACCATGGCCTTACTGCTTACCGAATATTATAACGGCTCGCGAAATGTTTAACCCCAAACAACAAATTCCTGTATCTCTGATATACAAGCGGACTTGCAAACCGTTTTTACGACTACCAGTTTGTCTTTTTTTAGCAATTCTGCTCGATGAATTTCACTGAGTTTCATGCTTTATTTGCTGTTACTTGAGCAAACCTTTCGAGCTCTACGTAGATGTAAGCAAAATCTATACGTAGAAAGCAAAGTCAAACACGCCACGTAAGGTTTCTATTTATATGCCTGAAATAGTGTACCCGATTAGCATATGGCTAGTCGATACGTAGTGTCAACAAGAGGTATGTGCATCATGTGTACACAATCGTGTTTGATCTTTTAAATTTAGTTGATCCTCCGCACACATGTTTTAACAGGGTGCTGCGGCGATAGCAATAAATTATGTCTCCGCGCCTTAACAAGTAATTAATGGTTTATATCAGGGACAGATATTTATATCAATATATTTTTAAAATTAAATACGAATTACTCACGTCGAAACCGGGAAAGTTACTGAGATGAAGACGATTATCAACAAAAAAAAACCGACACCAACCCTTTGAAAAATAAGAAATCATGACTCTCCTTCGTTAGTTAATTAAATAGGAATAAATATATCGTAAATTAAGTGATAAAGTAAATACCTTGAAATGGTCGTCGTATTAGGGATGATAAACGTTTTATTTACTTGTCAAAAAACTCGAGGAGTTCCTGTGATGCCTCATGGATCCCATCAGACTCCAACTTTGACCTTAACGGGACCAATTTGGAGGTATACTCTACCTGTCGGCAATGGTGCTGGCAAGTTTTGTATATTTACAATTGGCTAGATGTTTTTTTTTTGATAGATATTGTTTTGAAGGATTGCCAATAAAGTGTTCGTGCAGAAGACGTGGTTTCCTTTGATAGGAGCTAGCGTGGACACTATTAAAAAAAGAATTGTCCAAATTGGTTCACAAATGTCGGAGTCCTGATGTAACAAACATTAAAAAACATACGCGACGAATTGAGACCCTTATTTTGAAGCCGGTTATAAATAACTTTTATATTCGCTTATTTCCGTCGAGGGGAAACTCTTCAACAACCGAGTTTTCCGGGTCATTCGTCACGTCCTCGATAGTTATCTGTCATAGATGACCGCTTGAAGTGTTTTATTTTGGTATGCAGCTATAATTGAAGTCGTATTTCTTACAATTATTTAATGTAACTAGTTAACGACGATAATACTTTCGTACTTAGTTTGAATTTTTCCAATTTAAATCCTACAGGCGGCCATTGACCCTTAACCCTTTTGGCCCAGATATTCAGCATAATGTTTGTTTTATTTGGATAAGGGAGCCAGCGGCTGAGTCACAAACAGAAGTGAAATAAAGTGAAACCTTGTTTTCTCTTTTAACGATTGCATGACCGTTCACCGTTAACAACCCATGAGGGATTAAGCGTTAAACATGGAACGCTGTTAGCGGAATTAATCCACCCAAATTACTCTATATTGTGCAGCTTGTTATCTCTACTTTAAATTTTAAACAAAATATTGCATTTTACTGTCGTAACTAGCGACACAACCTACTTCTCATTACAATACGTTTATTTACTAGTGGCTCCGTGAGCTGTAGACCTCGCGGCAAACTTAACTTTGCCGTTGGAAAACTGTTATCCCCATACATCGATATAGGTCGGGTCAGTTTACCAAAACCGCAAATAAAAATTTCGAAAAGTTGTATCGACAGAAAAATTCTATATATTTATCGAACCTGCTCACAAAATTTCACGAGAATCGGTTGAGAACTGCGACCTGTAGACGAGAACAAATGGACAGACGCCGGACAGCCGACGGACATCCGCTGGACATACGAAAGCATTTTTGCCCAAGCTGAAACGGAGACGCTTCGCTCGCTCGGTCGATAACTTGAGACTATAACACTTTGGATAAAGCGAATACTTGAAACGTTTATATTAGCTAGACCTATTCAATAAAGTCAAGGGTTTTATGATAATCATAACAACTGGCGACGGCTACTAGGCAGTTGATTGCTGACATCGCATGCCCATTACTGTAGCGCCTTGCTGTTACGCTATTTTACGTACATGTCTCTCGTATACACGTGAGCCAATACTTCAGTTAACTACGTGTCAATTGAAAGTCAATTGTGTCAATCACGACTCCAGTTTCGTGCGAATGTGTTGTTAGATATCATAAAGGTCGTTGCAGTTATAAATTGGAGGTCTTTGTAATCGTTAGTATTTCTCTTAACGAGTTTGTTAGACTATTGCCAATCTGTCGCTCTTAATGAAACATTGTGCACGATTTTTAAAGAATTCCTTAATATCCTTCTTTACGTCACTTACCTACATTAAATATATGCATACATAGCATCACGCCCGAAATCCCTAATGGGGTGGGCAGAGCCACAAGACTACTTGTGGCCACGTTCGATTAATTAGTCCTAAGATGGTATGATGAACCGTATGGTGACAGGTGATCAGCCCGCCGCCCATACAGATAGTCCACCATGTTGGAGAGGACCCGTCCCTTAGTCGACTTTTACGACATGCCAGGATGATAAGCATCTGCACGCATTCTATGCTATTTCTTCACTCCCAGTGCAGCAGAGGAGCTATTAAATATATGGTATTTATATTTGGGACAGGGATACCTGAAATAAATGGTTTTATTATTATTCTCTTTATTTTTCTTAAATCTTAGACTAGGTTATAATAATATTTAAATAAAAAGTAGTACAATATCACTATAAAAATAGAAACACTATAAAAACCAAACATAGGGCGCCGCCGGTAGCGGGGCAGGGCTCAAGCTACCGGCGGTTAGGGCCGCAGAAGGAGGAACCTCCTGACGATGCGCGCCGTGTCCAGGAGTACGTACCGCCGGAGTTATGATTATGAAGCTTTTCTAATACGGACATCTGGCTGGCTGTCCACCAGAAACTCCTAGGAAAATGCTCGGTGAGAAAGGAAAAATCCATCAATAGCAATTATGTGATGTTCTTAGATAACAAAATAAACCGATCTTATCTGTGGATTTTGCTGGCACGCTGATCATGTTCCGCCTACGTCTAAGGTGGTCAGTCAGACCTCAGAGTTAGACTGCCAGTCACTCTTATGACAATTAGCCTAATGGACACAGAATGACCGTCACGGTATGGCTTACCGATATGCATTCTTGGATTGGCCGATGAAATCTAAATATAACTCTTTATTTGAGATTAAGATATATGTTTGTTTACCACGTTTAAATAAAGTATGTCAAGTGTGTTGTTCAAAACAGGTAGACTGTAAACTTGAAAGTATCTTGTTATATATGACAAAATATTAAACATATATGACGCCATATTAAACATGAGTCATAAAAACACAATCGCTATCTCACGGCGAACTTTTTTTGAATATTTCCCAGTCTATACGACGATATTTAAAAATATATACATTGCAACAAACATTCCTTTTTCTTTCGCGAAATAAATGAAATGTCAAGTAACAATTTTTGACTGTAACTATTTAATGGATTAATATATTTTTTGATACGTTTGAAAAAATATTTTAGTTATTTACTCATATAAAAACAAATAGTGTCACCGCAGTCTAGATTTTTTAAACCGGCTTTACTCCACTACGTTACGTATCGAACCGGTTACATTACATAATATAAATAAATCTGAATCAGCTGCTCTTTAAAAAATCATAAAGGCAAAAGTCTACCAAGAGCGTAACGGCCACACCTAACTATAATGAGGTTCAGGAGTCGTTCGAGGCACTATTGTCATTATTTGTACTTGTTTATGTTACCTACGAAATGTATTATTTTCAGGCGCCGTATGCAACAGCTGAAAATATGGCAGCAGCGCGAGAAAGAGTGGTTGCGGTCGCGAGCCAAGCGCGAAAAAAGCACCAAACGGAACATATACTTCAGCGACAGCGTTATGTTACTGGAGGCTGCCGCTAGGAACGACATTGATGAAGGTATAAAACGGTTTGCACTCAATTTCCGCCAGGAACGACCCGACATGCTGTCAACTCATAACTCACGAGAGTCTGTTAGAAGCCCGACGCCGAAGGAGAGGGCTTTTAATGACTCGAGTTCGTGCCCCTACTGTCCGTGACACACACATTTGCGAGGAAATGAAATAAAAATTAGACAAAAAAAACACATTGTTCACCGTAAATTACCATCAGGAGGGTAGAATAAATTGCAGTCTTTATGTTGCATCGGTTGCGCGCTAGTTGTATAAGAAAACAATCACCGCTGGAGCCGGCGTCGCGTGCACCTCGCCGGACCTGGCGCACGCCCCGCCGTCAGCGGGAGTTATAAACTATACTAAATCCATAACTCCCATGTTTATAACTCCCGCTAACGGCGGGGCGCATAGAGCAGCTACATCGGCTATAGGTGCTCTATATGCCTGCGTATAATAACACCCTTTCCGAGCAAGTGTGATTAAAAAATATTTACGTTTCTTCCAATGGAGTTATTGCTTAGTCCATGATATGATAACGTAATATGGCCTTGATTATGACTACCACCGATTACATAGATAAGGTCAATAATAAAACCAACTATAAAACGGTACAAGGAATAGATTTACGGAAGCTCTGGAACAGGGATTTGTGGAAAAGTGTCCCGTTTTCGGGGAAAGCTTGGAAACGGTTTCTTTATCAACATTAACTAACTCAAATGTTGAAATTTTTTGGAAGTTACATTACATTGTACATTGACCACGACATTCATAGTTTTACTTTTGCGGTTTTCCAAAACTTTTATAATCCGCCTGACGCAATTTTACCGTTTGTCAACTCATGACATTATAATAGCAATATATTCGAAGATAAAAAGTATAAGATAAGTATAAAAAATGTAGTGATCATGATTACGGGGTAGAATTACAACATGATTAGTGATAATTAAATAAAATCAAGTAAACCTACTACAATGTTTACTTTTTCAAGACGAACAAATTGTGAATGATTGTAAGCAACGCAGTCAGCGGCCCTAACGTGCAAGACACAAAAATAAGTCAAACCCGTTTATCTCTATGACTATCTCTTTCGTCGGCACTAGTGTGAGAGACGCACTTAGAGATAAGACGGTTTAACTTATCCTTGTTTCTTGCCACTTATGCTTGTTAGGGCCGCTGAAAGTGCTGAAAGCTCTTTTTTATATCAATTGACTGACAAATGAGCTGACGGCCCACCTGATGGAAAGTGGTCACCGCCGCCCATGCCAATGCGTTGCCAGTCTAGGGAGGATGGGGAATGGGGATGGGATAGGGATGAGGGAAAAGGCCTCCGGATCTCGCCACTCACCGTACGAAACGCATTAGCAAGCTATTACTTTACGCCGATATTCTGTGAGAGTGTGGTACTACCCCGGTCGAGCCGGCCCATTCGAACAGTAATCATCTAGTGAGGATTACTGTTTGGCTCTACCACTACAAAAACTCATATATTCTTAGTTTTGTACGTCACGGTTATGAGATGACTTCGTTTGAAAATACGAGTACAATGCTTCTTTACAAAGTAAGTGAGCTCTGTTTTATTATGGAAATTGTAGTTGGGAACTATGGTAATTTTACGTAACAAATAATAATCTTATTTTACTATCGCCGGATAGCTGCCGCTTATTTCTAGGTTTCTTCGTTTCACGCTTAGCAATTCTTGTAATTTTGTTTGTATGTGTCTTAGCAATGTTACTCGAATCGAACGGATAAAGACACATACACCGTCTAAGAATAAGACCGGCGCCACACTTGGTGTGACCCTGCCTCCGAAGCTAGCGTCCTGGGTTCGATCCCCGGTAAGGGCAAATATTTATGTGATAAGCACGTATGTTTGTTCCTGAGTCTTGGATGTTTCCTAATGTATTTAAGTATTTATTCCTCTATATAAGTATGTATATCGTCGTCTAGTAGCCGTAACACAAGCCTTTAGAGCTTACTTTGGGACTAGATCGATCAGCACGTCTAGCACGACCTGTCCACGAGTCCTTTGTCGCTCAGTGCATCCCTTACATATTTGACTAATTTGACAGAGACGCCCTGCGCGACAAACCAATCGCGGGCGTGTCGTGCTAGCCCCCCTGTGTAAAGATTGTCTCCTGATTTATTTATTAATTTTATTTATACATTATATATATTCTAGTGCGGCGCCTTCTCTCTCGCGGGGTCACTCCAGACGCTACGAACGAGGACGGCCTTACAGCCCTACACCAATGCTGCATAGACAACAACGAGGCCATGATGCGGCTACTCCTCGACAACGGGGCGAACGTGAACGCGGAGGACAGCGAGAAATGGACGCCGCTCCACGCAGCAGCCACCTGCGGAAACCTCAACCTAGTGCGGATACTGATCCAGCGCGGCGCCAATCTGCTAGCCGTCAACGGCGACGGCAACATGCCTTACGATATATGCGAGGAAGAGAGGACGCTGGACGCGATCGAGAGTGAAATGGCGGCGCGTGGTGTGACCCAGAGGCTGATAGATGAGACGCGCGCCGCGACGGAGATGAAGATGCTGATGGATGTCGCGGAGCTTGCGAAGGAGGGGGTGGATCTGGACGAGCCGAGGGATGCGCAAGGTGCAACACTGGTAAGATATTATTAACGGGTGATCCAACACATGTTTTAATTTCTTTTGGTCTCCTGGGGTCATATTATGAGCTCTCAATTCCATGCAGTTCCCGCTGTTAACTGAACTGCCTGGAAAATTCGTATAATGAGCGCTCTTAAGAGTCCAGCTTAATCGCACTCATAATAAGATTTTTCCAGGCAGTTCAGTTTACGGCGGAAACTGCTTGGAATTAAGTGCTCAAGGTTTGATGAAACAATATTGTGTTCAGGCTATTACGATTTATCAAAATTTGACTTGATGCTAATGGGGAACATGCATGAAAATCAAATTTAGGTTTAAATAATATATTATGAAAGTAAATGTAAACTAAAGCATATTACAGAAAAAGTTGATCATTTTGACTATGTATTCATTTTTATTGATCAAGGGTCAAAATTAGTGAAAAATGTATATTGAATTTTTGTAGTTCTGATTTTAGTTTTTTGGACATCCTCATCAAATGTATGTCATGTTTTATTTCTAAGATGTTTGTCTAAAACAGTTTTTTCGGAAATAATTGCTGATTTCGTTTAAACGCCACACATTTTGTACAGTCTAACGACAGCTGTGACGTCATAGCTGTTGTCCATTTTGTATGGTGTTTTTGCGAGTGGTATGAACAATGACTTTTCAAAGGTTCATAACTCATAAAATAAACAACATAATAATGTTTTGCGTACACACATCGGATTCTATTAGTCAGTACTACCAATACAAGATGAAGAAAAAAAAACATTCCTGTTCCCTATTGTGACCAAAATCTTGAATTAAAACAGTGGACTGATGGTAGTTGAAACGCTTCAGTTTACGCTATCTTAAATGAATGGCCTCGTAGTGTTATTTAAAAAAAGAACCAATTTGCTGTTAATATAAGCATAAGCTCGTATCGCACTTTTTATATGTTACGTGTATGTATTAGCTGTTAGCCATTGTTGATAAATTAAATAAAATACATTACCTATTTAATTTATAAGCGCTGACTAACAGCTAATCTTTCGTTTTATGCTAAACAGGAAAACCAAAGGTTATCTATCTTTCATCTCAAAATCATGTAGTATGATATTAAACTAGAGGGGCCTCTTGTGATGGTTCATTTGACATTATTTCGCTAAATAAGTAACACACGCTTATAAAAAAAATAACGATTGATTGAACTGAAAATAATAAGTATTAATCTGATAGTTCATATGGACAATAAATATTCTGTAAATTTTACAAACCAATATACAAACAAAATACATATTTACCGCGCAAGATACCGGTTGGTATAGATTTGTGATGCATCATGTGCATCCAGCGGCCCTAACATGAATGACACAAAGATAAATTTAACCCGTTTATCTCTAAGACTGTCTCTTTCGTCGGCACTAGTGTGAGAGAGACGCACTTAGAGATAAGACGGTGTACCTTATCTTTGTGTCATTCATGTTAGGGTCGCGATAAAGGGGTTTTGTACGAAAAATTCACAAACATTAGTCATACGCAGAGTTAGAACTGCTCCTAGCTCCTGCTTAGGACTGTTCCTGCTACATCGGGGTTAATCGTTTTAGGACCTGATTTTCTGGTTCGAACTGTAGGGTCAAGGCGGCAACAGTGGGTCACTTTTTTTTCGAGCGATGTCACGTGAATTGGACGAGTGTTGGAAAGATGCAAAAGGATTAGTATTATAGTGTAACTAATATATATTGAATATTTTAATCGATTTAGTACAACAGGGTAATATTTTAGAAAATAAACAGTATTTAACAAAAAAACTTATTTGAGCCAGTGTGTACTGGGGGTGGCATACAGTGAATCGGCCTTCAGTTCACAGTGAATCAGGCAAGTTCACAGTGAATCATCTATAATTATAACCCAAATAATAATGCAATTTTCGGCTTTTTATCAGTCTTTATTTATTGAATTAACCAAATAATAAATGTAACATTAAATAAAAATAATATTTTGTCTTAAAATTAATAATCAAATAACTAAAATTTAAAAACATTAGACTCTTTTCTCTCGCTCATATCATTTTTTTTTTAAAGCGTTTTTCATGTCGTCAACTTTGTGTTTACCTATTTTACGGGGCCTTGCTGGACGAGCTATCCTGAAAGGGAACATTAACGAAAATTATTACATCTTGTAAAGTTTTCTAAACTAATGTCTGAGCAATTATTAACAGTAGGTACCTACAGTACACAGTCACCACAGTGTATCATGGACCACTGTGTACTCAAGCGATTTGAGCCACTGTGTACAAAACCGCCATTTTGGATATAACTTATACCACGCATGATAGTTTTGCTTAAATCGAAGTGCAGTATACGTCTAAATGACCTCAATTAAGTTTATTTCTCAGCAAAATTATTAATCCATTGGTAAAATAAAATGTTCGTGAAAAAATAGAAAGTACACCTTACCTTAAAATTCACTATTTCCTTCGTCAAAACAAAAAAACATTAATTACACGGGTTCGTTACATAGCTGAAGCAAGCGGACTGGTTGTAAACTGTTTCTATCGGGAGACCTTCCGAAGAGTGAGAAAGGAAGAAAGCTATCTATAATATTTTTGACACAACGACTAGTGCGCCACTGTTGTCGCTATAGCCACAGTTGCCGCCTTCACCCTACTCACATATGAGACGTGAATTAGCCGTGGATAAAAACGTGTCATTTAAATTTTTCGCTTTTGATTTGTGTATCTCTCCAGTTGTGTACTGTTGCAGCTGCACATCGCATCGGCGAACGGGTACCTGAAGGTGGTGGAGTTCCTGCTCGAGCACCGCGCCGCCACCGACGTGGTGGACCACGACACGTGGCAGCCCGTGCACGCGGCCGCCTGCTGGGGACACGTGCGTACCAATATACAGCTGTCAACTCCCCTGTGGACTGACTAAGTTCTTGGATAAGAACTCTGTTCGGGAACGTCCAAGCGATATTTTTGCGCTGCTTGCTATTCCCACTCTTACGCATTACGCATCGTGTGGAAGAGTGGGATGAGGACCTTGCTAGCGCGTCGCTGCTATATCGTTTGGACGTTCCCGAATAGTAGGTAGCCAGTTAAAAGTAGGTAGTTAACATACGATGTGAACATAATAACTTTTTTTTTGGAGTAAAAACAGGCAAAACTGATTATGTTATTTAATACTATTTTTATTTAATGGTTAGCTTTTGTTATCAACTTTTAACTTTAATAACTAATTACCGCCGGTGCGTACCCGAAACAAAATAAACTTTTCATCACACTTGCTCGGAAAGGGTGTTATTATACGCAGGGGTATAGAGCATCTAAAGCCGATTTAACTCCTCTATGGGCCCCGCCGTCAGCGGGAGTTATAAACCATAAAAAATCCATAACTCCCTAAGGAGTTATGAATGTTGTATGGTTTCGAACTCCCACGGGCAGTTATGTATGCGCCAGGCCGGCGGGGGCGCGCGGGTGCCGCAGCCGGTGGAGCCGCCCCGCGCTGATCGCGACATACAGTTTGTTCTACCCACCTGATGGTAATTCACGGTGTACAATGGGAATAACATAAATATACGTATATTTTTTTGTCTAATTTTTATTTCATTTCCTTGCAAATGTGATGAAAAACATTGTGTATCACGGGCAGTAACCCCTTACTCGCAAGACTCTCGTTAGTTATCCCTTTCTTACGGCCCTAGATGCACAATGTACTATTATTATGTATTTAATCGTTAAATTAGTAATTCTTAGTTCTTATGCATAATGGAATCAATTGTTCATTCTGTATTCATTTGCGTATTTGTTACAGCTAGAGGTGCTCGAAATGTTAGTGCAATATGGAGCTGATCTCAATGTAAGGAACAAACACGATGAAACTCCAGCAGGTAACTTATTTATAATTTATGTATACAAAGTTTTCTTTATAACAACACTCAGGCCAGGTTTTATAAAAGTCCGTCTGACCAAATGTCACAAATTTTTAGAAGAAAATAATTATAATTGGTCTTTTAAGATCAAAATTTGATCGAACGGATCTTTAAGGCCGGGGCAAATCAAACGCGGTTGCGGCGTGTTAACGCGCAGCATATGTGTGCTGCACGCACACACACGCACATACGGCGTTGCATAGAGGACAGCGCCACCCCACCCTCACATTCACCTTAGCACTTGCATTAAGCACCCGCACATTATTATATATGTACCCATACATGTAATAGTTCATTAAAACTATATTTTCAAACAATTTGGACTTCTACATTACTTCAAAACCTTCACCGTTCGTCATACAAGCGCTCCTGTTCTTCATTATGATCCTACGACCGGACTTGGATGCTGTATAGAACCTGCCAAGAACAAAGGAAACACGCAAGTTGGACGGACCGTTATGTGAATGGTTCGAGAAGAGAAGTTCGAAATCAACGTTACATACGCTTCGCCCTTTTATCATTGAAAAGAAGAATCACTGGCTTCGATGGGAATTAATCTACGTGAAAAACCATACAGACCTATATCGTGAGCCCGTTCCAATTATTTAAGTGTGCATGAAACATGTCCCTAGTCAAATCTTAATTAATTTCGCACTTTAAACGCGAATTTGTCTTCTGTACTAGGTATATACCTACCTATATTGCTTAAATTAATTTAAGTATTAAACGAGTCCCTATTATATCGTGATTAATTTCGCACTTTAAACGCGAATTAATCATCATTATAGAATATAATTTACAGTCGTTGTAGTTGTTCGTACAATAAACGCGACAACTCAAATCCTTAAGTAAAATTATAAAATAAAATAGTTACTTTGCTATTTCAAGGTACCTTCAAGTACGACTTTATAATTCCGAGTCGTACTTAACTTCCAAAAGTTATTCATATTAATCTTCAACTTGTTGTTTGCGATCCATCAATCTGTTCAAGTGACCTATTTATTAAGTGCTAACATAGCGTATTGTGCATATTACAGCTGATTGCATTGTTTTGCGACCGGCCGTGGCCTTGAATCGCTCCTCGCCCGGCAACCGGCTTATCTATCGCTTGCTTCCGTGTCTACGCGCTCGGCTCACCTTACTGCACTTTCATTGCGCTTCGTTAATAATTTAAGTATTGCATTTTATTTCTTAATTAAAAATCGTCATATAATTATTATCTGGTTTTACGCAAGTAATTAATATATAACTATTGAGAAAATGGATCTTAAAACTTTAATCAAACAACGAGCATCTCATAAAACTAAAATAACTCTGTTCGAAAAATATTTAGAAACTATTAGTAGTTGTCCGAAAATAAGTAGTCTGCAAATTAGCGAACTTAACATTCGATTATCAAAAATTGAAGAAATCTATTCAGATTATGACAACCTACAAACTGAAATAGAACAAATTTCTGAACTTCCAGAGGATCAGTACCAGGATCGAGAGAGCTTTGAGATCAGGTATTTCGGTGTGGTGGCGCTCGCTCGGGAGTTGCTGGCGCGGAACGAGTACCCTGCGCGCGCGGTATCGGAATCCAGGTCGGTCTCGGGCTCATGCGTGCACCCAGGTAGGCCTAACCTTAAGCTTCCCACCATACACTTACCTACATTTTCGGGTCAATATCAGAACTGGCTGGAATTTCACGATACTTTTACCTCACTTATTCACTCGGACGAGTCCATACCTAAAATAAACAAGTTCCATTACTTGCGCGCGGCGTTGAAGGATAGTGCTGCTTTGATTGTGCGATCGCTTGACTTTTCATCTGAAAATTATGACATTGCATGGGGTCTGCTCTGCGAGAGATTTAATAATAAAAGACTCCTCGTCAACAATCACTTACAATCTATTTTTAACATCGAAACTTTACTTAAAGAATCTTCGCAAGCGTTGCGCAACATCATCGACACTGTCAACAGAAACCTGCGCGCTCTAAAGACACTCAATTTACCCACTGAACACTGGGATATTCTTATTATATACATAATATCAAACAAATTAGATTCAACAACTACTCGTGAATGGGAAACTCACCGTAATACATTAAAGGAGTTACCCACACTTGAAATATTCTTAAATTTCATAAAAAACCGTTCGGATCTCTTAGAGACCATGGAAGAAATTCACACTAAACGCAGGCATAGTGACGTTACACATAACCGACACAAGTCTTTAGTAGTCAGCTCACAATCTTATTCTCCTCTTACAGATAAACAGTTTGTTTGTCCATTGTGTAAAAATAATCATGCTATTTATCGTTGTATGAAGTTTAGAGCTTATTCATTAGATATCAAGATGCAAAAGGCTAAATCATTAAAATTATGCCTAAACTGCTTGCGTCAAGGACACAACGCAAATGCATGCAGAATTGGACCATGTCGATTATGCAATAAATTGCTGAATAGCTTACTTCATACTCACGAGGTCTCTGCTGACACAGCTCCATCTGCGTCGCACAGCAGCGTTGCACTTTGCGCAGTGCCGCCCTTACCGTTGGAGTTGCCGTCGCAGGCGCCATCTGAAACAAAAACTACTTACGATAATATTTCACAGCATAGTGTTGTTTTATCAGCTGTTCACAGTAACTGCGTGCTTTTGTCCACAGCATTAATACAAATACAAGATAAAATGGGTCAAAAGCACACAGTTCGCGCTTTATTGGATAATGGAAGCACTTCAAGCTTTATTACAGAAAAATTACACGCAAAACTTAACTTACCTTCCGCTTCGACCTCGTCATTAGTCGAAGGGTTGAATGCCCAAACTTCTCACTTAACCAAGCAATGCGGTGTTACTTTATCGTCGCTCATAGATTCATACGAAATAAGTACAAAATGCTTTGTTGTGCCACGCATTACGCAACCGTTACCTACAGTACGCATTAAATGTACACTACTTAATATTCCACCTAACATAACACTAGCAGATCCTACCTTTAATGTACCGTCTGAGGTAGATATGCTTCTCGGAGCGGATATTTTCTGGAGCGTGCTAGGTTCTCACAATATCTCGTTAGGTAAAAATATGCCCACCTTAAGTAAAACTAAATTTGGCTGGTTAATTTCCGGTCTTGTTCAGACAAACGCTTACCCAAATACAGTCCACTGCAACCACGCTATCATTACCCAAGATAATCAACTTCATGAGCAATTAGAGCAATTTTTTGAACACGAACATATTCCTGATCATAAGCAAATATCATTGGAAGAACAACAATGTGAACAACACTTTATAGACACCACGATTCGTGATACTGACGGAAGGTTCATTGTTAATATTCCATTAAAGGAGTCTCCTTCTAAACTGGGTGACTCATACGAGCGAGCTCTGGCTAGATTTGTATCGTTAGAGCGTAGATTTAGCAAAGACCCATTATTTAAAAAATAATATTGTGAATTTATTCAGGAATATATTACCTTAGGGCACATGGTACCAAACACAAGTCCAGTGATGATATTGAACCGAAAAGGTAGAGGTAGTAGGTTAATTAAATCCTACCTGTGTATCTTTGTTTGTATGGCCATTAAAGCTGTACACATAGAGCTTGTGACCGATCTGAGCAGCGACACTTTTTTGCCGCATTACATAGATTCATTTCCCTCAGGGGAAAGCCCGCCCACATCTCAGATAACGGACGATGTTTCGTAGGCGCGTGCAATGAATTATCAAACTTTCTTAAACAAAACTCATGTACGATTAGTGAACAAGCTTCAAAAATATCAATAAACTTTAATTTTTCTCCCGCATACAGTCCTCATTTTAATGGTTTGGCTGAGAGTGCAGTAAAGTCAGTAAAGCATCATTTGAAGCGGCCAGTAGTTTCTGCCAATTTAACTTACGAAGAACTTAATACGGTCCTCACACAGATTGAGGCCATCCTAAACTCGAGACCTCTTACCCCCCTATCTTCTGATCCTTTGGATCTCGCAGCCCTTACTCCATCGCACTTTCTAATTGGACGGTCAGTAGCGATACTACCATCGCATCAGGTCGAAGAAGTAGTTGCTCCGCACACACTCTCACGATACATAAGGACGCAGCAAGTTAAAACCCACTTCTGGAACAGATTTCACAAGGAGTACATTTCAGAACTTCAAAGGCGACAGAAATGGAACAAAGATGGAGGACAACTGCATTTGGGCGAAATGGTGCTCGTGAAAGACGACCGACTGCCGCCCAACCAATGGCTGCTGGGGCGTGTGACGCGCCTCTTCCCCGGCTCCGACGGCGAGGCCCGCGTTGCTGACATATTCACCACGTCAGGAACTCTACGACGTGCCTATAATCGGTTATGCCCGCTGCCAGTGGAAGACCAGAACACCATTCCTGGGGGGCCAGCATGTTAACGCGCAGCATATGTGTGCTGCACGCACACACACGCACATACGGCGTTGCATAGAGGACAGCGCCACCCCACCCTCACATTCACCTTAGCACTTGCATTAAGCACCCGCACATTATTATATATGTACCCATACATGTAATAGTTCATTAAAACTATATTTTCAAACAATTTGGACTTCTACATTACTTCAAAACCTTCACCGTTCGTCATACAAGCGCTCCTGTTCTTCACGGCGCGTTTGCGGCGCGAACGCGGGTCCGCGCCGTTGTCGAACGGGGCGGGCGAATATACCATGCCACACCGCGGCGGCGCGGGACCGCCGCGGTCCCGCGGCTACTTTGGTGTGGCATGGTAAATTCGCTCGCGCTGTTCGACAACGGCGCGGACCCGCGTTCGCGCCGCAAACGCGCCGCAACCGCGTTTGGTGTGCCCGGGCCTTAAATAACGGTTTGAAAAAATATTTGAATTAATGGTTTACACGAAAATCTACAAATTTTTCCCAATACGTTCAAAGTTACATGGTTAAATTGAAATAGTACGCGAACGTGTCGCTGTCGCCGGCAACGACGGCTCGCACGTCTGTCCCTGCTGACTCCGTATTCACCATTGAAATACTACGTTACACTAGAATAGATATCTAAAACAAATGACAGCGAGCACTTGATGACGGAGCGGGCATGCGCGCCGCGTCCGGCGGTGATCGTTTTCTTATAGGAGTTTGTGTCATTTGGCCTCAACAGGCTTTACAAAAATCATGTTGAGGCGTCCACTCTAGTATACACAGTTACTCAAAGGTATTTTCTTCCAACTACGCGTTAACTTCATCATTATGGCCTTAAATACTCAGCAGAAAGCAGCTTTTTTTTGCTCTAGAGCAATAAAGTTGCATACAAAATTCAATATGGCGTTGTTTTGTATTTTTAATTTTTATTTAGTTGTCAAAAGGTTCACACCACTAGCCACTCAATCCGCCTAATCACAGTCCGACGGGACTGCTGACCACTTTTCTGTGGACTTGCTGTTAGCAAAAGAGTCCACATGTCGGTGGGTATATCGAAGTGTGATTGCCCCGTCTAAAATAATATGCTTAAAGTACTGGCTGATAAGATAGTATAGGTTATTAAAAGATTTTTAAAAAATGGCTTAATATGAAAATAAATTGACCAGTACAAGTTTTCTGTGAATATTTTCGGATGTTGAACTTTAGCTTCTGAATCACTGGACCGATTTTAATAAATACAGTATCTTAACATTCAGGGATAACGTGCGAGTGTCATAGGCTATATAAAAATTCTAAGGTCGCGTCATACCAGGTGCAAAAATGCTTTTTACGTCGCTAGTCGGGTTTAACTATACCTTTACTTTTTACCAACTTTTTGCAGTAGTTGAAAGAAAAGCAGATTATGCACCTCGCATCAAGTGATGTATTATTGCGCTCGTGTTTTTAGAGCCCTCGCTTGCGTTCGGGCTCCAAACTAACACTCGGCGCAATAACGAATCACTTTCTGCTTGGTGCAACAATGTACTATTACTTTATAAGATGTCTCTCCCTGCAGACATCTGCGAGGAGGGCGAGCTACGCGCGCGCGTGGCGCGGCTGGCGGCCGAGCAGGAGGAGCACCGGCGCCGCGCGCACGCGCCCGAGCGCCGCGCCGGCGCGCGCCGCTCCTCCTCCACCGCCAGCAGCAGCCGGTCAGTGGCCTCTGTCGTGCCGAGTGCCGCACGGGCTGTGCCATCGCTTGACGTTTATCTATCTATTTATTAATCATCCCGTCATTTAATATTATCACCAATACAACAAAAGAATACCGTGACTTACTTATAGACAAGGCACAGCCTAAACGGGACATAGGCCCCAAAACTGGGGGGATTTGCCGTAGTCGCCACGCTTGGCAAGCGGGTTGGCGACCGCCTCGGTCGTACTCGCAGGACGCTGCTGCCCGTCCTTCGGTTGGTCCCTCTGTCGCCTTTTACGACACCCACGGGAGGAGATGAGGTGATGCTATTCTTAGCCGGCACCACACGAACAGCCAGCACCACACGGACTACCCTAGAGGCGCACTAAGGAGGAACTTTTCGAAATTAAAAGTAAAACTAAAGGGGTGAAAAGCGATAATAAAGTTTTTATGAAAAATACCACAGTCGAAGCTGTAGCGGTTCCACTAGTTAGATACATTTCTGCATGCCTTTTCGGTGTAACTACACTGAGTGTCTATAATATACTATTTCTATGTAAATAGACCGCTTGACTAGATCCTCGTCTGCGTCATTATAGGGGCGCGTGACGATTGCACGGAAGAGGCCTAAGGCTGTAATCTTTCCTACAGTAACCAAGCGCACAGAGCACTCAATGTTTAAACTCCCCATGCATTCACAATGGTACCCAAAACGCCCGTGAAGTTCGCTGGATTTAATAAAAAGAAACTTGCGGTGATTTTTCAGGGAATGCTCATTAGCAAAAAAACTGTGAACTAATATAAAAAATGCGCGTCAAGGGTAGATTCAAACTATTCTCTTTCCGCAGGGTCCGGTCGGTTCGGCGGACGTCGTTGCGCGAAAAGCAAATGGCAGCTAAAGCGGACGCGAGAGGCGAAGCAAGGCTTCGCGAGACTTTCGACTCGGTTGTCGACGATGATATGAAGGTAAGAGTAATGTAAAATACTGGCATTAGAACTGGCACCTATGTTTAAGTTCAATATATTATGTCACTGAAATGCGCGCTTCCTGTAAAGGGATAATAACTTCTTCAACGTTCCGTTGTCTCTCACACGTCAAGCATTTCTTAGAAGTAACACGATTTTCAGCCTTACGTCAAACTCATGAAGAGCTCGTTCATACTGACAGATATATCCGTCGTTGGCAGTGAACCAGTGGTGCGAATATATCCGTTATTGGCGTTGAAAAGGTTAAATAAAATGATAGGTAGTCTTCACTTCAACCCGGGGACGTCCACGCTCGCTGGCATATTCGATGGTTACCGCTGTTTGTTATGAAATATCTCAGTTTCTAATAGAGCTACGAAGTTGAGATTTCTCGGGTCAGGGGCACTAAGCATTATTTAAGGTACTGCTTTTGGGATAAATGCCATTTCGTCGCTTATCTAACAACACCGCTCATGTCAATGCGGTTTCTACATTTGAATGTCATTGGATAGAGCTACTCATTGCGCGTCGATATACCTACCAATCACATTCTAGACGTTTCGTCCAATAAAGGCCGGGGCAAATCAAACGCGGTTGCGGCGCGTTTGCGGCGCGAACGCGGGTCCGCGCCGTTGTCGAACCACGCCGCAACCACGTTTGGTGTGCCCGGGCCTTTAGAGACCAGAATTCAAAAAAATAGTGACAGCGCGCAAGTCGTTTGGCCTTCCAACTCCGCTCAAGTCGTTGTTCGGCCATACTATGATAATTTTATAGTGTGTATTTATTGATTTTCGTGAGTTTTGCAACTAAACTTGTGTAAAAAAAAGTTATATGTATTATCAAAGATAAAAGGTATGCTAATGAAGTTATTATAAGAAATAATGATTTGCGTATAACAATTAACCAAATATCGAATTAGTCTATTGCCATTTACTTAGGCGGTGTTTACTATTGCTTTTTTTTTTTTATTACGCGTTGTTACAAAGGTAATGTTTTTCGCTCTCCTGTAAAGTTGGTCATAATGACTTGAGCGGTGTTGTTAGATAAGCGATGAGTTTTGGGATCAGCACCATTTTGGAGATCCAGACTGTATAAGCCAGCTTGACGTTAAGTTTAGTTGACAGTTGGATTGCAGTTCGACTGAATACTCATGTGTCAAGTATGAGAGTCGCTTCTATTATGCTAGTTACATTTCGTATTTTTATGTAAGACAACCGTAGTTGATAAAAATTTTGTCGTTTAGAAGCGATATGTAAAAAGGTGACGTAGATCACGTAGAACGAAGTATATCTTTTATCTTAAATAATTAAGGTTTAGTTTAAAAAAATGCATAATCGGTAATTTCTTGATATTGAAAGTAACGCCATCTACCGGTGAATTTGGGTGATGATACCCTATCTCGGTGGTTATAAACTGATGGAGTAAAGAGAGCAAGCAGAACGGTACGATAAAACGCAACCATGCAATACGATATAATGTTATAACTATCGCCAGATGGCTTTAGTGGGATATGAGGTACTTATATCTCCGCAGCTCCGGTGTTGAATGTAGTGTCTAGATAAATGTGACATCTGAACTATACTATGTTACGATCGGATAAAAAATAAAGGTGACAAAAACAAAACGTTAGATTGTGTCAAGTATCGATTTATAGATATCGATCCTATATTGTTTATTTACTCGTATTATTTACACTGATCGAGATTATACTCGACAAAAACCCGCGTGTCATAGGTCCCGCTTTCAATGAGAAGTTACCCGGCGACCTAAAAAACGAGTTTACGCACATTATATTTGGTCGTTGACTGAAAGAACTTTTATTGACGCGAATTATAATACAAAATTAGTTTTCACTGTATTCTTAAACAGAATACAGTGAAAACTAATTTTTTTATTATAATTTGATTGTTATTATTTTATTTTGACTTAAAGCGAATTCATCCTTACTCAATGATATTAAAAAACCAAAGATGCGTCTTACAAGCTCGAAATGTAAACCCAGAAAGTAACCCAATTGGGTTGCTTTCAATTAGTCATGCGCGGACTTTTGGCCGAGTAACACATGTCGTGCTCTATTGACAATGTTCTCAAAAAAGCCATTCTTGAGCCAAATGTCGGTTCATAATACTACAAAAATATTAAAAGGAAGAACTGATGCTTTATTTCATTTGTAGGTACATTCAACGTAAATAGAAGTACTAAAATGCATTAATTTTGTTCATACATGATCGCCATATTCTAAATTAATGTGTAATATCCGCACGGCAAATGTCACCTAAAGCTGCACTGGCCGAAAAGAAACGAAAAAAGAAGAAAATTATCGAAGACACGTTTTTAAAACGCGTTGAGTATGGATATAACCTGTCTTTCTATAATATGTCATTGTCCTTACTTGTCTTGTTTGACAAACAAGTTTATAACCTCCAAATGTACCTGTTTTAGGTGAAACCGCTATTTTATCCTAAGTAAAGCAATCCTAGGTGAAAAATTGGCAAAGACATGTCCAAAAAAATTATCTCCGGTTGCTTAATTTACGAAGAATAGCTGTTTTAGCCAAAAAAGGTGCATTTTTAGGTTACAAATTTGTTTACCAAATAAGACAAGTAAGGATGAATTCACTTTACTTACTGACATTGTGTTTTTTACGTTCTATTTAATTGTATTTTTTTTGACATCTCTTTTCCTTTGTTATTGATTGAATTTGTGACATTTTGATTATAGCTAGAGTTATTTCTAGACGCTATTTTTATATTACTTTATTTCAACTGACGATCTTTTTATGAATTCGTTATTTTTAACATGTAACTTTTGTAATTAGTATGAAAAAAACTGCAAAGTAATTTAAAAAAACCGGGCCAGTGCTTGTCGATCCATGCACTATGTAGGATTCCGTACTCCGTAGGCATGTCTGCGTCTGGCTCTCAAACAACCAACGCAATTTTTTTGAGGAATGTTAGGACGTGTGTCGGTTCGGTAGGTATATAATCGTTTTACGAAAGGTATTAACAAGTTAGTCGTCGCCTATAATTAGTGTTCCAAAACACTTGTTCTAGCCTTTTAGCTTTTTTCTTCTCGTATTTTAATTAGGTTGCTAGCTAATAAAATAAGTAATGAATAATATTAAAATACCTAAGTCAAGAAAATATACATCGGCTTTACATCACGTTGCAATTTCTTTTTTTACTTTGTGTGTTCTATGCCATCTGCTATAATAAATAGACTAAATTTCATTTTTTTTTAACTTTAATATTCTTTGAAAAAAAAGGCTGTGACATACGTGCGGACAGACGGACATGGGAGCGTTCAAGTATTACGTAACGAATTTGGGGAGGGGGGGGGGGTCTTGTAAAACGTTACCATGCATTCCAGAGGCGGGAGGGGGGTTTGAACTAACATTTTTTTTAACCCTTCAGAACGATCGCGTTCTCTCACTCATTTTTGGAATGATCTCTTGAAATTTTACTAGCGGGAAGGGGGTTACAGAAAAACGTTACGGCGCGTTACATGGGGGGGGGGGGGGGGGGTGTCAAAAAACTCCAAATATTGCGTTACGTAATACTTGAACGCTCCCCGTGGCGAAACTATAAGGGTTTTAGTTTGACTACGGAACCCTAAAAACTATGGAGGAGACATATGACCGTGTCGCACCGCTCGGCCCACGTCCTCTCTGTATAAACCGGGCCTTAGGTCTGCTCGACTAATAAGCAAAGCGTTCCGTACCCAGCAGCATTAGCGGCATACCCGCACCGTCAATCAGCGCGGTAAACATTCCACGCAACATCGAGCGCACGTTATTAAAATTATCATAATTGACATTCATCTCGTGGCGGCCGCCAATCTAAATACGTCATGACGACATAAGGAAATTATTCAGCTTTCGACTTTCGCGCGAGTAATTGAAAAAATACGGCCGCCCATGTGAAAAAACGGCGCTCACCGCGAAAGGGAAATGTGTACTGTCGCGCACAGTGTGCGGAAAGTGCCTGGGATTGGACATTTTCTGTTCTGCCCGCCAATGGATACGCCTTATTCCTAATGCATGAGTAAACTGCCGCGTGCCAATTCTCTCTAGTTTAGGAGAAAAACATTACCTAAGTTTGCAATGTTTATGCAGTTGTAAAAACTAACAATAACAATTTCTCGCTAAATATTGACCTGCTGGGACTGCAGCACACTTTTTGCATAGATATGATAGAATGATAATCTACAGCAGTGGTTAAATTAATGATTCATGAGAACATATAGTTTTAGTTTCTGCAACCGCAAAAAAATTGTTAATGTTTTTCTCCTAAACTGGACCGAATAGGCTGGTTTCCTAAAAAATACTAATGAGTCCGTCATTTACATTATAAAAAAATATTGAACAAAAAATGACGAAAATATAGTGCGTTGAAGTTCCGCGTGACGTCACGACTTTGTACACTTTTTAGGGTTCCACAGGGGCCACATTTAGGGGGTAAATTAGAAAATTCAAAAAAAAAAGTAATGCAACCTATATCGTGTGACATATCAAATGAAAGGGCATTATTGAGAGGATCTTAAATATATATATATATATTTGAATTTTAAATAAAATAGTTTGGAAGTTATTTAGGAACATAGGCGAAAATTGACCACCCCCCCCCTTTATTTCTGAAACTACTTGGGCTAAATTTTGAAAATAATACAGAAAATAGTTCTTTCCTATAGATTACAGGAAAACCTATAAGAAGTATATGGTATTTAAAGTAACCTAGTAAATTTCAGATAATCATGTACGGAACGGAACCCTCTCCACGCGAGTTTAACTCGCACTTGTCCGGTGTTTCCCATTAAGTGACGTCATTAGCCCCCACTCCCGAACTTTGATGCACATTATCTTTGTCAATTTTGATTGATTTGATAAAGCAAAAAATACGTGTTCAATATTTTTTGATAATCTAACTGGCGGACTAATTCGATTTTTTTTTTTTACCATGGAAACATCCCTATTAGCACGCGGCAGTTTAGGTACTCATGCATTAGGAATACCAAGGCCTGTCCATTCAAAGTCAAAGTCAAACTCTCTTTATTCAATTAAGGCTTTTACAAAGTCTTATGAAGGTCAAGGAATGAATCTACCACCAGTTCGGAAAAAAATCCTCTAGTGAGAAGAGCCGGCAAGAAACTCTGGTTGGTGGGCTGAACAGAAAATCCCCGAACCCAGATACTTTTTGCACACTGTGTCGCGACACGCTCCGTCATATCCATGTGTGCCTTTGGTTCTCACCTGCATACTTGGCTTGTTAATTATTCCACATTATACGTAAAAATACTGGCGTTCCGCATTCTGAACGACGATTGAACTACAAAAATAAATGTAAACCTTTCGTTCTATTACTGTTGTTTATGTATGTTAAATTTGAATTATGTAGTTTTTGTTATTGCCTAAAACTGTTAAGGTTTAGTTAAGTCAGCGAGGCGTGTTGTGTTAATTAATTTGTTATTTGAACAATATACGCCCGGACGCGTTATGCGGTTATCATCCTTATTTATCTGTACATTGAGCAAATCCGTTGCGCGGGTGAGTAAATTTAACTAGAGGTTGTAATTGAAGCTATAATTAAATCTAGGCCATAATTATTGACCGTTCTCAACATTTTACATATTATTCTTTAGTACCTATTTTTTTTTTGTTGGTAAATCGTGTTTTTTGGAAATTATATTTAGATACAAATTGTATGCGTTGATAAAGGGCTCCCATAGTTATTCTCACAAAAGAAGGAACTTGAAAAAAAAAGGGAAAAACAATCATCTGGACTTGAACTGGGGTCTTCTGGTTTTAGAACCGCCCAATTTCCCACTTGAGCTATTATAACCTTGTAGACGGTCGCGAAATTTACCTTCGTATTCTAATGGTAATAATATTGTAGCAGTTATTCATTGCCTGAAAACACGGATAAAAAGACATTTTCTAAAAATGAAACCTAGCTAGATCGATTTGACGCCCCCGAAACCTCCTGCATACTATTTTTCATAAAAACGTTGGAACCGTTCCCGAGATTCAGATCTCAGAATCAGATTTAGAGCAGATCTAGTTGTCTTGGAGTAAAAGCCAACCCTATTGTAAATTGACCTAAATACCTGTTCAAAACGTATTTTTTGTGCCTTTACTTGCTGTATACGTGTACTTAGCGGATGTGTTGAGACCCATAAAACTAAATTAGATCGGCTCACGCTAGCCATCTTCAACGTATGTTTTTGCCTTATACAAATGCTTTGGGCAGCTGTGCGTTACAATCCACTAATTAGTTCGGACTAGAGGCAACGATGCACTTGCTGGAGATTTATACCAGATTTAATGAATAACCATGTTATTTATTGATACGACATTTTGAAGCTATGTCGTATGTTCACTTACTCCGTGTTAAACAAACTTAATTATTGATAGTTACTTAGTCGTCGGATAATTTTCTTTCAGTAGCAATTTAATTTCTCTGATATCTTCTGATATGAGAAATTTAAAGTGTAACACCATTTTTTCCATCCATTACTTAAAGCAGGGGCGGATATAGCCGAACCATGGTGCAACTCGCACGCAACGTTCGATTGGATCTAGGCATTGCATTTTCTAGGCTTTATTACAGGCGATTAGCTCATTGTAAATGTCGAAATATAGAAACTAGTAGTCGACTATTGAGTCGCAGTCACTGTACCGTGCATTTGCACTGTAAAATGGTTGTTTGCTAATTTTATTGAAAAGCCCTAAGTTCTAAGTTGGTCCGTAAACCTTTTCGGCCTTGTGAGCATGATATCGACTGCTGCACGAATCGAATCGTGTTCAGAGGGAATTAGAAGTTTAGCCTGGTCCTATGCCCTAAAATTTATAATTTGTAGGAAGGTTTTAGCAAAGGTATAGCCGGGTGGTCTGACAAGCGGCCTTCGTGCAGAGTTGAGGGTTCTAACTAGCCCTCTGTGATCTTCGGATCTCTGTGCGGGATTGAATTTTATATTTTATCACGAGCATTTCGATGATGGAATACATCGTGAGGCAACCTGCATACATTTGTGAAGTAATTAAATAATTAGGTAAAGATGTGTGTGGTCCCCAATCCGCAATGGGCTCGCGCGGGAACTACTGCCCAGTCACCACTATGAGAGGAGGCCTGTGCCCAGTGGGACGTATATAAGCTGATGATTGTGATGAGGGTTCGACCACAATTATTAAAAAATCTCATTTCATACCGACAAGCATAAAATCTTTATTAACACATTTGTATCACGTATCAGTAAGCTTTATTATACGCTTCATTTGCCATGTGAGATCTAAAGATCACAATCATATCATAAATGGTGCATGCAATTGGCTTAGACGATTACCTGGTTTAAAACAAGTCATATGGAGAAGAATTTCGATATCTTGACGAGTGTGAAGTGGCTTCAAATATGAAAAACAAGTCTGATAGTCTATGGAAGCATAGATTTTTTGCTTCTATTACGAGTTACCAAAAACATGGTATTTGAGTAAGACATGAAATCAGTTTTAATAGACATTTATTTCACTCAATTAATAGGGTCAAGAAGCAAAATTACTTTGTTTTGATTATCATATAAATCTATACCTTAATGAGGTTAATTACGGCATAAAAGCAGTATGGATTCATATTCATTACATGCCGGCTTATTACCGAAGCTCTCAGTTTCGAAATGGCATAAACATTGTAGCAGAAACTCCGTACGTACCATGTCGCAAGTAGAATAAAGGTTTGGGATAGTATGTCAAATTTCAAGAACTTATATTGAGATCGCCAAACAAAACAATAGTAGTTTATGCCACGGTTGCATAATGATAGGCCTTAAAACACTAGTGCGGTTTTCATGAAACGAGCCGATAGGCGAGTTTCATAATAAGATCGCACGTGTGTTTTAAGGCCAAATTATGCAGAGTTGCATACATAACTTTATCTACACACATATTATAAATCCTCCATGATGGGTTCAGAAACAATATTTTCTGGCAACAAGTTATTTGTTGCAATCGTGGCTGCATATTTCCGATATCCGGCGCATTTTCACATCACACACACTCCGAGAAGACTACTTACTATTCATATTTTCAACTAAAATGTAAATTACAAACAACTTTTTCTGTTCAATTCAAAAACAATTCTACTTTCGTTCAGCAAAACACCAACAGGGCGTCAATTCGATCCTCCGTCAAGACCATTTTTTTTTAAATCATAGACAATCGAATGAAGTCTCTATTCTCATGTCACTCGAGATCAAATGTCGTTCGGTTTATATTAAAAAAACATACTGAATTGATGTTTCGTATCAATAACTGTTTAATATCTATGGATACTAGAATAGAGACCCACTTGAGTTTTGACAGCTGTTCCAAATTTAATCTCATTTCTTTACTAAAACGATAAAGAAATAACATTGCAGCACTGGTTTTTCCTGATTGGTTGTCAAAATGGTGGTCATTTCCTATGGTTTTTATTTAAACAATGGAGGTTTTATGATATGGGTGTAGATAAAAGAATTTACAATATAATTGCATTTAATTTAATATGATTACCATTGAAGTTTGCAATACGTTTTAATTTTCAAATGATTGGTTTTAATGTTTAGCACCAAACTTTTTGTTTTTATTTTGGTTTGGGCCAACGATTAGAGTGGTTTCCGCCATTTGTACTTGTATTATGCAATAATTTAAATAAATAAATAAAGCACAAGATAAAGTATAAGATTATAAACCGGCAGATTACGTTATGTTACGTTGCGCTATTGTCTCTGCGGCCCTAAAATGCAAGACACAAAGATAAGTTATACCCGTTTATCTCTATGAGTATCTCTTTCGTCGGCACTAGTGTGAGAGAGACGCACTTAGAGATAAGACGGTTTAACTTATTCTTGTGTCTTGCATGTTAGGTCCGCTGTTTGCAAAGTGTTGCTCTGATTGGTCGAGTTTGTGTTATCGGCTTTATCAAAAATGTATCGTATTTGCAAGTTCCCTAATAGTTTCCTAAAAAAAAGGTGTTTATAGGTTGTTTTACGAATGGCGTTTAAGGCAATCCGATCAATAAAGTCATTTAAGGTTAAATGTGGAAAACTGGAAAACTCGTTTGCATCGTGTATTGCTCATGACCACGCTATTGACAGGATCTAAAGAACCGTTTTCATTATAGTTTATTACATGCTTGTTACGCCATCACATAACCAACAAGAAGTGCATAAAGAAGTCATTAGTAACAGAACTTGATGACTGACACTTATTTAGGTATTATATCCCAGCGTTTGTTTGTCGTGCAGTCACGAACATCGTGTTTGTTCTCTATTTGGTTCTTCGCCGGAGTGATCTATTTGTGTTAGTCATTTACACTCCCTTCATAATTGCGTTGCAACATTCATTAACAATCTCTACGAACAATACATAATCAGGTCAAAACCGCCTATACTTAGTGTCTATTAGGCATACAATTTGCAAGGAGCCGTTGCATCTTCGGCCTGTCCTTGAGAAATTGAAAACGTTAAGTCACACTCTGTCTCAGAATCACTGCAAGCAGTACCGATAAAGAGCACGCATCAGCATCTAATAAATCACGAGTGCAACAACAGATTAGTCTAAGATCCGAATTAGAGACGATTTGCACCCTTCTGTTTAATGAATGAACGTGATTTTATATTAAACTAGCGGACCCGACAGACCTTGTCCTGTATGATATTTCAATACCGACTGCAGCGCCATCTGTCGGGCTGATTTGTGAATCTAAACCATCCAGGGCGCCACCCAAACGCATACAAAAAAAAAAACATTCAAATTGGTCCAGCCGTTTAAGAGGAGTTCAGTGACATACACACGTACAGTAGAATTATATATATAAAGATTTAGTATGTTAATGGCTAAAAAATTCCTGGCCAAACTATGATGTACTTATTAAAAATTGAAAATTTACTTTTTATTAAACCATATTAAACATTGCACTCATGGGAATAAATTAAATACCAACCGAAAGTAAGAAAGCCTATATAAATAAAATAAAATATATAATAATAAATAAATAATTTACTGCATATTGTACTTATTTGTGTTTATTTTTGTACTTGAGAAAACAAATTATATTTTGGCCAGGATTTCTTTACCCATTTTATATAAAATCATTTTCGTCTATTAGACAGATGGGTGCAAATCGTCTCTAATCCGGATCCTCTACTAAATGCAATTTTTTGTTTATGTGTAAAATTTATAATAGTGAGTGGCATCTCGTTACGGTGGTGGTTTGATCGACGACGCGACTCACTAAGTTTTCCTGCGATTTCCCTCGGCGCGCTCAGTCCGCGCTGACCGCGCGCGCACGCACATTCCTCTCCCCGATAATGCATTTTGATATACAAAAGTTACCCTTCGCACTTCAATTCTTCCTTTATGGTGACCGCATAAAGTGTTAGCGATTTGTTTTCGCAAAGGATTATTTGACGCGCAGTTCCGTGGCTCGCCTTATGAATTTCGTCGAGTGCCGACAATGTCTTTGGATATAATGTTTTTGACTAATGACAATTTGCGGCGGGTGCGCAAGGAGCCACAGGTTTTGGGGCTTCGTTATCGGGTATGTTTTGTACCGTCAATGTTTTTTTTTTTCAACATTTGTCTATCACGTCATGATTTCGGACATCCAATTAGATAACGGCAAGTCAACAGTTTTGTGTTATTTTCATTGGAATTTTGCTGAGATTGTTTTGGAGCTGGAAAATAAATATTATTTGACATTAAGTACTATTTTATATTCCGCTAATAATAGATCTGAAATCAAATTGTATCGTAACTAATAAATTAATTGGCGGAACGGAACGTAAAACTGTTACTCTCAGTTAGTTAAGTTTCTAATTGCTAACGATATTTACAATACCTTGATCATATCCAACGCACGGGCGACTTAATTAGCCTTATAGTCCAGTCATTATAGACATTCGAAATCGAAAATTTGATAATAATTCCAAAAGTTTTCAAACTTCGGTCAAGTGAATGGTACATTGGGACGACAATAAATCTCATTTTGCAACCTTGTCCGCAGTCCGGAACATTGTTAAAATTGCAATTAAATTATTTTTTGCTGTATGGTCGTGAAAAAAATTCCAAAAGTTCTGCAAACTTGGGGAAGTTTTCGATATAATATTTCATATCACGTATAAAATTTGCAACCAATCTAAGTGTACGGAACATTTTTTGTTATTGAAAATTAATGTTTTTTTTTATTAAACTGAATGAAAACGTTCCAAAAGTTCTGCAAACTTGACACATATATCGGAAAAATATACCGAACGGTTGTATAAATTTGCAACCTTTTTCGTTGACCGGAACATGTTTATTTATAATTCTTTTTAATTCGTGGTCATTTTTCCGAGTAAAGTGGTCTCGGAATAATTACAAAAGTTTTGAAACTTGGTTGCAAACTTTGAAAACATCTATTCTGATGCATTTACAAATTTGCAACCTCATACGCGATCCGGAACTTTTGAAATTTTCTAGAAGGTGAAAAAATAAAAAAATTACATTTTTGCAAATTGCATAAAGTTCCGGATCGCGTATGAGGTTGCAAATTTGTAAATACATCAGAATAGATGTTTTCGAAGTTTGCAACCAAGTTTCAAAACTTTTGTAATTATTCCGAGACCACCTTACTCGAAAAAATGACCACGAATTAAAAAGAATTATAAATAAACATGTTCCGGTCAACGTAAAAGGTTGCAAATTTATACAATCGTTCGGTATATTTTTCCGATATATCTGTCAAATTTGCAGAACTTCTGGAACTTTTTCCTTCAGTTTAATAAAGAAAAACATTAATTTTTAATAACAAAAAATGTTCCGTACACTTAAATTGGTTGCAAATTTGACACGTGATGTAAAATAATATATTTAACACCACTCCAACTTTGCAGAACTTTTGGAATTTTGGTCTCAAGAACTGAGCAAATTATCATTTATTGCATTTTTAACAATGTTCCGGACCGCAGAGCAGGTTGCAAAATTTTATAGTTTGTTTTAATACCACTCCCGACCTTACATCAAAATTTGAAAACTTTTGGAATTATAATGAATTAATTGTCTTGACTGACTGGACTATTACTTCACAAGTAATCGCTTTAAATTTGAAACCATCAAATGTTTTGCAAGCAATTATTTTGATACTTTCTTGATAACAAAAAACCTAAAGTGAATGCATCACTTTTCATTTATAAACGTAAAGAACCAATGTAATCGTTTCAATATTATTTTTGAGCTTTCGTGTCTAAAGTGATCGATATCTTTAATATTATGATAAACTAGAAACCACGTCCGGGTCGAATTCGTTTATTTATATTCACCGGAAACTATGCCTTTTTCCGAGATAAAAAGTAGCCTATGTTTCGCCAACTATCACTGCTACACTAATCACATCTATCTATTACTCCATCTTGACGTATAGAGAAATAAACCATCACACTTTATTTAAGATACATAAATAGGCACAAAAACGAAGAAAACAGAAATTGCTCAGGGGAAAAAGTTGCAGAACTTTTGAAAAATGCACAACGATATTATTAAACCTACTCGCTATAAATATCAGTTGATTAGCAGCTAATTGTCGGTGATAGTTCAAAACTGCGTATGAGCAGTTTGTAAAAACCGCGTAAATTCGAAAAGTAGCAAAATCAAGATTTCTCGCCTATAGGTTCTACACGCTGCACCGATTTGATTTTGCTTATCACTGATTATTAATAAATAATGCACTTACGCGGTTTTTGCAAACTGCTCATACGCGGTTTTGAACTATCACCGACGTAATATTGTTCTTTAGGTTTTTAGAACATTTTTACAGAAGAATATTTTAATAATTATATCAAGATCATGGTTTATTCCTTACAGGGTTTATCAAACGGTGTAGAAAATAACCAGAACTCTGCAAATATACCTCCCGGCGATCTCAGCCACAATCGTCTCTCCACCGGATCCAGCGTATCCAACCAAAGCTTTGAATCGGGCAACGTCGATTACGCGCTCCCGAAACACCAATACGTGCAACACAGAAGCGAGAGCGAGATACACGATAAAACCTACACACCACCCAAAATATCGAACCCCCTGTTCGGCGTGAACGCGGCGTCACATTACGCGCCGCAGCCGGTCCTAAAGGAAGAAGAAGTGAGGCACTTCGACAAACCCAGCTTGCCGAACGGCATCCGCAAAGCGCCCGAAGGCCAAGACCACGAGGTGCTTAAAAACGAGGACGCGATTGACGGTAGGAAAGACTTAGTAGTGAGCCCGAACCAAATCGCTCTCACTGAGGGTGGCACCGCGACCTACACCACAGACAATAATGGTAAAATCAATGTTCATGTCACCGTCATGATTAACGCAGGTAATTATATGCATCCTTACGAACATCTCCAATTGACTCGTAACAACCACTACATATTTATATATAGCACCGGTTTTAACAATTATATAAAAAAAGTGTTTATCTAACAGTTTTTGCACAGTGATGGTTTTATAAATACATGTAATTGGAAGGGGGCTGCGGGGTTGCCCTGGATCTCGAGGATGCATATCTAAGGCAAGCGTCTCGTTGTAGTTGCATGCTGTGCCCTTTCAGTGTCTTTTCTCCCGTGACTTTTGTCCTATGGTTGTAGTAGACGAGACGTAGAAGATCAACCTTCACCCATCAGATAACTTCATGAGACATTATTTATCAAATATAATTTATCAACAAACATGCCTATGATAACTTGCCTATCGATACGTTTTCATAGCTATTTTAAAACTAAAATTAATTCAATTAAAAATAGCTATGAAAACTTTTCGATAGGCAAGTTATCATAGGCATGTTTGTTAATAAATTATATTTGATAAAAAATATGTCTCATCAGGTTATCTGATGGGTGAAGGTCGGTCTTCCACGTCTTGTATTTACTTTAGTAAATGTATTAGTATTTTGTCTGTAGTGCATGCAATTATTTATGTGTTCTTTTATCTATTTATCGTACACTCCTGTCTTATGTTTGCACAATTTTGTCGCAAAAAGTGTATATCTAGGTACTTTATTATGAAATATTATTTGCAGTAACTTAATTAGCAGTAAATTATGCTAGTTATAGTTTGAACTAACAAGCAATGAAGTTTTCGCAACAGATTTTAATCAGAACATGCCTATTATAACATTGTTTTAAAGCTAGCAACCCTGATACAATACGCATATAACAATCCCTGATCAGCGTTTCGGTTCTTTCAGGCACCCTAGCAGATTTGAAGAAGCAGCGGTCACAGATAAGAACGAACGGAAGTCCGGTCGAGAACAGCTTAGCATCGACAAACAACCATAGTATAACCTCTCTGCCCGAGGGCGTGGCGAGTCAGGAGGCGATGCCAGTGCAGCTGAACCCTCTAACGCTGTCGCCGAGCTCGGGGACCGTTCCGCGGTTCTCGGGACACACCAGCGACGTCGTCGGCGACACCCGCTCGCGCAGGTGCTGTATCATAATGTAAACTTAGACTGAGCATAGTGGGTGCGAGCGAGGACTAAGTGAAAGTGGTGCTGGAAACTGATGAATCATTCCAATATATCAATCATTCTGTTTTTGTGTCTTTTGATGATGAAATTTACGAATTTATTATTGAGTTGGATGACGTCGGTTAAAACGTTGGTCGAGATACCACCGGACTTTAAAGTGTTGAAATTGTAAGGGGTTACTCTCGGGTACCTCGATCAGTCGTTAGGGGTCATCCATAAAATACGTCACACGCTAACACGGGGTCGACGAAGTGTGACAAGGGGTGGGAGGGGTCCTAAGTTTTGTGAGGTCATATTTCAAAATTTTATACATCTAAGTGCTAAAATGCTAAATTTGAACTATTAACGAAAAACAATTTCCAACGCTATCTGTATGGACATAAGGATTAAATTTTTTTGATGGCGAGTTCACAGTCGCTCTACCTACTAGTGTCACGCGCCGGTCGCGTTTTTTCAAATGTTTGATTTCATTTTGATTATATCAAAAACAAATTGAGATGGAAATTAAACTAATTTCGGAACTGCTGTTTTAATTTAATAATTTCTAGATGTAAAATTGGAAAATATGTGACGTCACACTAGGGAGTGACCAACTGTGACAAGGATGGGGTAGGGGTCAAAAATCACGAAAATAGTGTGACGTACTTTATGGATGACCCCTTAGTGGCCCAGGACATTCCATGAGAATGATGTAGTATCGTCCGGGATGATATTTTTTGCCGATGGAATTGCCATTACAGCTCCCGTAGCGAACGCTTGCCAATGTGCTGAGGACATTGTGATAGTTGCACGAGCTCAACAGTAATAGTACTTATAGGTAAGATGATGGTTGCTAATATTCTAGTTAGAACAGATTCCTATACGTAAGTGAAGTTATTTTTTGTATCCGATGATCGTATTTTTGAACGTCGTCTTCGCCTTATCACTTTCCTATAACATTCCGTTATTTAATTAGTTTAATATAAATATTTGAACTTATTTTATTAATAGTAAATAAAAGTATTGTGATTGGAAGATGAGTACTTAAAAGGAATATATTATTTAAATTATTGTACTATATTTTTAAGTGTATTATGTACAACGTAGCATCGTTAGCAAAAGTGATCAGTATTCTGAACTACACTTTATTTGCAATACAGTCGAGTGTCTTCTGTGGTCATAGAAAGGTTGACACCAGTATAAGTTATTATTCCCATCTTATACCTCAAAGTGTGTCTCTCATACCAGTATAGCAGAAAGAGATGTACTGAGAGTGAATATGGTGATGACTTACTCTCGTGTCAACCATGCTAAGGCCATGGGGCATTGACATTAAAACATAGCATAATATTTGAAACGAAACAGGATGCAAAATAATTAGAAATGACATAAGTAAATTAAATACAATATTTTTTTATATTATAAGACATTGATATTCATGCAGCTTGGCATTTATTTTAAAGTTATTCCTATTCAAAGGGATCAATATCTGTGAATTTGCATTTACTCACAAATTGTTATGTATACCCGCAAAAGTTTACACAAATACGGTACATACTTTTTTCACAAGAGGACCACTCCATGGCAATAAAACCATAGATCTAATACTCTATTGGCCGAATTCAGAAACGCTACTTAAGCATTTGATTAGATATTAAATAGTTAAATGTCCCTCAATTAGTTGTAAACTTATACAGAAGTCACTTTAATTAAAGATCAATTTCAGTGGCCTTACTGAATTCGGCCATATGAATGCAAACAAAAGTGAAACTTAATTACTACTTTATATGAACTTCTTTATGGTGACGTGCACGTCTAGCTTGACCTGCCCGCGAGTCATTTGTCGCTCTGTGCATCCCTTACATATTTGACTAGTTGGACAGAGAGGCACTGAGCGACAAACGACTCGCGGGCATGTCGTGCTAGCCCGCGTGGTATCATAAAACTCGTTGTCGATGGCCATATAAAATGACTATCGCAAACATGAATGTATGAAAGTACGCGTTAATATTGAATTTTTGCGCCAAAAGTAAAACAACTCATTTAAAAATAAAAAAATGCTGCTATCTTTGTACGCAAACTTTACGCATAACTCGTAAACCGGAATTGAATGCTAATAAACTATTATTTTTGTAGCCTTCTTACATTCCAAATTACTATTTAATTTAGCATTGAGTTTCGACTTACCGGACTATTGTTATGTTGATATTACGATAATTATAAACGGATGAGTGTATGAGCAACTTAATTATCATTTATATAACTTTACCAAAATATTAAAAACAATTGTTTCCCGTAATTTATTCAACTATTAGGTATGAACAGATGTATGCAGAATAATTCAAGTTGCACACACTCTTGCTACGTTTTAGAACCACTTTTATATGTTACATGGTTCAAGCAACAATAGACTAGGCTATCGCCATAAAAACTTAGACGCGTAACTTATTATTGTGGTTCAAATCCTATATTCAACATCGGTCTCATCTCAGTGATACAGAAACTGATCAATGAATATTGCTTTATTTTGTCACTTTCTTTTCAATGTAAATTCGCAACGTAAGATAAAGACAGAACAAGACGATAATCATATGTTATACGAAATCGCTTAGCCAATGCCAAGTAGAGGCCGTGCTATACGTTGAGTTTTGAAACAGCTGAGTGTTGACAGTGAGGGGGCCACAGCACTGCTGTTAGTTTAACATCCGTATGTTACGACAATGTCTGATCACAACCCCATAACTAGAATAAACACAAACCCCAGCTAATCTAGCGGCACTAAAACACATCCCCAACTTTGTCCGTAACATATGGATAGTAATTCGAGTGCCTTTTTCTTATTTGTAATTGAATAAATACTCAATCTGTGCCAATATATATTTTCCTTAGGCACAATCACGCTATAGTGAGTGAGTATAATTAAGTTGCCTTCAAAAATTTCCTTAGATTGTATGTAGATTCATTTTTACATCAAAACTATTTGGAATTTTTACAGCTTACTACTAATTTTCAGTGTGAAAGTTTATAGTTAGTATTCCGTAGCTTCCTATTTTTTGAAATCCATCCAGTGTTCAACATCTGTGGTATTCTTCTTAGATAATTAAAGCAGCTTGATAGGGGTCGTCCTCAAATTACGTAACGCAATTTGGTGAGGGGGGGGGGGGGGGGGGGTCTGGCCAAGCGTTACGGTCTTGATACGTTGGGGGAGGGGGGGTTCAAGGTTGGTGTTACGTCACGATTTTATAATATTGCACAATTAATGTAAACTCAAGAAATTATAAATTTATTATTAAGAAATGGAACCGAAATACGTTCATAGATGATTATACGTCGCCCAATGTAAAAAGAACGCCGAATTATCTGAATATTAGGCAAACACTTTTTACAAAGCACCTGTTACGTAACGGAATGAAGAGGGAGGGGGGGTCCCGTCTAAGCGTTACGGTCCTGTTAAATGGGGGGAGGAGGGGGTCAAAATTAGAATATTGCGTTACGTAATTTGTGGACGACCCCATATTCGATAATTTAGAGAGCTGTAGAAATATAAACTTCTGATGATGTATTTAAATAAATGATCACATGGGTTAGTTAGATCCCATCAAGTAGTAAATTCATTCGTCCATATCTTAGTCACTAGTGTAACCATTTTATGTAGATTTTAACTTCAGTGCTTGAAAAGTACTTAGAATTATTATTGTTATTAACACTTTCGTGTATCGTGTTAACTTGAATTACGAATTCTTATCATGCATGATAATATTTTGAAGTAAGAAAAATTCTGGGGCATGTTTTGGTGTAGGTGTAAATAATTATATGAATCCTAATATAATGGCTCCAAATTCTTGTCACTGTAGGATGAAGATTATCTAGTAATTTGTTGCTGTAAACAAATATATATTTATACATATTCACAGATATCAAAGCAATACATAATGGCCTTATAAAGATATACATATATGCACAATGTTCTGTTCGGTTGTTTTTTCTTCATAACAGTATTATTTATAATTGCATTTTACATGTTTAAATTTACACACAGCATGTTTGTGATTGTGATATTACTATCGTATTTTATGAAAACATTTAAAGTGAGACCTAGAGTCAGAAATAATTGAAACTTTACAATTATTTTTAATATAAAGTTTAAAATAATCTGTTTATAAGTAATTCAGTGAAATTGATTGTGATGCGCAGAGTTGAGAAGTGTCTGCCTGCTTTGAATTATGCATTTACTGTCTTTGGACAGCCGAACCTCTGGTAATGATTGTCAATAATCTGTGTTAATTTTCAAACCAATTTTAAATTTTCCATTTAACTTCTGTTTGCGATATTAGAGTAACACTGGGCGCACACTGAAATGTTTAGGTATTTATTATTTACTTTCAACCTAGTATTGATGAAGATCAAATTTTTATGTAAAGAATATTCATAATGATATCGTTGACATTATGTATCAATCATTGCCTCTTGTCGGTCTTGCCTTAGGGCCTGCAGCTCAATTACGCAGCACAGTTGGTATCGGTTTGGCTCAAAATGCAAACCAACTTAGTCATCATTCGATGTAAATAAGGGTACAATTGGTTTACTTTTCGCGACAGCGATATCAATTGGTGTTGCGTAATTGAGTAGCTGGCCACAACACCACAGTACGGCGTAGTGCCGTGAAAAATTCCGTTGCACATCACCTTTATAATAATAATAATATACTTTATTTCAGACCAGTGCAGTCCGTAATTGATAATTACATTACAATTTACAAATTCTCAATTACAAATTAATATTACAATAAAATTATAATTAAGTTCAAATCCAAATTCAATTGAATGATATTTAGGTACTTGAGTAAATTTAATTTAATTCAATTCAATATAATAATTAATTAAAGTTATATTACCGAACTTCATACAGGTCCGCTCTGGATTCCGTATGTATGGAGTTCCAGTGACACACAATTGAACAGTCTAGCCTGTCAATAATGGTATTAAGGAGGCTGCTAGGACGTTCGCGAACGCGCTGCATCAGAGAGTCAACTCTTTTGCGCAGTATCGCCTGGAAACTGTCAACGTTGGCTTCCACAAACATGTCTGACGCACTACAATAGCGCGGGTTATAGGTATAGGAATAAGGACGACGTGCAACGGAATTTTTCACGGCACGACGCCGCCGCCGTACCGTGGTTATGTAGCGGCGCGTCGTGGAAATGCACGGTGCGGCGCCGCGTCGTTTCACGTTCACGACGTCGTGGCGTGGTGTTGTGAGGCCCTTAGACGGCTGACAATGGGCCTAATTCTAAACGGTATCGCCTATATTTAACCTTTTGGACACCGTTGTCGACTATGCGTGACAGCGTATACAGGGTAAAAAAAGTCCTTCATTACCTTGACTTAAAGTTTAAATTCGTGTTACTTCTCAGACATGCTTGGCGGCCAAAAGGTTAAAAATCCCTAAATTTACAATAAGAAACGTCAAATTCGATTTAATATGTAAGCAGGCTGTCAAAATCGAGTTTCACGTTTCTTATTTCAGATTTAGTGACTTTGAAATTTAGCGAACACACTTTCGAATTAGCCCCATTGATTAGGTACTTTAATTATCCTTATACTCTTGCCAAGTGTCGGTAAGCACGGGGGACGCTGTATATTAAGTTAAAATGAGGATAACATAACAATTTTACACCTATTACGCAGTTATTCCCTCGCGCTGACGGCACGCAAAAAGTGTAAACTTATCTTCGTATTATGTTACAACCTTGGTATACTATTAGATTAAGATGTCAAAAAATGTAGTGATACTTCGAGTTTCATACCAATTTTATCTTTAAAATCCTATTCAGAACCTTGTATTTATAAATATTTTTTATAAAAGTTCTTTAGAAAATCATTTTTATTAGAAATTGAGTCACAACTGCTGTGTCAAATAAGTGTTCGTTTACATTATATACCTATTTATTACTACGTAGTGTTTGTTATTGAAGTAGTTTTCTTATTGCGGTTTTTTATTGTCTTCGACACAATAATACCTGGTTTTAATAAGACAAAATCTATTATAGCTCATTTTTAAAACCTTAGCAAAGATTTCCTACTATTTTTACCCAATTTGGGGCCCTTAGCATTAACAAAACATATCTATTAACATATTTATGGCATTTCGGTGTTGTCGTGTTGAAAACTCTTGCCCTCCAGTATCTTGCCCAGTTTGGACCACGTTACCTTGTATAAATGAATACTGTAGTTATTTTGATAATGATCTTCACCTATCTGCTGCTATACTGATAGCTTTTCCACGTAGTTCAACACTAAAACTGAGCTTATAGCTAAATGTATAAAAATAAGTCCCCAAAAGATTTTAATTAAGATTTTAAAATGTTGATTACTAATTATAATTAGGTTCGGTGTCAAAATTATTATACTTATACAAAATAATCTAGTTTATTTCATCTGTGCGCCTGACTAATGTAAAAAAATTAAAAATAAATTATATTTTAGTGATCCCACATCAAATTGGAAAAATTAAGATATCGACACGTACGATGCCTATACCGATTCATACGATGCTAATTGTTCTTTGTAAAGCAGTCGTTCTTTATCAATGATTAATATATTATTATGATTATGGTGTGTAGACCCACTGCTGTCTAAATATCGAAAAGTTTAATTTTGGTACAAATAGGTAACCTACTAATTCATCTACAACAAAAGAGTGCAACTTTAAAAATGCAAAGGAAATACGCAATTTAGATTTGCTACATTCTTAGATTAGTGAGAGCTGTTAGATATTTAGACATCAGTGTGGAAAATTCTACTTTTTGTTATAATGTAAAAATAAACCAATTGTTTAAATCAATATTATTTCTTTCTTTTGTTTCTCATCGTAAGTGTATGAAGGTACTGTCGAGCCGTGTAGCTCGACGGTATGCAGCGAGGACGGGGATTACTGAGGATCTTCAGTATTAAAACGCTCTCGTGGCTAACTTATTTTAATTACTATCACAGGTACAAGAGAGTAGCCACTTCGACGGCACGAATTGGAATGAGCATCTGGACAATCGCATCCGATGTTTTGATAATATTTGAATTAAAAAATATGAATAACAAGTACATCGCGAGTGATGCGCCTGTCCAGTTACAATAAAATACTAGAGCAAAAAGAGGTTGCTCTACAGTACCTATGTTTTAACAAGCTTATAAGTATACTTAGTTTGTTTGCACAAGTCAAAGCTGAAAAAATAGATCGCAGAAGGTCGTGTCCTTGAAAGAGTTGCAATGCCTAAGCATTTAACATAATGATAAGCATTGATAAGATCCAGCTATCTCAAAACAATGAAAGGCACATCAAGGCTATAAGTCAAAAAAATCCATAGAATCCGGAAGTTATATTGTTATGTAAATCTGATTATGAGAAGTGGTAAATATTGGGTCGTTTTCTGATGTATTTTACGCACCGCGTCACTAGCCGGCCGCGGCAGACGAGTCGGCCGTCACACGGGTTAAGGTTACGTCACTATAGTTTCTGCAACTTTGTATGTTACAAGCAAAAATAACCCTTTTCATCAACGGTATAAGAACTTTGACGCGTTACTTATGATTGCGGTTCTGATGCAGCGCGTGGCGCGTCAAGTGTGTCACGCATACATGCTGTGACAACGCGTGCTCGCGACGATTTCCAGCTTCGACACTGTTCGACACAGTCATCGTGATAAGTCGAAAAATTTCTCTTCCACTTTCAGATATCCAAGGAATAGGTGCTTTACTCAAATGCTATAAGAAATTTGACGACCCACAAAAAAATTGAAGTCCCATAAAGCTCACAGGACTCTAGGACTGAACGAATGAACGAGTTAAAATTGCTCAATCACCCTAAAGACTACACATATCGCTGATAATAACTAATTTTGATTTATCTATGTTTTACCGAGTTGGATCAGACACTGACACAAAACGCTGTGTCGTATCACATAGTATTTAGAGTGAACGTCGTCGTTAGCGCGACAGTGTTCGCCGGGCCGCCAAACTACGCAGACGCGCCTCGGCCACTCCACGGTTCAGCCGCGAGCCCACGACACGCATTTGATAACAAACGCACGCAACTTCAACATCTTCAGAAAAAACACTGCATTTAGAAGCTCAGAACAAATCTGGTGTATGCTGAGAGCTATAAGAAACTTGTGCACCATGAAACCGCCGGTGAACGTGAGTATCATCTTCCTGAAAAAAGTTTACGAAACGATCTTATTACATTCGTGTTTCATAAAATAATTCTGGAATTCCCATAAATATTTGAAGTTGGAAACCGGTCTGATGCAATAAGAATCAAAAGTCTTGCAGCTGGGATAAGTAATTGGCCCACCCGCACGTCCAAAAGAAGCAAGTCGGTCCACCAAGAGGTTTTTGCGAATTTAATCGCTGGCATTTAATGAGGTGGGGTTTGGTGGTTTTGGTAGATTTTAGAGTTCTGCAGCCTCGACTCTTTAACTACCTAAGTTTTGTTTAATTTCGGGATTGATCATTTTATAAAACTTCAACAATGTAAATATTCAATTTTCATATTTTTACCTACACGGAAAAAAATGATATTTTGATTCAAAAATATGGAAATGGAAATAAGTATTGTTTAAATGTAAAAATATATTTACTTTACCTGAGAATAATATCTTGAACCAAAAAAAAACAATTACTTACTTCGAAGAAGAATAAACCTACTCTTAGTTCAAGAAAATATATGTTCCGTTATATGGAAATCACGGATTGTCTTGACCAAGGCGATATTGACTAGATTCAAGTCAAGACATCATTTTTTTCCGTGTATTACTTTAAATGTTTCTCGGAAACGTCTCTAATGATTTGGATGACATTATGTAAGATAGATAATGTTTGTTTCCAAGGTTATCTCGATTGCCGTCATCCCTGAAAGTTCGTTCTTACAAGTTTTCAGTTAAGGACCTATAATAATTATTAAGCTACCCATGTAAGTCTGTGTCGTGCCCGTGAGAAAGATTCATGTTTTTATGACGCTATTATCTCAAAAACTTTAGTATCGCTTTGGACGATTTATGAAAAAGTAATATTCATTCTTATGGGATGCTTTTTTAGTATATAATACACATACGCATTTTTTTATGAACTAGGAAGAGGCATGGGTCGGAAACTCAAGAATTTATTACTTTATTAAGAGGAGTGTGACTGTGAACCAACGTCTTTTCATACAAAAGGCGATAACGATTTCCACCCCATAAATGTAAACCGATTTTGACCAATTTTCGATAGGTGGTCAGTAAGAACAAAATCTATGTCTAAAAACGTATAGGTAGACCTAATTTTGTTCTGACTCAAAAATTTGTCAAAATCGGTTAACATTTAATGGGTGGAAATTGTTGTCGCCTCTTGTATGAAAAGGTTGATTTATGCCGTTGGTTCAGAGTCCTCTTAAGAAATTCTTCAGGAATGTGTCGGTCTTTCTTGTAAATCCGGCTAAAAAGGCTGTAAGTTTTGGGAATCACATGGGACATTAAGTAGGTAATACTTAATACATAACTCCATGTTCAATATTTACCATTTAACATCTTTTTAACTCCGTAAAAACCTAACGCATGAAATAACTAAGGTTTATACGCGATTGAACTTATTTATCTTTTTAGAAGATTCTTTTAATTTCCTGAGATTATTATGTAGCTCGCTAGACAATATTTTCGTTGACAACCCATAAACTTGTAAAAATTTATTGCTGACGATCTCAAACTAAATTCTTGTACCTTGACATGCGCAATTTATAATGTGATTCTAAGTATTTTGAGAAATAAATAACCTAACCTAACCTATTGGTTTCTCGCTGTATCAAGGGCACTAAAAAGTTAAATGTCAAATGACAATCAAGTTAGCCATCCAGCCAATGTCCAATATAACGTGATGTGATGATTGAAGATTGTTTCTTCAACCGGTACAATGAGAATGTAGAGTACTGAACTTGTAGCTTTTTGTTAAAGAACAATGAACTCTCCCCTATTCATTATAGGCCTTTGACTTGTGTATAGTAAATTAGCTTGCCCGCGACTACGTCTGCGTGGAATTCTGTTATAGTTATTGCCTCAAACCAATTAATAAAAAGGTGGTGACAAAGTAGTAGAGAACCCTTAATTGGGTTCTTAGCACTGAATATGTTAAACTTAAAACATTGAAGGAAAGAACGAACTATATTTGTCTTTATCGTGCCTATTTGATGTTAGCCCTTGCATCTTTGTAGCGATGCAATGAGTTCAATGTCGCGTTCTTAATATGGTATCTATGCATATCGATTAATTTATATTGATTGATGTTGGCGGCCATTTATCGATCAATTTATTCTATTCGAGGCACGTGTTTGCATTATTGGTTTAAATTGTTCCTTGCGGGATGTCGACAGCCAACAACCTTTATGGGACATAAATAGAATTTGTAGACACGATCAATCAAAGAAACGTCAAGCTTTTTAAGTGTTTAAATTGTCGGAGATGGAGACGAATCTCACGTAAGATCCCACATTAGTATCTATAAGTACCATGTTACATCGACCCGTGTTAAACTTGTATACTGTTACGAACATGCGTTGTCTATGTCGGTTGTAAGCTTTGTATTAGATTACCTTCATCATCAGCATAATCATCGTATAACAGCTGCCCTAGCAAGGTTGACACGAGGACAAGTTAACACCAACTATCGAAATCATGTGGTTCAAAGTCTATAGAATGATTTTTTGAAAAACAATAAGTAATCTAGCTAATGTTCACGTAAAGTCGTGACTTATTTTTACTATCGGTTACTAATATATCAGTAGCAACGCCACGTGTAGAAACCGTGCATCACACAACGAACAATGGGTCTAAATACGCTGTTAGCAGGGTTCCGATAAGATAACAAGACCCTGATCTGTTGAGCTTTTAAAGGATCATCTTATTTCGTAATAGCCTCTTGACTCTGCCGATAACGAATATGGATCCATTCTCTCTCTAATGGATGCATTCATGATTAAGAGATACCACTGTGTCAGTAGAATGTGGATAGTAATGCTAGGTTATAAGACCTACGCATTAACGTTGAATGGCCGATAAACAGCTTTAATTCAACAACGTAATAGATATTTTGATGTCTCTCTAGTGGTTCTCTACTCTCTAGTACTTGTCTCCTAGTTTTCGCTACGGATCTACGGAGCCAAAGATTTAAGGCAAGTTATTTTGTCCACTTTCGACCGGTGTCGTTAGGGACTTTCAAATAAATCGAATATGAAAGTTTATCTGATCGGGGTTATTTTATCGCCGTGTAATACATGGTATGATAATATAAGAAAGCTGCTTGCAAAATAAGAAACTAGTTTTTAACTTTTTTGATGAAACCAGAAAGGTCAAAATGTAGGGGAAGTCCGGGCAAGACGCATAATGTGAGTAAGAAGAATACTTAATCGATTTTACCAAAAACTGACAATAGATAACGTAAATGAGCTTGCAGACAGTGGTAAAACGGCGATCTGGTGAAGTCATGACAGTTCAACCACACGCAATACGCCCTTTTTGTGGAAATAATAATAATACTTTTTTGCTGTTTGGTAACGATTTTTGGAAAGGCAAGTATGTGTATAAACTTTGTGTATTAAGTCTCACTTATTTATGAATCATTTTTATTTGATCAATTGCATGTTAACTGAAGTTTAAACAAAAAATCGAAAGGATAAATCGAGTTATTTGTGTTTAATGTACCTACTTAAATAGGTGCACTGAAGAATACATTGAACCATCCACGGAAGACTGAATTGTGTGTAACCAGTGAAAACATGAGCTTATGAGAACTAAACTCTTATACAGAGCTACCTACTTCTATGATGAACTGCAATTGCTCTTGTGGGTATCCATTTTGCCGGATCTCCCCGGGCAAAACGGATAATAGGTAGTTTCTATTGTAACCAAAAATTAGAGGAGATTAGAAGTTGTTTAAATTTTTGAAGTTTTAGTCGCATTTTCCAAAGATTATAAAATATAGGTACTACAAATTAAAACTAGTATTAAAGAGTTTTGCTGATGAGCTGTTTGTTGTTTTTGTTTACCCACTTCCTTTTACATTATGCGTCTTGCCCGGGCTTCCCCTAGTTACCCGCGCGGGGACTGCAACTCTCAGGCCTTGACATAAAATTTGTAATTTTTTAAATATTTAATTACTAGAATTTGGTAACTGTGACTTTCTGGTGAACATCGAAATTAAAATGAATGTGTTTTTTTGTTTGTTCGTGCGTCTCCTACGCATTCCACCATTCATCCGATTACGATGACCCGGGGGGGATTGTGAACAAAAATAATAATAATAGAAGCATGCACAGATATTATTAAGTAATAAAGTTTTTAGTACTTGTAGTATAGGAGAACTATATCTGGTACTAGGTGTTGTATAGTGAGTGACTCTACCCATAGCAAAATGTAGTGTACTCTATTTCCGGACTCAAAATGCCATTGATGACTTAATTTCACGTTCTTAACGTTGACAGGCTGCCCTTCTCCACGATGTCGACATCCCGACGAAAAAGGCTACATTCGGTATGGGGTGTTTCTGGTCGAACGACTCTCTATTCGGCGCCACTCCGGGCGTGATCAGGACCAGGGTGGGATACGCCGGAGGGGCCACAAAGAACCCAAGCTACAGAAATCTGTAAGTATTTCTTGCAATTTCCTACAACTTCTCTCCTTCTCATGTGACTTCAAAAACGAGGCAAAAATTAATTCATAATTAATAAATATATTATGTTTAATATAATTATCTAATTTAACATAATTATATAATCTAATATAAATATATAATTTAATATAATTATATAATTAATAATTCAAAATTCAAAATTAAATTTTCCGATAAAACCGCATAGTCGCATAGATCATGTTGAAAGAGGTCCAGTGTACTGATGAAAAGTATCCTGTATCAAATTCCAATATAAAATAAGTATCTGCACTCACAAAAATTTCATCTTATCAAATACGTGCCTGGAACTCTTGTCCAGTTTTCGCAATTCACGTTAATGCATTCGCTTACTTTGCACATAATTCTCGCGTGTATATAGATTGGACTTGGAGTTTTTAGGGGTTCCGTAGTCAAATTAGGAAGCTTTTTTCTTTACTTTACAATTTCGTTATATCCGTCTGTCTGTCCGTATATCAAAGCTACTTTTACTCAAAGATTGTTCTACGACTACTCCGGACCGTATTTTCACGTGTTCGGATTGGATACGGATTGGAAGTAGTGCGTAAGCGCTCTAAGGATATCAAAATAAGAAATGCTGTTATTAAATAGGAAACTCGAAAACTTTACAGTAATTGCACCTGTAAAACATAATTTATATATCCAGAAAGAAACCACAATAATCATAAAATTAAATATGCAGGGACTTCTTCATTATTATTGCAACATTTTATGTGGTTTGTTATCCGAGGTAGTTCTCGAGCGAAGATAATAATCGTTCAAAATAAAACTAAGTATACAGCGGTTTAAAGAACAAGTAGAGTTCAAGGTTATCTCAGAGAAAAGAAAATCGATACGACCGTCTTTGTTCGCCACTAAAATACTGACTTACTAGAACAGCTTACTAGGATGGTAGGTAGGTAGAAGTTGATCAGATTTTGTTAAATGTTTCCTTTTGGGCTTGATCTGTCCTATGTACGATAAGATTTTTAGGCTGGGTTATAAACATCCGTTCGATCAAATTTCGGTTACGAATGTCAAAAATCGTACAGCGGCCCTAACATGCATGCCACAAAGATAAATTAGAACCGTTTATCTCTATGACTATCTCTTTCGTCGGCACTATACGCACTTAGAGATAAACGGTTCTAATTTATCTTTGTGTCATGCATGTTAGGGCCACTGAGTTACTTAAATATGATCTGACTTTTGGTCTAACGCATCTTTATAAAACTTTGCCTTAGGTAATTCATTAAACACTTTTGTTTACCTAACCGTGTAACTAATGAGTTCTAGTGTAGAGGTGTGGAGATAGATGTAGGGCACAGTTTAGGTCATCTTGAAAGTAAATTTGATGATAAGATTTATGATACCAGCGGCCCCTAGCATGCCAGACACGGGGACGAGTAAAACCCGATTATCTCTAATCGCAGGGTAATTATCAGGGAAGTTTTTTTTATCATTTTAAGGCGGGATTATTAAACACACATTATTGACAACTTTAGAAGCTCATATCTCGCTAAATATCCACCAAATCAAAAAATACTAATTAGAAACCTCCGTGTAAATTTTGAGGACCTATCCAACAATCTCCATTCGATAATAACCGTGAGATGATTTCTTTCCTCCCGCAGTGTCATGTACGGAGTGCCAGCTGGTTTTTTAAAATAGTTTCACTACATATTAATGTAGCCTTACTCAGAAGATATATGCGAGTTAAACTACGATGTTGTAGCTCCAATACTGCCCGAATATATTTTTATTGTCATTTGGCTTCGGTATCCTATAAATCGACAAAGTCGGTTAACATTTAGGTGGGGTAAAAATGTTTTCTCTTTTTGCATGGAAAGTATTTCGTAGTCGATCCTCTCAAAAAAGCCCCTCCGACCAGTATCTTTTCCATCCAAATGACTCTACACTCGCTGTTGCTATGTCTCATTAGCTAGAGCCTACATAAATATAGCTATAATACAAAGCATTTACAATGTGTGGTGGATAAACTTTCGATTTTCTCCGACAAAAAATAACCTAGCAACAGAGAAATGAAAACATATAGGTATTGTAGATCCAGTTGTACAAGTTAATCCTGACCCTGACACTATTAATTTTATGGACACTGGGTCAGTGGGTTTTTCTCGGATGGTAATCTTTATTGCCAGTTAAAAATGATTTACATATAGACTTTCTATTTCGTTTCGAACACTGTTTTTTAACTTATTTGACTTTGTAGATACTCATGCAAAAATAACATCTTGCACGATAGTTATTGTTATTCTTACTTTGTTATTTAACTTACCGATACCCTTGCATAGGTATGAACTATAAAAACAAGATGTTTGTTATTTTAAAAACATTACAAGTTAGCGACGTTTTACATTTGTGCAAGTTGTATTGATTTTTCTAAGCGGGTGTCTTATGAACTCGTTTTTTTTGGTATTTCGGTCTCCCAAGGTTGCCGCGCAAGGCCGCGTCGCCGATGCGATGTGTCTATTACGTTTGGATGTTGAACAGGAAGTAATTTTAATGTATTCTTCCTGACGTTGTATTTGCTTATTTGTAATTAACCGACTATGGCAAAGCAAAAAAGGAGGGTTATGATTTTAGCAGTCTCTGTATGTCCCTCTGTTCCCTCGTTGCCCCTAAAATACTCATTATTTTTTGATAAATGGGGTGTCGTTCGCTTCTTGTGGTATAGTGTTCAGCTTGGTATAGACTATCATCATTATCATCATCATTTCAGCCGTAGGACATGTAGCAGTACTGCTGAACATAGGCCTCCCCCATTAATTTCCAAAAGGGCCGGTTGGAAGCGGCCTGCATCCAGCGTTTTGCTGCGGTCTCTTTCAGGTCGTCTGACCTGTGTTTTTTTATTAAATTATGCTACTATATCATTATCTATATGCAGTCTGACACTATAAGGTGAACTAGTGCAACCAATTTTCAAAGCAACTCGTTATCCGAGCTACCTACATCATGAGTAAATGCGTAACCAAAATAAATAGTATCTTATGCAATTGTGTTGCGATTTTCAGCGGTGATCACACAGAGGTTATCGAGCTGGACTACGATCCAAAGAGCGTCTCATTCGTAGAGCTGCTCGACATGTTCTGGGCCAACCATGAGTATGGACTCACCACCAAGCTGAAAAGACAGGTAATCATTTTCAAGGATACCGTATAATAGAAATCATTTCTTTTGTTTTCGTTAAATCGGGTAATATGAAGAACGCGTCACTGCGATGTACCTAATCGTCATTAATATAGGTCATGGACTTGGGTTTTAAGTGGTCATCAAGCTTGATGTCTATTTATGTTTATCAGTGATATGGCTCTAACGAGCGCAGCCGCTGATCAGCGGATAAATAAAACGATTAATTATTATTATTTATCGGTAAGAAGAGAGGAAAACGTAGGCCGCGAGAGCATTCCACATTTTTGTTGTTGGACAGTAGAATGATCTGCGGAATTTCTGCGTACGCGCAGGAATTTCATATTTTGCAATATTAAATATGGAATCTGTGTTTTGACCATAACTAGGCTATATAAGTTGCGTACAAAACATAACAAACAGTAAACATTAGTATGTCTACAAAAAAAGCTCAAAGAAATTGGTAAAGAAAAACGAAATCAGCTGTTTGCATTTTCTTTATTATTCTGTTGTGTGATTGTGTTCTAGGTGACATTGACATTGAATAGATGAAACTGAAACGGGTTGTATTTCTGGCAATCTCGTCGTAAAAGCGTCCATTTTAAAAATAATAACAAACCTCTTTAACTATTCATAGTTGGGCTAAAAATATTTACTAATGATGTTGCCGTTTCTGCAAAAGTATATATTTTTTGTCAGTTTTTGCTAACGGGAAAAACAGACGGTACGGACTTGGGGACATACTTACTAACTGAAACATCATCGATTGATTTTAATTAAAAGAGTTTACTATCACACGGCATACTTCCGCCGAACATATGGAACAACTAGGGATCATAGACTCTCCATTCAGTTGAACCATCAGACCATAATACTCTTGTGAACTTGTCAACTTGCCTGGCTATGTCAAGTCTAAATCGTGACGCGCTGTTGAGTGTTCTAACGAAAATACTGGCTTAAGAGGACCGTGAAGCAACGGCAAAAATTACCCTTTACGATAACGATTTCCACCCCTTAAATGTTAACCAATTTTGACAAATTTTTGATAGGTTGTCAGTCAGAACAAAATCTAGGTCTATACGTTTTTTTTTAAATATTGATTAAAGATCAATAAAGTCAAATAATCGCTGAAATTCGTTTTGTATGAGAATACTAAAACAACAATAAAACTGAATTGATTGATTATAGCGAAAAAACCAAAACGTATAGACCTAGATTTTGTTGTAACTGACAACCTATCAAAAATTTGACAACATCGGTTAACATTCAAGGGGTGGAAATCGTTATCGCCTTTTGTATGAAAAGCCGTAAGTTAAGAGGGTATATTCCAAAATGCTGCCTGCAACGTCGGAAATATCTAATAAACTGCGATAGTATTTAAATATTTTGTATTTATTTTATATGCCTAAAGCTATCGCATTTGGACTTTAAATATTCAACTAATTCTTACGCCAAATGCGAGAGCTTTAGGGATACGTTCATAAATTAAACTATTCTAGCAACCAAAATATGAAAAGTTATAGAATCAAATTTCTAATTATAATTCAAAAATGATCGTAACATTTAAAATACTGTCGTAATTTGATAGATATTATGCTGTAATTTTTGGATTATCCTCAACGATAAGAAATCCATATAAATTTCAGTACCAATCCCTGATCCTTTACCATGATGAGGAGCAGCGGGCAGAGGCCGAATCTTCTTACAAAGAAATGACAGTCCGGTTCGGCCAACTTCGCACCGAGATCGCGCCAGCCACAACATTCTACCCTGCTGAAGAGTAAGTTCCCTACTATACTTCCATACTAATATTTCAAGTAACTCCTCTGTCTGTCTGTTACGTTTTCACGGCTAAACTGCTGAACCGATTTTGATGAAATTTAGTATGAAGATAGTTTGCACCATACAAAAGGACAGAGGCTACTTTTTCAAAACAACCGATCCCTAAAAGGGTGAAATAACGCATGAAAATATAATTAAGTGCAAGTTCGTGCGTGCCCGATGAGAGCCCTTAAGTTGAGAGAAACAAGACTAGATTTAAAAAGTAACAAGGAAGTTCCTCATATTTTAAAGATACATTTCCACGCAGATGAACTTGCGGGTACTAGTACTAGATAAGCTAGAAAGCAGATGCGGTGGTAAATGGTGGATCAAAATGGTCTGCTAGCGACGCCTCAGAAGGCAAGCACAAAATGTCTGTTCCTACGATACTGTCCGCGCGCGAGCTACGAGTAATCTTAATGTACGTTAAAGTAATTATTTAGTGCAGTAAATGAATAATAAGGCAACAGCATCGATAAGTATAAGCATGCCTTTACAACACTCATACCTTTATTTTTTATTTTGTTATACAAGATATATGTGCATTTGACCTCTATCTCACCTGATGGAACGTGACGATGAGGCCGACGATGGAGCATGCACACCTAGATAATGCCTATTCACTCTCTCCTTGAAAAGACCCAAGTTGTAGCGTTCTGGGAACAAGTCTGTAGGCAGGGAGGGAATTTCAGTCCATAGCCGTTCGCCAAATAAATGTGGAAGTGTACCGCTTAGTGCGAATTCTTGGAACATCCACAACATAGGGATGGAACCCCAGCCCACGCCTAGTCCCCCGATGTAGGAATGGGGATGGCGGAATTAGTCATGTAATTCCATCGCACACTCTTTACTGGTAGAGTGCAGGGTATGTAAGGAAGGTCGGGCGAAGCGTACCACGTCAGTTTCCTCAGACTCCGATTCCTCCGACTGTACTTGTAGACGCCATTTCGGAGGCTAACATCAAGTAAGAGACTGCGTAAGAAAATAGTAGTTTATGCAACGGTTGCATAATGATAGGCCTTAAAACACTAGTGCGGTTTTATGAAACGAGCTTTTAGCGAGTTTCATAATAAGATCGCACGTGTGTTTTAAGGCCAAATTATGCAGAGTTGCATACATAACTTTATCTACACACATATTATAAATCCTCCATGATGGGTTCAGAAACAATATTTTCTGGCAACAAGTTATTTGTTGCAATCGTGGCTGCATATTTCCGATATCCGGCGCATTTTCACATCACACACACTCCGAGAAGACTACTTACTATTCATATTTTCAACTAAAATGTAAATTACAAACAACTTTTTCTATTCAATTCAACAACAATTCTACTTTCGTTCAGCAAAACACCAACATGGCGGCCATTCGATCCTCCGTCAAGATCATTCTTTTTTTTTAAATCATAGACAAACGGATGAAGTCTCTATTCTCACGTCACTCGAGATCAAATATTGTGCAATTTATATTAAAAAACATACTGAATTGACGTTTCGTATCAATAACTGTTTTAATATATATGGATACTAGAATAGAGACCCACTTGAGTTTAGACAGCTGTTCCAAATTTAATCTCATTTCTTTACTAAAAACGATAAAGAAGTCATGTTATTTCTTTATCGCAGCACTGGTTTTTCCTAATTGGTTGTCAAAATGGTGGTCATTTCCTACGGTTTTTGATTAACCAATGGAGGTTTTATGATATGGGTGTAGATAAAGGAATTTATAATACGTTTACTTAATTCTGCATAGGTACCTACTTTACATAGTTACACTACTACGTCTATAACAAACCAACAGTGCGTTGTGTACGTGTGCTATCTGTTTAATTAAATTGTTTTAAGCATGTGACTGAATAGGTATGTTTCAATTATTGTCTGAAAAGAAAAGGATTTAAATGTACAAATTATATAACGAGTAGTGCGCAAAATCGATTAGTCAGGGTTGTCATCATCTCATAAATGTTTATCAATTGTCCTGCACGTCTAGCACGACCTGCCCGCGAGTCGTTTGTCGCTCAGTGCATCCCTTACATACTTGACTAGTTTGACGGAGACGCACTGAGCGACAAACGACTCGCGGGCGTGTCGTGCTAGCCCCCCTGGTGTTGTGCAACCAGTTGGCATGACAACACTAGAATAAATAATGGACCTGTCGCGGCGTACGTTGAGCTAATTATGCCATGGTCTACCGCTTACGAGGATACATTGACCTAGACATTGTCTCATTGATTGGATTGATTGTCTTTTGAATTATATGCAGATTTTATCCTGTTCTTTGTTCCTCGTGAATAAATTGTCAATCAAAATATCTTTACTTTATTGCGAAATGTAATCATTGGCATGCCTAAACTCGCTGGAGGTTGGAGAATGTGAGAGGTCACTGCTTCATTGCTAAGGGCTTGCAAATCCGGTACTCATTGTATGGTGCAGTCCTGGGATTCGAATAATAATAATAATAACCATTTTTTTCAGGCATCAGTGGCTCATACATAAATAACTTACAGACTAACATATACTCGCCCAATTTAAAAAGAGCGCTGACGGCCATACAATTTACATATTAAAATATAACTTAAAAGTTGTTGTGTGATATTCGTGATTTTTCATACAGAACTAGCCATGAAAATGCCGGGATTGCTCCTCACTAGCCACAGTCCCAATTTGATAATCCTCATTAATAGTTCGTCATAATTAATCTTACACTTATCACCACAATTACCAAAATTTATATTTAAAAGAATTGCTCTTAATGCCTTCGGCAATTTAAAATTCTCAAAAGTTATAAGTTACAAAATAATTAATTTACAAAAGCGTAATGAATTTACAAAAGTGAGAAGCGCTTAAATCATTACCTAGCGAAGGTTGAACCCACAATTTGAAATGATAAATATTTCAGGCACTTATACCAACGACGGCATTTTCACGAAGCTCTTCTTAGCGAAAACCTAGTGGTTGATAAAGTAAAGAAATGTTAAAACATTCTTTTTTCATTACTGAAAGCCCAAAGCATACTGCAGCGTACGCTGTTTTGGGTTATTTTTCTCAGATATTTGTATGAAAACGGGAGTTAACCGCGATAATAAATTATTGTTTACGTCGACGTAATTTCCTCGACATGATGTTATTAGTTTACGCACGTATTCGCTTTATATCGAGACGTAGGTCAAGTCAACCAAACCTCGTTTCGAACTTAAAAATATTTTTAGAACGCATCATGTTACAACACGAAACTAATGCGATGTAACCTCAGACCAGGTTTCCTTTAAACTTAGCATAGCTGGATGATCCTTGCTGCCAATTAGAGTCAAAGAACTATAAACGACTGGGCTACATGCAGGCAAAGGAAGCAATCATTGAACGCACCAATCGCAGCACTCTAGAAATCCCCCGTTCCCCGCAAGTTAAGGAGTAATTTTTTGGTATTAAAAGTTAGGCTAAGCGGTGTCTTTAGCATTATAATTTATTGATCCGAGGATCTAACGATAGTTATATCCGATGATTTTTAACATATCCATAACAAAGTCTGCAAAAATAGAAGAATACTTTCCTTGTATGCTCACAGCAAATTATTATATTTTCCAGCTACCACCAAAAATACCGCTTACAAGGCCACAAGGATCTGTGCCGCAGCCTTGGACTGGACTCGAACAAGTTACAGACTTCCTACCTGGCCGCCCGACTCAATGGCTACCTGGTGGGAGTAGGGGGGAAGGCCCAGTTTGAATCCGAACTGGAGAAACTGGGACTCAGTGAGAAGCAAGCGGACTATGTGAGGACCGAGATCGACCGCAACGAGGGAGGCGGGCTGGCCTGCTAGCGCGGTAGTTAGATAATTCAAACGAGCTAACAAGTTTCATTTTCTCATTTGTCGCGAATGCTTTCTTTTATAAAAAGGGGAATTCAATTCCGTAAGGTTTTTCCGATATTTGAATTTCCGCCACCTGCGCGAAAACACGCCTTCGGTGAAAATCACACCCCGTATGATTTCCTACGATGACGAAAATAGAGTCCACATAAGATGAATTTCTTTAATCTGGTGTAAGTTATTCCTTGTTTTTTTTTATTAGAAATAATTTCAACAATCTTGATAAGCTTTTTTATCGAAAAGTGCTTATGATAAATATATATTAGCTTTTAACAAGTATATTACTCTAAAATTACATAAATTATATATCTTTGTTAAAGTAGAATATTTGCACAAAAAGACTTGCCAAGAGTTTTAACATTAATTTTAATTCTAAAAAAGCGAAGTGGAGTGGAGGTCCAAAACCAAGGTATACGAAGGTGTGTTTTGGCTCTTATTTGGCATTAAATCTAGCCATCAGTCTCTGTACTAGTTTGGTAGAATCGAAACTAAGAAAAGGAAACAAAACGACAAACGAGTGAATTCAATTTGTATTAGCCTAGCTGCATTAGTTAACTGTATAGGTAAAAAGAAAGACAAAACATGATATAGGTATAGTGGTCAATTATTCGCATCGATTTTTCGTAATATTATTTTTTCGGTTGTGTTACCAGTCCACGTTTTTCACAATTACTTAAACAGACATTTCCGCTGTATCTTATTAAACTTCAATTATAAACTAGAAACATGTTTATGTTGCACAGTTTTGAGCTACTTAAATAAGTACAATACGTAAGATCTTATTATGGTTGTACACCATAGTCGGATAATGAGCCATTATCTATTACTTTTTCAAAATGTCCATACAAAATTTCACTTAGGAACATGTTAATCATTAATTATCTGATTCTGAGTAGCGCCATTAGAATAAACCTCGGGTTCTGTCGTAGTTTAAAGCCCAAAATCCGAGGTAGGTAAATTCTAAATATCACGTTCAGTCGACCAATTTGGTTTGAGACCACTACCTACCTATATGTTAAACCTCTTTATAATTAATGACTTACCTAATCGTCAAATCACAAGAAGCTACGTCAAAATAAGGCTTCACTTGCTTTTCAATATCCCTATTTATACCTATTTATATAAAAGGTATGGTGACCCAGAAATCAGTTGAATGTACTTCATGTCTTACGAAAAAAGACAAAGGAATATGGGAAATTTCCATTTCTGATATCAAATCGTAGTGCGGGACACATGCCATTGTAATGTCCGGCAAATAATATGTATCCACAGGACTATTTATACCGTACAACACTTTTCAGTTATTTACCGGGCTTTATTCTCCTGGAATCTTACTGGTTATGACCCTGTTAAATTATGATAAATTTTAATAGTAACTAATTTGCATAAAAAATTGCATATAAAAAAACATACGTGTCCTTTTCATTATTTTTAGGGTTCCGTACCTCAAAAGGAAAAAAAGGAAACCCTTATAGGATCACTCGTGTCTGTCTGTCTGTCTATCCGTCTGTCACAGCCAATTTGCTCCGAAACTACTAGACCGATGGAGTTGAAATTTGGTATACATATTTTGTAAGACGTTTTTAAGCTCAAAGTTGGGCATGTTTGTAGAGTGCCTGCTCTGAAATTATAGCAAATTCAGCGGCAAACTAAATCGATTATATTAATTACATTATTATTAAATACAAAAGAAAAAATAATACGAAACATTACAGGCCAAGCATTTCAATTTAGGTATCTGTAATATTTAATGTTTTATTTTAGTTAGTAAATTTTATTTTTGCAATCGATACTATTAATTTCCCAGTATTGATTTTGTTTAGTGTAGTAATTAAGGATATATTATATAAAATGTCAATCTCATAATTTAATTTTTATATTGAATCATTGTTGTTCGACATGATATAAATGAATTTTCCCATTTATTTGTTTTATTTATTAACCCCCGACGCAAGAAAGAAACGGAGGAGTGTTATAAGTTTAACGTGTGTCTGTGACATAGTAGCTTCCAAACGGATTAACCAATTTCGATTTAGTTCTTTTTGTTTGGAAACTTTTCTTCCGTTCAAGATCATCAGCTCTTTTATAGTTGATGAAGGGATGTAAGCAACTTCTACATGTTCATCAATTCGAATTTGGTATCCTGTTACTTCATTGCATTGCAAGAACATAGAAACCTTACCTTGACCTGATGCTGCAGGATACCCAACTCCTCACCAACCTACAGACTGATCCAGGTGACAGTTTATTAAACGACAGTGATAGTTAACGGTTCACTCATTGATTGTATTTGGTTTCGTCTTAGAATCTTTTCGTTTAAAAAGTGTAAAATAAAAAAGTTAACAAATGATTTAACTCCAAAATAGTGCGCAGTAATAAGCCAATTTGGCCATCTTTAAACGCTAGCTTAGGCTAAATCTCTTATCTTTAGGGCTTCTAACTACCACATCGTACGGCTTTAGCCTTATCAGGTCTTAAAGAGCAAACTGTCAATTAAACTCCAAAATAACTTTGTATCTGCGTACTCGTAAAATAGTCAGCTGACTATAAAGTGGTGGATTATACGTTTTTCACGTTCTGGTGACCAGCTGACGTATAATCCACCACTTTCTAATTAGCTAGTTTTTTTGTTCTACAATATATTGAGTTAGCTATAATCTGATAAATTCTCAATCGGAAGGGAATGACTACCTATATTTTATTCCTACATTCGTGGGGTCAGTACCGGATTAGCCACCACGTAGCAAGATTAGCAAATGCTACGTTGCGTTGGCATTGGGGGGCCCCGCGCACGCACGCTTGCCTGAACGTTATTTTTTCCTAACCTTTTGAATGCCACAGTCGGGTGTAGCCGACAGCAGATTTCCGTGCCCGTGACGCCACGGCCTGCCGTTTTCCATACTTTTGCGGCTACAGCCGTCACTCGGCGGCCGAGGCACGCTGTCTCGCATTCAGGCGTGGCGTTCAAAAAGATAGTAGAAAATAAATATTTATAACCCTTTGACCGCCACAGTCTGCTGTGGCCGTCGGCAGTTTGCCGCGCCCCTGACGCCACATTATGCCGTTTTCCATACATTTGCGTCGGCTACAGCCGTCGTCGAGCGCTCGTGGCACTCTTTTTCGCCGTTAGCCGTGGCGTTTAAAAGGTTAATAAAGATACAAGAGGCCAATGGAAAGATGTCGGTATCAAAATACTTATACAAAGATAATTTAAAATTACTAAAGCAAAGCAAGGGTCTCTTGATAGAATTTGCTACGGGCCCCGCGCTGGCTTAATCCGGCACAAGGTACGTGGGATTTTAACTCTGGTCTACCCACCCACGGAACCGCAGCTAACGTTCACGAGGCTTCATGATACAACTCTGAAGTATTTTACGAGTTATCGCCCGAAAGGGATTTGGTCATGAAAATCTGTTGCGGGCTCACGGACCATAATAATGATAAATGAATTCCACGCGGAAGAAGTAGCGGGCAAAAGACAGTAAGTACCTAGTACTTATATAAATTAAAGATTATCTTCGGCTTTGTAGCTTTGAGATATTCATTATCTACTTACTTACTTATACATAACATTATATATATTTAAACAGTAAACAACTTCTTTAAACAAATGTTAAATTATGGAAAACGGGAATCATTAGTCTCAGTATGGTCTCAGCAATTATCAAGTGGTTTCAGCTCATTCTGTTTGAAAGGTAGTAATGCTCCGTATCGGCTACTTTATTTGTTTGTCTTGTGCTAACGACCTACTATTGTATTTTATGGCAATTATTGTCATGCAAATTTAAAGTCGTTAGTTTCACATCGTCTGACGCTTAGGTACTCACGTGACTTAGGTAAGTTAGAAAAAATAAATTAAAATAAATCCCATTGATGTTAGGAGACAATTTTGGTATCTCATAAATATTGCACGATATTGGCCATAACTGATATTTTAAAAATATTATTTTGTACGGAGCCATTCTCTGTGCAATTGTGTATAAATCAATATAAATGTGCGTTTGTTGTAAAAAGGAGTTGCCAACTCTTTCTCAGGTCATATTGGCTGTATAATAGTTTCTTTCCTATTTGTGCATCGCAAGTGCTATAAAAGTGCACAGTAATTCTGTGTTATAAAAGTATCTTCGCGGCCAGTATATCAATAGTACTGATAGTACCTACTTCAATTGGTATTTAAAAACTATTATAGTTCAAATAACGTAGGTTACATATAGCCAAATGGCTCTTTTGTGGGTACCTACTTTGTGGCCCCTAAGAGATTCTGTACTAAAGCAAACACATGAAAACCTACAATATCAATATCACGCATTTATCCTATAATTGAATTTCTTACACCTTTAAAGCGTTTATAACAGGGTGTCCCTAAAACCAACGATAAAATGAAAGGAGCTGATAGGGCGGCTCAAAAGATACTAAGTAGATTAAGTAATTTTGACTTTAATAAAAATATCATAGTTTTCGAGATAATGGCACTTTTATAAAACTCGTGGTTTTGGATACCCTGATTCATTATTTTGAGTGCTAGGAGTGCAAATTTTAATATTTTGTAAATCTGTTTTTTGCATGATGTTTCTGAACTACTATGCTATCGAACGTAATAAACATTTTTTTATATCATGATACAGTAGCGGTAAAAAAAAAGTAATCAAACAAATTTTTGATTTGCGTCTTGCTGAGATTGGTGTGTATGGTCCGCTACTAAAATGGTTTAAATCTTATCTCGGGAATCGCAATAGTTTCTCATTTGGGTCCTCTTTTATTTAATATCTTTATTAATAATATTGCTAAATGTTTCGTTAACTCCAAAGTATTTATGTTTGGCGATGACCTAAAAGTCATTAAGCCTATCCGCTGCACTAACGACAGTATAATGCTACAAGAAGATCTGACAAGACTTGTAGATTGGTGCTACAATAATAAGATGGTCCTTAACGCCGATAAATGCTGCCATATCAAATATACACGGAACAAAAACGTTATTGCAACAGATTATACAATTAACAATAAAATCCTGCGCGAAGTAGATTCCATTCGAGATTTAGGTGTTTTGTTTGACAATCAACTAAACTTCAACAAACATATTGATAAAATTACTACAAATGCCTTTAAAATGCTTGGTTTTATATTAAGGAACACTCGGCACTTTAAAAAAAAAACAAATCCAAAATATTGTTGTATACCGCTTTGGTGAGGAGTAATCTAGAATACTGCACTTAGGCTTGGTCTCCTCAGTATGAAGTCCACCGACAACGCATAGAAAAGGTTCAAAAAAGGTTTCTATATCATTTGTCCTATCAAAATTTTAAATTAAAGGAACTCAAATCCTACTCGACTCGATCGCTTCACTTTGGTTTATCCTCTCTTACCGATAGAAGGAAAATATTAGACCTCAAATTATTGCATGATATAATGAACAATAGAATCAAATCTAGTATATTATTGTCGAGGATTAATATTTACGTAGGTACCCGCTAGATTACCGCGTAAAAATACTTACAGGCTGTTCGGGGAATCGCTACACAAATCCAACCTGGGCCGCAATGCCCCGTTCGCGAGAGCAACGCATTTGTACAACGGCGTCTCGAGGGCTACGGGGGTTAATGTGGACATTGTCCATGACAATTTGTACAGCTTTAAAAATAAATTAGCTGCATACTGGTCAAATCTACAACCCTGAAATGTCGCCTTGCTTCAAATCGAATCTTAAATTTAACATGTGTGTACTTATTCGATTAGTTTTATTTTTGCTTTATACCTGGTAATGTACCTATACAATTAGATAGGTGTTTAATATAAGTACGTTAGATTATGAATTTGAAATTATGTTATCTGCTCTTTCATGTTGTTTTCCTTTTTATGTGCAATCTTATAAAATTGTATAAAAATAGCCTTTACTCACTGGCTTATTATATTATTGCATGTTGTGGATACCTGTAACTGAGTGAGCATTATGCGTATGATATAATTTTGTATTGTTCAATAGTTTGTAAAATTCTGATGTAGGTATCACTTGTTGGTAACCCTTAATAAATAAATATTTTTTTCTAAATTCGACGCGTTAGTTTGATCGAGTTTTAATAAAAAAAAAAGTTAATAAACTGACCTTGCACATGACATTAAAAAAATATAAGTTTAGTGTACTTCTTAAAATGGTACAACTTGTACTAATTTACGCGGCAGTTTTAGAGACAAGGCTCATTTACTACAAAAGGACCTCATATTGCGGTTATTCGTTTGGAATCAAAATTTGAATTTTGACCATTAAAATAGATGTTGGAGGATAATTTGAGATAGGAATACAATATTACAACACAGTACTACACTAACATGTCACATAACGTTTAAAAAAACCGAGATTTAGCGTAGTTTTCAATAATGTGAATAATAAATGTTAATAATGGTAATAATGGTTTTGTCGGTCGAAAAGTAAAACTGTTTTATTAAAACTAAAGTAAATGTTCGAATTGCTTGTAAACGTTTAAATCACTGACCTATAACACTTTCTTGCTGTATAAGCTTATAGAGCAAAATTGTCTTTCCAAACGCTTCTATACGACAAGCTGTCACCACAAACACTTAATAATAATAATAATAAGAATAATTTATTTACACAAATCACATGGTTACAGACACTGGCATTATCCGGTGGATACCAAACTAGGCTGAGCCTGAATCTTGGGATCCATGGAGTCGATTGACATACCTATAGCACCGAGAGTACAGTTTTTTTACAGTTAGATATTAAAAATGTATGGAGGTATAAACTAACATGCTTGTGGCAGTGTTAAGGGATTCAAGGAGTGTGCTTGCTGGTGTGTGTGTGTGTGTGTGTGCGTGCGTGCGTGTGAGAGTGTGTATGTCTGTGAGTGTGGGTGTGTGCGAGCAAGAATGATTATATACTAATTATGTGATTGTGTATGGGATACAAGAGGGAACCCTAAGCACAAGTGTGTCTTCCGATTCCGCGTAAGAAAGAGTTGCAAACCACTTTTTTAGCGTTTGATACAACGTTTACAGAACTTTTTTGGGATATAAGCTTATGTTATTATAGAACTCTTTTGCTGGTTGGGTAGGCAGGTACCTAACTCTGCATATGCCTATGGGCTCGAGGGTCAATTTATGATTTTCGGAAGAAAACATCTGAAACGAGCAACAAAATTTGTAAGAGAATAAATAACATAGCAGATTATTAATATGACTATCTGAGAGCACGGAATTAAATAATTGTCTAGTAAACTTGTCACAGTAAAGGAGTTACAATATAGGTAGGTATACTATAGACAAAGAGGTTTTATCAGTAAACGAAATAATTTGTATAAGGTAAATGCACGCAGACACACGGTATGCACGGGTATTGATGGGTACTTAATTAATATTCTTTGCTCGTAAGTGTGTCTATTTTCCATCAAGTGAAGCAGATACTAGAATGAGCTGGCCCTGAAACTTAATGAAAGCACTAAAAATACATTGTTGCCGAATAGTTTTCCATTTGAGAAGTCTATTTTTGGGTGTGATTTCACTTGATATTTTGCCGGCTCGGATCCGATTGCGTGTGAACAAAGGCCTCTAATCAACGTGCCAAAAGCTTTACCAAAATACTTCAGACTACTGTGAACAATAGGTATACACATTTAATTATTATCTAAGTAAGTTTCAATAACGATTTTATTATGGGAACGCTGCGCATATACCTACCTAATTTTATTCCCACACTCAAGTACATACATTATTTTACAGTGTAAAATTGCAATGTTTGTCAATAATTTGTAGTTCCTATTAAAGACGCAGTTCATGTTCTTCTAGTACTGACCAAGATATCTATATCAGACTTTACTTTGTTAGTAATAATTACATACTTATCATTTAATGTCCGAAATATGTTTAAAATAAACATTAGAAAAACTTAATAAGTACCAGTATAATTAATGTCAATGTAAGAATGAAATTGAGATGGCAACTCATTTTACATAAGTGTTAGAGCACGACATAGGGTGTGTTGCATTAAATTTACGCATTATTAACAGTTTCAGTCAATTCTGTTGGCATCAAATAAACTTACTCGTCGCTAGAATCACTCATTTTAGGTTTTTCACTTGTTTTCAAGTTTCTTGTTTATAACCTAAGGTTTTAACAATATTACGGGAAAAGAAAATGGCGCGCGCAAATCAAATTAAAAAAAATACACCAAAAACGTTCCGAGTCTGAGTTTTTAACAAATTAAAAAAGGTTGTATGATAAATTCGGCACCATGGAGGCAGAAGTAAATAGGTTTAATAATGTTTTGAAATCAAAAAACTTTGTGCACACGATGTTCTAAATTCAATTTACTTTATCCTCTAGCCGATAAAAACGGCTTTTGCACTCAGATATCGAAGAGCAAAAATACTCTTTCCGAGATGGGGGAATGAAAACATATTTTTGATTTTGGTGCCTCAATAATTTAAGACGTTCTTGAGCGGCTAACAACGTATGTCACCTGTTTAAGTTTTGTTAAAAATAGAACTATCAAATCTCAAACACATTCAACATGTGAAATATTTAAGATTTTGTTGCAATAGTCAAAAAATCTTGCGCAAATCCTACATTATATTATACACAATCCAGCGCTCATTACAAAACTCCAAAAAATATTATGCAATATTCTTTACGCATATCAAACTTGATTGAAGCTAATTAGCAAAATTTGCTAATATACAGGTTATTGATTACAAAAACGGGTTTTGTGTTTTTCCATGGCCCGATCTGCACAGTTCCTACCTACCTCTATAGTTATTTGCGCAGTTCACAGCAGATTAGCATGGCCATCGCATAGCGATCTAGTCGAGCTCGTAAGAAGAATGGCATATTGTGCTTATGTCCGTGACCACTGCGTTGTTTGATTCCCATTTGTTTACGTTAATTCAATAAAGAATTTACATAAAGTAGAATATTTTAATTGCGAGTCTATAGAACCTTGTGCTTGATAAAGTGACATTTAAATTATGATATAAGGCGAAGTTGTAGAGTTTTGACCAAGATATAGACTGAGCCAGGGCTTCATTGGATTTATTGTATTTAATACCAGCTTTTGATTTTATTTATAGCTGTTCCCTGAGCTTTCCGGTATTTAAAGTATCCTATGTCACTCTCTGGCCCATGAACTACCTGTACCTACCTGTTTGGTAGAGCCAAACAGTAATCCTCACTAGATGATTACTGTTCGAATGGGCCGGCTCGACCGGGGTAGTACCACACTCTCACAGAATATCGGCGTAAAGTAATAGCTTGCTATTGCGTTTCGTACGGTGAGTAACGAGATACGGAGGCCTATTTCCTCGTACTCATCCCATCCCCATTCCCCATTCTCCCTAGACTGGCAACGCATTGGCAGCACCTCCGGTGTTGTAGATGTCCATGGGCGGCGGTGACCACTTTCCATCAGGTTGGCCGTCTTCCGGTTTGTCAGTCAATTGGTATAAAAAAAACTATATTTATGCAAAAATCACGTCGGTCCGTTGCTCCGTTGCTGCGTGAAGGAAGGACAAACAAACAAAACAAATACAATTTCGCAATTTTTATCATTAGTACGGATAGTATAGGGATAACATTAGTAAGGATACTTTGGATTAAACGGTTGACCTAAAGTGACCTTATTCGCATCGCGTGCCTATTTATAAATCGATGGGCATTTCTACATCTAAAGGGCATCGACATTTACTAACCATTTTTCATGTAGTTAGGTTACTTAGTTGATTAACACAAACAGAAAAATCCCTACATTGTACCTTGGTAACTGCCTAACCTATCTATAGGTATATATTAATGAACTAACCTGAAAATACTGTACCTATATCTACCAGCCACTGAAGAACGAGGTTGACCGCTGAAGTCTTACTTCGGTGTTCCCTTGAACTTCATTTAGGCACTAACTACGGAAGCGCCGCTTTGACGGTTGGCAACCCATTGAAAATTTGAACATAAAATCAATGACATATTATAGAAAGACAGGTTATATCCATACTCAACGCGTTTTAAAAACGTGTCTTCGATAATTTTCTTCTTTTTTCGTTTCTTTTCGGCCAGTGCAGCTTTAGGTGACATTTGACGTGCGGATATTACACATTAATTTAGAATATGGCGATCATGTATGAACAAAATAAATGCATTTTAGTACTTCTATTTACGTTGAATGTACCTACAAATGAAATAAAGCATCAGTTCTTCCTTTTAATATTTTTGTAGTATTATGAACCGACATTTGGCTCAAGAATGGCTTTTTTGAGAACATTGTCAATAGAGCACGACATGTGTTACTCGGCCAAAAGTCCGCGCATGACTAATTGAAAGCAACCCAATTGGGTTACTTTCTGGGTTTACATTTCGAGCTTGTAAGACGCATCTTTGGTTTTTTAATATCATTGCATAAAATGATGATTTTCCACATCCGCGACGACAACTCATTTAAAAACTATGACTAATCATTAAAAATAGCAAATATAAATCCTTTTAAAAGCATCTCCAGTGAGTTTATTAGGCAAATTGAAACGGTATCATTAGATTAGCGACTATCGGTGCGGGCGCACTCAACTTGCACCGGAAGAGACCCGTACGAGGTCAAAACGAGTTGATTCACGGCTTCAATCTATAAACCGGTTCTTTAAAACGTGGACCTTTGTGTTATTTTATTATGTTTACATTTGTACGACTTATGTTAAAGGTACAGGAGATTTTCGAAGATCTTTAGCGGCGGTCGAAAACATGCCACCGTAAAATAACTAGGTACCTATCATATTTGCAAAAAAAATTAGTGGTAAGCTATCGCTTAAGAAGGTTGTTGATAAAACAAAGTAACAACAAACCAATGTTTCAGTTTTACGTACACCTAATTGTACTTATGTTTTATTAAAGTTTTCAAAACGAGAAAATCATCCTATATCAATATCACGGTACCTACAAATAAGATTATGCCTTAATACATATCTCTCTTATCTCTCTGACTATCTCTTTCGTCGGCCCTAATAAGAGAGAGACGCACTTAGGGATAAGACGGTGTTAACTCATCCTAGTGTCCATCTTGCAGCCGCCGATTATCATCGCTGTCATAAAAAAAGTTGAAAACTAACCCGACTGCCGACGTAAAAGCATTTTTGCTACTATTATGACGCACCCTTAGAATTCTTCTTATACCTTCTATTGCCAATGATACCTGAGTCATTAAAACGGTCCAAAAGTTCAAGAGCTACAGTAGAACATCCGATTTTTCGTCACAAACATAGACAGTTAAATTCTAAACCCTCCTTTCAGTTTCGCTGAGTCGGTTAAAAACGTTATTTCAAACTGTTTATCGATAAAATGCGATTTCATGTTAAATCCATTAGGTAGAAATAAGATCATTAAAATTGATGCGCTGAAAAAACGCCGATAAATGTTTACTTCATTAATTTTATGTACGTAGCAGTCGTAAATAATATTGGTCTATTTATCTAACAGACCAAAAATACGCTTACTGATATCTTACAGAAAGGAATCATCAGTATAATTATACATAAGTACATACATAGCATCACGCCCGAAATCCCTGATGGGGTGGGCAGAGCCACAAGACTACTTGTGGCCACGTTCGATTAATTAGTCCTAAGATGGTATGATGAACCGTCTGGTGCCAGGTGATCAGCCCATCGCCCATACAGATAGTCCACCATGTTAGAGAGGACCCGTCCCTTAGTCGACTTTTACGACATGCCAGGATGATAAGCATCTGCACGCATTCTATGCTTTTTCTTCACTCCCAGTGCAGCAGAGGAGAATAATTATAAGCGAACCTATTAAAATTTTAAACCCGAAATTTACCATTTTAAATTACTTGGCAATAATCAGGGGCTTATAATATCTTTAAGATTACAGCTGGTCACGAGTTCCAACATTACATCACTGTTTTGATCCTGACTCGAACTGAATATTGCCCGAGGCCTAATGAGCGCTAAACTTGTTAGCACACTTGCCAGTTCCATGTGTATATATACCTATGTATATTCTTATCAACGTTTTACATGGTAGGTACTTGTCCGCTCAGGTATTAGGTATAAACGAGGTGTAGTAGCGTCTTAAAAGTTGAGCGGCTGAGTTGCTTTAAAATATTTAACTAGTGGCTCCGTGAGCTGTATACTCGCGACAAACTTAACTTGCCGTTGGAAAACTGTTATCCCAATACATTGATATTAGTCGGGTCAGTTTACCAACACCGCAAATAAACTTGTAATTGCAAAAAAAACCCCTATACCTCCGCCATTTTGAAAAATATCAAAAAACTGAATCGGCCAAAAAAAAACTGTATAAGTATTGAACCTGCTCACAAAATTTCACGAGAATCGGTTGAGAACTGCGACCTGTAGACGAGAACAAACGGACAGACGCCGGACAGCCGACGGACATCCGCTAGACATACGAAAGTATTTTTGCCCAAGCTGAAACGGAGACGCTTCGCTCGCTCGGTCGAGAAGATCATTTGAATGCTCTAATCCATGTCGGGGGACGACACTCGTTCGACATCGGTTTACTATGTTAATAGAGCTTACGTAGAGAATACACCGCAGATGATGATGCCATCCTTCAAGTATGAGTATTTCAATAATTATGATTTTGTGACTGTTATAGAAACAAAGTTACCTGTAAAAAATAAGCATGAGTCATGCTTCGGTGTCTTTTTTAAATTGGTTTTTGGTTTCATTCGAATTACAATTCATTGGATCTTGCTGTACATTTTTGTCCACTAGAATTAACAGTGCCCAGAAAGATCACCCAGCTGATTTCAGCGGACAGATATATCCACTGTGATAATTCGGGTGATCATTGGAAGGAACATATTGATCTCTGAGATATCCTACTGGATACATATCTGTCCAATGAAATCACCCAGCGGCTCTAGCAAGGTTGACACAACGATAAGTTAAACCGGATTATCTCTAAATGCGTCACTGTCACACTAGTGCTGACGAAAGAGATAGTTAGAGAGATAAACGGGTTTAATTATCCCCGTGTCTGGCATTCTAGAGCCGCTGGGGATTGTGCTAGAGATAGCGTCCAATTGAATCACCTAGGGGATATCATAAGACAAATTCGTCCATTATATCTATATATTTTTTTGGCTGGCCCCCTCCAGAAATAAATCATTGCTACGCGCTTGACTAAGTGTTATATCTAAATGATACCCTTGAGTACCCATGCATGTCCTTTACCGACGAATGTACGTTCCATATCATTATGATTCTTAATAAATAAATCTGTGGGCGGAGACTATACATACGTAGAATATTTCCTCTATTTCCCTTCGCAAACTTGTATATGTCTCACCCCGTAGTAGCAAATTCTACCTTGATGACATTGTAATAAAATCAAAACATGGAGACTACGATATCAGTTCTAATAAGTCGTAATTTGTTTTTGAACTTGTGGCGTAGGTAGATATAGTCCGGCGCTACGAATATTATTAAATAAAAAACAAACGTCGAATACTAATCACAAATCCTATTTATTTCCAGCTAATTTATTATTTTTACGCAATACGCCTCATAATACTATGTTTTATCTGTTGCCTCGTTTACTATTTAAAAAGGTTTATCAAGTTTCGTACGATAAGATATCTCCAGCCAGATATCCCCAATCACTTCCATCAGGGCTTCTATTTTGTTTTGTCTTTATCCTACTTTTTGAAGTTTACATTGAAAGGAAAGTGACAAAAAAAAGCGATATTTCGTTATGAATTTTAACGATCGGTTTCCGTATCCACTTAGATCAATGTTCAATATAGGCGCTGTTATAGAGAAGATTAGGATTTAACGTTGTTACTACGAGTTAGTTACTTTGTTTTGAGTATTTTTACAGATTCTTTCCATGTTATGAATAAACATCGTTTACATAAACAAAATAGCATGCTTTTGTCGGATAGTAACGCACTTCCAGCAGCGTAGGACAGCCACCCACAAGATGGACAGACGACCTAAAAGAGACCGCAGGAAAACGCTGGATGCAGGCCGCTTCCAACCGGCCCTTTTGGAAATCGATGTGGGAGGCTTATGTCCAGCAGTGGATGTCCTACGGCTGGAATGATGATGATGATGAACGCACTTACCTTAGATCGATCTCAAGTGAACTTTAACACTAAAAAATTTTTTCCATTTCAAAAACAATAGGCTAACCAGGCACATCAAAAAATTGATGCCATTCGATTCGATCGTAGTCAACCATCGATTATAGCGCCATCGTACTGGGGGCTAGCACGATATGCCCGCGATTTGTTTGTCGCTCAGTGCGTCTCTGTCAAACTAGTCAAATATGTAAGGGATGCACTGAGCGGCAAATAAATTGCGAGCAGGTCGTGCTAGACGTGCAGGCCAATTACGACGTGAATCTTTTAGTACGCGCGCACTGGTCGCACTCGGCACAACCTTGCTCTATAAGGAATGACATCGTTTTCTAAGCACCACGACGTGACGTCACGCGCACCTGGGCTCTATGCTTAGATTATAGAATAGGCTCTATGACTATTGCAGCCATGAAGAGACAAAAAATATGGAATGTACTGTATTCCATATTTCATTTCCATCATTCCCATATATTCAATAGAGCCTTGCAAGTAGGTATATTACGTGTCCGCGACTACGTACGTGCAGAGAACCACCTATCTTTACTGTCACCGAAGGGTGTCGTGTTCAGGCGCTTCCGGAGCACCTTTGCCTATCCAGGACACGACTCCAGGTGTGACGACGCAACGCTGAAAATGATGATGAAGTTATTTTAATATGTATGTTAGTCTATAAGGTAAGGTATATATGGGCCACTGATGCCTGAAATAAATTATTCTTATACATACTAGTGGCTCCGTGACCTGTAGACCTCGCGACAAACTTACCTTTGCCTTTGGAAAACTGTTATCCCAATACATCGACATAGGTCGCGGTCTACTTACCAACACCGCAAATAACTTTGTAATCGCAAATCCCCCATATCTCCGTCATTTTGAAGAAATTGAAACACTGAATCGACAAAAAAAACCATATTGTTATCGAACCTACTCACAAAATTTCACGAGAATCGGATGAGAAATGCAACCTGTAGAGGGGAAAAAATGGTCATCCGCCGGACATACGAAAGAATTTTTGCCCAAGCTGAAACGGAAACGCTTCGCTCGCTCGGTCGACTAAATCATTTATTGGTATCGATTACAATGAATGAATAAGATATCAACAACAGCAAATGCATGCCAATGCGTAATATTAATCGGCATCTGGTTATTACAGGTGAAGAGACAATAGAGATGGAATTTCCTTTGTCAGGTTAAGGCAAACATAATAATTGTTAACATTTTACGTGTATCAATGAAATTAGATTGTAAATTGCATATTCGTTTTCTGCCACTGTTCATTAGTGGCTCGTGGCCCACGAGCCACTAATGAACATTTTCTAGAATCCGTGACTAATATAAGTACATAAGGTTTGAGTGGAAAACGTGAGTAACTATACTGATATTATTAAGTACCTATTTTTTTTTTCACACAGTGTATCGAAACACAATGAGGATATTACAACTAATAAAGAACCTGGAGCTGTATTCGAAGAATTGAAATGATTGTTCATCCATATTTATTATAAACTTAAGGTTGATAGGTATTTGATACACAGCCAGTCAGGCAGCGAATAGACTATACGATAACGGACGAACGGATAGTTACGATCTGCGGTGTGATTCTCTAGGTGATGTTTACAGTGCTGTGTCAGCGATGAGCGACACTTTTAGTTCAAACTGTAAGTACGAAGCCATTAGGTCTAAAAATGTGTCCCTCGTCGCTGATGCAGCGCTGTGCACTATCGAGAGTAAATAGGCATTTCCTGGGCAATTGCGTTCCACCTTCGGCCGCGTCATCACTTTCAGCCCCCGTAGCACATTTTTATTGCGCACGTAAAGCATTCGTCGCTTTTTTCGCACCCGTATTTTAGCTAAAAAGTGACAGACGGGTCATACACCGGTTTAGGTTCAGAACTGTCCCCTCCCGTTCCCGAAAGTTAAGGACCCTGTATCAATATCCAAAATTTTTGTTTCCCAATATTTTTAGTTCCATTCGAGTTTTTCCCCACTTTTTTATATTCCTATGCAGTTGTGTTACTATTAATTTATTTCTTCTGACGCATTAATTTCTATTCGTTTTTGTTGCTAGACGTTGTTTTTCAATTCATGTTGTCTCCTAGTCCGTATTATCCTCATGCATATGTTTTACCTGTAGAACCAGTTCTCAGTATTATTTTATCACATACTGTCATTTAAGCTCGATAATAATCTTTCCATCTTACTGAATATTTTGGGTATATTTTCCCTTCGATCGTATCAAAAACATTATACCCTAATATGGTTGGTTCGTATCAAAACGTTCGTGCAAATAAATTGAACATAAAGCGGAGAAGACTAAAGTTAGTTTGTCTCCGTGGCATATTGATACTATAAAAATTGCCACCGGCTCTAAAACGAAAGTAAAGTTTCATCAAATCAAATCAAATCAAATATATTTATTACGTATGAATTTAACGAGGATCGTAATTAATAAGACGTATTCTGTCATGTCAAAACATACCGACTGTTAAGGCAAAACAAGACCTAAGATAAAAATACTTTACTATCCGATAGTGGGTAGAACAATCGATAACAAAAGATTATTCGAGTAGGTATAATAGTTTCACGACCAGCTGACATTTAATAAGCACTAATCTAGGACTGTATATTGCCAAAATAGGTACATATTTTGATATCAACAATATCATCATAAGTATATCAGCTTTATTCCTCGGTTCAAGTGCGTCCGCAGACCGCACTGACGGTTAATAAAATGTATCGAGAGTATAGTATTATTGTCGAATCACGCCAATCTGGCGGGGTCAAGCGGAGTCAACTGCTTCCTCGTTCGAGGCGCCCGCGCCGCACCGACGATCCGATCGATGGCAAGCGTTTAGAAACCTCTAAACCCACTATGATTCGTGGGTATGAATTTTTAAAGTGAGTGTACATACTCACTTTCAAAATTCATATCCACGAACCATACCATTGACAAGGAATGATGTCTGTGAGTCGAGTTATTTTAGCAAATATTCAGTTTACGCTGGCACACACAAAAAAACGGCAAGGACGTTGAGACATATTTAAGTAATATTGACCAAGAAATTGTGTGTCACAAAAATTACAATTAAAGACATTATTGACATTTGACACACTTCGACAAAAAAAGCATTTGTGCCGAAAAGCGCCAATAATTGCCCCATAGGATATCGTAAAAGATCCAAGCGGCCCTAACATGCATGCCACAAAGATAAATTAAACCCGTTTATCTCTATGACTATCTCTCTCGTCGGCACTAGTGTGAGAGAGACGCACTTGGAGATAAGACGGTCTATCTTATCTTAGTGTCATGCATGATAGGGCCGCTGACAAGAAAAAACGGGTCTTAACAGACGCCTATGTATAATGGCTCTTTACTATGACTCAGTATTTAAAGTCCAAGTCCAGAAAGGAAGTTCCTACTGCTGAAGAGTAGATTAAGCCTACTCCAATAAGATAAAACGATATACCCAATTGGCGTTTACAAAGTTTTGCTAACTATGATTAATTATACTTCCAAATTCGAACGTCTCTCGCTATGCATGCGCGTCAGCAACAATAAAGACTTTCTTCGCTTGGAATGTGTATGAAAAATATTCTCTGTGTATTCAGGGTACAAGCCATTCCAAATTTCATGGAAAGCCAAAGGACTAGCAAACACACTAACACACACTCACATACTTTCGCATAAATGTATAATATTAACCAAAAATCAACTAGTATAATAAGTATTAGAAAATCATTTAATTTAATAATTAATACTCGTACCCTATTAAATCAACTTTTAACGATGTGCACCTGCCCAAAACATGAAGATGAACTCACGTATTCAAGGATACGAACTTTGGTTGGTTTTTAAACACGTTGCGCATAAAAATTCCTGAATATTTCCGTCTAACCGCCGATATATGCTTTCAAGATGTTGTTTTATGATTAGTTTGAAACGAGGCATATGCCAGTTGGGGCGATTTTAGTTTTGTCGTAAATAAACGACGAGTGTGGGCGAACATGAAATGCATTTATAATTTTGTCGAGGACTTGAAATAAGAGGTGATGTCACCGGTTCATTTGGAAGCGGTCGTTCAGAATTTTTGCATGATGCTCAATAATCAATTGAAAGCGATTTATACCTCGCCAATACTAAAAAAGCGAGTCGAACAATCCGCGAGGTATAATTTAAGATGTGCTGGGGTTGGTACCGAGAAACTTCTATAATCAATTAACAGAAATATCTTTAGGGAAAAATTCAAAACTAGTGAAATATTAAATTACTTATAGTTGAAATCATAACGAATAACATATTAGGAAGCCACGACTGCTTCCGTGTGGTGCCACAGCTGGATCTCTATTCGGCCTATTAAGTGAGCTATTTCATAATGCAAGACTTCTAATCAACTAGGCCATTGACCATTGGCCCTGTGTATCGAGGCCACGTGTCACGCGGGCCACACCCATTGTCACCCCCATAATAGGTGCCTTAATGGAAAAATATTCTTAGAAAAATGCTTTAAAATGGACTGAAATATAACCCTGTGGACGGAATTATTTGCACCTAGGTAAATTATTTATTGGAAATGATTGATTTAGCTTTGGTAATACTTTGGATGTAACTTAACCCAGTATTTTCTCTGTTTCGTTGGCACAGTGCGAGAGACGCAGTTATGTTCACACACTCGGTGTTAACTTAACCTCGGGTCAACCTTGTTAGAGCCACTGTATTTGGTTAAATATATATCTAATTAACAACCGTTCTAACTATGTCCAAGAGAAAAGAGATTCGGACTATTATTAAATTATTATTTCTTATTGTTCAAATTGGACTGGGTGCTAATAAAATCATCGAGATAATTTTAAAGATCGAAGTATGGAGGAGGAATGACTTCTGTCCATTTTGAGGACCACACCTCACCTACCCTAATGCAGATCAGTGCACTTCGGTGATGCTGTTATCGTGGCTAGGATACTCAGATTCCCTCTTATTAAGCGAGCCCCTCAATGATAAGCACTCTCTCCTGGTTATAAATAACTTCCAGCCAATCAGCTTTGAGCTCGGACTGGTCGATACCACTTTAGCCGGCCATTGGCTATCGCATGTCGTCCAAGAGCCTTTTCCCATTAGATCAATTACATACATACATACATAGCATCACGCCCGAAATCCCTAATTGGGTGGGCAGAGCCACAAGACTAGCTACTTGTGGCCACGTTCGATTAATTAGTCCTAAGATGGTATGATGAACCGTATGGTGACAGGTGATCAGCCTATCGCCCATACAGATAGTCCACCATGTTGGAGAGGACCCATCCCTTAGTCGACTTTTACGACATGCCAGGATGATAAGCATCTGCACGCATTCTATGCTATTTCTTCACTCCCAGTGCAGGAGAGGAGGAGGAGTTTATTCACGGTATTTTTATATATTTCTGTAAACTTTGGATTCTTTGTTTCATTCATAAATACAACGCACTCAGGAATAGCACCTTGTTTGGCTAAGCCTAGATCATTCTATAGATTATACTAAGGACTAAATGATTTAATAATATTATGATAATAAAACAATGCGACAATGGTGCGAATCTATTCTGGGAAATTTACCACTGGGGTCTGATTCTCTTAAATAACACTTCGTTCATGAACTCGCCGGCGAGCCTAACTTGACCCGTCAGTACGTATAAACTACATGTTCGTGCCGTGTCTTCGCCCTTTGTCGTATTTCTACGCAGCCGTCTACGGACGTAAGTACGTAACTCCGCATAATATCCACGAGTGCGCGGATCAATGTATGATTTTCGGATGAAATGAGAAGCGATATGAACGAAGAGATTTGTTAAAGAATAACATAAGTACTGTAGCCGTGTAGAAGCTTATAAATACCGCGTAGACATAGACATAAACGATGGTAGGAATGACGGTGTGGTACGTACCCTAGTGGTCTGGCGCAGGCCACATCCATATAAAAAATCTGAAGAAATGTAAAATGATGTGTATTAAAGGTATTAACAATAAATAATGCAAGGGGACAAAAACGTAATATAATCCAAAAATGTAGTTTTTAGAATCTTTGCCTGTTTTTCTGTTGGTTTGAACAGGTATCACTGGGTAAACTGCTAAACGGATTCTGATAGGATTTCAATAGTGGATTAGGGAAGGTCCCGGGTCGAATCTTAGTATCATTGTAAATTGTAATAAACTACAAGAAAAACGCCAACGCAAGAGTTAGTCATAGAGATAAACGGGTTTAACTTATCTTTGTGTCTTGCATGTAAGGGCCGCAGTAAAACATTTAAGCGCGAAGAAAATCGCGTATAGTCTTATTTGCCTACCAAATCTCATAGCATTTAGTTTGGTACTTAAGCTGTGGCTTGGGTGCTTAAGCTTTAAACCAGGGATACTTAACCCGACCCCATGGCTAGGCCACAGTATTTTTTAGATAAATAAATTATTACACTTAGTGTCGAGTTTTACTGTAGATAATATAGTTTATTTCGACCCGCCTGATGAAGCAGTGTCACATATTTGGTTCAAGAAAATAAAGGTTGAGTACCCCAGCGGCCCTAACATGCATGCCACAAAGATAAATTAGAACCGTTTATCTCTATGACTATCTCTTTCGTTGGCACTAGTGTGAGAGAGACGCACTTAGAGATAAACGGTTCTAATTTATCTTTGTGCCATGCATGTTAGGGCCGCTGGTCTAGTCTAAAAAAGCTTATTTCTATTTTAGAATATACTGCATTTATTTATTGCACCGTGCTCTAGACTCAGGTCCAGGTTATATTAGATATGTGACCTTTGTGTGACGTTTTAAATAAGATTATTAGAAAGTAAACGCTATCACACTACACGTAGCAAAAACCGGAAGAGATAATGATTAGTTGGTGCGTTGCATTGCATATACAATTCATACTCATTTTTAGGGTTCCGTATGATTAAATGTTTTCACTGCCATTATAATATCGATAGTCAAAAGTTGAAGTACCTACACTGTAATTACCAACAGCTTTAGTTAAAGGATATGTATGGGAATCCAATATTTATGGCCGAATTCAGAAACGCCACTTAAGCATTTGATTAGATATTAAATAGTTATATGTCCCTTAACTAGTTGTCAACCTATACAGAAACGTCACTGAAACGTCACTTTATGTAAAGCTCAATTTGAGTGGCCTCTCTGAATTCGGCCATTAGATTGTCAAATGTCATCCCAAGTAGCATTGCAAGCTGTATAAGAGCTGTATATCAGTTTATTTGAATACTATAAGCTGTACATTTAGGCTGTACTACAGCTGTATAAGCGCTTATACAGCTTTTCGCGTTATTAGAGCTGTACAGTAGCTGTACAATAGCTGTACAAGCAATAGATAAGCTGTATAATAGCTGTAATTCGGTGTAAAAGGAAACCTTAGCACTACAGATTATCTCTTATAAGTATGATTTTAGAATATTAAAATTTTATTAAAATACAAGTGGGTATTAAAATTAAACTCCCTCAGTATGGACCATAATCAACTACTTAATGGCCTTTTCACCTGTCCTTATCTTCTACAGCTGAATCAGCTTTGGGAAGCATTTGTGTATATGTGAGTAGATACGGAAAAGTATAAATGTGTGCGTATTTGTGTCTGTGTTTAAAATATGGAACATTAAACGACAATACCACTACAGTCACAAATGCTTCCCTGCGGCTCTAACATGCATGGCACAAAGATAAGATAGACCGTCTTGTATCTAAGTGCGTCTCTCTCACACTAGTGCCGACGAAAGAGATAGTCATAGAGATAAACGGGTTTAATTTATCTTTGTGGCATGCATGTTAGGGCCGCTGGAGTGATTGAGCTGTATCATTTTCCAATGTGTTCATCTCAATTAATATTAATCTTCTTGCACCAGTTACGCGTAGGATGGCATAAACGATGTAATTATACTAAATATTGCGTAATGTTCTAGATTCGTTTCCGATCTAGATATACGCCATACTGAATTACGTGTGGCTGTTACAATTAAAAACACTATGAAATTGATAACGTATTAAGTAATTAACGATGAACATACGTTTTTGATATATATTTGTTTAAAACGCCTGTCACCTCATTCGTACGACTTTGTACGACATAGATACGAGTATGTTATAGTTAAAAAACAAATAACTAGCTTACTTATATCACCACCGTCACCTTGATACAATTCCATAAATTTTTAATAAAACACCGGTGACAGTCAATTTAATAGGTCATCATATCGCCAAATTCAGAAAGGTCACTCAAATTGATCTTTAATTAAAGTGACGTTTGGGTGACGTTTTTGTATAGGATGACAGCTAGTTGAGGGACATTCATGTATTTAATCTCTAATCAAATGCTTAAGTGGCGTTCCTGAAGCGTTCAGCCATTAGTCGCGGTATTTCATTTAATAAATCGCTAAGCTCACGATATGATAATCATTCTTTTTTTCACTAAAGATTGTCACTAATAATATGGGCACGTGTTTAAAAAAGAGGTTCTACAGAAACAAAAAACCGGGTTATTTTTATTAATAGTGCTCCACGTTCTAGTCTCGATTCTTCAAACACGAGCACAAAAACGTGTCGGCCTCGTATCCCCAAAAAAGAACCACGACATACTCTTTTAAATACTTAACGTTCAGCTCTTTAACAATTCTTCACTACGCCCTATTCATAAAATATTCTTGATTAGACCACCACAATACGGGCTTAAATACAACCAACGTACCGATTTAGATATTATAATAGCCCGCGTCGTCTGTTAACTTAAAGCCATTACTTAGTAAGAATATCTACTGGTTTGTCCAAGCGAAACTCACCGTTCAAGCTAAACTTTCGAGTAGGTACTTTTATGACGTCGATCGGGGATATAAATTACGTTCTAAATAATGAAACCGGTTGACCCGAGTTAATTATGTAATTAGCAATCAATAATTGCGACATGTTTTAAATACCTTATGTTAGGTGTTCTTTGCTCGTCATAATATTCATACATGACAAAATTGAACCTGATAAATGCGTGTCTGGATTCCCCAATCGATTAGAATTAAATGTCCATGGAAAAAGGTTAGAAGTTAAGGAGTTGAATGATTTCTGTCATAAAGTCAATAAACTTTAGTCAAGTTTAAATGAATGAAGCCGTCTCGAATACAATTCAGTGGTTTATTTCAATATTCCATGATAAATTCGATTTGGCATTGGAGACTTCTCCCTGTGGAGCGGAAGCCGTTGACCGTCTATGTTGACGACCTCATTAGAATAAACTACTTGTCAAACTTTTGTCATAATCATAACGAGTGTTTCAATCGGACTGTTTATTTTCCGATTACTCATCATCATAATCATTTCAGTCGGAAAACGTCCACTGCTGGACATAGGCCTCCCCCAATTATTGCCACAATGAGCGACCCTGTGCCGCTCGCGCACGTCGCGTAGAACCGCAATCTTCACCTGCGGCCCTAACATGAATGACACAAAGATAAGATAAACCGTCTTATCTCTAAGTACGTCTCTCTCACACTAGTGCCGATGAAAGGGATAGTCATAGAGATAAACGGTTCTATTAGCTTTGTGGCATGCATGTTAGGGCCGCAGGGCTGTGATTCTCTTACGTTCACTGGCTGACGGCTGATCAGCGGATAAATGAAATTATTAATTTATACTGTAAAAAAGAAGTCATTCGGTCTAAATTTGAAGGTCTCCCTCATCGCTGATCAGCCGTTGCGCACGTTAAAGAATCACATGGTTGTTCGTCAGTTGTTCCGATTACTAGCATGAAATGAAGTATAGGGCGGGATTTTTAAATATATCTTGCCAGTTTCTCCGGTCTTGTGAGCGAAACTCAGACTGATATAGTCCCTCCGCAAATAACCGGGCCTTTATCAGAATTAACAAAAAGTTTAGCAGATGACTTTATGTTAATATTTTTCTTCGAAAACCTTCACTTCCTATACCTTCCGAGCTGCGGAGCCCTATGTTAATTGTGTCACTGAAAAAGAGTATTTAATATATATTTTCGTCTCAAACTTTCAGTAGGATTATTGAGAAAATTGATCTAATTATCACAGATTGTATGTGAACGGCCTTCAAGTCGAACTGTATCTAAAGCTGGATTTAGTGGTCGGTCATCATGGTGACGATTGTTTGTCAAATCGTTATAAAACTCATAATCATAAACGCCAACGCAATAGGACGGGTATTAAGGTGATATAGATATAAAAGCAGGCCTTTATCCGTTTGTGTGTGCATGTTCTATTTCAATGCGGTTATGTTTTAAAGCTTACTTTTTCAAGATGGTTCTTAGCTTTTTAGGGTTCCGTAGCCAAATGGCAAAAAACGGAACCGTTATGGATTCGTCATGTCTGTATGTCTGTCTGTCTGTCCGTCCGTATGTCACAGCCACTTTTTCCGAAACTATAAGAACTATGCTGTTGAAACTTGGTAAGTAGATATATATTCTGTGAACCGCATTAAGATATATAAGACAAAAAAAATATGATGTACATTACCATGTCAACTTCCACCGAAAATTAGTTTGAACGAGATCTAGTAAGTAGTTTTTTTTTTAATACGTCATAAATCGTAAACCGCAATTTACCTTTCATTTTTTATTGTTAGGGTTCCATACCCGGTACTGTTTCTTTACATACGTAAGTACGGAACCCTCGGCGCGCGAGTCAGACTCGCACTTGACCGGTTTTTTGATATCAATTACAACAGCACCATCAATAACAACACCAGCTGTTTCAGAATCAGCATTTCGTAAAATTATTGGTTAATAAATTTAATTGCTTCTTATTCTGTTATTTTACTTCATATAACATATTGAACTTATCCGTGCTATCGCATAGATACATAACAAAACTCAATCTGTAAGATAAGTAAACAAATTACATAGTTCGAATTCTTGTGTCATGAGCTAGAACGACTGACATGATATTTGTTGAATGTTATCATCAAACGGCACAATGGAAATTTCCAAAAATCATGATTTGTTTATTATTTTGGAATAGTAGTGCACTGCGCCTTATGCAATGCAACGGTGGATGTACACCGCGTGTTTTTGCATAACAATAATTCGAAAATAGCTCAAGGAGACGCTTCATTTGTGACCGTGTGTGACCGGCAACGATTTTAGGTCAGTATTTAAACAATTGGGATTGTTTTTACGGTCTTACTAAAGAAATACGAATATTTTGTCAGGCTGCAACTAAAAATAAAATTTAAGCTATTAATTTAACTAGATTTACTTTTAAATGAAATATATCGATTAAGTAGGGTGAAGGTGGCAACAGTGGCTATAGCGACAACAGTGGTGCACTGGCCGTTGTGTCAGAAATATTATAGATAGCTTTCTTTCTTTCTGATTCTTTGGAAGGTCTCCCGATAGAAACAGGTTACAACCAGTTCGCTTGCGTCAGCTATGTAACGAACCCGCGTAATTAATGTGTTTTGTTTTGACGAAAGAAAATGCGAATTTTAAGGTAAGGTGTACTTTCTATTTTTCCACGAATTTTGTTTTACCAATGGATTAATAATTTTGCTGAGAAATAAACTTAATTGAGGTTATTTTGACGTATACTGCACTTCGATTTAAGCAAAACTATCACGTGTGGTATAAGTTAAATCCAAAATGGCGGTTTAGTACACAGTGGCTCAAATCACATGAGTACACAGTGGTTCATGAGCCAAGACATTAATTTTGAAAATTTAACAAATTGTAAATTTTTTATTTAATTTTCTCTTTTAGGATGGCTCTCGTTCAGCAAGGCCCCGTTAAATAGGGAAACAGACAGATAAGGACAAAAAAACGCTGAAAATAAAATAAAAAATGTTATGAGCGTGTGAAAAGCGTCTAAAGTTTAAGACTGAGAAATAAGTAGTCAAATTTAAGTTACCTGATTATTAAGTAATTTGTTCAATGCGAAAAGCCGAAAATTGCATTATTATTTGAGTTAAATTAAAGATGATTCACTGTGAACTGAGGGCAGATCCACTGTATCGCACCCCCAGTACACAGTGAGTCAAATAAGTTTTTTTAAAAAATACTGTTTATTTTCCAAAATATTACTTTGTTGAACTAAATCGATTAAAATAATCAATATACATTAGTTACACTATAATACTAACCCTTCTACATCTTTCCAACAATCGCCCAAATCAAGTGAGCATCACTCGAAAAAAAGTGACCCACTGTTGCCGCCTTGACCCTAGAGCCAAACAGTAATCCTCACTAGATGATTACTGTTCGAATAGGCCGGCTCGACCGGGGCAGTACCACACTCTCACAGAATATCGGCGTAAAGTAATAGCTGCTATTGCTTTTCGTACGGTGAGTGACGAGATCCGGAGGCCTATTCCCTCATCCCTATCCCATCCCCATTCCCCATCCTCCCTAGACTGGCAACGCATTGGCAGTACCTCTGGTGTTGCAGATGTCCATGGGCGGCGGTGACCACTTTCCATCAGGTGGGCCGTCACCTCGTTTGTCAGTCAATTGACATAAAAAAAAGTAATACATTAGCAAATCATTATTATCATCATCCTGTATACGTCCCACAGCGGCCCTAACATGCAAGACACAAGGACATGTTAAACTGTCTTATCTCTAAGTGCGTCTCTCTCACACTAGTGCCGACGAAAGAGATAGTCATAGGGATAAACTTATCTTTGTGTCTTGCATGTTAGGGCCGCTGCTCGGCATAAGCCTCGACTGAGCAGTAGCCCCACGCGGGCCCAGCCCTATCATGCCAGACCCGAAGATGAGTTAAACCTACCTATCTCTCTAACTATTTCTTTCGTCGACACTAGGAGAGAGACGCACTTAGAGATAAGACGGTTTAACTTATCCTTGTGTCAACGTTGCTAGGGCCGCTGCGGCACTAACATGCATGCCACAAAGATAAATTAAACCCGTTTATCTCTATGACTATCTCTTTCGTCGGCACTAGTGTGAGAGAGACGCATTTTGAGACAAAACGGTCTATCTTATAGTCTATGTCATGCATGTTAGGGCCGCTGGTGGGATAGAAAGACAGGCCCGCAAGTCGTTTTCGACCAGTGCGTCCCTTACAGTATCTGACAAGTTGGACAGTGACTTGTCAGATATGTAAGGGAGGCACCGAGCGAGAAATGACTCGCGAGCAGGTCGTGCTAGACGTGCAGTGCGGATACGGGACTTCGCACATATCTTTGAATTACTTCGCAGATCATCTCCTAGCTACAGATGATCTCCTCACGATGTTTTCCGTCACCGTAACTCAGTGCCGATTTTAGCACTACCAGCGTCCTGGGCGTGATTTCTATGGCGCCTCCTAACTGCAATTCAAGCCCGAAAAAAGGGCCAAGAATATAATGAAATAACCATTTTTTCAAAGCGCCCTGTGGCCCTAACATTAATGACACAAAGATAAATTAAACCCGTTTATCTCTATGACTATCTCTTTTGTCGGCACTAGTGTGAGAGAGACGCACTTAGATATAAGACGGTCTATCTTACCTTTGTGTCATTCATGTTAGGGCCGCTGGATGGTCGCCCTACCGCGCCCACCCTAACGCCGCTTCTGGTATAACTAACAGGCTAACGTCGGATTTCCAGAAAAAAAAGTCATCGAATAATTCAAAAAACGTACGATGATTTAAAAAAATGATAAATTTCTACTAGGTATACAGTATTATAAAGCGCGAAAGATTGTGAGGATGGATGTTTGATAGTCCTTCTCGCTTCAACTGCTGGACGCATTTAGATGAAATTTGCAATGGAGATAGCTTATACCCTGTCATAACATAGACTATTTTATATTCTGGACAATTTAAAAGTACCCGAGGGAATAACTATAACGAAGTCGTGGGCAGAAACTAGTAAAACATAAACAAAAAAGAGTGAAGTGAGATATGAACTGATTAACGCCGAGGTTTAAAATAGAAAAAGCAATCGGCTCTTTCGTCCTTTGGGCGACACGGCACGCAAGTGAAAGGAATCCATCAATAATGAGTTAAGATTCAATGAAAACGCAATGACTGTCTGGTGTCGTGTGCTGTCTGGTCGTCCAAGTGCAAGTGGTGTTCGTACACTAACGATTCGTGATCTTTTTTCCGAATCGCTTAAATACGCACGTAACTACACGTAAGTTTCGAAAAATGTGCAGCCGGAGCGTTTGAACATGGTTTGAATACATGTCCTTCTGTTTTAAAAGGACTGTGAACCTGGGAAAAATCAGCCTTTTCATAAAATATATGATAACGATTTCCACCCCTTACATGGTATCAGATATTGGCCAATTTTTGATAGGTTGTCAGTCAGAACAAAATCTAGGTCTATACTTTTTATGAATATTGATTAATGATCAACAAAGTAAAATAATCGCCGAAAATAGTTTTGAATGAGAATACTGAAAAAACAATAAAACTGTTGATTGATTATACTGAAAAAACCAAAACGTAGAGACTTAGATTTTATTCTGACTGACAAACCAATCAAAAATTGGTCAACATCGGTAAATAGTTCAGAGGTGGAAATCGTTATCGCCTTTTTTATGAAAAGCCGTAGGTTCACACTCGTCTTAAGAGACGTGCTTCTGCCTACTTTGGCTACTACTCTGAAAACAAAACGCCCGGCTGCCAAATTGCATACCTACCCTCCATCAGATGAGATGAGAGTAGTCAAATGCAAGAAAAATTATTGTGTTAATGTGTCGGGTTGTCTGTATGGTTACGAAATATTAACACGCAAAAAGTTATAATAATAGCTATGAAGTTTTATCTGGTATTCTGGATAAATTAGTTTCATTAAAATTATCTCAACTTACTTTGGAAAAAAGGCATCGGTCTAATTAATAAGACTTACTAGGGGAATTCAAAACCTAAAAACGGATTAACCTGTGAATAGGTTAGTCCATAAATGGGTAGTTGAAACTACCTAAACAAAAACCATTGCATTGCTTAAAATAGAAAGGTCAATAAAATGCTACTCAAACTACATTATAGAAGTATGAAACTCCTACAAGTTTGTTACTATTTATAATTTTGTCCAGTTGGATTGGAATACGCTACGCAGAGAATAACATGGTAAACGAGAACTGCATTCTTGTGACCAACGGATCGTTTTGTCAACCAAAAAAACGATTAACAAGAGTGGAGGGCTCGCATTCCTAACCACAGTATGAACACCCGACCGATACAACTGAGTCATCTTTCGTCACAGCGCGCGGTAGCACTCATGGCCACCACACCAGTTCGAGTTCGATCCCAGTTCGCTTGCACCGGTGTTCGCGCGCGGTCAAACCCATTGCCGCCTCGTCGATATACTGATAAGCATACAACAGTTGAATTTCACTGTAACCGCTCACGTCGCCGAACCGTTTCCAAATTTGAATATTTTCGAATTCGTGCGCGCGTTCGTTCGAAAAGTGTCGGCTATTTTTTTCCGATTATACTTTTAAATAGAGTGACGGATGAGTGAGTTTTCGTTATCTAAGTTCTTGTGGGAGCGAGAGCGGGCGGGCGGCGCGATGGAGAGCTGCCACAAGCTGTACTCCTGGATCAACCACACGGTGCTAATGCTGATGTTACAGATATTCTGGAAGATGAGCCAGATATCGGACTTTTTCAAAGAAAAGTAAGTCGTTTACAGCCTTTTTTAAGCTTACACGCTGTCCTGAATCTCTTTATCTTTATCATTAGGGTAGATAACGATATTTAAAAAAAACAGGTTTTTTGTTTTAATACAGTATTCGTATTCGAATAGGTTTCGCATTATGGATTTTAACATTAAGGTTATAGGTATTTAAAATTAATTGGTAATAAAAAATCCTATAGCCAGACTAGGTACCTACACGTAGGTACGATAGTGATAGGGTTTCATTCATATTTGCATATTATAGTGGCACACACAGCTGGCATTATTAAGCGCCATGCTGAAAGATCCCAGTATTCCAAATTCAAAATAGAGGCCTGAATACCCCCACTACAATAAATTAGACGGCAAGTCACGTGGTCAACAGTTTTCATTTGTTTTGGCAGAAGCTAAATACCTACCACCAATGTTAAATTTATTTTCAATGTGCGGTGTAGAACGATTGCTTTATTTATGAAAACAGCTTGCATGGGATTTGCTAAGCACTTGTGAAACAGCACTTTACAGCAAACCTTTTCCACTGAAAGAAGCTAAGAATAGTGTATGATCACCATCAATCAATTTCGAGGGGCTTATCCGTTGTTGTTTCTCATATCACTAGATCGTCTGTAACACGACCACGTTACGAAGGTTTTCCAATGTTTATAGCTCCATTGATTCCAATCAACCTTCAATTTGGTAAGCTATTGTTATGCAATTAAATGAAAAGCATTATCAGACAGACGTCTGTCTCATCAGTGCTAATGGAATGGGAGGCCTAATTAAAAAATGAGCACACTACTTAACGATTAAAGACGTTTTTAATCAATAGGTTTGGAAATAGATTGTTTTGTCTCGGGAATCGCAAATCTTTTCTCTACTTCAGCCGGATAATTTATTAAGTTTACGACTGGACGGACATTAGCTTCATCACATCAATCTTGATTTTAGTAGACACGGTTTTGTTTGAATCTTTGAACAATTGTTTTTTTTTTTTTTCACTAATGGCCGAATTCACAAACGCCACTTACGCATTTGGTTATAGATTAAATAGTTACATCTCCTTCAACTAGATGTTAACCTATGCATAAACGTCACTTTAATTAAAGATCAATTTGAGTGGCCTTTGTGAATTTGGCCATAATATTATTTAATGAACAGTACCTATAAGGGAAAAACGATGAGTCTATTCATTGTAGGGAAGATTGATATTATAAACTAGGTACTAACTATAATAGGGATGTTGACGGGGTAAAAAAAATGTAATTCTAATTAGTCCGTTTGTTAGATTATCAAAAAATAGCGAACACGTATTTTTTGCTTTATCAATTCAATCAAAATTGACAATGATAATGCGCATCAAAGTTCGGGAGTAGGGGGCTAATGACGTCACTTAATGGTGAAAAGTGTACAGAGTCGTGACGTCACACGGAACTTCAACGCACTATACCTTCGTTATTTTTTGTTTAATTGACAAAAGAAAAAATATGTGTTCAATAAATTTTTATAATGTAAATAACGGACTAATTAGATTTTTTTAGGAAATTAGCCTATTATACTTAACATTTATGAAATATCATCTATTCCGATGGGCTCTTCACATACCTACAAGGTCAGTTAGCATTGTTCATGAGGTATCATTAAAAACGACAAGTCGTTGCTTATAAACTCAAAACACTAGCATTTGTTGGAAATATTATTAGAAACTATACTCCATTCCTTTAGGTAGTTCAATTAAATGTAAACAAACTAATCCATTTGACTCTGCTTACCAGCCAATCAATACATAATAATAAAGAAGAGCCAATAAAGACATACCAGAGATAAAAGAGATTGACTGGATTCATGATTGGCTGCTTAGCTGAGTCACGTGGGTTAGTTGTTTACATTTAGTCAACTACCTACACGAATACAATATAGACATGTCTAGTACTATTTGGCACAGAAAATAGAGACATAATCGATCACATACCTATAATAATGATCTAAATGTCCAGTAATTACCTAATGAATGACGATCATGATTGAATTGGCTAAACTATGATTCAAATAACCAAGTGAAACATATTTATTTTCTAATACATTGGACACGGTCCTACTGCAGTAGGTATTCATTCAGAATCAAACCCTGGTTCTGCCAACTGGTATCTACGCAATAAGTTGGGTTAGCCCGCAAACAATAGTAAAACGAGATTCTTTTATGACATTGCTATTATTCGTGTTATGAGGACAATAACGCTATACCTAATCATAAATCATAATCACTTGTGATAAGATAAACTTGTCATAAAACACGCTTTCTGATAAGGTTTTTTTAAGGAATTCACAGAATACTATTTACCTACATCGACACGTTATTTTTGGTAACTTTATTTTATTTAAATGACAATAACTACCGTTGGAACCCTTTATCTTTGGCCACCTTTTGTAGAAAATTATTTGCCACATCAGAAAAATAATGAGAAACTAGATTTTGTGGTTTCCACATAAAGTGTACACTAATCCCTTACAGTTAAGCATTAAAAACCTTCAAACAATTAGTTATTTTATACCTATAGGGTAATTTGAAAAGCCGGTCAAAGTTACCTTCATGTAATCTGTGCCTCCACTTTCTATTACCATTATCCACTAGCTTGTGAAATCTGACGTATCGCATATTCTAAAAGCTGTGCTAAATATTTGGCCAAAATCGGTTTAAAAAAAAAGAAAACCACAAAATGTGGCCATTTTTGCTAAACAGTGGCCATGTTACCTGCCCATCACCATTATTTTTCACCACAGTATTTTTGTCTGCAGCTGACATACCTACAACCGAGTGAAGTTAGCAAACGATCTCACAGCTATTAGGTATTTAGCAGAAAAATAGTTAAATTTCAACTATGCTTTAAAACTTGGGCTTATCTCGCACCGGTTCGGTGTTATCAATTAATTTTGTTATTTTCTGGTTACGGCCAAAGTTGACCTTTACGGCCAATGTTGGAGGATTTCAGAGGAAGTAAGTATATGGTAACATTATTAAAAAAGGGTGTGCATCCGTCCGGGTTTCCCTGGATTTATCCTAGTCACAGAATTCATTATTAATATTAATATCATAATTTATGATATCATAGAATATAACGGTAGAGGTGTAGAGGAAGTCCGGGCGATCCGGGTTTAAACGCGTTAATACTATAAAATATGCAGTTTAGCCAGAAAATATTGTCTTAAATCCGAATTCCATAATTGGTGCACGTGGCAATATTACGGCAATCTATAAAATATTGAAACTAACATTTCTTAATGACATTTTGGATGTTGATAGTGAATATGACATATGTTGGTTGATTGACTACACACATTATTGTTCCTACCTATCTAAGAAATCCTAAATCATTCAATTCTTAATACTATTTAAATTTGTTATTGTTTAAATAACAAATGCTTCAATGCATACAAAACAATGTCAAACAGCGATTATTTTGTAGTACCAAAAAGTCTCCAAAGTCAGAAGTAATGATAAAATTGCGTTGACTAAAACAGCCAAATATTTTGCACTGATTTCGTCTAAATTTGCAAGCTACCAACATTGGAAGATGTTTATGAACCGGTTGTTTCACTGCTTCAACGGCAACTCATCGAAACAAAATAACCTGTTTTAATCATTAAATTTCCTATTGCTGTCTACCCTATTACTTAAACAAGCTATTCTAATCAACATAATAGAACATAATCGTATCATGCAGAATAAATACATACATACATAGCATCACGCCCGAAATCCCTAATGGGGTGGGCAGAGCCACAAGACTACTTGTGGCCACGTTCGATTAATTAGTCCTAAGATGGTATGATAAACCGTATGGTGACAGGTGATCAGCCCATCGCCCATACAGATAGTCCACCATGTTGGAGAGGACCCGTCCCTTAGTCGACTTTTACATGCCAGGATGATGAGCATCTGCACGCATTTTATGCTATTTCTTCACTCCCAGTGCAGCACAGGAGCCTAAGAGGAGAATAAATGGTAAGGTCTTTTATCGCTATTATGACTTCAAAATTGCAAGTCTGCTGGTTTCCTTCCGCATATTATACTTCCCTATTAGGTCAAACGAACTTCATGAAGTGAAGTTCGACCGTTATTATATTAGTCGTTTCATTCGAAGATTCTTCATAAAAAGTTTTTTTTGATATTGATACCAGTTGCCATTCAGTTCAGTTCAGTTCAGTTCATTTATTCATATAACAAAATATTTGTGTTGAATATAATTATACCATACTTAAAACTAACATTATATACATATTGATACAAAAACAAGCCAAATTCATTATAAAAGTAATACCCAAAATAATAATAATAATAATACAACAACAATAATAATACCTAATTCCGTATGTCACAATTAATATCATTATAATACATAATAAATCACTGAAGAGCACAAAACATGCAAAGTTTAATCATCATATCCCTGGAACAATTCGTTTATACTGTAGTACATTTAATTGCACGCAGTTGATTTATTGCTTCATACAAATATATTAGGTAAGTGTTTATAAAGTGGACCTTAACCGCATATCCTAATAAAACGTGCGCATGCAACTAACTCATGCTGACCTTTGTATCACTGTTTCATTGTATTGCAAGCGATATTCGACTCCAAAGTAAAGGAAATCGAATCATAATACTGTACACGAGTATAGTTGGCAAAATATCAGTTTTTTTTTTTAATACGGATAATGCTGTTCGTTTCTTTATTTCATTTGAATAAGATGTGACTTTGACAGAATCATACACATATGTGTGTCCAAGACACACATATGTGTTTTGTATTAAGTGTAATGTTTAGCTATTGACTGAGCTAAGATAGAATCGTTTTAAATAAAATAATAAAAAGGATTCGAACACGACACACCCTATACCAAATTCGTTCGTCGAAATAAGAAAAACTGGCACAGGAGTTTTTATAAACGTTAAAATAATCTCTAAACCAATTTTCCCAGGATTAGGAGTCTTAAGTACCCTCTTTTTGCCTCAAAATACCCCATTCTTTTTGTAAGTGCCTTTTACAAGAATCCGAAAGATACAAATTTATATTATCAATAGGTACATATAAAACAGTACCGTGACTCACTTATAGACAAAGCACAGCCTAAACGGGTGGTCCTAGGTTTGAAATTTGGAGGAGACATTCCTCGAGTACCCTAGTGGTGCACTAAGGAGGGATTTTTTGAAATTCCATCCCTAAAGGGTGAAAAGGGGTGATAAAGTTTGTACAGGGCGAAGCTGTGGTGGGTCCATTAGTATCAATATATTAACGGCCCCACCATAGCTTTGCCCTTGGTTCCATACAAACATTGATCCCCATTTTTACTCTTTCTAACCCCTGAAAGAGTAAAAAGGGCGATCCATGTTTAATTTTAATTACAAAAAAATACTTTATCTACACCCATATCATAAAACCTCCATTGTTTAATCAAAAACCGTAGGAAATGACCACCATTTTACAACCAATTAGGAAAAACCAGTGCTGCAATGTTATTTCTTTATCGTTTTTAGTAAAGAAATGAGATTAAATTTGGAACAGCTGTCAAAACTCAAGTGGGTCTCTATTCTAGTATCGATAGATATTAAACAGTTATTGATACGAAACGTCAATTCTGTATGTTTTTTTTAATATAAACTGCACAACATTTGATCTCGAGTGACATGAGAATAGAGACTTCATTCGTTTGTCTATGATTTTAAAAAAAATGGTCTTGACAGAGGATCGAATTGGCGCCATTATGTTGGTGTTTTGCTGAACGAAAGTAGAATTGTTGTTGAATTGAATAGAAAAAGTTGTTTGTAATTTACATTTTAGTTGAAAATATGAATAGTAGTCTTCTCGGAATGTCTGTGATGTGAAAATGCGCCGGATATCGGAAATATGCAGTCACGATTGCAACAAATAACTTGTTGCCAGAAAATATTGTTTCTGAACCCATCATGGAGGATTTATAATATGTGTGTAGATAAAGTTATGTATGCAACTCTGCATAATTTGGCCTTAAAACACTCGTGCGATCTTATTATGAAACTCGCCTATCGGCTCGTTTCATGAAAACCGCACTAGTGTTTTAAGGCCTATCATTATGCAACCGTTGCATAAACTACTATTCTTTGTGCGCGCTACACACTAAAAGCGACCTAGGTACTTGCAAAATTTGCACGTCTCTAAATGACCTAGGTATAGTGTTTTAGAGAATTGTTTTTACTTGAGTCATCATTAGTCATTGGTTTATATATACAGGATGTACCCTGTAACTGAACCTAATAATTAAAATGGAGCTTCCTTAGAGTATCCCCAGTTATTACCAAGTGGTCCTAATGTTTCAAAATCCTTTAGTTCGGAGATGCAGTAAATTTAAAGTAATGATTAATAATCCGTGCATTTTCAAATTTAATAAATGTCATCGAAGTGTGTGCAGTCGGAGACTGCACACGGTGTAAATAGATGTCAAATATTTGTTATATATTGCTGGTGCCACAGAACAAAGATTCTGGTGCGCTTAATTTTGTTAGAAAACATTAGTCATTTGTTTATGATTTCAATTCGATTAAAATCATTTGGACACGATTACTGATAGGTACCTATGCTAAACTGACTATATTTTAATTATTTGCTCCAGTTACAGGGCCCAACCTGTATATAGGATTCAATTCAAAACAGTGTCGCCTAAATTTAATATTTTCTAAACCTAAAATAAGAAACTTAAAAACTCAATTTTGTATAGTACCAAGCTGTCAAAAGCTAGCTTTATTTGTACTTGCATGTGAACATTATGACATCAATAATGTGTTGCGATAACTGCTGTGAAACATACCTATAGTGTATCAACATCAACTGAAGTAAAAAATATAGTAGAGTTTTATTTCATCAATGAGGTCATTTTGAATAAATAATGGATTATAAGATGCTTTTTTAATACACGCTTATTACGATAACCTGTATTTAAAACAAAGATACTTAAATCTGAATAAACAAAAGGACGCAATAAGTATTCTTAAGGCTCAAACCAAACGCGGTTGCGGCGCGTTCGCTGCGCGCACGCGGGCCCGCGCCGATGTAGAACAGCGCGGGCGGATTTACCATGGCACACCAAAGTAGCGCGGGACCGCGGCGGTCCCGCGCCGCCGCGGTGTGGCATGGTAAATCCGCCCGCGCTTTTCTACAACGGCGCGGGCCCGCGTTCGCGCCGCAAACGCGCCGCAACCGCGTTTGATTTGCCCCGGCCTTTAGTCCCACCTCCGTACACTATGGTAAAAATATTCAACTTAGTATCCAGGATATACTTAGTATCCCTTTAATAATCGTTGGGCTAATATTTCCATTTGCAGTGGGAACGGAGCAAATGAGTTCAATAGGGAATAACCCTCTAAGAGGTTTGTTTACTGAATGCAAGGTACTCAGGTTTCTTTAGTTTTTCAATTAGCTGGTTCAGCGAAGATAAAGCTGATAAGGAATAAACAAATACGGCATTGTAACGTGCTCGCAGCTCGATCGTGACTACGACAGAACCACGAAAACAAGTAACACGTCAAAGTTCTAAAGCGATGGTCAGAACTGCTATATTTGCTTGAATCATGTTACTTGTAAAAGTTGTACAACTATACTTTATCAAATATCCATTTAAGTTAGCGAGTTGCATCGACCGCAGGCAATATCATGGCCGTTCTATATGTATACGCCAAGAATGTTAAATAATTTGAATAATGTATTGGCAACAGTGTTAATACAGTGAATTTATATCTGAGATCTATTTTTGTTCCACTTAAACTAAGCACCGCGGGCTTCTATTCGGCAATCGCTAGGCGATATAGAAATACTTATATGTCATTGCTCTGTCTTTATCTTTGAGTCATTATGTATACTAGAGTGGACGCCTCAACTTAATTTTTTGTAAAGCCTATTGAGGCCAAATGGCACAAACGCCTATAAGGAAACGATCACCGCCGGACGCGGCGCGCATGCCCGCTCCGTCATCAAGTGCTCGCTGTCATTTGTTTCAGATGTCTGTTCTAGTGTAACATAATACTTCCATGGTATGGTATGGTGGTTGGATCTTACTTTGTGATGTACATTGAAAAGAAAGAGACAAAACAAAGCGAAATTTCGTAAATATTTTACCCAGCACGTCTAGCACGACCTGCCCGCGAGTCGTTTGTCGCTCAGTGCATCCGTTACATACTTGACTAGTTTGACAGAGACGCACTGAGCGACAAACGACTCGCGGGCATGTCGTGCTAGCCCCCCTGGTAGCGATCAGTTTCTGTACGGTTCTCGTAATAGAAAACATCGCTCGGTCCCTTTTACATATCGGCAACAAGTAGTACCTATTTTCGATAGATTTCGATAGCGAGAACGGTTTGCATAAACTCATGGTCAGGGTACTACTGTATCACTAGCCTAATATCAAATACGATAGTACTGGGCCTAAGGACGATATGACATTTCAGAGAGACACACTTAGAGATAAGACGGTTTAACTTAACCTTGTGTCAACCTTGCAAGGGCCGCTGGGGTCGTAGGTATTATGTGCTCTATATTCCAGGCCGTATGTTTATATTGTATTCAATATAAACATGTTGAATACAATAATTAATTGACACTTCGGGTTCCGTCGTCTTCCGATTGAGATCCGAGTTTTACCGATGGAAACATATTATTCACTATATCTGTAGGTATATACTTATAGCAGGGGTCGTATTAAGTATAAGCTCTTAATTCCAGGCAGTTCCGCCGTAAAATAAACTGCTTGGATATGTACTTCATATTATGAGCGCGCTCAAGAGGCCTGAGCTAAAGAGGCTTTAGCGCACTCATAATACGAATTTTCTAGGCAGTTCAGTTTATGGCGGAAACTGCCTGGAATTAAGAGCTTATACTTAATACGACCCCTGCTATAAGTATTACGTCCTTACATATGAAATTGGCGTTTTGTAAGGGAGGAATATAAGGTCAATTTTTTTTTCATAAAATATATTTCGTCGTCTATGCACTTTTGCCATCTCATAGGTAGTTCATTGATCCCTTTATTAAAAAACACATGGGGGCGAGAATCAATAAACTCTTTGAAGGCGGTTTGGACTGCCGCATCGGAGTTGAATTTTTTTCCTTGTAAGAAGTTGTCCAAATTCCGGAAAAAATGGTAATCTGTTGGAGCAAGGTCCGGGGAGTACGGTGGATGTCGCAGAAATTCCATTTGTAGCTCATCTAACTTAGTGGTTGTTTTTTTTGCAGTGTGTGGTCTTGCGTTGTCGTGAAGCAGCAGTGGCCTAGAGCGATTGACCAATCACGGTTGTTTAGCAGCTAGTTCTTCCTTTTGCTTCAAGTGGATTAATACAGTTTTATCACTTACCCCGAAGTCTGCAGCTATCTCTGAATTGCTTTGTGATGGATCCGCTTCCACAAAAGCCTTTAATTCTTCATTTTCCACTTTGGTCTCCGGCCGTCCACGGGGGTTGGTTCTGAGGGTCGAAATTTCCAGAACGAAAACGTTGAAACCAAAAAAGTACCGTGCTTTCTTTTGCGACATAAGCGCCGTACACACCATTAATCCAAGCGACGCCAAAGAAAAAAATTATGAGGAAAAAACTTTAATGAATGACTGTTTTCAAAACTCAAATGTACCAGCTAAATGAATTTATAAATTTGAATTTGGAATTCTTAACCAAAGAGGATCTCCTCTTCATTTTTTTTCAGATCAAAGTGGTCAGTACGACAAAACGCTAATTTCATATGTAAGGACCTAATATATAACAAGATTAAATGTAGTGATTTGTAAGTCCATTCTTACAGCCCGTCCATTTACCACACTGCTATTGTCGAAATTGAGTTACTTGGTACTTTATTAGCAACCCAGGGGACTTAGATATATTGCAAATTCTACATTTGAATAAAGAATTATGGCCGTCAAGTCCAAGGTACAGACTTTGTTTACATTGTGTTATGCAATAGTGCGCGTGCGTTGATGCACAATCGAACTACAATGGTGCAATAGATTTACATTTCTTTAGGCATTTCGGATTAACTTACACTGATTCAACTCGTTATTACCCTTTAAATGAGTAACAGGGTACGTCATTAGGACTGCGGGTAATTACGTGCTTATACCTACATGTTTTTCATACTAATAATACAGGACTTTTAAGACGTAATGTAATTGTTCTAGATACCTACATCTCACCTACATTAACAACGCCTGCACGTTTCTGCAGGGCTAGAATTAAGAAATACATACATACACATCACGCCCGAAATCTCTAATGGGGTAGGCAGAGCCACAAGCAGTGTTGCCAGATGCTAGAGACTAAAATCCTCTACATCCAAGACCAAAATCCGTACAAAATCCGTACTTGGAATAAGTTTAAAGCTCCGTATGAAATCAGTACCTATGAAAATTGGAAATCAAAAGATAAATATCATTGATACATATCTTTTTTTAAAATTTATTTTAGGCAATATCCACCCAAATTATAACAAGGTGTATTCCCTAACAACTGTTTGTAAGAAGTATGTACTACTTGTATGAAGAGCGGCCAACACAAAGTAAAAATTATGTAAAAAAAATGAATAATGAAAGGGAGAACATTACTGTTACTAGTTGTGGCCATGTTGTGTGTTATAATAGTTATATTGTGTTGCGTGTAAATGTACTAGTATAATATAACGTATCCGTGAAAATCCGAACACATATCCGTACGCAATTTTTATCCGTATGGAACACTGAAACTCCGTACGAATACGGATAAATTCGTACATATGGCAACACTGGCCACAAGACTACTTGTGGCCACGTTCGATTAATTAGTCCTAAGATGGTATGATGAACCGTATGGTGACAGGAGATCAGCCCATCGCCCATACAGATAGCCCACCATGTTGGAGAGGACCCGTCCTTTAGTCGACTTTTACGACATGCCAGGATGATAAGCATCTGCATTCTATGCTATTTCTTCCTAATAAATAATCCTCAATATCAATAACTTCTTTATTAAGAAGTCCTCTTTTTATTTTATATTAGCCTTATTTATTTCCATAAAAATGGTCACCTTTGCTCTAGTTGAATTGAATTGACACCTAAAATTATTAATCTTGACATGCAACATTGGTTAAACACAGCAAATACCTATGACAATTAACACTGGGTTTGAGGTGACAAATGGGGCTAATTTGAAACGGTGCCGCCTAAATTTAAATTTCCCTAATCAGAAGCGTAGCGTGCCTTGGCGGGGCCCCGTATAAAAATTTGTTTGGGGGGGCCCTTAGGAAGGGTAAAGTTTTTTTGCTCACGCACGTTGGGGGCCCCCGTGGCCCGGGGGCCCCGTATAATTGATACGGCAGATACGGCGGTAGCTACGCCCCTGTCCCTAATTTTAAAATAAGTAACGTCAAATTCGATTTTGTTTGTACTTAGTAGCACCAAGCCTTAGTAGGACAGGCGAAAAATAACCAAGAATATACCTAAGATACATGCTGCACGAGCAATAGGATAGGTTAGTTAAACGTGAAGAACAAATACTTATAGGTAGCTGTGGTAGCCCATTTGCCGAGTTTGGCTTGCGTATTGAATCTGTTGTAAGCTGCGCAAGTTAATATTTTAAAACTGAGGGGGATACCTTTTTCTGACGCTGACTGTACATCAATGACCAACTGCATCTTCAAGGGGGGGCAGCTGCCCCACTCTGCCCGTTCTTACCTCGCTACGCCCTTGGCCCCATCACATCATGATGTTTAAGGCCATGGCCTACGGTATTTCCCTTACGATTTCTCAACCCTCATTTCCCCCTGGGATGGATTTTTGCCCATCCTTTCTTTGGGGATGTTTACACCCTAACTAAAAGGAACTTATCAGCCTTTCAAGCTCGTAGGTTGTATAGTTCATGATATTTCGTTATTAGTCATTGAGCGAGTAAGTATTTCGCTTTTGTATTGTACCTATACAATCAATTTGGTGAGGAATTCCCCTATTACGTTGTTTTTACCCAACTGCAGCGGAGCTCAAAAGGGTAGTGCTTTATTATATGAGAGTTATCTAAAATTAGAAAGAAAATAACACATTAATATTATGTTATATTGACAAGCTATAAAGATAACAGGATATATAAAGACGTAGTTCAATCAAGTGTATAGATTATTTAGTCTCAGATAAAATCAGTTAAGTAATAGGTATAATCTTCAATAAGGAATATATATTAATATTCAGCCAATAATATAAGTATTTTCTTCTTGAACAGTTGAAATCAACACAGCTTTACTCACGATTTATTGTTAAGAATGACCCGACATGTTTCGGACTCGTATGGAGTCCTTCTTCAGGGGTTGAGTGCAATCACGGTCAAAGCAGCCCACGCTCCTTGCGTGCCATGTCGGGCCATTCCTGACAATAAATCGTGAGTATAGCCGTGTTTATTTATAGTGTTCACGTCTCACAAAACTTATAATTTCACTACCTACTTCTTCATGCAGGCATTAATGATGATACTATTAAAGATGTACAAAAGAGGAACTTAATTCTAGGAGCATTCTCTATCTGTCAACCTATGGGTGAGGTATTTTTGTTTGTATAGACTTAATACTTACGTTTGTAATATTTATTGTTAATGTAATAACTGTTGTTAATAACTTATATCGTAGTTAACTAAGCGGAAGACACAATATGCCAAAGTTAAGAATACAAAGCAACGCAATTGATATTCAGTAGTAGTACCTACTGTGTCATTGCACTTTTCGTTACTTCTGCAAACCTTTGTAAGTTCCAAAACTTTTTAACGCAAACTTTGATGAAATTTGCCAAAATTAATTTTAACTAGCCTATACTTATACTAAAGCCATAAATGACAACTTAAACAAGTAAACAGTTTACATGGGACACGTGTATGTAAGTAGTACTTTATCAAATGGAATAAAATACTTCCATGGCCTCTGACGAGTTCACGAATTATACTTTGTAGGTATAGATAAAGATCGCTGTTAAAAAACAACACAATAAACGTTGCATGTTTTTAACAGTGTATCCGGAATCGCTGTATTTGTATTTTATAATGATATTAATATTCGATGATTCATACTTATGTATGTATTTACGTCGCTTTTAAACGTATCAATTAAAAATATAAAAACCGGTCATGGGATCAGGTAGATTTGCATTCTCTGTTAAGATTCGTTTTTTATATATCGCTATTGCATATGGCGATAAAAAATATGTATATAATATATATACCTACATGCGTATTGAGTCGTTCGAAGGTCTCTCGTCTCGACAACTTCATGGATAGATCGAAGATGATAGCGACATATTCCGGTTTAATTTGTCTTTGTTTATACAAACCACGTGATGGAGTGATGCAGATAAAGTAATACGAGCCATTTAATTAAGTACATATGTGGGGTTCACCTTACTTTGCTTATTGTGACAGATGAATAAGCGATGGATGAGTCGGCACGAGTGAATAATAAATTTTCAATAACAGTGTATATATTGTAGCTGATTGACGTCTGAATTTCTAACTTAGCGTACTAAAATGACTTGTTTATAATGTGCCCGGGATGCGTTGCAATACTTTGTATATTTTTACTCATTCATATCATCAGTCTTCCTGCATCAGTCTGCGTCTGCCCGCACGACAACTCACCAAAGTTGCACCGTAATCGGATGTACGGTTTACGGTTTAGAGTTTAAAACACATTTTTTCCAATGCTTAATTCAACCTCTTCTCCCCCCCCCCCTCAGTTTTATTTCCAAAAGTTCCTATAGCCTATATCTTGTCTGAATTACCCTCAATATAATATCGTAAACCGCATTGAAATTCTTTGAGTAGTTTTAGTGTTTATCGCGCAAATAGGTACAATCAGACAAACATTACATGCAATTTAAAAACCATTGGGATGTTTTGTGTTGCTCACTGTAAAGTCCCTCTTAGCATCTTTTTCATTGCAGTCTTCTATGTACCTACAGACATTTTCACTTAACGATTTTATTATAATACTAGCTGGTGCCCGCGACTTCGTCTGCGTAGAATAATTATTTAAGTAGCCAATGTCCTTCTCCAAGGTAAAATCTATCTCTATACCAAAATTCAACAAAAGGAATATTTGTTTTTACAAACGAACATTCGCATTTTCTACATATATAGATATAGATATAGATATATAGTCTTCTAGATAATTTTATACTTTTCTAGAACATTCTCGTATAATTAGAATCTAGGCATACCTATATTTTAGAACTTTCCAGATAATTCTAAAAATTCTTTAGAACAATCACGATCATTTCAGATCAATGATAGTCTCACATTGTTGAAGCTGACTTTTTTCGAACCCCCGTATTTTTCCCACCCTTATAGATATTGACTTGCAACCACCATAGTGCACGATGGGAGCCTTGTACCTATTGCCACATACAAACACTATGCGTCTGCGATATGTAGTTTTGGCTGCAAAGTGAAATATAGGGACACACACCTCAAATTTTATATATATATATATATATATATATATATAGATAGATGTACCTATATAGATACCTATCGTAGAAAATCCCGACATCTTTTTGACAAGCGTCAGGGAATCAGCGTCACTATGTTTACAAAATAACTGTCATGAAGTGAATGTCTTTTCTTTATCTTCTAAAAATAACTTACTTGTGTTGTATAACCGATAAATACGATATCAAAAATTCGCATATGGCGTTACTGCGAATAACTGATATCTCAAGTGGCTGCAAAACCGGATAAAAATTTCACTTTATTCGGGATTTATAAGTTCCTGCCCTCGATATATTGTTATATCACTGAACTACACCGCGTAGGTGACTTACAATTATTCAATCTTTTAATTAAATATCCGATCAGTATTATAATTACCTTCCTTCTTGAAAAAAAATCTGCCTTAATTTTTACTATATGAAGATTAACTTACTGTGTGTGCTTGACAACCTTTCATATGACTTTACCTCAAGATGATTCATGCTGATTGAAAACAAATACGTTTATTATCATTCTTATGTCATACCTATTCGCGTTGTGAACAAATCTAAAATGTTCATATTGGTAGATTGCTAACAATATTCCTAGCTTGCCTAGACTTTTCTAGCATAAGTAGGTATGTAGTTAATGTAATTATGATGCTATTTTGAACAGTAAGTATTTAGCCTGGCAGTATTGCATTTTATATTTTATAATACAGCCAATGACCTTGAGTTATCGGTCACTGTCTGTTTGCACCAGTGTGAACGAGAAACACTGTGCAGTTATTTGTATGGGGAAAATCAAAAACGGATGAATTATATAAGTAAAAACACCACCCGTAAAATATAAATTAGTCAAGTTTTTAGTATGGGTGTGGTGTAATAGAGTTATTAATTATGGACCCATAAGTAAAAAAAATTAAGAAATAGAACTGCTTAAAGAGGATTTGAGACGTAACTTCACGATTTTTTGTATCGTATTTATTTCATCAAATCGTGTTTTGGAAATAGTCAAGTTTTCAATAGTATAAAGTATATGAACATATATTTTTTGCGCTTTGCCAAATCAAATAGGTTTTGTTAAAAAACTGTTTAAGTAAAGCCGATTTAGGTGTGCAAGCGCCTTAAGTAACTAATTCTTGTCCGGCCCACGTAATCTTATTCTGTTTTGGGGTATAGAGATTTGTATATTCCGCGGACGCAAAGATGTATTTGTGATCCTTATAATAAACAAAAACGAATTCCTCAACATACAATTTGGCACGTTCGCTTAGTTATTAAGAACGTTTATTGCACATATTTACACCCACACAATATGCTAACCGGTAGTTAGTACTATATCTTGAAATAGCTCTGCCCTGACGTCACCAAACGATGTGAGAGGGAAACAACAAAGAAACATTTAATGAGTGAGTGAATCATTAGCTTAACTATCTGTGCCTTACAACTAAGTACGCACAGAGTACTATCAACGGTCTTTACTGTCATCTTAAATAAAAAATAACAATGATCTTATCTTATCTTAGAGGGTGGGGCCCTTGCGGATATACTTCGACCCTATGGGATCTTTTGTGTAATTACCCTTTCCTAAGCACTATTCCATAGCATTCTCCACCACTTCAATGAAGTGACTTGTGGAGCGCAGTGGTAGTGCTTTGAATTCCACTGGTTCTGGACATCCATTGCCAAGGATTTTCATTCTTAGTCTGGCGAGGGCGTCACATTCACACATGATGTGTTTCATTGTTTCTTCCTCTTCGCCACACATTCTACAGCTTATCTTGTCAGAGAGTCCCATCTTGGCTAAGACCCGTGAATAATCCGATTATGTATCTGAACTGTTTAAGGCTCAGTTTCCAAAGTGTATTGGTCCAGCTTGAGTCTGCGCTCCCTGTAAAGAGCTTTGAATGCCTTAGGCCAGCCAAGGAATTCCACTCACGGTAGTGATTGTTCCTGGCATGGTTGGTTAGAGCTGTTTTTATGGTTCCCTGTTAGAGCCCCACAAAAGGTTCCGGTCCAATAACAATGATACAGAGATTTAAAGAAATTTAGAGGTATTTACATATAAAAATGAAATAAGTTGTTTTATTATTATTGTCTTTATTTATTTTGATTCTTAAGTTAATTTTTATAATATTTCTGTTAAAAGTAAAATACAATATTTCTACAAAAAAATACAAATACTATTAAAACCTAACCTAGGGCGCCGTCAACAGCAGGGCAGGGCTCAAGCCACCGGTGGTTAGGGCCGCAGAGAGGAACCGCCTGACGATGCGCGCCGTGTCCAGGAGTACCGCGTTCTGTATCTGACCCTTGATCCAGCCTTCTAGCGAGTCTCTTGAGGTGATGGTCGAGAATACTTATTATTATTATTATTAATATTATTAAGACAAACAAACACAGAAACAGACAAAAAATTTTCTTTTTTTATGTTATGGATAAGCAACCTTTGAACATTGCTTGTTACTTGATTTTCTAATTGGTATGAAACTATTGTCCCACGAAGTCAAATGGAAATATTTTGAGCATGAACACTCAAGTTTATTAAAAATTATATCTTCACGGAATAATGGTTGACGCGAGGATAAGTTATCCCCATCTTATCTCTCAGTTCAGTGAGAGAGACGCACTGAGGGATAGGGATAGATTATACCCGTGACAACCTTGCTAGGGCCGCTTTGGTACCTATTACTTCTTTGACTCTTCGCCGTCTCTCTACTTTTTAATTTAATTGAGCTAACGAACTGGTTCAATATAACAATCTGGCCGAATTCAGAAACGCCACTTAAGCATTTGATTAGATATTACATAGTTAAATGTCTCTCAACTAGTTATCAATCTATACAGAAACGCCGCGTCACTGAAACGTCACTTTAATGAAAGTTCAATTTGAGTGGCCTTTCTGAATTCGGCTAGATTGTTATATTCAACCAGTTCAGAGAAGATCCATGTACGTCTTTGTCGACTTTGAAGTCTTTGGTCCTTTGGGGCCCGTTTCTTGAAGCATATTAGTCTAATACAGTAATACCTAATATTAGGGTGTCGTGTTTAGTCGCTTCCGGGGCAGCTTGCCTGTCCAGGACCCGACTCCAGGTGGGAGCCACGCCTTGTCGTTCCCTAAATAATTTTATGTAATTACTTTTATGTTATTTTAATATGTATGTTAGTCTGTAAGGTATTTATATATGGGCCAATGATGCCTGAAATAAATGGTTTTATTTATTTATATATTATTTATTAGTTTTATTTCTTTTAATTAACGAGACAAAACACTAATTTTATTACACTAATATGCTTCGAGAAACGGGCCCCTGGAAACTAATAGTTTATCCGTTGTCACGTATCGCCACATGTGGGCTGCATTATGTTTCGTTTTCAAATATCAGTAACAAATTACACTATTTTAATCGGTATTGTTTTCAGAGTTTTATAGTAGTTGATATGTAGTAGTGATTAAATGAAGCAGATGGATAGTATCGTATCGCTGTGGATGGATTAAGTGGTTTTATAGGCAGCAGATAATGAGTAGGCCAGTAACCGAAATATTTCAACTAGATAACATATTTTGTTATTATTTGGTTGAGATCATAGTTTAATTACACTTGCAATCATCACAATTCCTTAAAAATAATATTTAATATTGGGATACATTTTAGGCTAGCCACTGACCTACAAGTAACTGTGCAATATCACTGGTTGCACAATTATATTGATCGTCAGTAGATGATATTGACGGTCAACGTAATTGTGCAACCAGTGATATTGCACAGTTATATTGTAGGTCAGTGGCTAGGCTTATAGATATTCATGAGTAGATACAAACCCGATTTAAAGTCTCGAGAGCGTAGATTCTATTACGCGACCAACTACAAAGCTTAGTGTCGGTCACCGGCGTCATTAACATGATAGACTGATGAATAGGTATATTATGGTGGGAAGACCAGCGCCGTAATATTGTAATTATCTATTGCGCAAGCGCCTCACTCGCCGACGAAAACTCTCCCGCCACCGAGCTCATGTTGGGAGCAGCCAGCGGCCGTTCCCGTTTATCTCTCTAACTATCTCTTTCGTCGGCAATAGTGTGAGAGAGACGCACTCAGAGATAAGACGGTTTATCTTATCCCCTGGCATGCTAGAGCCGCAGGGGCTAGCACAACATGCCCGCTAGTCGTTCGTAAATTAGCGTCACCGTCAAACTATGCAGCTATATAAAGTACGCACTGAGCGAAAAATTACTCACCGGCAGGTTGTGCAGAGGCACATTTATAGGGTAGTAAGTAAAGTATCAGCCCCTAAAAGATCAACAGAAACCTTGCCTAGAACTAAAAACACGTGGAATACGGGAAGGGATCTACCTGGCAGTGGCGCAGTCTGCTTACAAGCTGATTCCTGACGCCTTTACCAAGCTAGAAATCTACGGCTAGCTGTCAGTGAAGTCAAAATGTCAGACTCGCACCGTACGGTATTAATTCTTCCAGCTTCCCTTAGGAAATATTTGACACTTGGTAGGACCACAGAATAGATACTGTAGGAGTGACTACGTAGTCTATATTCAACAATAATATTCTTTTATTCTATTTCCAGCTCGGCATTTAATACTTAAACAATGACAGCAATATCTCAACAAACCCAGGCCTGTCGTAATATTTAAACAAACGTGGGTCGATGGTGTACGTAGAGGAAAATTTCTAAATAAGTGCCGACGCAGATATTAATTCTTGTACAACTATTTACAGAGTGATAACAATACAGGCTATAAATATGGTAAACCTGTAACGAGGCGCCAGCGCTCGAAAAACTATTTCTGTCTCCACTTTTTCTAGGTATCGATCGGAGTAATTATATCTGCATTTATAAGGCTCGTTCTGCATTTATAATGTTGCCAGCCATCCATCTCCATGAAAATATGAGTATATCTAAGCTTAAGAATGGCATCGTTGGGAGATGAAAATGAAAACGCAAGCTTATTAAAAAATAAATAATTACGAACGAACGAAATTATAAACGATAATACGATTAAGCGAATTATCACACTGGGCCCAATTCGACACAGCGTCGCCTAAATTTAAAACTCCCTAAACTCGAAATGTCAAATTCGATTTAGTGTGGCACCGACGTTCTCATTTCAAGTTTAATGACTTTTGAATTTAGCGAACATACTTTCGAATTGGCCCCACTTTGTATACAATTCCTAGTACCTATTTGTCTCCAAACACATGACTACAAGTACCTTGGACACTTGTCCACCTAACACTCATAAGGGCGGAGCCCTTTGCCATTTAGTGGACTTTTTTTTTGGATACTGAGCATAGTAAGTGGAGAAAAGTCTAGCCAAAATCACTGCGGAATGTTTCTGATTCTAACATAGAGAGGTAACTACCTACATTCCTATATACTGTACCAAATATTACTATAGAAAATGATATAGGGCTTCCAAAACCGAATGGGTATACTTACCACTATTGAAATATGAAGAAAGCAAAAAAAAGGCTTGAATTATTAAAATTCATTTATATGACTTCATACGGGGACATATATCTGGATCAATTCATTCAATATAATGCGTGCACAAGGACTGTTTATTTAAACTCTTGAGTGCAGACTGTTCTTTGTTTCTTAACACATTCGCTGCCGCGTTCAGAGTTCATCAGCGGCCTGACATTTTGAAAAATCCCTCCTTAGTGCACCTCTAGAGTATTCGAGGAACGTCTCCTCCGAATTTCAAATCTCTAGGACCACCCGTTTAGGCTGTGCGTTGTCTATATGTGAGTCACGGTATTGTTTTATATGTATAGATTATTGCAAATTTGATAATATTAAATAATAGTCAATTAACGATTAATAAAAACAATAATAAATTCCTAATTAATGCGGTCCAAGAGTCAGCAAAAAATCATTAGTCAAATCAGCTTATCGCAATGTACAGTTAGCAAAAGTATTTTTTGACAAATAAGTACGTACGTAAGGGACACAAGTTAACCCTAACCTAACCTACCCCTGACAAAGCAAAATGATGCCAAATGATAATTTGACCACATGATAAAATGCGAAATGGAAATATGCTAAAGATTCGTTTGGGAAATGAAACTACTGCAATAAGTTTTTTGGGAAGTGAAATTTGGCGAAAAATTTTTTGCTCAAAGGGCAGTACACCCATTTCTGTTTGATAAAAGACGCAAATATTTCTCGGTATTCCTCATAACGATGAATAAAACAATAATGTTCACATGCATTGTGAATTATATTCTGCTTGTTTTTGTTGCTCATATCTTTGCACTCGGAAAACCCTTTAATTAATCTATCCTTTGCTATAGAATAAGGACACGATCGTTTTAAACCCCTGACCAGTAAGACCTTGTTAAGATGATCAATTTTATGTTTAATTGCCATTTTATTGAAGACACCCCGACAGCGACGGTCGTGTGCAGGACGCGTGGACAAACGCAATTATATAATAAATAGCTGCGGCCCTAACATGCATGGCACAAAGATAAATTAGAACCGTTTATCTCTAAGTGCGTCTCTCTCACATTAGTGCCGACGAAAGAGATAGTCATAGAGATAAACTGTTCTAATTTATCGGCCGCTGTACTCGGTAGGTATGGGTTGCAATGCTCTGTTTTTTTTTTTGGATCATACATAACAAGAAACCTTCCCGGGCTCGCGCACTACACCTTCCAGAGTTTAATCGTAACCAGATGAATTGTATAGGAACGCATTGGTAACGAATAAATAACCAGACAGACATTTACATCATAAATAAAGGGTTTATAATTTTATATGCATAATTTCAAGGGTTAGAAATAGAAATAGAAATACTTTATTGTCCAATTGTGAGTGAGTTACAAGATGTTATAGTTAAGGTTAAATGTGCATCACAATCTACCGGTTGCTGGCGAAGTTAATTACAATGAATAAAGTTGTTGATAGAAAGAGAGGTAGAGTTTAGGGAAAATTATTACTTTTACCCATAATAAGTTCAACTCCCTCTTTTGTCCCCTTAGTAGAAATAGTGTCTAGTAGTTTTAGAAAATGTATCGGGAACAGACAAACAGACATGAAATTCAAAAACCATTAAGATGTGTTCTGTTGCTCATTCTGAAGCCCCCATAGAATTTTTTCATTGTTATTTCGAATGTACAGACAATTTCCATTATATTATATATAAGTATAGATTCAATTAGGTACATTAATTAATTAATACTCTTGTCAAGCACTTTTTTATATCTTGCTCATTCAAGGTGGAACCTTGAACTGAAGTTATTTATCGCAGTAGCCAGGAACGTTACTCATGCTATCAAAGGATATTATAAATCGAAGGTAAATCAAAGTACGTAAACAATAAAAATATTTAAAACAATATCATTAGAAGTTTGTATTATTAGCTAGTATAATAATGTTTTCTAGAAATTCAGCATTCTTACACTTAAAAATAATTCGTGTAGGTAATTATTTCAGGAGCACTGAACTTTAATTAAGCATTCTTTTGACTTGTTTACGATTTGTTGTAATGACATTGACTTATTATTAGTTACACTAAAAACGTTTTTATTTGGTAAAGTGCAAAATAAAGTTACTTGTCATTCAAAAATAGCTCTTATTGCAACATACTATTTGTGGAGTGTTATTCTAAATAAAGTAGAAGTAGAAGAAAATACGAATCAATACATATAAAACAGTACCGTAACTCACTTATAGACAACACACAGCCTAAACGGGTAGTCGTAGAGGTTTGAAATTTGGAGCAGATATTCCTCGAGTACCCTAGAGGTGCAGTAAGGAGGGATTTTTTTAAATTCCCTGCCTAAGGGGTGAAACGAGGCGATAAAGATTGTATGGAAAATAACGCGGGTGAAGTTGTGGCGGGTCCACTAGTTGCTTATAAAATCGGTAGTGACTAGCTATAGTTACAACTTTATTAAGATTTCCCATTGTTATTCAAAATTCTCTAGAAATCATAAAATATAAATTTATATTAGATAATAAGTACTAATAATTTATATTAAACTAAAGTTGATTCATCCTTACTTGTTTTATTTGGTAAACAAGTCCTAACCTCAAAATGTACCTTTTTTGGGTGAAATTATAAAGTAAGTAAAATAAAGGAATCCTAAGTGAAAAATTGGCAAAGTGATGTCTAAAATAATATCTGCGGTTGCTCTATTTACGAAGACATTGCTGTTTTAGCCAAAAAAGGTGCATTTTGAGGTAAGAAACTTGTTTACCACATAAAACAAATAAGGATGAATCGACTTTACCTAGGCCGTAGATCTTGTAAACAAGTGACGAAGGAATTTACAGCTCATTTACACTGGTTTAATGCATTTACTTCGCCCGCGACACTTGGCTTGCTTTACTGTGAAATTCTCTACAGTATGCAACCGACGGTAAACAATGACAAACCTACACACTGCTTACCAGAAATAATTTCCCCGCTCGGCCCATTGTGACCACGACGTCACCATTTTATCATTAAGTAGAAATGATCATGTATCGGTATCATTAAGTAGAAATGATCATGTATCGGTATTATTTGACGTAACTATGCACTGCTTACCAGAAATAATTTCCCCGCACAGCCCATTGCGTCCACGACGTCACCATTTTATCATTAAGTAGAAATGATCATATATCGGTATTATTTGTTTGCGGCCTTTATAAACGAGGAAAATTATAAGAAAATAATGTTATATCTGTTGACTTCAACAGCGCTTATTCACCATTCCCTTCTCTTCTTTCCAGGTCCGTAGAAGAAATGAAAAAGGAAACCATATTCACGGTCGTTCCACTCACGAAGGAGTCCAAACTCAGGCGGCACATCAGATCGATGTCGGACGTCCAGAGCAGCACACCGTACAGAGTGCCGTTCAGGTCGCGGCAGGGGAGCACCCACACGCTCATGTACGATTCGGACACGCGGGCGAGAAGAATAAGGTCCTATAACCTTCACAAGCAGCTAGAATCCTCTGACTCCAGCGACTACATGGAGGCGCCAAGGAAACTGCGAAGTATAGAACACAACTTACTCAAGCACTCGGATTCCATGAGAATTCTTTAACTGGATCTGATTAATTTTACAACAATGAGGCTGTACAATCTAGCTGTCATCTAGATTGGATCATGTTGGCGGTTGTACGTTTTACGAGTATTGTGTTCTATAGGACATAGTGAAAGTTAGATACTACCATTTAGTAATTATGTATACTAAAGTAGACGTCTCAACTTGATTTTTTGTAAAGCATGTTGAGGCCAAATGGCACAAACGCCTATAAGAAAACGATCACCGCCGGACGCGGCGCGCAAGCCCGCTCCGTCATCAAGTGCTCGCTGTCATTTGTTTGAGATGTCTGTTCCAGTATAACGTAATACTTCAATGGACACTACTAAGTAATTTTGTACGCTGATGCACAAATTTTGCTACGAGAGAACCCCCGCGTGATACAACACGAAAAAATAGACTTTTGTGATTCCCTTCATGAGACTGTGATTGAGTTAGAATAATAATAACTTTATGATTAGTCAAAGTAAGAATAAGATGTATAGTGGTTCCAACATAATACCTAACGGGTTATGAGCGAGTTGACTACAAAGCAAGATACCTAACAAAGTAAGATGCCTAAGTATTATGCCTACAAAGCAAAATGTCTAAGTGATTAAATGCCATCTAGGCAAATGGCCTACTTGCGAAAACGAATACCAAGCAAAATGTCTAAGTAGTTGAATGTCTTGAAGACAAATTGCTTGATAATTAAAAGCCTGCAAAGCAAGACACCAAAATAGTTTTTATTGTAGGTAAGCGTAACAAATTAACTAAGATAGAAACAAATATACGCAGTCAAGGTCCTGCTTTTTGGCTATCTTGCTTCTGAGACAACTTGCTTTTGTGACATCGAGCTTCTTAGGCATCTTGTTTTTTAGCCATCTTGCTTCCGAGGCATCTTGCTTCTGAGACATCTTGCTTTTTGGCCATCTTGCTTTTGAGACATCCTGCCTGTAGGGCATCTTGCTTTGTAGGCAACTCGCTCATAATCATACCTAACTACTACTTTATGTTGGAATGGTCTGTTAAAAGATTTATAATTATAATATTATAGCCACCTGAAAAATGGTTAATATTTTATGTTCTAGTTACTGTTTAAGTTTACGATTTGCTGAAGCGTTCATAGTCACTAACTTCAAATGCTTTTGAAATGATTTGTTTTACGCAAACGCAATAATATGTCTAGATAAGTACTTATAGTTACACACATTTGCAGTAGCACTGTGTGGATTTAAAAATAATTGCATGCCAAATAACGGTTTTGTGTAAATTTCGTTGAGATAGGCCATATTAAATTTAAGCGGGACAGATCCTTCTACTAAGTTTTTCGAAAAATATTTTACCTAACAATATCAGAAATGAAATTGACGTTTGCTTTAAGGATCTCTGATAACAACTGATAGACCTTTGTCGATTTCGATGAACTAACAGCTATGATCGTGACGAGGATTTGAAATAGAACTTTGACTTGAATGCCTTAGATCTAAAATGATAAATAAGTACTAAACAAATGAAAATAGGCGTGTTTCCTGAAAAATTCTAATTAGTCTGTCATTTACATTATAAAAAAAAATATTGAAACATTTCTTTTGTCAATTAAACAAAAGAAAAATAACGAATATATAGTGGGTTGAAATTCCGCGTGGCGTCAAGACTGCACACTTTTTACTATTAAGTACTTATAACGTCATTAGCCCCCACACTCAAACGTTGAGGCGCGTTATTTTTGTCAATTTTGAATGATTTGATAAAGCAAAAAATACATGTTCAATATCTTTTGATAATCTAACTGACGGACTAATAAGAATTATTATTTTTTTACCCAGGAAAAATCCTTATTCGACACCTTGTGGCTACCTTCAATCATGCTGAAACTATCCATTTGTGGAACAGGCTATGTTATTCTTTAAAAGAATTTCGAGTCATTTTACGCGGCAATCATAAATTGATCCGCGCTCTCGTAATCATTATGAGTAGTTAGGTATCTAACGACCTTGGCAAAGCTACTTCGAATAAGACCTAGATCGAAGCCCGCACGAACATGTAGTTTATACGCACTGACAGGTTAAGTTACACTTACAGTGTTTCTATTCGGGCCTGCTAAGTGATTTCCTGCTGCACTCCTGGACCTGATGATTCTCTGCTGCACTGGTAGTGAAGAAATAGCATAGAATGCGTGCAGATGCTTATCATCCTGGCATGTCGTAAAAGTCGACTAAGGGACGGGTCCTCTCCAACATGATGGACTATCTGTATGGGCGATGGGCTGATCACCTGTCACCAGACGGTTCAATCATACCATCTTAGGACTAATTAATCGAACGTGGCCACAAGTAGTCTTGTGGCTCTGCCCTGCCCTGTATTAGGGATTTCGGGCGTGATGCTATGTATGTATGTATGCAAGTGATTTCCAGTATCGATGCTAAAATGCTAAAACCGCAAATGTGTTGTTTTGTACGTTCTCGGGTTTGTTAATTTAGTGGCGATATAGTTAATCACTTAGCAGTCTCGAATAGAGGGCCAGATGAGTTCGGTAAAAGTTTTGAGAGGCACACCCCAGTTTAATTATGACTGATGACAGCTAAACTGAAACGCTACTATACAAAACATATATGTCGTAGTACGAAATAGCGACTGCTGAATTTAAAGTCTAACTAGAATCGAGTACGGGATCGTGGTAAACTCCCCTGTACCGACGAAAGAGATAGTCATAGAGATAAATGGGTTTAACTTATCTTTGTGTCTTGCTTGTTAGGGCCGCTGGAGAGGTGAGACTCGAACTCGCACTTCTGCCTTAACCGGCCCGAGTAAAATATCGTTACTTTGGAAAAAGGCTCGGGTCGGGTCAGAAAATAGTTAAGGGACAAATAAAAGCTCATAGCAATTTTCGCGATGCTTACTTTTGAGGTGTCAGAACGCGAATCTGACACCATCGCAGGTTCAGTCGCATGTCAACCGCCATCCTGACACGCATTTATGTGACAGTTATAATTGAAAAATTGCCTTCCCGCATCGTGCGGTGTGAGCACCACCGACCACACCGCCCACAATGATAATGATAGCTTGTGAATCAAGCGATATTAGACTTTTGAATGTATGTCATAAGAACTGAGACATCCGCAATAGGGTGTGGGCGCTGGTGTTTGATAACCTAACCTACTATGAAACTTGTTACACGAAATTGTATTGATAGGCATATCCTTCTATTGAGATCTTTGGATCCAAGCTTTACTGTTTTGGTTGGTTACGTGTTATAGTAAAAAAAAATAGAAACCAAAACTTAGTTGTGTAACAGAAATGAATTGATTATTTTAATACCTACGTATTTTTGTCAAAGTCGTTATTGAAGAATGTATTGAAGACAACAATAATGTTTGGACTGTAAACGTCATTAAAGATTAAGCCAATTCAAATGGATTTTCAACGAGAATAATAACAACCTAACACTTGTTTTGTAAAATGACGACAACCTAGGAACTTTTTGAAATGTTTATCTATCAATGATCTGAAAGTCCTAATAGTGTTAGTTCATCACATCGTTTTTTTTTTCAATTAAGAGAAACATTTTTAAATGATTTTTAAATCATTAAAATGATATAAAATAAAATATTGTTTTAATTTTATTTTTTCTTATTAGATGCCCAATTAGAACGAAATAATCCTACTGCACAACAAAGGAAGCTTTTTATTTTAAGATTTTACTAAAACAATCTTTAGGCTTAGGTATAGTTATAGACACGTAGATAAGTACGATAAGAAATGATTATTCACTCTTATTCGAAAATAATTCATGTTTTCCTGAGCGTGAGCAAAGTCCCATTTTTCTCGCTGCGGATTTAAAGTTTATTCTAGCTTAAAACCCCTGTCTTTTTATTTGTTAATGGGTCCAATTCGAAAAGGTGTCCGCTAAATTTAAGATTTCCTAAACTTAAAATAAGAAACGTCAGACTCGATTTTGTATTGCTCCATGGTTCAAAATCGAGTCTAAAGTTTCTTATTTCAAATTTAGCGACTTATAAATTTAGCAAAGACAGGTTCGAATTGGCCCAAATGACAGTGTTTCATTTTATTATGTACTTACAATTAATGGAATAATAAAATAATTATTTATGTGCTGTAATGAAGCATTCTCATATGAGAAATGGAGCACGACAATATTTCTGTCTCGGGTTGTATATATAGCTTGAATCCCTGGCTACATTCAGGATTTACGTTAGAATGCCTCCTCTATTTAAATACAAAAAGCAAAAACGTTCACACAAACGCAGACGGTAAACATGACATTTTGAATTTCGAATAGGTATTAAATTACAACGTTAACTGACTCTATCTTTACAGCGCACCGGACCAATAACCCAATCACTTTAAATTTTGAGGTTGAAATCCAACCAACATTGATGAAATTCGGTATAAATACCTACCCATTTGTGCATAAGTTTCTGGGACTAAAATTAATCGCCACACCACCTTTGAAAAACAAACCCTTATTTGGCTTTTGCTCCTTTGGCTTTTTTTGGAAAACTATCGATTTTATGGAAATTATTTCTAGTAGAGAATTGAAACTTATTACAGTTTAGACGAAAATATACTACGTAAGTAGATATATCCAAAAATTATGACTCCTTCCTGAAAAGTGCCTCAATACTTGACTCAAGACTAAAATTCCTCAAGCTCCTTTTTGTCCCGTTGAAGTTTTTGTTAAAGGGAATGGTGCCGTTCCGTTAGTACTATCAGCGACCAAACGACCAATACGAAAAAAAAAACAGCGAAAAATAATACTTTATTTATGGCGCCCTGCACGTCTAGCACGACCTGCCCCCGAGTCATTTGTCGCTCCCCCTCTCGTGCATCCCTTACATAATTGACAAGTTTGAAAGAGACGCACTGCACTGAACGACAAACGATTCTCGGGCATATCGTGCTAGCTCCCCTGCGTTGAGCGGTTGCCCAACCGCGCCCTACCCAAATAAAATAAAGTTATTGAGAAATTACGGCTCATTGAGTATAGGTACAATAGTATATATTTTACCCAACTGCCACAAAGTCAAAAGGAACGGTTATAAGGATTACAGACACTGGGTCCAATTTGAAACGGTGTCTTCTTAATTTAAAATTTGCTAAACTTAAGAAACGTCATATTCGGTTAAGTACGGCACCAAGCTGTCAAAACGGAGTTTGACCTTTCTTATTTCAAGTTTAGCCACTTTTAAATTTAGCGAATACACTTTCGAATTGGCCCCACTGTGCCATTTATTGTCCAGCGTAATTGTTTGAATCGATTTGGCCTAGGTAGTGAGATGTCGTTAAAGTGGATGAGGTTTTTATATTTCTTTACAGCCAGAACTGATATTGGATCACGCGGGCTTTGGTTTGGTTGGTTTCGACTGCCGAGTTCTAATTTGTAGTCTGCAAGATTATTCTAAGTCTGCAAGGCAATTTTATTTTTTGTTTCGACGTGAGTCTTCTCACACGCCTCCCCGCGTCAGCCGGGGGGTGTGGGGGGAGCCAATCAGGGCGAATTCTTTCGCGGCCCGTAACGACGGACCGGTCTGGGAGTGTGGTATATGCCATCTTGGCTTCATTAATGCCTATCTGCGGCTATGGGGGCCACATTGCCTTCTGCGGCGTGGTGGGTAATCTTGCCTATCTGCGGCTTTGCGGAGTCCTGGTTGTGAACCGGAGTCAGAGCGTTCGTTTTTATACTTAGGTAGTGTCGCAAAAGTTACCGATTTATCGATAGATCTAGGTACCGATTTCATTCTGCTTCCGATTTACTTTACTATATAATTTAGCTATTCATTCAAACGCCTTCCTCCCTTTTCAGTGCAATTATCACTTTGCAAAAGTACGTACGACGCGATATAAAACTATTAAACTCAACCGAGATTTTTTATGTGTACTTAAACGAATAGGTGTTGAGGGAAATTATAACCTTCATGTTGGTATTTATTAAAATCTCCCAAATCTCCTGAGCTTTATTTGGAAATAACGTGCCGTTTTATTTTAAAGTGATTTTAAAGTCACTTTGCAACACTGATTTCATACTCTTTGTAGCTGTCAATGTCAATGTCATTGTCTAATTGTCTTGCGAATTGCGAATAGGTACTTCGGTAGAACAGCTGTCAGATGGCAGTCTGTCAGATTCAGATGTTAACATTTTCATAATCATTTGAATTCAGAAGTCGCAGTTCGGTTGTTGTCTTTAATTTTTTTTAAATACAACTTGTTTTTCTTTAAAAGTTTAATTTTATTTTTAAAGTTGACTTAAATTTATCCGGTGTCACCTTCGCAATGAAGCTTTTGATTTGTTTTGTATTTTTAACCAAAACAATTCTCAGTACAGCCAATAGCATTCAGGATATTGAAATAGATAATGCCTTGCTTCCATATAAGACTGAGGACAATGAAATAACCGCAGGAACACCGACCCCTATAGTATTATGGCATGGAATGGGTATGACATTTTACATTATAATATTATTATGTTCTATTTTTGCGTTAAAAGAAAGTAAGTATCAGTTGACTTAAAGAATCAAGAATCTTGCTGTTTTAAAGCAAAAAATGCAAAATACCTTAAGCCAAAATTATTTGAACTGTAAATTGATTTGGCATTGCAAATATTGATTTGCTCTTTTGACCGACGCATCAATTCAGCTCAAAAGACATCCTGGTCATATGACTTGTTGAGAATACAGGATTATTTGGGCGGTTTTCAAAAATATTGTACGAATTAAGGCATAGTTAACAAAAAGTTTAAAAAGTTCCCCTACACTACTAAATAAACCATGGCTAATTTTCGTATAACAGAGAACTTAAAAAAAAAAAATATTTACCATTGCGTTTCTCTCACTCACTGTGCTACGAAAATTTGCCATACAATTGTATGGTTAATTTAGTAGCGTAGAGGAACTTTTTTAACTTTTTCTTAACTATGCCTTAGTTTGTACAATGTTTTTGAAAACCGCCCATTTGATAGGTAGTACAATCTCTTTTAAAATTCACAGGTGACACTTGCTGTGCGGCATTCAGCTTGGGTGCATTCAAACACTTTTTACAAACTGAAATTCCCGGCGTGTATGTCAATTCCATACGTGTAGGAAATACTAGTTTCCAAGACCTGGAGCATGGTTTCTTCATGAATCCAAATAAACAGATTGACTTAGTGTGCACAGAACTTGCCAAGGACAAAAATTTGAAAGATGGCTTTCATGCAATCGGTTTTTCGCAAGGTTCTCAGTTTCTGTAAGTATGCATTTTTTCTGGTCTTTTTATTTTTGTACTAGCCTGTATATGCCCTTGGTATGAATAAGCACTAAACAGTGGTTTATTGGTGCGATTTTCCCAAATTTTTTCAAGTTCATTTTTGGTACTCCATCAATCCAAAGTGATGTGAATGCTAGTTTTTTTTCCATCTGAATGTGATGGGCTAAGTCCCACTGCTAGATAACACTTTTCAATAATTGTCCAGAACTTGCTATGCAATAAAAGATTCCGAAGAATTACTTGGCAATATTTAGCATTACTTGGATCATGTCGGAGGCAGGCTTTGGTAAACTGCCTTATGTTGAATTTTCTATTATAGGTTACTATCTGCCAAGAAATATATTCATTTTCATATTTATATTTGATTATTGCATTTACGTGTTACAAAGGTCTTAAAATTATTACGTTTATGTGTGACATAAACCCTGTAAGGGCACAGCAATTTACTTATGTTTTATTTATTTACAAAACCTAGAATTAATACTTAAAATCAAAGAACTCATTCAGGGTATTGATAATATTAAGTTCTTAGGTTTGCGAATTCAAAGAAATTGTCTTAATTTAATGATATTGATAAATTAGCAAAAAAATAGCCACAACTATTAAACCTGTTTAATGTCAAAGTACTTTATTTATAGACGAGCAGTCATCCAGCGATGTGGTCACATTTTGCCGCCAGTCAAAAACTTTATTAGCCTCGGTGGCCAGCATCAGGGAGTATACGGCGTTCCTCACTGCTTTGCTATGACAAATAAAAATTGTGACTACATACGGGAGCTTCTCAACTATGGTGCATATCACGAGTAAGTACCTATTGCATGCTTTTTATTTGTCTGTAGACTTATACTAAGTAAATTTTAAACTCAACCTAGCATTATTTATTTATTATTAGTCTAGAATGTTCCACTGCTGAGTAAAGGCCACTTACATAATACATAAGAGAGCTTTTATACCCTTTCCTACTAAATCAAACAAACTAGGAACCGTAATAGCTATATAGTTCAGTCATTTTAACCTTTTAACCGCCACTTGGTCTGTCATTGAACGGGCTCATGTCGCCGCCTATGTAAAATAACAGGAAACTGTGTAGTGCTTGCCACATGCGTTACGATTTTTTTATTTTATAATGAATATTAAGTAATAATACCTTTTTTACCACCGTATCATTTAATAAAATACATTATTATAACTAAATTACGTTTACCAATTTCTTTATTAATGGTTTCGTTCCTTTATCAATAGTTTAACCAAACCATTGCGGCTTTCATATGCGAATCAGTGGAGTTAAATCGGTATAAATAAAAAATACCTTGCAAAAATCATACAGAAAAAAATTCTAAATATAAGACTACGGCGATAGTGGCTGGACATTGGGTGTCTTATATATCAGACTACGGTGGTCAAAAGGTTAATTAATTTGCAATGTACTAAAATTTTAGCCAAATAATGGTGTTGATTTACTATCGGGATATTTCCGTTACAGAGCAAAGTAAAAAAATATTATCAACTCAACCCGGGCGAGCGTCACACCCCGAGCCCCAGAAAGTGTCCCAAAGAGTTTTCTTCCAGCTTTAAAGAAAACCGTACATAATACAGGAATAGTGTGTCTAAGCAAAATGATCCTTGATAAATTAACTATTACTCACATCATACAAATGTAACGTTAAAAGTTACTTATAGTTTCCGCGCGATTAGTCAGTGGAAAAAAAAATCTTAAAAAAGACCCGGACAAGTGCGATTTTGGCTCGCGCGCCGATGAGGATATGATATGGATTATGGATATCTATGAAATAAAACTTTACAGATAACTTTCTTAAACTCATATCTCCGAACATTGCTCTAACGAAAAGGTAAGTCGGATCGAAGGACAAATTTAACTCTGTGGTGGAAAAAATATGATCTCTTATACATCGGTTTACACCAGCGTTGATACTTCAATTGCAAATATAAGTCTTTCATCATATTTATGACCGAGCGAGCGCGCGTTTCAGTTTGGGCAAAAATGCTTTCGTATGACCGGATGGTTGTTCTCCTCTACAAGTAGCATTTCTCAACAGATTCTCGTGAAATTTTGTTAGCAGGTTCGTTAATTATAAAAAAGTTGTTTGTCCATTCGTGATCCCGAAATTTTTCAAAATGGCCTAGATATGGGGGTCTTCATACAAAATTGACGACAGCTAGGACGTCACAGGAGTCGTTAGAATGTACAAAATGTATGGCGTTAACGTTAACGAAACCGGCAATTATTTCCGAAAATACTGTTTTTAGACCAACATCGTACAAATAAAACATGACACAAATTTGATGAGGATGTCCAAAAAACTAAAATCAGAAGTAAAAAACAATATATATTTTTCACTAATTTTGACCCTTAATCAAATAAAAATGAATAGTCAAAATGATCTGCTTTTTCTGTAATATGATTTTGTGTAAGTACATTTACTTCATAATATATCATTTAAACCTCATTTTGATTTTCATGCAACTTCCCCATTGATACATTTTAACTTTGCTCTATAACGAACATATCCCGATAGATACACCCACTCCGTATATTTTGCCAAATTGTAAGCTAAAATGGCTGAACTAATAAGGTTGTTTAGTGGACTGCACATTTTTTCGCATTTGTAGGTGTTAACCATATCGGGGCCCCTAGGCGATGCAGTTCTCGGGGGCGTTTACCCTTACCTAAAATACATTTATCCTACCAAAACGCAATTATCATAATTACCCTATTTACCCCTATTATGCTGAGTTGGGACCTTTTTGTAACAGTTGGCACTGTTCTTCTTTTCTAGTTTTTTCGTGTATATTATTATTATTTTTTGTGCTCTGTTATGAATAAATGTTATTTCTTTCTTTTCTTTCTTTCTTTCTTTCTATTTTAATATTGTCATTGAGCATACAAATCTTAACATTAAATTTTCACTCGATGAAACATTTTCATTTTGTTTTCTCGGTGCGCGGGGCAGTTGGCTACTGCCTAATGGCTTATCCGGCCCTGACTTGTATCGTCTACAATTATTATCGATTGTTTTCACTGGAGACGGTAATCAACGTTCCGTGGGTCAAAAGGTCGTGCGATTGAAGCTCTTAAACGTATTTTGATGCTCTACGGTTGTACTAGTTTATCTGTCAGTGAACGAAAAGCCAAAGTATAGTCATATTCATCGATATGTCGAGAATCGCTTGCCATTACGAGCTTATTCGATACCTGCGGCCCTAACATGCAAGACACAAGGATATGTTAAACCGTCTTATCTCTAAATGCGTGTCTCTCACACTAGTGCCGACGAAAGAGAGTCATAGAGATAAACGGGTTTAAGTTATCTTTGCGTCTTGCATGTTAGGGCTGCTGAAGAGGAATATACAATAATCTATTCATTTATTGTGATTATAAGGTCTATTAAGTGCGATTGAAGTAATCAACCACTTTTTTATTATAGTTAATATATCGTGATAGGAATCTCTGTGGCCTTTTCTGTGGTAGAAATCTAGGAATAATTTCCTGATACCCACGATGGCCTATTGTCACAAACCGCCATTCTAAGGCCCTAGCAAGGTTGACACGGGGATAACTTAGCCCCGTCTTATCTTTCTGACTATCTCTTTCGTCGGCACTAGTGTGAGAGAGACGCACTTAGAGATAAGGTGTTAACTTATCCTCATATCGACCTTGCTGGAGCCGCTGACATCCTAGCGCATTAGTGAGTTATAACTTGTTGCGTTATGGTATGGACATAATATAAAGTGCTAATATCCGATTTCATCAACAAATGACCAAATGCTTAACACCTGATTAGCGGCGAAATGTACTGGTAAACGGTTCTTTAGATTTAATCGCCTGTTAAATTTGTTGTTATAATCCAGGCTCAGATTTATGTTTTGACAAGAACTCATCGTGCCATTGTTCAAGCTTCTTGGCATTCTTATCACGCTACTTTTTCCTTGTGATCCTAATACGGGTGGCCAGGTCTGTATGTAGGCTAGGTGTATCTAACGATTCTGTGGGTACTTCGAATCGATTGACCTTGAAAAGACCATTACACCGTATAAAATGCCGGATCGTCAAAAGGTAGATCATATAGTTCATCGATTGTTATGCTGGGTTTGATTCGACCTGACACAGAACAGCAAAAGGGTTTAGCTTCACGGAAAACTATCATGATTAAGTAGGCTTCGTCGGTTCACAAGTTATAGGCGACTGGCTTGTTTATACCTCCCAAAAATCTTCTAAACTAACACGCAAAATAATAATTACGGAGGAGTTGTAACGGAACCCTACACTGAACATGACCCGACATACTCTTGACCGGTTTTTTTCTTCAGTGTCACGCAAGAAGGTTTGGTACAAGCTACATACTGGCACGACCCGTTGCATGAAGAAACGTATAAGGAAAAGAGCATATTCCTGTCTGACATCAACAACGAGATGGTCATCAACGAGACGTACAAAGACAACTTGAAGAAGCTAGAACACTTCGTGATGGTGAAGTTTAACAACGACTCTATGGTGCAGCCGCGGGAGTCGGAATGGTTCGGCTTCTATACGCCGGGGCAGGGCAGGACAGTGCAGACGTTGCAGGATTCACAAATATATTTGCAGGTAAATTAAACCTTTCATTTTCTCTTATGGCAATAGTCTCGCAAAAGTATATTGCCGATCATGTATAGCGAGTGGTATTGAAGTTCTGTTTCAGGAAATTTTCCGAGGATTGAAATTTTCTTAGGCCGGGTTTTCTAAATGTCCATCAGACCAAATGTCAGATCAGTAATTTAACCTTTTAACTGCCGTTGTCTAAATTGTAAGACACAAAGCATCGAGCTCATTTCGCCGCAGTCTAACATTAAGAACAATGACTTATACTTTGTGTTTGTGTCACTTTGTATAGATGGCGACACGGACATGTTCGATGAAAATTTAACGGTGGTTTAAAAGTTAATAGTCTGTGCTCAAAACTAATATACTCAAGTAGGCATTTCTTCATACTAAAAACTTGACTTGACTTGGACTGTTAACCCATTCACGGTCCAGTATCTGCAGGCGAACGCTTACGCCAGGCCCCCAGACAAAGTATTTTTTTTTTCAAAGCCTCGACGACCCTCGTGCGTTATGGGCCCGGCCCGTCCACTGAATAGATCGCCAATTATGGCACTGATGGCTAGATGGATTAGACTATGCAACATTTTCACTGAACAGGTCTTTTTCTCTCCATTTTTAGGGTTCCGTACCTCAAAAGGAAAAAACGAAACCCTTATAGGATCACTCGTGTGTCTGTCTGTCTGTCTGTCTGTCTGTCTGTCTGTCTGTCCGGCCGTCTGTCACAGCCAATTTGCTCCGAAACTACTGGACCGATTGGGTTGAAATTTGGTATACATATGTAAGTCGGTGACCGCAACACTGACGCGTGACGTAAATATATGAATTTTAAACATGGGGGCCACTTTTGGGGGTAAACTAGAAAATTAAAAAAAAAAATATGCAACCTATATTGTGCGACATATCAAATGAAAGGCCTTATTGTGAGGATCTTAAATATATTTTCTTTTGAATTTCAAGTAAAATAATTTGGAAGTTATTTAGGAAAATAGGCGAAAATTGACCATTCCATCCCCCTTATTTCCGAAACTACTGGGGCTACAATTTTGAAAAAAATACTGATAATAGTCCTTTACCTATAGATTACAGGAAAACCTATAAGAAGTCTATGGTATTTAAAGTAACCTAGAAATTTCAGATAATCATGTACGGAACTGAACCCTCTCCACGCGAGTTTCACTCTAACTTGTCTGGTTTTTTCTGTTATAAGTAATATAAATTTACATTCATTGTGTATCATACAAATGCGGTAGAGTATATTAAACTAGACTCTAGTGACTCATGAAATGATGTCAAAACGAAATGAAACAAGGATGAAGGTACTAAATACCACGTGTACTTAGTTATACTTATGCACAATATGAATATGATGCACAGGTGCAACGACTATTTGATGACCTACCAGCATAAATAAAAGAGTTTAACCTTTTCGGCACGTGTATCTCATAGCGCGCACACACGCATTTAACAATCAGGTTTTGAGGTAACTAAATATCGTTCATTTTATATTCCAGGATCGTCTCGGTCTACAAGAGATGGACAAGGCCGGGAAACTAGTATTTCTTGCCCTGCCGGGGGACCACCTGCGTTTCAGCAAAACATGGTTCATTCAAAGCATCATTCTTCCTTATCTGCGTAACTAGCCGATATCTCATTTAAGAATCGATCAAATATTTAATCGGGTAATGTAAAGATTAATTACAGAATCTCATTTAGTTTTTATGAGGAATTACTAATTTACTTCTCATAGCGCTTAAGATTTTTAATTAAATGAACACCAGTGATATCGGAGCGGATAACGCTTATCGAGTGACCAACGAAGCGTTGTAATGAAAAACGATATTTGTTGGATTAATCATCTTTGTATTTGTTCATTTTAAAGTCCGTTCACTCAAAAGGGTTTTTGCCAAACGATGCAAGAATGGCTATGATCAAAATGCAGCCCAAAGGTTTACCCGCATAATACTCGGGTTGTCTTATTTTACACGCTTTTTATTAGCTTGACCTGTATGTATGTATGTAATGAAATTTTTAGCGTAATTTTAACCTACTTCTAATTGTCGTAAATATTTTAAACTTTGCAATTTGGTTCCATCGAGCTGATCGGACCTGGTTTGTCAGCCAGGAGGTGGATAGTGGAACTCTTCAATTATTTATATTATAAGTAGATTAAATTTTTGCACGTTTGTATTAAACGATATCATTTGAGCGAACGGACTTAAGATCTCATTATATGCATTATTGTGCACGTTTTGGTTACGCGTCATTGTATTACTGGTCAAGCCGAAAGCTCTTAGAACAGTAGCTTTTTTGCAAAAATATTTTATAATAATCACCGTCTTGTGTATTTTTTTTATATCAAGATAACAAAAAAGGGAATGCGAATACGCCTAGAGCGGTAGCGTTAAATATTTACGCCGATAGGTGTTTGCGGCATCGAAGGGGTTAAATATATTCAATTTCCCGTCCTGAGGTTAACACGATCGCTATGTGATTCAATTCAGAATTAGTCACTATTGTTTATTTTGAAAAGTAGGTATGGCTTAATCACTATGAGGAAGTAGTGGTGTTGTGACTGTAGTGGCGTAGTTCGTTTAGTGTTCCATATTTAAAACGAAAGACAAATACGGATACATTTACACCTTTCCATCTTTCTTTTTCATCTTCAACCACCAAGTTTGGATGGATGTACGTTTGTTACTCAATCACGCCAGAACGGCTTAACAAATCTGGATGAAATTTAGCACAGAGATAGATTATAGTCTGGAATAGCACATAGACTATACTTTTTATCCCGGAAAATTTAACAGTTCCTGAGGGATAACTATAACCGAAATCCCCGCGAAGTCGCGGTCAGAAGCTAGTCTGTTACATGTATGTAATAAAACTGCTGTGGACATAGGCCTCTTTTCGACATTGGTCTAAGTGGTTCAGAAACCGATCATTGCTATCGTAATGAAATGTCGCTTCGTTTTGTCACTTTCTTTCTAACGAAAAATCGCAAAGTAAGATAGCGATATGATAGTCAAAGTCAAAATATCTTTATTCAATTACGGTTTTTTCAAGCACTAATGAAGGTCAAAATCTGAATCTATCACCGATTGGGAAAAAAAAACCTCCACTAGGAAGAGCCGGCAGGAAACTCGGCGAGGTCAAAACAGTAGCCATATAGGTCAGAATTAATTCCAAACGTCTGATATAATATACCATATCACTTAGGCAAAGTGGAATAGAGCCAAACATCGTGTTAATCTTCTTGTTTTGTTGTACTTCACATGCGTGACGGACTTGTTTTTGTAATACAGTGACGTGTCTACATTGTATCTAGTCTAGTCGAGAGGTGTTAATCGTTAACCATTTAACTGCTGATAAATGGTCTAGCAGAATAAAGAAGATGTGGCCCCTACGAGGAGTATTTGAATTTTCTAGTGTCGATTAATTTCTAGCTCATAATTAGGTAACACTAATTTTCAGCCCTCAACCGTCCCTAAGATAATGTCAAAAACATCAATTTTCAAAAACCGTTTTTGTCCTCAGCTATATCATAAAACAAAAGCACCTTAAGTGGGTTTAGTAGAAATGAGTGTAATGTACCATTTCTCAATATTTTTTGCCTGCAACTTTACTGTTATTTTTTTACTGTTTGCGAAGGTACTCGTACGCATATAAAACAAAAGATATGAACTACTACTAGTTTTACCTATTTGTAAATAGGAAAAAATACCGGTTTATAATTGGTGGATCATACTTTAAAAAAGATAGAATCTGCCATTTGAGTCGTTTTTTGGTATATTTACTTTGTCATTTTCCTAATTATAACCTGGAAATTAATCGAAAGTAGATCACTTTAATCTTGGCTTAAAGGTCTCTGAAACCAGGCCAAAAAAAACTTTAATATTCCTCGGCCACATCTCAATCCTCTTCCTGCTAGACCCTTTTCATCGAACATGTCCGTGTCGCCACCTAGGTATACAAACTTACACAAACCAAAGTATAAGATAATTTTATTAATTATAAGACTGCGGCGAAATCAACTGGATATTTTGTCTTAAAACTCAGACAATGGCGGTTAAACGGTTAATGGCATTTCAATGAACTACAAATCTGGTCGAAATCAACGGATTTTTTAAGGCAGTTTACTTGTTGTAGGTAATTGTTTTAACGGAAGTTAATTAGTCCGTTAACAACTTAAAATCTAATCCGTTACTCGAAATGTTAACTTCGTTAATGAACGATTAACGGATTAAAGGTCTTGTGCCCAGAAGAGGCGAAGCGTGAAGATAAGCCGGTGTATCATTTCTATTTATAAACATCTAATTATTATTATAACTCATTAAATATTGTATTTACATAAAATAATTAATAATATTATAATGTTTGAGCTAAGACATTATTTCACCGGCTTACCCCCGCGCGCCGCCACTGGTGCCCAGCTATGCGCCTGACCCCACCAACTTTGGTATCGACTGATTGCTTTTGCGAACTCGTATGTCGCCAATGCGTTATCTTGAAGTTTCAACTTAATTGTAATAGGTCACTTTTGTTTTTACAACTTCAGGAAAGATACGAGTTTGAATAAGTCATCACTGAATATGCGAATACTATATAATCGCATTATCAATTATTGTTATTTAAATGGATATTATTATAGACTTGAATAAACGGACGCATTTACACTTAATTATTATAATTATAAGACGCAATATTTCTTGTGATAAGATATGTTATTGAATAAGATGAATCATGAAGTTCATAGGCAAAAATATATTTTCATTAAACTTTAAGAGGGAAACTATATCGGTACTTTTATTTTATTGCAGCTCCAAAAACTAAACTTAGTTATTACAAAACATACTTATTCTATTTTTCGTCTAATAGCCGAATTTATAAACAACAAGAAATGGTGCCTAGATTCTATGCTCAAATATAGTGTAAAAGGCATAATGAGGAATCAGCTATGAAAGCGCGCGATCCCGACGCGCGGCGGCAGTATGGCGGCCACTGCCGGTTTTATTACCTCAGCGCGAATATGTTGAGGTACCGCTCAGCACCGCGAACCCCTCACCCCACATACCCCGCACGATTGACCTGTCGCACGCAACTGCCGCGTGAGACATCGATATATTTTTTAAAAGATTGCGCGAAAGCAGAGATGGTTCCTATACAGTATAAATAAAGGTCATTTTAGTCTAAAATCAAGTTTTGTGGTTTCGACCATAAGTACCCGTTATGGGTACCCTGTGCATTGTCACAGTGCAAGTATAGCTAAAGCAGTGACACAATTTTGAACAAACACCCGAATCGGTGCGCTCTCACGAAGACGCGCAACACGTTGTTGGCTGCGCTGACCAAATTGTTGAAATAATGCGTTTTCATATTAATGTCAATCAATAAATTCAACAATAATACCTACCTTGCACCTTAATTTAACACGGCAGTCCGGGCGAGATTTCCGTAACGACCCCACTGGCAGTAACTTTTTCACTCTTCACACACGTGCTAAGAGTTACCATTTAGTTATGGGTTGGTATGTATAAGTTGCATCATTCAAGCAACTTGTTTTTGTGGTAATGCGTGTGCTTATTTATAATCTTATATACAAAAATCTCGTGTCACGGTGTTTGTGGTGGCACTCCTCCGAAACAGCTCGAGCGATATTTATGTTTTTTTTTTATATATATTTGGTAGGTATGAGAATATGTCGTAATAGTAGTTTACGCAACGGTTGCATAATGATAGGCCTTAAAACACTAGTGCGGTTTTATGAAACGAGCTTTTAAGCGAGTTTCATAATAAGATCGCACATGTGTTTTAACCCTTTCGGCGCGCATGATGCACATGTGCATCATGGGATTGCAGCCTCGCGCACGCGCATGATGCACATGTGCATCATGGGATTGCAGCCCCGCGCACGCGCATGATGCACATGTGCTTCATGGGATTGCAGCCCCTTGGGCGCGCATGATGCACATGTGCTTCATGACAAAGATTGATGACAACATAGTATTTTGTCCAAATTGGAACAGTTTTTAGGTTGATTGAGATTATTGAGACTATAAATAATTGAGTGTCATATATATTTTTTTTTCTTCCTTTGTATTTTCAGAGAAAAATTAGTTTGAACTTTAACAATCGATATTACTTGTATTCAGTAAGAAAATTTTCTTATTTATTTGATAAACCGTTAGCGTAGTCATCATTGTACATTTTAATTTAATTTAATCATCTATATATTTAGATTTTCACTTAAAAATGTCATGATAACCACGGTGCATCATTGCGCCAGAGCGTACCGCATTTATTACCATGCAATTTTAAAATGTAACAAGTACCGTATTTGTCGTATAATATTAGACTTTATTGCGCATGAATGAAAGTACATTTTTCTTAAGTAAGCAACAGAAAATCACACTGGACGGTGTCATGCGGCGTTGACGTTAGTCATTCATTTGTAATTTTTTAAAGTAATGTATATAAACATTCAATATTTCGGCGATAAATACAATAGTAGATACGAATATTACTCAGCGAATAAATTTAGCAAATAGTCGTTTTTGTATAGTCTAGAAAGTGGCGGTACACTTGACTTGACTAAGAAATGGTTTATCACGCTACTTATCTCGTTCAGCTACCTGGCGGCGGCCTGTCATGTCCCGTGACCTTGCATTCCTTAGAGACATAAGCTAATTATTATTTTCTTATCTTTTCTATTGTTAAGAAAACTTTCACGAAATGCAGGCGACCAATCACGAATGTCGCCGTGCTGAGCTGGGAAGACAAAGGGTGGGTACTTCATATTAAATACGTACAGTCTTAGTTTATGCCTGTGACTGTGCGTTTGTCTCCTTGCGTCTTGTGAGTGATAATCAGTTGTGATTGTGAATCTTTAACCACTGACCCGGCTATCTTTATGGACCCGAATAATGCACGTAGAACGATGGATCCGGCTTTCTCTATGTACTCGAACTCTGCTAACTCTACGATTGACCCGGCTTTCATAATGGAGTCCGATTATGCGCCTTCCACCACGGATGACCCTGCTCACCTCATGGTCCCGATAGTTGCCGTTTTATCAAATGGTCAACTGCCGACCGATATCATCGATTTGCCAATGCCTCTAGGTAACTACTTGGATTAATTAATTAATTGTTTGTTTGTTGTTTGTTTCATTGTTTTTTATTTCATCCAAAATAAACATTTTGTACCTAACTGGTTATTATAAATTGCGCATGACACCATTCATTTTCTTGTTCCTCGCGGCAGCGAAATGCGTGCGGTACCGTAGCGCGCAATGATGCACAGGGTGCATCATGGCTTTTAGAACAGAAAATTATGTATGTGCGCGCGGGCACGTTGCACCGCGCTGGAAGTCGTTCGCGCAGGTGCATTGCAGCGCGCTGTGAGGCGGTCGCGCGGGTGGATTGCAACGCGCTATTACATGCTCGCGCCGAACGGGTTAAGGCGAAATTATGCAGAGTTGCATACATAACTTTATCTACACACATATTATAAACGGCGACACGGTGGCGATGGGGCCCCGCCGGCTGTGGCGACGGCCGCGCCGACCTGCAGCTCATATCTGTATCGTTATGACCATTACGATACTAAAATCGATAGGTACTGTAATAACAGTACAGGTTGTCATAATGGTGGTCATTTCCTACGGTTTTTGATTACATTATGGAGGTTTTATGATATGGGTGTAGATAAAGTATATTCCATACCGCTAGGTGATTCACGTCCACGCGGACGCAGTCGTGGCCGGAAGCTAGTAGCTTGTAGAATGCATCACCACACATAATCATCAGACTAGAAATTGTGGGTGATTACAGGACATTTCTCTCATGTTGGGAACGTAGAATAAAAAGAACTACTTTCGAAGAAATGCTGGCACTGCTGGATTCTCTGCTTGTAGCGAGTTTTCATTATAAAGCGGAAAAACGTTGCTACTGGCTACGAGCGTAGCGCTACGAAACGGGTTTGAAACAACTGTCGGATCTACCAGGTTTAATAAATTAACCAAATTCCAATATACCACTCAAAGAACGCTAGTCTTCCATACCACTAGTCCATGAGCTGCTCCAAGTCGCATCGGCGGTGCGCGTAGCGGTCGGGCGCGTCGCGCGCGCTGGCGCCGGCGTACACGCGCGCGTAGCGGTTGTGCGCCGAGCTGCGCCGCACGAACGGGGCGTGCGCGCCGCGCAGCTTGTGCAGCGGGAACTTCGCCACGCAGTGCAGCATGCAGCGCTCGGCTATCTTGTAACTGCTCGAGTGGGTAACAATTTTAAAAGTGGTAGGCGCTATAACGAACCCGTTTTTATTTTATTGCCATGGACAATCAGGCGGATACCTAGCAAGGTTGACATGAGGGTAAGTTAAAAACTCCTATATCTCAATCTCTTTCGGCAGCACTAGTGTGAGAGAGACGCACTCAGAGATAAGACGGTGTTAACTTAACCTCGTGTCAACCTTCTAGGGTCGCTCTGCTATAGGTACAGATATAGTGAATAATATGTTTCCATCGGTAAAACTCGGATCTCAATCGGAAGACGACGGGACCCGAAGTGTCAATTAATTATTGTATTAAATGAATGACGTGTTTATATTCATTAATATGAAACTTTATTATTTACCTACTTTCCAATGTCAAAATGAAAAATGACAGCATGGTATGATGGCTACTGGCCCCCAATTCTCGGTGTTTTCGAGATAATGTCGATTGAAAAATTAAACGCCAGGAAGATACAGTTGTGTCAAATGACTGTATGCACTGACGTTTAATCTCGATTGTTAGATTATCTCGAATACGCCGAGAATTGGGGGCCTGCTGAAGCTAATTGAGAGAGCACGATAAATACGAACTTTTCCGATAAAACACGATGGAAACTAATTATGCACTACATCTGTACCTATATCTGCGTAGTGAAATTTGGCGGATCTTATTAATTAACATAATACCTATGGATTGCGACCTAGCGAAGGTCCTAGTTATTTGCAGGGCATTATGATTATGACAATATTATTCTTCGAGTAAAAATAAACGTAGAATTACTTCGCTAACTTACTACAAATCCTATCTTACTACGATTTGGATGTTTGTTCCTCAATCACGCGCAAACGCCTGAACGGATTTGGATGAATGTTTGCAGACAGATAAACCATATCTTGAACTAAAACAGGACAGGAATGTCGCGGACACAGCGAGTTGAAATAATTTGCTCTCATTTCACTACTCACTCGTAAGGGTTGATACAATCCATTCGCACCACACTGTATCCCTGATCCTGGGCAAGCTCAATGGACTTCTCTGCCATCATCGTAGCCAACCCCCGCCTTCTAAATTCGGGGAGCACTGCTAACATTTTAAGCTGAAAACATTTTTCGGGAATTCATGAAAATGGAACATAGTGAAGGCTTGTGTGTGCTAGACCCTCAGAGAACCTTACGTGGATTCATCCATACTTGGCTTCTTTGGTAAACAAATTTATAACCTCAAAATGTGCAATTTTTGGGTGTAACAGCTATTTTAACTTAAATAAGGGAAACCTAGGCTAAAAATTGGCAAAATGTCGTCTAAAATATTGTCTCCGGTTCCTTTATTGGCAAGGAACCGGCTTTTTTGTTGAGGTTAGAAAATTGTTTCCCAAATCACATGAAACTAGTATGGATGAATCCACTGTAGCAAGGTTGACCTATCCTTTCTCACAGTGTATCTCTTTTTTCAATACTAGTATGAGAGAGATGCACTGAGGGATATTTGCTAGGGCTGCGGGAATCAATTTGATTTAATTCAATATAATAAGTTCACTATAATAGCACATCGCACAGTTCCATCTTACCTCAAATATTTTCGATGTTTTGAACATCTCCCAGAGATTCGGGGTCTCCTGTAATTTTGCTATGAAATACAGGAAATCCTTAGTGTTGGGATCCTAATAAGCATAAGATAGTGAATAATCTGTAGTCAGTGAAAATTATAAACGTTTCGCACTGAAAATACATGCCGACCTGTCTGTAGAAGGCGTAATTCCGTAGGTTTTTGGAGTCTATAGGACTGCATGCGTAGTTAATGCAGATGCCCACCAGTTCGCCGTCATTGGTCTTTGCATAAATAGAGTTACCTAGGTTTAAAAAAGAATAAGTAGATTTAAAGTTATGGGGCTTTTAGGGCTATTCTTACTTCTTTACTAGAAAGTATTATTAGTGTATATAGAAACAGGATGCCTTTGTCATGAATCTAATATTACCCTCTCACTTTTTATGATAACCATTATAATATTTAGGTTAATATGTATAAGTTTTGTATATTTTAGTTGTATTGCTATACCCTAAAAGGGTCCGTTCTTAGTACCTTATCCTCCATTTAAGACCATTGTAAACACCATGGATGCAATAAATAAATAAAAGGCGTATTACAAAGCTGTGCCGGCAACGTCGCACAGCAAGTCGTTTTTATATTGATTATTTAAGTGAAATTCCAAAATGTATTCTCTTAATATTGTTCGTGTCATTTTTGCATTGTTTATCTACACAATTACATGCCTCATCATGAGAAAAGATTGCATTACACACGCAGTGATAGATAACACTAGATGAACAATGTTAACAGACTGCATTTTAGAATTTCACTTAAATAATCCAGAAAAATGCGACGTCGCGAGCCTAGTTTTGTAATACGCCTTATGGGCTTATTACACCTTCCTAAATTTAGTCACTTACGAGAAGGACGCCACAATACGTTGGAATATGATTGAAATATCTCCATTAGAGATGCAACGGATAGCGGTTTGGCCGGATACCGGATATCCGGCATGGCCATTGGCCGGATATCCGGCTGCACATTAGCTATATCTAAAGTCGTGTTAGCTGGCGCGGCCTTCACGCGGCGAGCAATTTTCAACTTGTTACGAATTGCCAGTGCGCGGGGAGGCTCTTTGAGGGTTAATGCGCGCTCTATTACGTCAGTTGAGAATATTCAAACGTGCACGACGTGATATTAAGTGAAGTGTTATGTTTAAATTACAACAAACTTAGCTTTAATTTGATAACTGACGTGGATTGCGTTTATTTCTGATGGTTTTTTTATTGTTTTATCCTATTCCTGATACAAGATTTTAGTATCCGGTATCCGGCCGGATAGTGAAATCATGGCCGGATAGGCCGGATACCGGATAGTAACCGGATATCCGTTGCATCTGTAATCTCCATACGTATCTAACGTATTGTGGCGTCCCTCTCGTAAGTAACTTTTAGGAAGGTGTAAGTAATAATAATATGATAAAACAGAATGAAAAGGCCACCAACTCTTGGGTTGGTTTTATCACTGGGAATAAAGAAAAAATATTATAGTTAGATATTTTGGTCGCTGCAACACTGCTACGATTTCGTTACTACACTACCCGCGCTTGATTTGTAGTCTAGTTTATGAAGGTACCCTGTTTGAGCAAACTGTAGAGGTATTCGTCGAGCGCATTGTCCTGTTCGAGGTTCATGTTACGCGAATTCACTATCACGTGCTCGCTGAGGAAATGCCGCTTCAACACTGTAACGGCTTCATCGCGCTGCGAATTCTCAATATGCTGTAGGACTATGCCGTCGGGCTGGAACAAATAGCGAAGTGTTGGATGGTCTTTACTATAGGTATGTGATACCTAGAGCCCAACACACAAGAAAAGCTCAGAGAAGGAAATTAGAAGGGCAACTTTGTTTCCAACATTTGTTGTTTGTTGGTTCATCAACCTGAGATTGTGCAGTTGTTCAGTTTCCAGAACGGGAAGTAGTAATTTTAATGCTGAACTGTGTCTTTCATCTTTATAATGCCAATCTATATGAACACGGGAGTAGATGATACTTTTATCCTTTTGAACGCCCCAGCTGACAGCAGATTTCCGTGCTCCTGACGCCACGATATGCCGTTTTTCATACATTTGCGTCGGCTACAGCCGTCGTCGAGCGCTCGTTAGCCATGGTGTTCAAAAGGATACAAAAAGGCTATTGTATAAGGAATTTGATATTGAGTAGGTATACATAGCCAGCAGCTAAGTTTATTATTGATGCTGACATCAGCTAGAATATTATGTAAGTATGCTCTGGCTAGTGTCAGAATAGATCTTGTTGGTTGTCAACCTTAATAGACTTTTTTAAGCAAAATTTATTCTAGAACTACTATTCCAACGATTAAGGCCCTGCCAGAGGCGTATTTAAAGATTTTTCGCCCCGGGCCTGTTAGCTTTGCCACCCCATTGAGTAATAAAAAATATTATAGGTAAGCATGACAATAAAAGGCGCCCAAAGAAGGCGCGTGGCTTCGCCGCCCCTGCGGCCATGGCCCCCTTGGCCCTAGGGTAAATACGACCCTGGGCCCTGCTATATAGTCGGTCGGGACGACAGCCCGACAGAGGACGTTTTGATCAAGCCAGGGTACCAAACTGACCGTGTGGAAAGAAGTCTATCGAGCATTGAAAGGTTGGTTCCCAACGACCTTGATCGGAACGACAACTAATCGCCCGACTGTGTAGAACCAAACGCAATTTCGATCGACCTGATCATGACCTCTGCCGGACTGCCGTTATCACTGTGTTGGCTTAGCCTTTGCAATAGCACTTCCACAATCAATCTCGATCAGAAAGTCGATTAAGGTTGAAAACCCAAACAGCCGTCAATGCAAACGAGTTAGGGCATAAAAAAATCGTTGGCTTTGCGAGTGAGTTTTGAACTTTTTTTATGTCAGTTGACTGGCAAACGAGCTGACGGCCCACCTGATGGAAATTGGTCACCTCCGCCCATGGACATCTGCAACACCAGAGGTGCTGCCAATGCGTTGAAGATGGGGAATGGGCATGGGATGGGGATGAGGGAATAGGCCTCCGGATCTCGTCACTCACCGTACGAAACGCAATAGCAAGCTATTACTTTACGCCGATATTCTGTGAGAGTGTGGTACTACGCCGGTCGAGCCGGCCCATTCGAACAGTAATCATCTAGTGAGGATTACTGTTTGGCTCTAAACAGATGAACAATTTTTGAACTGTTGTTTAACTCCTAAGTCTAAATAAAACGAATGTGACATATGGATGGATAGACAGACATTGCGATTACTGCTGTAAATGCGGAATCCATATAACAAAAGTTATTTTGTATAGAATAATAATTCATTACAAAAAATACCTTTTCTTGGCGTATCAGCTCCTTAATACCAAAAATACTGTGGCATTCTTTAATTTGTAATGTTTGAAACAGTTTCGGTAAAGCTGGTATAAATTTTCTTAACATTGAAACAGACATCGCTTTAAATTCACAATAAATTTATATCGAAGCAAAAGCAAATTAATAAGTAAATTATCACGTCAATTTTGTTAAAGTTTGCTGTCAAATTGATTGATGTTCAAAGATAATCTATAAATTATAAAATAAAAAAACAGACTTCAAATGGCCTTAGAAAAGTAAGTTTTTTACAAATGACGGAGTTCTGAAGTAACAAACATAAAAAAAATAAAAATAAAACTATAAAAATACAACCGAATTGAGAACCTCCTCCTTTTTTTTTGAAGTCGGTTAAAAAAGAAATGATGCAGTAGGTATGAAACGTTAAAGGCTAGTTTCTTGGGAATTTATTGCTGCAATTAGGCTATTCCCAAAAGTTTACACTTTAGTTATGTAAATACAAACACTTCGTAGTTATCTATTCCGTCCCGCCGAAAAGGGTTCTTTATTTTTCTACTCTGACAGGCAGAAAAAAAATGCAGAAAAGCCTCGACAACAGTGGGTTAATCACTTAGTTAAATATGGTTAAACTTAAGACAATTTATATAAGTAGGTATAGTTAATTGGTGCTCATAGTGCAGCCGCCCTAGCAATCATAAGTCAACACTGTCTGATCTCTAAGTGCTTCTATCTTACACTAGTGTTGACGAAAGAGATGGTCAGAGAGATAAGAAGGGATTAAGTTATCCCCGTGTCAAGCATGAGGTAGAGAAAACAGAAATGCGTAGTAGCAACTACATGGCTAGGCTCGCCTAGACGAAAAGCAAACTTTGAAACTTGCAATTTACCGCTACCTGAGCGTTAGCAAAAATCGTGTTTAACGATGATTACATTTTAAGTACTTAGTAATCATTTCAGTATATGTTAAGTAAATTGTATTCCCACGTGAGTAGTGATATCGCTTGGCTGAAAACATCTACAGAAAATAATAATGTTGTGAATGTTCTCAAAATGAAGATTCTAATTTTAAGAATAACATGTAAGTCTGATAATCCCAGTAGTGAATACATGGAACGTTTGACCGCTAGTAGACTGAATTGAAAATTATCTTAAATAAAGGTACCAACCGAGGCTCGAACCACCAGAGGATTCACCAGAGGAAATAAGTTTGCCAACTATGTTCCAGGCAAGCTAGCGTAGACGTCCATATTCTCTGTTGTTTTTAATACATTTCTTGATGACTAGTGCTAACAACAAAATTTTGATACAGGTGCAATTTACATCGCAGCGTCATTTTGTAGCGGTATCAAATATATAGACGTCGCAGAAAAAGAGAAAGCTGAACATAACAAAGACGCACGCAAATACTGGGTAAAAAATTTCGGAGACATCAACAAAAAAGGCTTGCGTCAGCCAGGCTACGAGGACGAGAAAGACGTCCATTTGAAATCAAAGATCGCCACGCTTGTGGAACAAACGCTTTATGATACCGATAAGAAGGTCAAATCAGTGCAAAAGTTAAAAGAAGCAAATAGAGAAAAGTTGCCTTACAAAATAGGATTTCTTTTGAGCATGATTAAGAAATCTCGAGATATGATGACTGAACTTTTTAATTTAGCAGTGAAACACAGGGAGGAATGGAAGGCTCTGGAACAACTGAAGGTCTACGAGCTGATAGTTCACACAAATGTGGATGCGACAAACTTAGTTCGTCAGTTGGTGGACTTGCATATACAGAATTTGAATAGCTCAGGGAAGAGGAGTGGTACTGCTTTAGTAATTTGAACTATTATAATAAGCAATTAGTTTCGTAAATTTATTGATTTCCAACTTTCTCGAATTATGTTAATAACATAGCGAGAGCATTTTCGGTAGATAAGTACGTATTAAACTATACTTGAAGTATTAAACTATACTTCCCAGTGGCGAAGCGTCAAATATTTCCTAAGGGAAGCCGGAAGATTTAGAACCGTACGCACGAGTCTGACATTAAGTTAGAATAACATGGACTTCACTGACAGCTAGCCGTAGCTTTCTAGGTAAAGCCGTCAGGAATCGACTTGTAGGCAGGCTGCGCCACTGATACTTCCCTGTGACCTCAAGAAAGTCAAACCACGGTCCTTGTAATATGCAAATGAAATTCCTCCTGCGTTCCGGTCTAAAGAGTAGATTTAGCTTCAAGAAATGAAATAGAAAACATAGTTCAAAAGTACCTAATACGTACCTACCTAAAACGCTTTCACTATGTCATTAGCATAATAAGAGAAACTGTTTTACAAAATTGCACAATCTCAGACTTCTCCTGGCTGATTAAAAATACCTGTTCACTGTATTCCAAACTCAAAATATAAAAAAATAGTGAAACCAAAAACAATAGAAGCAAGACAAAGCATCGCATAATAACCGCACATCTTGAGGGGAGACATACGACACCTTTTCCAGCCAGTAATTATTTGCTCCGAGCACCTGCGAGCGCGGTAGTGCATTAGTTGATGACGTCACGCCTTGATTATACGTCATGGCTCTTATTAGAATGCAGCGCAGAATGTTACAAGCAATGGTACACAATGTGGAGATGTTATTTTTGCGTGCAATGGAAAGTAGATTACCTACTTATTGCCGACTAAATCAAGCTCATTACGGTAACGAAATGTTGCAATGTTTTGTCACTCTCTTTTCATTGTAAACTTGGTAAAGTATGATAAAGACAAAGCAAAGCGATATGATAAGTTATCAAATCGCTGAGCCAACTTCGAAAAGAGACCCAAGGCCATTAGTTCGACATGATATAGGCCTAAATTAAAAATATTTTTATCTTGCTTCTTTATTTTACATATACACATAGCATCACAGGCTGGGCAGAGCCACAAGACTACTTGTGGCCACGTTCGATTAATTAGTCCTAAGATGGTATGATGAACTGTATGGTGACAGGTGATCAGCCCATCGCCCATACAGATAGTCCACCATGTTGGAGAGGACCCGTCCCTTAGTCGACTTTTACGACATGCCAGGCCCCAATTCTCGCTGCATTCGAGATAATGTCGATTACGAGATTAAACGTCAGATTCATACAGTTGTGTCAAACGACTGTATGCACTGACGTTTAATCTCGATTGTGACATTATCTCGAATGCAGCGAAAATTAGGGTCCAGGATGATAAGCATTTGCACGCATTCTATGCTATTTCTTCACTCCCAGTGCAGCAGAGGAGGCTTCTTTATCTTCGTCTTTATTTTCAATAAAATAATTGAAAAACAAAGCGAAAATGTTCTCCCATCGGTTTCTGTATCACGTATAGCAATTTGGAACAGAGACCCTGTTATTTTTTATATCATCCACAATTACCACGCAAAATACATATTTCCCGTTACCAAAATATACTGTCAAAAACGAAGCAAATAGAAACAAATGCGTATTCATTTCCTAACGTATGTTTTACCTAAAACAAAAACTCTTCCCCAATTTGCAGCAACCGAGTATCCAAGCCGTATTACATAAAACAAAGGCTTCGGACAATGGTCGGTGGAAACTTTTTTGGCATAACTGGACAATGGCGCGGTTACCTAAACGTGGAATAGGCAGTTTTGGGTTAAGGGTTGTGCATGCCCGCGGAAATATTCACATTCGGTTCACATTAAATTTTTCCTTCACAGCCTTAGTTAATGACGGAACAAACTCGTTATTTATGTACACAGAAGTAAGGGAATTTATAATTATGACAATGACACAGCGAAGAGCGATAATCGAATTTGAACTAATTGACTTTGTCCTTACAGTCTTAATGGTACTCAAATATAGATGACTGCTAGACTGCTAGATAAATAAATGGTTATGAGTGTCGAGTTTTATTGTAATTCAGCTATTTCCGGAAAGCATGTAGCCGCAAATAGCTAAATTATAATAAAACTCATGAGTCATAATCATTTATTTATGTAACCAATACGGAGCCTCCGGGCCGCGAGGACAGGGTTAGCGGACCGCAGGTTGAGTATCCCTGGTTTAATTAATAGTTTTGTTCATCGGCTGATCAGCCGCGCACGTTAGGGAATCGCACCAGCTGCTTTTGTGAATGAACAGGGTTTGGCTAAGCTTGTGATCCAATTGCACTGGACTCACAACGCGTAAGTACTTAGGTAGGTACTTATTAATTTATTGCTGCAATTCGGGCTATCCTCAGAAGTTTACATTCAAACTTTTTGTCCCCATTAGTGATGTAGTATGTATCTTTTTGGGGATAGCCCGAAATGCGGCAATAAATTGCCGAAAAACTAGCCCGCTTACGAGCCCCTTAAATAAATTTCGACCAAACAGTTTCATAGTCAATTCAAAATCTAATGGCCGAATTCAAAAGGACCACTTAAATTGATCTTTAATTAAACTGACGTTTCAGTGACGTTTATGTATAGGTTGACAACTAGTTGAGAGACATTTAACTACCTAATATCTAATCAAATACTTAAGTGGCGTTTCAAAAAATTATCGTTGCCTTGATAGCGTCTGCTGCAGACCATATAAATACTTAATACCATACAAACTTTTACTGGAAATATGGGTAATACACACTTCTAGAAACAAAAATTGTCCCTTCTGTGACCAAAAGTTAACGAAAAGGACTGCTTAATTTTACGTTTTCCTCATGCAGGCCAAAACTAGGCCTAATGTCCTACATGCGCATATTGTCCAAGCAACAAAAGCAGGCCTCAGGGTCCTTAACTTTCGGGTACAGGACGGGACAGTTCTGCACCTAAACGTGTGTATGACCCATATGCCCATTTAAAAACAAATGCAGCATGAGATGACGTTTAGAATCTTGTATATCTGAATTACTGGTAATGCTAAAGATTTATTAATTCGATTTTAAGTTTTAAAGTCGGCTGCAACCACAGTGTGCGTGCGTTATGTGGCGGCCACTGCCTCCGCACGCCCACCCAAATATATCATACCGTGACTAGCGCTTCTTGATACTTTAAGGTTTTTTATTGTTGGACTAGCTGTGTAGGTACCTCATGGGATTTCCCATTGGCAACATCCCAGCGGCCGCAAAGTTGACACGAGGATGAGTTAACCCCGCACTTAGACCATGGTTTAGGCTGTGCGTTGTCTGACACTCGGTTTTAATAATTTTATTAAGATAAATATCTAAGATGACTAACTTCTTAAATAGTATATTAAGTTTATAAATTTAACTTATTGATAATGTAATCATTATACTATAATAGACATAGAATAGACTAGACTTGTTGTTAATCTCGATTTGTAGGTTGTAATAAAATTATCTCATCAGGTCGCCGTAGGCATGATATTTATTTAAGGTACGGCGGCATGCACCAAATTTTTAATTAATGTTTATGTTAAATGGATTTTGGGAATGACAAAATGTATAAAACTATCACACCTTAAACACGGCAAAGTAAAAGCTGTTAAAAGAATAATAATCAAAGGAGATAAGGTTTCATGTTCATTGGCACATTTCGGCATACTTGCTTTATTTTTGGTTTGGCTTTTATCGCTATGTTTTTCCAATTTGTGTCGAATTGTCAGTATATGAATATTTTATGTTCGTAACTCATGGACGCGTAAGTATATCAATTATAGGTACTCAAAAGAAAGAAAAGGTTCGCTTTTCTCACTACATCTTAAAGCGGCCCTAACATGCGTACCACAAAGATAAATTAGAGCCGTTTATCTCTATGACTACCTCTTTCGTCGGCACTAGTGTGAGAGAGACGCACTTAGAGATAAACGGTTCTGATTTATCTTTGTGCCATGCATGTTAAGGCCGCTGATATTTTTACGACGGAATTGTTGTTATTTATACGTAAATTGCAGTCCTCGTGGAATGTAGATAGATAATCAAGTACCAAGGTAATTAATCCCGGTACACTTGGTCAGTTTCTTTCATCCGTAGATTCACAGCCAATTGTAACATTAAACAATAGAACCTCTCAGCTCACGTGCTCGTCCACTGCGAGCTGCAGACGATAAATTGTTCAAGAGATACTTCCCGAAGACAATGGACTCCATCCGTCGGAACAATGCCAAACTTTTGGAACAGCACACCTTGATTTTAAATACTGAAATAACTGGTTTGAGTAAGGGAGAAATGGATGCATTTTTTCTGTTAACAGTTTTGTCTCTTTAGAAAATGTTGGGAGGTCTTTTGACAGCCATTAGGTATGTAGTGTGCCCCATACTACATACTTATGAGATTTGAATGGATAGTGGACTATGGTACCCTATTTTGTTCTTAATATTATTGATTGGTTTTAATATATTGTTAATTAGGATAACATACAGTGTGTAAATTTCATACGGGCGTATATTTCAATGACGATCAGTGTCGGACCTATAAAGCATATTTACATAAATTTCGTCAACTAATTGCTAACTTTTTCATTTCATGCAGAATATTTGAGAACGCAATGTATTACATCTAAGTGATACGATTTATTTAAGTAAGCGTCATGTCGTCATGACAATTCATTTGTTTAGATTTGTCAAACAATGGACGAAATACATTGCTGCTCAGTGCTAGTTTGAAAAATCATTACTTTTTATTACATAAATACATACATACACACACGCCCTATCCTAAATCCCTAATGGAGTGGGCAGAGCCACAAGACTACTTGTGGCCACGTTCGATTAATTAATTAGTCCTAAGATGATATGATGAACCGTATGGTGACAGGTGATCAGCCCATCGCCCATACAGATAGTCCACCGTTGGAGAGGACCCGTCCCTTAGTCGACTTTTACGACATGCCAGGATGATAAGCATCTGCACGCATTCTATGCTATTTCTTCACTCCCAGTGCAGCAGAGGAGTTACTTTTTATTAATTAAACTATTTAACACAATTTCTTTCTCTCATAATGTGTACGTTCGGAAACTATAGCTGGGTAAAATATACCTGCGTAATTTTGTATTTTTTCAATGAAATCACGATTATTTAAAATTCATAGTCGTATTAATGTAATATAAAAGAAAAAAACAATCAATAATCTTTTAATCATCTCTGAGCAGAATTTAATTAATTATGTTTATTGAATGCTAAAACATCACTTGCTTATACAATGCTTTCCAAACAAAGCTCAAAGTGTATTATTTTATAGACAAATCGAAACATGATGAAATCAAATCATTATATAACAGTTTCAAATTTTTCCATTTTGGTCGGTAAATTACGGAGAGTAAGGTTGAAACTTGTTACAAATCTTTGATGAGATAGATCATTTCGATTCTGATTGTGAATATAATAGGGGATGGAATGGGGCGTGCCCGTGGCTCGTCGCAAATATAATCAAGAATAGGAAAAATAATAGAGTAACCGTCTACTTTAGCAATATAATTTCGTTATGTCGAAAAATTCTGTGAAAACTGTGAGAGCATCCTATGGAGGCCTATCACATAGGGATCATTATGATCCGCATAAATAAAATATTATATTCTAGAATTATCGTTTTTATTAGCTGCATTGCTTGTAAATAACACTTTTGTCTTAAAATACATATACACCTAAATGAGCCCGTATTGTATTTACTAGTCTCACGCACTCCTACTTCGGTAAACAAGTACTCAAAAATCAATCATTACGAGTATGTTCTGACATAAATAACACAAACAAATCATTTTATTACTATTTTAAATATGACCTTCTTAAGAAAGGCCAGGTCAAGAGTACCCCAAACCGGCGAGCGTGCATGAAGAACTTAATGAGAGTAGACGAAGCGAGAGGTGTGTGTCAGAATCGTAGCAGGTGGAGATCCGTGCTCTCTGCCTACCCCTTCGAGAAACAGGCGTGATATATGTTTGTATGTTAATATGAAATTATTCGCAATTCAATTTGAGTATCATCAAAAAGCTGCTAATTCTGCTGACGGTACTTTAGGTATTAGTTAGTTTGTTGGTGATTTTATACTTTCTATTGTAGAATAATACATCCATTCGAATTGAGATATGTACACCATGTCAGTCCTACTGTTTAATCTTAACTGTACTAATTTAAGGCACCTTATCTAGCTATCTATTCATAAAGCCTCTATATAGTCAGGACAGTGAAAACTACGGCTATGTGCTTAAAACTAAATAATATTAAGAAGATAAAAATTACTTTACATTTTTAGAGTATACTAGCGGACCCAGCAGACGTCGTCCTGCCCGGTGAGTCACCCTTACCATTTAGGGGTATGAAAAATAGATGTTGGCCGATTCTCAGACCTACTCAATATGCTCACAAAATATCATGAGAATCGGTCAAGCCGTTTCGGAGGAGTACGGGAACGAACATTGTGACACGAGAATTTTATATATAAGAAGATTATGGCCTGATTTGTGTACTTTGGAATAAGTGCGGTAAAATTACATTAGAGTAATTTTTCTTCATTTACTTACCAAAAGATCTTGTCGTGAGGTAAATAAAATATGTAATGTAATATTAATATTTAAGCCATTAAGAATCAAAACGACACTAAGAGCGTCTCTACGCCACTCCTGCGCACTAATCAGCGCTGTACGTCTGAACACAGCGCCCTCTATCACAATGCCGCTATTACATTTGCTCAATAATTGCCGCCTCCCCCCTTCGGCGCCGCCCCACCACCATCCAGGTGATGCTATAAGGATCAAGTTATTATAGCACTTTTATACGTTTGTTCACACGACTGTTGCAGATGCATTTCTGTTTTTGATAACATTTTTGACGACCCGGTTAGCCTAGCTGGTAGTGCCACCGCCTCCGAAGCTTACGGTCCCGGGTTCGATCCACGGTAAAAGCAAAATTTTTTGTGATGAGCTCGAATGCTTGATCCTGAGTCTTGGATGTTTCCTATGTTTTTAAGTATTTATTTATCTATATAAGTATGTATATAATCGTCTAGTACCCATAACACAAGCATTTAAAGTATTTAGAGCTTACTTTGTGACTAGATCGATTTGTGTAAATATTGACAGCTGATTTTTTTATTTATTTATTCTTGCAGCGTTTACTATCCATTGAGAATCAGGGCCACTATTCGGAACTGCTTCGTGATTCACTTAATCGTCACTAAAATGGCAAACCCGCGTATGTGTCGTTGTTTTGTACGTGTTTGACGTGCACATTCGCGATTATGACAATTTACGAGTAGTTACGATATTATCGATTACGATTAAGTGAACCACTAAGCAGTCCCGAATAGGAGCCCTGCCCTATCTTTGGTTCTGTCCTGAACTGATAATTATAAACTAAACATTCTATGTTCTTTATTGTTCAAACACGGGCTGGTTTTCATATGAATATTAAATTTTTTGTAGAGGTAGTCTAAAGAAAATTTGTACGTTTTTTTAAATATCAATATTAGTTTTTGTATAATTACCTGTTTTATTTAGATCACCGAGAAATAGTTGCAAAAGAGTTTTGAAATAATTAAAACCTACCCACAACTTGAAGACGTTCGATGCGCTTGAATCATTAGTAAGAATGTATTAATTAACTAGCTTCCGCCCGCAACTTTTTCCGCCTGGAGACCTTAATCACCCAGCGTTATGAAATATACTTTACGACCGCGTTATACGTTACAAAATATACAGCACCACTCATACCTACCAAATAAACATAAAAAAAAACATAATAATCGGTCGAGCCGTTACGGAGGAGTGCGACCAGAAACACCTTGACACGAGTTTTATATATATCGATTTGTGCGAAGAAAGAAATCGTATAATTAGTTCATATATCGTTGTATAATCGAGTAAGTCGAAGTTATCAGCTAAAATCGGTACATCTCCAAGCGACCAACTGACCGATAATCTTTTAAAGCCATTAAAACCCTTTTAAACAAATTAAATTGAATAAAACGGTCGCCGCAAATCCACTCCACCACGGTGACATGCCAGACCAGACGCGGTGTGCCCAGTTTAGTAGATTTTGCGGGCGTCAATTCATTACCGGGTGAGATTAGAACCGGGTTTCCTACAGGTGCTATAGAGCACATCGTATTCCGCTTTATAACGTATGTAGAAGTCATGTAGATGCATAACATCTGAGTAATACCATTAAGCGGTTTTGTTTATATCAAACATACATACATACATATATCACGCCTGTTTTCCAAAGGGGTAGGCAGAGACCACGGATTTCCTCCTGCTACGATCCTGTCACACACCTTTCGCTTCGTCTTCTCTCATTAAGTTCTTCATGCACGCTCGCTGGTTTAGGGTACTCTTGACCTGGCCTTTCTTAAGAACGTCCTCGATCTGGTTTTGGTACGTTCGACTATGTCTTCCCCTTCCAACCCCACCATGCACACTCGCCTTATGAATCTGCTTCATTCGTTTTCTTTCGTTCATCCTCTCTACATATCCAAACCATCTAACCATACCTTTCTCAATTTTCACGACTTTATCTTTAAAGCCTTTGACATTTTTACTTATGGTAATATTACTATAGGTACTCTTTGAATTTTTCTCAACAAATTATGGGAATGAAGTATTTCTAGGTTTCAAGCCCGTCACAATAACAGAGGATATTAATAAAAATGGTTTTAACAGTAAATTATTATTACATTATTCTTTTAATTAATTTGTATTTTGTCACCTTATAAAGGACAGGACAAAATAGCAAATAGCCAGTAAAGGGTGATAAATTAATCCTATGCATAAGATAAATTGGAATTAATTAAGATAAATGAGGCAGACGCAGATAGCTTTGAGCTCGCTTCTCCTAAAACGCTGTGAATTAGTAAAAGAGAGGTAAAAGTAATTACTTCAGATGAACCGGTTTGATTAAAAGTTGTTAGCGAGGGATACCACACGTTGAGTTACATCAGACAAAACAACCCGGTCTGACTCGCGCGCCGAGGGTCCCGTACTTACCTATGAAAAACAGACAGTACCGTTTAGGTATGAAGCCCTACTCATCGCCAATAATGCTTCAAGCCAGAGTTAGTCAGTTAAAAATGTCTTTTCATCACACTTGCTCGGAAAGGGTGTTATTATACGCAAGCGTATAGAGCAACTATAGCCGATTTAACTCCTCTATGGGCCCCGCCGTCAGCGGGAGTTATAAACCATACAAAATCCATAACTCCCTAGGGAGTTATGGATTTTGTATGGTTTCGAACTCCCGCGGGCAGTTAAGTGCGCCAGGTCGGCGGAGCTGCTCGGGAGCCGCAGCCGGCGGGGCGCGCGACCGCAAGCCGGCGGAGCTGCCCCGCGCTGATCGCAACGTACGCTCAGTTTATGAACACCCACCTGATGGTAATTCACGATGTAAAATGGAAATAAAATTAATATATATACTTTTTTTGTCTAATTTTATTTAATTTCCTCGCAAATGTGATGAAAAACATTGTGTGTATCACGGGCAGTAAGGGGATAACAAACTCGAGTCATAAAAGCCCTCGCCTATCGGCGTCGGGCTTCTAACAGACTCTCGTTAGTTATCCCCTTCTTACGGCCCTAGATGTACAATGTACTATTCCAATGCTACGGGATATGAGAAAAAGTTTGTAAGTACTATGATTAATTTACAAAGAACATGGTGGTACAAACTTTTTCCAGATTGATGATGATGTCTAAAATATCTTTAAAGATAAGAATACAGATAAACACAAAAAAGCGAAAATTCACTCTAGTGAGACAGATGACCACGGACTCATTATTATAAACGATTATTGTAAGCATACTACTGGACCGATTTACAGTGTAATTTATTAGCAAGCAACGTGCGTGCCAGAGGAAAACCAAAATCAAAATAAATAAGAATTTGTAGATCTGTCCCGTTTGGCATTATTACAAATCTGTGGAAAGCTGTAGTTTAAAAGAAAAACGAAACCGCAGTCAGTTTTGTTAATTATAGCGGTTAAATTTCAATTCCTATATATTTGTTTATAGCTAATACGTATTATAAAATTATTAATTATTATTTATGGCTGTAGGTTGGTAGCCCCAATATCTCAGTTAGATTTAGTTTTACAAAACGGCTTGCGTTTGATACGATATTAACGACTAATGAAAAGTGAAGATAGTACCTAAGATGGTAAAACGGTACCACCGCTGAAGGGTAAAGTCGTTAGTTCGAATCCCGAGGAATTAATCTTATCATTAATGATGGTCCTAAATAGTACCAGCATACTCACCCTAGCCTCGTCTTTGCTGTGACCGCTACACGGGTGTAATTGAAGGATTGCCCGTTTTTTCGCACCGCAGCCAGCCAGTGCTCTAGCTGCTAGAGATTTACGGCGTAGAGTCAAGAATCAACCAAATCATACCAATTTAAATATAAATAATTTGAGTTTCCGAGTAGTTGTAGTCTATGACATATAGTATATGATACATAGACATCCTTTGGGTTGTATAGCCTGAGAAGTATTAAGTACAAGTATTGAGAATTATCAAAGTAGAACATTACTTATGTGTAAAGAATTATTATACACAATGAGGTTTATCCAAACCACATGTAAGGTGCACACGCAGCAGCGCTTTGGATAACCATCATTGCACAAAAGAGACGCTACAAAAAATATTTATGAACTAAATCCTTATAATTTAATAATCCGTTCATACATTAGATTTTCAAGAATGGCAACTTGCTAATTTCCTGAATAAATTCCTGCTTAATTATAAAAAAGTAAGCCAACATTTTTTTATGCACTTTACTTTTTATTTTGTATTTAAGTATACCTTTCCAAAAATTTATTTTTACAAAACGTTACGGACTACTGTACTTTTACTGGTTTATTAGTGACGAGTCTGAAAGTCCGCGTATCAAATAAGTCGGATCAAACGAGATTGAGCGTCTGACCGACACTGGGTTTTCGCGTTTTCATTCCTTTAAAATTCGCATCGGCGTTTGGTCCGGTACTGGTAACCAACTGCGGTAGGTCCAAGCGAACGAACCTTATTCATTTTGTGAAAAGATTGACATCTTTCAGTCATCAATTAATAAATAATTTGGTTTTATTGTGGTAAATCAAAGAAAGTACATATTTAAATCCTAGAAATTCGTTGAAGTCTTACGTAAGATCCGGGGATAGTAAAAAAAATAACAATGGTTACCTTGGAAATAAATTCGATTAATTATTTATTACAACGTTTTTTATTAGGTAACTTTATTTATTTTATTTATTTATTTATTGAGACACACCAACAGCACATAAGACACAATCATACAGCACTGACAAATATGATTACCATGATTAGTATAATATAATGATAAATATAATATAAATATAAACCAAATTAAAATTAAATTAAATTAAACAAAAAAGTACAAATAAATTGGATGAAAATGAAATTAAAAATGCCTATGTTTGGATTTATGTTTGAAGCTTTAAGAATTTATTTATATACAACTGGCTGACGCTAAGATATAGTACAATAACCCTTTAATAACTCCCATCACTACCACAACCACAACTTCGAAATCAATTGGCAACAAGTGAATGAATAAGTTTATTCTAATCTGAAATTGAATGAACCCAATCAAGAAGCACTCCAGCCCACAAATATAAGAAGTATTTATGTATGTGCAAATTTATATTTGTCATCATAAAGTCCTTAGAGTACCTAATAACAAATGTAAACAAAAAAGGGAACCCCTTTGTGCGTTATCTACTTTCAGGGAATATCCCGGCGTACCTATTATTGTGCGCTCTTTAACAAACTGCATTCGAAATTAAAATTTTTCATTCTCCTCCCCCCGCATCCTCCGTCCTTGGCGTTGCGATTCGATGTCGCCCAGGGAGTCGACTCCCTGGGCGACCTGTGTTTTATTGTTAGGTTAGTACACCTTACGTACGTTTTTAGGGTTCCGTACCTCAAAAGTGTGTCTGTCTGTCCGTCTGTTACAGCCAATTTGGTCCGAAACTACTGGACCGATTGAGTTGAAATGGGGGCCACTTTTGGGGGGCAAAAAACAAAATTTATAAAAGAAGTTATGCAAACTATATCGTGTACATATCAAAAAAAAGGGCTTATTGTGAGGATCTTAAATAGGTATATATTTTTTGGAATTTTAAGATACTTAGTTCGGAAGTTATTTAGGAAAATTGGTAAAAATTTACCATCCCCCCCCTTATTTCTAAAACCACTGGGCCTAAAATTGAAAAAAAAATACATAAAATAATTCTTTACCTATAGATTACCTACAGGAAAACCTATATAAGAAGTCTAAGTAAGTATTAAAAGTAACATAGGAAATTTTAGATAATCATGTACCGAACGGAACCCTCTCCACGTGAGTTTAACTCGCACTTGTCCGGTTTTTTTATGTTTATGCCCCGGCCATAGACTTCACTGAATATACCTACCATAAATAATTGTTTAGAACAAATTACAATCGCCACGCTGTAGTTCGTTTTCTCAATAATAATATTAATAATTTTAAATGCTAAAATACAATTGAAAATACTAAAAATTAACCAAATATTTAAGAGAGTGGACCCAATTATTCTCCGGTAAAAAACCAGCCGACAAAACGTCTATCGTCCTTTACTAATGAAACGGTAGCGAGTAGGCGGGCAGAAGCGAGATCACTTTTGATTATATTCCTTGCCGCCACAACGTAATTGGTATATTTTGTTGGAGTAACAATGGGGCTGCACATTCATTCGTTTTAGCTATTATAATTTCTCATATCTTTACGAAATGTATGATTGCAAGCCCATCTTACGAATAAGGATTCATAAAAATATAATTTATTATTTAAAACTGAGAATGTGCATTAATTGACGCAGCATCAGCCATTTGATACTCTAACGTGCGCAGCGGTTTAGAATTTACAGTTTTGACTGTGGGGACTGGGGAACTCAATACTGCCTTAAAAATTCCCGAAATCTAAGAAATGATCGTAACATACGTACGTAAAAGTAAAGAGCTATCCAACGACACCTCACACGAGGTTGTACGTAAATGAAAATTAAAAAATACCTTTGCTTTAGCAGTATGGGAATTAAACTAAAAAAAAACCACTTATTTTCAGCTTTGTATAATTATTAAATAGTCTTTGTGAAAAACTGTCTCTGTCTCATAATATAAATTTCCCAGGCAGTTCAGTTTAGAGCGGAAACTGCCTGGAATTTAGAGGTCATAATACGAACCCTGATCACTGCTAGTTTTTTACTAGTTACCGCCGTGAGACGGAGACACTGTTTATTAGCGAGCGCGAGGTGCGTGCCGCGAACTGAACAAGTAATCAGTCTTGCTTGCATCTTTCCTGCGCTGATATCTAACGTATGGAAATGGCAAACTAACCCCGGGGAGTTTGACAAGATAAGTCATGTTAATGACATGTTTGCCAGTGGCGAGATTCTCTAACGCGGCAGCGGCTGATCAGCGGATAAACGAAACTATTAATTTAGACTGCAAGGAGAAAGGCATTCGGTTCAAAGAATATGTCCCTCATCGCTGATCAGCCGCTGTGCACGTTATGGAATCACGTGGCTGGACGAGGAAAACTACATTTTTCCATATATATACCTATATTATAAATACAGAATGGGCCATAAGTTTTTGTACTTTTAGAAATATGATGGAGGCAAAACTACAAATGCTATTTTATTAACACGTTCGCCGGCGTTACCCAAATTATAGAATGTACTAGAATGACAGTAAATTTCTCCATACAAAATGAGACTACGGTTATATTAGTACTGATTTTTTACATTGTTGCTATTCCTCTGCCCAGGTGCGGTAACGGTTAAAACCGTGCTACGGGAAGTCCTGTACTGTCAAACTATGTTATTTATTATAGCCTACCAAACATCAGTACGGGTATAACAGTAGCACGGTATTGACCGTGCTGTCTCATAACAATAATATAGCTTCATTTACACGGAGCAGGTACGGTCAATGCCGAATCGTACTTTATACTCAATAACAATTAGTTTTGTATATAAATATGGAAAAATGTTGATTTTGTAACGAGTAGAGTAAATTAAACAATCGTTATAAATCTAATGTTTATTTTTAGAGCTAGCATTTCGTCTTTGGCGACAGGTATAAAATGTTGCTTCCTGATGTGTCTGGTATGCGTTCTGTTTATTTCACACATATTTTTGCCATATTTGTTAGTTTGCAACTGCTGCAACCGACTACGCAATTGTATGAAAAGATGCTGACAATCATCTGTTCTGGTACGTAACCCTGTTTGTTTAATATTCGTTGTTAAACCAGTTTCTTTACACTTATTGACCACAACTTTGATTAAATTGATGCTGGGACACTCACTTATATACGGCGTTATCCATATTCAATCTTAAAATGGCATCGCATAGTAACTTGAGACTGGTTTTTTTGAAAAGTGTTTCATACAATAACCACGTTGCTTTCCTGTGAAACGGTCCATCATAGTCAAAAATGTACAAACTGGCGTTTAATTTCCCCTCATCCTTAGTACCGCACAATTAATAGTTTGGAAAAAAATCTGACTTGCTATTTGCAAAAACTTATGGCCCAAACTGTATATATACTACATGAAATCGTGGCAAATAGAACTTTTAAGTACCGTGGATGTAGTAGATGTTATCTTCCTGGTTTTCTCTGGCTGATTTTTATTAAATATCTTATTAAAAACGGTATTGAAAAGCTTACAAAACAAAAGTCATGGATTTGCACATTCTCATTTCCAACACGGAGACGATGAAGTTTTTTGTAAGGTAAAAATATTAGCATGAATAAAGTAAAGTCAAAGTCACCAATTGTGCCCTTATTTACACAGAGTTAAGACTAAATTGGTTTGCATTTCGAGCCAAACCGATACCAATTGTGCTGCGTAATTGAGCTGCAGGAGACAATATTTTAGATGTTTAGCCAGTTTTTAGCTTAGGTATGCTTTATTTAGGATAAACCAGCTGTTTCATCCAGGAACAAGTTTATACTTACTTGTTTACCGAATAAGACAAGTGTGGATGAATCTACAGTAGATAGTTTAATGTACGAAGACGCACCCCATCACTAAATTTTACGTAAGTACATTTACGTAACCGTGCGACGCAAAATTAGGCGGTGCCGGTGGGGCGCATCTTCGTGTATTGAACTCTATCTCGGTGAATACCAACCGATCTGTGTAACAGTGGATCATAGTTAGATACTATAAAAAAAACCGGACAACTGCGAGACAAACCCGCGTGGAGAGGGTTCCGTTCCATACATGATTAACTGAAATTTCCTATCTTAATTCAAAAAACATAGATTTCTTATAGGTTTTCCTGTAATCTATAGATGAAGAACTATAATTTGTATTTTTTTCAAAATTTTAGGACCGGTAGTTTCGGAGATAAGGGGGGGAATGGTCAATTTTCGCCTAATTTCCTAAATAACTTCCAAAACATTTATATAAAATTCGAAAAAAATAAAAATTTAAGATCCTCACAATAAGCCCTCTCATTTGATATGTCACATGATATAGTTTGCGTAACTTTTTATTTTTATTTTCTAATTTGCCCCCCAAAAATGGGCCCCATGTTGAAAATTTATTTATTTACGTTACGCATCCCTGTTGCGGTCACCAATTTACATATGTATACCAAATTTCAAATCAATCGGTCCAGTATTTTCGGAGCAAATTGGCTGTGACAGACGGACAGACAGACAGACAGACAGACAGACACACGAGTGATCCTATAAGGGTTCCTTTTTTCCTTTTGAGGTACGGAACCCTAAAAATGCTGGGCCTCGTTGACACAATATCACTTTTGCCACTACTGACAGCTGTCAGTACGTCACATTTAGACGTAGTTTCGTACATAAAGCCATCAAGTGTATCAACAAGTAAATTCTCAGCATATCTAGCACGTGCCCACAAGTCATTTGTCGCTTAGTGCATCCCTTACATATTTGACTAGTATGACAGAGACGTATTGAGCGACAAAAGACTCGCGGGCACATTCTGCTAGCCCTGATCATACAACAAGTTGCCGATATTGGATTGGGAGATGAGGTCTTAAAAGATGAAAAGATAAGGTCTTAAAAGATGAGGTATTTAAAGGGGGGACATTAAACGCGTGGTGTGATCGAGTTTCGTCGTGATGACAGTGCCACGAGAACCAGATGTGTGTCAATTACGACATTCCTGCCAAAATTGACGAATTTTCATGGTTTTCAAGTCTTTCTTCTTAAGATATAATTTCCAAAAAATATATCTGATTCATCGATCTTTTCTTGACATTCATAACAGACAGAATTTTGATATCATTCTTTTTTAAACTGCGTATCAAAAGGTATAAATTAATCCATTTTTCGTATATACTTCTTTATGAAGTCATTTATCTACATATAAGTAACAATTCTATAGGTAATTACAAGACCGATAATCCTATAAACGAAAACGTCAGATTTTTTAAATTGACTGGTCGTCATGATAATTCCAAAAACATTGTAACCTCGATACAAATAAAACCTACGAAAATACGCAATTTATTCTTAAAGTATTTTTTTATAAATGTGTTTGTTTTTAATTGCTAATTGCACTTTAATAACTAACTGATATCATTGTGATGAGGGTCGATTGGATCAAAGTTAAACTCATTCGGATTTGGACGCCCCGTAAGGCTGCTCTACACGATCGGCTTTTATTGGCCAACTCGTGAGACGCTTTCATGAGTAAGAATGAGACAGAAATAGTGTCTCACTTTACGTATCAACGCGTCTCGAGGGTTGACTTATTATGGTCGATCGTGTAGGCACCCATAGAGTCGAATCGCCACTGTGGGAATAGGTCACCGATCGTTGACGAAACTCGATCTGTCTAAAGCTGATGTACGAGACGTATCCAGACGTGCAACGGACAGTTCTAGTTCTTTATCTTTGACTCTTGCTTAGTAACATGTCAATTGGAAGGGACCATGTCCCATCCAGAGCTAAAACTATATATATGTAATGAGGAAGCCTCACCTGTAGTGCATTAGTTGATGACGTCACGCGCTGCCGCTCTCCTCTAACGAGCACCTCACAATACCCTCATTGTCACGTGTGGTAATTCCTCTTAAAAGATTGCAGCCACCATTTAGACGCAAGGTGATGAGAAACGCACTGTTGCCGTTTTGTTTGTGCAATTAGTGTTTAATGCGAATTGAAAAATGTCCCCCTGACGCTCGTGGTTGAGCGGAACAGGGTGTTCGGGATTCTTTACGGTTTTAATAAGGACTTGTTTGCACGAGAATCAACCGGTTTATGAAATTGTTAAAGTTTTATGGTCTCCTTTTAATTTAGTTTACTATAATAATATTATTTATATATATAAAAAAATATTCAGAAACAACATAATGAATAATTATTAAAATAAAACAGTACTGACTGACAAAATATAAACTAAAACTAAACTAGATATCGGGTCCAATTCGAAACGGTGTCCGCTAAATTTAAGATTGCCTAAACTTAAAATAAGAAACGTCAAACTCGATTTTGTATAGCTCCAAGGTTCAAAATCGAGTCTAACGTTTCTTATTTCAAATTTAGCGACTTCTAAATTTAGCGAAAACATGTTCGAATTGGCCCCATCGTCGGCCTAAATCGCAAACCTCGTAACTCAATCTGACCAAATTTTACAGGAGGCACAAAAAACTTCCTTACCAAAAATTTTGCATGCAGACTTGCTTTGTATTTTTTTTACATAATGTTAAATTAAATTTTGCCGTCAGATTGTTAAAACCAATTTTCTTTAATCACCTGAACCTGGAAAATTACGGATTACCTGGAGAGTTACGAGTTTTTCTAGAAAATTTTAGGAAGCTAATCGGGTTAAGAGTTTTGCTATAAAAATCCGTAAAAAAATGTATAGCATAACTCTTAACTCCCGATTAGCTTTCTAACATTTTCTAGAAAAACTCGTAACTCCAAATTTTGAAGGGAATGACGGGGGGAGATACGAGGTATTGGTTTTGCAAAATAGCGGTCGGGAGTTGCGAGGTTTTCTATTTTGTTTTTAAAAAAATTGTAAAAATTTTTGTAAACGGTTTATTTTTGGTATTTAAGAGTTTTGCCGTTAGATGCGTTCAGAATAGTACTATATAAAAGTATCAAAACATGCTTTTCAAAAAAAATGGAGTAACGAGGTCTGCGGTTTAGGCCGACGATATGAACTAAAACTAAACTAAAATTACTTACTTAAAATAAATTTAAAAAATCTGGTCCCCGAGTCAGGGTGCCCATCACGCAAGTTGCATTTCCTGCATCACGCAAGACAAAAATTATCCTTATTAATAATGCTTTCGATCTGTATCTTTGTAATACATCAGGATTTTTTATAACCAGCTGCTCAATTACGTAACACCAAGTGGTATCGCTTTCGCGAAAGGTAAACCAATTGTGCCCTTATTTACACAGAGTTAAGACTAAATTGGTTTGCATTTCGAGCCAAACCGATACTAATTGTGCTGCGTAATTGAGCTGCAGGCTTGATTCCCGATAGCGATAGGTGAATTTTTAAATATCGATGATTGGTTTATTGATTATATTATAAAAATTGTAAGGTCTCTTTTGATTAACATTTGCTATTTTTAATATTTAAGGTAGTGCCACTCCATATGGTGTTCGGCTTTCCACTCTTTATGTATGTATATTTATTTGATGTAATGGGGATATAAACTATCTTTTTATCTTCTCACCAATTATTTTTCAAACTTATTGAGCTGTTACGCGGTTAAGTTTCATTATTTAAATATATTTATGTTATGTACTGGTTCAATGGTAGGACGTTTTACACATATTAAGGATGTACCTTACCTACTTATTCGTACTTAACATTTTAAAAATAATATTTAAGGAATTTAAAATGAGAAGACTTGAATAATACTATTTTGATAAACAGATATTTTTCAAGATCAAACAGCATTCGTGGTAAGATGCAATAAAAGAAAACAACGGCTCGGTAAATCACGAGTTGAGTTCATATGCTCCGGGTGACGCCACAAAAGACGCCTTGTTTGGGCCGTCAAGTCGGCTGTCGGAGAAGTACATCCTCTTTACAAGCTTTAAGTAACTTGTTACAATACACTCCATCTGGACAGTCGGGAAAAATACACATGAGAACGAACACAGACAGACAGAAGACAGAGAACGAGGTTATAAAATTGTTACGTCATACATCGTTGTGGATGTGGTACACTTAACATAGGAACTATATAACTGATATAATTTGATTTAGTATCTATAACTATCTCTGTTGATTCAATATTTTAATTATCATATTACTCAAAAGCTTGTAATGTATTTTATCTACACCCATATCATAAAACCTCCATTGTTTAATCAAAAACCGTAGGAAATGACCACCATTTTGACAACCATTTAGGAAAAACCAGTGCTGCAATGTTATTTCTTTATCGTTTTTAGTAAAGAAATGAGATTAAATTTGGAACAGGTGTCAAAACTCAAGTGGGTCTCTATTCTAGTATCCAGTATGTTTTTTTAATATAAACTGCACAACATTTGATCTCGAGTGACATGAGAATAGAGACTTCATTCGATTCTCTATGATTTAAAAAAAAAATGGTCTTGACGGAGGATCGAATTGCCGCCATTATGTTGGTGTTTTGCTGAACGAAAGTAGAATTGTTGTTGAATTGAATAGAAAAAGTTGTTTGTAATTTACATTTTAGTTGAAAATATGAATAGTAGTCTTCTCGGAATGTGTGTGATGTGAAAATGCGCCGGATATCGGAAATATGCAGCCACGATTTCAACAAATAATTTTTTGCCAGAAAATATTGTTTCTGAACCCATCATGGAGGATTTATAATATGTGTGTAGATAAAGTTATGTATGCAACTCTGCATAATTTGGCCTTAAAACACTCGTGCGATCTTATTATGAAACTCGCCTATCGGCTCGTTTCATGAAAACCGCACTAGTGTTTTAAGGCCTATCATTATGCAACCGTTGCATAAACTACTAATTTGAAATATTGAAACAAATCCTGCGACATCGTCCGCGTGGACTTTGAAAATCGCTTTCCTTGGAAACTGTGCGTTTTTTTCCGAGATAAAAAGTAGCTTGTCTCTGTCCAGCTCTCTAACAATAGTTGGACAAATAACGTCAACTCGTTTTAGCGTGAAAGAGGAATAAGCTAACACTTTTGCATTTATAATGTTAGTAATTTTTTTTTTTTTTTCTTTGACTACAACTGTAACTGCAACGTATCAAGAATAGTAGCCTCTATTAGCTTTTGTTTATTTAATCAGGAAAAGCTTTATGTGTTTAGGATCAAATGAGAATTTGGTCCGTACCTACGCTAAAGTTGTAAAGTAAGGTACATTTTTTCTTCACGTGGAAAAATTTTATTTGTAAGAGTAGCAGTTTTAATAGTGCGTTCACTAATTTTATCCATGGTGGTAAAAAAGGCAAAAATCTTAGTTTTTTCCAAAGTTGAGTAATTTCCATGACGGGTCCATCAGAAAGCGAATAAATGTCGATGAAAGAATGAAATATATTACGTAAATGTGTTTCTTTTGTGTTCGTTTGAGATTATATTTAACTGTTCCTCGGCTACCGGACTTTTCATTTAGTCCCCCTCCCGCCCCCTATAAAATTATATGGAACAATCCACGTGCGCCTGATGAGGGCCCTCAAACTTTTATACGGGGTGGCGCCTAGACATATATTTACATACGCTCAGGTACAGAATGCTCTAGAAATGTTTGAACACATTCGGGTTTAAATTTTTCTAAGCTTATTTTTTACCATTACTTGTATAACGGAAATGCAAAATACAAATCATCTGGCTTTAACTAGTAAATTTAGCAAGAAGGGTACCTATTGTTTCTTTGCCGTAAGCTAAAAATAAAAATAAACTGACAGTTCCTCTATTATGTATTCTGTGGTTGTGTGTTTGACAACTGTTTACCAGTGATTTGAAAACAAAGAGCTGTCAGTCAACTCAACCACGGAATACATAATAGAGGAACTGTCATTTTCTCTTTCTGTTTTAGCTTAAGATAAAGAAATAATCAAACAGCCGAGCACACGGCTGAATAGTCATCGCAGTCGTTAAAAAAAATCTCTTGAAGAAACGACATAAAATAAAAATACATTACCTTTGGATTATTGGTCCCTGAGATGTTCACTATCGAAATAAAATATACTATCCCCATCTTCAAAAAAACTTTACGTACCCAATTGCGCAAACGCAAAATAACGTTTTTGGGTGCAAATTGCATAACATTTTATACCACAAAATTATTCGTTAATTCAGTTACTTGAAATTTTTAGAATTTGAAACTCCAAAACCAAATAAGTATGAAAGTTAAGATATATTTAAGCATGCAGTAAAACGTGACGCCGTTATTTGAATAAAATTACATAACATTACAGCAACATTTTGAGAACCGCAGCCAGTTCGAATGCGCACTCGGTAAAAATTACAAAATGAAAATTGCGGCCCGGCGCCGCTGAATACATTAATATCCAATATTGAATACATTTATATCCAAATATTGAATACATTTACGGAATATTGGATGAATACTCCGCTAAACGCGGGCGGATAGAATGATACTGAGCCAAATACTCGGGAGATTGATCGGAAATGAAAAATCCGCATTATATTTAATAACGTGCCTGGGAATGAATGCTTTGAATCATCAAATTTGGATGTTGTGAAATAAAAATTTAAACAGGTTTTAATAATACAAAACTAGGGGCTTTTGTAATCTCAGATTCTCTCTGAATCCCCGGATCTCCATCCAACATCCACAGCAAAATATTTTCAATACTCGCCCTATGTCTGTATTTCTTAAATAATACAATCTTGGTGTCTTCAAGGTAAAGCGTGAATAGACATTTTCTGGGCAAGTTCCACCCTGTCTTCTTTTCCATCAGATGAGAGGCAGGTTCAAATCCATGACGAATCCTTAAAAGTGAGTAAGAACTGTAAATGAATTCAAGAACAGTTCAAATCGAAAATATACTGATTTCCATAGAAATATTTGGACTTCAATCGCAAGATAATTGTATGTTAAATTTTAACATAATAATTGAACGAGTAACTCTAATTTGATTAAATCCACATATACCTACCTATGCATTGTAGGGGTGCAATGCAATCAGGCGATGCGATGAGTGCAGTCGGTCATTTAATTAACTTGCTGCAGCAAAACTGGACCAATCAATTTGCGTATTCAATCATGTTCAATATACTTTGATCGATAGTTCAATGGATATTTTAATAAGATAAGCCAATCGTATACCAAGCCATAATAGCTTCGCTATTTAGGTAAATTTATTATTTGGTATTTCCACAGAATAATTGAGTTAGTGTTAAAAACTGCACGCTGAAGGCGTCTCAAATAGGGTTTCCTGACGACTCTGCAACACTGTAGTTTGCACATTTTGTTGTCAAACTGATTTTCGATAATACTTTCAGGATCCACATGAAATGCAAACTGCAGAGTGCCATTGAACAATTTCCCAACAATAAAACGGCTTCTAGCGATTAGTTGATTTCTTAAAAATATGACATTCCGAACATTTATCTTTGAGCTTGATTACAAAGAAGCGGCGTGACGCGTTCAAACGCTTGAAAAGTCCTAATGACAGCTTATTTCTTTGTAAAACTGCCTATTGAAATAGTAGTTTATGCAACGGTTGCATAATGATAGGCCTTAAAACACTAGTGCAGTTTTATGAAACGAGCTTTTAGCGAGTTTCATAATAAGATCGCACGTGTGTTTTAAGGCCAAATTATGCAGAGTTGCATACATAACTTTATCTACACACATATTATAAATCCTCCATGATGGGTTCAGAAACAATATTTTCTGGCAACAAGTTATTTGTTGCAATCGTGGCTGCATATTTCCGATATCCGGCGCATTTTCACATCACACACACTCCGAGAAGACTACTTACTATTCATATTTTCAACTAAAATGTAAATTACAAACAACTTTATCTATTCAATTCAACAAAATTCTACTTTCGTTCAGCAAAACGTCAACGCGGCGCGGCGCGTCAATAATGGCGGCCGTCCGTCAAGACCATTTTTTTTTTAAATCATAGACAAACGGATGAAGTCTCTATTTTCACGTCACTCGAGATCAAATATTATGCAGTTTATATTAAAAAAACATACTAAATTGACGTTTCGTATCAATAACTGTTTTAATATCTATGGATACTAGAATAGAGACCCACTTGAGTTTGACAGCTGTTCCAAATTTAATCTCTTTCTTTACTAAAAACGATAAAGAAGTCATGTTATTTCTTCATCGCAGCATTGGTTTTTCCTAATTGGTTGTCATAATGGTGGTCATTTCCTATGGTTTTTGATTAACCAATGGAGGTTTTATGATATGGGTGTAGATAAAAGTATCTTAAGACAAATTAAACACGATGTTCCGTATCCCTATCCCTAACTAAGAATAAAGCCTACAAGCTCCATTAACACAACTCAATCCATGCAAATGACCCCTCAAAACTCCATTGACTCCATCAACGTACAAATCAAATCCCTGTGATTAAAACTAACACAGCACCCGTATAATACCGTGATTAATCACATCACATCACGTGGTTCCGTGGAAGAGTGCAATCCCATTAGTGGGTGAACCCTAAAATTTTAATCTCTGCCACAATGGCAGCGATCGTTGATTGCAGCGCATATGCATGGTCTTTGGGGATCGCTTACCGTACGCTGCGGGACAACGTGTGGGTACACCTTCTCGTTTGAATTTCGAATTGCGATTCTCTTGTGTCAGTTGTTTTGTCTCCTCTTCTCGTCTTTTTCGTCTTTCTCTCGAAGAAAGCAGTTGTTCTAATAAGATGATCTACAGATGATAGTACTTGTAATTATTTTAACAATTTCCGTAGTCTGATTTGTAACTGATAGGTCTAATTAAATTTTAACACACAAATGAATTCCGTACATCCTGAATTCAGTTCAGAATAAACTTATATAAGAATGTATGTAAACTCTTTATTGCACATAAATAAATCACAAGCATTACGCGTATGAAGAATGGAATATATAAATGCGAGATTTTTATCTTTTAAGTAATGGGTATCTTGAGATATTTGTGATATAGTGATAACCAGGGGCCCATTCCTTAACTACTTGTGACTTGTAATACAAGCGGTAGCCTCTTTTCAACTTCTTTTACTAGAAAGAGACTCGCTTGTATTACAAGTTACATTTAGTTATGCAATGGGCCCCAGATTTTATTTGCGTGTACTTATTTTAAAAGAAAATGCGAGTTGACATTTGCGAATTTTTAACATTTTCATCGTGTTCCATATTTTCTTTATTTTTATTGAATATATTTTTACCTATGATATTGTCTCGCATTGCAAATGCACGCGGAACCGAGGGACGAATTGTTTTCATATTAATAGCGTATACACAAAGGCAAGGAACAACGTGGAGGCACCCTCCCGTAACTCGTTCACTATTCAATCAGCCCGTCCTTGCGTCATTGCTATGATTTTTTAATCTATTGTCGGCAGATATTCTTAAGAAAAATAAAATTCTTCATAAACTCATCTATAGACATTTGAAAAAATTACGGATGAGGTCGAAGTGATACCACCATTATCGACGGTTAAATTTTACGTTCTTTGGAAAGTCCAATATAAACAACTTCTGTAGGAGGTGATGATTTTTTTTTATAATAAACATGGTATTTTGCATTGTTACCAAATAGCTTATCATACCGTCACCACTTTGTTGCCATACTTTCAGTATTTATCTTGATACGAGTATATTGCAGTAAATTTTTGTGGCAGGAAAAAGGTTACAAATTGAATGTTAAAACCAAAGTTACACCTAAAGTTGCTCACAAAAACTCTTTAACAAAATCTCAAACTACGACAAAAGGCTCAATTTTCCCAAAAGAGTAACCAACTTCGTATAAAAAGCAGCAGACTCAAAATGGTTTACGCTCCGTTCGGGCACGTTCAGGTGCGGATGACGCCCCCCTCCCCCCCACAAGCGCTGTAGTTTCGTCGCGTCTGAAAATTAATTCCTCTACATAATCAGAACTTCCGTGAGCGCTGACTGCAGTAGCTTCACTTTGTTTCAAACGAAACTCCCGTTTGAGTTCAAATGTAAATGTAAGTTGTTAGCTGAAAATAAATTAAATAAACAAGATGTTAAATTGAAAATTGCATAAAAAAGCTTTAACGTTATTTCTGAAAAAGATAAACATCTGGTATTGAAAAATGTTGATTTATATGAATCTGCTAAATCTGAGATAATGCTCAAAGCTCAACGCCATGACCTTGAATTAAAAGAACTGGGAAAAGCACTAGGAGCAATAAATCCGGCTCGAAGGACCAATGTTAGGGTCCTACTGGGACGTTAAATAAAAGTGTACTGCATTTCTATAGGGGCTGGTATATTCGCCATCTCAATATTAATTAATTCCGTACAACATTAAATAATCGTCCGTATTCGGTAGCTGACGGTAAGCCGTGGCCGCTCGTCTTGACGTCACCTTGTCGTCCTCCCGTACGTCTCACCCCGGACGCATATAAGACCGGTTCGCAACTAGGAGTATGATTATGATTTAAAAGGCTTCTCAAGTACCTACTTGTCACAAAATTTGTGAGTCTGTTTGCATACAAATCTACCGCTAAACCTCTTGTACTTAATGCTTCCTGTAGGTAATTTTTCAATTATCAACAGATTCTTCTCGACAGTAATCGAAAAATACGAGAGCATACGCATTTATTAAGGAATTATTTATTTATCTATTTTATAAAAAAGTACACAATGAGTTTACAGGTTTCCCCAAGGCACTCACTATGCTAGTCATAATACATTAAATTTATTATTTAATCAATTGAGTGCATTCCATGTCACTATACATAATTTATTAAAACAATACAAAATGAAAAAATAATTTATGTTTAAGGGCACATAAGCAGGAAGTGCTCCAGATCTCTTAACAGATAACACCATTAGCCATCATAACATCACACTTTCACGGTCTATTGAGGTCGCATGACCGAGTTCATATTCCAACTCGCCCTCTGCCGATTTTCGGGCGGCTGTGACCACAACCTTTTTTGAAAAAGCTCGAAATTAAATCAATTTATGTGTTTTCCTCGTCTATAGATTTGCTCTGGCTCTGAAGTTTTTATTTCAGTTATGATATTAATGTTTCCTGTGCCACCATAATATATTGTCTCCGAGGCAGCCAGCACGAATGATCGATTTACCTAATCTGTCTATTTAATGCAAACTAACCGAGAAACCCCAAGAGCGATTGGTAGACCTCTTTGGCACATTCTGCGATTCTATACCATTATTTTCCTAGTTTTTGCCAAGAATCGAACGCTCATCTTCCTCGGCTCTAACCAACCAGCTTATTGCAACGCTATAGCGAAGACAAAAAGGCCCAACGTCATAATTAAAAAAATCTCGTGCTTGCAAAGAAAGGGGGGAAGTGGCGTGAAACGAAAGCAAGACGGAGGGGCGCCACAGAGGCCCGGCAAAGACAATGTCGCGCTTTGGAGGCGCTTTAATCATAAATATATCAAGCGGAGACGCGGTAAGGTTAGTGTACACTTCGGAGCAATGACAAATCTTTAATTCGTCGGAATTGTACAAACCGCTTAGTAGATGTTGCTTTTTAAAACATTTAATACCCTGAAACACGCTATTATAGTAGTTTATGCAACGGTTGCATAATGATAGGCCTTAAAACACTAGTGCGGTTTTCATGAAACGAGCTTTAGCGAGTTTCATAATAAGATCGCACGTGTGTTTTAAGGCCAAATTATGCAGAGTTGCATACATAACTTTATCTACACACATATTATAAATCCTCCATGATGTGTTCAGAAACAATATTTTCTGGCAACAAGTTATTTGTTGCAATCGTGGCTGCATATTTCCGATATCCGACGCATTTTCACATCACACAGTCACTCCGAGAAGACTACTATTCATATTTTCAACTAAAATGTAAATTACAAACAACTTTTTCTATTCAATTCAACAACAATTCTACTTTCGTTCAGCAAAAAACCATCATACTTAATGGCGGCAATTCGATCCTCCGTAAAGACCATTTTTTTTAAATCATAGACAGACGAATGAAGTATCTATTCTCACGTCACTCGAGATCAAATGTCGTTCGGTTTATATTAAAAAAACAGCACACTGCACACTATAAATCTGAAATAGTCGCTCATCAAGCAACCGTCGTTTCGTTTGGTCGAGTAGACACTTTCACAGGAATGGGCAAAGAATTTGCGTTGTGTAGATTTTCTATACCTTTACATGCGTAGCGGTTCACCTATGTAATTAATTTCAGTAGTACAGTCTCAATTTACAGAAATATGTTGATCATACACCACGCGACCAACACCAATTTTGGATATGGCAGCGTAGGGAAAAATTTACAATGTCGCTTTGCAAATGTAGTGCACTTTTTTAAGTGATATGGCATTATCATATCGCTTTGCTCTCTCTCCTAAGTGACAAAATAAGATGATATTTCGTTACTATTAGTAAAGATCGGTTACTATACTCCTTAGACAAAAATGTTATGTTAGTTCCCATAAATTATGTAAGTAAAAAGGAGGTTCACTGATTCAGTCTGTATGTGATGTACGAAGTCTTAAATATCATGAGAATATCTATGATAAATATTTTACGTACAACCAAGTTCTTTTATTTTTCCTCATTATAAATTGAGAAAAAATTTCGCTTTGTGAAATTCTTTTTTCTTCTTTTAATTTGCCCCAAGGAATAAAGGAAATCTCAATCGCGTTTCTCAAACAGTGTGCAACCCGCGCGAGTGGAGCAGGCACATATGAGTATGAAAGTTAAAAGGGGTGTTAAAACAAAACGAATGAGTTCGGACAAAGGAAGGAAGCTGCGCGTGCCTAGGACTCCCGCCTTTTGATAAGTAAGGATACCTAAACATGTTTGATTAATGAACGTCTAGAGCGGGTATTGTTTCGACACTCTTTATAAATCTAGACACCTAATTGCTTTTGTGAATCCAATGGAGATTAATTTCGGATTGATGTTCTTGGGTTAAGCCGGTATGTTCCGAACCGCCGGCCGGTAATCATTACATTACCAACAACAGGCATAAATGAGTCTATTAATGTATCGAATAATAAAACATGTAAAAGATAGGTACTTTCTGCTGAGTCTCATACGGAGCACTGATGAGTAAAAAAGCCCACAGGCTCAATTTGCTAAATAAACATTTTGAATATTTTGAATATTGCCGGAGGGTGTAGAGCATTCCGGATATAACACTTACTTAGTACATTTGTACACAATGCTGACGTAACTTACTTATTACAACAATAAATAGTTCGTTTAGTGAGTTAACGATGCTATATTAAACAAACCATTGATTTTTGTAATTTACACTTATTAGATCTTTTGTCGATTAAGTTTATTAACAATTTATGATCGCTTTGTCTACCACACTATGTCGATTAAATGAATTCATATTATGCAATTTATTTACTTTTAAGAAGTTTCAAATGAGTTTATTTATTTATAAAGTAATAACCTTGTCGACTCTTTGCGTCCATCAAAACGTCGACCATTTCCAATAATAACAATGACATTACAATTTGAAATAAAAAAAAATAACATGGATAAACACGTTTTAGAAATTAAACACAAAAAATGATGGCCAAATAAAACACAAAAAATAATTAACCAATGACTACCGAAAATAACTGTGTTGTTTAATAAATGCGGCACAGGATTCAAATGATCAGCAAATGTAAGTATTGTTTTATGTATACAATTAGTTTATGTTTAGATTGCCCTATTACCAAAACTATTAGTAAAGTAATAGGTAGATTTTTTTCAGAACTAAGTAGGTACTAGAACATGCCATCAATAACTAATTACCTAGTGTACCATGTACGTTTCTGAATTGATATTTAAGTGAACTGTAGGTTTGTTTATATATTTAATGACAATGCACCGGTTCTTTCTGAATTCTGTATAATCACGTGATGGACTAATTCATTTACAACAAACAGCGGAGCGAACACGTTTTTTTGGAAAATACAGATTTATCTGTGGAGTGGCTGATAATGGAATAACATTCTTTTCTATAGCATCTTGACGTCATTAATTGACATTTCAAAGCTGCCAGCGCCTCGTTCAAGTTCTCAGGTAAGTCGGTAGACCCAAAATAATATACATAATAATATATATAGGATGTTTTCATGATAAACCTGTTATTCTCAAAATAAATCCAAGCACGCATGTACAACCCTAACATTGTTAACCACAGGGCTGCCACAGCCGCGTCGCCATCAGCTAATTAGCAGTTGATCAGTGGAACAGTTTGAGGCGCAGTCCGGCGCATTGTGACTCGCAATAAGTAAACACTGTTAGCTAGGGTTGTACCAACAGTTTGTTAGCGTTTAATTTAAGCACAGCTGTGTGCTTTATTAACATGCCAAGCGCTGGACTCGCCGACGAGCTAGTAACTGTCGCATGGAAAAATAGTTTATGGGACTCAACGGCGGCAATTTGCCGGCCAGTTATGGAAACATTACCCAGGAAACCATATTTATTACTTGTAGCATGGAATAATCACATTATCCATCCTGGAGTAATATTAGAGTTTGGGGTCGTTACAAATAGACTTTGATTATATGGGATATTTTTTACTAAGAGGGGGGTCCACTCCTGAGCACTTAGTCTATGGCATCCTCCAACATTTTAATGAAGCATGGAAGCATTATGGTACACTGTGGTAGTGCCTTGAACTCTTCTGGTTCTGGATATCCATTACCAAGGATTTTCATTCTTAGTCTGGCGAAGATGACACATTTACAAATGATGTGCTTCATTGATTCTGCCTCTTCACCATCCTGTTTAAGAGATTCTTAACACCGAAGTGGCGCGTGAAAATATCGTTAAATACAGTTTGAAAAATTAAAAATGAATACAATCTTATCTTAACAACTAACTTCTTCTTGCCTTCTATTCAACCTAGTTTACTTGAGAGAAACTTAAAGTTTACTAAGATTATTGTAAATGTAGAACAAAACTTTTACTTAGTTTAAACTTAAACATAATTTGTTGAATTTGGCAGCCCTAGCGAGCAGGGCTGGCAGTAACAGGGGAGGTATTTTCCAGTGGCTTGCGCCGCGCTTATAAATGCTATTTTAACGCGGAAAAAAAGATTAATTAACTAATTGAGCTTTCAACTCCGCGTAGAGGGAGAGAGCAGCAGCCGTGCATGCGCCCAAGTTGGGAGTTTTAGTCTCTTGATTTTTAGCACTGACATTTAATTATTCCGAGTTTACTTGTACTAAGTTATTTCTGACTTAGCTTAGGGCATATCGGTTAAAATATTGACTGTAACAAAAACACGTAATTCATTCATTTGTCTGTTTTCATAAAAGAGATTTGGGACTCCAAAATTCCATGCCAATTTTTTGCGATTTGGTAAATAAATACAAATAAATCAAATCGAAGACTCTGCCTGTGATTTTAAAATAATACCAATACTTAAGTGGACAATACCATTGCGGTTTATATGATGTTAAAGCCGAAATTACGGATTTTAGAATGTTTGTCTGTCTGTCTGAACGTTTGTTCAGAATGGGCTACGAAATGAAACAGTCAGGGATCGTTACGAGTAGGGGTACTTAAGCTAAAATAATGTAATTATTAATAACGCGTAGCGCGTAGCCATTGTTAGCGCTAAATGTGTTAAGGGGCAAAACATGCGCGTCTTAGTTGTCGTAGATTTGAAATAGTAGTTTATGCAACGGTTGCATAATGATTGGCCTTAAAACACTAGTGCGGTCGCAATAAGATCGCACGAGTGTTTTAAGGCCAAATTATGCAGAGTTGCATACATAACTTTATCTACACACATATTATAAATCCTCCATGATGGGTTCAGAAACAATATTTTCTGGCAACAAGTTATTTGTTGCAATCGTGGCTGCATATTTCCGATATCCGGCGCATTTTCACATCACACACACTCCGAGAAGACTAATATTCATATTTTCAACTAAAATGTAAATTACAAACAACTTTTTCTATTCAATTCAACAACAATTCTACTTTCGTTCAGCAAAACACCAACATAATGGCGGCAATTCGATCCTCCGACAAGACCATTTTTTTTTTAAATCATAGAAAAACGAATGAAGTCTCTATTCTCATGTCACTCGAGATCAAATGTTGTGCAGTTTATATTAAAAAAACATACTGAATTGACGTTTCGTATCAATAACTGTTTTAATATCTATGGATACTAGAATAGAGACCCACTTGAGTTTTGACAGCTGTTCCAAATTTAATCTAAAGGTTTTATATTATGGGTGTAGATAAATTATATTTAATTCATCGCTACGTGATAAGCTACGCCAAAATATTTCGTAGTCGAATAGTGCTACGGCATAGCATAGTTATGTATTTGCCATGGAACTAAAAAGTAATTGTATACTAATAAGTTCCAAGGATTTCCTCAATTAAATGGCGACCGAATGGGGCCTGGGCGATAGCGTTCTACCTTCGGCCGTGTCATCGCTTTCCATCAGCCATATGATTCTCTCACGTGCGAACCGGCTGATCAGCGATGTGGTACACATTCAAATTTGGACCGAATGACTTTGTCCTTACAGTGTAAATTAATAGCTTCGTTTATCCGCAAATCGGCCGCTGCTCACTTAAGAGGAGTATGAATCTACGGCTTTTCATACAAAAGGCGACAGCGATTTCCCCCCCTTAAAACTTAACCGATATTGACCAATTTTTCATAGGTAGAAACTCAGAACAAAATCTAGGTCTATACGTTTTGATTTTTTCACTTTAATCAATAAATTCAATTTCATTGTTGTTTTAGTATTCTCATACAAAACAAATTTCGGCGATTATTTGACTGTGTTGATCTTTAATCAAAGTTTCAAAAACGTATAGACCTAGATTTTGTTCTGACTGACAACCTATCAAAAATTGGACAAAATCGGTTAACATTTAAGGGGTGGAAATCGTTATCACCTTTTGTATGAAAAGGGTGATTTTTGCCGTTGGACCAGTCCTCTTAAGAGAACACCACTGCGGCCCTAACATGCAAGCCACAAAGATAATTTAAACTCGTTTTATCTCTATGACTATCTCTTTCGTCGGCACTAGTGTGAGAGAGACGCACTTAGAGATAAGACGGTCTATCTTATCTTTGTGTCATGCATATTAGGGCCGCTGGTGCGCCCAGCAAGAAGAAGTGAATAATATAAACTTCTAACCACTTATGTTTGCGTAACAGATAACATTAGTAATGCCGCAATAGATTGCCAATTAGATTACAATATTTATTACTTAGTCTATTTTAGTTCTTCGTAATAATTAATCGATTATGATTTCCTAAAATAACTCTCTTAAAATATCTTCAAGAAAATTCAAGAGCTTCTCAAATTCTGAACTCAAAATTATGGGTCAAAAGCAACCCCTTCCTGGGTCGAACTATTAAATATGCACTCAAAGTACATGTGACTTTTGACTTTATTTTCAAGGCCTTAAGGCCTTACCTATTGTCGTTAAGTTTATATATAAACAAGAGCTGTTACATAATTATAATCAGCATAGCCGCAACTATCCAGCGCCGGCGCCGCAGTAACTAAAACAATATGACTGGAACGCTTAATTAGCATTGCGCCGAGGCTGTGTAGGGTCGCCATGCCCTATACGCCGCGATGTATTACAGTTTTGACTGGGGACCGGGGAGCTCAATACTTCCTTAAAAAATCCCCAAATTCCTCCTCTGCTGCACGGGGAGTGAAAAAATAGCATAGAATGCGTGCAGATGCTTATCATCCTGGCATGTCGTAAAAGTCGACTAAGGGACGGGTCCTCTCCAACATGGTCAACATGGTGGACTATCTGCGCCTCTATTCGGGAACGCTAAGTGATTCTGTAGCGACTCATAAGCCAGATTTCTCATCCCACTCTTCCGCACGACGCGTAATGTGTAAGAGCGAGATGAGAAATCTGACTTACGAGTCGCTACAGAATCACTTAGCGTTCCCGAATGAGGCGCCTGTATGGGCGATGGGCTGATCACCTGTCACCATACGGTTCATCATACCATCTTAGGACTAATTAATTAATATAACTACTACTATTAAAACAAGTAGTCTTGTGGCTCTGCCCACCCCAATAGGGATTTCGGGCATGATGCTATGTATGTATGTATGTTAATTGTTGAATAACTGACTATGAGTGCCGCCGGAAGTCTATTTCTAACCATTTGTATTTTTGTTAGTATACTTAGTTATACGATATAAATTATTCACTATGTTATTTCGACACATATTTAATATAATAGGAGAATTTCTATGGGTCAAAATACTCATGCAAGATTCGACCCAGACATACAAAGTTTCTTGCGGCGTTTCTTCTCAGCAGATGTCACCTTTCGAAGCGCTGGTAGATTCAGACATGTTAAAGAGCCCGTGTGGTCTACTTGCAAAATAAATATTTTAAATTTAATTTTCAAACGAACTAACAATGCGAGTGTTAAAGTAAACATTTTCACGGCCAAGAACCCGGCAGCCAGGTTCTCTATTCGTAGCGAGTTTTGGTTACAAAGCAAATAAACGCTGCTACGCGCTACAAGCGTAGCGCGGCACTACGTTGTGTCAGTAAATGATAGAACGACAGAAGCAAATTGTATTTTTGAATATTTAGCTCCGTGTTTTTGGTTAAACGGCTGGTCACCCTGCAGGGGTGGAAGCAGTGGAAAGGGAGGTGTTATTCATTAGAATGTTTGCGGAAACTCGTTTAGAGCTGCGGTGGGACGGACCACTCGCTTTTTTATCTTCATTGATTATTATTTGATTTTATTTGTTCATATAAACACGTAAATATTTAGATAACACCTCCTTAAAATTGGTTGTTAGATTTTTAAATTCCATCAAAAATGCCTTTAAACTGCGAAATTATCAAAAGATTGCGACAGGCTTTTTCTATAAGGTGTTTAAAAAATATTTACCAACGTGAATGTTTTTATAAGTCACGTATTAACAGCCTTCAAATTACCTTAATACTAATTTCACATAATGTTACATGTTTGCAACAAATAAAGAATTGAATTGAATGTTACTTAAAGTTAAAATTCCACGTAGCCCAAACTACCAAATTAATTGCGAACCTCCGTAATGAGAATCTGTACGAGCGCTTTCAATTACTCATTAACGCTGAGCATAAAATTAACCGCATTTATATAAAATGTATTTACAGATAACTCTATAAGTTAATCTACAGCTATCGAATACTACCCGTGCGAGGCAGCGCCGCGATTGGTCGGGATTCGCGACCCCTGGAATACTCAACCTATGACAACCCTCCGTTTTAAAGCAAAGGGGAGGAGCCTAAGGGGTTTTCACGACGAGATTTTTGCAAATTCGTACAGTCCTCGACAGTTCTTGACCGATAGAGCAGTTTGCGTACTCGCCTGCAGGTTACGTATAAAGTTCTGGCGAGTTTAAAAGTTAACCGTAAAAGTGATTTCACCCTTATTATCTTCATATTTATCATGGCTAAATAAGTAAAATACCTTGATAAACTTCGCAATCTTTAGCAATGGCGGGGCCTTACCTGTCGCCCCTGCCAGGTGACTTACTGACGGAGTACATGTTCGGGCGGCGACGGCAGCGGCGGAACCGAACCACGTTCACTCCTCAGCAGCTCAGCGAACTGGAGTCACTGTTCCAGAAGACTCACTACCCTGACGTGTTCCTAAGGGAGGAGGTGGCGCTGAGGATTAGCCTCTCTGAGGCTAGGGTGCAGGTATGTTAGAGTTTAGTACTTTAGCATTTGCCACAAGAAAACCCTTCCAAAATGGGCACATCGATGAGACGGTGGGTATCTTTATTTCATTATGAAAAGTATACGAACCGGGCTGTTATTTTATCTCCCCATTAAGTCACGTTAGAGTGAAAACGTCGTTAGTGCAAAAGAGGTAACTTTTCAGGAGGAAGAAAAAACTGCGTACTATAATTTTTTTTCGTTCCAAAAACGTAATAAAAAGAAATAAAGACCAAGATTTCATTCTCGAGGTTTTCACTCTAAGGCGACGATTATCACTTTTAATTCGCCATTGTTACTGTAAATTTTTCTCTAAATGGCTGGTTTTCTTGACACATTGTTTTAACGTCTTATATCAGAACTAGCGATTTTCAGATAGCACTATCATAGTATAAGTAGCATAGTAGTTAGAAAGCAATTGTTTTGAATTGAAAATCTGTCCTTAGCTATGCTTACTAGAGTAGTAGAGGTGCTATGGATTAGACTGGACTAGAATTTTTTTCAGGACGGTAGTATGATATTCGTGATTATGCAACTGTCATAATCTTATTAGAGCTTGATGCAGTTTAATGATGTGCATCGCACGCGGTAAGATACAAAAGCGAAACTTAATTACCTTAAGTTCTCTAAATTTCAGAATTTTTAATTAGTTTAACTTTTGATAAATTAATTAGTTTCAATGAGTAGTTTAATTATTATCGGTGGTATTTTTGTATGAAGTGGGCTTCGTGTAGGTGACGTGAAAAACTGTAACTTACTTAAGTACTTACATGAAATCGGAAAAATTACAGCTTACAGCAGCTGAAACGTTTCACCGTTAAGGAAACTTTTGAAATGTTTCAAAAATCGCCCATTACTACTTAGCTGTATGAGTACAGCAATCTATTTAATCGGACCTTTACAAGTCACAGGGACTCAAGGGTTGCGCCGCAAAAAGATCAAAGGGACCGTCTGGACCCTTCGATTCAGTTCGCACTCCTTAAACATCTATTAAGTCTGTTCTTTTTGAGATGATACATTATTTTTATACCTATACCTAATGAATTATGCATAATGGATTATGGGAATTATGTTATATGAGGTATGTACTTTTTCTACAGCTAAATGCACTTTCTAACAATACCGCGTCGGGTTTAACAAATGGCTGTCTGTCTTGAACAGAACTCTTGTTAGTTTTTTATGAATAAATAACCACTTTTAGACGTTTGCCTAGAAGTCACCTAAAAACCGATTGGTAGGATACTAATGGCTTTGATCTTACACTTAATTCTCAAATGCTGTTGAATATTTTTTATTATTATTATTATTTCAATGAAATAGTAGTTTATGCAACGGTTGCATAATGATAGGCCTTAAAACACTAGTGCGGTTTTCATGAAACGAGCCGATAGGCGAGTTTCATAATAAGATCGCACGTGTGTTTTAAGGCCAAATTATGCAGAGTTGCATACATAACTTTATCTACACACATATTATAAATCCTCCATGATGGGTTCAGAAACAATATTTTCTGGCAACAAGTTATTTATTGCACTCGTGACTGCATATTTCCGATATCCGGCGCATTTTCACATCACACACACTCCGAGAAGACTACTTACTATTCATATTTTCAACTAAAATGTAAATTACAAACAACTTTTTCTATTCAATTAATTCTACTTTCGTTCAGCAAAACACCAACATGGCGCCGATTCATTCCTCCGTCAAGACCATTTTTTTTTAAATCATAGACAAACGGATGAAGTCTCTATTCTCACGTCAATCGAGATCAAATATTGTGCAGTTTATATTAAAAAAACATACTGAATTGACGTTTCGTATCAATAACTGTTTTAATATCTATGGATACTAGAATAGAGACCCACTTGAGTTTTGACAGCTGTTCCAAATTTAATCTCATTTCTTTACTAAAAACGATAAAGAAGTCATGTTATTTCTTTATCGCAGCACTGGTTTTTCCTAATTGGTTGTCAAAATGGTGGTCATTTCCTACGGTTTTTGATTAACCAATGGAGGTTTTATGATATGGGTGTAGATAAAGGTACATTGTATTTATACAATGACGATGACGATGATGAAAGATGTCACCTTTCGAAGCGCTGGTAGATGCAGACATGTGAAAGAGCCCATGTGGCCTAATTGCAAAATAAATATTTTTATTTTTCGAAGTGAGGTAATACGTCGGATATAGAACGGGTTTTTCCGTAGTAAATAGAGACTTTATGATTACCATAAAGTCTCTCTTTACTATTATTATGATAAGAACCATAAAGTCTCTCTTTACTAATTCACTCCGCCTTATTATATAAACAAAGTCATCTTCACTAGAAGGAACTGAACGAACATAGGTGTACGGTCGGTACAGAGGTCTTTCTTGTTCCTCAACTGGTCGTGAACTGAGCCCATTATTTTGTCCGTTCGGTTCTGTTTTGTCTTCGTCAGTTTCAATTTTGTGCGAGTCAGAATCCAAATATGTGTCGTCTGCCAGTATTGTCAGTAGTTGTCAAGTCAATCGGTCAGCAAGGAGGCTGGACGCCCTGACAATAGGATTACATCAGATGTTGCAACTTAACGATCTGATACCCACAAATTATAACAGATACTGAGCCTCTATTCGGGAATGTCCAAGCGATATTGTTGCGGCTCGTGAGCGAGACTCGCATCCCACTCTTACGCATTACGAATCGTGCGGAAGAGGATGAGAATCTCGCTAGCGCATCGCTATAATATCGCTTGGATGTTCCCGAATAGAGGCGCTGGTAAGTAAATCAACGCTATATGTTTTCACATTTACCTGAGCATATTTAAATCTCTGAAGTTGTAATATTTCTTGTACACTCGATCATATAATAGTAGTTTATGCAACGGTTGCATAATGATTGGCCTTAAAACACTAGTGCGGTTTTCATGAAACGAGCCGATAGGCGAGTTTCATAATAAGATCGCACGTGTGTTTTAAGGCCAAATTATGCAGAGTTGCATACATAACTTTATCTACACACATATTATAAATCCTCCATGATGGGTTCAGAAACAATATTTTCTGGTAACAAGTTATTTGTTGCAATCGTGGCTGCATATTTCCGATATCCGGCGCATTTTCACATCACACACACTCCGAGAAGACTACTTACTATTCATATTTTCAACTAAAATGTAAATTACAAACAACTTTTTCTATTCAATTCAACAACAATTCTACTTTCGTTCAGCAAAACCTCAACATGGCGGCAATACGATCCTCCGTGAAGACCATTTTTTTTTTAAATCATAGACAAACGGATGAAGTCTCTATTCTCACGTCACTTGAGATCAAATATTGTGCAGTTCATATTAAAAAAACATACTGAATTGACGTTTCGTATCAATAACTGTTTTAATATCTATGGATACTAGAATAGAGACCCACTTGAATTTTGACAGCTGTTCCAAATTTAACCTCATTTCTTTACTAAAAACGATAAAGAAGTCATGTTATTTCTTTATCGCAGCACTGGTTTTTCCTAATTGGTTGTCAAAATGGTGGTCATTTCATACGGTTTTTGATTAACCAATGGAGGTTTTATGATATGGGTGTAGATAAAAGGATATTAGAGGACTCTTTATCTAAAATGCATGTTTTTAGAATAACTCTCTGTTCTTGTGTTTGAACACGCATCCCTTCAAAAAATAGGTCCTCGGTTATTTTTTATTCCGGAAACTACAATAAACAGATTTTGAAGGTATGGCGGATGAAGTCAAGCGCAAACGCTAGTTAAAATATAAAAAGACAGTAACATCAGGTGGCCCAAACAAAGATGACCTGTACCTGGATCCCTAAAGAATACCGAAGTGACCAAACTCCAAAACAAATACAAGTTTTTTTTTATGTCAATTGACTGACAAATGAGCTGACGGCCCACCTGATGGAAAGTGGTCACCGCCGCCCATGTACATCTGCAACATCAGAGGCACTGCCAATGCGTTGCCAGTCTAGGGAGGATGGGGAATGGGGATAGGGTAGGGATGAGGGAACGGTGAGTGACCCGTACGAAACGCAAGAAATAGCAAGCTATTACTTTACGCCGATATTCTGTGAGAATGTGGTACTACCCCGGTCGAGCTGGCCCATTCGAACAGTAACCATCTAGTGAGGATTACTGTTTGGCTCTACCACTGCAGAAGTATGTTGCGATACGAGTATTTTGATCTAGCAATAACTAATCCGCCACCTCTAGCTTCGTAGTGCAACTGTGAAACGGGTGGGCTATCTAGTTCGTTATGTTTATTTATGTCATATTCGTTTTAGTATACGTACTAAACGGTAACACAGGGTAAAAGTAAAACTCAATGAATTAGGTCAACATGTTCAAGATTTTCGGATGGTGCATTCTTGTTACCTACTCATTTCAATTTCGGAGTGACTTTCGAGTGTTTGCCTTGAGCTTTAACTCATTCAGCTCATAGAATCCTTCAAACATGTTTCCATATTAATAATAAACAAAAACCTTTGTTTGTGTAGGTGTGGTTCCAGAATCGGCGCGCTAAATGGCGCAAGCAGGCGCGTCTGCAGCTGCTACAGGATGCGTGGCGCATGCGCTGTCTCGGCCTGGGCAGCCAACAGCTTATGCCAGGTAAGACTCAATATCAGCATCGTCATGTCCGTCAAAAGATGTCCACATTTATTAGCTTGTAACTTCGTGCTAAGCGCTACCATACACCTGAAGTGGGTATCGGCGAGGTGCGGATGGTGTAGAGCGTAGCAACGAGGACCAACTAGCAACACTAACTTGGAAAAAATCTGGGATATTCGTAATATACTTAAATAAAACTAGTTGCTCCGTGAGCTGTAGACCTACAAACGTAACTTTGGCGTTGGAAAACTAATATCCCCATGCATCGACATAAGTCGGGTCAGTTTACCAACACCGCAAATAAATTTGTAATTGCCAAAACCCCTATAATGTCCGCCATTTAGAAAATTTTCGAAAAACTGAATGGACAAAAAATTATATTTAATTATTGAACCTGCTCACAAAATTTCACGAGAATCAGTTGAGAACTGACCTGTAGACGAGAACAAATGGACAGACGTCGGACATCAGCTGGACGTACGAAAGCATTTTTGCCCAAGCTGAAACGGAGTCATAATATCGCTAATCACACTTGTTAATACTAATATTTGTATTTATATATTTTCTTATAATAACGATCGAAACTCCTAATCATTCTTATTCATATATTTTTTTATACTACTATTTATTTCCATATATTTTTTGATCATAAGTGTAAATGAAACTGAGGACTTAAGAAGACTTCTGAGCGAGCGAGCGGAGCGAGCGAGCAAAATGTGTCGGAGCAGAAGCGACTCAGATAGGTTTGTTCAGAAGGTTAAGGCAGGAGCGAAGCGAAGCGAAAGCTCTTTTTATTCATTCAAATTGTCCTCACATTTTTCCTTAATATAAATTATCAGCAATGAGTTAAAGTTTTGAATCTTCTCACATTCACATATTTTTGCAGGTCACACCAAGCCTCCGGATTCATCACCCGAAGGGCCAGATTCTCCCACCGGCAAGGACTCACCAGACCCTCCAGCATCTATCGAAAATCCAGAAATGAAATCACCCCGCCAAGACCCGTATCATCATAACTCCAACATGCCGGATTCCATGCCTCCTATGCCGCCAATACATGACATTCCTCCTCCAATACCATACACAAATGATGATAGAATGATCCAGCAGCCGAATTTCGCCTTCCCTCCTTTGCTCATGACCCAGCAAATGGACAATGAAAATGGACCAACAGATCTTAGAGTAATAACATCGAAGAATTGTCCTTGCACTACCTCAGCTCAAGATATGGAAGAGCCCCAAAATTTAGCGTACCGCTCACAAAGGATCGAAGGAAACCAGACTGAAAGCGATAGTGATACCGAAATTGATCTGACTTCTCACTCCTCCAAGGACGATGATCTGCGAGAGTCTGAAAGGCTTGCCAACAGAATAGCGACTAGTATTTTCAGGAGTGACACAGTTTTACATGATCTAGTTCCCAATGATCTCAGTCTGGGTGCTGTTAAAAATGCCAGTCATGACAGGAGTCTTAGTAGAAACAATTTGTAAAATACCTATACATACATTTTAATGTCATTATAAAATAGGATATAGAAGTTAGTTAAAAACGTAGTTTTCGGAAGTCTGAGTCACTTTTCCTCTACTTACTTAAAATTGGTGTAAATGTATGTAAATATGTAAGTAGCTAAACTTTTTGATGTTATTCATCTTACTTTGAATTGTACTAAGTAGGACAGTTAAGTATGGATAGCTCATTTGTGATCTAGTCAATAATTCACTCGTACTGTATATTAAGTATAGTAACAAACAATAACTGTAGAATACAATAAGTAATTAGATATTACTTACTACATCTCCAAACGTGACATAATAATGTTTGTTATGTTTTCTTTCATAATGTGGGATTAAACCTCATCATTTAATAATTACCAAGTAAATCTTCATCATGTCTAGGTATAAATGGATAAAAATACTTCGTTAAAATTATTTTCTTCCACCATGTTAACAGTAAATTAAAAGTAGGTCCAATAAAACCGCCAGAGTATGAAGTAACACTTTTATTTATAATTCGTATTTACAATCGGTAATATAAATAACAATATCACAATTAGGTTATTAATTACATTTCGTTCAGACCAATAATAAAATCTAATTACCAAATAACTTCACAAAACAAACTCAGTCTGGTCTCGTCGATATTTTATTTTTCATCATGATTGAAATATTATTTAAGAGAATTGTGAACCAAAAGGCAAAAATCACCCTTTTCATACAAAAGGTGATAACGATTTTCACCCCTTAAATGTTAACCGATTTTGACCAATTTTTGATAGGTTGTCAATCTGAACAAAATCTAGGTCTATAAGTTTTTGAATTTTGATTAAAGATCAAAAAATTCAAATATTGCCGAAATTCGTTTTGTATGGGAAAACTGAAACCACATAAAAACTGAATTTAAAGATTAAGAGTGAAAAAAATCAAAACGTATAGACCTAGATTTTGTTCTGACTGACAACCTATCAAAAATTGGTGAACATCGGTTAACATTTAAGGGGTGGAAATCGTTATCGCCTTTTGTATGAAAAGCCTTAGGTTCACACTCCTCTTAAAAAATATTTAAAGACAAGTACTACACAGACCACTAACTTATCTCTGAACTAAAAAATTGATTGAAAAAAAGATTATAGTCTATTTTATTTATTTCATGGATAAGTTGGTGGCTCTGTATGCCGTTACATATATCGCCTAAATATACAGTATTTTTGGGTATATCTATAAATCATCTCATCTATACATATATAATAAAATCGTAAGGTGGAAATAGTCTGTACTCTGAAACAACAATGAAAATATGCTATGGGGGCTTCAGAACACTAACACAATAGATCCCAATTTCGTGTCGGTTTGTCTGATTGTATGTGCGCGATAAACTTTGAAACTACGCGACGGATTTCAATACGGTTTTCGATATTATAGTTAGAGCAACGCAGGCAGAATATAGGCTATAGAAACTGTTGGAAATGAAACGGAAGAAATAACTGAATGAAAGTAAAAGAGGGGGTTGAAGTTAGTTTCGGACAAAGTTACAAATTTCCCTAAAGTCTTGAATTCATTCATTAAAACCCTATATACACGTTTGTTTGTCGTTCCTATAACATTCATCGAACGTTCTTATACAAAATGTACGATGAATGTTTGATGATGATTTGGTAAGGTGTTGTGCGCGCGCCCGGGAAGGTTTATGAAAAAAAAACAGAGCATTGTAACGCATTCTGGGCGCAGCTAGTTATAAATAAATTATTATTATTAAGCACCACAGTCGTTAAAGTCCTTTTAAAATTGTAAATATACACACACCACGAGTCGGCACACTGAATATCTTGCATTGAATTAAAACCGGCAGATTTACTGAACTAAAGTACTACAGCTAGAACAGTGTTGTGACAGTACAAGGAACAAAATTACAGGATGATAAAATAAAATGCATAACAAATTTTTGGTTCCAATGATAACATTTGAAAATAGAAAATGTGGCTTTAACCAAGCTTGACATTTAAATCCAAAAGAAACCCCTCAGTTTAATTAGCCATGCGTGAACTATCGACCGAATGACACACGGCATGCCCTGTTAATATATTACTATAAAATAATTGTAGTCAATCAAATAAAGAGTTTTTTATTTTATAGTAAAGACTCGGCCTCATTGCGGGCGGCGCAGGAGCGCGGCGCGTCCACAGCGTAGCGCAAACGTCACACTAGAACGACTCATATTGCGGTCATGATGCCGGCGCAACGCAGACTTTCTATTTCGCTTGCATCGCGCTCCTGACACGCTGCGTTCGCCTCGCGTGCACAATCTGACGTCTGTTAGTTATTTAGCTTGACGTGATCGCAACACACGTGATATTTGTGACGTCTGTTACGACTTCCGATAGAAGATAATAGATGGCGTTACGTTGCGATCGCTTGATCTGCGCTCCTGCTTCGCGCGTAATGTGATCGGGCCTTAAGAATACGTATAGCATAAAGAAATTCGGCGACTACGATAGAGTTTCGTATTCAGCTTGTACCTAGTAGTAGAGACTGTTCCATTTAGGCACATTGAATGTAAATAGAAGTTCTAAAATAGGAACATTTATTTAATTTATATACACGACCGCCATATTCCAAACTGAATAATGTCCGCACGTCAAACGTCACCTAAACTGGCACGCTTTACTGGCCGAAAAAAGAAACTAAGACAAGTTTTTAAAACGCGTTGAGTATGTCGTGTTTTTTATAAAATGTGATCGTTTGGTAACACGCAGCCCGTTTAGAGGCAGTGTCCGTCGTGCTGCGCGCACCAGTGCGGCGCCAGCGCGTCGGGGCGCAGGCCGCGCGCGAGCAGGCGCGCGCGCAGGCGCTGCAGGCGCGGCTCGGCGGCGCCCGCGCCCCCGCCGCCCGCGCCCGCCGGGTCGGCCCACAGCCGCTCGCCCGCCGCCGCCGCGCGCGGCCACACGCGCGTGTCTGGGGAATACCACCATCATATTTTATCACCAGCCTGTACAGACTGGTTGGGTATTCACGTTAAAGACGGCCAATATAACGCAATAACCAACGCAAGGCACCTCATAGTGATACAAATAACAAAATGTTACATGAATGTAATTTACCTATGTTGGACAAATAAATCTTTGAATCTTTGAATCTTTAACTATCTCTAGTTAATTTGAGTATCTATCTGTAGTTAATTTACTTCATAAAAAGTAATAAAGAAAGACTGTGTTTAACCCATTTTAACTGTCAATGTTAATAATTTTTAATGTCAATGAGCAAGGATGTCCAATTTTAAGTTAATAAATTAGGATATAACGTAAAGTCAAAAAAAAATGGATTTCTTCATTCCAGCACTACAGGAGCATGCATGTTAACCTAAGTGAGATTGTATCTAGAACAATGGTTTTGAGTCATGTTTTTAAAGTAAATGTGTGTATGTAGTGAGAGGGATTGCGCAGTCTAGAAAATATAGACGTGATTATACAGAAACGTGTATTTAAGCATAGGCTACCAAAACTGCAGCCTAGGGAGCACCACAAAAGAATTTACACCCCGAATTAGTTTCAGATTAAAAGTCCCTACCTGCCTTTACGGCCCTGATTAACAGCTAATATGTGTGGAGTGCCTAAAACTAAAACCAACTGGTCTCTGAAACCAGGCCTTACAAAATCCAAAAAAAATGGAACCTTCTGGAACTACTCTTTCATATTAAAAGTCATTTATTTTTGACATTTCTTTGAACTAGTAGCGCCATAACATTTGACGGATAAGATAGTGTATTTCAACTTACACTGGACTCTTTTGAATTGCAATTATTGCATATCCTGTCTACTGCCCTCTACCGCTTACTACGAACAACTTAAACTCATTGACAATAGCGGCATCTATCGATAGTTGCCCGCACTTTTATACCCGGTTAAAGGCCCACCATAAAACCACAGCAAACATGGCACGCTCAAAGGCAAGATCAGGTACTTGGGTGAGCGCGCGTAGCATGACACTAAGTGCGGTGTAGCCAGCGACATAGATTATCGTAAGTTCTTCAACTAGAATATTGTCATCTAATGCACTCAGTGAAGCGCTTGCAGCTAAGCAAGCCACGTTTGGCGTGACCATATACTAAGAAAGCATCTAAGCTAGTTAACAAGCTAAACTTACCCAGATTAGAAGAGTCTACGTATTCCGACCACATGGCCACATGCCCACCCAGCACATTGGGCTCTCTGGGCAGGGTGTGGGCGTACATTCGGCGCCAGTTCGAGAACTTGGTGATGCCCCAGAACCCATGGTCTAAGTACCACACGTCCTTGGGGACTGAGATCACGCGGTAACCGAGGCGGATGAGTTGAACCAGCAGGGGGCTATCAATCGGCTCCCATACTTGGATGACGTACCTGAAATATGTTTCAGATCATAACTTTTATCCTACATGTTAGCTTCATAATATTTATCTTCTGAGAAAATGGCCACGGAAACTACAGACGGACCTGACAAAACGACCCATGGCTACGAAACTAAAAATAGCGCTTTTACTGAAATCCCTTTTTATATTATGAAGTATGCACCTACTAACAAAAAATGTCGACAGATGGCGTTACATATACTATCTTTATGCTTTATCCAGTTCATCACCCAAATCCCAATTTCATTTAGATTACTAAGCGTGCTGAATATTTTTATTTTTTTACTATTAAAATAAACAACAATTACAAAAATATAAATATTGCTGATTTTTGGGATACGGGGTCAACGATCTTCTTACACTTTTGGTAATAATGAATAAAAAAATTGCAAAAAAATAACTATTCGTTTTACTCATACTATACTGCAATTCCAAATTCAGGTTTATAACACTGTAATTACTGATACCCGGTGTGGCATACAGACGGGCAAACAGACAGATAGACACGGTTCCTTTTTTACCTTTTAGGTACATACTACATACGGAACACTAAAAGCGCTTGTTGTGACCATACTACATAACTTTCGTTTCCTTGGCAATAGAGAACTGAGAGATAAATACAGAGAGAGAGAGAGAGAGAAATTTAATTTTATTTGTTTTAATTTTTATTACGCCATACAGCATTTTCTAAATATTGGCCGACTTACCAGCGTAAGTAACAGTGGCGGAGCAAGCCTACAAGCCGATTCCTGACGGTTTTACCAAGCTAGAAAGCTGCGGCTAGTTGTCAGTGAAGTCCATGTTAATCTAACTGTCAGACTCGCACGTAGGTACGGTTCTAATTCTTCCGGCTTCCTTTAGGAAATATTTGACGCTCCGCCACTGGTAAGTAATATCATTGGTATTACCCATACAAGTTATCTACCTAATTTCATTATTCAGTAAACACAAGCCAAGCACTTATTTCATAGTACACAAGAACCTAAACGCATTCAAACATTCCAAAAGAATACAAATGAAATACTGAATGCGTTAAACATTTCATCATTAGCGCTAATTTGAAGTACTTAACGCGATTATTAAAATATCAACGGAGTTAAACGCGTCTAAAATTAGCCCATGGTCAAGGCGCGGGAGCAAAAACATCCTACCTACTTGAATTATGAATACGAAACAAAGAACAAGGCACTATTCGGGCATTGGTCTAATGGTCGCACTCATAGTTAGATTAATGAATCATTAATCGAGCTTCTTGTACAATTTTATACAATTCATCACTAAACTAAAAAAATAAACATATCCTGTAATACCTATCTTCGCACATAAGTATATAATTATACTTGTTTATACGTTTTGGTTTCTCGAAAACGGCACTATTAACGAAATGGATAAAAATCACAGACCAAGGAGATTTCAGGACACATAGACGTTTTATAGGGGGTACAATTTCTGGGTAAATTAGATTTCAGAGATCATTTGAACGTCAATACACAACATGAACAGCATGTCCTAGTTTCGACTTCCATTAATTACTGTTTCGTACAAGTGTCAGGAATGTGTACGAACATTTTTTTTTAAAATCTAAAATGGACCGTTGTTAATCAAGTGCATAAAATGTGTCATCGATTATTGCTTAAAACCTGTTATTTATAAAAGTGGTAATGCGTAATGATCGTTATTGTAATTCTGAAATTGACTTTGTTAATTATTCAAACCATACCTATTCATTTTAACAGCCTTTGTTTCATTTGCTGTTGACTTCAAACCAATATTTATGCGTTCTTATGTTCAGTACTTAATAAATACTTTAGTAATGTGCAGGCTTTTTCTTACTATGCACCATGGCTTAAATAATAGCGTCTGCTGTTTGTGCAATTGTGTTTTCGTGATGCCAGCCATAATATTCGTAATACAGCGTGTAAATTTCATACGGGCGTATAGGTATTTCAATGACGATTTACGACAATTATTTGCGAGCACACGAACAGCTAAAGAAACATGTTTGTAGGATTTGCAGTTGGAGATTTGGTGACGATTCACTGGTATTTTGCTTTTCTTTTTTATTCAAACCTTTATTCAATTATTGTTTTATAGTAATGCTTGTTATTTCTTGATTCTTAATCATTCATTATTGATTACTTTATTTATTTATGGTGTGTAAACATAACAGTATGATTTAACCTAAGCTTACAACGATTCCAAATGAACAAACTAAGATTGTCTTGTTGTCTCTGTAACACTCTTTCATTCTGTCAGCAAAACTGCGACATAATCTATTAAGTGCGTACCCCACGCCGATGAACTTGAGCGTTCCAGCTCGGTCCTTCCCCACTTGCCTTAGTTCACGCGCCGCAGTGAATAGTATAATTTACTCAAAAACTACAAAATAAATTGAAAAACCGGCGGATGAAATTGTAGTGTTCATTATTGTCTTCTGATTTGTAAAAGTCTCATGTATAGGCGTCGCATAATGAGGGAGCCTTTACGGATTTTAGTTTGAGTTTACGGGTTTTTTTTGCTCTTGATTTATTACTGTTTTCAAGATTCCAGTAGATGAAAATAAAGAATAGATTCCATACTAAAAAACATATTTTTTTCAAGATTCTTACACAACGCTAAGTATACTTTATAGGATTTGAAAACAGCAAAATTCGCCGGGTAGGACCTTAACATACCTGTCCTGGTCCAGATATCTCTGTACCCTGTGCGCCTGCGTGAGCTCTGAAGACCAAATTAATACGGGCTGCTGCTCCTCAGTGGTCTTCTTCAGCTGCTCATCCCAAGCATGGAGGGAGCGTGCGTGGAACTCTCCCCACAGCTGGATGAACCCTTCCGTGTTGGCCTCGAAACCGTTGTCATTCATGTAATCCAGAATTTGTGTTGACGAGTTCCAGCAGTTGAAGAAAACCTGGAATTTCACTGGTTACTCAGAAAGTATGAGAAAAATTGTGTAACGACATATTTTTTAAATTGTTTTATACTGTACTGTTCTTTCATATTGCACCTTATGGGTTGTGCTATGAAGACAGCTTACCTCGGAGTTTCTTTACGTGATTAATAATGACACGGTAAGGGGGGTGTGGGGACAAAAGAGGCAATTGCCCCCCCCCCCCCCCCCCCTGACTCACAACCGGATCACGTTACATCTACCAATATTTTTTTAATAACAACGAGTTTACTGGCATGAATGATCACACAAAAATTGTCGCCCTAAACGAGATCCTGTTTCCGCGCCTGAATTAGCAAGATGGAGTGACGACGACCAGTACCATTACCATGAGTTTACGCGATCCGTTCACGTTATCGAAAAGTATTGCTCGATCCCTTTTACTTGTATCGGCAATAAGCAGTATTTCCGATAGATTTCGATAGCGAGAACGGTTCGCGTCAACTCGTGGTAATGGGCTCTGACAATAAGACATGTTCGAATTTGTTGGGGGTGACATGTCCAGCAATGGATCTTACTGGATCGGAATGATGACGATAATGCACTTAAAATGTTACAGTTTAGTTAATAAACTACAACAATAACTAATATATTGTCAAAAAAACAACTAGTTAAACAAATAAATGCATAATTACAATTCTTATAATTTAGGGCTATATTTAAAAGAGATCTCGACGCTTTTAGTGGAAAAAATAATTAAAGGCAGGCAAACTAAGCCGACGCAACATTCATCCCATACCGGGTAACACGTGTAATTAACATTCCAAAAATATACGATGACATATTCTTTTGCTGTTTCTATATCGTGCTTGCAACATGTGCGACGTTGAACATTTTATTAATGAGAAATTATATTGTTTTACTTCTATGAAAATGAAAATATTTATTTTGCAAGTAGGCCACACGGGCTCTTTTACATGTCTGAATCTACCAGCGCTTCGAAAGGTGACATGTGCTGAGAAGAAACGCCGCAAGAAACTCAGTATAACATAATGCCCTGATTAACACAATTTAACTGTCTTTCTTTATTTATTTATCTATATCTGTATAATATTTCCTAGAAAATAAATACACGTCATCCCCGATTCCACGGGAAAGAAACTCCCATGTGCAACAAAGCTGATTTCGGCAGAATATCTGCTATGTCCGATTACAGATCCCCGAGCACTCGGTATCCTGAATAATACGCTTACCCCCCCCTCCATGTGCAATAATGCTAGCTTCAGAAAAACTCTGCTATGTCCGTAGATGCAAGTCCCAAATTGGTATCCTAAATAATACACCTATCTCATCCCCTCCCATGTGCAACAAAGCTGGCGTCGGATGATTCTCTGCTATTTCCGTATACAGGTTCCCATTGAAATATATAATAAGGAACTGCTGAAAGCAATTTTCACGAAGCAAATTATGAGGTGTCAGAACGCGAATCTGACACCATCGCAGGTTCATCGCACGTCAACCACCATCCATGACACCCATTTAATTGACACTGTTATTATTGAAAAAATGCCCTTCCGCATCGTGCGGTGTGAGACCGCAGCATCACCGACCCCACCGTCCACAATGATATGATAGCGTGTGAATCAAGCAATATTAGACTTTTGCATGTATGTCGTAAGAACTAAGACATTAGCAATAGGGTGTGGGTAAGCCATGGTGCTGGCGTTTGACAACCTTCTGAGAGACTTGTTGCACGAAATCGTACTGATAGGCATAATATATCTTTTGAGATCTTTGATTACGATAATCTTTTTGTCTACAATCAAGATTGTACACTATGGACACTATACTGTAACAAACCAAGATATTTTCTGGCTAAAAATCTGACTATTCCACTACTCGTCTAATTTGTGGCGACCATTCTTCAATTCCTTGCGTCATTAGTCACGAGACCATCAGCCCGCGGTTATTCTGATAGGCATATCCTTCCTTTGAGATCTTTGACAGGTTCCCGAGCACTCGGTATCCTGAATAAAATACACTTACCTCATCTCCTCCCATGTGCAACAAGGCTGGCTTCGGCAGCAGCTCGGCGATGTCCGCGTACAGCTCGCCGAGCAGCCGGTACACGGCCGGGTTGGCGGGGTTGAGCTGCCCGCACGGCGGCTGGATGCAGAACTGGCGCCAGTTCTCGTTGTTGACGCACACGGCCAGCTCTCCCAAACCCAATTGCTGGAAAAAACCATAATATTTTCTCATAAATGATACGTAAAGTCGCCATAACATCTTTAAAAAGTCACCAGAAAGTAAAGAATAACAGACAATGATCAAAAGTATCCGGTAAGTAGAGTGATTTTGAATTCGGAATGCAAAAGTGTCCAGTAAGTACGATTCAAATCTCATAACATGCACTGCACGCCATGCGCCAAGTCGCGGGTTGCGCGGCGCCGGCGCTGATCGCGACATACAGTTCACGGTAATGATAATTCACGGTGTACAATGGGAATAAAATAATTAATTTAAAAAATAAAAAATAGATTTTTGAGAAAAGCACTATACAAGCTTCGACCAATAAGTGACATACTGGTCTCTTCAGTGATGTACTATTAGGTACTTAGTATAATGATTTATGTGTTCTTACCGTTTTATAATCAAGGTCTCATAAAACTTCAATTTCATTGAAAAATATTATGAATAACTTTGGTGTTTTTTAGAAGACCGATAATATGGTGCTATCTCTACTCAACATTTTTTTTCAACGCTGGTATCTCGTGGATACTTGGAACTCACAACACAAATCTCTTGATACTTGGAATTAAAGAACTGAAGTATTATAAAATGAATTCACCGAACTGAGATCTCCCGAATTAAACCTATAGGGAATTTACACTTATGAAGCAACACGAAGTCTCTACTTAATTTTTGATTGCGGTCAGTTTCAACATAACTTTTGTTTTCAATTTAACGATCACAATTAACACTTTTAATCAATCGTAACTCGTATTGTTAACGACAAAAGCACTTAGATCGTTTAATCTCAAATTCATTACACGATTTCAAGCCTTATATCAATGTGGAAGCGCAGTTTTTACCTTTCCCCATTGCCAGCCATTGCCGGCGTGTGCAGGCGCGTCGATTTCTATGACGACCCGAATGCCCCGCACTAGTGCGTAGTGTACCAACTCCTTAACTTCTTCAGTTGTGTATATCTCGGATTCTGAGTAGGCACCATATCTGTAAATATCAATAATCATCTGATCTGTCACGAATCAATCAATACCTTATCGTGAAGCGGCAATTAAAAACAGAAAGAAGTAAAACAAAAAATAAACGAATGGATATTTATTTACAAGAATGAAGGAGAAAGGTTGAGTAATGTAGTTGTACATGAGTAAAGTATGTTGGTAGTACAGGGTCGGAGAGCACGGAGACGGTTCGAATGGGTTGGTATTGGTAGCGTTCCAGGGACCTTTCCAGCACCGAACTCAAAGCGGGCGGACTATGAGGTCCCTGGGTGAAGCTGGAGATAAAGATGTCCGGAAGGCGACATTACAAATGAGGATAACGGAGTGCAGCAGAAGGCGATGTGTCAGCTGAAGCCCGAAGGAGGCAGGGAAGCTCGTGGCCAGACAGCAGTCGGGCAGGACACTGTGCTCGAGTCGCCGTCAAGTTGTTGATAAAGATAGTTAGGTGGAGAGCGTAACAGGATCAAACGTTGTCTTGAGAGTATTTGAGGCTCTTTGCTTAAGGTGCCGGGGCGAGCCGGCTCTGGAACAAGGCCCTTATAATTTCATTAGTATTTGAGCCGACGAAATAAATCGTGGATCTGGATCCGTAGGAAAATGGATCATGCTAAAGTGTGAAAATACCTGAGTGACAGGAATTTCGGCGGCTTTTGAGAGAAGTTGAGGGATGTAATGATGGAGGAATAATGATTCAAAAAGAAGGAAGGGAAATACAAGTTTTTATTGTTAGAAAGTTATAAATTACGGTGCCATTAAAACCGCAAAAATGTCAATGTCAAAGGTCATAAAAATGCCTAATATTGTGTGTTAACAAGTCTTTTTTTATTCCAAATTATGCATGTTAATGACATTTAAGAGGCGTGTTTGGTCCGAAATGCTATAACCTTATGCGATATTTAACAAACCTCGTAAACTGCGGAACCCGTTTCGACTCCAGCGGAAAGCTGTGGGAGTCTGTGACGTGCCAGTGAAATACGTTCATCTTTGTAGCGGCCATGCCGTCCAGCGTCCTCTTAATATCCTTCAAAGGCACGAAGTTTCTGGAAGTATCTAGAGTCAACCCTCTGTGTTTGTACACGGGTCTGTCCCGTATTTTAGCACCAGAGACTAATCTGAGTCCACACTTCGGGTCGCCGGAATAATCCGCCCTATCTGAAGCGACTAGTTGAGTAAAGGATTCTAAGGCATGGCGAGCGCCGTAAATGGTTTCTGCGATGATGTTAACTGCGACAGTTCCTTCTGTAAAATTAATATCAATAGAAATATTGTGTAGTTTAAATATGTAGTAAAAATTCAAATTAAGCAATTATAACACTGTAGATGCTTATTGTACGTAATCTGCGGCACATTTTGAGGCAATTAGGTATCAGAGGGCTTATTACATACACACACATAGGATCACGCCCAAAATCCCTAATGGGGTGGGCAGAGCCACAAGACTACTTGTTGCCACTTTCGATTAATTAGTCCTAAGATGGTATGATGAACCGTATGGTGACAGGTGATCAACCCATCGCCCATACAGATAGTCCACCATGTTGGAGAGGACCCGTCCCTTAGTCGACTTTAAGCATAATATATAAATATATAAGCATCTGCACGCATTCTATGCTATTTCTTCACTCCCAGTCACTGGGAGTGAAGAAATAGCATAGAATGCGTGCAGATGCTTATCATCCTGGCATGTCGTAAAAGTCGACTAAGGGACGGGTCCTCTCCAACATGGTGGACTATCTGTATGGGCGATGGGCTGATCACCTGTCACCATACGGTTCATCATACCATCTTAGGACTAATAAATCGAACGTGGCCACAAGTAGTCTTGTGGCTCTGCCCACCCCATTAGGGATTTCGGGCGTGATGCTATGTATGTATGTATGTAAGTCCCAGTGCAGCAGAGGAGCATTATTAGGGCTTATTAACTTGTTTATTAGTTTTAGTGTACATATAGATAAAAATTGTTAATTCTGGTTAGTAGAAGACAGACTTGGTGTGCTTAGACGCTAATAAAGTATTCGTTCAGGGCGGGGAATTTTTTGTGTGATTTTATCTTTATTCCAAAAACCATGCCTGGGTTTTCTACGACGAACAGCCAAACTGACCTTTCGTTTGTACATCCATCGTATATTGCTCGTCGGTGGCCCAAGTGAGCTTGGTATCGGCCGACTTGACGTAGGTGTAGACCACGACCGGCGTGTCGACTAAGTCGGTCACGTTGCCGCCGCACTCCGCCAGCAGGTTAGCCGTCACCACGTGCGTCATCTCCACGAAGATAGACCGCACGTCAGCTGGAATGTCGATGAGATCGAACCTTTGAAGTGAAGAAAATTGTGGGATGAAATAGTGCGTTAAAACTAGTATACTTTGAAAAGAGTAAGTGTTAAACTCAGAGTCAGATTTATTACGATAATCTTTTTGTCTACAGTCAAGATTGTATGGACGAGATTTTTTCTGGCTAATAATCTGACTAGGTATTCAACTACTCGTCTAATTTGTGGCGACGATTCTTCAATTACTTGCGTCATTAGTAATGGTTCCTAATCTGGGAAATTGACGTGACCATCAGCCGGCGGTCGCGGCGGGCATGCTCCTTCCGCGCAAGATTAATAAATAAGCATTGATGATCGAAATTAAGCAATTTTAAGGTAAAGGGAATTTTTTTTTACATTAGGTACCGATGTAGTGCATAATTAGTTTCCATCGTGTTTTATGGGAAAAGTTCGTATTTATCGTGCTTGCAATTAGCTTCAGCAGGCCCCCAATTCTCGGTGCATTCGAGATAATCTCACAATCGAGATTAAACGTCAGTGCATACAGTCATTTGACACACAACTGTATGAATTTGACGTTTAATCTCTCAATCAACATTATCTCCAATGCATCGAGAATTGGGGGCCAGTACCCATAATACCATGCTGTTTGACATTTGACAGTAAATAATAAATTTTCATATTAATTAATATGAACATGTCACTCATTTAATACAATAATTAATTGACACTTCGGGTCCCATCGTCTTCTGATTGAGATCCGAGTTTTACCGATGGAAACATATTATTCACTATATCTGTATAACATTATTAGAGTGCCGTACCTGAAAAGGAAAAAAGGAACCCTCATAGGATCACTTGTTTGTCCGTCTGTCTGTCTGTCTGTCTGTGTGTCAACCCCTTTTTCACAGGAACGCGTGAAGGTATCATTTTGAAATCAGGAGGATTTTTCACGGATCCAAGGGATTCCGTGAAAAATCAACCTTCTAAGTCACCGCAATCAAAAGATACGGCCGCTTATGCCACATATTTTGATACTTTCAAGAGAATCCAACGGAAATCAAAACCTATAGGGTACTTCCCGTTAACCTAGAATCATAAAATTTGGCAAGAAGCAGTGTCTCACAGCACAAGTAAAGGAAAAACAGCGAAATCCGTAAATTTGAAATTACATCAAATAATATATTTTTTTAAACGGAATTACATTTGCAAGGTCTTATCACACTCGACGATTGCACGGAGATAGGAGCTTGCGAAAGGATTTTTTTTTTCTTATTTCATAGGTAGGTTGTAAATGGTTACCCCGTTGTTAAAAGCAATTTTTTTCATTTTTAGGTTTCCGTACCTTTAAGGTAGTTTCTTTTTCATGGGTAAGTTCGGAACCCTCGGCGCGCGAGTCATTCTCGCACTTGACCGGTTTTTACTAACTCAAATATTAAAAGACACAAGATGCAAAATAGTAATAGACTACCTACATTTAAGAATTTCACTCAATTTCACTTAATAATCGAAAAAAACAAGAACAGCACGAGGTTGCCAGTTCAGCTTTGTAAAACGCCTCTTAAACTTAACCGTTATCTTCTCTCAATAAACATCGCGTATCGACAAATAATTCGATTAACAAACTCAAAAAAGGCTGGCACACGAGTTGGCACCAAAGTTGGCGATCACGACCCATTCGTTACACTGCGGTACTTCAACTCATGTTTGCGCACGGCGCTATGTGTGCGTGAGTTTGTGTCGCTTGTCCGGACGCCTGCCGTCACTGCTAGGGCACGCAATTCCGGAATTGGTTTGTCTGGCAGTTCCGGAAATTCCGATATTGGCATCGATACTATGACTAGGTCACTGCCACACGAATCAGAGCTGCATATTTACAAGCTATTGTTAATTGCTATCCAGCGGCTCCAGCGCGGTAATGCGGCCGGCATAATGGGAACTTTTGGGCTAGGTACGATGCAAGGTGGGGTTTTTTAGGTTAGTTAATTTTAATTCTGTTTTAATATTCTTGTTTTTGGTATTTTTGACCTTGTTTGTTGACTTTATAAATACATGTACACGTAACGCTGCGAGCAAAGATGAGTTGAAGTATGTATACCGGGGTATGACATGGGTCAGAACACCGTTATCTCGAGGACCGGTCGTTCACCTAATAACAAATGGTTAACCAATTCGCTTGAATTCAAAAGCAAATATTAACTTGTATGAATAGCCATTCGGTCGGTGACTTCATGTCCATCTGTCACTTAAATGTGTGCGCACAAAAAAGTATTTTGCATTTTACTGAAGAGGACTGTGAACTAACGGCAAAAATCATCCTTTTCATACAAAAGGCGATAACGATTTCCACCCCTTAAATGTTAACCGATTTTGACCAATTTTTGATAGGTTATCAGTTTGAATAAAATCTAGGTCTGTATATATGTTTTATGAATTTTGATTAAAGATTAACAAAGTCAAATAATGGCCGAAATCAGTTTTGTATGAGAATACTAAAACAACAATAAAACTGAATTTATAGATTATAGTAAAAAAAGCAAAACGTTAAACCTATGGACTCATGTAGACCATACTTTATTAAATTAAAAATATTAATGTTGCCGAGTCTCTCTCTATATATAAGAGATATTAATGTACGTCAAAGGCAACATCAATCAATTCTCTTTATTTAATAGTGTACGGCAGCGAAGTAAGCTTATTGCAAGGCCATTCATAACAGCGTTACTTGCAAAAAGTGTAGGTATTTGGAATGGCTCCGAAATTATACAATAAATTGCCAAAGGCAATTACACAGTTGGAAAATATGACGTACTTTAAAAAAATGTTGTATGATTTCTTAACAAAAAAAGCATATTACTCAATACAAGAATATTTAATAGATGCATTTTAATAAGAGGTAACACTGAAGTACCTATATAAAAACTATGTGCATGTAATACATGCTGCATGTTTGTATGCCTCATGGCTAAGCATAGTGACACATGACACTTACTGTACCACCTTTGTACCACCAACCTATGTTTTACAAATAAATATATTGATTGATATTGATTGATATTGATTGATTGATTGGTTAAACCTAGGTTTTGTACCGACTACCTATTTGACAACCTATCAAAAATTGGTCGACATCAGTTATCGCCTTTTGTATGAAAAGCCGTAGGTTCACACTCCTCTTAAAGCGGACATAATATATCTGTTTATCTCTGTAAATAATGAAGTACCTAATTATAGTTCGCCTGTTGGGTTAACATAAAATATGTAAATACAAAATTTGTTTCTGAAACTGTATTAGTCCTATCCAAAGTGTACCTATACACTTATATTACTGCTGCTTCAGCCGTCAGATAATTGAAATCAAAACCCTGTATCTTACACACCACCACATTGAAAATTTTGATGCAGGACGCTTGTACAAGGAAAAGAATACCTATAGGTACTATAAATGTCATTAATTCATTACAACGTTTTAAAAACCGGGGGATAATATCCATATGCATATTTATGAAACATCACGTCAACCCTTATAAGATGTAGGAAATTTCGTAACCGCATTGCTGAATCGAAGTAGTTTTTTTTTGCCTTTTATCCCGCGTCGCATTGTGGATCGAAAATCGACTTCCATAGACATAGGTAGGTATTTCAATTTTAAAGGCTACCTTTTTTAAATGGCTTCTATTTACTTTTTTTTATTGGAAAATCATCCTCAGATTGTTTGGTATGGAAAGTAATGAGAAAAAAAATTATCAACAAATGTAACAATTGTACTATTGGTAAGTTAGGTCGTGTCCCGTACACCAAACCTATCTCTAGTTACTAGTTTCTATAAAAATAGATTGTCTTAGGTTAGGTTAGGTTTGTTTAAATAAAAAACTATAATTTTATAATCTTGTTTTATTTGTTTTATAATCCATCCCGGCGAAACTAAATTATGCGAAAGTAACTTTCGGCGTAACTAATGTATGCGTAAGTCATTGTCTGCCTAAGCACTATGCGGACTTCGCAAATAATGCGTAAACAAAATTCGGGTTAGGTTGGATATGCGTGACAGAAATATGCGAAGTATAATTATGCGAGATTAGTTTCTGCGCATATAAAATTATGCTTATACTGATTATGCAATATAGAATTATGACATAAACAATTATGCGTAAACAAGGGGAACCTATAAATGGTTATGGTAAGTAAGTACCTACCAATTATTTCAGATTTTTTGAAATAGGCGGAATTCCCGTGCGTTAGGCGCCTCTTAAAAATGGTGGACGGTTCTTGCTATAAGTCATTAAGTATATATTTTTTAGTTTACTTAATATTTTGTACGACTGTAGAAACAGTTTTGAATGCGACTTTGCATAATTAGTAATTAAAACATTCGTGGGATCCTAATATGAAACTCACCTTTTTTATGTTAAGAGGGTGGCAAACGAGCAGGCGGGTTACCTGATGGTAAGCAATCACCACCGCCCATGGTCACCCGCATTGCAACACCAGAGGAATCATGGATGCGTTGCCGACCCTTTGAGAATGGAGTAGGCTGACAAAAAGGCAGACGGCCCACCTGATGGAAAGTGGTCACGGCTGCCTATGGACATCTGGAACACCAGGGGTGCTGCCAATGCGTTGCCAGTCTAGAAAGGATGGGGATTGGGGATGGGATAGGGATGAGGGAATAGGCCTCCGGATCTCGTCACTCACCGTACGAAACGCAATAGCAAGCTATTACTTTACGCCGATATTCTGTGAGAGTGTGGTACTACCCCGGTCGAGCCGGCCCATTCGAACAGTAATCATCTAGTGAGGATTACTGTTTGGCTCTACCACTATCAAAGCCCCTGCGGTTCGTTTCATAAACAGTCCACTCATGTTTTAGTAACCCTCATTATGCAACAAATTTAATAATTAACTAAATAACTATCATTAAATCTGTTTTATTTTCTTTCACTTATAGGATAATTAAGTTTCCTTTTCGTGGTTTTAAACTACTTAAACTTCGTCTCATTTGGTTTTTGTTCATACAGATTATCGGGTGCCAAGCTGCAATTTAAATCAGCCATAACTATAATAACCCCGCGTGCCAATAGATCGTCGCTCTTATATTGTAGCGCGAAGCACGCGCTGTTTCGTTGTTTTTGTTTACGGGCTGCCTATATTTAGAGCGGTCCTCAGACTTGGATGGCTCCCAGCCCACAAATGCCCTTTACAAGAATCAGTAATTTAAACATTTGAAACTAGTATAAACAACTGAGTTACGAGTTCGCGGGAATCGGCGCGTGTGTGTGTAATTATAAGTATCGCCGTATTGATTTATTTTAATTATGGTTTTCCTATGAAAAGTTTTATTAATTAGCTAGTCTAGTGTTATACCAATACTAGCTTATGCCGCTCCGCGTAGTTACATATTTGGCATCAGTAGCCCGTTTCATGAAGCTAAAATTTGCAATTTTACAAGCAAAAATTGGCAACCCTGATGAAATATCCCATACATCTATCTGCCTTGCATTGTTGAATGTTTTTGCCTATAAAATTGTACCTTGTAGCTTCGTTAAATGGGCCACTGGTCTTTGCTATAATTACGCAATATTTATGACAAGTTTCATCGAAACAGTTTCAAGCAGCGGCGCAGCCTGCCTAGAATCTGATTCCTGACGGCTTTACCAAGCTAGAAAGCTACGCCTAGCTGTCAATGAAGTCCATGTGACTTTAACTAAATGTAAAACTCGCATATACGGTTCTAATTCTTCCCGGCTTCCCTTAGGAAATATTTGACGGTTCGCCACTGGTTTCAAGATTACAGTTTAAGTGAACAGAACTAAATTTCTGGCTTAAAAAGTAACCGTTGTACCTCCTCGAATACGAAACCGAAGAATAATATATTATATTATTTTTAGTTATGCAATTCTCCCTTACAAAGAGGAGATATATTTTTATTGCGTTGATCGTAATCAGCATTGCAGCATATTTCCGGTGCAGCGAAGGCCGATTAAAAAACCTATCTCGTCGGTTAAAAAGCAATAAAAATGATTGTGTCAATATTTGACGAATGGGATGCACAGTGGGGCCACTATTACGACATCGGTCTAAGTGATACAATGCTAACAAAATATTCTCTTTTTGGTCACTTTTCTTTTAATATAAACTTCGCAAAGTAACATCAAAACAAAGTAAAGTTTCTGATTTGATTGATGTATGAATAACGTTGTCGGAATATTAAATTGTCGTAACAGAAAACAGGTTATGTTTATATTATACATTTCAGGAGAATACTTTACTCATTCTTTTGTTTTGTGAAGGGGAATATAATGCACAAGATTCTCGGTCCCGTTAGGGAATAAAATCCGGATTTTGTAAGACGCAAGTGGGTCTGATCGGGGTTACAGAGCTCCCAAAGTTGCAAAACTACACTAGCACTATCCCTTTTACTCAATGCTGTCTCGACTGGAAAGCGAGCAGGATAGGACCACAAAGTTTCTTTTCTCGTGGTTCGAAGTGTAGTGGCGCACGCGCCGATATGAAGGACAGGAATAGGCAGGCGCGGGCGACAGACGGCCGGGAGACACCTGTGCTATTATGTTTAGTAGCTACAACCGAATTAATGTCACTACACAAACATATTTCGCAGTCGTTTGAAAAATTTACGATTATTTATATCAGAATGGGCTGGTTTAAAACTTTTCTTCTTCATTTTATTCGAGATCTATACACAAATAAACTTCTTGTTATTTATTTGAAGCTAATGGGATGATTAATGTTATGTATTTGATCTTCAAACATTTATTATGTAAAAGAAGGTTGTAGTCGGGTAAGAAACTTGCAGCTATTAACTATGTCGACCCTGCTCTGACCCAGAGTTGTAAAAATAATTATATTATCAAGAAGTAAAAGTCTCTTCAGTAAATACTTAACTGATCAATTTCTCAACATCTTGACTACGTTATCTTTTCAGTTTATATTAAACCTATCGACTTCACTATCGCAGTAGGTTATCCGATTAACCCCAATAGTTCTTCAAATGAGATAAAATGCATCAAGTATTTACTTCGTTATGACTTTATGAGTAGTGGATGGATTGTGTAACCCAATTGGTATCGTTTTGGCTCGCAAAGTAATCCATTTTAGACGTCACTCAACGTATATAAGGGTCAAATTGGTTTACTTTGCGAGCTAAAGCGATACCAATTATTTTACACAATTGAGTTGCAGTTTGCACACTTTATGATCCTCGAGTTACTAGCCCAGCCCTAGCACACTAGTTTTTATCGCGTACATAAAACATTCGTCCCTTTCGCATCTGCATATTAGTTAAAAAGTGTCAGATGCTTTGTGCGCGATAAAATGCTAGCGTGCTAGGCCCTCAGCGGCCCTAACATGAATGACAAAAAGATAAATTAAACCCGTTTATCGCTATGACTATCTCTTTCGTCGGCACTAGTGTGAGAGAGACGCACTTAAGAGATAAGACGGCCTATCTTATCTTTGTGTCATTCGTGTTAGGGCCGCAGGAAACGAAAGTTATCTAGTATAGCGATGTGAAATGGAAATAATTTTCGCTGACGGGTTTTTTTTACAGGATGTTAGTACTCTACATTACCGTATTTAAAGTACTTACTTACTTGACATTCGTCTTTGTGAATTTCACGGAGATTATCCTAGTTGAAGCAATGAGTGTGACGCTATTTATTGATAGGTACTCACCGGAGATAGTTAGGGTGTATCTTAACAGTCTGCATGCTGAGCGCAGCGGTGACCGGCTTGGGCCAGATGCCGCCGAAGCGGCCGCATACGGTCCGACACAGGTCCAGGCTTCTGTACAGCGTGGTGTTCCCTGTCCCGACGGGACCCTCTGTGCGTTGGCAGCCCATGTCTGACGCGCATCTGTAGCCCCATGATGGCCTGGGAAATTATTCATAAACATTCATTTTTGTATTGCATCCTTTTACGCGTCGCCTCCCTGCGTTCATCTTTCCTGCGGCCCTAACATGCATGACACAAAGATAAGATAGACCGTCTTATCTCTAAGTGCGTCTCTCTCAAACTAGTGCCGACGAAATATATAGTCATAGAGATAAACGGGCTTTGTTTATCTTTGTGGCATGCATGTTTGGACCCTGTCTCTTTCATTTACAACGTTCACGTACTTACAATGTTTTATCGAATGTACCGTTTTGCAGAATATTATTTCAACGAAGGACATTTCATGGTAAAGTGCTAATTTTTTCGGAATTATTCTGCTGTCGGTAAAGTTTTTGTTAGGTTAAGTTTCATTAATAAAATATATATGGAAAAAGCAGAACATCACTATGTTATATTTTATTAATGAAACTTAACCTAACAAAAACTTGAATTAAATGAAAATTCTATGAGTCCATACATTGCCTGAATCATTTGTTGATATTTCAACGGTTATCTTACTTACTGCATTGGCATTAAGCTGTTATAAGCTTTATATTTTTCTCAGATAACTGTATCTGTAAAAATATAAAGCTTCACTCAGCTTTCTGTTGCAAAAATGTAAAAACCCGCAACTTTCACAAAACTGTAACATGTATCAGACGGCTTTAACAAGCTAGAAAGCTACGGTTAGCTGTCAGTGAAGTCCATGTTACTGTAACTAAATGTCAGACACGCACGTACGGTTCTAATTCTTCCGGCTTCCCTTAGGAAATATTTGACGCTTCGCCACTGATGTATTTGACTTTCTCCAATGGCAATTTCAACTGCAATTCGCTTTCAACGACTAATCGAATGCGGCGTTCTAATGAAGTGATTTACATCGATCAACTTGAAACGAATGACAATCGTATGATGAAAAAAAGCTTTCAGAAAAAAGTTAATGTGATCTTGTTAATGCTACTTCATCAGTTGCAACGCTCGCTCCATGAAAATACCCCCTAAACGCTACAAATCGTTGAATGCCCCAAAGACCTCTAGAGTCCACACAATGCACCATTCCCAGAACGAGCTCAATCAGAATGCGGCCACATTGCTGGTAATTTTAGTAAGTTCGTGCGTGAATAAACAGTTGATCCCGTACAATAGGAACAAGAATTGCACCATAAATAACCGTCGGTTATTAGCCGAACCGATAACCGAGCAAACCGCAACTAGGTATTTAATACCTAAGGAAATAATACAGTCGTCAATTATCATAAATTTCTCAATATTCAATATCACTTCTTAAGACGCTAACAAGAGCCAATGACCTTGAATGATAGGTCACTGTCTGTTTGCACCGGAGTACCTACCTCAACGAGAAGCTCTCTTATATAATTCATCCGTTTTTGATTTTCCCTATACAAATAACCGCACTATTTGTATGGGGAAAATCAAAAACGGATGAATTATATAAGTAACACTACACATAAAATATAAATTAGTTAAGTTATTAGTATGGGCGTGATTTAATAGTGTTATTAATTATAGACTCATAGGTAAAAACAAATATATTTACGCGTCGAATTGAGAACCTCCTCCTTCGGATTTTTTGAAGTCGGTTAAAAATAATAAGACATAGACCTGTTTAAAGGGGATTTCAGAAGTAACTTCACAATTTTATTCTATCGTATCGTATTCACCAAATCGTGTTTCTGAAATAGTTAGGTTTTCAATAATAGAAAGGAAATATATAAAAAAATTTCACTTTGCCAAATCAAATATTTTTTGTTTAAAATTTGTCTAATTAAAGCGGATTTAGGTCTTGTCCGCGCCTTAAGGTATGTAACGCAGCTATACATATTAAGAGGGCGCCGACCGTCCAGTGGCGCCCTCATCACTGTTATTGTGTTTTCTATTAAAGGAAAGTATTTTATTAAAATTGAAGCCGTATAAGTTGTTACGCAACTTAATACACAACGTATATGCTATGTAATATAGCTTTGCAAAGTATAACCATCATCTAATCAATTTAATAGAAAATAGTGGCCGCTTTTTTCTGTTAAATTGATTAGATGATGGTTATACTTTGCAAAGCTATACTACATAGCATATACGTTGTGTATTAAGTTGCGTAACAAGTTATACGGCTTCAATTTTAATAAAATACTTTCCTTGAATAGAAAACACAATAACAGTGATGAGGGCGCCACTGGACGGTCGGTGCCCTCTTAATAGGATCTTGTTAGAAGTCTGAAGTAAAATTGGCATGAACGCTTTGCTAATCTTTGGTTGATCGATCTTTTTACACTGACATCTATTTTCGCTTGTCCGACATCTTATAATTAGGCTTCAATCACAACGCCACTTTAGAATCCGAGATTAAATAGTTAAGGGTTCCGTCAACCAGCTGTCAACTTATATGTATATATCACTTAACCAAATATCAAATTGAGAGACCTTTGTAAATTCGGAAATAAGTAATATCAAATTGAGAGACCTTTGTAAATTTGGAAATAAGTGCTATGAACATATACCTAAGTAGAGTATGTATTAGAAGCAGTGTTCAAATAATTCTATACCACCACTAATGAGACCACTCATTTAAGTGGTCAACCTATAGTAGTGATTTCTAAGATTAAGCGCACAGTATTTTTTTTGAGCGGTAATAGTGAGATCTCTCGTTTTACACGTCTTCGCTGGGCAGAGGAGAGAGATCCGACTATAGCTGCGACAAAAATCATACTTCGCGCCTAGCCAGTCAGTAGTTACGTAAAAATATACAAACGCAAAACGGGAATGATTAATCGTGTGCGCAATTTTAAATCAAATTGCATATCAGTTTCCCGCCCATGGCAATTGTCTGTAAGTACCTTAGGTAAGTAGTGGATACGTCATACGGCTTTCAATCAACTATGAGTCGGTCAATTGTCACTAATGGGATAATTAGACGAAGGATCCGGGCGAATTAAATGTGACGAGCTGTAACCTGATACACTAGACGAGACTTCTTTTTACCTTAGAAGAAATTAAAAAAGTGAGTATTGTATAGTCTCTGTTTTAATACGAGTTGAACGCAAACTCGTTCGAGACGTTTGATGTGATACAAACTTACACTAACTAAGGATACAGAACTAATAACAGTTAATAACTCGGCAGAGACATTAGCGCGTCATAACTGCTACTAGCCCTCCTCCACATCGTTCGCATGGAATTCAGTTCCCACGGGTTCTTTTGAAATTTCCGGAATATAATGCTTATGTATTAATCTAGGGTATAAGCTATCTCTATTCCAAATTTCATTCAAATCCATCCATCCGTTGAAGCGCGAACGAGTAACAAACATAGCATAGCCTTATTTGTTTTTTTATCTGTCTCATTATTGTTAAGTCAACTTCGTTTACATTACAAGGTCTAAATGTTTATACCTCACTCTTTGTACTCTCAAGTTACAGGCCCAGCCTAGTTTGAGGTCCGTTGGACATTTACGTTACGATATACCTCGCCAATTGTAAAAAGATCGGTGACGGTCATATAAAATGTATGGCTACTATTTCCGGAAATAAATTATTTTTATTCCTATGCTTATAGTGACCATGACAGTGATAGCCAACAAAAATACGCGAGTACGAAATGGTTTTATGACTAAAATCGTTTATTACGGTATGATAATAGTAGTTTATGCAACGGTTGCATAGGCCTTAAAACACTAGTGCGGTTTTATGAAACGAGCTTTTAGCGAGTTTCATAATAAGATCGCACGTGTGTTTTAAGGCCAAATTATGCAGAGTTGCATACATAACTTTATCTACACACATATTATAAATCCTCCATGATGGGTTCAGAAACAATATTTTCTGGCAACAAGTTATTTGTTGCAATCGTGGCTGCATATTTCCGATATCCGGCGCATTTTCACATCACACACACTCCGAGAAGACTACTATTCATATTTTCAACTAAAATGTAAATTACAAACAACTTTTTCTATTCAATTCAACAACAATTCTACTTTCGTTCAGCAAAACACCAACATAATGGCGGCAATTCGATCCTCCGTCAAGACCTTTTTTTTAAATCATAGACAAACGAATGAAGCTCTATTCTCATGTCACTCGAGATCAAATGTGCAGTTTATATAAAAAAAAAACATATTGAATTGACGTTTCGTATCAATAACTGTTTTAATATCTATGGATACTAGAATAGAGACCCACTTGAGTCTTGACAGCTGTTCCAAATTTAATCTCATTTCTATACTAAATACGATACGGGAATAACATTGCAGTACTCGTTTTACCTAATTGGTTGTCAAAATGGTGGTCATTTCCTACGGTTTTTGATTACACTATGGAGGTTTTATGACATGGGTGTAGATAAAAGTATTTATTCGAAAAACAGTAACTTATAATAAAATTTCTCGTTTTTAAGCAGTGTGGTTCTCAAACTAGAAGCCGAGGTAAAAAATCCGGTGAGTTATTAAAATCAAGTAAACTTACTCAGGCACCACAATCGGCGTGGTTTTCCCGTTGACGCTGTTCTCGTTGCACGAAACCAGTTGCACCAGCAGCATCAACAGCACCCATTGACTCGACATCATCTGCACAATGATCATAACTTTATATCACCACATGAGGGCCATTCTTTGCACTATCCTCAGTTTCATCAACTCATGACCACATATCTCGATCCAATGGTGAACATTTAAACTGATTATCGCACTCAAGTAAACTTTTTAATAGGTACGAGAAATGTTAAGTATGCATATTCTACTACTTCGGTATTAGTTTTAATTACAGGGGCCCATCTTTAATACATAGAAACGGGTCAAGACCGAGTCGGATCCTGCTCGGGGTAGGGTTTCCTGCCTCAAGCTACCCTTATATAATATTGAAAACCGCACTGAATCCGTGCAGTAATTTAAAAGTTTATTGCGCACACACAATCAGACAAACAGACATGAAATTCTAAAACCATTGGGATGTGTTGTGTTGCTCATTCTGAACCCCCCATAGCATTATTTAATTGTTATATTCAACTAGAGGACCCGCCACAGCTTCGCACGCGGTATTTTCCATACAAACTTTATCACCCCTTTTCACCCCTTTAGGGATAGAATTTCAAAAAATCCCTTCTTAGTGCACCTCTAAGGTACTCGAGGAATGTCTCCTCCAAATTTCAAACCTCTAGGACCACCCGTTTAGGCTGTGCGTTGTCTACAAGTGAGGCACGGTACTGTTTTATAATGTATAGATAGATGTACAGACTTTTTCCTCTTTACGATTTTATAATATTTATAGATGGCCCGGTCCTAGTATGCCACATCATGATCATGACTGTTTAATGTCAAGGCGCATACTTGGCGGAACAACAAAGTAATGTCAGATATTATTACAGCCAATTGACGATGTCTTATGTATCTTGCAGAAATCATCAAATAGCATCTTAGTTTTAATCATATCAGCATCATCATAACCGGTGGCCTATAAGTACAACGTGTCCCGCGCGGGCAGTTCGACCTCGAAACTAGTACTTACGAAAATTGTGTATGAATAGTTTTTGTTTTTTTAAGAAAAAGAAGAATCCTTTTCTAACAAAAATCCCAATTAAACTAAAACAAATAGGACATACTGTATCAATTATTTATAATACCGACAAGAATAAAGTGACAGGATCTATACAACACATGTGTCAGTCTCAATGTGGGTAAATACAGGCTACTCCAACGATAATGAGTAAAACAGTTTTGTTTTTGTCTATACTAATATTATAAAGAGGAAAGATTTGATTGTAAATAATAAAGTGATTGTGTTCATAATTATTTGTACGTTTATCCGATATGTCATAGTCATAGCCATTTTATTCAGAAACAATATATATTGCATTTGCAATTATATTAGTAGACAATCCCCAAATTTTCTTCTTTAAAAAATCCTGCATCGATATGGATAACTTTTTCGAAAAGTCGGGAAAAAGCTAGTTTCACTTTGTTTTGCTTTGTACAAGATAAAAATTTAACAATAACATTAAATTGCGGGTTTTCCGTTCAAGATAACAAATGACTGCGTCATGACATTAATAAGTTTATTTTTTCCTCGTTGCATACACTTCAGTAAACAGTTCGCCTCGCTTCCACCCCCGTGAATCCTGTTTAGCGAAGTGCTGCATACATACAAGTTGAATAAAACATTTTAATTATAATGAGTGAATATACTTTTGCTGGAACTACGATAGTTTAAGCCATCAGCCATGTGATTCTTTAACAGGCGCAAGGGCCAATCAGCGATGAGGGTTTTTTTTAATTTGTGTTCTTTATCGTCTTTGATCACTGCTGAACACGTCAGCCCCGTTAGGTCAATCTCTAAATTAAGATAAACGATTGCAGGGGTAATAGAGCTCACTTGCGCAAAAAACCAATTAGCACCTTCGCTGCATCAGACAAAGGCTCTGCTAAAATCGAATCAATTCGATTCGAATCAACGAGACCCAATTGCGCAAGCAAACTCTCCCTCCAATTATCGGTGCATTCGAGATAATTTCACAATCGAGATCAAACGTCAGCGCATATGCACCGAGAATTGGGGCCCTGGTTCGAGCGTTCGATAAACATTCAATTTTGAACCGAATGATTTTGTTTTTACAGCCCAAATTAATCGTTTCGTTTATCCGTTGATCCGCCACTGCACGTTAGAGAATCACAGCATAGGCCCCCAATTCTCGCTGTTTTCCAGATAATGTCGATTGCGAGATTAAACGTCAGATTCATACTGTATCAAACGACTGCATGCACTGACGTTTAATCTCGAAATCGACATTATCTGGAATGCTCCGAGAATTGGGGCCCAGTGCCCTAAGTGTAAGTTTGAACCATTTCTAAAAACGTTTCTAATGCGTTTCTTTTATACGTTTCTAATGCGTTAATCGTTTTGCTTTAAGGAAATAGAGACTTTTACGCAAATGCGCTCGAGACGTTTGCTATGACTCAAACTTACACTAAGAGCTCAGACTTCACATTATTGAGTTATTGAACCAAGTTTGCAATAATAATAAAACCGGACAAGTGCGAGTTAAACTCGCGTGGAGAGGGTTCCTTACAAGATTATCTGAAATTTCCTATGTTACTTTAAATATCATAGACTTCTTATAGGTTTTCCTGCATATAGAACTATTTTCTGTATTTTTTTTTTAATTTTAGGCCCAGTAGTTTCGAAGATAAGGCATAGGGAATGGTAAATTTTCGCCTATTTTCCTAAATTAATTAAAATTATTTATCTTTAAATTATATAAAAAATATATATATTTAAGATTCTCACAACGAGCTCTTTCATTTGATATTTTACACGACATCGTTTGCAAAACTTTGTTTTTTTTAATTTCTAATTTATTACCTAAAATTGGCATCCATGTTTAAAATTAATTTATTTGCGTTACACGTCCGTGTTGCAGTCACTGGCTTACATATGTGTGTGTACCTTTCAACTCAATCGGTCCTGTGTCTGTAACAGACGGACGGACGGACAGACAGACTGACAGACAGACACACACACGGGTGATCCTATAGGTACGGCAGTGTTTTTCAACTGGTGGGTCGACCCCCGGAGGTCGCAAGCCCTTCTCAGGGAGTCGCAAAACCTTGCTCAGGGGTCGCGGGCGCAAGTCAGAGCTTCTATTCGGGAACGTCTAAGTGATACTGCAGCGACCCGCGAGCGAGACTCGCATCTCGCTCTTACGCATTATGCGTCGTGCGGAAGAGTAGGATGTGAGATCTCGCTCTCGAGTCGCTACAACATCACTTAGCGTTCCCGAATAGAGGCGCAGGTTTTTAAATACCTCGTTGAAACCACTGTCATATAATATTAATACGGTCATGGGGGTCATAGGCGACCCGCCAGACTTTTTTACTTGTAAAGGGGTCGCGCTCTCAAAAAGATGGAAAAACACTGCTATAAGGGTTCCGTTTCTTCCTTTCGAGGTACGTAACCCTCAAAACTGGTCAAGTGCGAGACTGACTCGCGCGCCGAGGGTCCCGTACTTACCTATGAGATGAAAATCGGACAGCAGCTTTAAAAATGACAAAACCCTAAACATGACATAAATTGCTTTTGATAAACGGGTAACCATTTAAAACTTACCTATGAAATAAAACAAGAAATAATTTTCGCAAGCTCGTATCTATATGCAACCGTCGAGTGCGATACGAGTTTGGAGAGCTGATTCAGTTTTATTATGATTGCTCGAAAACCATATACCTATATTCGGAACTTTTTCCTGTAAAATATACCTAACTGTCTCTCAACTTGAATAATTTGAGATTTTTGGGTTGGCTTATTTCAGAGATAAGGGAGGGTTGTTTTTGTTGGTTGTTTTTGGCACATTTTCGTAAATAAATAACAAAAATTATGCCTACAAAATACATAAAAAAATCGTTTTCAAATACTTAAACCATTCATAGGTATGACATATGACACTTATTTTGACCATTTAACGGCCGGACGACTTTTAAAATTATATTTACTTGCTTGGCCCCCTTCGCTTTCACAGTAAAATTAAAATTTCTCTCAATATGGGGCACGCTAGTTCTATAACTGTTCCAAATTGCAAGTTCATAACATTAGTAGTTGCTGAGATAAATGACTGTGACATACAGACAGACAGAAAGTAAAGTCTATAATAAGGGTTAATTTTTTACCTTTTAAGTACGGAACCATAAAATAGTTTATTAAATAAGAGTCGATAAAACATCTCCTACCTACTTATATAATCTAATCTTAAATCATGATAACTTTCAGCGAACTCCAACTTATCGTTCTTTGACATTTTGGAAAAAGCATTCATTTTTAAAATCACTCGTGTTTAAACATACCTACACAAGTGTTTACCCTGTAACGACCTTCATTCCTAATCTATATTGTATTACAACTAAAAAAACATCCATAAAGTGCATCCGTCACGGTTACCGTTTCCACAACCGCCATCCGCTAATCCGCTTTCATGTGGTCATAACAATTATACAGTAATTGGGCAGGTAATGTGGCATGTGTTTATTGCGTGCCAAACGCAAACGGAACACGACAATAATGTCGATAATTGTGCCAGAGGGGTTCTGATGACGGAACTTGGCCCGCGCTTCCGCGCACGCGATCCCGTGTGACAGTTTTGGTTGCATTAGGTAAAAATACTATGTAGATGTAGATGTAGGGTGAAGGCGGCAACAGTGGCTATAGCGACAACAGTGGTGCACTGGCCGTTGTGTCAGAAATATTATAGATAGCTTTCTTTCTTTCTGACTCTTTGGAAGGTCTCCCGATAGAAACAGGTTACAACCAGTTCGCTTGCGTCAGCTATGTAACGAACCCGCGTAATTAATGTTTTTTTGTTTTGACGAAAGAAAATGCGAATTTTAAGGTAAGGTGTACTTTCTATTTTTTCACGAACATTTTGTTTTACCAATGGATTAATAATTTTGCTGAGAAATAAACTTAATTGAGGTCATTTTGACGTATACTGCACTTCGATTTAAGCAAAACTATCACGTGTGGTATAAGTTAAATCTAAAATGGCGGTTTAGTACACAGTGGCTCAAATCACATGAGTACACAGTGGTTCATGAGCCAAGTACATTAATTTAGAAAATTTAACAAATTGTAATATTTTTTATTAATTTTCTCTTTTAGGATGGCTCTCGTTCAGCAAGGCCCCGTTAAATAGGGAAACAGACCGATAAGGACAAAAAAACGCTTAAAATAAAATAAACAATGTAATGAGCGTGTGAAAAGCGTCTAAAGTTTAAGAGTGAGAAATAAGTAGTCAAATTTAAGTTACCTGATTATTAAGTAATTTGTTCAATGCGAAAAGCCGAAAATTGCATTATTATTTGATTTAAATTAAAGATGATTCACTGTGAACTGAGGGCAGATCCACTGTATCCCACCCCCAGTACACAGTGACTCAAATAAGTTTTTTTTTAAATATACTGTTTATTTTCCAAAATATTACCTTGTTGAACTAAATCGATTAAAATAATCAATATACATTAGTTACACTATAATACTAACCCTTCTACATCTTTCCAACACTCGCCCAAATCAAGTGAGCATCACTCGAAAAAAAGTGACCCACTGTTGCCGCCTTGACCCTACCTAGTTTTAACCGGAACTAGACGACAGGGGCTAGAATTCATAATTAGGTCTATTGGGTGGCGCCGGCTAACGGCGTTGATATTTTGTTCCTAAACACACCGGCAGAATCTGTACCATTACCATGAGTTTATGCGAGCCTTCGCTATTGAAATCTAGCGGAAATACTGCTTGTCCAGCTGCAGATCCATTTTACTTGTATCGGTAATACAAGTAAAATGGATCTGCAGCTCAATTACGCAGCACAATTGGTATCGGTTTGGCTCGAAATGCAAACCAATTTTGTCTTAACTCTGTGTAAATAAGGGCACAATTGGTTTTCTTTTCGCGAAAGCTTGGTGTTACGTAATTGAGGAGCTGATCGGAGAATAAACCAAACTATTAATTTAGACTGTAAGAACAAAGTCATACGATCCAACTTAGAGTGAGTCCCTCATAGATGATCAGCCGCTGGCCCGCTGCGCACTTTAAAAAATCACACCGCTGGAGTTATCGTAACTTTGGACAGAGTGTATCAAATAGGTACAATATCTATTTTCACATAATCGCGTCTGTCGCCAAAATAATAATAGTAACACATTCGTGACGGAGACGATACCTACGCAACAATGACGATTATGTGAACGCGGCTTATAGATTTACCTAGTATAGGTATACCAACTTTTTTGAGAACTGTCAACGTTAATGTCCAAGTAAAACAGTAATTTATTCCAATGTAATGAGAGCTTTGACATTTCACTGGGCTCCACAGATAAGTTTGTAGACCTGTAGAGGATACTCCGCCCACGCATAGGTCAAGAACGGCTCGGTTCCGACGACCCCGGTTTTGCGTCGTAAGAAAGTACTACTAAGGGCAATGACCTCTACGTTTTTTGTTGTTTGACTAATTGGGAGAGTTAATGCTTTGCGGAGGTATACGAGTCGTCAGTCAGTAAGTTTGGTTCCATGAAAACACAAACTTGAGCTCGTTTTCCACCGGTAAGGTGTAATCAAATGGTTTTGTCCTTATATTCTAAATAATCGGGTTCTTTTATCCGTCGGTCCGTCACTGCGCCCGCTAGAGAATCATAGCACAGTACCATTACCATAAGTTAATGTAAACCGTTCTCGCTATTGAAATCTATCGGAAATAGGGACCGAGCGATCGTTAACGATAACGAGAACGGTTTGCGTAAACTCATGGTAATGGTACAGGAGAGAATTGAACTTTTGCTTGCTATACAAATGTCAATTGTCGTCTTGCCTCGCTGGTGATAAAGCAGCATAACTCACGATGCTTAAGTACCTCTCTTATTTCATACAAAGCGTAGGTATGTTTGTTCAAATTTTCAAGTCAAATGCCAGGTTTAAATAAGTCTGCAAATATAAGGCGACCTTTAATCGAGGTTAAAATTCATTTAACTCCGATAAATGAAACGGAAAAAAAAATTGGTAAATAGTAAAAAATTACCTAAAAATCATTTTGCTCGTTCCCACGCACGTAAAAAAATACGTGATACGTGAAAAAATATGTATAAACCCGCACCGTTGTCTTAATCTTATGAAAGCTGCCTATCTAGGTGACTGTAATAAGAATAACAACTCATAGACTCATGGTTGGACGAGGTTTAGCGAGGGAGATCCGGGCCAAAATTGATTATTTAAAATTGAGTTTTAAGCCCGGGGCAAATCAAACGCGGTTGCGGCGCGTTTGCGGCGCGAACGCGGGTCCGCGTCGTTGTCGAACGGCGCGGACGGATATACCATGCCACACCGCGGCGGCGTGGGACCGCCGCGGTCCCGCGGCTACTTCGGTGTGCCATGGTAAATCCGCCCGTGCCGTTCGACAACGGCGCGGACCCGCGTTCGCGCCGCAAACGCGCCGCAACCGCGTTTGGTGTGCCCGGGCCTCCCATCGATTTAATGTATAAAAACCCGAAAAGGTTTTTTGTTGCGGTCAGCATCGTTCTTCTAGATTTTAGAACCTAAGAAGAACCTAAGAATTTAATATTTAGTAAAAAATATGTATTCGTTTTATAATATCTTGTCATATTTATTGATTAATTAACAAGTAATGCTAAGTGAAAACAGCGGCAGATAAACTGTATGTAGTTGTCGCCCGCTGCTATAGCTAAAAAAAAATTGTAATTAACTTATAAATAAATTAAAAAAAAAACTGTTTTCATTTTAGGTAATATAAACACACGAATGGGGCCATATCTTGTTTAAAAAACATAGACTTACTAAAATTGCTATACTGTCGTACAAATTATGCGTCATACAAGCTTCACGCTCTAACTTTAGTAGAGCAGAATAATAATCTAGGCGAAAAAGCAACGGAAATGAGCACGTGTCGCGTAAAGAGCATTCATAGATTAGTCTACCTGCAATTTATTTCAAAAAAAAAAAACCGGCCAAGTGCGAGTAGGACTCGCGCACAAAGGGTTCCGTACCATTATCTATAAAAACGGCAAAAAAATCACGTTTGTTGCATGGCCCTTAAATATTTGTTTTATTTTAATTTAATTATTTATTTTTTAAGTGAATAGGTAGGTATATAACTAAATATTCTGTGAATATTACGAGCATCTACTTGTTGCCGTTATCAATATCGAGCAAAAACGAGCAAAAAAATCACGTTTATTGTATGGGAGCCCCGATTTAAGTATCGTTTCTTTATTGCATTTGGGTTCTCCTTTTTTTGCTTGATTTCTTGTGGCAATACACAATTCATTCATTCATAAATCCGAAATATCCCAATCCACTGTTAAATTTAACGCTGCTTTGCTTATTCTGGCAACTTTATTACCTGTCCACGGAACCCGAATGGTTTCCAGTACCATTACCATGAGTTTATGCAAACCGTTCTTTCTCGTAATATAAATCTATCGCTCGGTTCCTTTTACTAGTATCGGCAACAAGCAGTATTTCCGATAGATTTCGATAGCGAGAACGGTTTGCATAAATTCATGTTAATGTTACAGGAGCCCATGTATCCAAAAGCGCAGTTCGGTGTACTGAAGTACCTAGACATCAAGGGCTTGTTTTTATAGCTTGTATGAAAGAAAGTTCTTCTAATCATTTTAAATTAAATTTCTAGCGTGGATGTAGAGTAGTTAATCAAAACCGCAATAAATAATTTATTTATATTTATTTATTGAATTGACTTACAGTACCGATATTTAAGCAATCCTTCGACCTAATGCTGAACATTCAATTATTTTGTTGATCTCAGCGGCTCTAGTAAGGTTGACACAAGGATAAGTTAAGCCGTCTTATCTCAAAGTGCGTCTCTCTCACAATAGTGCCGACAAAAGAGATAGTCAGAGGGATAAACGGGTTTAGCTGATCCCCGTCTCTGGCATGCTAGGGCCGCTGGGGAGCACGGTCGATCCGTTCGTAAAAAACTGGGCATAGAACCAACATTTGGAATTAAGGACTACTTTCTTTTTATTTAACAGATCTAAGCTAGTCTAACAACTTGTGACATAAAAATCTTGTACGATGCAAAAACATTGCCAGAGGAATATTTCGGATTCATGTTGGATAGCTTTAACAATTGCCATTTACTATTTTTAACCGACTTCAAAAAATCCGAAGGAGGAGGTTCTCAATTCGACGCGTTTTTTTTTTGGGTTTCGTACCGTACCTCAAAGGGAAAAACGGAACCCTTATAGGCGCTCACTCGTGCGCTGTCTGTCTGTTAGGCGGAAATTGACCCCCCCGTTATTACCGTAAGTAATGGGACGATAATTTTGAAAAAATACAGAAAATAGTCCTTTACATAGGTACAGGAAAAGCTATAAGAAATGTATGGTATTTAAAGTAACATAGAAAATTTCAGATAATCATGTAGGAACGGAACCTTCCCCACGCGAGTCTAACTCGCACTTGTCCGGTTTGTTAACTAAAACCCTTGAAAATATATTTTGCAGGAGGTTTTTTAGTATTTGCGTAGATTTTGCCTGTGATTTTGTCCGCGTGAAATTTCCCGCTATTACCTCGGGAATCGTGAAGGTTCCGGGATTAAAAGTAGCAGATGTCCATCTCTAACTATCGTTGACTTGATGTTGGTCGATCCATTGCTTCGTTTTGACGTGACAGAGGAAAAAGCAAACAAGACAAGTGTCTTGCATTTATAATATTTGTAGGGGAAAAACGCCGCGGCACCGTTTTTCGTAATCATCGGAACAATAGCGTTCATTAACTTTGTTGTATTGAATTGACCCGTTTCGACCGGCCCGATAGCGGAATCATAACTGCGTACGTTTAAAAGTAAAAGGAAATAAGTCAGAACGGAATTCACATTTATTTATACTTTTTCTGACCCGCGTCAAGATTCAATTTGGATTGTAATAGTCACATTATTACTTTTAACTTTTAAACGAGCGCGTTGTGTACTATTGCCGGAAAACCTTTAATACAGATATAGTGAATAATATGTTTCCATCGGTAAAACTCGGATCTCAATCGGAAGACCACGGGACCCGAAGTGCCAATTGATTATTGTATTAAATGAGTGACATGTTTATATTCATTCATATGAAACTTTATTATTTAGTGTCAAATGTCAACATGAAAAACAACAGTGCCATGCGGTGTCATTTTTCATTTTGACATTTGACAGTAAATAATAAAGTTTCATATTAATGAATATAAACATGTCACTCATTGAATACAATAATTAATTGACACTTCGGGTCCCGTCGTCTTCCGATTGAGATCCGAGTTTTACCTATGGAAACATATTATTCACTATATCTGTACTTATATTAAAATTCAGCCCTTATTCAAAATGAGGTCAAGCAAACAAATTACTATCACAAACCGAGACAAAATTTTTGTAAAATTTATCATTATTTACGTCTTGTTTACGTAAATGCTTTTTCTCGAAATTACCTTTTGGCGCTTTAGTAGTTTAGCCTTTTCCATTGACGATATTAAATTTCTATTTTTATTATTGACCATATAAACCTACATACTATTTGGTGAAGAACCGGGTTCACTCATTTATAAACGAAAGTGATACTTACTATACTTAAATTGCGGCGAAATTTACAACTATTAATATCCACTTTGGTAGCACATAACTGTCACTTTCAATTGGTATCGCGGGCAATAAAAGCAAGGCGCCTCTCACCAAGAAAACTATTACACACTTTTAAGAATGCAAACAAATACCAATATATATTACACTCATATCAAAACAATGGATTGTTTACAAAACTACTTTGTTGTAATATTTCGAAGAACAAACTTTGTTTTATCGCTTGTAGCCGAAAACGAGGCGCGGGAACGAAACCGGACCGCGGTTTTGGTTTTTTAAATTCAGAATGTTTTATTCTTCTTTTTTTGCAAACGCTCAATGGATGTGCTCGCGGCGCGAAGGTCGCTAGTGTTGTGTCTCGCGATAAATTGTTGTTGTTCAGTAATTTTATAATTGTTAAACTAACGCATCCGCTTCGGAAGCATTATCGCTTTTTTGATAAGGCGCGCGCGCGAACGTAAAGCGCGGGCAGCTCTGATTGGGCGACTGAGCGGTCCGAGCGTCCCACCAAAGCGATTTGGCGGGAGATCCACTTCTGCAACGCTGCACTTTACATGATGCAACTTACATTTGCGCACATAGACAATACTTTTAAGTTTTAAAAGCTTCGTAACAGCCTCTTCGAAACTTAGAATTGGTGCTTTGGTTAGTGTGCTTAGACTTCAGGTCTACATAAATAAAGCATTGTGATTACCATTTCCATTCAATTTAGTTTAAGAAATAATAAGACAAGAAAGCGAAATGTTTGTATTGTATTTTTTTATTGGCTGAATGTTGTTGTTTCTTTACTGCACAAGTAAAGTGTGTCTTTCTTAAAAATATACCTGTAGACGTGTAGCGACAATTATCATGAGACAGTGGAAGGCGTAACTAATTGACCTCATTACAATGACACACGACTTCAACTTGCGTTCATGTATAGTCCGTATCTATAGTAGTAGTAAAGTGGGACAGCGGTCGTTTTCGACATTACCACTTCTAAGTCTGTGTACTATGGCTAATTGATAGACCTTATAAAATAATATCTAAATTATGATATAGTTCCCCTTAGCATTAGTCGCTCAATTAAAATTCATAACCAACTTACATTAGTGTTTTCTACATTATGTACATACATACATACATGCATACATATAATCACGCCTGTTTCCCGTAGGGGTAGGCAGAGACCACTTCTTTCCACTTGCTACGATCCTTACATACTTGTTTCGCTTCGTCCACTTTCATTATTCCCTTCATACATGCTCTTCGGTTTATTTATTTATTTATTTATTTATAAGCACGCACATGCCCGGTTTACAGCTTCCGCCAAGTCACCAGGCACGGTAAACATAACATTAACAATAGCAACAATAGACATACGAAAATTAAAAAATAAAAAATACAGCTAACTTAAAATTAAACATAAAAAGTATACAATTTTTTTGCGAAGACCGCCAAATGCTTCTGAAAACACGTCAGCGTCCTGGACCGTGTCGTTTAGGGTACTCTTGACCTGGCCTTTTTTCAAGACGTCCCCGATTTGGTCTCGAAACGTCCGCCTAGGTCTACCCCTTCCAACCCTTTCATTCACACTCGCCTTATACACTTTTTTCGTCAATCGTTCTTCATTCATTCTCTCGACATGGCCAAACCATCTCAGCATACCTTTCTCAATTTTAGTCACTACATCTTCTTTCTTCTTTCTTTCTTCTTTCACATTACTTTACTTTCATTCATATTTTGTTATGAAACTTTTAGGGCATTACTAACATTATGTAATGCCCTAAATAGTTTCATAACAAAATATGAACCATAAAATAAATTCGAGCTTGGATTATTCCTGATTCAATTCCTATTCCCTGTAGTTTAAACTATCAGTTAGTGTAAGTAGATATAACAGTAATTTAATACGGGGACGGGATATGTTTGTGTTTGTATTAAATTGGTTTTGGCCAAACACAACCTACCGTGATCTATAGATCAAATGTCTACTGGCCGGTCCAATCTCGACATTGACAGCATAATTTACGACATGATGGGGCTTTATAAACCCTAAAATTTTATCGAATATCTAAATATATTTTTTACGCCCTGATACTGCTCATGTGGCGCGTGCTAGGGCACGCGCGCATGAGTAGTTATCCTTGTCTCTGTAATATTGTTAGGACAATATTACAGAGACAAGGATACAAATGATAGGACTAACTGCGGTCCTAACATGCAAGACACAAAGAAAAGTTAAACCTGTTTATCTCTATGACTATATCTTTCGTCGGCACTAGTGTGAGAGAGACGCACTTATAGATAAGACGGTCTATCTTATCTTTGTGTCATGCATGTTAGGGCCGATCATAGAGATAAACGGGTTTAATTTATCTTGTTTCTTGCATGTTAGGGCCGCTAGGTCAGTTTGAACCAGATGTTGACTTTGCTTCATGGTCCAACAGTACTAGAAGCATTGGGAAAATAATAATATAGCAAAGTACCTATATGTTTGAGCCATGTTTTATATTAACAAATCTGATCACAACCATTTTCAGTCAATTAAAGTCATTAGTCATAGAATGTAAGCTTGTTTTGTCGCCGTAACTTTGTACATTTTTATTACTTTGATGTGTAACATGATTCAAGCAAAAATAGCCTTTATTCTTACGCTTTAAAAACGATTTTGTTATTTCAAATAATCAACAGCCAGTGTGACTCTAACTTGCGGAGCGAAGGCTCGACGATGAGTCCCCGTACTGGCAACAAATACAAGTATAATGATACCAATATCTTATTCTGATGGACATCAAACCCGCGAACCTTTGAACTGGGCCAACCGGTAGGCAAATTATATCATGGTTCCTCTACACGATGGGCCCTCATCGGCCATCGCCAATCATCGCACGGGACTCATTCATACGTTCGTACCTGTGCGATGGCCGACAATGGCCCATCGTGTAGGAGGCCATCAAAGGTAGGTATACCATTGCAAAACGATGATCGTAAAACTTCGATATCCGAATGCACCGAATTGGAGAAGCGCAGGTCGATTTTATTAATAGTCAGAAACACGAATAGCCCTTCCTTCCGTGACGTCAATACTATAGAAGAGACGCCAAAACTGCCTCCCCGAGTTATAAAATGGGACACTCGCTTTTAAACTATGTATAGGTACTATAATGAGGTTAAGTGGTTAAAAATATAGTCGCCTGTGTTTGTTTTGAAGGAATTTAAAATGAAAACGAGGCGATTTTTGTCTATCACTTATATTTATGAATAGATCAGAAATGAATATTTTCTTAACATTACGTATTTTTATTGTCTTGTAAACATGTCGAAAAGAACTGGCTGACGAATTAACTACTTATACTTACCTTAGATTGTCGTAATTCGGTCTAGCTCATAGACTAAAGAAGTTTCCTATTATTATTTCAACGTAATCGTTAGTCCAATAAAACCTAGTACAAATATCCCTAGAACTAGAACTAAAATAGATATACATGGCCTGAAAAATTGTTAGTGATGAGCGCGCGGTTTGTACCAAGAGATATTTTTACAATACTATAATTTCTAATGCCTATATTGTAGCCGGCATGGTGTCCCGTTGACTGCCCTTATCTGCCCCATTATCTGCAGTCCCGTTACTGCACCGTGCTGCGCCGTGGGACAACGATGCGAAACACCTTTGTTCGATGCATTGTGAATAGGTACAATCGAAACAAGGAAAAACACTTTAAGTATCCTATTATTATAAATGCGAAAGTTTGTGTATGTCTGTAGGTACATGTATCTCCTGTTACCACTCAGCACCGCAACGGCTGAACGGATTTTCATGAAACTGGGTATATAGTTATCTTAGGTCCTGGAAAAAGGGATATACTTTTATCGCGGAAAATTTAAAAGTTCCCGAGCAAAACTATTACCGAATTCCACGCGCAGTTGTGGGCAGAAAACTAGTTTTTAATAATGAGGAACCAATGCCAGCTAATGTCCTACGTCATTTCCTTAGTTGTTTCAGAAGTTATGTGCAATTTGAACCATTATTTTCGGTCAAAATAACCGCCGCAAGAAGACGCGGCGTTCATCGCTGTCGCTTCATTGTAAAAGAAAAAACCGGCCAACTGCGACTCGGACTCGCGCACGAAGGGTTCCGTACGATTATCTATAAAAACGCCAAAAAAATCATGTCTGTTGTATGGGAGCCCCCCTTAACTATTTATTTTATTCAGATTTTCAGTATTTGTTGTTATAGCAGCAACAGAAATAAATACGTCATCTGTGAAAATTTCAACTGTTTAACTATCACGGTTCATGAGATACAGCCTGGTGACAGACGGACGGACAGACAGAAAGACAGACAGACAAACAGACGGACAGCGGAGTCTTAGTAGTAGGGTCCCGTTTAACCCTTTGGGTACGGAACCTTAAAAAACGACTGCATATCCTCAAAAGTTTGTATATAATAATAATAATAATAAATCAGGGGACAATCTTTACACAAATCGATCTAGTCCCAAAGTAAGCGCGCTAAAGGCTTGTGTTATGAGTACTAGACGGCGATATAAATACTTATATAGAGAAATAAATACTTAAATACATAGGAAACAACTCAGGAACAAACATTCGTGCTCATCACACAAATATTTGCCCGTACCGGGGATCGAACCCGGGACGCTAGCTTCGGAGGCAGGGTCACTCCGAACTAGGCTATCCGCATCGTCAAGAAAGAGTAGAAAGAAAGAAAGTACTTATAGCAATATGTTATGCATTTTTGAAATGCTCTCGTCACGCCCTTTAATTTGATACCAACCAATATGCATGGGTGACCAAATGGTGAGGTCATGTGCCTTATAACTAGGCAAGTTACCTAAATCGTTTAACACCCGAAATGTTCAAATTGGTTCAGCAGTTTAGGCTCTGCGTGGTTACTAATGAATGAACATACGTACATAATCACATTCATACATACTCGTCAAAAACATAACCCTCCTTTTTACATCGCTGCAGTTGGGTAAAAACTATTTCACCGTTATGAATGAAAAGTGTTATTTTTGCCGTTGATGCTCTGTCCTCTTAAAGGGACGGTTAGTTATATAAAGGGTCTCATTCATCACGTTTTATTAGGTTAAATTGGATATGGACAGCATAATGATGCAATTGCCGAACCTAACATTTACCAGACTGAGCCGGGAGCAACGGCCGGGTTAATGATCGGTAGATGTTTCTATAATGCATGTGTGAAAGTTGTTAGAGGTCCTATAGCGGTCCTTGGATAACCTAGTTTAGAAGTTAGTAGGTTGAAAAGGAGGTTAATGTCGAAAAGTATTAAATAGTTTTACCCGAAACGAATTTTAGAATATAACGAATTTTTGGAGTTTACTCCTTAAGAATCGATTTTCATATAGGTATAAGCCCGGGGTATAAAAAATTATGGGGAGTAAATCAAACTACGATGTCACACTGTCACATGGTACGGAATCACACGAAGTCACACGATGTTAGCCGAAGATGCGTCGGTCGCTTCGCATTGCATACAGATATAGTGAATAATATTATGTTTCCATCGGTAAAACTCGGATCTCAATCGGAAGATTCGGAAGATGACGGGACCCGAAGTGTCAATTAATTATTGTATTCGATGGTTGACATGTTTATATATTCATTAATATGAAACTTTATTATTAACTGTCAAATGTCAAAATGAAAAATGACAGCTTGATATGATGGGTATTGGTTTATTTTATAATCGTTCATAAGGAGTAAACTCCTGTCGTGCGTCGAAGCTGACACACACACACTTTTTCATGTTAAAATTATATAGAGTCAGCATCTTTTGGGGTTATACCATAGTCACTACGCTTGGCAGGCGGGTTGGTGATCGCCAGTTCGGTCTAAATATACTCGGAGGACGCTGCTGTCCACCCTCTGGCTAATCCCTTATGGCCAAATTCAGAAGGCCACTCAAATTGATCTTTAATAAAAGTGACGTTTGAGTGACGTTTTTGTATGATTGACAACTGGTTGACGGACAATTAACTAATCGCTTATCAAATGCTTAAGTGGCATTTCTGAATTCGGCCCTTAGTCGCCTTCTGCGACACCCACTAATAAAGATGATACTCTATGATAATGATAACGAAAACGTAGCTTAACTATGGACTGGATTTTTAAACTTATTTTTTTTTCTGCTTCAGCATATAGGGAATACAGTCTAATAGCAAGCAATGGCAAATGGCGCCATTAAGCGGTTTTTCTTGAGCTGCAATTTTTTATCGCACTAATAACATATATAAATCCGAAAGTGTGTGTGTGCGTCTGTGTGTGAGTAAGTGTTTTTTATTCAACGGCTGTTGACCTGCAACTGAACTATGCAAACAGATGCAAACGTCATACGTGACTTAAAAGTAAAAATTGAAGTTCTTAATTTATTAAATTCTCAATAATATTGATTTATTTTTACATAAATGCTGTTCTATAACGTAATATTGAGGGTTAAGGATGTGTACCACGTCAAATCCGCAGTAAATCAATTTTATTTTTCAAGTTTTGTTTCATTTGCACCAAATAACAGCAATGAGTAATTTTGTGCGAATAATGATTTAAAATATACAAATTGTGTGATTATTAATAATTATAAAGTATGTGAAATAAAATCAAAACCTGATTTAACTACTCGAGTCATAACATAACCAATCAATATGCAGTATTTGAAACGGTCCGGACACATGGAAATTCAATCAAATATATTTCCGTGGGAACAACGGTAACGACATTTTTTTTTCATCAATTAATCGAGGAGAGTACAAAGTTATAGAAAATACATTTTCTAATTATAAAAGTACTATGGGACAGAAACAATTTTCGCTTTTTCTTGTAATTTAATCAACTTCTGGTACAAATAACACAGGCACAGCACATAACACATGTAATCTTAAATGTCATCTCCCTTAAAAGAACGGTAAAGTGGTTTTATTTTTAATTACACTTAGAAACAACCAACGATAAACAATTCAATTTCAGCGAAAAATATACAAATCGAAATATTGAGTATACATTCTTAAGCTGCCGTTCCACAGAAATATATTAATATTTGTTATTATAGTCAAGTAGCCAATTCCTAAAATATCACGAGTCTAGCCTGAGTGTGCCTGAGTCCATTGGACGTATTTTGTGCGTTTACTTGCGACGACGACGGTGAAAGTAGCTAAGCACCAACAATAGCGAAAGTTCAACGTTAAAATATTCATTTGAGTTAGTTAGTCGCTAACACAGACAACCTAAAGTATGTTCCTTACATAGTATAAAACAAAGTTGCCCGCCGCGTTTGTCTGTCTGTCTGTCTGTTACCGATAAACTCAAAAACTACTGAACGGATTATCATGTGGTTTTCACCAATATATAGAGTGATTCATGAGGAAGGTTTAGGTATATAAATTTCACCCGGACGAGTCGCGGGCGGAAGCTAGTACACAGATAAATAAAAAAGAAGCTGTGCCATGACAGTTGACAATTTTAATTTTATTTGGACTGTAAAAGCGGGTTCATACATCCATATTTGCTAAATAACATTCACAGCTGCATTGTATTAAGAAATTAATAACGTAAAATTATTGTCATGCGAAAGATTATCTTATTCCTTTAAGCGAGCAATTTTTTTATATATGTATCGCTGCTTTAATTCGACAACTTTAATAGAATATGGCGCCAAATCGAAAGTTTATTCCCCAATTTAAAAGTCTCTAAATTTGAAATAAGAAATGTCAGAGTCCATTTTTGACAGCTTCGTGCTTTACAAAATCGAGTTTGACGTTTTTTTATTTTAAGTTTAAGGAATTTTAAATTTAGAAGACACCGTTTCGAATTGGACCCATTACCTATTCATGATGACTTTTAGGAGAAGAGTTTCATTTCTAGTTTCACACTGTCGTTTAAAAGCAGCGGTATATTCATAACTTAACTATCATATTCATATTCGGTAATTGGTTTCTCGGAAACAGCTCTAACGATTTGGATGAAATTTTGTATTTTTCTGGTTCATGTAGATAGGTGTTATCCACGAGATGGAAAGAAAGAAGGAAAGACGCTTAGGTACTTTTTATTTGATTATAGGATCTTATTTCAGGTTTTAGGGTTCCGTACCTCAAAAAGAAAAAACGGGACCCTTATAAGATCACTCTCTGTCTGTCTGTCTGTCTGTCCGTCCGTCCGTCTGTCACAGCCAATTTGCTCCAAAAGTACTGGACAGATTGAGTTGAAATTTGGTACACTTTTGGGGGGGGTAACTAAATTAGAAAATTAAAAATAAAAGTTTTGCAATCTATATCTCGTTACATATCAAATGAAAGGGCTCGTTGTTAAAATTTTAAATACTTTTTTTTTTATAATTTTAAGATAAATAGTTTTGAAATTACTTAGGAAATTAGGCAAAAATGTACCATTGAGAAAACATAAAATATCTATAAAAAGTATATGTATTTAATTAAAGTATCATAGGAAATTTCAGATAAACATGTACCAAAACTATACCCTCTCCACGCGAGTTTAACACCGGTCCGGTTTTTTTCTATAAAATGACGTTATTTATTTGAATTTTGTGTGAGCTTCGGCCTAAAGCTTCGACAAGGTTGCGGGAATCCGCTAGATGCAACCAGCGCAGGACCGATATGGTCTATCTAGCCAGGAACGTCATTTCGCTGAAATTATGATGATGATGATGAGATTGTCCTGCCTAATAACTAATATGATTAAAGTGGATTCATCCTTACTTGTCTTATTTAGTAAACAAGTTTCTAACCTCAATATACACCATGCCACATGCATATATGTTTATTTGGCTAAAACAGCTATTTCATCGTAAATAAAGCAACCGTATATTAATAATATTTTAGATATCACGATGCCATTTTTTTACCTAGTACCTACCTAGATTGCTTTACGTAGTTAGGATAAAATTGCTATTTCTCCCAAAAAAGGTAGGTACATTTTGAGGATATAAACTTGTTCACCAAATAAGACAAGTACCTAAGGGTGAATTGACTTTATGTATACTCTGTTTAAACAATTGTTCATTTCCTTTATGACAGCTTCCACATGATGAAATGTTCACAAGGTTTCACACACTTGCTTAAAAGTGATTAAAGAGTTGATCAAAAATCGCCAGGGCTTCACAACCCATTACAAGCGCCGCGCATGACAACAACTGCGTGCCTCGTACTCGTACCACGAAACTCAGTACGCGCGGCGATAAGCAACTCCCGTCATACAGCGTAAATAAGAGTGTCATACAGTTGGCTATAGTTAAGCGGCAGTCGCTATTTCGATCGAAATGATTTCATAAATTTATCAACTGTCGGTGAACAGAGTTTAGATACCTACTAGGTATTTAACCAAATAGGCTGACGGCGCTGGATATAGCTCGGGCGAGTGATTTGTGACAAATTAATTTTTTAATTATATTTTTCCGTAAGATCGTCAGTTACCAAAAGTAATCACCGTTCTTGAATTTATAGCTTTATGTAGTATAGCTATTTAAAACATTTCAATTGGTGACGAAACTACATATAGGTAGGTACTTATAGAAGGCAAATAACCAGACTATAAACCAGAGTATAAACAGTCTGGTCACGTGCCCAAAACGCATGGAGTTAGCATAGTTTTGGACGTCAACAAAAAAAATGATGAATTTGAAAATGTGGAATTATCTGAAGTAGATCAAAATCTATCAAAAAATTTGCTTGCTCAACTTTCTCAATACCTCAAAATGCTGCGCGGAAAAGAGAGATCCAATCGGTAGGTTAACCCTATTGGACTTGTTAAACGCAATGGTACCGGTTAACTACCTAATTAGAAAAGTTTTCCATTAGGTGTCAGTAGGAGGCGTCAGCTACTTTAAAGACTTGTACATCCGCAGTATACATTGGTACATCTCACCAGGGAGGCCTGGCCTTTGGGGGTGGCGAGCAAAGCAACCGCCCGCGACCTCGCTCTTGCAGGGGCCTCGCGCACTCGCGCAATAACCATACTAGAAAAATATTAGGTACTAACAGCTATTCGACTAGTACTGTAACGTTTATTTGAATTTCGCGCCTTATGAATAAATCTCACGTCATGCCACTCGCGCTTTCTTGCGTGGTAGTCATCGTGCTGATATCTGTAGCATCATCATTAAAACTAATTCCACAAAGACCAACCTCGCAAAGATTTACCCGCCGGGAGCCTCGCAATGGCTAAGGCCGCCACTGCATCGCACCTGTGATCGCACTGAGTGGTTATTTCGCTAAGAATTAAAAGTACATTCAGAATAATGAAGAAGAATAATACCGTGCTCTCCCATGCAGACATGCAGACATTGATCTCAATACTAAAACTCCTATTTATAATAAACAAAAAAAGCTATTCGGGGGCTACTTCTGCCTAATATACCTATGTGTCTTTTGATTTTCCGTAGTTTAATTAATGTAAATTATTTAAAAAATGGTTACTAATTAATACTAAATGATTATAAAATAATAGTCCTTATTCATTTTTCGACAATACATGTATTCTCTATCTTTAATAGCGTGTGGGTGTACCTACCTACTGTACACTATCAGAGCCGACGAAATGTACCTACTGGTTATTTAAAATAATTTTCTTCAACAATACCTCTAAGTAAAATAATTAAATCATTTTATACTGTTTGTTAAAGATATAAAAATTCAATTAACTGATTATTTATAGATAGATAAATAAATGAAACTAAAAAGAACCTATACAACCTTTATGATATAATTTGTTGTACGTGTAACGGAACAGAAACAAATGTTGCCGGTTGAAAGCCACTTGAAAGCTTAGGTTACTTCATTACTATATCTATTCTGTGATTGAACTTACAAATAATTGGTACCTATGATCTTTATTTTCTGAAGTTGTAGGATTACTCCAACAAGATAAACCTGCAATGTGCATTAACTTAAGTCATGCAATAAACAATAACCAAAAATGTCTGACGACTCAAGTGGACTGTCAAAGCTCTTATTACAGTAAAATAAAGTATTGTTTTGCATGGATACATACATAATTTAATAGTCCAAAGAAATTTGGTAAATCTGTCTATCGCATAAAGTTTTTTAAACATAGCAACATTCACAGCAATCAGCAAGCAGCAGTCTCATAACTTGTGCGTGACTTTTTTTCGTTTATTTTTTGACTAGAGGGTGAAATTTTAAAATGTATACAGTCTCGAAAGGACCTAGCAAAATTGTAGCCAAAACAAGAAGAGGTAATAATAACAATAATGGCCGCAATTATCTACTTGCGGCATTGCAGTGTTCTCGTGACATACGAAGGTGTCATTTTGAATATTTTTATTTGCAGGTCTTTCACAGAATCTGGAAAGACTAGATAGCCGCAAAGATCACAATAGGAAGTCTTCTGAATCGGATAATGGAGAAATTGTCAAGTACGTGATGTTTTTATTTAGATAATTAAAGTTGGTTACCAAATTTTTCAACACTTTTTACATAACCTGAAATTGCCGTGTTTATTTCACATTTAATTTCTAAATGTTGTCTATAAGTATTGAAGAATCATTAGAATATGGCCAATTTAAAGCGATAAGATTGCTTGGTCTTATAAATAAAGTGAACCTTTTGGTTATTTGTTTTCTTTTCAGCATGCCCAAACCAGTATTTCATTCCAATGGTAAAAAGACAGTACATCAAAGAATACAGCACCACGTGATAACCCCACAACATGAAGAGATAATCAGGTTTATAAGTGAAAGTGAGTTTGTTTACAATATGGTTATCTTAACTTATAAAGTAATTAAAATCGGCCTATAGTAAATATATTACTGAATTGTTAACCTTTTGAACGGATTTTCGTGCCACTGACGCCTCAATATGTCGTTTTCCATATGTCCATGGCAGATTACTGATATATGGGCAAAAAACTTCCCAAAGTTTCAGATCCCAAACTATTTTACTCAAATTTTCATTAGGCAAAAAAATCATTAGTCAAATCAGCTTATCGCAATTTTACAGTAAGCAAAATTATTTTTGACAAAAAGGTACTTACGTAAGGGACACAAGTTAACCCTAACCTAACCTACCCCTGACAATGCTAAATGATGCCAAATGATAAAATGCGAAATCGAAATATATATACTAACGATTCGTTTGAGAAATGAAACTACTGCAATATGTTTTTTGAGATATGAAATTTGGCAAAAAATATTTTGCCCATAGGGCAGTACACTGTCCATGGCACCCTTTTTCGCATTTGGTCGTGGGGTTCAAAGGGTCAAGTAAAAGTATGTGGTGAAGTCAAACTATTATCTTAGAATTATACTATACTATAATAATTTATGATTCCCAAAGGGCACATATTCCTACATACTGTAGCTTGAATTTTTTAAATTATTAACCTTTTGAATGCCACAGTCGGCTGTAGCTGACTTCAGATTTCCTACCCCTGATGCCACGATATGCTGTTTAACATTCATTTTGTCGGCTACAACTGTCACTCGGTGTCGAGGCACGCTTTCTCACATTCAGCCGTGGCGTTCAAAGGTTTAAATAACATACTAGTTGCTAAGCATATAAGCAGTTTTTCCATTGGTGCATCATACAAGAATATTGGCTTCTGAATATAAACCTTATTTTTAAGCTCCTATGCTCATGCTTAACCTAACATGACTTTGTAAAAACAAAATACTTCTTTAGATCAATTTGATTGTGTGGTATATTCAAAGAACTTCATTCACATCTACTTTTATTAATTGCCATGGTATAAAGTAACCATAAACTGCTCTCCCACTTATTTGGTTACATAATTCTTTCAATTTGTGTAGAAAGCCTTTTACGTTTCTTCTTCAACATTTACTTGTTGTTTTTCTATAAAACGCATCCAGTAGGCAGCATGTCTCATAGGTTGTTAAATTTTGACTTAGTTAACAGCTTTTACCATACAAATAACTTTTCAAAATTACAACTTTGATTCAACTTCTTATTTATACCACAGAAGAAAAAAGATTACTTTTTGCCCATATTTTTTAGGGTTCCGTAACCAAAGGGTAAAACGGGACCCTATTACTAAGACTCCGCTGTCTGTTCATCTGTCACCAGGCTGTATCATGAACCGTGATAGTTGGACAGTTAAAATTTTCACAGATGATGTATTTCTGTTGGCGCTATAACAACAAATACTAAAAAACAAAATAAAATAAATATTTAAGGGGGCTCCCACACAACAAACGTGGGTTTTTTTTTTGCCGTTTTAATAGATAATGGTACAGAACCCTTCATGCGCGAGTCCGACTCGCACTTGACCGGTTTTTTATGTCTATTTGGTTATTTTCAGCTTGGACCCAATCAGCATATGGCGACAGTGAGCCATCTACACCTTCCAGTACTGGTAAGTGTATTCATAAATTTTTACTATCAATTACTTTATACAACAACAACTATATCTATTATTTATTTATCGTATGGCGATTTATATTATTAACTATATCTATGCTATATATTTACTCATACATCACCATTGAAAAACATGAAAAATATCTAATATCTATCAGAAACTTAAATATTTTTATGCACACATCCACCAACTATACAACCTGACAATTTAAAATAATAATTTGTTACATACTGTTCAGTAAATATTAATATTACCATCATATACCTATTACTTCATAATCTCAACGTAAATTTGGAGCAGCTTTGTTTTCTTCCAGTGCTAGGGATGTGAAAGAATAAAAAGTAGTTGGTTAGGCCAAGGTTCTGCAACTCAACAATTCAATCTGTTTGGTCTACAAAGTGGCCTGTTTGTAGTGATGCAATGAATACGAATACGAATATTCGTATTCGCCGAATAGTAGACTTATACCGAATATTCGTATTCGGCGAATACTAATACGAATAATTAAAAACTGATATTTTTGTACGCAACTCTATTTACTGCAGATTTGAAAAACGCGCGTAAAAATATGACGTGTGCAAAGGCCCTTAACCGCAACGACGACGCAATATTTTTAACTGAAGCCATGTACAGTCGCCTCGGAAAGACTTTTTTCAACGGCTGGGAACATCCAGACTGAAAAAAGAAATCGCCTAAAACCAGAAAATCTACAAATTTTATGTTTTTTGAATAAAAATTAGCCTGTTGTAAATTTTAATTATTAGAAGAGTAAACATTCATCAAATAAATAAGTATATTGTTACCATGGCGAGATATTCGTATTCGTATTCGCCGAATAGTAGGTTTGATATTCGTATTCGTAAAAGTAGTATTCGTTGCATCACTGCCTGTTTCTAACATAATTGTTAAAGTAATTGTGAGGATGATCACAGTAAACTTTTTCAGGGTCAGGCAGCTCATCTCCCTTGCCACCTACCAGCTTGTATTACCACGACACCCCAGGCCCTGTCCTGCGAGATTTCCAGCCTTTCGATCTTGAGACGTGGTGGGGCAAGCGACTTTTCCAGAACATCACCAACTCCCTGTGAATATGATGCTGGTTGATGGCATAAACGGGAACACTGTAGTATAGTGTAAGTCACAATCATGCATGTACAGTTTACTAAATTCTCCACATCATAAAACAAATACCGATATACTTGCAGGTCCCGCAAGGATATAGCTGAATTGGTTTGGGGAACCATTTGCATATGTGCGAGTAGATATGGAACTGTATAAATGTGTGTATTTATTTATGTCTCTGTTTAAAAATATGGAACAGTGAACAAACAACACCACTACAGTCACAGATGCCTCCCCAGAGTGATTCAGCTATACAGTTCATTTAACTTCATGAGTAGTTCATTATAATAATTCCAGTACACAACAAAATATCGAGCGTGAGTGTCATCAACATTGATGAAATTATTTTGCAATGATATTACAATGAAATAACTGTTCTGTTTTATAACAGTTGTTGTGATTTTACCTCTTGAATATTTTTTTTATTTTTATTGATCCTTGTTTTTATATTTTCCCAGATTTATTTCCAGGTCATTTAAGTTTTGTAGTAAAGTATATTACATTTTTTTTTCTTAAAAAACATTTAGAATGGTAGTCTAAATAAGTCAAATATAGTATCATGCAGTTAAAAGATTGTATTCCACATTATATTTATCTTTGAATATATTATTTGATGTGGCTTGAATTTAGTAATCTATACTCGATTGTGGATCTCATTATTTCATATCATAAGTGAAAATTTCCAACAGCTCAATAAATCATTTGCTACTCGCATTGTTATTGCGAATCAATATACTATAAGATTGTTTCATTATATAAATGATTGTATAAGGCCTGGAAAATAAATATGATCAGGATGGACCCAAAGGCTTAGTAAGGTGAGGGGCAGGTGGGCCTAGCCCACATCAGAACCCTTCTGGCCCACGCCAGAACTTAAAAGGAATACTTACTTCAAACTAGGTACATCTACTATTATATAGCGGCTCTAGCAAGGTTCACACGAGAGTAGTTATTCTCATAATTATCCATCAGTGCGTGTCTCTCATAGTAGTATTGAAGAAACAGTTACACTGAGAGATAAGATAGGATAACTCATCCTGTTGTCAACCTTGCAAGGGTCGCTGGTCCTATTTATTTGCCAGGCATATTATTTTGATGGTAATCTGTTATGAATGTAATGCTTTTTCATATTATAGGTAGGCTAGTCAATAGTGATTAATTTTGATTGGTGACACTATACACAGGAATTAATTAGTGTCTGAGTCAAACTCCTTGTTGACTAGCCTATTAAGAATTCGACAATGATACAAGTTCCAAGCCAAAAAAGATACTTAAAAGCGGTTCTAATTGACAACTAGTTTTTTACCACAGCCAATAAAAAAAATATACTTAGCGGTTTTTACATGATTAAATATCAACTCATTCATGGCCATAAAAAATATGTTACACGAAAAATCAAAAAGCATAACATTTGTACCCACTCTAATGTAACGAATCTTTTCAGAGTAAACAAAGTAGGAATGTCTATAAAAGCAAACATATTTATTGTAGTTAATCATAAAAAAGACAAATATACAGAAAGTATAATATTATACAATTAAGTGCCTCCATACAGCAATAAATTTACTGAATAGAAACCAGTAGCAAGGGTTGCTTTTACCTTGATTAGTTGTCCCACAGCTTGCGGCTTTTCTATTTTTTTTAAAGGTTTTCATGATTTTTATTTCAATATTTTCTACTAGTTATTGTTGTTTTTATTATTTTCCTGAGATGTTTACTAATAGAAATATAACTTAATTCCATTTAAAATATATGTTAAAAGAGTTTTATTCATGATTATGATTAACAAATATTTACGATTGTTAAAGATCAGTATTCTTGTTAAGAAGGTCATGTTAGCTTTACACAATACACCAAAGATTGATCATTGTTACTGTTGTTGCGTGACGTCGGCTCATATTTTATTTTTATTTTATTTGTACAGTATCGCCTCCTCTGAATTGACAACATTTCACATTTCTCAATTCTCAATCAATTAATTTCTAATATTATTATTTGATTTGTTCACTGTATTCTGCGTGAAAAGAGGAAGACACGAATATTTATTGAGATTTAAACTAGGATTTATATTCATTTTATTATTAATTTATTAAAACGTTGTCATTTTAAAACGACGTACTTAACTGCAATTGTACGACACAATAAAGCAATTTCTCTGGATTGCTCTCAAAAAATAATAATGCACAGTGTTTTCTCATAGAATGAATGATTCATTTGAATAAACATATTAACGTATTCAGGAGGCAAAATCATTTGATTTCTATAGTAATTTTCGTCTCAAGAAAAATGAAATGTTGTCCTTTGAAGCCGTAACAATGTCTTCCAGAATATTCTACTTTGTAATTAGTAAAGTCGTATTTGTACGAACGTTTTCTCCATGCCCAGTACTCATGTTCATGTTCATGTTCATAAAACTTACCCATACCAAAACGAATTTGATATCAAACACATTTTATTGGCATTGTTTTTAATTATCATGTTATTCAGTTACTTATACTGTTTTATGCAAAAGTATTTATACCTGTTGAAGATTGTTTAATCGATAAATTAATACGATGTTATAATTTAATTATGGCCTACGCGGTGAATATGTGACGATGAAATTGTTTAGTCCCATACTGCATTGCAATAGTGTTAATTTATATTATTGACAAATGGATTCAGTGTTCTTTACCAACCGGATTCTGATGTACGTTATGTACGTATGACTATTTTATATATTGACATGAAAATCATTTCGCAATGAAAATACTATATAATAACTCAGGAGTATTATTATTATGAAAAAAAAAGGATGTATATACTGATGAATTTCTGGGTAAATTTAAAAAAAAATGTACGTAAATATGGCAAATTTTCTTAACACAGACTTTCTTTTCTTGAAACAGGAATTTTTTTAACTTTTTTCTTAACTACGCCTTAATTACGTACATTTTTTTTAATTCACCCTTCTATCTTTCTGGCTGCAAAACGCACGAGATGAATATATTTATAACCACTTGTTGAATTTTGCAATGAAGTCATCGCCATTTGTATATAAACTGAATCGCATAGTACCTATAAATCATGGAAATTTAGATTTTTTGTAAACACACGCATCATATTCTTACCATTTATCGATCGCTATTGACAATGTACAAATAGGTACCTAACTTAAATCTGTAGTGAAACATGTTTTGTCTATTGTTGGATATCGTTGCGGAAGGCTGTTGATATCTTGATTTGCATCGGTGTGAGTGGGATAGATCGCGCGCGCTGCTGCCGCGCCCGCGATGTGACCGAGCCTTTATTCTTGAATTGTAAGTCTGCTTTTGCTGTCATAGTTGCTTTAAAGTAGATTCTTCCATGTCTTATTTGGTAAACAAGTTTCTAAACTCAAAATTTGTATTTCTGAAACAGTTGTTTTATCCTAAATAAAGCAAAGCTAGGCTAAAAATTGGCAAAGTGACGTTTAAATTATTGTCTTCAGTTCCTTTATTTGCAAGGAAACAGCTGTTTAAGCCAAAAAAATCAATTTTGAGGTTAGAAACTTGTTTACCAAATAAGACAAGTAAGTACCTATGGATGAATCCTCGCGACACCTGCGCGTTACAGCATACTGGCAGCTTTATTGAAATGGCCTATCTTTTACTCGAAATATTGTGTTTCGTAATGTAATTGCTGTCAAAATTAAGTTACACGTACACCCAATGATCCTGTTATTCAATAAGCCATAAATGCACCTGGTAGGTTGTAGCTGGATTTAATCTTTTTAAATGAAATATTTGAGTCGTAGTTAGTTAGCATTGCAGGAGATAGAATATTTTTAGACTGATTTAGTTATAAAAAGTTATGCTTTTTGTTGTAGTTGAATAAATTGTTTTAAAATTTTGTGGAATATTTATTTTTCCCAATAATTATAACCTAAGTGCGGTTCTGCACTGCGTCCGGTCGGATTCTGACAAATGTCAGTTCGAAGTAGCAGTAAATAGTACCATTTGTGTGAGAGGTTATCCACTAGATCTGAATTCCGTGATCCGAGTTCTCCTTCGATTCGAAGATTTTTACATCGGACCGACATTTTAATATATTACCCGACCGATATTATAAGTAACAATTTTCATCTTGCCACCGACAAATTTTTTGCTTGGTTTATATGATTTCCCTCGATTTTCTATATTATCAAAGCATAAATAATGTTCCTAAGCCTACTTGAGCCTGCTTAGTGCTCGGAACGTCAACATGACGTTTATTTCTGTAAATAATAACTTCAAACACCTTGATAACATTAAAATTTTGTGCATAACATTCATAAACGATATTTTTCCAATGCAAGGCTATCAAATAAACAGCAAGATTTTTACCAGTGATAACTTAAAATGTGTTACTGTAAATAGTTACCCGGTAATGTTATTGTAGTAACAAACAGGAACTCTAGAATTTCATAAAACAACAATATGTTATAACTTTCCTACTTCTGTTTAGAAAAGTAAATTATTATGTATCTTTTATTAGCAAGACGCTTTACGTCAAAAGAACTTCGTTAATGGGCTACAAAATGCGCGAAATATATTGAACGATCTCCAGGAAAGCCTGAAGGAGACCAGGAAGTATGAGAAACAACTTATGCGCTGTCGTAGCTCGCATGCGCACTCGCACAACCTTAGTGAGTGGTGGAAGAGCGACCAGGAGGAGCATAATACGGAATGCCCTAACACAGGTTCAAATAAATTATCTACACTGTTAAGGCAGATTTAGACAAGTTCAGTGCACAAGTCAGTATCGGCGCCAAACCGACTGACCTCAAAATATTCGTATGCGAATATACAAATCAGTGCTGACCTCCCACCGCTGTACTGACTTCAAATCAATTTACATTGGGTTTTATTCGGATCAGCGCTGGCTTGTCTCGAATTCGAAGTCACTGACCCTGTCTAAATCTGCCTTAATAACCTTTTGAACGCCACGGCTAACAGCCAAAAAGCGTGCCACGAGCGCTCGACGACGGCTGTAGTGTAGCCGGCGCAAATGTATGGAAAACGGCATATCGTGGCCTCAGGGGCACGAAAATCTGCTGTCGGCTACAGCCGACTGTTGCGTTCAAAAGGTTAAAGCAACGATTTAGGTAGGTACTGACTCTTAGTCAGGACCAGGTTTGCGAAAAAAGGCCTCTGTTTCGAGTCCGTATGCAAATCATATAATTTGGGTTTTATCCTTTTGAACGCCACGGCCGGCTGTGGCCGACAGCAGGTTTTCGTGCACCTGACGCCACGGCATGCCGTTTTCCATACATTTTGTCACCTACAGCCGTCACTCGGCGTCTGAGGCTCGCTTTCTCGAACTCAGCCGTGGCGTTCAAAAGGTTAAATCACGTCGATAAGTCTTAGGAGACAGCAAAATAAATATGACAAATTCCGGTCTTTGTCCGCCATCTTGAATATCTCACTTCCGTTTAAGATTTCGAGTTGGCATTTTTGGATTCGAATTGGCTCGAATGGGGTCGAATTGGCTTAAAAGTTTCGGTTAACAAAAAGTAATACTTATAATTTTCGTATAAAACCTAGTTTTTTGATTTCTTCTCCTTTTATCTTCAGTACTTTTTATTCCGAGGTCATAGGTATATTACACAAAGCAAAACTGAACGAGTTTTCATTTTTAAGGTACGAGTAGGTAAGTACTTACAAAAAGTGACAATAGTCCTCTTCTTCTTTTCTAGAAACAGAAATGCCTGGTAATGGCGTGTTAACGGAGTCGTGGTCAAGTATGAGCATCGTATGCTTGCAGTACCAGTAAGTGATATTACCTACACCAAGGTACATATTTATTCTTTTAGGTTAGAAAGGATCCCTTCGGTGTTAGATAATAATTTTACGAATGAAGCTCTTCCTCAACGAGACCAATATTTTGCGTTGGATGCTTGAATGGTTCCTTTCATTAACTAAATTAGTAGTTAGCGCTAACTTAAAATAAGTATGTGCATATAGCTGGGCACCGTTAATCAAATAGTTAGCTTAGTTAATCGCTAATCCGTTACTAAAAAAGTTAACTTCGCTAAACTTAAAAGCATTTTACATTTTGGAAGATTTAACGGAAGCTAACGTTAATCGTTAACTCGTGATAGAAATTGCATTTTATGTCTCGTCGCGTTAGTAATTACCTACTTATAAAAAATGTTCGGTACGTGCAATGGAAGTTTAGAACAGGACATGAAACATTAGTAAAATAATAGGGTACCTATTGAATTAGAGTTTGTAATAATACCTATTATTTAGAGATCAAATTCAAATAAAAAGCTATCTGACATACCTAAGCCGCGCTGTGTCCTTTTGGTAGGTACTTAATTAACGTTTAACGAATTTTAATTGTTTTAACGAAAGTTAATGTGTCCGCTAACAATTTTTGAAGTTAACTTAAATGTTAATCTGTTACTCGAAATGTTAACTTCGTTAATTTACGATTAACGGTTTAACGTAATTGTGCCCAGCTATGTATGTGCAACATCTACCCTTATAGGTACGAAGAGCTAGCAAAGCGCTACAGATCCCTGTTGGAAGCATATGACGAACGCTGCCACGCCGCGTGCGCCAAAGACGCACAGTTGGCACAGTTGCAAGAACTCGTGAATTCCACTCACGCGCAGCTCATGGACGCGCACAGAACGCTGTTGACTATCGGTGAAAAGTTCATGGCGATGAGGCAGAGAAAACGCGCGCAAGTATGTACGTATGTACAGTACAATACCGATCCTAAGTAAAGCAATCCTAGGTGAAAAAAATTAGCAAAGTGATGTCCAAAATATTATCACAGGTTGCTTTATTTACGAAGAAATAGCGGTTTTATTCAAAAAAGGTGCATTTTGATGTTACAAACTTGTTTACCAAATAAGACAAGTACCTAAGGATGAATCGACTTTAGGTAGTTATGTAGTTTAGTTATTAATTTATTTTAAGTGTAATCGAAGAGAAGCATGATGGAGATTATACCTAAATACATGAAGAAAGCGAAGGTAGAGTACGAAAATAGGTATAGGTTGACCGCTTAAATGAGTCGTCGCCCGCGCGGCACAGGGACGCGGGGGCATGGCGACAAAGGGGACCGAGAGAGGTGCGGGCGGCAGGCGCATTTTTGTTTTCATTCATTTCACGCCGCCCGCACCTCTCTCAGGCCCCTTTGTCGTCATGCCCCGCGCCCCTGTGCCGCGCGGGCGAAGACTCATTTAAGTATGAGTAAGTATCAAATGTAATTGAATATTGTAGGTTATTAAGTTACCAATTGTTATCGTTTATTATGTACTATGCATGGAATCAAATAAAGCTATATTATTATTATTTATTATTATAAGTATACAATGTGGTGATTATGGTCTGAGCACGTCTTTTAGACAATCTGTCACTCTCAACACCTAGAGCATCTCATCATCCTTATGAGAAGGGCTATCAGGGGATATAAGGGGATATCCACAAGAAAGAACGTAATTCTCGCGAAGCTAAAACAGGAATCAAAATAGATACAAACAGGTAATCACCGGTCATTCCTCGTACATATGGGCAGCCAGTCTGATGTTGCAAGAATAGTTTAATGTTACACAGAAATACTGGTACTTCAAGCGAGTGAATCGTCTGAAGAGCACAGTGCAAGGCTTGTTGGCGGCAGCGGAAACGGCGCGACGGGAGCTGGACAAGCGGCTTGCGCGAGCCATGAAGAGTGAACGAGAAGGCGGCACCGCCCTCTTGCTAGCTGAGGTAATTCTATAGCGCTCCCTGAGCGCTAGAGCCGAAAACTTTCGTATTATTAGCGAGTTGCCTAAAAAGCAAGATGCCCTACAAGCAGGATGTCTCAAAAGCAAGATGTCCAAAAAGCAGGATGCTTTGTAGGCAACTCGCTCATAATCGAAACTTTCGTCACAAAACTCTTTTTCATATCATAATGACCAGTTCAGTGCTCTTTATAACGTGGTCAACTTATCCTCGTATCTGTCTCCATAATTTGAGTAGCATCTGACTTGTTTGTACACGGGTCCTAAGCATGTGTGGCGTACTCTCGTGGTGAGATGTGAGGCCTTTATATTAACAATGTGTGCATGTCCACAATGAAGTAACGCCCCTTAACTGTAAAAGCATCGTTTTTTGTACATATGTATATATATATATATATATATATATATATACATATATATATATATACATATATATATATATATATACATATATATATATATATATATACATATATATATATATACATATATATATATATATATATATATGTAGGTACTTTACAGCTCATCTTACCCAAAAAAATATCTCGCACTACGCCACTAGAGGAGTTTTTCCACACTGACACGTGAACGTGTCAATATTACTGATATGAATAGAGTGTTTTTCCAAAGGCAGATTTAAGGTAACTTTATTGTTGAATTTTTGGATTGCTTCCTGCTTTTCGATCAAGTTCATCGTTTTTCGTGGGAGCGAAACATTTGCATAACCGAATACATTACAGATTCGAAAATGCAACCTCCTGTGTCTAGAGAACTTACACTTGAAGGCCCAAATCCAAGAACTGACTCCGCGCACCGCCCCATGGGATTATGAGACTTATTAGATTTAACTTAACTTTTAATACTATTTTAATATATTTAAGGAACGATACATTCATTTTATAAAAGTAAGTATATTTCATAATGTTCTTATTAATTAAATGTAACATGAAATGTAACGTTTGTCTTTTTTTATAAGTATAAGAAAGAATACATCAATATTGAAGCATATGATTTACAGCGACTATTACGATTGTCCTTCTCCATACCTGAAAAAAAGTGCATTATCAGCAACGCGGATTTTGCGTTCGGCACGCTCGTAATATATAATTCTTGAAAAGTATACGGCCTGTTTCTTTCCTTTTCATCCTATATACCTATAGGTACTGTATCGCAAGTAGGTTGCTTTATAGGTTATTGTGACTGGCCAAGTGCGGATGCTGGTTTGAACGTCTTATTTCATCATAATTTTAAATTTTAAATTGATTAGAATACCAGCCACACTTGATCAGATCGTCACTTCTTGAGGCGCCTTCGTGAGGGCAGCACGTACGCTCGTATATCGCTCTATCGAAAATATAGTGAAAAAATTAGTAAAAGTAAGTATTCTTATTTGGAAGCGCCGATCCTGTAAGAGTTCTACCGTCGAGCTGCTGGTCTTCTAACTAAAAAGATAAGAAAACTGCAATCATGAAAATTTCAACATCACACTTGGACGCAGAATCACCGTTCCGGTGCCACAAGCCGACAGGAAGTGACCTTAGATTCCGCAATATATAAAGAAAATGGATCAGTCTTATTTGTGGTTTTCTCCCTAATTCACCGTGTCATATTCCTCTTGCAACTCAGATGGTCGGCCACACTCAATTTGACGGAATTTTCAAGACAGCCGTCAAGGCATTTCTGCTGGTGTACGAGTAGGGCGTAGAGTGCAAAATGCTTACGTAAATTTCTCTTTTGAATGCCGTATAATTATTACCTTATACTGAGAAGTCACAGCAAAGCCGCTATTCCATTCTCCGAACTATCTGACGTATTCCTGGTGGAGCCTCCTGATCTCTGCCATCATGCCGTCCAGGATAAGAGCCAGGTGTGCAGGGTCGGCGACCAGCGCCGTGTCGGCCGCAGCACCGAAACGAAGGACCCCGTCGTAGCAAAGTGCTGTTACACTAATACCTGCGGTAAAAATTGTAAATCATACTGCGAGAACATAAGGCCCAATTATTTTTTGCTGTGATTTGAAACAGAAGAATGTGAATAATGATTATCAGTTTACATAATCATAATACTCTTCATTATTTAGAAAGAGTATGCCCTTTACCCTACGTCCTACTTGTCAATTATGTCACCTTGACTTTTATCCTCCTTTGCAAAAATGCTTCCTCGTAAACATTGACTTGAAAGGTCAAGGTGGATGCTGTAGGTAGGTATATCAGGCCGATTGTAATATATATAGGATTCCTAGAAATATGATGATAATAATCATGTGTAATAACAACATTATTATCATATAAACGTTCATATGTTGTTATTACACCATCATATTTCTAAGAGTCGTATATATACCGTAGAATAATGTAATATTGGCTTAAGAAGCGAATTTTGACAATACTTTAAATATGTATATTGGCATGAATCTAAAACTGATAATTGATTCATTTTCCAGAACATTGAGACATTACGAATAAATTTAATACACAGGTAAAGTACAATAAAGTAAGAACACATTTAGGCTGGCGGTGATCAAATAAATTCGCGGTCAGATTTTGGTCACAAATGTCAAAAATTGTAATGATTTAGTGAAATTTTATCTAACATTTGGTCTTGCGGACTTCTATAGAACCCGGCCTTAGGGTGATACAATAAGTAACTGCACTTGCCACTAGGTATTTAAACAAACTTTGAAATCCCTTTTAGGAAAGGTAGGCTAGGCATTGCTTGGTCCAACTAACCAGTGTTGCCTCTCTGAGGCACAAAGAACACCAGTTTCTTGAGCACGCTTCCCCCACAAATACTCAGGCGTCCTGGTCCAGGCAAGTTGCTGAACACCATGGTAGCTTGCCTGCTGTACAAAAGAGGCTGCAGCACTTGCTTGGGAAGTACACTGTTCAGGACTTTCAGGAGGTAATAATTAGCCTGAAAAATATTCAATAAATATTGAGTAAAACATTTATACATCAGACTAAGAATACTAGATGCTCCTTATCTAGTATACTTAGCCTGATGTACCTATGAATCGTTCAAAAAGGGAGGCTGGTGTTGGACCAAAGAACATACCTAATGAGGAATTTATAAAAATAAAGGAAGGACTGGCCTCTGATCTAGTTTTGACGCATTTTGACCGTTATGTTAAGGTAATACTTACTGTGGATACGTCCCCGCATAGAGTGTATTTTGTTGACAGTACAGTTAAATAACTGCGACTGTGTACGATACGATACCCTTCATCCTTCGAACCAATCATAAAACTCTGATTTCGATTTTTGGGCCGTACAAAGGCATCCTAGAAGTATCGGCTAACCGTCTGCAGAGGTATGCGATATTTTTGAGCACATACTTATAATTATATATGATATAAGTATACTATATTCACAGTGCATTGAATAACGCTGATTATCTGTCCCGCGCTTGTTTAGCTGACGATTGAAACAGCGGGGAGGCGGCGCGGGCGCACGGGGAGTCGCAGTACGATTCATTATCAGATGTCGAGCGTCATACGGCTATTTTGTTATTGAGGGTTGCAAGCCAATAACGATCGATGAATTTCATATTATTAATGAGACAAAGAAAGACGAGATTTTAAGTAAAGTCATTCGTTTTATGTTAAACGGCTGGCCTAGGAAGCTTAGTGGCAATAATATAAAACCATATATAGTTCCTGTGCAAGATGCAGTTGTCATTAGAAAATGGATGCTTAATGTGAGGCCATCAGGTTAACCAGCAACATTGCGGACCAAAGCATTAGCAGAGTTACATAACTCTCACTTAGCAAAGTAAAGACTACAGCGGAAGCTTGATCCAAATGTTGGTTTCCTAATGTAGGTAAAAAGTTGGGACAATGATTGATTTGTGCGAGATTTGCATTAAATTAAGACCCGCGCCCCCGCGGGCACCTCTTGCGCCGTGAAAGTTTCCTTTGCAGTCGTTTACTAGAATCCATTTAAACTTCTTAGGCCCTATTAACGGAAACACTTTGTTTGAGTACTTAATTCCTATGTGCTGGCATGCGCCCGAATCAAGCTTACGAAGCCGAACTTACGTACTCCTACTAAGGTAATTGATTAATAAGTCAATTTGTCTCACCAAAGGATCAGCACTCTTACGCAGCAAGTCACATCGGTCTTGAACTTCTTCTACTCTGTGTTTGTTCACCGGCAAATCCAATATGGTTACACTAAAATCGTTCTCCAATTTAAAGTCACAGCCATCCTTCGATTTCTTAGGGAATCTAACTGGCAACACTACTGCTACTTTCTCGGGAATTTGAATCAACATCTGTTAAAAGCGTAAAATAGGTAAGTACTTAAATAGTTCTCTATGTCATTAAGTACTTACACACGAGCAAAATTTACCTGTGTAAAGTAATTGTGCAAACCACTAGACAAAGCTGCAGCTAATACATCGGTGAACTTTATTCTGTCAACATTGTCTTTAATATTTTTCACCATTATTAACAAGTTTTCATCGGACTCAGTCCATTTAAATATTCTTTTATTGAGCAGCTCTATTCCATGTAGGCCGTTATCATCTGGTGTCCTTAGAATTCCATCAACTAAGCAAATTGGCATTTTCCATAATTTTTCAATCATATCCATTAAGTTTGTTGGAGAATCTGAATCTCTAGAATGATACGATTTAGATTTCCGAAACAAGTTGACTGGGCAGTCGCCCTCGTTATCGGCTAGTGTTTTACAAAGAAATTCAATTAAAGCAACTCCGTCCCCGACAGAATGATGTATTCTAAAAACAATCCCGTATTCCCCTTTAACATCATTGTAATTGCCAAGGCGTTGCTTGGTAATCAATATTTTAAATAGTCCCTCATCGTTATATGGCAGAGGCTGATTTGATATTTCAGCCATTAGATTTTCTAGGTCATCCATATTAAGAGCATTGGGTTTTGCGGCTAGTTCTACTATTTCGACGTATTCATTGATATCAACACTGCTGTATCTTCTCCAGTAATAAAATCCATATTTTTCTTTTCTTCTAAAGAAAATTTTATCACTATCGTCATTGGGGAAGATCTTTCGTAGCTTTTCTTTGATGTTATTCACCAGTGAATAAGGGGATTCAGATTCAATGACTCCGAGAACGTTTATGACACTCTTCGCTGTATCGTCTTCCAAGCTCCAGAAGACGTCGAAGCTGTCGAGAAATCCGGCAAAGTGTTTGTCCTTTCTCTTGATGATCACAGAACACAATAGCTTGTAACTGAATGCTGCCAGTAGAAACACTATTAAAAGTGGTATCACTAACACTACGACAAATAAAACTATAGTTCTTGTTACAGTTGTGGTGTTTAAACTTGAACCTGTCGGTAACTTCAACAGCGGAGCAGATAATATCACTTTGAACTGTAAAAGTATTAAAATACTTTAGTACCTATCCAGTATATGCAAAATTTCACTATGTAGGCTAAAACTTAAATTTATATTACCATTTTTTTCATGAATCCGCTGAAACCATAAATAAATACAGCCAACGCCATCCCAACAGCTGCGCCATATCCAGAAGTTGTCGTTACCTCTGAAGGCACACTAGTAGTCACATTAGCCAACGATCGCGTCCTATTTTCCAATTGACCCATTACAGTACACTTCAACACATTATTAATTCCTTCCATTTTTTAAAGCATTACATTTTTATGTTTGAAAACAAGTGGCTGCCTGCAAGACGGTGAGTCAACTGTAAGATGTCCACCGATTCACAGACATGTAAAGTCAGAGAATCCCTAGAAGTCTGAAAATGTCTAGCTTATTTAATTAGAAAGATTGTTATTAGATTAGATTTCATTCACCTGAACTATGCAGTGACGTGGGTTTGAAAGGGCAGCAAGTTAATGTTTTAGTTTTGCAAAAAAATCTTATGGAGTCGAAAGGTACATCGAGAGTTATGTCTAAACCCGCGATGAAGATAAATAATATTAAACCTCTTTGCCCTCTCCTTCAGGTTGAATATTTAAATATTGCCTTATATTGAATAACTTTTTGGAATACCCAAAATATTAATTTGCTTTTATTGGCGCACCAAAAATAATAAAACTTGAAAATTAAAATACGACATCTGTATTCAAAAACTTGGTAGCTATGCGTAGATACCAAAGTACCGAGTAAAGCTGGGTTTTATAAAGATCCGTTCAAACAAATTTAGTTCACGAATGTCAAAAAAAAATCCGATTAACAGACATTATGATCTGACATTAGGTCCGACGGACCATTATAAAACCCGGCCTTAATATATCACAATGAAAGACTACAATAACAAAATAATAATTCAATATTGAACATTCTAAAACAAAATAATTCTTAAATAAACCTACTTTTTATAAATTTTTGATTAATATCAGAATTATCTAAAAGTAGACGCTTTGTAACGAGTGAACCATCCAATCATAAGTTTCAGAGCTGGGCGAGGCAGAAAAAATAGACCAATCTACTTTGTTCTGAAATGACTACAATCCGATTGATGGATTTCTTCATCGCTCACCGCTTACTCGCCACGCATAGCCCTGATACAAACAACGCAGCAGTGATATATGCGGGAATAGCATTGTAAACAAACAACTCTGCTTATTCTGCAATACATTGTTGTTTTGTGTCCCTCAATTTTATCGTTAACTTTATTGACCTGAGCATCTTTACTCGTTATTCCTAATCTTCCCTCTTCGCTATTTAGATAGGTCTGCACCCCATCTCCTCATAAAAACGTTAATAGTTTATAGAGCATCCAGTTATAAACTATTAAAGTTTCCTTGTTTAACTGGTGCTAATCTTTACTCTTCACTGGAGTCGTCTGCAGTTTCTTCTCCCTCTTAATGAAGCACAGCACATTGATCCAGAGGAAAGAGGCTGAAGCGATGAACACAACTCGAAGCTGCGGCGGCAAGAAGTAGAAGTTGATGGTCTGCCCCGGGATCCAGAAGCACTGGTTGGCAACGAACGTCTTCCAGTATTTCTCTCGGAGCTCTTCGAAGACGTTTTCCTTGCCCTCTAGGGTGCCCATTACTGAAAATTTTAATAGAATAATGATTCAAATTCTTATTTAACCAGAATGATATGTCGCGTGCATCTGGTGTATGAATAGTCTCATCATCTCATGCCCGTATTAATGTCTAACTCTGACAGCTCACTCTGTGCTCAAGAATCAAGAAACTTACTCAAATAAGGGTTTTAGTACAGATATAGTGAATAATATGTTTCCATCGGTAAAACTCGGATCTCAATCGGAAGACGACGGGACCCGAAGTGTCAATTAATTATTGTATTAAATGAGTGACATGTTTATATTCATTAATATGAAATTTTATTATTTACTATCAAATGTCAGAATGAAAAATGACAGCATGGTATGATGGCTACTGGCCCCCCATTCTCGGTATTTTCGTGATAATGTCGATTGCGAGATTAAACGTCGGATTCATACAATTTTGTCAAATGACTGTATGCACTGACGTTTAATCTCGATTGTTAGATTATCTCGAAAGCGCCGAGAATTGGGGGCCTGCTGAAGCTAATTGAGAGAGCACGATAAATACGAACTTTTCCGATAATACACGATGGAAACTAATTATGTAATACATCTGTATTAGAAAATTCTTAGCTGAGTAACATATTGGCTTTCAGCATTGTAGTCAGTTATCTTTAGAATGTATCGTGTGTGCGAAAACATCGCGGGAAACCATTTAGGTAACTAAATATAGTTTGTTAGATGAGTGCCTTCAATCGTAACATAATCTAATCGTGATCCAATTGGTCCGGTTCCCCTGTCAAAGGGATTACGGAGATTACAAGGCAATCGCTCCACTGTAATAACCCGACCAATCTTCAATCATGGCCAGAGCGTACCCCGAATTAGAAACCAGTGAAGGCGCTATGAATATTATGTGTGAATGTCACTTGCCCACAAAGAAGGTGGCGAGCAGGATTGGCGTCATGCCGAACTGGTCGAGCACCACTTTGGTGGCTACCGTCTTTATTGCTTTGCCAGCAAACTTTCTGTCCAAATATCTGTACCTGAATTCAAATTATTTTTTCTTAATCCATGATACTATCCATACTAATATAATTATGGCTAACTAATACCTAATTGGCCATAAATAACTGATAGATACTTGCCATAAATACAGTGTAGGAGCATAAATACAACTGCCCACGGACACTATGCGAGCTGCCGCGACGAAGTCTATATCCGGCTTTTCAGGCTAAAAAAAAGAAATGAAAGACGTCACTTATAGGTTTCACATCCAGTTCAGTTTATTTTAGTTTCTTTCTTAATAATAAAAACCAGTCGAGTGCGAGTCTGAATCGCGCGCCGAGGGTTCCGTACTTACCTATGAAAATGAAACAGTACCTTGTAGGTACGGAACCCTTAAAATGAAAAAAATAGCTATTAACAACGGGGTAACCGTTTACAACCTACCTATGAAATAAGACAAAGATAACATTCGCAAGCTCCTATCTCCGTGCAATCGTCGAGTGTGATACGACCTTGCAAAGGTTATTCCGTTTAACTATTTTTTTTATGTGATGTAATTACAAATTTACGGTTTTCGGACTTTTTCCTTTACATGTGCTGTAAGACACTGCTTCCTGCCGAATTTCATGATTCTAGGTCAACGGGAAGTACCCTATAGGGTTTGATTCCCTTTGGTTTCCCTTGAAAGTATCAAAATATGTGGCATAAACGGCCATATCTTTTGATGGCATCGCAGTCTAGAAGGTCGATTTTTTCACAGCTTCAAGAGATTGCAGACCTGAGTATTTGGTATTAATTTTCAATTTCTCCACATGTTTCTGAGAAAAAGGTCTTGACACAAAGACATACGGACAGACAGACGGACAAACAAGTGATCCTATAAGGGTTCCGTTTTTCCTTTTGAAGTATGGAACCCTAAAAATTACATTTTACAGTAAAACTAATATGCAATCATTTATCTCTATTATAAAAATATACAAAGTAATGAGCTATTATTATCATCTCACATTACGCTTATAATTAATATACTGACGTAATCTGTGACAGCAACGTTTGTCAACTTACGACAGCCACGTCAACGGTAGCGTGGCCGAGCGGTCTAAGGCGCTGGTTTAAGGCACCAGTCTCTTCGGAGGCGTGGGTTCGAATCCCACCGCTGCCATTATCTTTTTAATTTTTTTATTGTCAATTCGTTGCTTGCGCCTTGGCTTTAGTTACCACTTATAGTTATTTGATTAAGGCACGTAAGGTCAGCAATGTAAACTTATGCCAAAATATTATTATGAAATTAGTATTGCCATTGCATCTTGTTAGTTAAAATTTAAATCCCGTATATCAAGCAAATGCTACAGACTACTGAAAGTAGAAAGTCTACGAAGAGCACGCTTGTGGTTTTAAAATCAAGCTCAAGAGAGAGTCAAGACTTTCATTAAGAGAGGGCAGAATATTACTTGTCTCTAGTTTATATTTAACTGGGTCAGGTCTACAAACTATCTATGATGCTATCAAAAAGAATACACCGATAAGTACTCTGAACTGCTCTAATTTTGCCTCAGGAACAAGGAGAACTAATCCAGATTTAACACATTCAGTGCCAAATCGGATTCTCTATTGCTACAAAGCAATACCCCGAACCGTCGTTCGTCGTTCGTCGTTCGTTTGGCGTGGCGACAACGCCACGCCAAACGATTCGGGTTCTTGCTGTATTCGTTTTGTATGGAGGCAATTCTGTGATCACTATAATGTAACTCGATTTTCCGCTGGCAGAAACTGTTAATTTATTCCCTAGTTGTTAAGGTCAACTTCACGTATGAGTGATACGTGTTTGGGAAAGTATAACACGCGTGCGATTCTCCATGTATCCGTTGCTATTATCGATGAGCTCGACGCTGTCGCATAAAAAGTGCCGGGTCATAGATACAGTTATAAGTTCATAAATGAAGTGAACAAATGTGCCGTTAAGTACCTAAATAGTTCCTAGAGAAAAAAGCAGGGCAGTTAAATACATAGTTCCACTCCTTTGCTGTTTAGTTCTTATCAGGAGGATTTGAAGGAACGACACTACCTCTACCTGCAACCCTTGTATATGAAATGTGTACATTTGTTATCGCTAAAAATCAAATATTTTAGTAAATTTATAATAAAAAATTATTGAGTAGGCACAACTTGAAGGTCTGCTGTGAGGTGAGTGTCGTTAAGGTAGGCCGCGGTTGGGCGATCTCCCAGGTCGCAAGAAATTAAGGGGCTTTAAATAGGGTTTACTTGTTTTGCATGGATTTGGATAGCAGCTATAATAATAATAATAAAACCATTTATTTCAGGCACCATTGGCCCATATATACACCTTACAGACCCTACCCTACAGACTAACATACATATTAAAATAACTTAAAAGTAACTACATAACATTATTTAGGGGACGAATAGGCGTGGCTCCTTAGCGTCGTCCCACCTGGAGTCAGGTCCTGGACAGGCATGGTGCCCCGGAAGCGCCTGAACACGACACCCTTCGGCCAGAAGTCCGGCCACATGCCGGTCTCCAGCAGCGGCCGCGGCACGCGCACCACATACGAGCTGAAGTGCACGTATTTGCGCGATCGCAGCTGGAATACCCTCAGGGAGTAGCCGGACTTCTTGCGGACATAATCCACCACGTCGTCATCTGTGGTGGCGTAGTGCTATGGGAGCCAACTCGACCAGGCACGGCTGCTCGACAATTGGCCGCAGCATAGAAGCAACACGAATTCGTTGATTACTAGGGTTTGTGAATATCAAAGGTAAAATATTATAATGGTGGGCTTTCGCTTGACCACAGTCTCACCTGAAAGAAAATGAGGGCGCGCCCGAAGCTGGAACGTGAGTGCCTAGGAAATGACCATTTGCTTTAAGGGTAACTAGGCATGGAAAGGAAGGAAGTTGAACGAGGCATCAAAGCTGGAAAGAAAGATCGTTTGCTTGTTCTTTGCAACTGTCGAGACCCAACCTCTCCAAATGGCTACCGAAGGCATCATGGTTTTTCCAAGGGGATGGTAACCATCCGCGGCCGAAACCTACCACCGGTAGTATATATTGTCACAGCTTAGCCGAAATAAACCGCCCTGTTGGCCAGCAGTTATTATAGGCAGGGTCTATGAAAGAAGGGTCAACTGTACCGAGTAGAACTTGTTGAAGGTCTGCTGCGACAACTCAGCCGCAGTGTAGAAGCTGGCATACACTGCCGTGTTGGTCAGTAGCGGCCATTTCTGTAAAGCATTCCTGCCCCACACAGCAACTCGCGTCATCGCTGACATTGTGCTAACGACCGCCTCCTGAAAATTTAAGTCTGTATTAGTCATGCAAGTCTTTTAGGACCAGTATTTAAGTACTGCCAAATTCCACTGATAAACTGAACTAATACCTTTAATACTATCATTGTAATTTAAAGAGTTCAGTCTAGGAGCCAACAGCACAATATAAAGAGAACTGCTTTGCTTGTGCGAGGCAGCTATAAGCGTCATTCAGTCAGTCATTTCCACCGCAATCCTATTGGTGTACTTTTTCTTCGATTCTGCGTTTCTGCCTCGCACAGGTCTGGTTGAAACAGCCTTACAATCTACATACTGCCCTGCCCACCTACGAGCGAATTCTTATATATTATATACCAATAACGAACCTGTCTACAAAAGGCTGATGTACGAACACGTCTGATTGTCCATGCCGGTAAACCATTATTGTTACAAAAGCACTTGGCACTTTTATCTGAGTTTAATATCAGATTCCTTAACATTTTTCACAATATCCATATTACTCTGCAAGCTCTTGGTTTTCCGCCTGTATATTTTTTGTCGTATTTGACGTTCGATAAAATCGACTTCCGAAAATGACAGTTTGAAAAACGTCAATCTATTAAGCTCTGTTTTATTTACAAGAATTGTAGTGATATTATAGCCGAACTATTTGTATTGCGAACCTCCATAGAACCATGTCATAATAAAGGGATATGTTCAAATATATATACCGCTTAATGCGTTACTTTATTATGATTAGGTCCTATGGAGAGTCGCAATACAACTGGTTCAGGTATACTAAAAATTATGATCCGACATATTAGCTAAAGGACCTTTATAAGACCCAGCCTAAAAGAACCGGCTGACGAGAGAATTCCAAAAAATGTATACAATTAACATGTTGATATTTATAAGTATTTTCTATATACAATAATGTGAAATACCTAAATCCGGAATAATTTCTCACTTAAACTGTGGATATATAGCATTTCAATTTAAACTATAAAAGACGAAAATATTTTTTTTTTTGTAATTTTTTTTTTTATGTTAATTGTTATAAACAACAAAAATCCCGACTGCATAACCTCAAAAAGAAAGAAACAAGTGCTAGTAGGACTCGCGCACAAAAAAAAACACGTTTGTTCTATGGGAGACCCCTTACATATTTATTTTATTCAGCTTTTGAGTATTTTCTGTTATAGGGGCAACAGAAATACATCACCTGTGAAAATTTCAACTGTCTAACTATCACGGTTCATGAGATACAGCCTGGTGACAGACGGACAGACGGACAGCGTAGTCTTATAATAGGGTCCCGTTTTTCCCTTAGGGTACCTTTGGGTAAAAAGACTCGACTCTGCCATGCTCGTGAGGTCGATTTGAAAATAGCAGACTGACTTCAAATAGCTATAGGAAAATTTCATGGAGTCACTGACTGCTATTTCCAATTAAGTTTCCAATCAATTTATTGTGTCTTTCTTTTTGAGGTTATGCAGTCGGGCTTACAGTTTTTTAATAATAATATCTTTTGTACATAAAATAGAGTTATTTACGGCCACGTTCACATAATTTTGAGCTTCCATTTGTTAAGGAATCCGGCATTTATTCGGGAACGCTAAGTGATGTTGTAGCGAATCACGAGCGAGATTTCTCATCCTACTCTTCCGCACGACGCCTAATGCGTAAAAGCGAGATACGAGTCTCGCTCGCGGGTCGCTGCAGTATCACTTCCTAAATATGTTCCCGAATAGACGCGCTGAAGTAGTTTGTCCTCAGCTACTAATGTATGTAACAATTACTCCGCAAATTAGAATAGAATACGACACGATATTACAAGGCTGCATTTAGGTACATCAATTGCGTTGTATTTCTGTGCATTTCACACGTGTAGTAGGTTTCTTGAACTATTATAACGGTGTAAGTATATTTTGGAACATTTGGGTAGATAGTGCCTAAGTAATAGGTAGGTAGCTAAAACTTAAGAGAACTTTGAATCAACGGCAAAAATCATCCTTTACATACAAAAGGTGATAACCCATTTTGACTGATTTTTGATAAGTTTTCAGTCAGAACAAAATCTAGGTCTATTCGTTTTTTGAATATTCATTAAAGGTCTACAAAGTCTAATAATCGCTGTTTTTTTTTGTATGAGAATACTGAAACAACAATAAAACTAAATGTATTGATTATAGTGAAAAAACCAAAACGTATAGACCTAGATTTTGTTCTGACTAAAAATCTGACTGACAACCTATATTTTGCAAGCGACAGAGTATTTTTAATCAAGTGTTGCATTATTGAGGCTTTGGGGGCTACCACGATCTCTTAATGCGATTCTCTTTAGGCCCTAAGCTGAACTGCGTCGCTATTTCGTACCACGACATTGCATTTATTGGTGAGGTATGAAAAATAGCGACACAGTTCAGCTTAGGGCTTAAAAAGAATCGCATTTAGAGATCGTGGTAAGCCCCTTGTATCTAACAGCTATTGTCTTCAGGAGGCTGTTTGTGCTGAACGTATATAGGTATATATTATAGTATAAATATATGGGTATTTATTAAAGAACTTCGGAACGAACGTTTAAAATGATATGCGACTCTACCTAACTGGCTGCTTATGTTATAGTTCGGAGAGCGGATGCGCCTACTATAACGATTAATGAATAACAATTTGTGTTTATTTGAATAGAGCAATAAAAAATATACTCACTCAATATTTTAATAATAATAGAAGAGCAGTCACAGTCCCTATAATTATTATATCACTTTTAAAACAATTATTTGATCATAAAAATTCACTCAGAGACACAGCCTCTTGCCTCGTATAGCGACACAAGAGTTTTCTCCTATTGAGGTGTTTTCAATGTTATCAAGATTACGTATTTATACACTGATAATGACAAAAATACGTGATATAACGAATAACACAAGCAGTAGGTGGCGGGTGTTACTGCGCACTACACTATTCCATACTTTTATTCAATTGGCTTCAATAGAATGGGTAATTTAGAGTAACCTATTTTTTATTTGCTTCCGTTTTCGGGGACATTTCAACAGTTTTGAGGTTACTGAATGATCGGAATTTAATTTATTTTGATATAAGTGCCTAGGGGCTTTACTCCACAGTGATATAGTATACCATATCGCTTTGCTGTCTCTACCTTACTTTACAAAGTTAAAACTAAAATTGTAACAATAGGTACCAAGTGACATTTCATTACCATAGTAATAATTGAACTCTATTTCATTAAGGCGGCGAGTTAGCGTACCACTGGTCGGTTTCCTTACTCGTCAATTTCACTAGTGACCGGTTTACTAATTAGACAGTTTCGGTAGGTTGACAATTTCGCTAGTTAGGCATTTTCCCGATTCATCAGTTTCCTCCTTTGCTAGATTCTTAGGATGTCAGTTTCGTGAATTTGTCAGTATTGCGATCAACTAGTTTAATTTTTTGTCAGCTTCGCTAATCGAACGGTTTACCTATTCGTTTTACCTAATCAACTTGCAGTCTGTAATTTACAATATATTTCGAGGGTGTTCAATCAAACTAAGAAATCAATTTAGAAAATAGATGCCTCTTCTCCTAAAGGCAACGCTCCTTATATACTCGTATATTTTAATACTTTATATTTTAATGGAATCCTCACAACTTTAGGGCCGCTTTTTCATACAGCGTGACTGGATCGGATATTGATTCGATATTTACAAAACAGAGAGAAGAACCAGATCCAAAGTACTATTTGATATAGATAAGATTCTCAAGCGATAAGCTCCTTCTTGGATAACAAATTATTCAATAGATATTATTGAGTGCTTGGAGACACGCTGATAAAAATAAAAGAGGAGGTAAGTATTGGCATGGGAGAGTAAAAGAGGACGGACAATCTCCTTTCGGCGATCGTACCTCGGGAACAAATATATTTAAACTAGATGGCGCCCCAGTCGTAGCCTGAGAGGTATTCAATAAAATACAACGAAATGAAATAATTTAATGAGCAAAATGGCACGTCTCACAGTGCGCTTTTACACATCATTTGCGAAAACTACCAGCTTTTCGAAGGAAACTATTATTGTTTGAAGGAAGTGGAACAGCAATTTAAGAAATTCACCGAAAGATGGCGTCCCAACGTGCAAAGAACGCTTAATTGTATGGCGATTGACATTTATCTTGCTTTAATCCATCCGTCCATGGTATTGGTAAAGAAACATCATGGCCATCAATCATTCAACAACTTATACAAGTGACCATATTCAAGCTAGAATAGGCTAGTTTCCTGAAAAAGTCTAATTAGTCCGTCATATATATTATACAAAAATATTGAACATACCTGTATTTTATCTGCGTCTATTAAACAAAAAAATACGAAGATATAGTGCGTTGAAGTTCCGCGTGATGTCACGACTTTGCACACTTTTTACCATTAAGCCCCCACTCTGAAACTGATGCGCGTTATCTTTGTCAATTTTGATTGATTTGATAAAGCTAAAAATACGTGTTTAATATTTTTTTAATAATTAATTACAGACTAATTAGAAAAAAAATTACCCAGGAAACAGCCCTATTGCTTTTTTAAGAACTTTGACTTATAAATAGCTGTTTGGTTCTGCACGTCTAGCGACCTGCCCGCGAATCATTGTTCGCTTAGTGCATCCCTTACATATTTGACAAGTTTGACGACGCGGGCATGTCGTGCTAGGCCCCCTGCGGCCCTAGCATGCCAGACACGGGGATAAGTTAAACCCGTTTATCTCTCTATCTCTTTCGTCGGTACCACGTCGGCAATAGTGCGAGAGAGACGCACTTACAGATAAGACGGATTAACTTATCTTTGCGTCAAACCTTGCTAGGGTCACTGCTGGACATAATTTTAGTCCCGTCATAGATCATGTTTCTTTAAGACACCGCTTAGGCTAAGCTGTTAAACTGTTCGCGGGGCGCGAGGGGTTTTTTAGAGCGCTATGATTGGTGCGTTCATTATGCCTACTGCGAAAAACCATTCAAATCGATTCAGGCTTCAGACTTTTTCGGTATTGAGTAATACATACATGTAACTTTCTCTCATCATCTTAAATGATCTTAATTTGTGTTTAATATGCACAAAAATCCCACGGATTGCGTGTCATAGTCATGAGTTACTTGCTCTACATAGAGTCGGCAAACAACTTTAAGGTTGTGTCAGCCCTCGCTTAATTACGAGATGCAACCTGTTGCGCCCCCGCAGCCCTGACCTATCTCATCACTTATTGTTGGTCTAGGGCCTGCAACTTACGTAAACCGGAAGAAGAATTATAATTATTGTGCCTTGGTAAAAAATATTTGTACTATAGTGGTAGTGCAGCATTACATACCTGTTTCGTTGCAAAGGTTTCAGTCCATCTAATCTTTGTTCAACCTTATTTTCCTGGCCGTATATGGATTACTAACTGTCGCTATCCGTGGTTATTTTGACAATTCTTAAATTAATTAATAATTAGTTAAATTCTCAAATAAATTAAATTAATTAATTTAGCATGCCAGACACGGGGGTATGACCAAACGTTGGTAATTGGTTGGGCGGGCGTAATGATAATATTTTTATTATATTGGTCCAATGTTAGTTTTATGTAGGCAAACTACTAACTGTATCCCTACGGATTCCCTACTGTTGGCCAATGGATACCGACGGAAAATGCTACTAGGGAAATGACTTTGTTCTTACGTCTAAATTAATAGTTTTGTTTATCCGCTAATGCGTTGCTGCGCACGTTAAAGAACCACACAAAAGCAGTCTTGTCTCCCTTTCACTCATACTTTGTAAATACATGCGTATCTTTTGTATATGACAAACTAATTTTTAATTTTAATAATGAAAGGCCCTTTAATCGGGAGTTATGTGTGAAGATAAGATAAGGTTTCTCATAAGTTTTACCCATTCTGTTAAGTTGTAAAAATCCGAGAAGCGCGCGGGGCCGCGCGCCGTGCCAGGTAACAGGAGGTACGGCCGCACGGTGCGCCGGCGCATGACATGCCGGACAAAAATCTTTATATTGTGATTAATAATGCTTTTTTTATATTTTTTCATTTAATACATACAAGCTCAATTCCTTCATTCCTAATGATTACATTGTATAAAAAGAGGTATTTTATCCAAGAAACGTTCCTGTTTAAAATTTACTTAATTGATAAATACATAAAGCATTTGTAGCCCAATGTGGGCACATTGCTCGTAAAACCGATGGCCGAAGAGTTCTTGAGTGGCGACCACGTACTGGCAGGCCCAGCGTGGGTAGACCACCCACGCGGTGGACTGACGACCTGGTGAAAGATTGTGGAACTCGACTGGAAGTGAGCATTACAGAATCAGTCGTCGTGGCGATCATTAGGGGAGACCTATGTGCAGCAGTGGATGTCTTTCGGCTGAAATGATGAAGTATTTGATACTAAGAGGTCATCCATAAAGTACGTCACACGTTAAGGGGGAGGGGGTCTACGAAGTGTGACATTATGTGACAAGGGGTGGGAGGGGTCCTAAGTTTCGTGACGTCACATTTCAAAATCTAATTTATCTAAGTGTTAAATTAAAAATGCCAAATTTAAACTATTAACAAATATCTTCAAAATATTTCCAACTTTATCTGTATCGGCATAAGGCAAGGTAATATTGCAAAATGTGATGTCACACTAGGGAGGGGGGGATCTCATAAATGTGACCAACTGTGACAAAGACGGGGGAGGGGTCGAAAAATCACGAAATTAGTGTGACGTACTTTATGGATGACCCCTATGCGTTACGTGAACAGGTCCTCATAACACGCACACCTTTATTTTGATTGATCTATGATATTATAGGTAGAAGTTTTTATTATAATTTTAATTTTAACATTTACATATTCAACTACTACTTGACACAAAAAGTTCATACCTACGTTAGTTTTGAGAGCGGATTACTTTTTTTCAAAAACTTCTTTGGTAGCAGTATTTCTATAGTAATTAACATAAATCACCAGAAGACCTGTTAAAGTTGTGGCAAAATAAATGAGGCAATAGATTAACGTAATGGTAATTAATGGTTTACATTCTGTTAAAATCGATTCTCGGTTTTATCCATTACTAAATTGTTACGGATTAATTGCGTGCAGTAATTGCCGTTCCAATTTCTAATTACAAGAAGCCTGTTGAATTATGAATAAGTGTGCTCATTGCTGTGTTTTAAGTATTGTAGCCAATCGTTAGGAGAAATGCCGAGTATGTTGTAAATCGGAATTATTTATTCAGCATTTGACGAAAGTAGCCCAATGTGCGCTTTTGAGCCGTCCCTCTCGCGACACCGCGCGTCTCGCTCTAGCGACATCGCGCTATCCCTGTCGCGCGGCTCAGTCAGTCACCGCGGAACGCTAGCGTGTTATAGGTGTGCTGCTTGCAAATAATGTTTGACATTCTCGTAAATAAAACCCGTTTTATCAACAAGTTTACCTAAAACTTATTTGATATTAATAGAGACGAATTGTGAAGTGATTCTACGTTTGGTTTGATTGAGTGTACGAAGTGTTTCGAAACTGTGACAAGTTTTCTTGTGTTGTGTACTACGGTCCTTGAGTGGGAGGCTTCGCTGGTTCCGTTTCTTTTTCGTTTTGGAGACGATTAGTGCCGAAGGTATGCGCTTTATCTTTTTTCTATGCCCTTTTTAAAGGAACAAAGCGCGTGAGACGTGCCGGTTTAAGTTTTTACATTGTTTGTTAATACAAACAAGCTAATGTTTAGATCATATGACTCCGAAAATAGTAATAATGCTAACATATGTACATTTAAAGTAAAGCTTTTGTATGTAGAAATCCACCATTAGTTTCAATTAAATGAAAGTCCTTCGAATGTAACCCCTAAAATTGGTCCTTCGACACCGGATATTTCTAGTGCTTCGTACGGATGTATCGTTACAAAGCATGAAACCATTTGAGAAAAAATTACAAAACACAAGTGCGTAATTAAACAATTGGTCAAATTTTTTATTTAGATTTTTAGGCTTATTTTTAGCTTTTTGTTTGATTATAGAGTCGAAAAATTTAAAGGCTATTGGGTAACCAAAACATTGTCAAACCAAAGTACGATCATTATAAATTAGATCTTAACAATGTGGAAACAAGATTCAATTTTGCGGAAAGCAAAGTTATATTCGCATTTGAAAAACATCAGGTGTTTCAATTGTGGGGACGCAGTCAAGTGCAACGGCAGTAAAAGTGGGACCCAAATGCTGACCCAACTACCTGCTATTTACTATACACTACTTTTTAAATTCACCACCTTAAATTTACTCTTATTACCTATATCACAGATCCCTTGACTTACTTTCTGTTAAATCCAAATTGTATAAGTTAATGTTGTACCTACTTATTTTAATTCTTGTGGTTATGTTGCCTTCTCGTTTTTAATTAAAATTTGAAAGTATGGTTCTTGGAAGGTAATTAGTGCATGTCTGCCCAAAAATTCAGTTGTCTGTGCTGCATTTGCAAGAGTCAGGTGACTGGTAACTGACCACTGGGTAAATATTTTGATTAAAATTAACAGAAATAGTGGTGTGGTAGAACGGTGTCGCCCTACGTTCTTCAAAGCATCGTCATGGTCATACAGATCCTAAATCTCATACAGCTTTTTAAAATTTATAAGCGATTTTTTCATTATGTCTCGATCTTAATGGTGAAGCGAAAACATTTTGATAAATCCTGTACTTATCATCCATTTATCAGGCTATAAGTTTACTAAAACATTGACTAGGTATACCGATTTTGTAGGAAAATATACCTATATCTGAATATATGAAAGAAATTGTTAGGTATATGATAATTTTATTGTGACTGATGCTTAACGTGACCATTTTTTTTTATTTAAAACGTGATATCGGTCTATTTACCTACGTCAAATAGCAAGTTATCAACGAAATAAATAAAAAAAACATTAAATGTCGAATAATGCAATCATGTCAACCGTACAGTGCTGCCAGATGAAATCTGAGAGAAGCAGTAGAAAAATGATCAGTAGATTTTGAAAATTTTATATTTTTTATGCTTAATGCAGATATGTGAGTAAGTTTATGAATTAGATTATAAAATAGGTATAAACTCTTAACTGAAACCTCCCGCACCGCTCGCGTCCGACGAGCTCCATAATTTTCGCGCAGTTTCGGGAAACGGGACAATTTTGCGTCCCGGAGCTTTTTTTGGGGACAGCGGGACAGATAACCGAAAAAAGGGATGTGGGAGGGGTAAGTATGGTCACGTTACTCATGCTTAATGACGCCTTTGGGGTTGTTGATGGTCACGGGCGGCGGTGATCACTTCCCATCAGGTGACTCGCATGCTCGTTTGCTTTCCTCTAATATAATACCTCCTCTCCTCCGTCCTCTAGATGATATTACTTTTAAGTTATTTTAATATGTATGTTAGTCTGTAAGGTATTTATGTATGGGCCACTGATGCCTGAAATAAATGGTTTATTATTATAATTATTTAAAAAAATATACCAAGCATTAGTAAAATGAGTTCACATAATTGCGATTGTCAATATTTTCTGACGAAATTCCATGGCTGCCAAATTCCGATGCCCGTGACGGAACCACTGTGTAACAAGCGCTGACTCAACATCATACAAAGCGTCGAGAGAAATGTTCAGTTTGCCAATCATTTACAAAAATTGCATATTTAAATCTTATTTATAGAACGGTAGAGTGTTTTTTTAAGGTTTCACTAGAGTTAGTAGAAAAATAAAAGACAAAACGTTTTATATAACGACGTAACTATCACAAATTGACCATTTATTTACTCGTAGTCCTAGGTGTTTTTTTGATCCTACACTTTCAAGTGTGAATTCCCACTTCTGAGTATTAAAATATGAGTCAACCATTTTCTAATCTAATTGATCATAATTTTAGGATAAAGATTAAGTAGTTCGCTTTTGTGATTTTGTACATGTGTATTTAATTCGATGATTGTGTATTTGTAATTGTACCATTCTTATGTAGGTACAATCAAGAGTTACATGACATTATATAAATTGGCTTCTGAAGTTACCTTACCAATTTGCGAACAAGAGCGCAGGCGTAGCATTGTTCGTAATGGAACGTTTTTATTTTATTTTTGTTGCTTAGTTAACGCCAATTGTAAGCTACCGTTACGTAAATAATGACGATTTCTTAAGTCAAAACAACGGTCTAACACTTGTAATGTCACTAAAATCTTGTCGAAGGAAGGCAATCATAGCCTATACTGATGTTCTTTCTCAATGTATTTCCTAAATGAATCTTTCCTGTCTCTTTTAATATAACTGTTAATGTTCTTTCTATGGAATATAAGATATAATGTAAATTTAATGTCGAAATACGATTAAAATCTGTTTTATCTTTTAGCGTGTTTTAGCTCCTTCTCGATGAGTAAAGATCACGAGTAATTTAATTAGTCTTATGCCCTATTTCTTACGTCTTGTGTTAGTCTTTTCAAATAGGTATTTCTTTTAATTGGTAAAGTAACCAAACTAATGACATATTATAGAAAGACACGTTATATCCATACTCAACGCGTTTTAAAAACGTGACTTAGATAATTTTCTTCTTTTTTTCGTTTCTTTTCGGCCAGTGCAGCTTTAGGTTTAGGTGACATTTGACGTGCGGATATTACACATTAATTTGGAATATGGCGATCATGTATGAACAAAGTAAATACATATTAGTACTTATATTTACGTTGAATGAACAAATGAAATAAAGCATCAGCTCTTCCTTTTAATTTTTTGTAGTATTATGAACCGTCATTTGACTCAAGAATGGCTTTTTTGAGAACATTTTCAATAGAGCACGACATGTCCTACTCGGCCAAAAGTCCGCGCATGACTAATTGAAATGATCACAATTGGGTTGCTTTCTGGGTTTAAATTTTGAGCTTGAAAGACGCATCTTTGGTTTTTTAATATCATTGAACCAAACAGTTTTTCCAACCATGTCTTTATGAAATTTGTTCGATTTCTTCACTCATCATAACACGATTTGACATGACGAGGCACACGCCGTGCACGCATTGGGGCGGGTTATAAACGACAGGCCAAGTTTGTAAACATTCGGCTATTCTTAATTAAGATGTGCTCGTGTTTTTCAACACGAATTCATTGTACTGCACGAATAGCTGCTGATCAGTGTAGTGTTGGTTACATTTCAATGACGGCATTTTTGTAGACAATACCTGTTACATACGTTTATGGCTGGCAGATCACATCTATTAGGTACGTATTATTTGAAGAAAAAAATGATCCATATGAGACGAATTATTCTATGATCCTAATGTCAGAGCCGCAGCACTCTTAACAAAAGTAATTATCGCGTTAATGAACCGTATTACAGGGTGGCCAACCAAAAAAATTAATAAATAATTAATACGTACACACCCAGGCCCTCCAGCTCCCTTCAAAAAATAAATAGTGCAAATTAAATAGTGCTAAATTGCATTCAAGATAGCGATAGAGTCAGAAATGGTTCTACTTTCTCACAGCGTGTCCAAGCACTTAGAGTTTTTAGGTCAAAGCAGTTTGTTTTCAGTACCGTACGCGAGATTACGATACGATAAGAAAAACGAAACGCAAATGTTTGAAATAAATATGAATTCAATGACAAAAAAACACATCAACTTCTTTATATTGTTCCTAGCTAATTTTCGTGCCACAGTATTTTCGGATTTTACTACTAAAACATATTTTTATCCCGAGATAATCCCAAGAAACTTCAGCAATTGGCTTGATTTTAATTATAACCTCATGGGTCCGGTATTTTCTTTGAGAATGCCATCTGAGGATAAGATACTGTTTGATCGCCCTTCCTGACGTGACCTCTGTCAGTCATATTTTTATTGCCCAGCGCACGCCTTGAATTAACCTGATGAATTAAGACGAGTGTGAACCTACGGTTTCTAATACAAAAAGCGCTAACGATTTCCACCCCATACATGTTAACCGATGTTGACCAATTTCGGATAGGTCGCCGGTCAGAACAAAATGTATTTATATACTTTCTGTTTTTTTTTTTTCACTATAATCAATAACTTCAATTTTATTGTTGTTTCAGTATTCTCATACAAAACTAATTTCGGCGATTAGGTATTTGACTTTGTTCATCTTCAACAATATTTAAAAAACGTATAGGTATATAGACCTAGATTTTGTTCTGACTGACAACCTACCAAAGAATGGTCAAAATCGGTTAACATTTAAGGGGTGGAAATCGTTATCGCCTTTTGTATGAAAAGGGTGATATTTGCCGTGGGTTCACAATCCTCTTAATATAATTGCAGGCATCTTAAAAATAAATAAAACGTCCTCGTGTCTTTTTAGTGCCTAATGCGACTCTAAGAAAGTTTCACGTGAAGTCATTGACTCTGAACGGGGTATAATCCACCGGCAAATCATCGCACGTACCTACTCGATGAATAATGAAGCAAGCTGCGTGCTTCCCAGTATTTTAATATCCATAGACACTACCAGAGACAATGGATTCTTCATCTTTCTTTCCTAAACCCATAATAGGCATTGTACACGTATTGAGTGAGTTAACTACAGAAGTCGATGCCATCGCCATCAGACTTGATTTTCCTATAGATTTTACTGTACAGTCACGATGTCAAATGTTCATTGTAGCTTGTTTTCTACACTTAGGTTAAGTTTCTCCTACCAACCTAGTACGATAACAGATCTTGTGAACTGTATTCCACCAAAAACATTTTCATGTAAAATGTTGCCAAGACGAGACCATATGGCTTGCACTGTTAAAAATGTATCAGATCTCACGAAGAGCCAAGCTTTTAACTCTACACGCCCTAACTTTACAAACTCTACAACTTGGTCAAAATATGTGGCTTCGCCGTTCCGCTACCATCACATGGGCGTAAGGGGAAGAATTTATTTACTGTTCATTACTTTTCTGTTATAAATAGTTCTTGTAGTAACGAAACGGCCAAGCCACATATTTTGTGGTGTAGAGTTTGTGAAGTTAGGGCCTGTAGAGTTAGAAGCTTGGCTCTTCATGAGATCTGATAACTTTTTTACAGTGCCAGCCATACTGCCTCATCTTGGCAACATTTTACATGAAAATGTTTTTGGTGGGATTTCACTTCTTTTTGTAAGTTGCTTAGGGCAATATTTTTTGATTTGTAATAAGAAGTCTGTATAGTTGTATAAGGGTGGGGGGGTGATTTACTGAAAATCCTGAAATAAGTATTTTATTATTATGAAAATGAGTTCCTATATACATTTTCAGACCTCTAGCATCAAAATTTGCGGAAGTCTCATACAAACTTCCATCCACTAGTTTAAGGGGTATAAGTTCCAAGTTTTAGATTTTTTTGTTGTTTGTGTACAAATACTAGCTCACATACCAAATTTCAGCTTTTTAGGTCTTCAGGAAGTACCCTAAGAATTTTGATGATCAATAGTGAGTCAGTGATGAAATCGGGGTTTTTTAGATATCAATAAAATCTAAACTATAAGAGCTATGCTATTGATACTTTACATGTTTAATAAATCCACTATTGACATCATATCCCTAGAATTTTATTATCTGGTATAATCCAAACCTAAGTTATGAAGGTTCAAAAAAACAATGAAGCGCTTCGAGAAAAGGTAGGCAATGCCCTTGCGCTTTGCTTGGCTCGTCTTGGCTCGTTTTGATGTTGATGGAGAAAAGTTTAGTTCTTGAGGTGAGATATTTCCCACAGCTAGCTGAAGGCCGTAACAATATGACATTGTGAGTAAATTGATTGGTAACAGTATATCCGGGATTCGAGACAATACGAGTACACCTTCGAGACGTAAAAGTTTTAAACTGCGTGTCAACCGTTTACACTTGGGATAATCCCATGTGAACTTAACTTGCACAAAGGCAATGAGATTTTCAGTAAAATTAATCATTTAAATTCAACTATTTATAAATTGGCAAAAATATAACGCCATTTAGATAGAAAAATGTATTTCAATAATAACATCAGTCGAGAAACAAAATCGAGACATCCCCGCACCAGCCATAGATGGATTTAGTTACAAAGAAACCATACAATAGACTTCAGCGCTAAATACAACGCTTTACAAAACAAAGAAAATTCAATAGCCAATTTGAGCAGCTCAATATCAATGAGACAATTCGTCTTCGCAAGACCAAGTGAAGTTTACCTTGACCGAGGATAAAGCAGTGGGTGGTTAACCTCGACAGGAAGGTTTATTTGATAAATTAATACAAATTGTAACGTAATTGGTCGGTTTTATTTACCACTAGTGGACCTGCCACAGCTTCGCCCGCGGTATTTCCATGCAAACTTTATCACCACTTTAGGTATGGAATTTCAAAAAATCCCTCCTTAGTACACCTCTAGGGTACTCGAGGAATGTCTCCTCCAAATTTCAAACCTCTAGGACCACCCGTTTAGGCTGTGCGTTGTCACGGTACTGTTTTGTATGTATTTACTGATGGAGCGTACAATAATCAAAATGTTAAGTCTAGCTCATACCTATATCTTACAAGTTTAAATAATTATGTCGGTCACAAGATCCTTGAACCAAGAATTAATCACGGTTGAAAAATTAAGGTAAATAATAAGCTTTAAATAAAGGTGTTTATAGTTGTCCAAAAGGAAGTCTTCGTTACAGCCATCATACGAGTTTTAAAACAAGTAGGTATCTGACTAAACTTGCCTCGCCAGCTCGCCTTACGCTTTTGTGGTTTTTATTATTTACAGTAATAATGAAAACCACAACTAACAATAAAAACAACTCCTTCAAAATCGCTGGTAAAATAACAAAATATAATATAGCCCAAACATGAGGCTCTGGTTAACTTTTGATGATAAAAGTTAGCCTAACTTCCTAAGACCCAGTGGCGCAGCCTGCCTACAAGCCGATTCCTCACGGCTTCACCAAGCTAGAAAGCTACGGCTAGCTGTCGATGAAGTCCATGTTACTCTAACTAAATCTCAGACTCAAAAGTACGGTTCTAATTCTTCCGGCTTCCCTTAGGAAATATTTGACGCTTCGCCACTGCTAAGACCCAGTGCTAAGGTCCGACCGAGACTGCTTTTTTAATCCCGGCCGAGACCGAGACCGAGAACGAGAATAAAATAAATTCTCGGCCGAGACCGAGACCGAGACCGAGACACGGAAAAATTGTATATTTTTTCTACATTTGCGTTTTTTATGGTTCCTTACCTCAAAAGGAAAAAACGGAACCCTTATAGGATTACTAGTGTGTCCGTCTGTCTGGCTGTCTGTCTGTCCCTCTGTCCATCTGTCCATCTGGCACAGCCAATTTGCTCCGAAACAGTAAGTCGGTGACCACAACACGGACGCGTAACGTAAATAAATGAATTTTAAATATGTGGACCACATTTGGCCGGTAGGTAAATTAGATTTTTTTTTTAAAAGTAATGCAAGCTATATCATGTGACATATGAAATGAAAGGGCTTATTGTGAGTATTTTAAATACATATTTATATATTTTTGGAATTTTAAAATGAATAGTTTGGAAGTTATTTAGGATAATAATCGAAATAGGCAAAAATTTACAATCCCCCCCCGCCCCCTGTTTCCGAAAATATAAAAAAACAGGACTTATTTAACCATAGATTACAAGAAAACTTATAAGAAGTCTGTGGTATTTAAAGGAAAGGTTCCAGATAAACATATACGGAACGGAACCCTGTTCACGCGAGTTTAACTCGAACTTGTCCTGTTTTATAACTAAAAAAAATACATCCGTTATGATAAAAAAGGGTTTTATTATGGTTTAAACGTTCTGCCGTGTACTACAAACAATCTTAATAGTCAAAAATGGAAAATAGCAATATTATACGACCGAAAAGCATTTTTAAATTGATTGCCGCGGAGTCTCGGCCGCGGCCGAGAATCTCGGCCATATTGGGCCGAGACCGAGACCGAGATCTCGGCCCGATTTTTGGCCGAGATTTGCCGAGACCGAGACCGAGACCGAGATCTCGGTCGGACCTTACCCAGTGCCCTTTCATCATCATCATCATCATCATCATCAGCCATAAAACGTCCACTGCAGGACATAGGCCTCCCCCAAAACTGAGGGGATTTGCCATAGTCGCCACGCTTGGCAGGCGGGTTGGCGACCGCAGTTGGTCATGATAGTACTCGCAGGACGCTGCTGCCCATCCTTCGGTTGGTCCCTCTGTCGCCTTTTACGACACCCACGGGAGGAGATGGAGTGATGCTATTCTTAGCAGGCACAACACGGACAGGGTTGAAAATTCAAGACTTAACATAATAGACATTCAGGTCTCAGGAGGGTAAACAAAGACTTCTAAAGTAATTTAAATAAAGATTATAATATAAAGAAAAACGGTTACTCAACGTAATGGGTCTCCGTTGCACAAGCGCCACCTAGTTGCGAAATTAGCAAAACATTTACCCACTTGAAGATCGCATCCGCATTGTATGCATAATTTTTAATCATGCGCGGCGGAAGGTTAGCATAATGAACAAGCTATTGTTAAGAACTAAGAACTAGCTGTTTTTAGATCCTTTAAATATAAAATATGGATACAATTTGTTCTATATTATCTTTATTTGCAAGCTTGGGTACAGTTACACTTTCGTATTAATTTAAACTTGACTAAGTTATCAATACATTTAAACAGTACCGTAACTCACTTATAGAAAACGCACAGCCTAAACGGGTGGTACTAGAGGTTTGAAATTTGGAGGAGACGTTTCTCGTACCCTAGAGGTGTACTAAAGAAGGATTTGTTTAAATTCCATCCGAAAAGGGGTGATAAAGTTTGTATGGAAAATACCGCGGGCGAGTCCACTAGTCCATCATAAAGAAACTATACAAAAAGTTCTCCACACCATTAACTTTACTCTGTTAGAATATCAAATGGTCCTCAGGGAATGTAAGGGCTCCCGCTTTTTCCCACGGCGTCTGTCGTACCAAGAAGCACTAGAACAAAAACTAAGTTCCTTCCCTGCTCCTGTTAATTCACACGATACAGGAAAGAGTCGCGGAACGATGATCACAGTATAAGGGGGGCTTATACAAACGAATGTCAGTATATTAAAATGCTACTTTAACGGTATTGGAATAAAGAAAACGTTCTAAACGTTCATGTCACCTTTGTTTATGCAACGTACTAGCAAAAGTTTCGGATAACAGATGATGGTAGAAAGTGTTCACATAGTTAAATTTTACTATAAAAAACACATCTCATAACAAAGATATGTTGGGGAGATAACATAGAAACTAATTACGTAACAGAATAATGCACACATTTTATTTCAGTTCCAAATCACAATGTAACGTGTTTTGTAAGAATAGAGAACCATTTAGAATGCCGCCAGCGTCCATCAAAACATACTTTCTCGGAGCTTTGTACAGTGACATGACTTCAAGTATATCACACATGAGGAGATTAAAGCGGTCAGGTTTAAGAGAAAGCCACTTAAAAGAACAAACGTAATTAACTTTTCTCTGCTGTCATGTTTCTGCCATTTTGCATAATTCTGGCCAGTATTATTTTAAAGGCATTTAAAAACCGAGGCAACTGAAAAAAGGGAATCAAAATGAGAGAGAGACGTTAATACTACAAGGAAATCACGAAGTGCCAGCAAACTAGGTAGCAATTTGGCTTGTCTAAAAGACGGCTGCATACAAACGAGAGTTATTTGAAAATAAAAAAACAGCTTTGTAAATTAATAGCGGACCCGCCACAGCTTCACCTGCGGTATTTTCCATACAAACTTTATCACCCCTTTAGGGGTAGAATTTAAAAAGTCCCTCTTTAGTGCACCTTTAGGGTACGAGAAATGTCTCCTCCAGATTTCAAACCTCTATGACCACCCTTTTAGGCTGTGCGTTGTCTCTAAGTGAGTCACGGTACTGTTTTATATGTATAGAAGATGGACATGTAATTGCTTTGATTTGTTTGATCTCAGCAAATAGCTTTGTAAGCTCTGTCCGAAATAAGTCGCTTGGTTGGTTAGCAATAATTTGTTTATTTCTAGCCCTCCCATTTTTTCAGTGTAATAATATTACTTAAATTTTTTGGTACTCGGTAGTTCTCGGTTTTCGTCGGAACAGATCTGAAGCAAAAATGATACGACCTAAGTACGTTACTGCGTTCTCACGTAGGTAGATAAAATTATTGTTTATTCCCAACACAAATATAAAAATGGATCTAGTTTATTTGTATTAAGACGAAATGCCTTAACTTCGTAATTGCTGGAATTTTAATTTGTGCGGCGCAATTCGAATTTCATATATTTTGTTATAGAAATTTTAAAAAGTTGCAATTTTTGTTCAAAAACAAGCTTCCTAGAACGACATTGTATTGATCATACGTACATATATTTTAAACAATAGCACATAATGCATGCATCGCTACAATAAGGCCACTTTCTATGACTTATACTTGAACTTGAGCCCGAGGTAACGCTCTATGTAAGCAATTCAATGGATTTTTTCTTTGTGACATAGGTATAAGAATTGTTCCGATGGAGAGCCGGAGAGGCATGACGCAGAATAAAAGCGGCTTTCTCGAGGTTTCTTATCAAATATCACCTATTGTCTTGAAAACCGTAAGTCTCGCAGTAAAGGTGCAGTTACACGTGCCATTATTGCTTAATTCGGCATTACAATAATATGATAAAGAGGCAAAGATAATAATGCGTTCGATAAAAAACGCATATATGCGTTACGATTTGTAATTTTCTAGTTAAAAATAGAAATAAAAGATATAGCCCGATAAAGACCATTCTTAAGCTTTTGAAGCAGTAGATCACTATTAAAATGTAATAAATACTCAAACTTTAAACCTACATTTCTATAGGTAGTACCTAAATTTAAAAACTCTTCAGATATTAAATTGATGAACATTCAATGAAATAGTAGGTCGATAATCCTTACTAATATTATAAACGCGAGTGTGGTTCTTTGTTCCGACATCACGTCAAAATAGAGCGACAGATTGTCCTGTCTGCATAGCGATAGTTGGAAGGCCATAGGCTACTTTTAAACCTCGAAAAATGCAGTTTTCTAGGGCATAACGATAAACAAATTCCACACCGACGAAGTCGCGGACAAAAACTAGTATGACATGACATGTAGTAAACCGGTTTTTATGTTGACGCAAAACACGGAGTACGTTTTCAATTCAATTCAATCATGAGAGCGAGGCGTTTCATTAAATCGCCAAACAAGTTAGATGTCTGAACACTCAACTTGACCTGCATATCTTACCTTGGTCCTAAATAAACACTAATTGCCTATTTAGCATTACAGGGTTTCACTTATTCACTTAAATTCGTGTTTGCGATGTTATCTGATCGACTGATCGCAAAAGGGGCGTAGTGCGTCTGGTTTACATCCATATTGAATTCCATTGATGATAATAACATAACATTATTATCAGCTATCGATGATACATCAATTAAATACATTTGTAATTAATCCGATAATTACGTAAGCAAATTCACTAAACATAAACAAGAGAAACGTGAATCACTCTCTTATTTCAACAGATAATTGAAAAAAAAACAGTTCGTTGTCGTCGTGATCATGAAAAAAATGAAGCGTTTCCAACAAACACTGCTATAGTTGCAACACGACCACCGGTGTGGCTGCGCCGGCGCCGCCCACATCCGCAAACACGGTAGGAACGCCGTGCACCGTTTTAAGTACGGTAATGGAACAGATCGCCACGGTATCTCGTCCACTCGCCTTACGCAACGTTTAAGAAAATGGTCGTTTAACTATTGCTTAATAGTTGATGATTTCAAGAATTCGGCGTGTCGTCAACTTACTTGCCTTTCTTTTCTTCTGCTTCTTAAGTATTTGGCAAAAAGTGATTACTCACCATAGAAACAGTTTCATTATGCCTCGTTCCTACATTGAAATCAATTAGCATTTGCTTTCTGGGCTTTCAAAAATATATTTAAATTCAAATTACTGTAAAGGGTTTTGGACTTCTTTATATTTAAATTCAAATTATTGTAAAGGGTTTTGGGCTTCTTTGCTAAGTCCATTTTAAGATACAAGACAAAATATAGATACTTGTAGTCAGCATCTCAAACACCTATGAATAATCTACCACGAACACTTCTTCGAAGTCTCATGCTCTCAAATTAAAAATCTCAGATAGGTAGTACTTATGCAATAATTCCAAAACATTCTGAATTTCTCGATGAAACCAATGAAACTGAATTCTTGAATATGACTGAAGTCTTTTGATACCTATGGGACTTCTACACCTGAATAAATGTCAATATCGACTCATTGTTCTCACAGGTGTGACTGGAGTGTCAATAAACACTTCGCTGAACAACAGCTTATGTATGCGCAGTCGATGGTGCTGACTCTTCTACAGTTCGTAAGATCTTAGAATATACCAAGAAAACATTCGGGTTTCTATGAAATGACGTTTTTATTTGAATTTTGTCTCGGCTTTAAAGAACCCGAAATACAGCCTGTACTTAAGCCACTTGTTTCATACAAAGACAAAAACAACCTTCGATTTACGCCTTTAATTCGTTAAGTTAAGACCATCTGTTCTGACGATGCACACACCTACACCTTGTAACTCCTACCAATTTAACGGTGCTATGGTATCCAGACATAATATTTCACAAAAAAGGATTGTTTCCCTATTGGTTACTCATAATAGCAGTAATAAACGAATTATTGTTAAAATCCCCTAATCCCCTTCATTATCGGCAGACTCTACGATATGCCAGACATTTCATAATAGCTTGAACACTGATGAAAAAGTTGTTCTAAAACATCCAACAATTTCAAGATCGTCGCAATATCCTGTATACTGATAATGGTCGAAACTTTGTGTGTTTACATTTATATGTCAACAATTTAACCTTGTTAGCATAACGGAACATGAACGCGCTACCTTCGATCGAAACATATTCAGTGTCAATTTGTTTTACCTCTCATATGCGTTAATAAATAACTACTAAACTAAATCCAAGAAATATCTCACTCTAGTCTATCATCGAAGCTATTTTCTGAAAAATTTATTGGCTCCCTACAAAGTAAATGCCAAAGCCGTTGAAAACCGCTCGTTGACGCGAGACATTCCAAACACTGTAATTTATTCATAGTGATCTTCCTCTTTTGTTTTATTTATGTAACCCAATATATCATTCCGATGGGAATACTTAACTTTTATTTTTTATCTCAGAGTTAAGTTTCACTAATATGCTGTACTCATAACTTGATGTGCAATAACTTTCAGAGACTGAATACAGAAATGGTAATTATTCACATGACATTGAAAGATAATTCTGTCTGCAAAAGTGTCAATATTTAACTTAACACCTACGTTTTTTGTTTCAATGAGCAGACTTAATGTCCTTATTAATAAACCGATATCCCACTCACGGATGGTTTTTGGTATTAGAATATGCCAACTTGAATACGGTATCAGTTTTGAGTACAGACATAAGACTCGGCAGCTTATCTGAGAGCCAAAAAGCTTAGGGGTACCAAATAACAAATAATATGTAAAAAAAAACAAAACAGTCCTCATCTCCTAAGCCGGCATAGTGATGGCGACAGACGCCGTACTTAATTTTGGTTAAGCGCCTGTCGCCCGCACTCATGGACTCCACTTGCCGCTTCCCAACAGGTGGAAGAGGAGTCACATGTCGTGCTCCAATAAAAAAAAAACTGTCTAGATTTACCATACATACATGGATTGGTGGAACTGCGAGTATTTTTCCATATCTCCGATGTGTATCATAAATGTAAATTTGCAGTATTTGCTAGGGTACGTTGTTTAGCAACCGGTTAGTGTGTTCCCGCGAACGGAATGAAGTGACAACATCTGCGTGTATGGACTGGCCTTCAGCGGCTCTACTAAAACTCTTTTATAATCGTATGTTCAACGGATATAACAATTAACTTTAGTCACACTTAATTTTACGTGTTCCAATCTCTAGAGGAAAAACACTTTAAATATATTTAATATGATACCAGTCACTCAAGGCGTCGGCTTGATCACAAGTTACCGCAAGTTTCAATCCCAACAATCTCCCTATATAATAGTACCCAAAATGTGAAAGATTGTCGTAATGAAAACCTGAACATTGCGGCAATAGGACTAGTTTCCAAAGGTCAGCAATGTGATTACCGCGCGCAGCGGCTGATCAGCAATGAGGGTCACATTCCAATTTATACCGAATGACTTTGTCATTACAGTCTACATTAATAGCTTCGTTTTTCCGCTGATCAACCGCTGCGCACGTAGGAGAATCACACCACAGATAGCAGGACGCTCTTCTCCATTCACATCTTCCTCATAATGCGTAAGAAGAATTACCATTTCCGGGCACTATGCCTAAGTTGACTACATTGAACTACAGCAACGACCTTGATCTTAAGACGTGTCATGATGACGTGTTTGTACGTTCATCCGAACGTGCCAAATCTACCAACGTGATGCACATTTACGCTTCTATTATTGAATTCTTAACGCGACACTCTTGATGACGTAGCTGTCTAAAAGTTCTTTACAAACCGGTGTGTTTCGTATAGTGCCAATTTTATTTTTTAATTCTTGTTATGTATGATGTATATGTATAATTTTCGTTGGTTTTTAATAACGTCATCATTTATATGAACACTATTTACTATTTAAAAATACCGCAACAAGTATTAAATAAGCCAGCGTGAGGATTTTCCCTTAACCGTCTTTGTCACCCGCTAAACTAAACGTTTCCTTGTTAACCTATAACTCAAACATGAGTTTTGTTTCAATACATGTAGGTATTTCCAAAAAATAAATCTATTAAAACATACTGACTCATCTAAGTATGCAAGTATGCAACGCATTCAATACCGATGAACTTTTGAAACTTGATTCTGATGACGCAACTCTAAGTAATTTGGTCGAAATAACGATGACCTCATGATGCAGTTCTTGTTACATTGCAACATCTTTTTTATAGTTTTACACCTCTATTACAATAATTTGTTGAATGTTACTCTAATAAACATCATCCGCGTGCGAAATGCATGTTTTGTATACTTCCTGACATGACGCCGCTTTGAAGAGTCTACATAAAACGAACAATGAAATGAAATAGAAATAAAATGACTATCATAAAAATATTTCTGAAAAGACAGTCGGAGAAAAGACAGTTTGACCTCGGGGTACACATCAACTCATGGATTGAGAACAGCCTTTTGCTTGCCCTAGAATGGCGTAAAATAGCGGCGATCCGTTTCCGTCTGCCCTAGAAAACTGACGCGCTAATCGATACAGCAAGTTCAATGGCCCTTAAGAATCCTAAAAGCATGCAAATTATTATCTCTTAAAAGTATAGGTAATGCAGGGTACGTACTAATAGCTGGATCGCGTTCGACCTACGTCTAGGTCGAACAGCATTAGTCAAATTGTGTGTAATTTTGCAAAGCCGGAGCTGTAACTATACGGCGGATGTACAGCTGGTTCAGATTATTTCAACAAATTTTTGTAGTATTTTTAGCTGCGTTTGTAATATGACTACTTTAAAATGAGGTGTCATGTCAAACTAACTTAATCAAATACTTAACACTGACAGCATGAAATTTTGCACAAATTTTGGGTTCCTTATATAACGAAGGGGAGCACTAAGGAAGAGGATAGAAAATTCATCCTCTAAGGCATTTTGTTAAATAGGGGATTTATATTATTTAAAAGGGGTAAATAATTAAATAGGGGATAGCCGATAGGAAATCATATCGAGCACACGCCTAGTATTGTTAGAAAATGCATTGACTAAATTTTTTCATACAAAACCAATATACAATGTTCTAATCATTTCTGTCTGTGTTATGATTTTCTGTTTATTCACACAGTTAAGCCAGCATTATGTAAGTTGAGTCATATGACGTCAGCTCACGCAGCACTAGTATTGAGGGTGCGGTAGCCTACATTTGGACGGCCACTGCCTACTTCCTATAACCCAGTTCTTCAATCGAAACTGTGTACGGAAACGAAATAACTTAAAATGTTTCTGTGAATTATGTCTGGCTATAAGGAAAAATATGTATTTACCACACCTGAATTTAAAGTGTGCTCGTTTTCCTGTATTTTTCGAAACAGTATCTTATATCTTTATCGAAATCATTTATTTGAACATACTGCTCCTTCGTCATTTACCTACATTGAAAGCATACTGCAATGGAAAATAAAAATGTGTCTACTACTTTATGTGCCTTTGCTTTTAACTAGTTAGTCATAATTCCTTTGAACGTCTTTCAGCAGACGTCTAATTACATGGCTCCGTAATATTTTCGCAACTCAGTTACGCACGCACTTAACGTGTTCCTCAAACTCTCCTATATAAAGCTGAGTAAAATTAGCCGCGGTAACAGACTAGAGGACGCCTCGCTCCAATTATAGCAAACATTAATAGTACACTTTATCCACACAACTATTTCGCTTTGAGTGATATACGAGCCAATGTGTCCGAGGCTCTGGACTAAAGCCAACTCCTTCCACGGAAACAAAATAGAATTGGAAGAGATATATAACGAATAGTAATTGGATAGACTCTAGACCATCAAGATATACCACAGTTCATTGTTTGTAAATCTTTGAATCGCAAATAAAAACCTGAGCGCAATAGCGCCTGTACTAAAAATTTTTACCAAACTAGGGGAGACTGGGGTCAATTGGAACGTTTTCGACAAAATCGGTTATTATACCCTCGTTTTTTATCGAATTTGTTTCGTAAAAGGTTTCAGATATATCCAGGTTATCTAGCTATATGATGATAACGTTTATTTGATTTCAATAATTACCTGTTAAAAGTTAAAAGCTTTTTAAAAAACATCTGAAAATGTTTCAAATGACCCCGGGCCTGGGTCAGATGAAACAAAGGTGGGGGTAATTGAAACACTCAAGAACGTTATGTATTTTATAATTTAAATATTTTCTATGACTTCTTAACTTTACAATTATATAACCAAATGTCAGTCTTTGATTGTAACATAATTATAATGACACTTATTGCTCTTAATTTATGATTTAAGACTGAATTATTTCAGTGATGTGATCAACTTACAAAATTAATCATCATTTGTAAAAGTTTCTGGTACGACATGTAATATTGTTGTGTAATCTAACAATATAAATCTGACTTAGATAAATTTGGTAATGGACAAAGTAGTTGGAAAACAAATAGGAATATATATATATATATATCTGATATTAATCAGATTCACAGTTGTGAAACAAGTAATGACGATCACCAGCTGTGCAAGCCTCATGTGCCCACAACTTACACCCAGAACATTGCACCCAATCTTCTCCAGTTCTGCTGCTTCCGCAGTTTTCCATGCAAACTAGGCAGAAGTAGTCTTCAGATTCATCTTCCGAAGTTGAAGTTCCTTTAGTTTGTTTCGTTCTTTTACCTAAGGCTTAGTTGTTTTATTCATTTTTTTAACACTTTTTGCCTGTCTTTTGCGATATTTCTGTTCAGTTTCCTTCCTGATTTATTGTTTTTGGGCAGTTTCGGGGCATCTGAAAAAAAAAATATTTGCATAAATATACATAAATACAAGAACTTACATACAGGGGTCAATTGAAACATGTTTCTATTGCCCCCAGAAATTTTGTTTCAACTGCCCCATCAACCTATTAGTAAATATTAAATTACGTAGAAAAAATACGGAACAATATAGGCACGCACAAATCACTTTAAATTGGACTAGAATAGGCATATAAATAACAGTTAAAGCCGCAGTAACCAAATACCAATACTTTTTAATTAATAAACAAAACAACAACACGAAAAATACTTACTTTTGTGTCGAAAATGTAATAAGTTCTCATAAAAATTACCGACGGTCGCAGAGCCCCCCCACGCACTGCTCGACAGGTTCCAACACGAAAGCCGATCACTTCCCCCCTCGGGACCCCGCCGCTATGTCTATCTGTCTCGGAGTTATTGAAGTTGTTTCAAATGACCCACGTTTCAATTGACCCCAGTCTCCCCTACTTCGCTTATTTCAGCATTAACTATAATTTGATAAGCCGTTATTAAAGTTTATTATATTTAACAAACTGGTTTATATATAAAGAACAAAACTGACTGTAAGGTATCGCATTATTTATGTAGTCACTTTTTTTCATTGTGTTTCGGCGAAACACCATTTGCATTTATGGAAATGGAGGAATAGACGTTATGTTTATCTGGGAAAGTTTCATTATGTATCATACTGACTCATCACCACAAGGTAAGCGTGTCTGCTTCTGCAGTTTCTGGTACTTTTATTGATTAACTTTCAATATACTTAAGTAAGCTTCGTTACCTATAATTGGATAATGCATCCACGCAGGTCAAGTATATAAGATCCTATTTGTCGTAATGTTGTATTGTGTGATGGTAATCCTTTGAAGTAATTAAACTGACAAATATTTTACTTACATCTATAACGACAACAATTTTCATATAGCTAGCCTAGCTATAAATATAACCTTTGCTTCGTCAAAAACAAACGTACAATAACTATATTAACCGTTTCAATGACGTTACTTGTTATTTCCACATCTATGTTTGTACAATCTGATCTAACCACGATTTATGCATGAGATCGTATTTCTTACGAAACCGATTATATAGCCATTTAACAGCCAATCTTCTTCAAAGGGCGATCCCGGTAATAGTCCGTATTTTTACAGTTAGGTAGTTTTACAGATTAACGATCAAAGTTGTGTCACATCAAAGTGTTACAGACATCGTATTTCCTTTAACGAGTAATTTAACTCCTATTCAGAAAATGTAGGCTATCTTCCGCCGTGAACGTAATAAAATTCGATTTAAATCGATTCTAATACAGATAATTTCAAGACGTCTGTTTTAGATCAAGTGCTGCAGAGTTACTTTCTTTATCCTTTCTTTGTGTTTTTGCGTTCGGAGATGACCTATTTCAATGACCATTATGTTGTACAGAGCAGCACAGAATCGGTCGTTTTGGCAATCATTGGGCGTCCAGCAGTGGACGTCTTTCGGCTGAAATGATGATGATGTTGTATTGAATTGGTTTGATCGAAACAGATTGCGCTGCGGCGCTGCGCCCCCGAAATGTGATCGTGCTTTTTAACCGACTTCAAAAAAGGAGGAGGGTATAATATGCTGTTATCGATGATGCCGGTCATGCCATTCATATGCCCAGCAGGGTTACCATTTTTTGCCAGTATAATTGTAACTTGTAACTTTATAAAATAGAGCCCTGGAGTAGAGTAAATTGCCTCTCGTGACTTTCCCCTAATAGAGGTATTATAACAAAGGACACGGACAAGGTTTGTTCTAATTTTGACACTAGTTCCTATTGTTTTGAAATGTTTTAGCCAGACTGAACACTTTAACTAATTACTTGCGCTGACAACACGTTTTGGTATAGATCACGAAACTCAATGTCAGTCTGAGAAACGCCGAAACAATCGTTACCGATCACAGTCACCTCGGTTTGTTCGTGTATAGAAGAACCACAAAAATAAGTTACTCATGGAAGTACTTATGTCTTTTACAAAAAGGTTATTTTGGCTTGAATCATGTAACTTACAAAAGATGTGGAACTTTAGCCTAATAAGGACCGATGCGTGGGCGCCGGTTACCTTTTGTAAAGCCTGCAATGACTAATCGAATAACAAGTTAAGTTGGAAACCCACCTTATGAAGATAAGATGATTATAAGTAGCTATTCGTAAGAATCAAAGATCTCAAAAGAAGGATAATAATATGCCTAGCGGTACAATTTCGTGTAACTAGTCTCATAGAAGGTTGTCAAACGGCAGCGTCAAGGCTTACCCGCACCCTATTGCTGATGTCTTAGTGCTTACGACATACATACAAAAGTCTAATATTGCTTGGTTCCCACGGTATCATGTCATTGTGGGCGGTGTGGTCGGTGGTGCTGCGGTCTCACACCGTACGATGCGCGCGGGCAATTTTTCAATTATAACAGTGTCAATTTTAAACGAGTGCCATGGGTGGTGGTTGACATGTGACTGAACCTGCGATGGTGTCAGATTCGCGTTCTGACACCTCAAAAGTGAGCATCGTGAGAATTGCTTTGAGCAGTTCCTTGCTATATATTTCAATGGTAAGAACAGTCGGCTAGCTAAAATTTCGCTTCATGCTTATTTTTACTAATAAGATTTTGGATGAAAAATCCGTTCTGTGAAAAATAACACTTGCAGATCTGGCAAATGCAGTGTAATAGTAGTTTATGCAACGGTTGCATAATGATAGGCCTTAAAACACTAGTGCGGTTTTATGAAACGAGCTTTTAGCGAGTTTCATAATAAGATCGCACGTGTGTTTTAAGGCCAAATTATGCAGAGTTGCATACATAACTTTATCTACACACATATTATAAATCCTCCATGATGGGTTCAGAAACAATATTTTCTGGCAACAAGTTATTTGTTGCAATCGTGGCTGCATATTTCCGATATCCGGCGCATTTTCACATCACACACACTCCGAGAAGACTACTTACTATTCATATTTTCAACTAAAATGTAAATTACAAACAACTTTTTCTATTCAATTCAACAAAATTCTACTTTCGTTCAGCAAAACGTCAATTATGGCGGCCGTCCGTCAAGACCATTTTTTTTTTAAATCATAGACAAACGGATGAAGTCTCTATTCTCACGTCACTCGAGATCAAATATTGTGCAGTTTATATTAAAAAAACATACTGAATTGACGTTTCGTATCAATAACTGTTTTATTATCTATGGATACTAGAATAGAGACCCACTTGAGTTTGACAGCTGTTCCAAATTTAATCTCATTTCTTTACTAAAAACGATAAAGAAGTCATGTTATTTCTTCATCGCAGCACTGGTTTTTCCTAATTGGTTGTCAAAATGGTGGTCATTTCATACGGTTTTTGATTAACCAATGGAGGTTTTATGATATGGGTGTAGATAATAGTAGTTTATGCAACGGTTGCATAATGATAGGCCTTAAAACACTAGTGCGGTTTTCATGAAACGAGCTTTAGCGAGTTTCATAATAAGATCGCACGTGTGTTTTAAGGCCAAATTATGCAGAGTTGCATACATAACTTTATCTACACTCATTATAAATCCTCCATGATGTGTTCAGAAACAATATTTTCTGGCAACAAGTTATTTGTTGCAATCGTGGCTGCATATTTCCGATATCCGGCGCATTTTCACATCACACAGTCACTCCGAGAAGACTACTATTCGCATTTTCAACTAAAATGTAAATTACAAACAACTTTTTCTATTCAATTCAACAACAATTCTACTTTCGTTCAGCAAAAAACTAAACTAATGGCGGCAATTCGATCCTCCGTCAAGACCTTTTTTTTTTAAAATCATAGACAAACGAATGAAGTCTCTATTCTCACGAATCAAATGTCGTTCGGTTTATATTAAAAAAACATACTGAATTGATGTTTCGTATCAATAACTGTTTAATATCTATGGATACTAGAATAGAGACCCACTTGAGTTTTGACAGCTGTTCCAAATTTAATCTCATTTCGATACTAAAATCGATACTGTAATAACATTGCAGCACTGGTTTTACCTAATTGGTTGTCACAATGGTGGTCATTTCCTACGGTTCTTGATTACACTATGGAGGTTTTATGATATGGGTGTAGATAATAGTAGTTTATGCAACGGTTGCATAATGATAGGCCTTAAAACACTAGTGCGGTTTTATGAAACGAGCTTTTAGCGAGTTTCATAATAAGATCGCACGTGTGTTTTAAGGCCAAATTATGCAGAGTTGCATACATAACTTTATCTACACACATATTATAAATCCTCCATGATGGGTTCAGAAACAATATTTTCTGGCAACAAGTTATTTGTTGCAATCGTGGCTGCATATTTCCGATATCCGGCGCATTTTCACATCACACACACTCCGAGAAGACTACTTACTATTCATATTTTCAACTAAAATGTAAATTACAAACAACTTTTTCTATTCAATTCAACAAAATTCTACTTTCGTTCAGCAAAACGTCAATTATGGCGGCCGTCCGTCAAGACCATTTTTTTTTTAAATCATAGACAAACGGATGAAGTCTCTATTCTCACGTCACTCGAGATCAAATATTGTGCAGTTTATATTAAAAAAACATACTGAATTGACGTTTCGTATCAATAACTGTTTTATTATCTATGGATACTAGAATAGAGACCCACTTGAGTTTGACAGCTGTTCCAAATTTAATCTCATTTCTTTACTAAAAACGATAAAGAAGTCATGTTATTTCTTCATCGCAGCACTGGTTTTTCCTAATTGGTTGTCAAAATGGTGGTCATTTCATACGGTTTTTGATTAACCAATGGAGGTTTTATGATATGGGTGTAGATAAAGTTATTTACAACACTGTATTTCCCTGTTACTATTACATTTGTTCAACAAATTAAAATAACAAAAACAACAGTACCTAACAAGTAACTTTCTATACTAACAACTGACTGAGTGAACTGAACGGTGTTCAATCGGTACGGCACTGAGATATTGATTTTCACAAAACTGTCCACTCCGTTTACGATTGACCGTCCTGCTCCGCTTACTACGGACAGTTAAATTTGGAGGTCAATCATTTTTAACTTTCATTTTAAACTATAATTCTTGCGTCAATACGGGTGATAAGAACATTCTGATGAAACAGAAACTTTCCAAATAGGAGTTATTAGTTATCAATGGAGAGTGGAATGGTTTAGCTTTTAGAATTAAATATCCACTCAGGAAAAGTTACCTTCATCATCGTCATAATTATTATCATCAGCTCGTACAAGTCCACTACTGGACAAAAGCCTAAAGGTATTTTACCTATCTTCAATTATCTTCAAATTATTATGTCGTCTTTGCGTTGCCGTTCGTCACGTAAATGGATTTTGATATGTTATCATTACAATAATCTGTACTTAACATTAATACCACTTTTAAGTGTTTTATGGACTGATGCTATATTTTAATTGTTTGTTATTAAGTGCGTGTTTAAGTCAGTGCAAATACTTAAGTCTTTAAAGCATATTCCACAAACCTTCTGTTTTACTTTACAAAGATAACTTGAGGAATATTATTACGTTTTCAATACATAAACCACTTATAAATTACCTATTGAATTATGTGATTATTATATTTGTTTTATGATTAAGATAATTTAAAAAACTTATGATAGGTATAAATTTTAGATAAGGTTGGCATATATGCATCCTTCTTTATTCAAATTCAGAAAAACGAGCAAAGGTGTCCCACTATAAGCCTAAAGCCGTCCCTTGAAATACCGCGTTGATAACGCTAAAGTAATGACAGAGTACCTATTGAGGCTTCTTTCATAACATACCCTCATCAACAGTTAGCCATTAATCGCTTGCAATGGCAGTCTTCCGGGTATAATATCAGTAAAGCACCGTTAGTCGGCGGAGCGTATATAGGCACCATTATGCGTGGGCAGTTAACAATCTAGACTGGTTTATAGACAAGCCCTAAAGAACAGTTATGAAGACTGACTAATAACCATGTATTTGAACTCAAAAGACCATCAAAATTAATTCGTAAACATATTAATAGTTGAGTTACAATGGGACCAAATCGAAAGAGCGTCCGTTAAAGTCGCTAAAGTTGAAATTTAATACGAAACGTCAACACTTGATTGTGACAGCTTGGTGATTAACAAAATCGACTTTGGCGTTTCTCGTTTTCAGTTCAGCGATAATTTAGGGGACACCGTTCGAATTGGACCCAATGTCGCTCAGCGGCCCTAACATGAATGACACAAAGATAAGATAGACCGTCTTATCTCTAAATGCGTCTCTCTCACACTAGTGCCGACGAAAGAGATGGTCATAGAGATAAACGGGTTTAATTTATCTTTGTGTCATTCATGTTAGGGCCGCAGGCGGAGAGACCCGTGATAGTCGCTTGTTTAAGATTTTATATCGAAAAATGCTTGCTTATACGTATTTATGCGGCCTTAATATGCATGCCACAAAGATAAATTAGAACCGTTTATCTCTATGACTATCTCTTTCGTCGGCACTAGTGTGAGAGAGACGCACTTAGAGATAAACGGTTCTAAATTATCTTTGTGCCATCATGCATGTTAGGGCCGCTGTGGAACATTTTGTGCGTGTAGCTATTCGGAAAAGCCAAATGCCAAAGAGGAACTAAAAGAACATGAATGTTACTCACATAACAAAGCAAGAAGCAAACATTTAATCGGATTACATTTAGTACCGGAATTCGTAGACTGTGCCTGTTCGCGCGTCTACCAATTAAGAAAAAACCTATGTGCCTTGAACGTGACTGCAGATAAGGGTACACGTGGGAATTGAAGTCAATAATGCCAAACTTTAATAAGTCAGCAGTAAATAAACGAATGTTATTTATAACTTTTTCAAATAACTTTCAATCCCCGTAAGGCCTTGTGCAGCTATTATTTTAATACTCGTATGCCTTGCAACACCATCCATAAACACGGGTTGCCAAACATTGAGATAATCATAACCATAACTTCTGAATCGAACCGCAGTCTTATCCGATGTTATAGGGTGTGCCTAATCGCGGAATGTTCCTCCGCTTCCCTGACCTTTAAACCAACACGCAAAGTCTGGTTCTATAGTTTTCGTATTGGTGATTTGCTATGTGTAATGTTGCTGTCTATGGATTTAATTACCAATTCGGTAGCATTATCTATTAAGTTTTCATCAACTCTGCTTCTAAAGGGCCCATTAGAAAAAAAAAATTGTTACAACATACATTTCATACTAAGTTAACGTGAAATGGATATTTCTGCAACTTATTTGAACTGAACATTAATGTATTGTACAGAATACATATTGATTTTCTTTTTCTGTTTTACAGATATCCAAGTATTTAACGAGAAAGGCGGACTCAAACTATCGGTAAGCGAGTTTTTACAACTTTTTTTAAGCGCATCATTACGTCATAAAAGGAAGTTACAGCGGAATGCCAACCACGTTCTCCCGTCCGTCCGGTTTGGCAAGACCTTTTCTTAGAGATATTAAAAAAATCGATCTGACAAAAACTAGTCTGGCTTACTTGACTCTCTTGTCTAAACAAAAGTTACAACGTTTCTCAAATCTTATAAACCTAGTACCTACAAAAGTTATTTTTTTATACAATTGGTTGAATTCTTCCGCCAGCTTTTATTTTCGAGTAGGTGCTTTTTAGGGTTCCGTAGTCTAACTAGGAACCCTTGTAGTTTCTCCATGTTCTTCTGTTTGTCTGTCTGTATGTCACAGCCACTTTTTATCGAAGACTATTTAAGCTAAACAGCTGAAATTTCGTACGATTATGAAAGTTTGTACCGCGTACAAAGATGTACAATAAAACTGGAAAAAAAATACGCTGCCTAACATTTAAGCAAACGTTAAAAAAAAACATTTTTGCTTCTATAAACTCGAAATCCTCGAATGGATAGCTCTTTAAAAAGTGGTATTTTATATAATACATTTTTAGATTTGGGTGACCGTTTAGGAAAAAAATGAGCTCTAAAGGTGTCATTTCTGTGGAAGCCAAAACGATGAATTCTAACAATCTGAAAAATATCTTAAATAAAATCTTATGTAACGAAGTTAAAAGTAAAACTAGCACAATTTAACTAAGTATTCTTCATTGGTTAATGAGTTATAGGCGAATAATTTGTTAATACAAACTGAAATTCATTAAAAATAGCGCCAAGAAACTTTGGATAGAATACTAGATAATAGTTACGGTTTTCGAAGCTATACCGGCTACGAAACCCTACACTGATCATGGCCCGATGTTCTCGACCGTCTTTTTTTTAAAAGTATGATTCGACTAAGGCATGCCATCCCTGCCATTTTAGTATTAGCATACTGAAATGGCAGCAATACTCCATAGCAAAAATGTCGGTTGCTTCTACGTAAACCATTCCGTGGAAAATAAATTAGAAAGATAAACTAAATAAAGATCAATTAGGTAAGTTTTTTAAGAAAAATATTAAGATCAGAAGCATTTGTTTGTGCAAAGTTGCAAACGTGTCTCGTCTCGACTCGATTGGTTTTAAAAAGATCACAATAGATGACTCAACCGGTTAATTTAGCGGTTACCTTAATTGTAGCTAAAATACGAACTGTGTCGAATCGCATCACGTAAACTGTGGTTATACCGGGTGTTCGCGCATCTACTTCACATTGAAGTCATTAAAAAAATTACCCTTTATTCCAAACAATTTGATATTTTGATGTGATTTGTACAGGTACATGATATCTGTCAAATGTCTGTCATATTAAAAATGACATGCAAAGATTTAACTTTACAGCGACAATCTGTCGTCGTCATATTTATGAATATGTGTGTGTTTGAATCGAGATTGGCATCGACTTTTCTCCTAATACATATCTCATCTACTGATTTAAATCGTTGATGCTAAGGACTATATTTATGACCATCGTTTTTCAACACTACTTTAATATATGTACCATTCAAGTAAATAGTTAAACCCCCGCTAGAGAACCGTCGCTTGCGCAACTCGGGCTCAGTTTGATGCCACCGCGACCACAACTGCACTGTTCTGCGCAACAACCTCTCAAAAACTAGGTACTTCAGATCAGATCTATGTCAATGCTAAAAAACTGCGAAGGTTACATATGTAAAATCGTTTACGAAAAGCACTACCGAACACTTTATAATGTTAACATAGGAAAATAAACTAAACTTTTCTTGCCTAAACGTTCGAGTTCACGCGTAAAATTGAGGCGAGTTGCATCCGAATTTTCTTGAAGTAACATGAGTTTGGCACAATCAACTTTAGCACTAATACCCTCTTTAATAGTTCCACCAGTAAAAATTTCTTCTTAAGAGAAGTGTGAACCTACGGATTTTCATACAAAAGGCGATAACGATTTCCACCCTTTAAATGTTAACCGATGTTCACCAATTTTTGTCAGTTGTCAGTCAGAACAATATCTAGGTCTATACGTTTAATTTTTTCACCATAATCAATAAATTCAGTTTTATTGTTTCAGTATTCCCATACACAACAAATTTCGGTATTATTTGACTTTCTTGATCTTAATCGAAATTCAAAAATCTATGGACCTAGATTAGGTTCCGACTGACAACCTATCAAAAATTGGTCAAAATCGGTTAACATTTAAGGGGTGAAAATCGTTATCACCTTTTGTATGGAAAGGGTGTTTTTTGCCTATGGTTCACATTTCTTAAATACCAAACCAACCAAGCTTTGAAAAGCAAATAATAATCAAGGGCAGACCAACGGAGTGCAAGAGCCTAGTTAGTAAGAATAGCGTGTGTTCTCGACTTCCCGCTCTATTTGGTCAATATTGCATTTCTCAATGCAACTGCCTATCAGCCTAACGAGTTTTCGAGAGTTGGTAGTTAATGCTTTTTACCCAACTGCAACTGGCAAGGGGTATGCTTTGACAAGAATTGATTGAAATTTGCATACAGTTTGCCGTTCAAATGAAATGGCTGTAACGCAGCTAATCTCGTCAGCGTTGGTGATGGGATGTTCCCTTTTAAGAGACTTATCAGAGACCGCTTTAACCCAGGCACTTGAAATTATTGGAGATTTTTATGGTAGTGGAACAAAACGAGATATATCAATTAATAGTGGTCAGTAAAGGGGCTCGTAAACGGGGTAGTTTTTCGGCAGTTTATTGCTGCAATTCGGGCTATCGGGACAAAAAGTTTGAATGTTGACTTTTGAGGATAGCCCGAATTGCAGCAATAGATTGCCGAAAAACTAGCCCATTTCCGAGCCCCTTAAAGTTATCGGTTAGCGGGCTTGAGGTCAAGAAATAGGATTGGCATATAATTAAAAGCAGTACAAATGGATGTATATTCCTAGCATTTTTAACTATTCCTGTAGCTTTGTCGTTCCTGTTCTTTCTAAGTTGCAACCTAATACCATCATAGGCAATTTCTTGTAGATCCAGCAGAAATGGTTTCGAGTACCGTATACAGATAACCGAGCTGGAACCTGCTGTTGCCACCTCTATATTTAGACATACAAGTTATCAGAGCGTCTCGAGGGAGGAAATCGAATTCTTCCTTGTTTTACCGGCTCATTGGAATGAAATTGTAGCACACTGCAATCACGGGTAGCAAATTGTCACATCCTACTAGTAACATGTTCAATTTCTTGTTTCTTTTCCTTTCTTTCCCCCTAAGTTTTACATCATTATCAGCCTTTATATGCTGCTGGGCTCAGGCCTCCTCGCATAGTGATAGAGACTGGGCAGTAGTCCCCATGCGTCCCCTATCTATAAGCTACTTCGTAGATGTATGCATTTCCTCGCGATGTCACTCACCGAAATGCTCGTGATTGATGATCGTGGTCAATTCAATTCCATTTGTCAGATCTGAAAATCCCGGAGGAACCGAAATTCGAATCCGCGACTCTCTCCACGAGAGGCTGCATGTCAGACCACTAGCCTACCACTAATTTAACCTACATCTAGCTACCAATAAAATGTATCATTTCGATCTATCTAGGTAGTCGTGACTAGGTAGCAACCTATTGGTACACTGTGCTTATTTTCTAAGTGAAATTACCCGCTATACAACACTTATCAACAGTTTTATATCTATAGCCACATTCGATGTGCTTCCAACATTGCTGAAGTGTTCCGTTCATCGCTTTTCTGTCATAAACAAGATAGATTGTCGTGATCATGTTTACAATTTGTTACATTTGTTATCGCAACTTTCACAACGCTTTGAGGCCGCTTGCATAGCTTTAACAATATCACCTTTTTGCTAGCTTTATTTTGTGCCATAGTTATAATACCGATATTAGTTGCATAAAACAGGCAGTGAAGCGATGCAGGGCCAGTTTGCATCGGTAGGCGGACCTCGCCGGTCCTTGCCTTTCATTGAAACAATTGCAACTAGACTATTAATTTTATTTTAAAATTCTAATTGATAACATATGAAAATATTTTTGATGTGTGGAGTTGTTAATTCATTGTGACGATAATTTTGTTGACAAAACACTATTTGAATTGTGGATGCGTAAGAGAAAGTTTACACAATTGGCTGAGAACTTGACATTCCAATGCGATGTTGTAATGGTATATTGGTATACCTTAACAATAGCAAATACTTACAGCAAACCGTTTTTATTCTCAAGGGTATTCTTTTTGTAAAATTATATTAATTCAAAATCTTGTACAAAATATGAAAACTTACTAATTTTGAAACTTATGTATGTAAGATGTTTACACAGACGTGTCGTCATAGTTATGTAAGATCTTGTGTAGCACCGTTTAACTTGCGAGGCGTGTCAGTCCTGATTTTTAAATCGTATATTTTTTTGAAAGTTGTAAGAAAATAATGACAACATTTTTTATTTCAAACTGTTCTATCGGTATGATGAATATTTTTTGGCCGAAAATACCGTATTGCCAATTATATATAAATGTTAGGAAATGAATGTCGAAGGTCCCAACCAATTGAACCAATCACTTGACTGGAAACGTTTGTCGGCATTTTCACTTGCGTGTGAAATCCTAACAAATACATGAACGTATTCGCAACGTATCAGATTGCTATCAGATCCACTCGAACGAGAGTGACAAGGTACTGCGTCGTTCACGTATCAATTAATCTACTCTCAAATAATTTCACATGCAACTGTGTGCAATTAAATATTTCGAGAGAGCTGTGCAGATAGCGTGAAGCGTGCAGATTTTGTGTTCATAAGCATAGGAGTAACCTTAACCGGTCTATGAAAACTGATACCTCTTGTGTCAGAAATGATATATGTACGCTCTATTAAACGTGGAAATATATAAATTTAATAGCTATGTAATGTATTTCATTTTACGTTAGAGGATATTAACTATTTGTTTAAACTTGTGACCAAAGATGAACGTGGACGATGCAAGTAGGGTTGTCACCACTACTTTAATATAAATTATTGTACATTGTTTTGACTGTTCATACTTTTATATTTTCGCAACACAATAAGGTCGCTTAAATACTTTTTTTTTACGACAAGTTATTAACCGTTTTTTTTTCACTTTAGCGATTTTTCATGTGTAGGTCCTTTTTTGGTACCTTAAATAGTTTATTCCATTAAAAAAGGTGGCAACCCTAGATGCAGGCCCAACCGCAAACATAACACATGTGCGTTATTAAAATCTTTTAGTGTTGTCTCTGTCTGTTGATTCTATCACGATTGGAGAGTGAACGGGTCAAAAGAAGTGTACCTTCAGCTGACTATTCAACTGAGATCTAGAAAGTATTTGAACTTCCGTAGATGTACCGGAACGTTACATTAAAGTTGTTCTTCTATTGATAAAACAACAATTATTCAAACCCGTTCACGCATAATAATGTTCATAGTAACGGAGTCAATGTATACCTGCTAATTTCGCTAGAGCTACTAACACAATTTTCTTATCACATAAACGGAACATACGGAACGGAAGATAATTGTAATGCGTATGTTAGATTAGACCCTCATTGCCAAAAACTGAAAAAAAGGAAAACGCTTGGTGAAGTGAAAAAAGTAACACTAATTAAATGAGTTTCATGACTTGAATCTTAATCGAAAAACAAAGGTAATACCTGGACTACATGGACTAGATCAACAGCAACAGATGAAACAAACGGACGAACTCCAGAGCATCTACTTAGTACATGTCACCCAAATGCCCGACACCCAAAAGTTAAGGTTGTCAGAAGTGGTGATAGTTCTCAGGAGTGATGCGTTGGATACATTTCGCCTGGTGGAAGTCTGGTGGCGAGGGATTCTGCTGCTGGCGAGGCTCCTGATTTGCTATTGCCGACTGCTGCAGCAGGCGTGGTGTGGTGGGAAATGTTTTAAATATTTATAGCTGACGCAGTTATGCGATAATGCATCACTACCGTATAAGTAGGGTGTCAAGATTTGCTATTAGCAGACCTGTAGAACTTTTAATTCACTTATAACGAGATTCACGAACAAATTTAACAGCCATTTTAATTTTAACAACGGATAAGCTGTGGTACTGTTATACCGGTAGTGTTTTAAGTTAAGGAATTATTAACAGGTAAGAGTAGTTTTTTTTTTTAAATGGGCCTGCTAATGGTTCATTAACTCATTATGACTACCAATGGTCAGTCTATAGATCATCAACAAGTTCCTTTCCAACAACTCTGAATCAGGCAATACCTACACATTCAAGAAACAACATCGTCCCTCCTGTGACCAAAAGTTAGCGAAAAATACTGCTTAATTTTACGTTTTCTTCATACAGGCCAAATTATGCCTAATGGTATACATGCGGATATAGTCCAAGCAACAAAATCAGGTCTCAGGGTTCTTAACTTTCGGGAACAGGAGGGGACAGTTCTGAACCTAAAACGTGTGTATGACCCAATCGCGTCACGATGATCCTTTTTAAAACGAAGAATTCTACAAATTTTGGTTCTATTGCAGGAATATGTGCTGTTTAATAAACAATAATGTAATTGTATGGGAAACAATGTATTGTGCATCATACATACTATTTAGAGGAGGTGAAATAGTTTTATGCAGACTTTATTACAAAACGCGTGATAGAAATGTAACACCTTCTCACATGTGGAAACAATGTCTCTTCTTAGCTTTTGACCAACATTTACATTCTTATCTTTTTTATAATCCATTGTTTATCTACCTACGTATTTCATATCCAGTACCTACACACTCGTCTTATCGTTTTTGAAATTGCAACATTTGCAACTAAGATTCGTTTGACTTGGTTCATGGAATTTAAAATGATTAGTTACCGCCATATTGCAATTAGGAATTTCAGTTTTACGTGTTGTTTTAGCATCCAATAACCATTAATTAAACTTGCTTGTTAAGACTGTGAACCAACGTCAAAAATCACCATTTTCATTCAAAAGGCGATAACGATTTGGAACCCTTAAATGTTAACCGATTTGACCAATTTTTGATAGGTTGACAGTCAGAACAAAATCTAAGTCTATACGTTTTTTGAATATTGATTAAGGATCAAGAAAGTCAAGTAATACCGAAATTCGTTTTGCATGAGAATACTGAAACGGCACCAGTAATTGCTAGTATTAAGATCACTGCCTTCTTCCTTAACATTTCAAAGGTACATAAGTACTTGTACGAGTAGGTACCTAGGTTTTATTTCTTGTGCATGAGACCTTGCCAGAAATTCATGAAGCTAAGAATTAAAACGCAATGAATTCAAAATTGTTCCATCCCAAACTAGGTGTACTCTCTGTTAAACTTCTTTACTTATTTAGAAACGAATTTCGTAAAGCAACACATAAATACCTACAAGTTAAATGGCCCTTCTGAATAAGTTCAACAACTCGTAATAGCTTTTAAACATCGACCACCTTCTTACAAAGCCATTGCACATAAAGTTCAACGCGTATAAAAAAAGGTTTTTATGAGTATTGTCTTGAATCCAATCCCCGGCAATTTCCATGGCACCATCAACATTCCAAGCGCCATAACGCAGCATGGACTAACCTCTCGGATGCTAATTACAGTCACGTTTCTAACTGGTCACGGAATACATCACACCTAGAGTTTAGGCTGCGTTTCCACCAACCATGTGATTATTTAACGTGCGCAATGGCTGATCAGGGATTCACACACACACACACACACACACACACATACCTATTCAAATTTAGACCGAATGACCATAGTATAAAAATGGGAAATAGGCCATCTCCGGCCCAATCCGTGATATAATTGCCTACTGTCTCAGGGTTGACAGATCAAAAGTACCTAATACATTCTGGTAGGAAAGTAGGCCTACCTACTTCCTCTGTCTGATGGAAAATCAATACAACAAAAAATAAGTAAGTAAGTATCTCATCATCAAGTAAAAATTATATGCTAGAATAAGTGACTTGCTTACCTTTCCTGTTCAAAAGGTAATCTGAACAGAGACAATTCTGGAATCGTTGAATTATTAAGACACCCAAACACAAAGCAATACGTTCTCCTGTGATTATCACACATTTTTCATTCATTCATCGGCTTTCCGGCACCGCTAAGTGCCGGAAAGCCGTGACGCGCGAACCTCGTGCGGTGTTAGCCCCGACTGGCGCACTGATAAACGGGTTTATTTTTGTTTAAGTGTGCGTGCGGCGACGCATAGATACTTTGGCACACACATACAAGCCGCGCGCGGTGCGTTTGTATGAAGATAACTTACTTCCTATCTTTATACTATGGAATGACTTCGATCAGCCGCCCGGCTGCGTACGTTAGAGAATCAGACAACAGAGCTCTGTGAGACATCAAAGCGGTGAGCGAGGAAAGAATCCACCAATAGGATTGCGGTCATTTCAAAATGAAGTAATCCCATTGGTAGATGTTTTCCTCGCGCATCGTTTAGCTTCCTCGCACAGCTCCAGTGGAAACGCAGCCATAAGGTCACATTGCGTGTGCGGTGTGACGCCATTATGTTGTATTGCATCGGTGCCGGTGACCGGGCCTATAGAGTTTGATTCTATGGATCGCTACCATACCAGTCCATGGCGAATGCAACGCTGCCTTATGCTTGTACTTAAAAGCCTTTATACGTGCATTCATGACACTGCTTTGATATTTCGCAAAAGGGACGTGAATCCTTGCAATGATCAATTTGTAGAGAGTATAATAAGGATTCCTTCTGTCTATAAAAAATAGTAAAAGGAAGTCGCTTATTTAGTTTGTCGGAGTATTTGATTAAAACTTTCAAATTATTAAATTGGCTTTTCCGCTGTTTTTAGCGTCATTTAGAGAATTTCTTGAGGAAGTTTTTAAATGTATTGTCTTGCGTGTAATACATACTCGTGTGCAAAGCCGGAGTGGGTTGCTAACTCCTAACCGCAATAAAAACTATTACGGTTTTCAGCGTCATTTAGAGAATTTCTTGAGAAAGGTTTTAATGTAAATAGTTTCCTAGGAGTAGTCAAAAAACAAATCCGCAGTGGACCCCCGTGGGGACTATAATGCCCAGTGCCCAGTAGGCTGGTGGTGATGTGTTGATAAGTCAAAAAACCACAAGACGGAGTGAGCTTCTCTTAAACTTTTTCATTTTGTATTGTTAAACAAAAAATAACTGTATCATTAACTCTATATTGATAAAATTAGCATTGGTATTAAAAAATATAATAGTATAAGTTTTGGCAGTTTGCCAGATTTTGGCCAGGCTATTTTTGTTCGCGAGTTCAATGAGACACATTTTATGAATTGTACACCTACTTGCAATCATAATCAAACATTTGTAGTAATGTTAAAGATAAAGTTATCAAATATCGCACAGTAAAGAACGGCGAGGAATCGACATATTTAACAGATTTATTTTAACAATAAGCCAAATTATGATGAAGAATATGCACCGTAAAATATTTATTATTTAATAGTTACCGGTATAGCGAGCGGTCATCAACTTTAATTCTAGAAACAGTTGCTTTTCGGATCAAGTTTAAAATCTGCCTCAAATGGCATACTTCTTGATAATTAGGTAAAGTTAGATTTCTGCCCTGCCTTTGCTACACCATAATCTAAATCTAAAGAGAAACCGTTGTTGAAAATCGGTTTGTTTGTTTGTTTCCAGAGCTGAAGGTGCCGGCCATGATGGCGCCCAGCGTGCTGCAGCGGACCAAGTCGCGCTCGCCTGCCGCCCTACCCAGAAAACTAAAGGTTATTATTAAACTATTAAAGAAATTAAATCCAATGTTTGAAATTTCAGGTGTCCTGTCTCCTACCCTAAGTTTTGTCAAACTAGGGCAAAATCTACCCGTACGCCTCTGCCGAATCTGAGTTCTCTCTTCTGAAAACTAAAGATTGCGAAAAATTTTGTTAAATCACTCGTAAATTTCGTCTCCTTAAAATAAGATAATCATTCGGTAGGTCTTCTGATTTTTTACACAAATTCGTAAAACACCGCAATGATTGTATTTGTTAACTTATCTCTAAGTGCAACTCCTTGTCACAGACGGACATTATCTATGACAGTCAAGGTTTATTGCTAATTCTGCAACTTTGTCCTTCTCTAGATATTATTATATTAAAATGCCCATATTTCCTGACGTTTGGGATCCTAATTTTATCAAATATCACGTTTTTCCTTATTTACGAGAACGTTTAATGGTTAACTTTTTAGAAGAACTGAAATTTAATTTGTGTCACTTGGGTTTTTTTACAAAGTAATATCTTTGGTTGTTCATTTGATTTTCCTCTCACCGAATATTCTCTTGGGTTTCAGAACGGGTCAGCGTCGGGGCCAGAGCCGGCGGACTCTAGTCCCGGGAACTCCATCTCCGACGTCGAGAACTTCGAGTGCTACGGAGAAGCCGACGCCGATGTGTCCTCTAACACGTCTGTATCAAATGAAATTAGTAATTTCATCTCACCTGTAAAATAATTCCGAATTTACATAATCCCAGGAAGTAATTTTCGATAGTCTAGGTAAATTTAATTTATGCCGAGAGGCAAACTCTACCCTAGTCTACCCTACGCAATAGGTAGTTTTTGTAATCCTGAAACGTCAGCAATTCGGCATAAAAGAGAGAAAGAAAGTCTTCTTGATTATTTTTGACATTGTCGAATCGATATTAATAAATGAAAGTCCATAGAAGATACTAAATGTCTGTAAATTCTGTAAATACTAAGTAGGTATTTAGTTTCATTTAAAGTTCTACATATGGAAACGGTCGGGTGTCAAAAAGAGCGTGCTATAGCTAAATAATTAATTAAAGATTATGTTTTTAAAGTCCCATAATTAGAATAAGAGTTAACAATTTCTAGAAAAAAGTAACTTGTAAGGTGAAGTACGCCGTGACAAATACCTAAAGCAGCAATTGCCCAACTTTCGAGCTACGTTCAAGCCACACACAACGAGAATAGCTCACGTAGGATTAGTTAGTCACATGTGCAAGAACTTAATTCACCCCATCTTTCCCTGTTACTGAATGGCTTCTTGATAAGGCTGACTTTATTGTCTCTTTCATTGCCACGTAGCGTTACAATAATAATAGGCGTTATTCCAAAAACTCTAACTAAATGCAAGTCTACACGCACTAAACATGCATTCATTCACATATGCACTCTTACAAAAAGCTGCCATCCTTAACACATGCCGAATAGTTCGAAAGTTTCTGACCATTACCACGTAATATACTTGTAAGCACTTGGCTTTGGCCCGTGCCGCAAAAACTCTTCGGAGAAAAAGACATGGTTTAAAAAATAACAATAATTACCATTTATTTCAGGCAACAAGGCCCATAACATAAATACCTTAAAGACTAACATACATAAGTAAAAATAAAACTCTTAAATAACTAGGTGACACGTTTGGTCTGCGCCGTGTGACACGGTTTCTCGGTGTCCAATAACCGTCCACGAAAACGACGGAATACGACACCCCTCGGCCAGAATTCCTGCTTTGTGAAGGCCGCAAGTTGGTCGGTCCTCGGTCGGTATCCCCACCACAAAGGACGTACAGTTTTCTTTGTGAAGGGACTCCAACCGCTCGACCCTCAGGGTAATACTGGGTTATAGGGCTATCAGCGTTTTTCCGCTTGGTAGCGAAAACTCCCGAACTCGGCATCAGAATTCTTGCCAATGAAAGTCATTATGTATGGTACTGCCATTGCGATGAAATATAGGTAATAATAATTACAGTACTCCTCTGCTGCACTGGGAGTGAAGAAATAGCATAGAATGCGTGCAGATGCTTATCATCCTGGCATGTCGTAAAAGTCGACTAAGGGACGGGTCCTCTCCAACATGAGTCCACCATGTTGGAGATGTGTATGGGCGATGGGCTGATCACCTGTCACCATACGGTTCATCATACCATCTTAGGACTAATTAATCGAACGTGGCCACAAGTAGTCTTGTGGCTCTGCCCACCCCATTAGGGATTTCGGGCGTGATGCTATGTATGTATGTAATAATTACAGTAAAGCCTTAATCATTAACTTCGCGTGTGTTTCTAAAACGTCTGTAACAGTTATTTATATAACATTATTAAAAGCAACTACAATGTCGTGTCAACTAGTTGTTGGTCTCTTTATCTAGTGAACTGGAGTATCAAATATTCAAGTCCCTGAATTATTAACCCTAGTTCTGCGTTATCGCTACTAGCCATTGTTTATAAGAAACATGTTTGATGAATATTTCAGCGTCAACCCTGAAAAGTTTGCCCTCGAACATTGACCCGTCAACACTTAAAAATCTTTTTGTTGCTATTCCTTTGCTGCTATAATTAAAGAGAGATACATTAGATATATTACTTGATAGATATCTATCAACTTTCCTGTGGGCTTCAGTGGCTTCAAAGGCGCGAGTCCGACCACTTTCACAATAAAAGTTCGCCAATTTTAGATACGAAAGCTTACAGGGTATGAATATAATATTGAAGTTTTCAGACGGACGAATTTCATCCCTAGTCGTACTTCCTTCATATTTTGCGGCGACCCGCGACTTATTTATAACTAACCCAATCGATAAACTTCCATACGCCGAGGCATCATGATCGAACACATCAAATGGATAAAGATAGCTTACAAGTATAATCCAATAAACTTTACCCTATTATAACGAAAGAAAGTTATCGTAATCTCAATGTCAGCTAATTCTTCGATCAATACAAATTTACTTATCTTTCAAATCTATTTACGACTTGCTCGTGGACGATTATCATTTAAAGTCCCTGTAGTGCAGTTAAGCACTCCGAACGAAACAAAGTTCGAATTTCAGACGCCCTGTTTCGGCTGTTTCCCAGGCTTGGGAGCAAGATAGCACTAAACCAAGTTCCTATTCCGATTTTCAGAGTAAGTGACGCGTCGAAGCTCTTATGTGGTTATTATAAAGGTTAATGTTGCTTGGATTATGTGTAACTTGATAAATTGGTAGAACTGTAATTGGGTATCGAGATAGGACTAATGTACATTCCAAGGAGCTGTACTTTGGAGTTCACGTTTCAGTAGAAACTTGTAACGGAAAATCTTTAAAATATGAAGAAACAGAGAAAAGTTTAACTAAATTTTGTTAAACTAAATTTTCTAATTTACAATGCAATACGGGCTACCTAGCTCAGCTGGCGCTCTTTTAACGCTCTGCGAATTGGAAAATATAATCCCACTGTAAGAAAGGTTTTCGTGAATTTAAAGGGTAACTATTTTGACACCAAAAGATTTGGTTATTTCATGATTGTGTCTTGTTCAGAGCGGCGCAGGCGCCTTATCAGACTGTTTATAACGACTTCGACGAAAGGCGGAGGTGACGGTGTCTTTGCAACCTAATGATCCACAAATATCGTGTATATCGCAACTCGTCTATGTCGCATTTGGTCTAAATATCTGCTCGTCTAAAAAGCAACTGGTCTACAATTTTTTTAGAGTAGCAACCGGCCGTCCGTCCGGCTGTATCTCATGAACCGTGATTGTCAGACAGTTGAAATTTTCACAAATGATGTAATCCTGTTGCCGCTATTACAACAAATACTAAAAAACAGAACAAAATAAATATTTAAGGGGGCTCCCATACAACAAACGTGACGTACCTAGTCAAGTTGCTACTTAGGCCAGTTGCTACTCAAAAAAAAATTGTAGACCGGTTGCTTTTTAGACCAGCAGATATTTAGACCAAATGCGACATAGACGAGTTGCGATATATACGAATTGCTAATTAGACCCCATGATCCTAGCCCAAAAATCTACTAAACCGATTGAGATAATTTCTTAACAGAGGTGTGTAATCTTTATTATTCTGGAATGGAAACACAATATTAGAAAGATTTGATTAATGCGTAAAATATTGTGAAATATGATGAAAGTATAAATTATTACTATCGTAAACTGCTTTTTAATTTGTTTACTTAATTATGATCTCGTTAGTAGACATATTTCTAGCTTGACTACCCAGTAAACAGCAGTTTTACAACCTTAAACATAAAACAAAGTAATAAACTTGGCTTTGTGAAACATTACGAAACCATTAAAACGGGGTCGGTGGCGTTCTGTTAAATTAAAATAAATTACTTTTCATTCATTTCACTGCACGTAGCAATAAAAAATCTATGAAATATGATTTCAATTCTTAATAAAAAAATATTCTGTAAGAATCTGTCCAGATTATTGAATTATTCATTGTGCTTTCTTCTATACGGAGGAATGTTAAAAAGGAATTAATAATATGACTGACTCGATAACGCAGTGGTATATCCTTTTGTGTTGGAGATCCAGGGTGAAGTCCTGGTTGAGGCAAACTTTGTGGGATGAGCACAAATGTGAAAATGAACTGAAACTGAACCGAAACTGATAATTATCGAAGAGGCGTAGTGCGCCAGGACCATACGGACCGAGCGACTCGCTCCGAAAGGAACAAAGTTAAATTCAGAATCTCGGTTCTCTCGGGTCTCGACCCCTATTATACTCGTATTTGTTATTTATTTCGTGTTCGGCCGCTTCAGCCGGCAGGTTTACTGGAGGTTCCATGGAGATGTGGAGGTTAAATAATGGTAATGGTATTAAATAACATTAAATAATGTTATATTATAGGGAACCACAAAGTCCCAAATTGACCGTAAGGTGAATAATTTGCGGGTGTTATGGATTTACCGTCGGCTTTTTCTTTAATGCCACTAATCATAATGTAAAAGATATCAACGCGTCGCTATCCGAATTATAAAACTTGGCATTAAATGTTCTATTTTTTATTACCTCGCCATTGCCATAAAAACATACATTGATATTACGGCCAGGTGTGACCGATACGGCAATTAGAAACCTCAAGCCAACCTTACACGGTTAAATTCAGTCTTGTGTTGGTTTAAAATCGAATATGTACTCAATTTTCAGGCCATACATCTATAGTTTTTGCAAGTACCTATTATATATTATATTATTCTTGTTTCAGACTGGAAAATGGCTCCAGGAGTCCAGGCAACCTGAACCGGCACTCTTGGACGAGAACGAGCCTGCGGCGGACGCAGCCGAGGTTGGTAGACTTGGCCTTGCATTACAAATGCTTACACAGGATGCACTTAGTTTTCTCATTAGAATTTATTATTTATTTGAATATTATTTAGTAGTCATGGATAAAACTTGTTTATAAATCGAGTAAATTTGTCAAAATGAAAACTACATCTTTTGGTATTTCTTAAACATAGGGGCTTCATAAAAGTTTCATATGTTTTGTAGAAAAGTCATGTACTTTCGTTGTGAAGATAAAGGTCTCAATTTTAATCTCTTTTATTGCCAGCCATCATCATCATCATCATCTCATTTCATCAGCTGCCTTAAACCTAGAAAAACGTATCCTCATACAACAATAGGTCTACCTACTTTTCTGAGGACTCGTATATGGGTGGCGCTGGCAGCTACGGAACTGTCAAACTATGACGTTTTCATGATGGAAAATACCGTAGTTCCATTTTCAGCCACTTCATCATCATCACAGGGCCCTCATAGTGAGAGGCACTGGGCAGTAGTCCCTCCCCCCACGTGGGCCCAGTGCAGATTGGGGTCACACATCTTTGATGTAGTACTTCGCAAATATATGCAGGTTTCTTCACGATTTTTTCCTTCACCGAAATGCTCGTGGTAAATATACATTTTAATATCGCACATGAGATCCGAAAATCTTAGAGGTCCGTGCCGGGATTTGATTCCACGACCATAGCACTAGACCACTAGGCTAACACTGCACTTTTTTCAGCTACACAATAGACAAACGGGTCCATCAATATCTAGGTTGGTCTGGGTTTCAAAATGCTTAGGATAAAGCACAACCCCCTCCGATGTCGCTTACATTCTTCAAGGAAATTTTATGTTGCATTGTTTTAATTTAGTTTTTTACGGATTCCATGAATTACATACACATTTATCTGATTTCAAACCAACTTACTTACAGCCTGTTTTAGAAAGTAAGACCGGTTTAAACCAGAAACTGAACAGCTCATGAGTTAAGAACTACTGAACTAAGCCCTCTGGAGTACATTCCTGGAATCTGTATGTTTCTTGCACTCGCTTGTCTGCTTACGCTGTGTTTTGTTCGTAGCCACCAGGAGAACCTGCCGCACCGGCGTTGGGGCTCCATGAGACAGTAAGCTTTTTGTTTCTTTTGCTTTACGCTTTTAAGGCTCGGTCACATTACAGGCGCTGCAGCGCGGCGCGATCTATCCCGCTCACAACACCCACAATTCAATATAATGGCACCAGGCGTGGATACAGGATACGGGGGGGCAATTATTGTGCGTTTTTCCCTACCTTCCAGATAATTTGTTCTTATCAAATAATTTGGTCAACATAAGGTGTTTCAGTCGTGAGTCAGAGGGGACAATCGCCTCCATTGCCCCAACACTGTTTCCGCGCCTGAATGGTGCTTCTGCGCGTCCGCAATGTGACCGGGCCTCTATACAGGAATTGGCAACCTAATTAAGCATTTAGGCAGATTTGTGGCATCTTTTCTTTGCAAATAAACTCAAATTGTTGAGTATGGAATTGAGGTCGCTGAAGCTTCAGGCTTTTTCGCCTCTGCTAGACCCTGAAATAGGTTTAGCAATATCCATATAAAGGACACAAAGTTTATGCTTAGTGGAATACGTATTAGGAGCAGCATTAAAAGATACTAAACGCAGGTTGATCTATTCAGAAAAGTTGTTTACTTAGATTGTGAATTCCTGTCGTCTCGACTAACACTTTGCTCTTTCACCATTCGGAAATGGATTGTGTCAGTTACATAAAAAACTTTATGGCAGAATTATGCTGAAGTTTCAGCTGTGTAATATTCGTATACCCACCATACGAATATTACACAGCTGAAACTTATACGCGCTATATACTTAAGAGCAAACATTGATTAAGTAAAATTTAAATCCAACAGTCAAGAAAATTATCTGGTCTCGAATAAAGTACCTTGCATAATTGATAGGTTAATGGGTTTCCCAAGATCCGTTGTGCACGGTATCATAGAGTTCCGTTAACTATGACCACTTGACCTACAAATGCAGGGTAAAGTGCAATACAGGGCAAAGAATAATCAAAATATATGTCCTTTCGGTTAGACTAACATGTCTCAAAACTGCAATCAGATATAACTTTTAAAAATATTTAATGGCCATTCCGAAACTTTTGTCAATGTACCATTTGTGGTACATTGACAAAAAGAACACAACACACAAATGGTACTTTGAGAATAATGGTCCACTTTTAGACTTTACACCGGATATCTAAATTGCCGTAGACGGAACTTTACGGAACATATAGTTTAAATTTCCAGTTGTTATAAAAAAAAGTTCAAAAAGAACATTGAGAAATGAAAACTGTAAGAGTAGTTTATGCAACGGTTGCATAATGATAGGCCTTAAAACACTAGTGCGGTTTTCATGAAACGAGCCGACAGGCGAGTTTCATAATAAGATCGCACGTGTGTTTTAAGGCCAAATTATGCAGAGTTGCATACATAACTTTATCTACACACATATTATAAATCCTCCATGATGGGTTCAGAAACAATATTTTTTGGCAACAAGTTATTTGTTGCAATCGTGGCTGCATATTTCCGATATCCGGCGCATTTTCACATCACACACACTCCGAGAAGACTACTTACTATTCATATTTTCAACTAAAATGTAAATTACAAACAACTTTTTCTATTCAATTAATTCTACTTTCGTTCAGCAAAACACCAACATGGCGCCGATTCGATCCTCCGTCAAGACCATTTTTTTTTAAATCGTAGACAAACGGATGAAGTCTCTATTCTCACGTCACTCGAGATCAAATATTGTGCAGTTTATATTAAAAAAACATACTGAATTGACGTTTCGTATCAATAACTGTTTTAATATCTATGGATACTAGAATAGAGACCCACTTGAGTTTTGACAGCTGTTCCAAATTTAATCTCATTTCTTTACTAAAAACGATAAAGAAGTCATGTTATTTCTTTATCGCAGCACTAATTAACTAATTAACTAATTGGTTGTCAAAATGGTGGTCATTTCCTACGGTTTTTGATTAACCAATGGAGGTTTGATGATATGGGTGTAGATAAAACTATTTAAGCTAAAGAGAACCGGGTACTATAAATCTACAACCATAACAAACATGAAACTCGTTAAAGTAAAAGTACGACAGTTAGTGCATTTAACAATAAACTTTCACGCTGCATTTAGTTTTGTAGGAAGCTAACTATTGTTAGACACAGATCGCTTACAAATAGATAGAACTGAAGTGCGTGTCAATCGACAACTCGGCAACAGAGAGTAGTGACGGTATGACTCCCGCCACATTACCATTATCTGCAAAAGTACTCATTGCCAAAGCATTTTAGACCTAAGGTAACCCAACTTAAATGTTACTTGTGATTTGGTCAGCAGCACAGGTAATTAGTGCGCGCACTATTGTCAGCTGGAACAATGCAGACACTATTTTCAGATTGTCAATGAGTCACCTCATCACGTCAGATCACAAGTGCAACGGAAAAAACAAATCATTGTTATATAAATTACTTACATCTGAGAACTGGCTATAGGAATGGCGGAGAGGTTAGTCCGAGTACAAATTTCAGTACAGCCCCTTTTTTGGCTAATTTTGAGCTGGTTTCCGGATCGGATAGGCCGCGTTAATTTGTTGTTGTTATTTTGTTCCCTTAGAGTGGCTATGCTAATCTTCTCGTGACAAAAATCTATGAAATTTACATACATGACGTAACTTCCGAGACCCGTAACCAAAGTGCCATTCAAAAAGTCTTTAATGACAGAATAAATATAGTTAGAAACTCAGATGTCCCATGGATGTCACAAATAATATAATGAAATAGGAAAACTGTTAATCCCTTTAATTAAAGTAAAGACAGACTTCGTCAATATAATAAGTTATAAAAGTAGCTTCTGCAACAGGCCTTGTCAACAAGCTTGACTAAGACAAAATACCATCTGCAACAAGCTTCTTCCAAACAGCACATACCTAAAAAGTACATTACCACTACTGAAATTGAAAGTTTGCCATACTCCTCTGCCTAACCACAACTCATTCCCTTCCCCAGCTTCCCACGGACGCTGGGCAGCCTCTGTTCAGCATGGTTCAGCCATGTGATTTACTTATACCGGAGCCACATCTGCGGGATTCGGTTCGGTGAAGGTTCGCGCCAATCGCGCCATTAAGATAAAGGGAATAGAGATCAAACGAGCTTGAACCTTCGTCGAATTCCGCGGATGTGGCCCGCATTACGCGCAAACCGTTTCACTTGCGTCTGCGTTATTATGGAAATCGAAGGCGATCATTATTAGCGTAAAAGGGCGTATCGATAATGTGTAGGTAGTTCGTACGTAAACTGGATTCATCCATACATGTCTTATTTGGTAAACTAGTTTCTAACCTCAAAATGTACATTTTTTGGGTGAAACAGCTGTTTTATCCTAAATAAAGCAAACCTAGGCTACAAATTGGCAAAGTGACGTCTAAAATATTATCTTTGGTTCCTTTATTTGCAAGGAAACAGCTGTGTTAGTCAGAAAAAGGTGCATTTTGAGGTTAGAAATTTGTTTACCAAATAAGACAAGTATGGATGAATCCACTGTAGGAAGGTTTTCTTTAATTTAGCAGATGATGTAATATTAATTGCAGTGTAAAGAAGTATAATTAATCAGCTCTCATTAAAAACCGCATAAAAGATCCAGATCAGATTTCACCATGCGTTTTAGAAAGTAGTTATACTTATATTATTATATTGTTAGCGAAATAACCATAAAGTATAGCGGGGAATATTGTAATGTGCTAGCAAATGATCAAAGTTATATAAGGAGATGTAACAAATGACAAAAAAGAAATCTTAGATATTTCGAGTAGTTCGCTGTAGTTACATTTGCATTTGAAATACTGCACTGCTGAACAACTGCATTTAAAATTGTATCTATTCTTCGTATGTTTATGAAATGTGAAAATCATAACAACTCTATTCTATATTGACAATTGCAATGGAACTTGATGTTTATTTCCACTTTGAATATATTTACATGTCATATAATTATTATAATTCGCTTTCTTACTTTGAATAATGCTGTTTGCGTTTTATTAACGGAAGAAAACTTTATAATTATATTCATTTTATGAAGAAAATAATAGGTACTATTCTGATGTGGTTTTATTTTTTTATAGCCTAGATTTCTTGCAATTCTTAACTAAGAAACCGGATCGTTCGTTTGTTGCGTTGGGTTCGCTGCAAATTTTTGCCGTTGAAAAATAATATGATTAACTATAAAATACAAACATGTTTTTACCAATTCTTGTTTCAAAACCAAGTCGAAGAATTGGAAACATCACATCTGTCAATTTAGCCTCCAGTTTCAAAGCTTGCGATCATTTAAGTGTCGGTTTGGTTGCGCCACTCTCATACACATCTCCTAACCAACTATGACGCAGTTAGTGGTTAGCTGAAAAGTCGAGAATGAACACTGCAACAATTGTAGCTAGACGTTGCCAAAGGTTTGCTTAGTTATTGGTTTTTACAGCGGAAAATCGCATAGACATAAAAGATTTCGAACTGAAGACTTCGAAGTTAAGGTCCGATATCTGACATCGTCGTCAGGGTTTCCATTTTCTCTAAGATATATGTCTAATCAATTATTTACAAATAGGAGTTGTTACTTAACTTAAGTACTAGCATAGTCTTTGCACAATTATTTCTGTCATTATTTCTAGAACTTACTTGAATGTTCTGCTGGAGAAGGTTCCGAGACGGTCAAGCTGCTTGAATAAAGCAAGTAGTTTCGTTTTGCTTGATCAAGTCGGTTTCGAAACCCTCTTAGTGTCAAATAACAAACATTTCTGATTGATTGCATTCAAAACGGGGCTGTTTTTATAAGCGGCGCTAATAACATGGTAGAACTCAACTAAAGAAAGTATTATAATACTGGTAATTAGAGTGTAAATTGGCCGTCCAATTTTCAAGTGCGATTAATATGGATATAGAGCATTTTACAGGCTAGAGTTGCGGATTCTCCTCAAGAAAGTGAACTGGTGTTCCACGCCGCTGGCGCTGACGCGTTTAACGGTTGCCCAACAATGAACAACGCACTCTAAAGTAGTAGTTAGGAGATAAGAAAAGAAAAATAAAAATACACGGATTCCGTTGCGAGAATTCTTACTTAATGATAATAATGTTGATCGTTCGATCAGCGTGTCATTCGGGGGGTGCCTTTGTATTGAATATTATATTTGTAATTGTTTTTCTATAGAATCTAGAAAGCCCATAAATAAGTATAGTTAATTAAAGGTTTAACTACAACTGGTGCGTCGAAAGAGACCATCATTGCTACGAGTAAGAAGAAAGTCCGCACACAGTATGATTATATATCTGTAGCTTATGATTATAAGTCAAAGATCAACGAATTGGAGTCTACTCCAATTCGTCGGATGATCAAATTAAAACAACAATGATCAGCTTAGTTTTTATAAAGTGCTTTGCTTAATGTCATAATAAATGAAGAAAAAATATCACCGAACATAATTACATCATGACGGTAATTTCAGCTATGCTTGAAAAGGTCTTTGCACTTAATACAATTTTATTGTTACGAAAGAAAAAATACACGGAGACCATCAAAACACCGAACACGCATCAAACTACTTAACTTTTTATCTCCACACCTTGAATCGGAGTAAAATAGAATCGTGGGACCGCATCTAAAAACTCCAAGAGAAACCATTTAAGATAAACTCCTTGAAGCTGCATTTTGTTGGACAGCTGTTGGTGTTTGAAGCAAGGTATTGGCCAAAGCGGGTCTAGTAATTTTGGCTAGAGATTAAGCTAAGCAACAGTATGATGCAACGCATAAATTGCGTTTGTCATTCGTCGTGAATCGCTGTCGTGTGTTCGCCTAATTATCTTGTCACTGGCTTCATCTGAGCCACTGTTTATTGTTTGATCACGTGCTACGAGAACTTTGAATTACAAATCACCTGTATACATCACCAGGTTACTGTTCTTAGGTGAACTAATTTCTAATACTTCTTATTGTTACGCTGATCCATTAAGTCCAGTTATGGGTGACTTTGAAGACGTCTTGCGACACCAATCTTCCCGGTTCATTTAAAAACGATCGACATAAATAATGAATAACTCAGGTGATAAGAAATCGTATTTAGCTGCAACAAATTTACTTAATAAAAGGTGTATAAAGAATAGCCCCAGAATTGTCACCCTACAACCAGCAGTTGATTGTCATACTTCCGAATGTCATCTGTCAAAGTTAATAATTTTAAATGACACTATCATCAACTGGAGCAAGGGTATCCATTCTTAAGGAAATACATTAAGATAAATATTACCTAAAATAATTTATTAAGATAAATAAAGTTAAAATACAAATTAAAAACTAGAACAATTAACCTAAAACTAAAAACCTTAAAAAATATAATATAATAACTAAAATATATTATTAAAAGGAGTCCCTTTAGGCAAGGTTCTGAAGATACTTGGAGCGTTCCCCCTTTGAATAGCTAGACTAATTATTTGTCCGAGGTAGCTGCCAGCTCTTCGGTCCCCTGTGATGTCGACTAACCTTTTTGCGATTTCCCTAAAAAGCCTTATAGCGCTAGGAGCCCACGGACCAAGGGTCTCTTACCTAAATCAATAAAAAGTGGATTTCTTAATTCCAGCACTACAGCAACGCGCAGGCGTTGTTAAGTGCAGTTTTGCATTATATCTTCAAATTCAACCTGTATTAAATCCTCTAGATCTTAGATTTGTTCTAGACACTTCTTGATCTAGTTTCATCCTGGTGATAGTGCCACGACACTGGGATTCGTATCTACTGAGACCTACTGTGGCACACGACGGCACGAACACGTAGGTTTGGGTAACGTCTCCTGCATTTTAATGAAACTAACTAAAATTGAGAGTCTAGATCAATGTTTCGGTATAGAGACGTACAGACAGACACTGATCCAGTAGTAAATGGGTAATACTTACACACTTCAAGAAACAAAATTTGTCCCTTCTGTGGCCAAAAGTTAACGAAAACCACTACTTAATCTTACGTTTTCGTCCTGCAGGTCAAAACTATGCCTAATATCCTATATGCGGATATAGTCAAAGCAAAAAAACAGGCCTCAGGATCCTTAACTTTTGGGAACAGGAGCGGACAGTTTTGAACCTAATCGTGTGTATGACCCAAGCAGCACACTATAGCTGTATAAGAGCTTATACAGCCATTATAACTCTAGTTTGAGCGTTATAAGGGCTGTATAAGCTCTTATACAGCTTGTATGCTGCCTGGGGACCCAAATAAAGAAGTCTCTTCAATTTAATTCAATTTGATCAATAGGCTTCTATTTCATGTATATAAACAATAGTGCGTAAATCTTTTACGAATCATTTGTTTACGTTCTCGTATAGGTATAATTATCATTATGTCATGTGTTTGTTTCGTCGTTTTGTATGGCTTCTTTTATTTATTCTTGTTTCGTTCTCTGAACTGACCACATATAGTTTCTATCGTGATTCGTAAGTACGCAAAGTAAAATTCATGAAGCGTTTGTCCGCAATACTTATCATCCTTTCAAATCATGCAGTTTCCTGTTGTATTACATATTCAATCCACTAATCATTGTAAATTTTAGCAGCGGTGTGTGAGTCTTGCGAGTCTTGAAAACAACCTAGGTTTGTTAGACGTTTTTCTCGAAAGCGTTAAATCCTTGTAGCGATATTTCGATTCAAATTTATTGCAATTCACTTAGGGCGATTTTTCGGAGCCCTAGTTCTTAACGTATTGTTTTTCATATGTATAGTGTTTTATTTATTTGCTTTGTGAATTTTATCTTTATTACCTACATTTTTTTGGACCTGGTTATAACGATTAGCGTTATGGTGAATGTATCTTTCCTTAGATTGCTCATTTTATAAACAACTTGTCGAGGCCATTTATTAGTACCTACCTAGATAAAATTTGGTTTAAATATCGAGTAATTAAAAGTGGAATTTGAGCTGATTCTTACTTATTTATTTATGATAAAAATAAGAAAACGTGATCATGGTGTTATGCTTCAATAAGTATTAAATGGGTTGAGACGAATTGCGATTAAAAAGTACTCGATAGAGGTAAAACTGCGATAGCAAATATAACCGAAAAACAATAAAAAGATCAACGCAAAATCCCGTTACAAAATACGCGATCGAGGAAAAACGCGAATCGATAAATCGCTCAAGGACTTGATGCTTTCGAAGAAAATTTCTAACAAACGACATGGATCAAGATCCAATAACGTGTTCATTGTCTATGAAACGCTAGTTGTGTTTATTGACACGATTATTTGATCTAGATACATAAACGAATGCAGGGTATACAGGATGCTCAGGGTAACGGACCTGACTCCGGATATGAACACCTCGTTAAAATCGTCAGTGTCTTCCTCCTCGTAGCCATATAACTTGACTAGCTTGACCTAGTTAAGATCTCATATAATTTTATCATCATTATAATTTCAAGATACGAATAATTCTTGCATTGACGTCTACCTATCTGATTGCGCTCTTGTTATTTGATGGCCTTATAAATATGTTAATTAACTCGAAACTACATAGTGCTATTTCGTAAAACCGCGTGCAAAGTGCTTCCATTGTCATGGAGCTGTGGCGCAGATGCGCTAATTTGACAAAACCGACCACATTTTGACTTACATAATTCAATAACGGTGGCTGTATTGTTGGCCATTGTAGATAATTGATGGTTCGCGGCCGCTGCTCGCTGCCCACTGGTCTGCCATCGCGTTGTTGATGCGTCAGTCCCTCGCCTCCACCACTCGCGGTCTGCCGCGCCAAACGAAATCCGCGCGTTAAATAAATTCCAAATTTAAAATTTAAATTCGAAATACGAACATAAACTAGACGTTAATAGTGATGTGCATTGGTTTCGTTAAACGATTCAATAATTGCAAGCGATGTTGCAAAATCGATTGTGTTCCATGTGACCGGTGACGGATCACAGTGAAAATACATTGAGTGCGATATTAATTAGTAAAGCTGGAGCGAAACGGTGTTTACATGCATTACAGAAAGCGGCCTTACAGGTTAGAATGTAGTATTTTATAAGAATGTACCTATGTTTACTTAAATATGATTGAAGAATATATAAATCAAAAAAGAAACTGGAAATACCACTGTTAAAGAATCGATAGTTTTAGTTAGATGTGAATATGGTTCATTTAGATGGATCTTATAGAGGATAAAAAGAAACAACACCAACAGTCAGAAAGTGTTTAAAAACTAGTAGTGATAACTTCAATTTAAAAACCTAATAACGAAAATAGTAAACTATTTCCTATTTAGTCATTCATAACCATGCATTGTGTAAATTTATCGAAAGGCAACCTTCCAATGAACATAAAGTTACACAAACTATTAAAGACATCCTTGCAAATGACCTTACAAAGTACATTATTTTTACAATTTCCTATGTTACACACAACATTTTGCACAGTCGTAATAATTTTACGTGATAATGTTACCTATGAACTGAATTACCGTAATTATGTCCGATTGTTTAGATACGGGAGTTATTTTATTGTCACAGCACTAACGTATAACAAATGACATACCTACGTAATGTTTTTGCCCAGTACGCAGGTATTTTATTATGTCCAGTGTGTCTATTGTGTTTTATTTACATCACTATGGTCTGTAGCTTCGTTGTTCCGTTTGTTGGGAAAAATGGGTCACCCACAATACCACAATAAGCACGATCTATATCTCCACGCTGTGACCTGATTATAATACATATGATAATTCTTGAAGGAGTTACCGTCATAGAAGTGGTTCAAGCGACATAATTACCGAAGTGATTTTTCGCTATATGACCAGCCCCAAATGTTTGTAGAATTGAAAAAGACCACCATTATCTTTAAAAACGGTACAACAATCACGTTTGTTGTATGGGAGCCCCATTTATTCTGTTTTCTAGTATTTGTTGTTAGCGGCAACAGAAATACATCATCTGTGAAAATGTCAACTGTCTAACTATCACGGTTCATGAGATACAGCCTGGTGACAGACGCACCGACGGACAGACGGACAGCGGAGCCTTAGTAATAGGGTCCCGTTTTTACCCTTTGGGTACGGAACCCTATAAATGAAGTCTTATAACCTTTATAACATTTGCTATATTTAAATCTAAATTATTTTACTTTTTATCTGTTCTGTATCGAGCACGTTCCGTACCTCGTCTGTCCGTTCGTCTGTCTGTCACAGCCAATGTGCTCCGAAACTACTGGACCGATTGAGTTGAAATTTGGTACACATAAGTAAGTCGGTGACCGCAACACGGACGTGTAACGTACATGAGCGAATTTTAAACATAGGTGCCACTTTTGGGGGGCAAATTAGACAATTTACAAAAATAACTTTGCCCATTATGACGTGCGACATATCAAATGAAAGTGTTCGTTGTGAGAATTTTAAATATTTTTTTTTTTATAATTTTAAGATAAATGGTTTTCAAGTTATTTAGGAAAATAAACGAAAATTCACCATTCCCCCCTTATCTCCGAAACTACTGTGCCCTAGCAAGGTTAACACAAGGATACTCGTAAGTTAAACCATCTTATCTCTAAGTGTGTCTCTCGCACACTAACGCCGACGAAAGAGATAGCTAGAGAGATAAACGGGTTTAACCTATCCCCGTGTTTGCCACGCTAGGGCCGCTGGCCTTAAAATTTTGAAAATATATATACATATATATAAGCGTCTTCTTTCCAGTTTCCTGGAGAGCTTTAAGCTCTAGGTCTCTTCCGGTTTGTTTATTTCTAAAATATGTGTGTTTATTTCTTTGATCCAGATTTTTCTATCTTGTGCACCATCTTTCCGTTCATTTCCCATGGTGTTTCTTATGTCCTGTTCCCATCTTGTTTTTGGTTTCCCAACTTTTCGTTTCACAGCGGTAGGTATCCATTTTGTTACCCTGTTTATCCATCTTGCAAAATATATACATTCGAGTTTTTGATAATCAAAAGCCTTGATTTACTAGTGAGCGTTTAACCAAACCACATTTTATACGCTGAATAGTACGCAATTCAGCAAGTCGAACGTCAGCCGTTGTTTTAAAATTGAATTACGGTAAAGGCCGGGGCAAACCAAACGCGGTTGCGGCGCGTTTGCGGCGCGAACGCGGGTCCGCGCCATTGTCGGACGGCGCGGGCGGATATACCATGCCACACCGCGGCGGCGCGGGACCGCCGCGGTCCCGCGGCTACTTTGGTGTGCCATAGTAAATCGCGCCGCAAACGCGCCGCAACCGCGTTTGGTGTGCCCGGGCCTTAATTATCCATAGCACACATTAACCCATATGTCTCTGGTTTCTTTATATTCATTAGTCATGCTAAATAAGCGACATTAGATGTCGGAAAATGTGCAATACAAATAACAGTTTCGCAGTTTTAAGTTGAGGGACTATTATTTTGTTGGTAATGTATCAAAATGTCTTCGTCGCTATGTTCTTTATACCCGACTGCGCAACACAAGAGGTAATGTGTTTATCAGCCTATGTATGTTTGTTTGTTCCTTGTGGCGCTCTAGAGATCAAACGCGTGGGCCGATTTTCATGTTTTTTAGGTCAATCGATTTGTCTTAATCTTGCGAGTGTCACTAAAGACATGATAGTAATCAAAATCCAATATGGCGACAACCAGACGCCATATTGTAAAAAAGATAAAAATTAAAGTCGACGAAGCATGTTAAGTGGGGTATCATTGAATAGGTATTTGAAAATCATCTTTAGGTTTCATTTGTCCTCATAAATATCTTTAGTATTGGCACAGGGCGTCTATTCGGGAACGTCCAAGCGATATTGTTGCGCCTCGCAAGCGAGACTTGCATCCACTCTTACGCATTACGCATAGGTCATGCACTTCCGGAATCATATGTATAGCAGTATCGATGCCAGCGGCCCTAATATGCATGCCACAAAGATAAATTAAACCCGTTTATCTCTATGACTATCAATTTCGTCGGCACTAGTGTGAGAGAGACGCACTTACAGATAAGACGGACTATCTTATCTTTGTGTCATGCATATTAGGGCCGCAGTATCGGAAATTCCGGAACTGCCATACAAACGAATTCCGGAATTGCATGCCCTAATTAAGCAACAATACAACAACAATATCGCTTGGACGTTCCCGAATAGAAGCGCAGATCACTTGAATTGATGAAATCAGAATTTAAAAAGAAGTTCATTGATTTTCTCGACGGCAATTTTTATGTTCACTTCTTTGCAGTAGCGCAGCGTGCTTACAAGCCGATTCCTGACGGTTTTACCAAACTACAAAGCTAGAAGTAGTTGTCAGTGCATTGAATGTAACTCTAAAGGCATTTGTCCGGTTTTTATTCTTCCGGCTTCCCTTACGAAATATTTGACGCTCCGCCAGTGTTTCTTTGATAAATTAGTTGATCGTACATATGTAAATTTCAGTCAGATAACTTCATGTACGTCTTTTTTTCCACCCTTTCCCTTAACATCCTAAACAGCGGCACTAGAAACGCCATATCAAGGTCATTAATAACAAGGTCTAAGACCTGAGAATTGCCTTCAATTCTACACTTAAGTGTGCAGACAGAGTATTAAATCTAATTTGATAGATTAACACAATGCACGCGATATTATTAATCGCTAACCTGAGCTAGATTTATGTGAAAGATCATTTTCTCTAAGATATCGCCGTAAATAAATAAAGTAAGAGGCAAAAAGTTTTAAATACCAACGGCCTCATGCAAGACACAAGGTTAAGTTAAACCGTCTTATCTCTAAGTGCGTCTCACACTAGTGCCGACGAAAGAGATAGTCATAGAGATAAACGGGTTTGACTTATCTTTGGGTCTTGCATGTTAGGGCCGGTGCACAGATGAACTCGATCTCGATACGATATTGTTTTGTGTTATAAACTTAGACAAAGTTTCTATAACAGTATAATAAAAAAGAAAACTTTGAATTGAATAATAACATCTTCATACCTAAGTTTCTTTATGACCTACCTGACCTTTATGATCTATCTGTAGTTTTATGAAATACCAAAATTATGAAATTAAGATTCGTAATCGAAGAAGAACGAAACAACCAAGTTTATAGGTTAATAAATCTTTATAACTATGCACGTAAAGCGCATAGTGAGTGAGTTACAATTGCCTCATCCTTACTATTCTCACTAATATTATAAAATCAAAAGTGTGATTCTTTGTTTATTTTTTGCTCTGACTCCATTTGTAACCGACTTCAAAAAATCCGTGTATTTGTTTATTTTGCTAATTCAGCTAACAGCTACTTACCGAGCCGATTATATTGAGATCAAGCGGAGGAATAGGTACTTTCATTTCGCAAAATTGCACGTTCCCGAGGGAAGTGCGGTAAACAAATCCACGAAAGAAAATCTAAATAAAATATTAAAAATAAAAATTGTATAGTAAATCTCTTTGTAGATATAAACTCTTCATCCCGGCTACAAGGCCTATAAATTGGTTTTTATTTGTGATACGCAATCCGTGGCAGTAACCGCAAGTCTCAACGCTTTCTCAAATCAAGGGTACACGGTTAAATTATGCGTAGCTAAATAATAACCGCGCTTATGACAAAAACCTAATGACGATATCCACGTTGAAATACCTAAAGAAGTTACAAAATATAATAAAGTAATGCGGCCCATGAATGACACAAGGATAAAATTATGTCTCAATCCGTCTCTCTAGTGGTATCAAAGAGAGATCTCCATGCTGGTTATCAATGATCTTCTAATTTGGGCACTCTTGTCAATCATTCTTGATAAGGATCTGCAGGTAGGATAGTACAATACTCTTCTGTTTCTGTCATTCCATAGCGTTGCCTATAGTGACTAGAATAAAAAGAGATACTACGCAGCCTTTTAAGATCTATCCCAATATGGATGGTTCCTGGGTTAAAAAAAAACTAATTAGTCCGTCAGTTAGATTATCAAAAAACCGGACAAGTGCGAGTTAAACTCGCGTGGAGAGGGTTCCGTTCCGTACATGATTATCTGAAATTTACTTCGTTACTTTAAATAACATAGACTTCTTATAGGTTTTCCTGTAATCTATAGGTAAAGGACTATTTTCTGTATTTTTTTCAAAATGTCAGCCCCAGTAGTTGCGGAAATAAGGGGGGGAATGGTCAACTTTTGCCTATTTTCTTAAATAACTTCTAAACTATATTACTAGAAATTCAAAAAAAAAATATATTTAAGATCCTCATAATAAGCCCTTTCATAACTTTTTTTTTAATTTTCTAGTTTACCCCCCAAAAGTGGTACCCATGTTTAAAATTCATATATTTACGTCACGCGTCCGTGTTGCGGTCACTGACTTACATATGGGTACCAAATTTCAACTCAATCGGTCCAGTAGTTTCGGAGCAAATTGGCTGTGACAGACGGACAGACAGACAGACAGACAGACACACGAGTGATCCTATAAGGGTTTCGTTTTTTCCTTTTGAGGTACGGAACCCTAAAAATATTGAACACGTATTTTTTGCTTTATCAAATCAATCAAAATTGATAAAGATAACGCGCATCAAAGATCGGGAGTGGGGGTAATGACGTCACTTAATGGTAAAAAGTATGCAAAGTCGTGACGTCACGCGGAACTTCAACGCACAATGTCTTCGTTATTTTTTGTTTAATTGACAAAAAAAAAACGTTTTCAATAGTTTTTGATAATGTAAATGACGGAATAAATATTTTTCTTCAGGAAACTAGCCTATTACAGAAGATGGGACGTGTGCTGTCATTAATTATGTTTGATCTTGGACCACACACAAGCACTCGTGCCTGACGAAGTAATTATAAACTTTAAATAATATCAAAACTGATTGATCCCTGCCCTAGCATGGCTGACACGGGTATAAGTTAACCCCTTACCTCTCTAACTATCTCTTTCATCGGCACTAGTTTGAGAGAGATTGGTTTGCGGACTCCATTGGGGAACCTTAAACAAGTCCCATGAGCCAATTAGTTCTCCGATCTACGTGCCCGAGTCCTGATGACATTCGAAACTTCGGATGCCTCGAGAGTAAGAGGGATATCAAATGAACTTCAATTTGCAGAAAAATATCTATTTGTTTATTGTTATGGTACCAGCTGGACACTTTCATGAGCCCGTCACGGCTCGCATGCAGCTCTCTCCGTCACTCCCCTCGGACGTCCTGCAAATTGCACGCCATTGTCAACGGTTATTCATTTATTACCATTGCGATACCGTTTAAGTTTCCAAGCGAAATCTAGTCAGTTCATTATGTTACTGCAGTCTTAATAGCATAATTTGGCTTGGTGCCAAAATTTCTATATAATTTGTTCGCTTGGCAGACCTGAAGTGTTCGATTAATGACAATGTAAAGAACCACAGAAAAATAGTCTGCCACCACGGTAGCGCTGCGTTTTCAATTGACAGCGTTTAATTTTTAAAAAAAGGTGTGCTAAGTCATTCGTGCGTGTTTGCCTCTTGGGCTGATGGTCAGAATCATCTTCAAAACGATGAACATCGAAGAGGCAGACGTGCAGGGCTCTGTTTTATAACGGGATGAAGTTGCAAAAATGTAAATGAAAAAAGCTATCCTAAATCGTTCGTAGTTCTCGTTGCGTCCATTCGATTCATTAGGACTCCCATAATAGAAAAAAAAGTTGGCAGACGTCTAGGTCGCTGATTTTTTATGTACAATTTTTTAAAGTTGTAATTCAAGAACGCAGGGCATACCAGTTTCATTTACTGGACCAAATCGATTTCTATTGACATAAACTTTCATTCCTATCAATATGAAAGACGAACAAATCATATACCAAAATGGCACCCAGCTCCCCAACTATAAGAATATGTTCGTGATTCTGGTTTTTAATTACCAAGAAGTACTTTTATCAATCGCTTCACGATGATTGTACAAAAAAAAGAGGTAAAAAGTACAAAAGGTTTTGATAAAATTACATAAAAAATACGTAACGCATTGTGAATAGGTACGATCATTCTAAATTTAATTCAAAAAGCGAATTTAATGAACACGTTCACTTTAACTTATCGCTAAGTAATAAAATGATTTAAACGTGCGTTACGTACTACGTATGCCGACATAGTTGTATATTTCCTTCTTTCCCCGAGAGAATGCTTAAACCGAACAAAACTTAACAACCTAGTCTAAAAAGAGGTATGTTCATTAGCATCGAAACCACACATAATGCGTTTTTAGATTTAACCGTTGGTCGGCCATGCGTTAGTAATGAAGATAATTGCTTAGCTATACGAATATTCTGCGCTCTATTTAATAACCGAAATGTAAATAAGTAAAAACGAAATGTAGTAACACTTACAGATTTTATTATAAGCCTATGGTGACTCATTTATTTTGTTTCATTGTGGATGTCTCTGTTAACAAAGCGATGACCATAGACTATCAAACACTTACTTTTAACGATATTAACACACGCGCGCGTGATCAAAATGCTTTATGAACTGTACGAATATCCTGTCACGCATTACATTTATTGCATGATATAACACTAACTTGCTATCCTGTTATTTACGAAATGTTCATATGATATTGTTTGTTTCAGCTCTGGGAAGCGACAACTTGGATCAAATGTCTTAGCTAGGTAAATATTTTTATATTTTTCATGCATGCTTCAAACACACTGTCGTCAGTGAGAACAAATTGGCCATCCGACCGTGTACTTTCGCGCCAGTCTTAGAACCGAGAAACAGTATCAGCGCCATCTAACGTCAAGTGGCGACACTACGTAAAACAAGAGCGAGCCACGCACCAACCATGCAAGTCGTCTTGCGTTTCTCTTGGTAGTTTAGCTTATAGCTTATAGATGGCGCACTAAATTAAAACTTGCGAACCATAGTTCCATACAAAGAGAACTAAATTTTAGTCTATAATATAATAATTCAGTAAGTTGAAAATACTTTAAGGTTAAAAGAAATTTGAAGATAATTTCAAATCAATTAATTTGAATGTTGTTAGTAATCATTATATTTGGTTTGTTTTAGCCAATTATACCGTTCGTCGTCATTCAACTCATCGGGCTGCGGCTCGGGAGGGGAGCCCGCTGATGACATGTACTCCGATGTGTCACTGGAAGAGGATGTCCAAGGTCTTAATTATAAGGTCAGTGTCTACCTACTTATTGCATATTTATTATATTACCATTGGTTCACTGGCGATTAAGTTTTAATGCCAGACATTAAATCCTAATAGCATTCAGGTAATTTAAATTTTAGTGTTCCATTAGGCTCTACAGTTTTACTGTAATTTTTTCAAATTATAAGCCTGTTTGTGGGTTCACTTGTTACTATCATTTTCGATGGCTGATCCAACTCGCCAACTGGCCAACTCAGGAATTTCCTGCGGCCCTAGCCAAAATGACATGAGGATAAGCCATTCCCATTATCCCTCAGTGCGTCTCTCTCATACTAGTATTGAAAACAGAGATGCACTGAGATATATGAAAATGAAAATGAAAATGAAAATATTTATTTTGCAAGTAGGCCTCACGGGCTCTTTTACATGTCTGAATCTACCAGCGCTTCGAAAGGTGACATTTGCTGAGAAGAAACGCCGCAAGAAACTCAGCAGTAAGTCTTTTTTTCCACTTTAAAATTACATATAACTAAAACTAACATAAAAAGTGCAACAAATAAACCTAATGGGCACAAATTAATTATCTTATACAACTAATAAGGGAGATGTATAGTCTCCGCGTCTGAACAAGTAAATTTAAGTGCCTTAGAGATGTATAAAGTCTCTAAGGGTCATAATAATAAGAATAATATTAAAACAGAGAAAACATCTAAATTGATTAATCTAGGTTACATGGAGATGTAGACAGTCTCCATGGTCAAGTATAAAGATGGAGATGTAAGGTCTCCAAATATCAAAAACAATCTGAAATATAACATTTCATGTCCTAATAATACAAATATTATTGGCTATTAAGCCAAAAGGTCAATAACAGTTTATTAAGGAGACACAATAGGAAACGGAGACAGCGCCAGGAAACGACATACAGACTCCCGGACACTACGAGGTTACACTGATGCGTTTCTTGGCCTCAGAGCTGGCCAAGCTTCTTTATCATTTAAATAATCTTCAACTCTATAATATCCTTTCTTAAGCAGCGAATCTTTAATGTACCGTTTAAATGGATTAACAGACAAGTCCCATGCTTCAAGGGGAACTTTGTTGTAGAATCTTATGCAGTTCCCCAAAAAAGATTTACTTACTTTCTTAAGGCGAAACTTAGGAACAAGGAGCTTATTCTTACTACGTGTATTAAAATTATGGACATCAGACACTTTCTTAAAACCTTTAATATTCTTGTGCGTATACAAGATCACCTCATAAATATACTGTGAAGCTACTGTAAGGATGTCAATTTGTTTGAAACGGTCTTTTAACGAATCACGGCAGCCCAGGTTGTAAATGGACCGGACTGCTCTCTTCTGTAGAATAAAGACCGTTTCGATGTCAGCCGCCTTACCCCAGACCAGGATGCCATAAGACATAATACTATGAAAATAACTAAAATAAACAAGTCGCGCTGTTTCCACATTGGTAAATTGACGAATTCTTCTTACAGCATATGCAGCAGAGCTCAGTTTGTCTGCAAGAACGGATATGTGTGGACCCCATTGTAAATTGCGGTCAAGAGTTAGCCCAAGAAAAACTGTCTGATCTACAAGAGATAGGTTTTCTCCATTTAAAGTAAGGGCTGCGTCTACCTGTGTAACATTAGGTAAAGAAAATTTAACACATTTAGTTTTCTTCGCATTAAGAAGCAAATTGTTAGCTGTAAACCATTTAAGCACTTCCTTCAAGGTGTCGTTGATATGACTATAGTCTTCCTGCTGTCGATTTACTTTAAAAATCAGCGAAGTATCATCAGCAAATAAAACTATGTCACACTTGTTATTTATAAGGCTAGGTAGATCGTTTATATAAACAAGGAAAAGGAAAGGGCCCAAAATAGATCCTTAAGATAACTTATCCTCATATCAACCTTGCTAGGGTCGCTGTTCACATACATAATTAACCAGCTAAATGCATGGAGTCAGGGTGGGCAACAGAGGTGGTAATCCAGACCAGACCCCTCCTGGGTATGCCCATGGGCTGATCCTTAGTGGCAATAGCCAAAACTAAAATAGGACATGATACATTTTCTGTTCTGTATTTTTCCGATTTAGTAGTAGATAAGCGTAACGGGCGAACCAAAATAGTAATACTGGTACTACTAGTAGACAGTCTGAGGAATATACTAACTTATTATAAAACTAGCGACTTTTCTCGCATGGAATAAGGATGATGTTTCATACAAACTCAATATGTCATATATCCGAAAATAAAATAAATGCCATTATCTAATTTTTATAATACTCAACTTTTTAACATTTAAATCCATCCCGGCGTTTCGGAGCCTATTCGAGACAAACATTCAGACAGACAGACAAAAATTCTAGGCACTGTAATTAAGTAGGCGTCATGTAAATAGCATTTTCCACTTAAATATTTGTATTAATTTTTAAATCACAGTTATTGATAAGTAGTAAACATTCTGATAATGATGATGAAAATTGTGATAAAACCTGATTCACACATGACCGCATCGCATCACTTAGGTATTCAGTAATAAATAACAAAATGAATAAGTCATTGTTCCTAGAATACTGAGCTGACTTTTAAGAAAAATGCGTCAGTTTGTCCTCCTCTCCTATACACATGTACTCAGCGCGGGCAGACCACTCATTGTTTTATTTTATGATTTAGCGCGCTAATATTGAGTGTGTCCATCCACTTCCTTCCACATAGCTCTTAATTTCAATGCATATAAAATATACTAAAACAATTTTTACTATTTATATAAGTATCTTTTTATAATGATAACATTTGTAATCTGTATGAATCTAGTTTTTTCTTGGTGCTCCGTTGTAAAAGAAAACAAAAAATTGCAACTTTCTACCTGTTAGCGTTGCTGAGCTTTTGACAGACAGACGGGCGAATGAACGTCATAGGCTTGGTAATAGGGTCTTGTTGATCTTTCTGATTTCTCTCGGTATAGAACCCTAAAAATCATAAAAGTCTGACCAGCGCCTCTATTCGGGAACGTCCTAGCGATATTGTTTTGGCTCGCTAGCAAGATTCTCACCCCGCTCATACGCATTACGCATCGTGCGGAAGAGTGGGACTATAATCTCGCTAGCGCGTCGCTACAATATCGTTTGGACGTTCCCGAATAGAGGCCCTGCTTTTAATCACGTAATACTTTTAGAGAATAAACTTTTTTAGAGAATAAACAACGAACCACAATCAATAAAATTTAATATTGTGGCCACGATATTATTATTACCATCATCGATGAGGATGTTAATACGAAGTATTTTTCTATTATATAATTTTAAACTTATGATGACATCATGCGGCAAAATGCCAATTTCGCCGTTATGTTATTCATACAAAATTTGCGATGATGGGCATCGCAAAATAGCCCCGATTACTCACAGCAGCCAAAATAAGTCTGGATTCATTGAGGTTTCAACAGATCTGAAGTAATAAAAAAAGATGACAAAATAAACGAGAAACACTTCTCCCGAGTGAAGCATAAAACAAGAAGCTCTTTGCCTTTTTGCTAATAAAGTCAAGAACTGCAGCTATTGGCGTCAGAAACGCCACTTAAGCATTTGATTACAGATGAAATAGTTAAATGTCCCTCAACTAGTTGTCATCCTATACAAAAACGTCACCCAAATGTCACTTTAATTAAAGATCAATAAGGCCGTTCAGAATTTGGCCATATGAAAACTGTTTTTTCTTTTGAATGATCCCATTATGTTTTCCTCCTAGCCAGAGCTTTCTGACCCACTGAAGAACTTTGCCACAGCAATTTTACGATTCATTTTGAAGTTATCTAGAGCGATCTGATTGTCACTATTACAAGGGTTTCCTAGTGGTATGGGAATGGAAATCCATTGGTAAACTGTACTGTTTGTTATCAAGAGCAAGGCCAACTTTGGCATCCAACCAACTGCCCATAAAAATTCTATTAATAAACATGGCAGCATATCTATCCGCACTCCGATTTTTCCGTCAGAATCTCTCTTCTTACCAGATTAGATTAATGCTACGAGAAGGCTTATGATAAAAATAAAATTGAGAAATCGAATAAATGGGACTCTAGCTTGAATTAAGAAAGTCCTTTCTGGCAAGGTTAAGAGGAGGATAAAGTGATCCCCCTCTTATCTCTCGGTGCATCTCTTTCTTCAATACTAATATAAGAGAGACGCAATGAGGGATAATATGGGGATAGCTTAGCTTATCCTCTTGTCAATCTTGCTACCTTGCTAGGACCGCTGTATTTGATTCATTCATAATACTGCAATGTGTTTATTAATATTATTCTCCTGATTGGTTCACATAAATAGTTGTTTTAATTTTTATAAAATATACAAATAAAAAAATATTATCTATTATTATCAAAAAGGTTTTTACCTGTGACAGATCTTTTGTACCACTTAGCATGTTCAATTTGCACTCTGTTAACGCTAGCCCTTTTTAACCGACTTCAAAAAAAACCGTAGGAGGAGGTTCTCAATTCGACGCGTATATTTGTTTTTTTATATATATGTATGTTCACCGATTACTCGGAGATGGCTGGACCGATTTGCATAATTCTTTTTTTAAACGATAGGGTATTTTTAGGATGCAATTCGGCAATCACCGCCACCCAGACAGGTACATACTTTAATTGATAATTTTCTAATTGGAGGGTAATCGTAGCATTGAGGGCTGAGTCCGATAACACATTCCCACGTAATGAAAATTACTATTGAAAACAAAGTTCCAATAACTGGCCACTTTAGAAGAATTCATTCGGTTACTGGCCATTAAAATTTAAGAAGACAAAGCCTCCATTTCTAAAAATACTTGAATGTTTTTAATTGTTCTGGATTTAGGATATTTTATTTAAATGCATAAAATTATAACAAGCGGCCAGTAACAGGCACTAACGAGTTAATGGAACTTTACCATTGAAATATATAGTATCTAGGGAACTGCTCAAAGCAATTTTCGCAATGCTTACTTTTGAGGTGTCAGAACGCGAATCTGACACCGCAGGTTCAGTCGAATGGCAACCACCATCCATGACACCCGTTTGAGTGACAGTGTTATAATTGAAAAATGTCCCTCCCGCATCGTGCGGTGTGAGACCGCAGCACCACCGACTCCACCACGCACAATGATAAATTACGATAGCGTGTGAATCAAGCAATATTAGACTTTTGTATGTATGTCGTAAGAACTAAGAAATCAGCAAAAGGGTGTGGTTAAGCCATGGCGCTGGCGTTCGACAACCTTCTATGAGACCTGTTACACGAAATTGTACTGATAGGCATTGTCCTTCTTTTGAGATCTTTGAACTTAACCCTTCATCTAAAATAAATAAAACACCTTCTCAAAGAGAAGTACCTAAATAAGCATCAGATCATCACATAACTAGTCTTGAACGTACCTACCAGGATATTAGAGGCAACATATAACATCAATCCTGTCCAATGACCCTGTCCACAGGGAAGAGGGCATAGACAATAGATCGTGCCGCGTCATTTATTAAACCATGGCCGGAAACGTCCTGTGCGTGCGTCCGGGGCATGTGATAGCGATTTAAAATTAATTTGAGTAATTAAATGAGACGTGACTTTATTAGGCTCCGTGACTGTCAAAAGCTCTTTGTTTGATATGAGGAATTATACATTCTTAGCAGAACATCTTTCGTTCTGTCTCTTTGTTATGTTTTAAAGAAAGACGAAATAAGGCCAAAAATATTGCCCTGGCAATAATTGAGAAAGATGTTTATTAAAAAAAAACCGGCCGAGTGCGAGTTAAACTTGCGTGGAGAGGGTTCCGTTCCGTACATGATTATCTGAAATTTCCTAGGTTACTTTAAATATCATAGACTTTTTATAGGTTTGCCTGTAATCTATAGGTAAAGAACTCATCTATTTTTTTTTTCAAAATTTTAGTCCCAGTAGTTTCGGAGATAAGGGGGCGGTAAATTTTTAAAATTCTAAAAAATATATACCTATTTAAGATTCTCACAACGAGCCCTTTCACTTGATATGTCATAGGTATGTCACAGAATATAGTTTGCAAAACTTTTTCTTTTAATTTTATAAATTAGCCCCCCCCCATGTTTAAAATTCATTTATATACGTTACACGTCCGTTTTGCGGTCACCGAATTACGTGTATTTACAAAAATTCAACTCAATTAATTTCGGAGCATATTGGCGTAAATAATAGTTCCGTTTTTTTTCTTTTGAGGTACGGGACCCTAAAAAAGAGCGAGCCTTACAGTAGTCGCATATGATGTGTAACATCTGATATCTCATTTTCAGACATTTATTATCAGCCATAAATACATGTATTAATATAGTTTCTCGTCACACGCTGTTGGCAGGCCTCTCGGAAAATCGGTTGTACCTACCATCTGACGGCCAACTCTACCACCGCGCGCGCTCATTGGTCAAATCAAATAGCGCGCGCTTACCGTTATTTATTGCCATAGGTACGTTCCGTTGCCATACATCCAGCCCATACAAGCCCATATCTTTACCATACCATATTTTTTTAAACTGAAATGCACTTGAAACAAGTCCCTCTTTATTTTATGAGGATTTCTAGCTGCCCACAGATGTATATTGTGAACGTTATTGTACCTACCCGTATGCTGGATCGAGGTCGTTCTTCGAAAAAACGAACAAGGTCTTCTTCCAACTCAATTAACACTCGCTCATGAAACTGGCTACAATCAAGCAGTCTGGTAGGTACGTAGACCTCTTGATAAACTGTCACCACTCACCACACTTTGCTAAGATTCTCACTATTTTGGGGTATTCGCGATTATTGATAAAACTAAGCATTTTCGCGCGGGGTTACAGGATTATCTTGGGGAAAAAGTAAAGGACTTGCTGCGCGTGCGACCGCGTTGAAACTAGTTATTTATTTTATTGTTTGCCAATAATGAAAGGGGTGTGAGGGGGGTGAGGTAGGGGCGATAGTGGTTGTGCTCAGCCGGCCTGCCGGGATGAGCAGCTTTGATGAAGAGCGGCTCAAGATAAGACCGTACCTACCGCGTCCTGGCGGCGGCGCAATGGATAGGTGTTTTGTGAAACTTAAGGAATTTTCGGTGCAAAAAAGATGGTATTTTTTTTCGTTTTACGTTATTTGTCAAGTATCCCAAAATATTGCAGGTGTTCAAATCGGCACCCTGTATATCGTATCCAATAAACTGTCGAAAATCAAATAAGCTATTGCAAATATTTATTTAATTACTTTCGAAGTCGGTCAGAACCGTATAAGCAGAACGACTTCCGTACTCATTTATTTCCATTCATGTCAAACGTCCAACACCTGGCAGCAGTGCCAAATGGACACCAGAAGCGTACTCGTGGGCGGAGTACGTTCCAATTGTGTGCCTGCGCAAACTTACTCATGCAACCGATACCTTGATCCCTTCCCATATCGATCGTTTACTTTCTCAACCTCATATTTTGTTCCGATATTACGTAGCATAAACAATCTTAAATTAATTATCATAAAGTTCAAATTTAGAGTCAAGAAATTGGCAACTTGCGGAGTTCAGAAAGTAAGAAGTCGATATCAGTATAACAGAACTAGAAACTTAAGTTTCGCATTATAGTTCTTAGGACGTCAGGAATAAGGCTATTGTCATATGCACCACGTAACATACAAAAGTATTACACTGTAACAAACCTAGCTTCATTCATAACTTTGCATCGTGTGCACTGTAGATAATGCATAATGTGCGTCAGGAGAAACTGCATGCCAACCGCAAATGACAGGAAGGGGGTCTAGTAATCTAGACTTCTATAGAGAATTGGTAATTCTAGGGCCAATAGTAAAAAAATATTAGATACTACTATTAATTTGGTACGTTATGTAAATCCCTACCCGCGATTACTCTTGCTAGGTAAGCCTGGGGGGCTAGCACGACATGCCCGCGAGTCGTTTGTCGCGCAGTGCGTCTCTGTCATACTTGTCAAATATGTAAGGGATGCACTGAGCGACAAACGACTCGCGGGCAGGTCGTGCTAGACGTGCTGATCGTATTGAGTCTTCCTTGTACCTAGTAAGCAAGGAATAGCAATTTTGACAATACTATCGTTATCTTGTGTGTGTGCCTATATAGGCCCGCTGTAACAATGGTTGTAAGTACAACTTGTACCCATTATACAACTGGTACCTTTTCGTTACAAATCAAAGAATCAATGCACGATAAAGGTTCTAAGAACCACGAAATCATGATGAATCTTTCGCTTGCAAATGACCTTCTGCGAATTTTCTTTTCACCAATGAACCCTGTCATAATTAAAAAGACCGTTGTGGCCAATATGCTTGTCAATTCAGAAATATGATTTTGCAAATATACTTAAATATGACCTTAACAGATTTTGCATATTGCCCACATTATAGCATCAATTAAAAGTCCAAATACACTGTCAATGAGTATGAACAATTGTAATCTTGCGTGCAGTAGGCGGGTATCATGGCGTGGGCTATGACAATGTGTGCCAAGGATACTGGGAATTGCTCCTACATGTCGGCAATTAATGAGTGCTTCAATTTATACTTGACGTCGATCTTCAATCTTGACGTCGATGCTTGACAGATCTTTCGGTAGCAAAAAAGGTAGGTTTGGTCTCATTTATAACCCAGCTTGAGACCTGTTTATATTCAGGTTTTGAAATACTTGGAATTGTTTCTACAACAATATCTTAGCGAGATATTTTCAGTTTTATAAAGATTTATAATAAATTCTAAGGGTGTTTAAATCCGATAAGTTAGAAGTATTTCTGTTACGTTGAACGTTGCTTTGTGAGTTGAGAGTTATAAAAGTGTACCTTTATTATACTTACTTACCCAGAATAGATTGCTTCAATTGATCAGTGATACGACTCTAACATCAGACATGTCTTACAAATCTTACAATGATGGATGACCCAAATAAACCAATATCGTTGCGTAACAAAGCAAACCCGAGATCTCGTTGGATCTTGATCTTTTATCTTTTATCATCAGTATCAAAAACGTCAACAACGTTATCTAACTCGATATTACAGCGGCCTTAGCAAGGTTGACTCGGAGATAAGTTATCCCCAACTTTTATCTCAGTGAATCTCTTTCTTCGATACTGGTATAAGAGAGACATACTGAGGGATACGATGGGAATAACTTATCCTTGTGTCAACGGGTTGGTATCATAACGACTACATTTGGTCTTTTCGAGAACCAATCGTTTTGCTACCAAGTAATTCGGAGATATAGGCTTTCTACGGAGATGGTCCTTCTGAGATCTGGATCTGGAGATCTTTTTTTTATACGGCAGGCGTCTTCGTCGACGAGTAGAAGTTGGATAATCACACGGTTGTATAAAAACGTTCGTAATTCGAAACGGAAAGTGGTGCGAACGAACGCGTGCGAAGTACAAATATATTGTGTGCTGATGCGGCCAAGATACGTCGTGTCGAGATGTAGATGCATTTAAATAACAACGCATGTAATTAGGTATATTACCTATACAGCTTTTACACGCCTCCTTGTCGTTTCTACGCCATCTATTTAATGTATAATGTGTTTAAGTTGAGATTGCAAGGGTTTACAGCACTTTTATATCAGTTCAATGTTAAAATTATGAATGTTACTTAATTAAGTAATACATCATCATCATCACCAATTTACTACTGTGGCCCTAGCAAGGTTGACACTAGTATAATTTATCCCTGAGAGCGCCTCTCTCACACTAGAATCGAAGAAAGAGATGCACTGAGAGATAAGACGGGGATAATTTATCTTCGTGTCAACTTTGCTACGGCCGCTGGATCTCCTACACCGTGCGTACTGATTCTGTTAAGTAGTTGCCTACGATTTTCATCACAGCCGTACTCATTATTAGTACTCCTAAATCGGTATGAAGAGCTGAAAATAAAATTAGCACAATAGTAGCAATAATCACGGAACACATGGCAACGTCACCGATCGGGGACACGTTTGCGTTAAACTGCTGGTAAAAGAAACCTCGAATAGTTTTTAGCGCGCGAAGATCAACGCGTCGTGAACGCTATATCGGGAAATCTAGACCAGATATTTTTAATTACAAGAACCCTGCAATCTTAACGTGAGATGACACCGCGGGAAACCTAAGCGCCGTAAAAAGACCCAGATGACTTAGATAAAAAAATTATGGATCTCTCATAACCTGTGTAACATTTACACTGTTTAGAACCTACCTATTCTCTTTTAATATCTCCATCAAAACATTTCGGAATAGTTCATGTGAAAGAAGAGGGGTCAAAATTTTGTTAGCCAGTGTCAGTCAATGCGAAATGTGAAGAGTGCAAGGATTTGGCTGTAGCACTCATCAGTTACGTGATTATTATAGTGCACCCAAAATATGATGAAGGGATAAAACAAAAGATAAATGGTGCGTTATAAGATAAATATCGGTAGATATATATTATTTAAAGGTACCCGTTCACCTTGACCCTGGTACTCTTAACGTAACTTATATAACGGTTGAATGCGTAAATATGACGTGCGAGGCGGTGATCATCATTTTGTCATCACCGTGCCCACTGCGCATGAACTCGAACCATTCCATAGTCGCGCGACGTTTCTCAAGACAAATTGATTAGGTATGTCTTAAACATGATCAATTTAGAAGCATGAGCGTTACGTAAGGCGTTTTTAGAATCCCAATAGAACATGTCACCGTGACTAGTATTTTGGAGCTTGCTTGTAACAAGACTTGGGTACTCCACGTTGCAAATGACACATCAATTCAGCAATGCTATGCATTTAAAACTATAAGTGAAGCTAAGCATACCCTATATCATTTTACTGAAGCACTCCTTACGTGAAAATTTGACATTATGCATTAGTACCTAAATTCATTACTCAGACATTGGCTAAGCATATGGTATATCGTATAGATTTGCTTTGTTATCTGACTTTGTGAAGTTTACACAGAAAATGCGATAAATCAAAACGACCGACGTGACTTTTCTTACCCTTGAACGATCGGCGTCTATAACACTAACACCTTAGTAAGATCAATGTCATATAGGTCCAGTTTTTGCTACTGTCAGATTAATTACATTTTTTATTGACGTAAGAGACTAATTAAAAACGAGCGATATCTTCCTTAACTCATTCAACAAAGCAGTAATATCATTAAATATTATTTCATTGTCAAGATGTTCTAATTCAATTTCAGCCATACAAAAACACACCCTCCATGAATTCCATTACCCTCCCCATTTCTATGACTAATCTGCTACAAAATGAGTCTACTGCAAGGGGAATACCTAATGAAAATAGAGTGTTGCGTGTGTAAGTCTGATAAGGATTTTGTAGAAAGCTTAAAATGTCTATAGAGAAATAAATGGTAAACTACTTATGCCCTGTTTTCAGACGACCAGAAAATATTTGGCTAGTAATTGTGAGCTGTAAAGTTTGAATGTTTAGGAATAAGTACTTGTGTTGTGTCCTAGATTTGTACTAGCTTTCTCGTATTATTACTAAAGCGTTTAAAAGCAGGTAATAGACTCCAGATGAGACCTGTCAGCCACATGGTTGGTACTAGACTGAAGAAATTATCCTAACAATGACGCGTTTGGACACATTTCATAATTAACTGTTGTCATGAAATACACGTAATTAGGCTTCTTGTTCGAATTCCATTGATACTGAGTGGCATTTGTTTGCCAGCGATTTAGCGTTTTACCACGCTGGCTCGCCACAGAAACAGTATTAAAATGTATGAGATCGCATTGTTACTGCGATTGTTTGACTAGCGTTGTATAAAAATGTTTTGTCTATTTAAGTTTGTCTTAACAAAAGTTTCGACTCTTCTACCTCTTAAGTATTATATGTCTCTATATTGGAATCCTACGCGTTGCGTGTCGTCACAGCTAACTGTTAACTATTCTTGCGTAAATTCAATTTGTCTTATTTCAATATCCTTCGCATCGTACGCATTCTAAACTATAATATCTGCTAATGCTAAATCATTCTCTGGTACTTTGGCATTTCACGGTACGGAACTAGGGCTAAAACCTAATGTATACGATTTACATATTACCTAAAGAGGTACGATGTTTCTATTTTGGTGTCCATTAAAGATAAGGTGAATGGCATCATGTTTACAAGTGCTGCGACTGCGCCATATGGACAAGATCTTTACGTAATTAAGCTAAGATAAAGGCATTATTTAAGTATCTACTCTGCTTAATGTAAAACAGAGAAACTCCGTGTTCTGTGAATGCGGCAGAGATTTATGAGTAGGCGTGTTACTTAAAACTCTTAGGTAATGTTTTGTTAAGTAAATTAAAAACATGTGGTTGCAGTTATATTATGTTAAAAATTCATATCATTGTTAATATTTTGGCGTTATTGTTCCAGTTTGGAATACCGCATTAAGTACTGCTGGATTTACTTCAGTTTGAAATAATTCGTCATAACATGTGCGTCATAACATAGTTTCCATTAAAATCACATTTAAAGGCAAAATGGAACAATGTCAAAAACTTAAAGGCGTATTTTTCCCCATCTGGCGACCATGGCAATAATGGTCGGCCCTCATCCGTAAAATTACGAGATGCGCCCATGCAGTGGACTGGGGGAGCTCTGAAAGGGGTTATTGCCTCGGAACTGGCTATCAGACGTTGCATATGAGCGGTGCCGGGAGCGAATAAAGTTTATTTGTATATTTGTATGGCGCGGCGACTGATAATGCCGGGAGGGGCGCGCGCCGGTTAGTGCCGATCGCGCCAGCACCGCGCTCACGCGTCACGCCACATCGCTCCACAATATAATTTTAGCTGTTACAGTTTCGCAAACTCCAACATTCCGATTTTTTTCAAACAAGACACCCAACGGCTGTCCCCGGTGACCATAGACAAAACGATGTCAACGCAACCGTTGGAAAATTTCAAACCCCGCCGAAGTTTCGTCTTGCTCGACATCTTAATTCTCTTGTATGATAACAATTAGGAGTTTGGACTTAACAGCATTCAGTGAAAAGGTGTTTATAGACTTAGTGGAGTTACGAAGCCGATGAACGATGTGACAGTGTCCCGCAGTGTTACGTGCAGTGCAAATTTTATAATAGTCACATTATTACGTGGTTATTGGTGGAATTGAATACCGAGAACTTCATTCTAATGTGCCATTAAAACTGTTTTATTTATAAATTGTAACATTTAAGTTTAAAGACGTGCAATATAGGATTAGTGACGAATAATTTGCATACACGGTTGGGGGTGCAAGTGCTTCTAAATGTTTAAATCGGGTCTGTTCAACCGCTCGGGCGGTGCCATGGAACCCCTGGAAGTTGAGGGCAGTCTCGAGTTGGAGTATGACATGTGGGATGGGCAGTTTGACTTCGTGGGACCGCAGGGGCCGCCTCCGGAGCCCCGCGGCCGCATCACCTCCGACTCCAGCGTTACAGAGGACCTGTTTACTGGAACCCCCCTCACGCCGCATTTGACGAATGGACTGAACGGAGGAAAGAAAACTGTGGCTCATCAATGGTGCGACAATCTGTCTGACCAAGTGAGACTCGTTTTCCTCTTTTTATTTACTATGGCGGTAGAGTAGTGATTTAAATACCTACCCATTAGTCAAGTAGAGTATCATAAATCGTGGCGAACCCGTTTAGTTCCACGACTTAGAAAATGCACGTCCTTATAATGTTTGTTTGTCATTTGCCTAGTCATTGGTATTTCCTTCAACCCGCGTTTAGCATTTAATTTTGCATCAAGTCATGCCTCAAATTTTTTTTATATTACTCTGCCTGAAAACCACATAACTTCGTACATAAAATTTTCTCGGCATTAAACGCAATGAAGACGCGATTTTGTCTATAGCGACGCTGCGGGGAACAGACGGCGTCTCAGAACGTCCATTGATGGATGATTGGAATTCGTCCACAGTGATCTACATTACAGTAGCCATCGTAGTCGGTGCGTAACCGACTCCGGCAACGGAACTGGATCGAAATCAAGTACTTTTTTTATTCGGTCGATTGGAGCGCTATGCCGCGACGGCACGGGCAGGCAGATTTGCAAGCGAATGTCACGCGATCCTATACTAACCTCGCCCGTATACAGGTCCACAAAAATAAATACTCTGTCAAAGTTCTTATTGCGTTAGCAAAAGCGCTATTGTTGTTTGTATCAGGTGGTCTATAAAATTGTAGAACAATTCATCCTCAAAACTTCCTCTAACTGCGCATGTTATTACAAAGCCGTCATTCGAAGTTCGACTAGGTATCTATAGCTGCTATCATTTCGTGATTGTGGATCTTTATCAGTCCCGTCTTTGCTTTCATGTTCGAATTTCAAAATCGCAGTTATATTATTATGGCTTGTTTAACAGTTGTGTAATTCACGTGAACTTTAAATAAACTAGTGTCAAACCTCTTCCGTTTCACTGTATCTGATAGTCTAAATTAAGTTGTTTCTCACATTATGTATTTCTAACGAAAGATTAACATGAACAATAGTATAATTTAATTTATACCTGCGAACAATTGTTGAGAAATACTATGCGCGACTACAGGCTATTACGTAGCAGTGAAAGCTTGTTCAATAAATTCTCTTGAAGTCTCTAATCTCATTTTATAGATTACTGTAACGATGCCCTCGGGATATGCTTCCCAATATCCACTTACAGAACTGCATTATTTAGCCTCCCCTTTTTGGGAACGTCGACAGTTAATTGCATTCTAAAGTAACATGAATACATAACTATCTACATGTTCTATAAGTAATGCAGTATTCGTAGCCACAAGTTCACCCTATTTTGCAACACATTCAATATCTTCTATCTCGTAGCTTTTACCCGCAACTTCGTCTGCGTCTCGTCGTCGCAAATGTATCTTCAAATTATAGCGAATGTCCATGACATTTTTTTTCCACTAATTAAGGGCTCTCATCGGGCACGCACGAACTTGCCGTTAGTTAATTTTCCAACACATATTGCACCCTTTTAGGGGTTGTTTGTCTTGAAACAAAGCCTATGTCCTTCCCAATAAATCAAACCATTTCAATGCAAAAAGCCGTGAAATTTCGCATTGCAACAAGCCGTGAAAATGAAGTTGAAATCTTCTTGATTAGAACTCGACAGCAAAATGTACCCAAAACGTAAATAAATCATAATCATGCTTTTGTAATAATAATAATAAATCAGGGGACAATCTTTACACAAATCGATCTAGTCCCAAAGTAAGCTCTAAAGGCTTGTGTTTTGAGTATTAGACGACGATATAAATACTTCTATAGAGAAATAAATACTTAAATACATAGGAAACATCCAAGACTCAGGAACAAACATTCGTGCTCATCACACAAATATTTGCCCGGGATCGAACCCGGGACGCTAGAGGAGGCAGGGTCAATCCCTACTAGGCTAGGAGGAGTAGGAAATTTAGATATAAAGCGTTATATCCTTGTTTTTAAATATACGTCATCGATTTAAATTTATCTTCACTGACGTCAAGTATTTGCAAACTGTGCCACGGCCGTGCAACGTTTCTGCGTCCAATAATTAGGTTAACGCGTGCAACTGCATGCACTTCCAATGTGTTCTTACTTCCTTTATAATAAAGTATACTATGACGTCGATGTACCTACACACAAAGCCCCGGTTCCGTGTAAGTTCTGCCTTCATGGATTTACTGGATCTTTTTTATCCGATCTTTAGCTTTACCAAAGAAATAATTCATACCACACCAGCATTCTATATTCAGGTTTTGGTATCGAAACTTCTGATATGGATTACTCTCTAGAACGAAGTATACAAAATTCAGCAACTTTCTCGATATAAGCCATTGGTACATTACTATGGTTTTTATCGATCCCCGTGCATTTACTGCTGTCAACATTTTAATAAACGTAATTGCAAGTTGGAATGGACTGCAGTGACCGTTAGCACTTATAATTGGTAACAGCGTGACAAACAAATGTATCAACTGATACGGTCCAGTGGAATATTATATTTGAACCTTGATTGCTTACAAATAGAGTTCAATATGATGTACAGATTCCTTACCGCAAACCGACCTAATAGCGCATGCTTATTCAAGCATATGGGAATTCACAGTGTTCAGTGACCCATAAGGACAGCACAATTCACATAAGGAACAACGTCAAGTTATACCTACGGAAATGTACTGATAAAAAATGCGTTTAAATTAAGGAACATACAGAAATAATATTAAGCATTTCCCGTTTAATATTTAAACAGTAAAGGAAGCTGTAATTAATGATAGATTTGCAATGCTTATCAAGAATACAATTTTAACAGATAATGAGTACGAAAATGGAAATAATCTGATCGGTAACTGATTTGATTACATAGTAGGTAAGGGGATCGTAAACAGGCTAGATTGTCGGCAATTTATTGCTGCACTTCGGGCTATCCCCAAAAAGATTACATATTACATGTCTAATGGGGACAAAAAGTTTGAATGTAAACTTTTGAGGATAGCCCGAATTGCACCAATAAATTGCTGAAAAACTAGGCCATTTATGAGACCCTGTAGGATTTCTCGAAAATAACATAAATGTTTTTATCATCTCATTGCGTCCATGTTTCCATTGGTGTATTGTTTTCGGCCCCTGCCACTTGGCTTCAAACCTCTTTTACTGTAATTGTGAACCTTTAGCTTAAGTAGCTGGCCAGTAATTACCTTTTTGAAAACACCTTAATGGCTATCAACCCATTAACCATTGACAACCTGTATAACAATCTATCAGTAGGTAACGTTGTTTACAAAAGCTGGAAAGTTGCAAGGCAAGTCGGCGGGCCCAGAAAATGTTTCTCTAGGAAGTCACGAGCCTTCACTTCGCTATTCAACTCAAGTGGCCATTGATTGCTCTTAACGATATTTTCGTTTGTCTTAACAGTTTTAGCTTTAGTCTTCATAGCTTAAAGTACTCACGTCACTTCACATGCTTCAAAGTGATGATGTGATATTAGTTTGCAAACTTGTCAAGCAGGAATGATAAATCGTTTGCTTTGGTTAAAAGTATATAGAGATAGCGCGTGTTGAGTGATCTCAGTGTTCAATGTACACAGTTTGTAATCCTGGAATTATCAATTTAATGAGGTTATCACACGACCTTTTGACTGAGAGGTTAAGTTATATTTACAATTCATACCGACCACCAACTACTCCTACCTAGTATTTATTCATTCACCATGAAATTATGTAGATTGATGAGTACTTAGCTAACATGTTGATTCAAGTTTTTGAGTTCATGGTCAAGTAAGATTCCGTATGATGTCAACTGATCGACAGCAGTTTGTCATTTGCTGCTCTTTTAATATTTTCTACTTTGCCTTTAATATTCCAGCATCAATTTAAATGAATTTTGCTCGCTTTTTTATGGCTATCAATATAAATTTTCGAACCAGTATCGTATAATGTCTCGTGCAATTAAGAGAGATGCAGTCGGTAGAATCCATTTCACTTTCACCAATGTTTTATGTTACACGTCGCTTATGATTTTTTGTGTGTAGTATACCAGTCTGTATATACATTTATCACCGCCACAGGTTTTTTCTCGAACGTCTAAAGTACTATTTATATTCTGTGCTTCTATGCAATTGCAAAGCGTAATCCGTTTCTTTGCGCAGCCTGAGCTTGTTTTGATTAGGCTTTGAGGCACAAATAATGCGGTTATGCAATGTGAAGTTTCTATCCACGTTAGGCGTACAATTTAGCGTCAAGTTATTCAGTCCTGTTTGACTTAATTGAAGATTAAATTCACTTTGGCGTATGCTGTTTTACTTAAGATGATTTGTACGTTTTAGAGGATGGAAGGTTTTGAACTTGTACTAGAAGTAATTACTTCGATTTTCGTACGTGTCTCCTTAATAGCCTTCTAAATACTAATAAGTTTAAACAAATTTGGCACCAGGTAAGTATGTCGGTATGCTTAAATTAATAGAAATTTTGAAAGTTCGATACGGTTTTTAGCGAAGCGAGCCAAAACCAAGTAATTCCGCAAAATATTCCTTTGCAAGATAGGATATTAAATACGTTATTACGTTATGTACGTTCTTGATATCTCTGTATATTTTGCGAAATGGATAAAAATCGAGATATCGCATTATATTGCAGACTGAGACAGTTCATTCGCATTGTAAAACCACCTGACTATTCGCTGTGTCGTATAAATGGATGTATAGTAGGTATTATAAAGTGGCTTTATAGACCTTGTTGCAGTATTAGACACATAAGCTGAAACCTAACAAGTCCTAGAAGATAATGTAATAGTTCACTAGGTAAATAATACAATATACCTACTTAGCAATGTAATAATCTAAAAGTATAAACGCAAGTGCAACTGATATCTGATGTTTAAAGTGCTTAGACCTTAAGAGAAATGAAATGGAAAGCCTCCTCGATAAGGAAATACTGCATTCTAACATACTGTCAAGCGTACCTATGCTGTTTAATGCTGCAAACAGTAAACCACTACAGCCATAAAGTTCCTTTAGGTACCTACTGGGGCCAATTCGAAAATATGTTCGCTAATTTAAAAGTCACTAAACTTAAAATAAGAAACGTCAAACTCGATTTTGACAGCTTTGTCCTATACAAAATTGAGTTTGACGTTTCTTATTTTAAGTTTAAGAAATTTTAAATTAAGGATATACCGTTTCGAATTGGACCCACTGTAACGATTTGTGCTAGTAACTTAAATTATATTTTACGAGCTCAGCTTCTTGTTTAATTAATCCTTATCACTATGGTTATCACTCTTTTATTAGTCAAGAGAAAAGGGGATCTATACAGACCTTCATGCTAACGGTGAATAGTTAGCACCTTTGAGCCGAGAATGAGTCTCCAAGTGTTCATGGCACTTGGTTACACTTCAGTGGCGAAGCCTGCCTACAAGCCGATTCCTGACGGCTTTACCAAGCATGAAAGCTAAGGCTTGCTGTCAGTGAAGTCCATGTTACTCTAACTAAATTTCAGACTCGCACGTAAAGGTTCTAATTCTTCCGGCTTCCCTTAGGAAATATTTGAGGCTTCGCCTCTGTTACACTTAATCCAAACTATTTCAATGCCAGAAAACAATGTAACATCAATGTCAAGCCATTATGAATGGTAAAGAGTGGTAAAGTATAAAAAGACATGCCGGGGACATTCACAATATCAACTTTCCAGGGTATCCGAAAGCATACCAAAATAGTGGTTCCCTAAGGTTTGTAGTTAGGCTACAAAGACCATAACGCAGGGATAACTTATATATCGCTTATATGGGGGACAGTGAATACACGTCCTCATGCAAATTCATTATATTCCACTAATTGCTGCAAAATTCCGTCGATGCATGAATCGTGTTTGATTAAATATGTTAATGTGATTGTTCCTGTAGATAATGTTTACATACATCGGCTATGACTGCATAACTTTTACGAAGCGAATCTAATAGCATCGGTATTCCAAACAAGTGAATAGGAATAGGAACGTATTTATATAAATAATACTCAATGGAGTCCATTATAATCTGACTTATATACCCCCGTAGTTATCCCCTTGCTTAGTGGTTACATTGGTTCAGTGCCATTCGAATTTCCAAAATACCGAAATATTATTGAGAAACGTGGCTTGGGTTATTGATTAAACTTTTTTCAAGAAATACATACTTATCTAGGTAAATTGTCTCAAACTTTTTCGCCATCATTAAAAAAGGGCAACTCATTATTTTCCGCGAAATAATTTTACTGTAGTTACCTGCAGCCAAAGATAAAAATATTAGACCGAGAAGGTAGAGAATTATTTTATCTCAGTATAAATTTAATGTTTAAGTTTTATACCATGTATTATTTCATTGGCCAGCGAAATCACAATTTATGTTGCATTTCAACGATGATCATAAAATGCATTCATGCTACTTAATTCTTCTGCTTTAACCACTTTCCAATTTTCAAACGACCACGTTGCATTGATAAAGCTGTGGAATATCGATAAAATTATAATAAAGCATTGGAGCGCGTAATTTCGCGGGTCTGAACGATTAATTAACTTTACAAAGACTTAATTTCGGTATTTAATAATACTCTAGCTAATCTTGGATGTATAGCAAGTAATAGCAATCATCCACTTACACAGAATGGATGCGTGTAAGCAAAGCGATGAGAAAGTGAATTCAAGCATCGGAATTAGATTTCTTGCCGATCTTGATTACCAACCAAGTAGGTTACAATCAGAGTAACGTTATTTGGTCTTCTTGATAGGCATAGGTTAAAACAGTCACCTACTTAAAACTTAAACATGCGTACCGGATCTTAGAAAAAATCGGATCGCAAAGAACCTCCTCCGTTTTGAAGTAGGTTTTGAAAACGGAAAGCTTTTGCCCGCGATGTCGTGCTTATCAGTTTTATGCTATTTTTACTCGGAATAAGTTGTTACGCACATACAGGAAAATCCAAGTAATTGGAAATAGTGCATGTTACTTTTCTGAATACAGCCGTGTCATCTTCTTTGTCATAAAAAGTCGAATCAGGTCTTGGTCATTCATCTTTGATCATTTAGTATATTTTTCTGTTATTATTTCGACCGCCGTTACTCATTAATTGGTTGATTTATATGGCTATTAAAAATAAAACAAAGAGTAGAATTTTGGAATGCGTCCATGCTACCTAATGTTATTTAGTGTACTATTCAACTTTCTCATCATGCCCTTTGGTTCTAATAATAAGTTCCTATACATCTTTTACGAATAAATTGTGAATCATATTTAGTTTCTCTTCGTTTACTGTGTTAATGGAAGTGCCAAAGAAAACAGTTTCAAGCATCTGTACACATATTGCGAGCATATGTGGACGTCAGTCAAAATATCATGGTTTATTTGTCTTGGAGTATTTGAATTAGCCTATCCTGTTTGTGAGTTAGCTTCTTCCTGTGGTGACGATACCCCAGCCGAGTTAGTCACATTCGTATGCGTAACATATGACAATTGCGTGGAAGCTATCTTTACATTAGTGAGAAGCTCATCGCTTCTCACGACTTGGTATTAAATCAACTACATATTATATTTAAGTAATTACATTTCGAAGTCTGTCGTTTTTTTTTCTGAGCGGGTTGCGTCAAGCTATCGCCTGTGAGCTAAAACTTCCATATGACCCGTGCTTGAAGACTTAATAAAGTAAAAAAAAAAAAAACAAATCGTCGGTGATAGTTCAAAACCGCGTATGAGCAGTTTGTAAAAACCGCGTTATTAAATTTTTTTATAAAAATCAGTGATAAGCAAAATCAAATCATTGCAGTAGCGTGTAGAAGTAGTAGTAAGTAGTAGAGTTTTACAAACTGCTCATACGCGGTTTAACTATCACTGACGCAATATCATTATAGGTTGACCACTTAAATGAGTCGTCGCCTGCGCGGCACCGGGGGACCGAGAGAGGTGCGGGCGGCAGGCGCATTTTTTTCATTCATTTCACGCCGCCCGCACCTCTCTCAGGCCCCTTTGTCGTCATGCCCCGCGCCCCTGTGCCGCGCGGGCGACGACTCATTTAAGCGGTCAACCTATAGGTAGTTAGTTTGCCTTACGTTGGTTGTCATCGGCGCTCGCTAGTTAATTTACCGTATTTTAGCTAGACATCTAAATACAAAACTTATAAATAATCGACCTTACACCGAGTTCCGGCAAAGATGATATCACTAGGTACAGGCTATTTCTAAATCACTGAATTTAAACAAATTCAAACAAGCAAGGAGCCCAACGGTGCATGAAATAATGCAACTATGTGCATTTTTGAATGTAGTTTCGAAAAAGGAGGAAATTGTAATTGTTAGTACGAATGTGAGTTACTTGGACGCTCACTAATTAATTGCATAGGTAATTATCACGCTAACTAATGCAAGTATAGAAATTTTTGACTTATTACACGAAAAACTTTGAGAAAGACTCTTATACCAATAGCTGGGCACGGAACGGTTAACGATTAACGGATTAACGGTAATCCGTTAATCGTTAATTAACGAAGTTAACATTTCGAGTAACGGATTAACTTTTAAGTTACTTCAAAAATTGTTAACGGGCTCATTAACTTCCGTTAAAACAATTAAAGTCCTTGAAACGTTATTTAAGTACCTACTATTTGCCAAAAGGATACCGCGCGGCTTATGTCAGGATAGCTTTTGATTTGAATTTGGGTCTCTAAATAACAGGTAGATAGGTATTATTACAAACTCCAATGCAAAACCCGTTACTAACTAATCTTTCACACCCTGCATAAACTTCCATAGCACATACCAACATTTTTGTTATTCTCGAGTTAATCATACCTCCGTTAAATCTTCCGAAATGTAACGCTTTAACGTTTAAAGAAGTTAACTTTTGTTAATAACGGATTAACTATTTGATTAACGGTGCCCAGCTATGCTTATACCCTACATGCTGATGTAGTCAAAACAACAAATCAGCCCTCAGTCAACTTTGGGAACAGGGGGTACGAATTTGAAACTAAATGTGGTTGAGATCCATTTGCGTATTCTGGTAGTATTACCTACAAAATATAAGTAGTATTACCTAGGAAATCAAGCAATTGATTAACTCACAAACATTATAATTAAAGAAGCAAAGTGTTGTGACACGTCCAAATTAGCACATCACTCAAGGACGAGCCCGAAAATATGAATGAATCACAAAACAAACTACATCCCTACTTATATTATAAATGCAAAAGTAACTCTGTCTGTCTGCCTATCTGTTATGTTTTCACGGCTAAACGGCAGGACCGATTTTGCTCAAATTTGGTATTGACATAGTTTCAGCCCTGCGGCCCTAACATGCGTGCCACAAAGATAAATTAGAACCGTTTATCTCTATGACTATCTCTTTCGTCGGCACTAGTGTGAGAGAGACGCACTTAGAGATAAACGGTTCTATAGGTTGACCGCTTAAATGAGTCTTCGCCCGCGCGGCACAGGGGCGCGGGGGCATGGCGACAAAGGGGCCTGAGAGAGATGCGGGCGGACCGAAATGAATGAAAACAAAAATGCGCCTGCCGCCCGCACCTCTCTCGGTCCCCTTTGTCGCCATGCCCCCGCGCCCCTGTGCCGCGCGGGTGAAGACTCATTTAAGCGGTCAACCTATAATGTATCTTTGTGCTATGCATGTTAGGGCCGGTGGGGACTTGGGGAGGGGCATAGACACTTTTTTAAAGAAAATCAATCTGTAAACGAGAAATAGGGGCTGGTAGAATAATTAACAGTATAACGTACGTGCCCGATGAGAGACTGTAAGAGGGGGAAAAAAGGCCAACGTACTTATAGGCATAGCTATACTTACAACGAGAGAATGCAGCCAGCCTTATGGACATCCTGCCCAGCGGCAGTGATTTAGGCGATATTTTTTGATACAGGTAGTTTAGTATAAGTTTATAGTACTTACTTGGTATTAAGTTTTTTTTTTAATCTTTCATTGTTTTGTTTACCTTTTTGGCTCCACAGGACAGGCCAAGCCTAGTGTGGACCGTGTGTCACCGAAAAGTGTAACTGTATTGAATATTTACGAAAATAAATAGTATCATTATCAATTATTTCATAAATCATTAACATGTAATCGTAATATTTTGAAGATACATTTCCACGCAGTCATAGTTGCAGGTAAAAGCTAGTCGAGCATAAGTGCCTCACGTTACACGATTAATTGATTGATTACGATAAATCTATACTTTATGAAATGAACGATGGAAAGTAAAAGTAGATTATAGGGATTGTAACGCTCTATTCTCGATTTATGCTCTCAATAAAAGTAATGATGGAATAATAGAATAGACAACAATTAGGTAGGAGTACTTTGTTATCGTTCGTGTGACATGGTCGCGACAGTTCTAATTAGGGTGTTTAAATTCGGCATTATTGATAACAATTCAAGGCGTCGATACGGTACCTATAGGTAAGGTACATTATCTGGTAATTTGGTAAAGGTTAACTCGGTACCGCCATTTTAAAAAGCGTCTACGATTTACTTAAACGTGCACATTCGGCATTATTATAACAATTACGGTTTTGATACTGTTTACGTTGTTTTATGAAGGTTTACCTCAGTACATTTTAAAATCATCTGCGATCACCATCTTTTTAATAATCTAGATCATTGATAAAAATCTAGTGTTACACTTTCGGCACTCGGGATTTTCATTATAATAAATTCTGAATAGTAAAGACCAAAATGGCGAACAAAATTAAATAACAAAGATTCAATTTGATATTTCTGCAGACATTCTAAGGGGGCGTCCATAAATTACGTGAGGTATTTAAAAAAAAAAATTGACCCCCCCCTCCCCCCTTGGTGAGATGTTGTAAGATTTTTCTCGACTCCCTCTGCCCCAATCTCACGTGAGATTTTTCAAATACGATAAACACAATTGTGTCAGATTTTGCCATATGTTATTCAAGACACTTTTTACTTTCATTTAGCTTTAATTTAACTTAACTTTCACGCACTTTCACACCGTTTTCTGCTAGAAAAAAATTACGTGATATTGGCCAAGAACCCCCGTCTCCCCCAAGTGAGGTTTAGTAAGATTCGTCTCAAACCCCTCCCCCCCCTGAGCACCTCACGTAATTTATGGACGACCCCTAAGCCCAAACTGTCCCACACAGAAAAAATTGCCCTTAATACTAACAAAAAAAAACCTTTTGTTTACAGGTGCAACTGTTACAGCAGCAGGTGACGTCACTAGCCGACACGCAGAGCACGGCCGACGACCGCTACGCGAGGGCGAAGGCCGACAACGCCGTGCTACAGGCGCGGGTGCACATGCTCGACGAACAGATACGAGAGGTGGGTCACGTTGCGCGTAACATAGCTTGTAACGTGCCTTGTAACCACAGACCAAATATCCTAAAGACGGCCTAACTTTTACTAGCAAATAAAGCGGGCAAATTTTCGGGGCAAGTTTTTTTTCGAGTGCTGTGATTCATGCGTTCCTCCCCACGCCTGTAGCCCCGACGTTTATGGCTGTTTGCCTCTAATGCTGGCAACCAGCAGCGATCGCTCAGCTATTCGGAATCTGTTGCATTATATGGCAATTGTGTGGTGCATAATGCCCAGTTTACATTATTCCAGGCCAGCGATCGAATCCAGTGCTGGATTGCAACTGGAATAATGTATCTAAACCCCCACTGGAATGCACTGGATCCAGTGAGCAATCCACTCCAGAAACTGGATTGGCGGTCTACTTTTGCATCCAGTACGACCATTCCAGTGCAGCTGGAATCATGTAGATGGCCAATCCAGTGCCATTCCAGTGCTGACAGATTATTTTATTGGAAATACGTGTTACTTTAGTGTTGACGATTCGGCAGCCTTTAAATGACTGGAATCATGTAAACGATATCACCAGTCCGGGCCATTCCAGTCCAGCGCTAGTGGGTTACTGGACTGGAATAATGTAAACCGCTGAGCGGATTGTATTGAAGTGACTGAATCCAGTAATCCAGTGCCCGTTAGCAAGCAGGCCGGCTTTAGCGCAATACGAATTTACGTAACTGTCTGGAATTATGAGCTCATAATACGACCCTTCTGCTTCTGGAAATGCTACTTTAAAATGTAAACAACATCTTCATTCGGAGCAATATAACAAGAAATTTTAATTAATTGACGGTGACCAATCATTTAACATTCAATTGTTTTCATTGTCAGTCCAAACGGTAGCAATCAGTAGAATTGTGGACTGGTTGGTTGCGAGAATGATCAAACGATTAGCTAAAAATCAGAGCTTGGAAAATTTAAATTCCTGTCATTGCGTGGTCGCGCCGTGTTCAACCAATGTCTACTACGTAGAACGTTTCTAAATGCATAAGTAATTGAGTACGTATTTAGACATCCGTTAGCACTTTAAAATGCAAGTATTCGCTGTGCAATGAGAACTAGGTATGTCACTTAAACAGCATTAGGGACCTACACGCCTAGATCAAACGCTATCGCAAAGATCAACTATCATTAAAACGGTCGGACGTCGTCTTTGCTGCGTATACATATACCAAGACAGTACTATAGTTCAATAAAATTCTAGCGAACCAGCGTCTTCCCGCGACTTCGTCGTGGAATCGAGTATCGCTGTTCTCTCGGGAAGAGTACATTCCGGCAAAAAGTAGGACTATGTCACTTTCCGGTTCATAACTATCTCAGCGGCCCTAGTTAAACCGTCTTATCTCTAAGTGCGTCTCTCTCACACTAGTGCCGACGAAGAAGATAGTCAGAGAGATAAGTGGGTTTAACTTATCTCCGTGTTTGGCATGCTAGGGCCGCTGTGCAAAGTCACGTCGATCCGTTGCTCGTTGCTGCGTGAAAGAAGGAAAAACTAACAGGATGAAATGAAAATGAAAATATTTATTTTGCAAGTAGGGCTCTTTCACATGTCTGAATCTACCAGCGCTTCGAAAGGTGACATGTGTTGAGAAGAAACGCCGCAAGAAACTCAGCAATAAGTTTTTCAACTTTAAAATTACATATATAAACTAACATAAAAAGTGCAACAAATAATGATGGAAGGATTAGTAGGGATTTCCGACACAACTGCTTTGCGACAACGTAAAATGTTCCCGTACATTTGGTGCTACTTACAATGACTAATAATTACATTATTTCTCATGTTAGATCGAATGCCGTTGCGAAGAGCGCATAGCGGAGGAGCAAAAGCGGTGTCGCGAAGCGATATCACGCGTCGAACGCGATAGAGACGCGCAGCTGGCTGCCTTCAGCGACCGCCTCGCCGCCGCCGAGGCCGAAGCGTCCGATCTCAAACAAGAGGTAACCATCTACTCATACACTTCTACATGGCAGAAAGCTGACCCTTCAGCTCACTATTGTTTATCGCGCCCATAAAGCATTCGTTTCTCTCGCACCAGGGCCCCAATTCTCGGTGCATTCGAGATAATGTCGATTGCGAGTTGTGTCAAACGACTGTATGTACTGACGTTTAATCTCGAGTTCTGAGATTATCTCGAATGCACCGAGAATTGGGGGCCAGGTATGCTAAGGTTAAGTTAACACTCTTATCTCTAAGCGTGTCTCTCTTAAATTAGTGCTGACGAAAGAGATAGTCAGAGAGATAAGATGGGGTTAGGTTATCCCCGTGTTAACCCTGCAATGGTCGCTGAGCATTCGAGACGCGGTGGCGCAATATCGCGCCAAAGTTATTAAAGGATTTAAAAAAAGTGCGAGTATTTAGCCATTACTTCACTTTCCATCTCCTAGAAGATTACTAGCTTATTATTAAGCTGATCCCTATAAGGTGGATCACACAGAAATCACTCTTAACTCCTGGTATTTTACCATATGAAATAGGCTTATACGGCTTCTTCAAACAAGTATTCACCATTTGTACAAAAAGTTAGTTGTCTGCATTGGTGGTCTGCTACAAAAACCCCAAATTATTACTCATACTTATTCAGTTATGCGCAGCTTGTATTAACCACATTTTGAAGGAAAACTCATCGCAATAGTTATTTATGATACCCACAAGTGCGGAAAGTACGTGATTTTGGACGAGTGGCATTTTGTATCAGTCGACGCGAGTCGGAAATCATTTTACACAGGCAACGTTTTACGAAAAGGTCAATGTCATTCTTACATTTTATCGTACTCCTTATCGTAGAATAAAGAGACCACAATGTGCTTGGCTTATAATTCTTGGCTTCAGAAAAAGATTTTCCGGGGTAAAATTAATTGATTCGTCACTTGAACTCGACATTTTTAGCAGATTAGATTAACACAGATCGATTTCGAACTACGCCAGAAATTAGTAAAATGGCGGGCTTATTTATAATACATGCGCATAGCTACCTACTACTGCGCATGTGCAAATAACTGTCACTCCGTATCGCGAAAAGGCATGAGCAAAATATATGTTCAGCCAAACATATTTAATGAAATTTAAAATTAATGTATTGATCAAAATCGAAATCTAGAGTAATTAATAACGTGTTTAATAAAGTATGAGTTTTATTGTACCTTTTATATAAATGATAATCTGTACTTGACTAATTTGTAAAACTTTTGTCAAAACAATAAAAACTCTTCGCGTCGGGCTGACTTAAAAAAGTGGCACTTTCCGCACGATTCGGCCGCTTGGAAAACGCTCTTTTTGAGCACATTCATTGTAAAATAACATACTTAATCACTTATACTACCCCTAGACCAATAAGTCATTGGATGGCCGATTCTGTTTTAATCAAATAAACAAACTATCATTAGAACTGGCGCGCTAACTGGAACGCAAGATAAGGATGCTACATAAGTGATATTGGGTCCAATTCGAAACGGTGCATGTCTTCTTAATTTAAAATTTCCTAAATTTAAAATAGGAAACGTCATACTAGATTGTGTATAGTACAAAGCTGTCAAAATCAAGTTTGACGTTTCTTATTTTAAATGTAGTGACTTTAAATTTAGCGGATACACATACGAATTGGCCCCATTATCCCTCCTTTTTACACACAACACACAGAACATTGTTCTTACACCATTAAGATTATACTTAAAACAAATTAAGCACCGTCATTTTTTTTCCAGGCGGGCAGACTTCGTGGCGTAGCTGAAACCCTGCGCACGAACGCGGACGCAGCGCAGCGAGCGCACCGCGAGGCTCAAGAGCAAGTCGGCGAGCTAGTGGCCCAGCTGAGCGCCGCGCGGGAGGCCGAGCGCAAGGAGCGGGAGTCGGCGGCAGCCGCCACGAGCCTGCTGGCGGCGGCCAAGCGCGAGCTGCAGAGCGTGAGGGAGACGCCGCCGCCGCCGCCGGACCCCCGGCTGGACGAGCTGAGCCAGGAGCTCACGCTGCTCAGGACGCAAAATAAATGTAAGTGTCTCAGCTGCTCAAAAACTTGACTATGGAGCATTGTATACTCAATTAGAGGAATCACAACGATGTTTTCCCAAAGAGCAATTAAAAACATTCATAAAATGAGACTATAAGAAAGAAAGAAAGAACGAAAGAAAGAAAGAAAAGACATTTATTCACTTCACAAGAACGAGGCATGTGTGTCATTGCGGCAGTGAATCGGTCACTGGCTCAGCATAATGCTGTGGTGTACTGGTGTCAGACACCCGCAGCGCTGATTTTCAGCCAGCACCGTCTGTAGCAATCGGAGCGATATACAAACACACTAAACAGTAATAATTACACAAAAACTACTTGGATAAATAAGTGGTTACGATTTTCGGATTTTCCTTTATTTGTTGCGGAGTCATTGCGACTTGCCAAATTTCATGATTCTAGGTCAACGGGAAGTACTCTATAGATTTTGATTCCCTTGCGAGTATCAAAATATGTGGCATAAACAGCATCTTCTGTTTGCAGTGAGTTAGAAGGTTGATTTTTTAACAACTCCAAGGGATTGGGTATTTGATATTAATTTCAACTTGATACCTCCACGCGTTTCTAAGAAACAGGTCTTGACACACTGACAGACAGAGGACAAAGAAGTGATCCTATAAGGGTTCCTTTTTTCCTTTTGAGGTACGGAACCCTAAAAACGACAAACTCAAATATAGTACGACAACGTACGCATACATACCTATGTAGTTTAGAATTTGGTATAAAAGTTTGAACCATGTATTATTCAGCATATACTCGTATTATGAACTGTTTTGAGTTGAGAACCCAATGCATTGCGACCCAAATTCTTTTCATCCTCACAAAAAAAAAACGAATTCTCAATACCTGACCTGCACTGATCCTTAATATAAGCCCGGCCCGTTTAGGCCGATAATTTTCTAGTATGCTCTGAAACCGGCTTTAACTATTTTCTTACAATCTCAGCCTATTTATAGTCCTAGGCAGGACGCCTTCTCTCATCTTATGCAACTCATGGCCAAATTCAGGAACGCCACTTAAGCATTTGATTATATATCAAATAGTTAAATGTCCGTCAACCAGTTGTCAACTTATACAGAAACGTCACTGAAGCGTCACTTTAATTAAAGATCAATTTGAGTGGCCTTTCTGAATTCGGCCATCAGCGACTTTTTTCTCGAAACTAGTCTCCTTTTTAACCGACTTCAAAAAAGGAGGAGGTTATCTATTCGACCCGTACTTTTTTTATGTAAGTATGTTCCCACATAACTTTTTGACCCGTGAACCGATTTCGATAATTCTTTTTTTATCGCAGCGTTATCGGAAGCACAAGAGGAGCTGCAGGCGCAGATCCTGACGCGCGGCGTGGAGGAGGGCCGCAGCCTGCTGGACGGCGTCAGCGGCCCGCTCGTCGCCAACTCGCTGGCGCATGAGCTCTCCCAGATGAGCGATGACCAGGTAAATAAACAATTAAACCCTTCTCTCTCTGCCTTTCATTTATCCTCGTTGGAAAGAAAGATGGTAATCATCGCTGAATCTGACATTTCATCATCATTTGAATGGGGACATTAATCATTATTAAAACTTAAAGCGCCCTTATCTCATGCCCCGTAGCATAATACAAAATGTCCATATCTTATATATAAACAACTAGTGGACCCGCCACAGCTTCGCCCGCGGTATTTTCCATACAAACTTTATCACCCCTTTTCACTCCTTTAGGGATGGAATTTCAAAAAATCCCTCCTTAGTGCACTTCTAGGGTACTCGAGGAATATCTCCTCCAAATTTCAAACCTCTAGGACCACCCGTTTAGGCTGTGCGTTGTCTATAAGTGAGTCACGGTACTGTTTTATATGCATTGATGAACTGTCTTTGTCAGTGGGATGGGAGTAAGTGGCTCCCGTTATAAGTGGATTTCCTTGGTAGGGAAGTGTATTTAGTATTTTACAACTGGCCGTTTGATTAAAGCAAATTAAAAGTAATTAATAAAAGTCGAATCCCTCGGCGTGTAGACCAGAACCGACCAGTCGAATAAATAACATTGTAAAGTAGTTCAGCTAACTTCAATTCAGTTCCTTTATTTGTATAGAATAATTACAATAAATGTCCCAATTAATACAGGTAACTACTACAGCGGCCCTGGCAAGGTTGAACTTAACCCCTTATCTCTCTATCTCTTTCGCCGGCACTAGTGTAATAAAGACGCACTTAGAGATAATGCGGTGTTAACTTATTCGCGTGTCAACCTTGCTAGGGCCGCAGGCAATACTCAGTATTGTTTCGATTGTTACGTTACGTTACATATTGAATCGATATAACATCTCATTCTATACTTCAAAGTCAATGTTTTGTTCTAGCAGTGTCCTGTGCTTTAATTTCACCCATTGATTATTTGTCAAATTTATTCGCTAATCATAACAGCCTCGTCCAGTGCTATTGTTTTGTGGGATGCAACATTTACAAAGATATAAGTTTAAGGGTAGTTAGCACCAAAATCTGAAAATGTTTAAGTCGCTAAATGCGTTTAATATTTATCGAATTAAATCATATTTAGGATTTTGGTGCAAGCTGTCCGTATTTTCCAACTCAACTTGTAACTTTGCAAATGGCTCCTGGCGCTAGATCGCTTTTTACAGCCTAATTTGTAAGGTCCGACCGAGATCTCGGTCTCGGTCTCGGTCTCGGCAAATCTCGGCCAAAAATCGGGCCGAGATCTCGGTCTCGGTCTCGGCCCAATATGGCCGAGATTCTCGGCCGCGGCCGAGACTCCGCGGCAATCAATTTAAAAATGCTTTTCGGTCGTATAATATTGCTAATTTCCATTTTTGACTATTAAGATTGTTTGTAGTACACGGCAGAACGTTTAAACCATAATAAACCCTTTTTTATCATAACGGATGTATTTTTTTTAGTTATAAAACAGGACAAGTGCGAGTTAAACTCGCGTGAACAGGGTTCCGTTCCGTATATGTTTATCTGGAACCTTTCCTTTAAATACCACAGACTTCTTATAAGTTTTCTTGTAATCTATGGTTAAATAAGTCCTGTTTTTTTTAATATTTTCGGAAACAGGGGGCGGGGGGGATTGTAAATTTTTGCCTATTTCGATTATTATCCTAAATAACTTCCAAACTATTCATTTTAAAATTCCAAAAATATATAAGTATGTATTTAAAATACTCACAATAAGCCCTTTCATTTCATATGTCACAAGATATAGCTTGCATAACTTTTTTTTTAAATTTCTAATTTACCTACCGGCCAAATGTGGTCCACATATTTAAAATTCATTTATTTACGTTACGCGTCCGTGTTGTGGTCACCGACTTACTGTTTCGGAGCAAATTGGCTGTGCCAGATGGACAGATGGACAGCGAGACAGACAGACAGACAGACAGACAGCCAGACAGACGGACACACTAGTAATCCTATAAGGGTTCCGTTTTTTCCTTTTGAGGTAAGGAACCATAAAAAACGCAAATGTAGAAAAAAATATACAATTTTTCCGTGTCTCGGTCTCGGTCTCGGTCTCGGCCGAGAATTTATTTTATTCTCGTTCTCGGTCTCGGTCTCGGCCGGGATTTAAAAAGCAGTCTCGGTCGGACCTTACTAATTTGCAATATTTTTTATTTATATACATTTTTGCAGCTCGATGATAGCGATACACAAACTGATCACAGCATAGAGTTGGAAAAGGTACGCATTTTTACTAACTGTGTTTAATTTAGGCTTTATGCATGCTTGAAACATTAACCTTCATCTAACTGTCTGCTTGTGGATTGGAATTGGTACCTTTTTCAAACTATGTTTCTATATTAAGTACTAACTTTATTTACATTTCACCGGAAAGCTCATTGGATTTCATGGTGCCACTACCGTACCGTAACTGAATGATTTTGAATCTAATGTACATTTGCATCTCGTTCGCTAGCCATCGGCTCCACTTTTACCTGCCAAGGTATTTTCGACCTTAATAGTACCTACTAAAGACCTGCCTGGTCACATTACGGGCGCAGCCGCAGTGCGCGCGATAGCTCCCGCTCACACCAATGCAATTCAACATAATGGCGTTGCACCACTCTCACGCGCGCGCCTGCACGAATGGATGCCGTTATGTTGTATTAAATCGGTGTGAGCGGGATAGATCGCGCCGCGTCACGCCGTGCCTGCAATTTAACCGGGCCTTAAGTTAGTCCGTTAGTAAATCGTCCATGTAGAGAGCCACATAATTAATGACTATTTTATATTACAGTTGCAAAAGGCGTTGAAGGAGCAGCAAGACGTGAACTGTCAACTGAGGAACTACATCGATGGAATATTGCTTGCTATCGTTGAGAACTACCCACAACTTCTAGAAGTGAAGTGCTCCAAGCAACCGATTAATCTGAAATCATAACATATAACTCTATATTATGACAACATTATGGTCAGGTACTCTTTAAAAATTTAAACATTTTCATTATATTCTAATTTGAATTTGATGTTATAATTATGATATGAAATACCTACTGTGATAAATGAAAATTGTATTTAATAAATTTTTCTAAATTTTTCGTTGAAATTAATTAACTGTTTGCCTTAGCACATTTTCTTCACGGTGTTGTTGACTTTCTGTTATTAATGATTTAATGTTTAATCCTGAATGAGCTCTTCCGATTTATTTGGTCATGCCATGAACGCAAGTATAAATTTCATAGCGTATAAAGAACGTGTAAATATTGTATAGAATTTATTTTAAGATAGCATATAAAATATAGATATATTGTTCCTGTCTCATTAAGATAAATGAATAATTCACATACAGATCTGTGTTAAATTAATCGTAAAAATATTATAAGTTATTCGATAAAGGCCAGGCCGTCCATAAAGATTTTATACTAACTAGTTTACGATTCAAAGCAATTTTATGAAAGACTGGAATTGTATGGTTATTGGTGTGACAAGATACTTTATTTTCAATTCGCTGTAGTTTAAAGAAATTGAGAGATTGATATAAAAAATATGATACTGTTCCTGAATCGTGTGACTCTATGAATTTGTTTAGGATGGGGTTCTCTGAAATATAAGAAGTATTTATAACCTACTTAAAAGAATGTGTACTATATTTTTACAATGAGATATTTAAATGTAGTTAAGTTAGGGAAGTTAAAATAAGTATTTGTGTACATTTTGATAACCTGATTAATAATGTAAATCTAATAGATGTTCATGTAACAGTCATCGACCTAAATTAAATCAAATATAATTAATCAGTCTTTTATTTTTAATTCATAAGAAAGTCGCTGCTTAAATTAAATTATTCTTCTTTTCGTTCTTCTTCTGCTATGTCGACATGATCTGCCTTATTATGATCCAAATTACTAATAACTTGTTGAACATCTAAACGAAGCATCATAAATTTTGGATCCATATAATCCTAGAAACAAAATATTCTAATAACATATTTTCCTTACCACGAAACATATTTTCAAGTAAAATTGAAATACCTATAAGACATTTTAAATGAGATCCCATTATCTATACCTCTAAGGTAATTTATTTCAGCAGCGCCATGTTAAGCATTATTTTGTACATTTTAATTTGTACATATCAGATTTACTAATCACAAGCAGTCTACATCCCCACCAAACAGATTAACGAAGTTCACTAACCTTGAAAGTTCCAGAATTCACTTGTCCCGGTTGCACCGCTACATCTCCAAATCCACCATCATTCGAATTATGTCTATCCTCACGCTTGAAAGTACTGAAACCAGGAGTATGTCGGAGACTAAAACTTTGCCCCATCAGATGCGCCATTTCTTGTTCAATTGCGTTCATAGCAGAATTCGCATTGGTACTTCCAAAATCTCTTGAAACTGGTACTTCTAGAAATGTTTCTGGTAAAAATGTACGATCGATATTGTACTGTGATACATTTTGGACAGATTTGCATAGGGAGCATTGTTGTTTGCCTTCCATTTGTTTTCTTTCATTGTGAAGATTAAGTCTTTCCCTAGATAGGGCCACTTTCTCCTTTGCAATCTGTTTCTCTCGGTTATTTAACGAAACCACGTGTTCTTGGATACGACGTATTCTTTCTTCGTACTTTCTTTGAATGAATTCAGCTTCTGAGTACTTTTTATCAGCCTGTGATTGTTTTTCTATTGCTGTTTTTGCCAGCAAGTCTAAATCCCGACTTCTGAAACAACCAATCAATATTGATTAGAATATAGTACCTAAGATTACTGAAATGCATGTTATATCTCATATGGTACTTTGCCAGTATTCTTTGTTCTTCCATGTGCATCTGTTGCTTTTCTACGCTTAATCTAGACCTCTCTTCTGTAACTTCTTCCAATTGAGCTTGAAGATCGGTTTTCAGTTTCTGCAAAAACAATAGCATTGTTTCGCGCATGTTAAAATCACAATGTCATGTAATTTTTTGTACATAATTTCAGTAGGTAGTAATACCTACCTCTATATCTTGTTTTAGACTTTGGATCGAAGCCTTTTCCTTAGCAACCAAAGTACTATCTTTTAATATTTTTTGTTTTTCTTCTTCTATTGACGAAATCTTGTCCTTATATTCCTTCTGGATATCTTCTTTTAGCATCTAAATAATAATTATTACAAAATTAAAAAGAATTAATTCTTTCTTAAATTAGTTACTCATACTGTTTAGGTACCTTTATTTCGTCATCCTGCCTTTTGAGAACGTTTTTAGCAAATTCAGTTTGCTTATTGAATGTAGCTTTTTCAAATTCAAACTCCATCCTCTTCTGCTTTAATGCAGCGGTTTCGTCTTCTATCATCTGAAATTAAAAAAAAAAACTTACAGCCATCGGTCACGAATAGTACAACAATAGATATTGTTCTAGGACGTTTTACTGTTCCATACCGTTGTCATCTGCTTTAGTCTTGTTTCGAGCATCTTCACCATATCTCTGCTTTCTGACTTTTCACTATCAAAGTTCTCTCGTTCTTTCTTTAATTGCTGGATCATGTCTACAGAAAAACATATTTCACGTTTTAAAACCATATTTTATTCAACAATAGAACGATTTAACCATGTTTCCATTGTACCAACCGTTTATTTGGGTTTCTCGTATCTGTAAGCTTTTTTCATTGTCATGTTTAGAGTTCTCAGCCATTGCTTGGACTTTTTCAACAAACATGATGCACTGAGTTTTACTTTCTTTGACATCTAATACCAGCTCCTGCAAGTTCGATGAAAACCCAGCAGAATCTTGGATTAGAGCTTGCTCGTGTTTTACGGCGTTCCTAAAAATAATTTCAGAAAACGATAGAGGAATATGCCTAGCTCAATTATTCCTTGGAATTGTTAACCCACGATTATTTACTAACTTGATATTTTCCATCAACGACGCATGATGTTCTTGCAGCACTCTAATATTATCCATATGTTGTTGTCTCAGCATTTCATTTTCCATCTTATGACGCTCTGCCAGAGAATTCAAATTATCCTCAGCCAGTTTTTTGTAGAGTGAGTGCTGCTCTTCCAACCAATTCACCTTCTCTGAATAAAATCTCATCAGTTTGTCGCTTTCGTCTTTCATTCGTTCCTCAGACTGGTTTACAGAGACTTCCAAAAAAGCTAGCTGGCGTCTGAAAATTATCATTTAAAGTAACTTTACTAAACTATAATAATGCTAAGCGTTTGGTAAGAGGTTTAATGGTGGAGGTGAAAATGGTTATATATATTTTATCAATTTAAGAATGTGGTCACTACCTGTAGGACGTCTCCATAAGGTCTATTTCTTTGTCATGGTTATCTTGCAACGATTGCACGAGTTGTAATAATTGCTTCTTTTCCTTGGCGTGCGGAGTTTCTTGACGTTTTTCTGGGTAGTTTTCTAAGTCACCTTCTGGTACCTCTACACCTTCCATGTTTACGTCAGATGAGCCTAGTAAAGCCTATAAAAAGTCTGCCTGTTCAATCAATATCTCTGTATCAATCTACATCTCCTGCGGCCCGAGCAAGGTTGACACGAGGGTAAGCTATCCCCATCCGAAAATTATGTGAAATTACTGTATTACGAGGAAAATTCTGCAATTTGATATTTCTGCCAAACGTTATTATACTATACTATATGATGATCAATTTTATGCAAGATATTAGTAAACCCAGTCAGTGGAGGATTTGCCCTAAGGCCAAGTAGGCCCGGGCCTAGGGCGACCAAGACTGAAAATCCGCCACTGAACCCAGTACAAGATCTTAGAATATACTTCGGGATTTACCAAACCCCCTATACTTAGATAAAATTCAAATTAAAGAAACGTAATAGAAACTAAAAGGTTTGTCTCAAGTCCTGCGGCCCTACCAAAGAGGGAAAGCCACTAATGCGTGTGTGACAGTGTATGCGCGGCGTATCCTTCTGCCACACCATCAGCGCCTCTACTCGGGAACGCTAAGTTGAAACGTAGACGGGTTGCCGGTGAAGGTGGATGGTAGGAAGTAAGAACACTGGATATGGTATCGGTGATTTATTATTTAAAATACGAGGCACTCTGGAACAATGTTATAAACGCTTATAAATAAAAGTTGGTAAGGTTATGGAATGAGATGAATTGGAGGCTTTGTGTGACACTCTACTTACAATTAAGTGCTTCACTGGTAAATCCTTTGTTTATAACAGGATAACGGGTACGGGTAACGGGATATTGTAGCGACTCGTCGCGAGCGAGATTTCTCATTTCAGTCTTCCGCACGACGCGTAATGCCTAAGAGGGAGATGCGAATCTCGCTCGCGGGTCGCTGTAGTATCACTTAGACGTTCCCGAATAGACGCCCTGAAGTGGTATACACAGGTGCTACCTGAATCCTTTGCGTGATGCGGTCCTGGTGTGCGGCGATGACGGCCTGCATTTGCGCGCGGTGCTCCGCCTGCCGCGCGAGCATCGCGTTAAGCTGCGCGTGGTGCGCCAGCACAGACTCGCGCTGAACGCGCTGGCTGTCCTTCTGACGCACTATTAGAAGTGGGATATGGTTGTACACTTTTTAATTCATGATAAATAATTTGATTTGAATTTTGTAATAGGAACCTAAGGAATTGTATTATTCCAAAAAATATGTTTGTATTTGTTGGATCAGTTTCAGGCGACGACGTCATCACAACGACGTCAAAATGAGAATTACGACGATACGCATTTCATCAAAGGAAAGCAACAGTGCTCTCTATCTGGACTCTACTATTACCTACTACAGAGGAAGTAGAGTCCATTATCAGAGATATGTACTATTTTATCAATCGTTATGGAAAAATCGGGATTTGGTTCAATCGATAGAGAACTAAATTACTTTTCATTAATTTGCTCGGAAAGGGTGTTATTATACGCAGGCGTATGGGGCAGTTCTATCTAGCCGATTTAGCTGCTGTATACGCCCGTAGCCGTCAGCGGGAGTTATATACCACACTAAATCCATAACTCCCACGGGAGTATAGTATAGTCTATAACTCCCGCTGACGGCGGGGCGTGCGCCAGGTCCGGCGAGGTGCGCGCGGCGCCGGCTCCGGCGGTGATCGTTTTCTTATACTTGTAGCGCGCAACCGACGCGACATACAGTTTATTCTACCCACCTGCGGCCCTAACATGCATGCCACAAAGATAAATTAGAACCGTTTATCTCTACGTGCGTCTCTCTCACACTAGTGCCGACGAAAGAGATAGTCATAGAGATAAACGGTTCTAATTTATCGTTCGGGCCGCTGATGGTAATTCATGGTGTACAATGGCTTTTTTTTGTCTAATTTTATATCATTTCCTCGCAAATGTGATGAAAAAGATTGTGTGTATAACGGGCAGTAGGTAAGGGGATAACAAACTCGACTCATTAAAAGCCCTCTCTCAGACTCTCGTTAGTTATCCCCTTCTTACGGCCCTAGGTGCACAACGTACAAAAACAATTCCGTCATCTATAATTCACCTTGTTCATGGATTAATATAATTTAAAAAACAAGTACCCAGGTATGACCGCACATGAACATGATACCTACCTAATACTGCGCTTGGAAAAATATAAGCACAAATATCTTACTTTGCATCGTAGCCAGTTTTTCTTCCTGTGCTTTGAGTTGCATTGCAACCATTAGCTGTGCTTCCTGTTGGTGCAAGAACAACTCCGCCCCGTCCGTCGTAATATCGTCATTGCTACCCTGCAATTTGCTAATATTTGTCGCCATCTTAGAGATCGTTTCCAATTTTGTATCAATTTGAGGCAAGACTTTTTCATTTTCAAGTTGCTGGTCTTTGTTTTCGGCTGCTGTCTCTTCTATATTTTGCTTTGGTTTGGGTGCTGGTTTATCTTCACTTTTTAAAGTTTTCTTCTTTTTACTATCTTTTCCAGCCAGCCAGGCAGGAGTGTCTGCATCATCACTCTCTTCATCTGCTTCTTCTTTTTGAAAAATCCCAAGCCAGTCCTCGCTGGTTTTTGTTTTTTTCGACGGTTCCTTTTTAGATTCTTTAACGGTAGGTTTCTGTACATTCGTTTTACTTGAAGTTAATGTTTGTTTAGATTCACTTTTTCCCAGAAAAGACTCAAAGTCGAAATCTTGACTTTTCGCGGCAGTTGACGGCCTTGCTGCTTGACTAGATCCCAAAGTTTTGGATAAGGTTCCACCAAGAATATCGTCTAAAAGAGACTGGGAGCTCTTTCCCCTCTCTAAAGGTTTACCAGTTTCTTTCTTTGTCTCTGGGATTAAATCACCTAGTATGTCCAGTGACTCAGCACTAGTGGCAAGTTTCCCCTTGACTGGTGATTTTCCAAGCCCTATTTTATCAAAGTCAGTTTTACTTTTTGAATCCGTTCTTTGCACTTTGATGGATTCTTTAGAAACAGTGCGTGTAAATGAAGCGAGAGATGGAGATTTTGGTTTATCTACTTTAAAGTTTGAAACAGGAAAATCTTTCTTTTCATCAACAGGTTGACTCTTTGGCTTGTCGCTAACTTCCAAGTCAAATAACGCGTTTTTTTTCTCTGCCAACGGCGTAACTTTCTTTTTTGTTGGTTTTTTCTTTCCCAGAATATCGTCGTCAAAGAAACTATCATCGCTACCATCACTTAGGATTCCCGCTAACGGATCGTCGATATTAAAGCTCATTGTGAATTAATAAAATAACACTCCCATACACCCAACTTGTTTGTTTACAAATTAGCCGCCATAGAAACAGATTAAAAAACACTACAGACTAACCAACACCTAAAGCGCTATAAGTTTAGTATGCACTTAAAATCGAGGCGATTATAAAAAAGTATAATTAACTATTACATTTAATAATAATTCGAGTTATTTATTTTTTCCCTTCACATTCCATGATACGATTTAAATTTGGCATTTCGATTGCCTGCCATGTTAGAAACAAACAATTTCTGAACGCATCACAATGGTGACGAAAAATTTGTTGCTTCATGTCACTCGGTCGGCTCTATTTTAATTATTTTTCAAAACAACTAGTATTTTGCTGATTCCTATTCATTTACAAAACGTATATAAATTATGGATTATATTGGTAAGTTATTAAGAAACCCATTAACATAAAAATACAGTTGATTTCTTTGTTACAGAAATGCATCGAGCTTTTGTTCTAGAAATTATGCAAACTCACGTTATGTTCTTATTTACCAGCTTCCGAAAAGGGAGACTCTACAGAAAACTGTGATCCTAACTCTTTACTATCGAATGGTACGAAGACTGCACTAGCAAGGAAACCAAACACAGACAAACCACTAACGGAAGCTCCCACGGAGAGCGCCGCATGCTCCTCTGAGACCGTCGAGGATGCCGAGCTCTGCGAGATCCCAGAACAGATCGAATTTACTGTAGTTTTTAACAAAGTTAAATATGACATTTCCTTCGCATATGATGCATCTGTGTTAGATTTAAAAGCCCATTTGGAAAGAATATGTGGAGTGCCATTGTCCGCACAAAAGTTATTAATAAAAGGAATGGCACGCGATGACATGACTTTAAGGAAAGCTGGAGTGCTTAAGGGAGGAAAAGTGATGCTTGTGGGGTCTAAGATGGATGATATTTTAGCTGTAAAGAGTGTGCCAAAGGTGTGTACTACCAGACAATATGTTTCTTATTAGGATAAATGTCTATGTCAAATATCATCAGATTCTTTTCTTTCTAGGAAATACTAGAAGAGAAAGCTAGCAGTCAGACAAGTAAGGAGCCTCTATGCTTGCAGAAAATGCACAGTAAAGTATTGGATAAAGGCATTCCACCAGATGCCATGCCAGGACTTAAAGGAGTGAAGGTATTTTATACTGGAATCTGTCTCTCTTGGATAATATGAGCTGTAATGTTAATTCTAGATTACTAATGTTTATGGGCAAATTCTTTTATGTGATATTGCAAGATAAATTGTTAATATTATACATTGTAGGTTAAGGCTAAACATATGCTTTTAGGGTCACCATATTTCATTATTTTAAATTGTTCTTTAAGGAACCCCTGCCACCAGTGCCTTTGAGTGGAATGCTAAATAAACATGGAGGCAAAGTACGACTAACATTTAAGCCTGAGCAGGACCAACTGTGGCTCGGCACAAAAGAAAGAACTGAAAAACTTGCCATGACTTCTATTAAAAGTAAGCAATTTCTCATTTAATCAATCTCCTTAAATAACTATTCCAACCAAAATTCCAACACTATATGAGATAAAATAATAACAGCTATCTGATTCACTATTTAAGGGGGAAACTCATGGTTGCTTTTTATACAAAATATGTTGGCTAATAGCTGTGCCTATAATCTCCACCCCAATTTCATCCAAATTCATCCAGCTGTTGAAGCGTGAGTGTGTAGTGTGATCATAAGTCTCAATTAGTTATTTAGTTTAAGCTCAATTGCATTAGTTTACTTTATTTAAAATGAAGAATTTAAAACTCAAAAATAAACTGCAAATCATGACAATAATGCAGTTTTAGTCCATTTCAGGGCCATGGAATTGCTTGATTGACCAACTGAAATCATAAAATTATAGAAAACAGATAATTGAGATTACAATAGGTAATCTCATTACCTACTTAGGTTTTATATTATGTACATTTTGGAACAGATGCACAGTCCACCTTAATTCTGTCAACTAACTGCCTTAGTTTTTCAAGATACAGAATAGCCTATGTTCTTCTCCGGCCTTCAAACTATCACTATGCAAAAAATTAAGTCAATCTGTCACTCCGTTTTGACGTGAAAGGAACAAACAAACACACTTTCGCGTTTATATTATTAGGTTTATGTTAAGGATGTTATTAATAGCTTTTGCATGTGACTTCTTCTGTGTACAATTTGTTTATCACTATTCCGTCCGAAACTATGTAATCTTCTGAGATAAAAAGCTATTAATAATCCTTTAACCTTCCTCAAATACCAAAGTATCCTTGCCAAATTTCATCAACATCAGTGCAGCCCTTTGACCCTGAGAACGTAACAGAGACAGGGTTACTTTAGCATTTATACTATTATATAGGTAATTGAACGATTTTTACTGTTTCAGGCATCACATCTGAACCAATTAAAGATCATGAAGAGTATCACATAATGGTAAGCTTTGTTGTAATGAGACTTGTGTATTTTACACTGTTCATAATCAGATCTGAAAATTTTATTATGTTTTTCTAGGGCCTCCAATTAGGGCCTACAGAAGCTTCCAGGTATTGGGTGTATTGGGTACCTGCGCAGTATATCGAAGCGATAAAGGATGCTGTCCTTGGAGTGTGGCAGTTCTTCTAATCATCACACCACAACACACCCCTGTCCAGTTGCTGTTTACCTTCCCGTGAGCCACTCGGGCAGTTGCAATATTTAAAAATGTCCAACATACTGGTACCGTCAGAGTACTATTTCTTTTGTGATATTAAAATGCCATGTCAATTAAAATTGTCCATTCAAAATTCTGGCATCCATCTGGTCAAATGAGATAATATTTATTGCTATTGTAAGTTTGCATTTCATGCATTTGGGTTCACAGCTGTTCAGTGATGCTAACGTTAATTTACAAGGTGACACTATTGTCAGTGTCCATCATGAGCTTATGTGCCCTCGAGTTTCAAACCTGATCTCTTATGTGAACTCTACAATAAACTTACTTGAGTGAAGGATTGGATAAAGTAATTGCTTCCAATTGGTGTTTAGTGTATCTTGTAATTTGTTAGTGGCTCATAATACGAAATTTGTGCAAGTTTAAATTCAAGCCAATCCTTCACTGAAATTTTTTGAACCTAGAATTAGACAATATAATGTTTTAAACTAAAAATTCTTGTCATTACACGTTTACCCATAAATAAGAACAACTAATAAAGTTTACAAAAGTTTATTCAAAATATAGAGAGGAATCATGTGTAAAATTGCACTTAAATAAATATTGCAAAAATCTTAACCTAATTTGGCAGAAGACAGTAGTTGCACTACATTAAAATGGCACCTTACAATAAAGAAAGAGAAAGAAATAAATAGTTTGTATAAATAAAATCAATGTAAAAATTTGGCATGTCGATATGTAAAATAGAATGCACATTTTGTACTTAGGAATCACTAAAATAAATTGGTCCTTAGTTTATCCATATTCAGATTGAACAGTCATAGAGAACTGTCCCTTAGGAATGCTTGTTGCGTGATACCAGAGTCTGGTGTCCAAAAATACTGAAAATCGAAAAACAAATTAGGAGTTTGGTCTTAGCAAATTTAGAATGCTTTTTCCCAAAATAGAAGATAGTTGAAATACCAGATTTCCACTATTATACCAGCAGCCCTAGCAAGGTTAACAATAGGTTAACCTTGCTATGGTTAGGTTAGGCTAAGTTATCCCCATCTTATCTCCCTGTGCATCTCTTCCATACTAGTATGAGAGAGATGCACTGAGGGATAGGATGGGGATAACTTATCCTCATGTCAACCTTACTAGGGCCGCTGGATCCTGATAATATCAGATCTTAAAGAATTTAAGATAACAATTGTTTTTATTCAATTAGGTGTTTTGGAAAACTGGTATTAAGTATGTTACGAGGAATCACGTGTATTAGGAATCTAGTCTATCAACTATCTGGTATTTTGAGAATGAGCGGATTTCGGACTAGGGCAATTTAAATTTGTTTTTGGAATTTTCTAATAACAATTGATGAATTGGTCTTACCAACATCTCCTGGTTCAACATAAAATTCAAGTTTATGGCAAATATCATCACATTCAGGTACAGGAGCAATAGACCAATTTTTGAGCCCTTTCACTTGTCCTTGCCACATTAGTCTTGAAATGTAGTCCAACTGTAATGTTTATCACAATTAACACAAGCACAAACTGAAGTTCAAGAGCATATGCGGGCCATGCTCAGTGTATAACCTAGGTAGATATTATATTTTGGATGGAAATCTAACCATGATGTGTTCCCCCTTAAGACCTTAAAACAGAAAGTATCCCAGGAGCAAACAACCCAAACGTTATATGCCAAGGCACCCAGTTGCCTGTTGTGATGAAGAGCGTCCAAGCAACCCAAACGTTACATGCCAAGGCACCCACTGTTGCCTGTTGTGATGAAGTGTCCACTGTGAGTGTACCATAATGTATTTTTTTTTTAAACTTTATTTATTTAGGGGCTTTGATCATTATCATAATGTTGTTAAATAACTTATTATGTTTGTAACTATAAAGTATACTTACATGCATAACAGCTCCTATTTCATATCCAAAGAATATATTTTCAGTTGCTGGAAATTCTGCATCTTTAGGAAGGAAATTTGGTATGTCATAGTATTGCCGAACTTTAGCTAAAATATCTGGATGGCAATTTCCCCTAAAAAGGAAAGTATATTTTACAGAATACCACATAAAAAACACAGACTGAAGATTACACAACTGATTTAGTAGTAAAAGGCCAGATGATGACTTAACCCTTTGAACGCCAGTCAGCTATAGCTGACAGCAGATTTTCGTGCCTTTGACGCCGCAACATGCCGGTTTCCATACATTTCGTCGGCTATTGCCGTCACTTGACGTCCGGCACGCTTTCTCGCGTCCAGCCCTGGCGTTCAAAAGGTTAATATTGTAGAAATTTTTATTATATCAAGAAAAAACCTTTTTTGAAATTACAACAAACAGCAAACAGGTTCTTATTATTTGCCTAGGCCCTCTTCAGTGTTTTTGTTTCTATTCTTGTAATACATAATATTAACTGCTAAAGCTTTTTGCTTGCAACTTAGTACTATACCTTGAGGAATTGAGTATTTTCTAGATTAAAAAGTAGCAATCTTTTACTGGCCACCAATTATACAAAATATAAAGGCTCCATTTTGACATGAAAGAACAAATAAACACACTTTTGCATCTGTGATATTATATATAGTAAGGATTGAATCTTCAGTTATAACGTATGGATTTTACATGACATTCTACTTACCAACCAACATACCAGGGTTTCTGCCCCGGTTGGTTCCTAGCCCTTGCATCAGGCATATTAAAAACTTCTTTTAATGTAAACAAATCTGTCTTAAAGTTCAAGAATTGGCACCCTTCATCAACACTCTCATAGCTGCCAACAGTATTCTCATATAGCCTCTTAAATGTATAGAAATCTAGCTGATTAGTAGCTCTCCAATGGCTTATGGCATTTTTTACAATAATTGGATTTGATAAATAGGCATAGCTCTGAAAATATAATAAAAAAGACAAAAATAACTTATCAACAGACTCAGGTGCAAGAAATATGAATATTTTTCTTACAGCAAAATCGCGCCGGGAGACGTTCCTTAGTATAACGGGTTTCGTAACGTTAGCGCAATAGCCGCAATCAGCGAGCGGCCGCGTCGCCTCCCAGACTATGTAATTATTAGGTAATAAACATCTCACACTTAATACGCTGTCACCCACACTCACGCTTATCACTACTGATAGAAAAATTACAACTATAGCCACCACCAGCTTTCTGTTTTTTGCCTTATTTGCAGTTTCATAATTATAATTGCAAACGTAATTATATTGTCTCAATAAAACTCCATTTAATCCACCTTCTATGGCACTTCTTTGGGTATTCCTCAACAATTTTCTGATGGACCTAGGTCTTAGAGGCACCTTTAGCATCATAAAAATATTCCTGTGAATACTTTCACATATTTTGAACTACCTATTGTTGTTATGAGAGTTTGAAAAATATAAAAATAGTTTTTCTAATTGCTAGTGAAGTGACATTGACATTCCATTCCATATAAGTACTCGAAGTACAGACTCAAAGTTATCATCATTGAACACTTGTTTTGGTCTCCCGTTTTAAAAATAATCTCAAATACTTCGAAGGTCTATGTGACGTACGACACGCATTCACATAAACTAAAAATTTAATTTCTACCCAAAGCACAAAACTAAGACAAAGAAACAACGACAATGCATGTATAAGCTAAATGATACGTACTCGAGACCCACGTTAATTATTATTTTGTAGCAAAAATCGTTACAGTTACTGTATGATAAAACTTGTACCCGGAAGTAACTTATCCCATTTCAATTGACTGTTGCGCAACACTAAGAAATTGTCTATGCTCCGACTGACGCTGGCTCCGCTGCCCGCCCGCGATGTCGACCACCTGTCAAATGTCATGTATGTTAGTTAAGTCAACGAACCGATAACCGATGAACTTGGCGGTTTCGTTAGTAATTAATTAAACTAAACAGAAATGCCCCCCAAAAAGCGCGATAAAGACAATGAAACCAGTAAAAACTCGAAAATTGATCATCTCCAGGCGGACCATGAGTTGTTTTTGCAAGCGTTCGAAAGTAAGTCACAGTGTTAGATTGTAAGCATTCTGTAGTGATTAATAATTTGTGCTAGATAAAGCTTTTTTATGTTTTACAGAACCAACACAAATATACAGATTTCTGCGAACCCGCAATATGTTATCGGTGAGTACTGGATATCTCGGTAGCGAAAATAAAACCTGAAAACTAAATGCTTTTCTAGATATATAACGCTTCTTTTTGTTGGCAGCCAATTTTTTTGAATAGAACATTATCGTACATGAAGAGGCGGATGTCCAGGAGTAACAAAAGCCGCGTGGGTTTCAAGGTTGACTCTTTATTGGAGAAAATCACCTTGAAGAAGAGTACTGAGCTGCAGCCAAATAGCCTGGGAGGGTACATGACTTTGACCTTCCTTGGTTTCTATGACAAGAGCTTAGTCGACTCGAGGGATTACCAAGTCAAAGTAGAAACATTACTGCTCAAGATATGTCACAAAAAGAGGAAAGAGAGTTCATCTGCCATTGTGGAAGTCTCTGTGAGTATTGTGCCTGAGATGGAGAGGTTATTTATATATTCCTTTTATTATTATGCTTTACATATTGCCTGCTTTCCCACTATTAGTTACTAATTTTGTTCCCTATTTTACCACCTGACCATTCACATGGTGCTGGCTAATTATTTTTAATTTCACATTAAAAAACCAACAACCGTCATCCAAGTGTCTATCTCAATCTCAAACAGTACTTTTAGAGGCGGATTAAAAATATACAATAATACTTGATACAATCATAATAAAAAGTGTGTATTAAGTTGTCCAAATAACACAATGAATTCTATTCTATATTTATTTGAAATTTTGTTTATATGATAATACCTACACAGGTATGCTCTCAATATTGTGCATGGTAATTTTGCCATTACCTATTCTCACAATTGCTTCATTTTTAAATTATAAATAGGTTGGCAGCTGCTCATTGCCCCTCAACCCATCCACATCAGAGCCCCCAGCAATGGCCTCTGCTGTCAGCATTTCCAGTGAAACCTTCAGTCCCTCGCAAGGGCCGAATGTGAAGTCTTACATGCTAATGCTGAGAGTCACTGTCACCAGGAGTTCAGGAGACAATGCCAACACTTCAGGAACTTCTACAGAGATAATGAATGGTGAAAATGAAGGTAAGATCTTTGTATAAATAAACTAGGGATGTGTTGAACATTTAGTAATTATTTGCGTTCATATGTATACAACCAAATTGTTTAGTTAGAAATATTTGTGTAGTATAGTATTCAAATGTAATAATCAATATATTTAACTTTTACTCACTACAAATGCCCAACTGAATGTAACAATAACCAACCTTAAAACCTGAAACTTAGTATAAATACACATAAAAAAATAAAAAAATAGTTAGGCGTTAGAAAAAAAACCGAACAAACTACAAAAAAGGGGCCTTAGGCTGTTGAACTTTATATGGGAATAACTGATTCAAACTTGAATTCCATGCGGACAAAGTATATTTTTTGTTTTTAACAATATGCAAATCGCTTTAAAATTTTAAATTCTTATATTTTTACCTATCATTATTTTTGTTGTTCTTTACAGTTCTGTAGTCAATCTAGGAATCCTTGTAGTTTTGCCATGTCCATCTGTCCGTCCATATGTCACAGTCACTATTTCTCAAAGACTATTAAACTATCAAAGCTGAAATTTTGTACAACTGTAAATGATGATGGGTGTAGGTAGGGGCAGGTAGGTTAGGCTCCCATATTACTGATTTTTAGGGTTCAGTACCCCAAAAGAAAAAAGGAACCCTTATAGGATCACTGTGTTGTCCATCTGTCAAGACCATTTTTCCCAGAAACGCGTGTAGGTATCAAGTTGAAATTAATACCAAATACTCGGGTCTGCAGTCCCTTGGAGCTGTGAAAAAATCAAACTTTGAAGTCAACGCAATCAAAAGAAAGATACGGCCGTTTATGCCACATATTTTGGCATTCGCAAGGGAATCAAAACCTACTTCCGGTTGACCTAGAATCATGAATTTTGGCAAGAAGCAAGGTCTTATGGCACATGTAATGGCCGCTGTACACATTGGGCCAGCTCGTTGGGCCAAAATAAGGAGTAGGTACCAAATGTCGCTGTTTACACAATGGTGCACCAATCATTCTGCATTGGCTCTTTGATAAAGATGGACGTGGAATCTCTTGCAGCCGCTGCATTTTTTTTTATAAATCAGGGAGCAATCTTTACACAAATCGATCTAGTCCCAAAGTAAGCTCTAAGGCTTGTGTTATGGGTACTAGACGACGATATACATACTTATATAGAGAAATAAATACTTAAATACATAGGAAACATCGAAGACTCAGGAACAAACATTCGTGCTCATCACACAAATATTTGCCCTTACCGAGGATCGAACCCGGGACGCTAGCTTCGGAGGCAGGGTCACTCCCATCTAGGCTAACCCCGTCGTCAATTTATTTATACACTGCGTTTAATTATTATAAATGGCGCAAAAGAAGATGGTAGGTGTTGTAAATGCTTTGGATTCCATATTATTGGTTCGTCTCGGTAGTATTCAATAAATTGTAACACCTCGTTGCTAGTCAACGCCATCGTCTTGGGAACTACCGACACTACTGTCTCTGCTGACGAATAAAAACGAACTGAATAAGACGCCAACGTGTGAACAGTGTTTGCGAAGCGCGCCAAGATCCTTTGATGTGTGCACGAAGAACCGACACCGTTCGGCTGGCCGGCCAGTGTTGGCGCCAACTACCAACATACAGCAAAGTAGGTCTCTACACAGTCTACACGTTGGCCCAACGCACTGGCCCAACGCGCTGGCCCAATGTATCGTACAGCGGCCTTAAAGGAAAAAGTCCGAAATCCGTAAATTTGTAATAATATCTCAATTAATATAGTTAAACGGAATAACCTTTGCAAGTGTGTTAAAAGTTATCTTTTTCCTTTTTAGGGTTCCGCACCTACAAGGTACTGACTCTTTTTCATCAGTATGTTCGGAACCCTCGCCGCGCAAGTCAGACTCGCACTTGACCGGTTTATTTTATTTTATTTCACAACCTCAGATGAGGTGTTGTTGGATAGAACTTTGAAAAATATTATAAGTATCACCAATTTTTAGATTTGAGGGAGCGTTCAGGAAATATTGAAGGCAGGAAGGTCTAGGTGTCATTTCTGTTGGGAGTTTTTGAACCCCCACAGCCAAAACTAAATTCTAAAAATCTGAATAATATCTTAAATAAAAGCGCAGAACTATATCGAGATAGAATGATAGAGTCGATTTGTATGGAAACTGAGCGTGTAACATTTTTGCGTATAGTTACTTTGATATCACGAGTGTAATTTAGTGACGGGAAGCACAAGTCGCGCGAACGATTCAAAAGCATCGATTAGCACGCGGCCAACCGAGTCTAGGCTCCGCCACTTCCGCCGTCCCGCGGCGCGCCACCGCCGTTGTTACGCACAAAGATGATCTCACGACATCTTTTCGGCACGCGAGGTACATACAGTCTTTCATTCTATCTCGATATAGTTCTGTAAATAAAAGCCTATAATACCGAAGTTAAGAGGAAAACTCTCACGAGTAAGTTCAACGGTTCATGAGTTACAGACGATTAACTTGTTTAACCCATCGGATGCTTAAAACACGGATCCGTGCTTTTGCTTACATACACTTTTTGCATTTTTTTTTACCATCATTTTTTTAGTACTCCATGAATCCAATGAGACGCGATTGCCGGTTTTTTTTAGCTCCCGCATACAAGGGGTTAAACCTACTGAAAATCATTGAAAACGGCACCCAATAACTTTGGAGTTATAATGGCTCGAGAACCATACAGTTAGCATGGCCCGACACGCTCTTGATCGTTTTTTTTTTTAATTATACCTATTGTAAGAATTATATTAGTATGTAAGTTATTTTTTATAAGATTTGCTGTGCCCTCACAGGGTTCCTGTGTGTTTTGAACCCTTTGTGGAACATGATATGCAATAAATTCATTATGATCTATGCGAAAATAATTTACATATTCTAAACATGGTTGTTGAATTATTAGTATCTCATCTTATATTCCACGATACTGAAAAAAAAGAGTTACCGAAGGCCGGTACTGCTGCAAGCTGCTAGTTTTACATGCACGTAGTTATATTGTCATGCATGCAAAATATAACTCCGTAGTACCGGCTTTTGTCTCACCAGTGAATATAAAACTATATACCTCATTAACATGCAGCCACTGCCACTGCTGCTCGCGCTGCCAGAAATAATTCCCACATACTGCTTTCGAAGGCAGTGGATGTTTACATGCTGCTCCCTGACTCACTGCGCGCCAGGCAACGCGAGTAGCAGCGGCAGGAGTAGAAGAAGTGACCCATTTACATACTCGCGCTGCCTACTCCCATGCCCACTTCCCTGCTCAGTTCGGGTGCATGGGCAACGCGAGTAGCAGCGGCAGGAGTAGAAGAAGTGACCCATTTACATACTCGCGCTGCCCACTTCCATGCCCACTTCCCTGCTCACTTTGGCTGCATGGGCTACGCGAATAGCAGCGGCGGGAGTAGCAGTGACCCATTTACATACCCGCGCTGCCCACTTCCATGCCCACTTCCCTGCTCACTTCGGTTGCATGAGCAACGCGAATAGCAGCGGCGGGAGTAGAAGTAACCCTTTACATACTCGCGCTGCCCACTTTCATGCCCACTTCCCTGCTCACTTCGGATGCATTTAAATGAGACAATAAAGTTTGGCAACACTTCTGTCTATCACAGAACCAGCAACTAAACGCCTGAAATCATCAGAACATAACAGCTCAACACCTGACAGCAAATGGAGTAAGCTTTATGGCAGCGAACTCATTGTCTATGACAAGCATAACCGCTGCCTGCTCACTAATGGGGAGTACGACCTGGTACTGCACGATGCAACCCCGGGGGGCAGGAGTGCTACCATAGCCAGGTCGCCGCATAAAGCACTGATGGCGCAGTGGGAATCCATCCCAAATGTAAGTTTCCCTTGTCTTTATGATGCTGCCATGCTTTTGTATATTTTCTGTCTGATTTCTTATTGTTTAACGTTTTGACTGTTCTTATAATCGATAGCCCAGTTTAAGAGGCCTGTGAACCAACGACAAAAATCACCCTGTTCATACAAAAGGCGATAACGATTTCCACCCCTTAAATGTGAACCGATTTTGACCAATTTTTGATAGATTATCAGTCAGAACAATATCTAGGTCTATACGGTTTTGAATTTTGATTAAAGATCAAAAAAAGCCAAATAATGGCCGAAATTAGTTTTGTATGTTAATACTGAAGCAACAATAAAACTGAACTTATTCATTATAGTGAAAAAACCGAAACGAACAAACCTAGATTTGGTTTTGACTGACAACCTATCAAAAATTGGTCAACATCAGTTTAGCTTTAAGGTGTGGAAATCGTTATCGCCTTTTGTATGAAAAGCCGTAGGTTCACACTCCTCTTAATTACAGAATTGTTTAACTATGTTCACAAGTAAAAAAACCAACATTTACGAATTTCAAAAGAACATACTATCCAAACTTCTGCTTCTCCAAAAATACCTCTTCTCTTTTCTTGTTAAATTGTATCAAGTTTCAACTTTATACAGATATAGTGAATAATATGTTTCCATCGGTGAAAGTCGGATCTCAATCGGAACACGACGGTAGGAGTGTCGATTAATTATTGTATTTAATGAGTGACATGTTTATATTCATTAATATGAAACTTTATTATTTAGTGTTCAATGTCAAAATGAATAACAACAGTGTCATTTTTCATTTTGACATTTGACACTGAATAATAAAGTTTCATACTTACTGAATATAAACATGTCACTCATTTAATACAATAATTAATTGACACTTCGGGTCCCGTCGTCTTCCGATTGAGATCCGAGTTTTACCGATGGAAACATATTATTCACTATATCTGTACTGCTGTCTTCATGTTATTAACCTTGTGTTGTAGGAAAACGAGCTCCAAACAGATATTAATTTGTTAGACATATTCAAAGTAAGGCCTCTACTGAAACTAAAGCTCAGTTGGAGCCATGAGCCTACAAACGGGTTAGTAAACCGTCCAAAGCTCTATCAGCAAACGGAAACAAACGGAGCCAGGAAAGACACTGTCACAAGCAGGGAGAGACCATCAGGGAGTCAACAGAAGCACACGCTAGATGGAAAACATAGTGAGTCTAATCAAATTAAATAGCAATGTATTTTTATTATTTGACGACCAGTTTAACCTTTTGGCCGCCGTTGTCGACTATGTGTGACAGACTATACAGGGTATAAAAGACCTTAATTACCTTGACTTAAAGTTGAAATTCGTGTTAGTTATCAGACATGCTTGGCGACCAAAAGGTTAAAACTGAACCCAAAACGTTTATTCAGCAAATTGGCCACCTGTGGGCTCTTTTACTTGTCACATTAATCAATTAGAATGGGTTGAATCTACCAGCGCTTCGGACAGGACCACCATTACTGATCGGACAGGACCACCATTACTGAAGAAGCAACGCAAAAAACTCAACAGATAGTCATCTTTTCTAGTTCAATAATAACACAATAATAGATGAAAATGTGTCAGATGGCTATGTGTAATATTTATCTATTTAAATCAGACAAAAGCCGGCCATTATATTTATGGGACGGTTCTCAATGTGTACTTAAAATTTGTTCACTAACAATTATTTGAACAATGTTACATTACTTGGGATTATTAGTCGTTTTGCCTCATAAGTATTTAGCTCTTGCATATCATTTGCTCTTTACGTAAGATTGTGTTTGGTGTTTGTTTAGACAGACCAAGATAGTCATATATTGGTGTGAGTCATATCTTAATTACCTCTTTGTCTAACCGTTACTTTAGCAAAGTGGGGCACCCAGGACATAAATACACCGGGCCCGCGGCTACAATAGTAGTTTATGCAACGGTTGCATAATGATAGGCCTAAAAAAAACGCTAGTGCGGTTTTATGAAACGAGCTTTAAGCGAGTTTCATAATAAGATCGCACGTGTGTTTTAAGGCGAAATTATGCAGAGTTGCATACATAACTTTATCTACACACATATTATAAACGGCGACACGGCAACGATAGGACCTCTCCGGCTGCGGCGACGGCGGCGCACCGGCCTGTAGCTCATATCCGTATCGTTATGACCATTACGATACTAAAATCGATACCGTAATAATAATACAGTACAGGTTGTCATAATGGTGGTCATTTTCTACGGTTTTTGATTACATTATGGAGGCTTTATGATATGGGTGTAGATAAAAGGCTTTTATCGCGAGCGCTATCTACTATCTACAGCGAACCCATGCGTAAATGGCTCTTCTGCGGAGCCAACTGTATATTTAAATGTTTTTCCCAGGAGATAAATCAAAGTCCGAAGCGTCAGACGAGAACAAACGGCAGCAGATCATCTACCAGTTCCTGTACAACAACAACTCGCGGCAACAGACCGAGGCGTGTGACGACCTGCACTGCCCGTGGTGCTCGCTGGACTGCGGAACCCTCTACTCCCTGTTGAAGCATCTGAAGCTGTGCCATTCGAGATTCAACTTTACGTATTTCGTAAGTGTTCTTGCTGTAAGAAGTTATCATAGGCTGGAGACATTGCTTGTCTGAGATTGGTCACAACCACGCGAACATATGTACAGTGGATTTCCATACTTGTCTTATTTGGTAAACAAGTTTCTAACCCCAAAATGTGCGATTTTTCGGTGAAACTGCTGTTTTATCCTAAATAAAGCAAACCTAGGCTAAAAATTGGCTAAATTACATCTAAAATATTGTCTCTGGTTCCTTTATTTGCAAGGAAACAGCTGTTTAACCAAAAAAGGTGCATTTTGAGGTTAGAAACTTGTTTACCAAGTAAGACAAGTATGGATGAATCTACTGTAGGTAGGTATTTATTTTTCTAGTTAACTTCTGCTCCTCTTTTACATCCAAGGCAATGCAGTAAATATGTTTTCCCTAAACTGCAAAACCAAGCTTGATTATGAAGATTTCGCCATCCAGCAATAAAATTTAGCAATTTTAGCATTAATAAAATTCTCTCGCCTCTTGTTCATTAAAGAGTTATTATGGTCCACATATCTATGCTGTCACCATACGGTTCATCATACCATCTTAGGACTAATTAATCGAACGTGGCCAAAAGTAGTCTTGTGGCTCTGTCCACCCCATTAGGGATTTCGGGCGTGATGCTATGTATGTATGTATTATTACCACTTTAGGTTTGAGTACCTACGAGTTTGAGAAAGTTAACAGTAGATATCGCTAACATGCATATGATAAGTGTTATCTTCTTGTGCCGCGAATTTGTTCGTATAAATACATAAGTATTGCATATTATCAATCGAATTTTGTGTTCCTTAAAGTTCAAAAGTTTCAAATATTTCACTACATATATTATATATCTATAATTATTTTCCTAATTTGACCTCTAGACAAATTCAATTTTGATCTTATTGTAGGTATTATGTTTCATAAGTATGTGTGTGTGCGTATTGCGGGAAAGCGAGAGGGAAGATGTTACACATGAATAAAATAATATGTATGATGAACAGCCGATCTCGGGCGGCGCGCGCATCGACGTGTCGATCAACGAGCTGTACGACGGGTCGTACACGGGCTCGCCGCACGACCTGATCGCGGCGCAGGGCCGCTCGGCGGCCGCGGGCCCGCGCGCCGGCCCCACGCGCCGCACGTCGCTCACGCGCGTGCTCATCTGGCGGCCGCGCGCGCGCCGGCGCCCGCAGCGCCACAGCCTCGCCGAGTTCCTCGAGCTGGACGACAGCGAGCTGGTCGAGGCGCAGCGCCCCTACCTCACCGGACACAATCGGTCAGTTGAAATATATAATACTAGCTGTGCCCGCGATTTCGTCCGCGTGGAATAGTGTCTTTGGGTAGCATTTTTAATTAATTAAGCTAAATATTTTACAAATAAGACACATACGTATAAACACTGCAAAGAGCTTATTAAATTATTTAAGTATATAAGTACATAAGGTATAAATAAAGTATTAATATGAGTTCTCCGTAAATGTTACATCAGAATAGCTCTAAAATGTTGTCTCTTGTCGCAAACTTATAGAACATTCACATAAACCTTACATATTTCCATACAAACTTTCATCCCGTATTCCCTGTTGTTATTTTACACCCTTGAGGGTAAAACTTTTACAGACTTTGAATGTCATATTTATTTATATCGAATCAACAGCCTAAAAAATTAGTTTCAAGCTTCTAACTCTAAAAATGACGATACTTCCATACAACTTGTCATCCCCCCTTTCAACCCCTTACAACCCTGTTTTTCGCATTAAAAAGTAGCCTATGTCCTTTTTCAGGCTCTAGACTACCTCTGTACCAAATTTCATTTAAACCGGTTCAGTAGTTTTGACATGAAAGCGCGACGGACAGACAGAGTTATTTTCGCATTTATAATGTTAGTATGGACGAGTGGACCCGCCACAGCTTCGCCCGGGGTATTTTCCATATAATCTTTATCACGAAACTCCAAAAAAATCCCTCCTTAGTGCACCTCTAGGGTACTCGAGGAATGTCTCCTCCAAATTTCAAACCTCTAGGGCCACCCGTTTAGGCTGTGCGTTGTCTATAAGTGAGTCACGGTATTGTTTGTTTGTTTGTTATATGTATTGAAGGAACTGCTCAAAGCAATCTTAGCAATGCTTATTTTTGAGGTGTCAGAACGCAAATCAGACACCATCGCAGGTTCAGCCGCATGGCAACCACCATCCATGACACCCGTTTAAGTGACACTGTTATAATTGAAAAATTGCCCTCCCGCATCGTGCGGTGTGAGACCGCATCACCACCGACCACACCGCACACAATGATATGATAGCGTGTGAATCTTGTAGACTTTTGTATGTCTGTCGTAAGAACTAAGACATCAGCACTAAATAGGGTGTGGTTCCTTCTATGAGACTTTTTACACGAAATTGTACTGATATCCTTCTTTTGAGATCTTTGGTCCAACCCGATCCGACAATCGGTGCGTTATAACATGCGTTATGACGACGCGGTTAGCCTAGTTGGAAGTGACCCTGCCTCCAAAGCTAGCGGTCCCGGGTTCGATCCCCGGTAAAGGCAAATATTTGTGTGATGAGCACGAATGTTATTTATTAAGTATTTATTTATCTATATAAGTATGTATATCATCGTCTAGTACACATAACACAAGCCTTTAGAGCTTCCTTTGGGACTAGTTCGATTTGCAGAAAGATTTTCCTGTGATTATTATAATTATTATACCATAATCAGACACGATCAGTGACTCAAAAACGCCTAATCACATATATAAAGGACGACTCAAAACACTCAAAAATATCATAATTGGTTACTAATATCATAACGCTCAATAAGACACAGTTGGTGAGTCAAAGTACTCAATCAAACAATCGATGAGTCAAAGTGAAGTTGTCAAGCGCGCAACAGCAGTCGAAACGGCAAAAGTTCACTAAATTCTTGGGCCACCAACCGTTGCCCGCAACTGCACCGCGTTTCGGACGCTGTTCAAAGCTTGGTTATTTTTCTAATAAAATTCCAATTAACTTTTTTCAGACTATACCACCACACCATCACGTGCCTACCTGTGTACCCCAACGAGCTAGATATAGACTCCGAAGACGAGACCGACCCGCTATGGCTGCAGCAGAAGACCATGATGATGATCGACGAGTTCACCGACGTCAACGAAGGAGAAAAGGAACTCATGAAGATGTGGAACCTGCACGTCATGAAATACAACTACGTAGGGGACTGCCAGATACCGCTAGCTTGCCAAATGTTCCTACAGATGAAAGGTAAGGAGCTCCTAGAAAAGAATTTATACAGGAACTTTATACTCCACATGTGTTCGTTGCACGATTTCGGACTGCTCAGTCCTGTCGCGCTGTATCAGACGATGCAAGTGCTCAACCAAATGCTAGCGGACAACGCCGAAGCCAAAGAAAAGATGCGCGCGTCGCTCAAAGCGCAGCGGAAGCACTGGAACGCGGTCGGTAAGTACCAACAGCCTGTGATCATCGAGCAGAAGCCGCTAGTAACCGCCAAGCTCAACAACGTGGAGGCATCGCCCTCCGTACGCAGGAAGACCTCCAACCTGAACAGCAGAATGTCCAACCAAGCTAATTACAAAAACACTCCGACCACAATGAATAGTGACACCAAAAGAAAAATGTCTTCGGGCAGCATCCAGAGCCGTAAACGTTCGTCGATATCGGAAAGGAAACGTTCCGTATAGCGAATACCCACCCGTTTTTGGGGAAACGATCAATGACCTCCCAAATCGAGGCTTTTCAGTACAATGTGGAAGACACTAGATTATTGAAAGTGAACTTCAGTAGCGCTAATGTTCTATTGTACGTAGATAAAATTTTCAAGGCCGGGAATGATAGCAACTGTCAACTTTAAAGTCGGATTTACGCTCTTCAACGGCCTAAGCTTATGTTTTAATTATTATTGTTTTATGATAATTTGCAGGAGGAAGAATATAAATAAATTGATCTTGAATGTTCCTTGCGTAATTGGCGTCATCAATGAGTGATTTTGCCAAAATAATGTCTTAGTTTCTCTGTTCTATTTCTCCTTAACATATCGTTGAGGTGTTAGTCAATGTCCATACAATGGATGACATTATAGTCGGATTGAAAGAATCTGTTCTTTTGCATGTATTAATAGTTCTCAAAATAATATTACTACATTTCATTTGAGCAAATTTAAATCCGAACTTTGCCTACTTTTTATCTTATTTTATTTTGTTTATAATTTTTTGTATTATACCATTGACCTCATATAAGTATCTAGCTAGACACATTATCAAAAAAAAAATTGGTGTTCATTGACAGCTTATCTCAGTTAGATGCTAGCACCGCTTATTTGTAACTTCTGTCGATAAACTAGTATTACATAAAAACAAGTGCGAGTGAAACCCGCGTGGAAGTGGAGGGTTCCGTTCTATACATGATAAACTGAAATTTCCTATGTTTCTTTAAATACCATAGACTTCTTATAGGTTTTCCTGTAATCTATAGGTAAAGAACTACTTTCTGTATTTTTTTCAAAATTTTAGGCCCGGTAGTTTTGGAGATAATGGTCAATTTTCACCTATTTTCCTAAATAACTTCTAAACTATTTTACTTAATATTAAAAAAAAAATACATTTAAGATCCTCACAATAAGCCCTTTCATTTGATATGTCACACGATTTCAGTTGGACAACTTTTTTTTTTTAATTTTCTAATTTATCCCCCAAAAGTGGGCCCCATGTTCAAAATTAATTCATTTACGTTACGCATCCCTGTTGCGATCACCAATTTACATATGTATACAAAATTTCAAATCAATCGGTTCAGTAGTTCCGGAGCAAATTGGCTGTGACAGACGGACAGACAGACAGACAGACAGACACACGAGTGATCCTATAAGGGTTCCTTTTTTCCTTTTGAGGTACGGAACCCTAAAAAACTTCTTTGCTAGTATCGATCGTTGTCAATACGCTTAATTTTCAAAGGTTAAATGTAAACATTTTCGTACTTCAATATATAACTTCACGCTAAAAGGTCGTAACTGTAATACTATGGAGTATTGCAGTTAAGATGAGCATTTTTTTCGTGCTGATTTGTGTCTACTTACTTATATGAAGTCAATGTAATTATACATATATGGGTACAAAGTAAATGCTTTGCAATTTCGCACAACGGCGTTAACGATACATTTCACCTTCATTTATCCTCGTGGATCCTGGAGGTATAACTGATATTTACTTCATTTCTTCAAAAAATCGATTTAGTAAGTAGGTATACATTAATGTCGCAAAATTACTTAAAAAATCATGGAGTTCTCCCCTCGATTTCTTCTTAAGTCAATTACCACTTGTTAAGCCGGTTTGACATTTGGCTGTAGTTTTTTTTTTAATGTTCTCAAGTGAGAACCGGGGGTCCTAGGAGGTTATGACAAAATTGTGACGCACTGATGTCACAATGGAAGATTAAATGTGTGCCCGTTCACGCTGTACCCGCGAAATTTCCAAAGAAATTAGCCCTTCAACATATTTAGCATAAAAGCGAATATTGGTTGGCAAGAGTTTTTTACTCTGGTGATATTATTATATTCACTCAAACTGCACGTCTACATTATGTATGCATGTTGAAATACCGAGCGAGGTAATATTGCTCTATGGTTTTCTTGTTTTGATCTAATTCTTATGGTATGATTTTACACATGTTTTAGCACCTGTCCTTTAACCGCTAAAGTCTTGATAATGCCAGATGTAAATGTGAGCGCGTTCCGGGATATTCCCAGTACTCATCCGTTTGTCCCCACTAGAAATTACTGGGTTTTTATTCCCACTGTAATATGTGTGTGTGAAGTAAATAGAATAAAATGTATTAACAATATTTTATGTCAAATAAATAGGTGAAAATTTAGAGTTATTCTTTTTCTAATAGTACGCTATGGGGTCAACTGTGTTTTTTCAGTAATACACACTACAATAATAGGAAGTACTGGTAATTGTTTTCCCAATTAGTCCCCACTAGGTACTAATAGGAAAAGAACCGGTCAAGCGTGAGTCTGACTGGCGCGCCAAGGGTCCCGTTCTAAACTATGAATAAAAATTATAGTTAACAAAATTAAAAAGCATGAATTTGTCAGTAATTAATGCACTAAAAGTACAAAGTTTAAGTGACCAAACAAACAAAACAGCCCAAACTGGAGGGGTTTACCCCCACTTAGTAGCCACTTAAGAGTTCCACCTGCCAGCTCCATCATCAGACCAAGTGTAATGTAGTCTCGTCAAAACAAACAAAACAGCCCAAAGTCGAGGGGTTAACTAGTAGCCATTGAAGAGTTCCCATGTACATCTTCTGGCTCCATTTTCAAATCAGCTCGATGGTACCAAGTTATTGTACTGTCATCCTAAATAGATATAATAGCAGTTTCAAATCGATACGATCTAATCACGGAACCGTCTCCACGCGAACCTTAACTCTCACTTGTCCGGTTTTTTTATGACTCTGCCAGCTTCAAAATTTCTGCTCGTTGTTTAAACTGTTGATCGGGCCATCCTTGTTTCTCTTATTAGTCTTTCACGTCATGAGTACACATTTGCACTTTAGAACCTTGTCGTTTTAATTCCTTTGCCGAGAATGTCTGTCTGCTCACACTTGCTGTGAAGCGTATAACAAAGTTGAGCTGGATACGTCGCATTTATCACGTTTTTCTGGATATTTAAGTGAAATTGAATGTTTTCAAAAATATTTATACCTGTGTAATACAATATTTTGTTATGGTTAGGCATGTAATTGTGTATTAATGAAAACAACTTCTCGAATTTCACAAATTTTCTCCTAAATAAGCGAGAAAGTCGAGATTAATGCGACGTTTGCTCTACTTCGTAATCGGCATCTTGAAGTGACTAGATACCTACTAATACATATGCAGCTGACTGTACGGTCGGGAAATTTAACCTTTTGACCGTCAAGCATGTCTGAGATGTAACACGAATTTCAACTTTAAGCAAGGTGATGAAGGACTTTTTTTACCCTGTATACGCTGACGGCTGCAGCCGACTGTGGCGGTCAAAAGGTTAATAAAACGAATTTCTCCAGCCCTCTATTGTTAACAGTACTATAGCTGATGTAATGTAATTATTTAATAGTATTTTAATAGTCCATAAAACTATTCGTAAGTGAATTGACCAACTACTCGATCACTGCCAATATAAGGGTTGTATAGCAGCAATGTAAAATAAGTTTCCTTTGGTGAATGTATCATCATAGTATAAAGAGGGGGGAAGTAAGTTATCTTCATACAAACGCACCGCGCGCGGCTTGTATGCGTGCGCCAAAGTATCCACGCGTCGCCGCACGCACACTTAAACAAAATCTCGACCCGTTTCTCAGTGCGCCAGTCGGGGCTAACACCGCACGAGGCTCGCGCGTCACGGCTTTTCGGCACCGCTAAATGAATGAAAAATGTGTGATAATGCAGGAGAACGTTTTGCTGTGTGTTTGGGTTGTCTTAATAATTCATCGATTCCAGAATTGTCTCTGTTCACATTACCTATTGAGTAGGAGACAGCCCTGAGACAGTAGGCAATTATATCGCGGATAGGGCCGGAGATAGCCTACTTCCACTCTTTATACTATGGTATCATCAATATGCTCTGTGATGTTTATAGAAGCACGTCAATCGTTTTAAGACTACAATAAACTTTAATTAGTTGATTTTAAAGACCTGAATGGCTTGCAGGTTATCTACTATGTGGTATCGTGTTCAGAAGTGCAGTTGTCTATAGTAATAAATAATTCAATATAATTTAACAGTACGAACTAGCGCTTGGATGTCTTGTCAATTAAATTAAAAAATCTGGACTTGCTAGTATAAAAGATGAACCAATAGGTATGTAACTAAACATTATCTACTTTTGTCGCCATAGCATCGCATCGGAGAATTTAATACATACTATAATGAGACCCTATTTATGGTCCAGATTCTAATGGCAAGTTAAAAATGCGTTTGTATATGATAATATTGATAATACTATATAATAAAGTGTTCAAATAATCGTCATCAGGCGAATAATGTCCAACTTTCCTCCAGTATTCGCCAAAACGACTGCGGCCAAGCAAGCACGCAATGCACAACATGACAAGGATGATCTCCATCTTATCTTTCAGTGCCTCCCTTTGAGACTAGTATGAGAGAGAGCCATTGGGGGATCATTTATCCTTGGGTTATTTATGCCGAAGCAGCTGGTCCTATGGCATCATCTTAGTTTGGAACATTTTATTTTTAGTCTTTATTAATTAGTAAAAAAAGGAGCAATTTTATGGTTCCAATAGGGTCACTGCGGTCACTTAACCGTCTTATCTCTGTGAATATCTTCGTCGGCAGTAGTGTGAGAGAGACGTACGTAGATAAAACGGTGTTACATTATCCTCATGTCAACCTTGCTAGTGCCGCTGCAGCAAAGGTATTCTAAATGTTAATTAGCTGCCATACACTAACATATCTGAGCTTCTAAAGATGATTTACTATGATGCAGCCGCAGTTTAATTTTTGCTATTGCGTGAAAAGTCGGGTGCTTTGTTATGTTATTATAATGACAGATTAACATGAGATGGAGATGTAGAGTTGAGGCGACAATTATAAGTTCCTCATGCTCGCAAAGGTCAAGTATGAGTGAGAGGCAATAGGGATGCTTCCTGGGTTAAAAGAAAAGTAATTCTAATCAATCAAAATTGACAAAGATAAAGCGCATCAAAGTTCGGGAGTGGGGGCTAATGACGTCACTTAATTGTAAAAAGTGTACAAAGGCGTGACGTCACGCGGAACTTCAACGCACTATATCTTATTTTTTTAATAATGTAAATGACGGACTAATTAGATTTTTTTAGGAAACTAGCCTATTATAATTATCGTCTCAGCTCTTGTACCCATACCCATAGTGTAAAAAACATATAATGAGTGAGTAATCAGCTAAAAATGAGCGCGATTCCGAAGCACAGTGGCAATATAGCGGCTGCTGGCGGTTATTACCTCAGCGCGAATATGTTGAGGTACCGCTCTGTGCAGAGCGGGCACACACAGCGCCGCGAACCCCTCACCCGGGGGGGCATGCGCCGCACGATTGAGCTGTCGCAACTGACACGTGAGACCGCTATATGTTTTTTACACACCTTTATAGCAGAACCCTAAAAATAAGTCCGTCAAGGTTCTTATGTTGCTAACATAAAAGCTATTGTCGCTTGTATCATGTAATCTATATATATATATATATATAGTAGAACTGAACATTGCCGACCCACTGTCAGTAACCCTTTACTGCTGTTTGTGAGATCAAAGACTCACTTTTAACACAAGCACCAATCGATGTTCCATTTCCCTTATTGTCAGTCACAAAGCAGTCACGGGCTGCAGGCCAAATACCTACAGCTAAGATAACATCGACATGGCTCGCGTGTCGGCGGCCTGCAACCAACTTAGGACACGGGAGCCGTGTTGGCATTGAAAGTGGTAAGAAATTGAAAAGAAAAAGAATGGTGAAATTGTTCTTTTGTAACATAAGGCTGGCTCTTCCCCCAGCGGCCCTAACATGCATGCCACAAAAATAAATTAAACCCGTTTATCTCTATGACTATATCTTTCGTCGGCAATAGTCTAAGAGAGACGCACTGAGTCATAAGACGGTCTATCTTATCTTTGTGTCATGCATGTTAGGGCCGCAGCACAGACATCACGCGCATCCAAGCATTCGTCCCTTTCGCACCTACATATTAGTCAGAAAGTGATAGATGCTGTATGTCTGCGATAAAAGTGGGCTAGCACAAGACGATTCAACTTTTTACCTACTAGCTTCCTAGAGCAATGTAATTGTACAGTTTTTACCCCAGATATAAATTCATGTAGAAGACTGCAGGGTGTCCAGTTGCCTTAATACCAATCAATTTAATGTCGCGATCTGATAAATATAAATAATAATTCTACTACATTTAGATCAAAATAGACTGTTATATCTAGTATGCTACATTAGGTACTCATAATAATACTGTTCAATTTACATTTATTTAATAAAATGTGTTTAATTCATTCTTTTGCGGTATTTTACTTTACACTCTTCCGTTTTTTTATTATCTGGAATATTTTTTTTTAATTTTATATCGTTTAGAACTCACTTATGAAATGAAATAATAATTATTTTCAATACTTTTTGGTTTTATTTCACGACAACAGTACCTTTTGTCTTTGAAAATATTAAAATTGGAATGTCAAAACTGTAACAAATAAAGAGAAAAAAATGGGAAGCCATTTGACAAAGTTCACAAACTGAAATTTGTTGTTTAAATATGTCAAACTCGAAGAATGCCCGCAAATTACCAGATATAAGCAAACTAGCTATACAGACCGACAAACATGATGAGGAAGGTAATGAGTGTAGTAATCACTTAGCCGATAAATGCCAATTGACTTCACTTATATATTACATGCGTTTTTTGTAGGAGAAGCAAATCCTTGCAACGCCACTGAGAGTTGTGCTTATTCTGGTAAGATGAGTTAAAATTTCATGTTGCATGTACGTCGGTTTGCACGGAGCTCCCAACTAACTTCGACCGGAAACCGTCGGAACACGAGTTGTTGCCTGTATTTTTTTTTACATTGGCCTATGACGAAGCTGGCTGTGTGATAGTATTATATTAGGTACTAGCTGTGCCCGCGATTTTGTGTGAAATTGGGATGATTTTCTAATAGAAAGAGCAATATAATCATATCTCTACGAAAGAGAGAGATAAACGGGTTTACCTTATCTTTTTGTCTTGTATGTTAGGGCCACTGAAAGTTTCATTTAAATCCATTTAGCCGTAGGTATCAAAGCCTATTCGGAACCAACATTAGGACACAGACAGACAAAAATTATAAAAACTGTAATTTAGGCTTAAACGTCATGCAAATAGTATTTTTCACTTAGATATTTGTATTTTTAGATACTTTATTAGATATTATTATTAGCCCGCAATAGAATCATTAATATACCCACCTAGTAGCCAGTAGCACGTACGTAGGTATCTATAGGGTGCAATTTTTTCTTTTAACATAGTTGAACTGTCGCTCGGGTCACCCTCCGACGCAAAGATACCCCTAATTCGGCTCTATCCGGAACGAAACCGGCATTTATTCAGTTTAACAGCACAACAAGAACCAGTTAATAACATCATTTGCAGTGACAGTGTCCAAGAAACCTAGCGCCGCAATCGAAGAAGAGACTGTCCTGTGCTCCGGGCAAAAATCTTTTATCAGCATCCATTCCACCGACCAACTATGTCAAGTGGCTGACGTTGAAACCCCCACAAACCTTGAAGAGTGCAACGTCGAAGTGATCAGCCTCAACGAAGTCTTCCCGTCCACTTCAGAAGAAAGCTTGTCCAACGAAGATGAAAGACCCGCTCAAAGGAAAGACAGAAACCGCAACAAGAAACCCCCTATCCCAAAATGTGTACCAGAAAAATCTACGTATGCCCCGACCAATAGCAAGTCTTCGACGGGCTCAGGGAGGCCGAAGGAGACGGTGGAAGGCCAGCCGGCGGTGTATTCGGACTTCGACATACCGAAAAATACGATGTATGTGATCGGGAGTAATCCAGGAGAGCCGAAGATGTCTTATCAAGATCCTCCAAAGAAAATATCTAAGACGGTAAGCTATACTTTGTAATAAATATCCCTACTCTGCGTAGCGTAGGTATGGATCAAAAGTAATCCAGGATCTAAAGTCAGTCGATGCGGAAACTGCTTTGCTTTTACTGAATTTACCCTTTTGACCGCCACAGTCAGCTGCAGCCGTCAGCGGATGCAGGGTAAAAAAGTCCTTCATTCCCTTGACTTAAAGTTGAAATTCGTGTCACTTTTCAGACATGCTTGGGCGTCAAATGGTTAATTTGCATATGGATCTGCAGCCCTTTAAAATGAGAGGACTTTTTCTGGGTTCGAGAATTCCCTTATAAAACTATATAATTACTTACATCGATTTGTAGCTTTTTAACCATATAGCTTTTTTATCGCTTTTTCAAAGTCGTATTCTTTCGCAAATGCCTCCCTTCCTTCGTCCACTCTTCGTGTCTTTGGCAGTGCAACAGTCTAGAGCACTTACTCATAATTACTGCTTTAAATTGAATTTCCAGCCAGCTCTAGTAAGGTTGACACCGAGGATTACTTATCCCCATCTTTGCATCTTTTTCTTCGATACCAGTATGAGAGAGACGCACTGCGGGATAAGGTGGGATAGATTATCCTCGTATCAACCTTGCCGCTGCTCAGCAAAATATTAATCTGCAGATGAAGAAGTTCCTCCGCAATATCGACAAGCACAAAAGCGAGCAAGGCAAGCAGAGCGAGAAGGCGATTAGCAAGCTGACGACGATGCGCGGCATACTGAAGGACGGGCGCTGCGGGCCCGAGTGCACCGGAGACTCCGTGCAGGGACAGGACGAGTATAACACTCGTATGTAGAGTTTAGAATGAGGGTTACCAGACATGAGGTTTGCCACTAGCATGAATGATAAGTTATCTCCCTATTATCTCTAAGTGCATCGCTTTCTTCGATACTAATGTGAAAGAGTGTGAGTGAAAGTGAAAGAAATGTCAATTGACTGACAATCGAGCTGATGGCCCACCTGATGGACAGGGTCACCGCCGCCCATCGACATCTGCAACACCAGAGGTGCTGCCAATGCGTTGCCAGTCTAGGGAGGATGGGGAATGAGGATGGGATGGGGATGAGAGAATAGGCCTCCGGATCTCATCACTCACCGTACGAAACACAATAGCAAGCTATTACTTTACGCCGATATTCGGTGAGAGTGTGGTACTACCGGCGTCGAGCCGGCCCATTCGAACAGTAATAATCTAGTGAGGATTACTGTTTGGCTCTACCACTACTAGGACGGCTAGTTTATGCTAGGGCATGGGAACAGCGGTTGGTGTCTTTCGCCGCTTAGGTACAATTGGTTATAAGTGACAGGATCCGTGACGCTCACTTATAAGAAAAATCCCGGTGGAATATCTACTGTCTGGTAGCCCTATTGGACTATCTCCGACATCGATCTCCCTTTAACACATTAAATGTATCAGATGTATATGAAATTCTCGTTATTTTTCTAGGTGCCTTAGTTTTATCGTTATCGTCGTTCACTTGCTATATTTATGCAATATTGTATTAGTAACGGACATTCTTTCTAGGGCCGGTGAGGGCTTAGCACACTATTTTTTATCGCACACATAATGCATTCATCCCGTTCGCACCCGCATATTAGTTAAAAAGTGACAGATGCTTTATGTGCGCGATAAAACCTAGACACTCAGGGAGGCTAGCATGACATGCCCGCGAGTCGTTTGTCGCTCAGTGCGTCTCTGTCAAATTTGTCAAATATGTAAGGGATGTACTGAGCGACAAACGACTCGTAGGCAGGTCGTGCTAGACGTGCAGGTTGTCTTTTCGGAAACGTCAAAGTGATACTACAGCAACTCGCGAGCGAGACTCGCATCTCGCTCTTACGCATTACGTGTCGTGCGTAAGAGTGGAATGAGAAATTTCGCTCGCGAGTCGCTACACCAATTAGCGTTCCCGAATAGAAGCGCAGGTGTTCAACAAACCAACAAATCGGCGATTGTTTTCCTTTCAAACATGGACCGTCATCAGTAACATTTTTTATTACAGTGGACGATATCACATTCCCTTGCACAGTGGACTTCGGACAACCGACACCTTACAGCACCTACGTCAAACAGAACCCGGACAAAAACGTGACATTCAACACGCAAGTGGTGATCATCCACTTCACCGGCGACCTCTGCGTTGGGCAGAGCGTCGAAACCCTCAGCAAAGAGAAGGACCAGCAGGCACGCAACTCGGAGCTGCGGAAAACTTTCCTCACCAAGTACAATGAACACTGGCCCACGCAAAAATAATTGTAAGCTTAGAATATAATTGCACAAGTTCGTTTGTCCATAGTGATGAAGCTGAGCTGATGCGCCGTTACCGCCTCGTCGACGCAAAAGTACCTCAATCACTTGACGTCGACTGTACCAGTAATACTATTCGCAGTGCGCGAAAAACATTGTACTCGTAAATAGTATTCCTGATAAGGCTTCATAAAATTGTGGGAAAATTGTGACGTTTTCGATAGTTTTGTTGATGGCTTTTAAAGAAAAAACCCACAGATTCGGATTTGAAATTCACTGATCGTCTTAACGAAGCTGACAATTATTTAATAAGTTATTCTAAATGTTTTTTTATTAATTTATACATTTATACATGTTGATAGTACTAATGTTAATTGTCTATTTTAAATCCATTCGGTTAGGTAAGTACTTCTGTACCCCGTAGATTCAGTACCTAATGCAAATTGAAATAGAGGTTTACAAAGTAAATAGTTGTTTCTCTTCTGAATAAAACTTCAGAACGTAACAAAATAGACATAATTTTATTTATCACAGATACTGGTCTCAATTAGGTTTGGATGATATCTTCCACAAACTTTTGTCGCGTCTCGTACACATTTAAATAGTAAGTATGTAAATGATTCGCGGATAATTTGCACTATCCTATGCTATTAAAATACGGTTCGAAGGACCATCCATTTTATTATTAAGCCACAAAATCAAATAGTCTCACCAATGTAGTCTTCGCGTCCATTCCAGCGATTTAACTTGTTAGGCCAGTCCCGGCACCAAGTTCTAGTATGGTTTGTTGTGAATAAAACTTTAGAACGTAACAAAATAGACAATTTTATTTATCACAGATACTGGTCTCAATTAGGTTTGGATGATATCTTCCATAGTACCAACTCTTTGACGCGGTCGTAGGTGAAGTATTTAGGGAAGTTCAAGGGCATTTGTTGGATGGTCCAGTTGTACCCATCTGCCTTAACCTTGTCGAGGAGAGTGAGGAATGTCTCGTAACATGGGGCGACAGAATCCATGTGCTCTATCGTGAAAACGAAACGCTTTTCCAGCGCCATGTACAAAGTTTTCGGTGGGCTCGTGTTCAGAATCTTTTGTATGGTGGTCACGAATGCGGCGGTGACGTCGTCGTCGTAAACAACTGGAACATACAACACATTCGAATGTGATTACAGTTAAGTTTATAAATTATATGATTATTTTAAGTATATATACGCGGGTCTTCTTATTTTTCATAAGTGGATTTTATGATTTTTCGACATACCTAATACAATGTTGTTGTACTGGGGGTGCGATATGATTTTTTGTTACGTCGCCCAATTGAAAAAATGGGCCTTATAGGACTTGTCCAAATTATATCTTCTGCCATGGTCGCGTCTGTAAGTATTGCGAGTCTCCCGCCCCCCTAAAACCTCCTGAATCCTGGCTACGGGTCTGCTAACCACGCGTGATTAATATTATAATGTAATTTATCTACACCCATATCATAAAACCTCCATAATGTAATCAAAAACCGTAGGAAATGACCACCATTATGACAACCTGTATGTTATTACAGTATCGACTTTAGTTTCGTAATGGTCATCCCGATACAGATATGAGCTACAGGCCGGCGCGCCGCCGTCGCCGCAGCCGGAGGGGCCCCATCGTCGCCGTGTCGCCGTTTATAATATGTGTGTAGATAAAGTTATGTATGCAACTCTGCATAATTTCGCCTTAAAACACACGTGCGATCTTATTATGAAACTCGCTTAAAAGCTCGTTTCATAAAACTACCAACAAACAAACAGGCAACCGTTGCATAAACTACTATTAATTATCCATTGTAGTATAAATAAATCTATCATTGTCTGAAGTCAAAAACATACCGTCAGCAGCGATGATGATGTCGACTTCTCTTATATCCTTGGTCATCTGCTGGCTCCAAGCGGTGTCGGTAAAATCTAGCGTGCTCACTTTGAATTGCGATTTTATTAGCTTCTGATTGTATTTCGCGTTTAATTTTATGAGCTCCAATATACCACCAAGATCTATATCTGTGAACGCAATAATTACTTTTTTTAATTTAAAAGTTCTGGTTTTGGGTTAACGGCTTTGTTGATAACTTGCAAGAAGATGGTAAAGTTGCCTTTAAGTATAATTAATTACTCAACGAATTTCACGTGCACGTTGAGCACATGCTTCCAAAGTAGTTTAAATATTATATTTTTTAAATAGTCTGTAAATGATTCGCAGAAATTTTGTGCCAATAATTGTGACTATATTTATTCTGATTATTAAAATCCGGTTCGAAGGACCATAGATTTTATTATTAAGCCACAAAATCAAATAGTCGCACCAGTGCATATAACTCCCTTCGCGTACATTCCAGCAATGAAACTTGTTAGGCCAGTCCCGGCACCAAGTTCTAGTATGGTTTTGTCTTTCAGCTCCCCTTTTACTCCTAAATGGATGAGTAAGTCCCCTATAAGGAAAGCTCCTCTCCATACTTGTAGACCGACTAAGGCTATTTTAGTTTTAAAACTGTGTTCTGAAATAAAAATAAAACAAGGTTTTTAGTACCTACAGTTTTCTTGCATCTTTTTATTTATTTATTTATTTATTTATTTATTTATTAAGAAGTTCAACAGCGGTATCAGTACATTGTTACAGTAGTAGAATATGACAAATTGAGGGCCAATTACAGAACTTCCTGAATAGGACAGAAAATATGCGTGGCTTAAAAACTAGTAAAATTGTAATATAAAACAGTAAAATCACCTAGATTTTACTGTTTCTTATGAACTCTGTAGCTTCTTAACCCATCGAATGCTTAAGACACGGATCCGTGCTTTTTCTTACATACACTTTTTGCATTCTTTTTGACCTTAATTTTTTTGGTACTCCATGAATCCAATGAGACGCGAATGCCGGTTTTTTTTTAGCTCCCGCATACGATGGGTTAATACGTAATTATTATTTTTTAATTAGTATTCGTATGTATGGCACCAGAGGGGCTACGGATTACATTTAAATACTAGTTTCTGCCCGTGACTTCATCCGCGTGGCATTCGGTTTTATTTAATTATTACCTTAGAAATTTTTCATTTTCCGGAAATACAAAGTTGCCTAAATCTAGGGTTTAAGCTTTCACTCAAATATGTTGAGCCGTTTCAGCGTGAAGAAGTAATAGTGTGATTAAAACAAATTTTTATTGCTGAAAAAGCAATTTACTTCCAGTCAACACAGCCCTTAAGCGGGCCCACTACATACATATGCTACGTAAAATTCAAATACAGCCTAATGTTTATCACTTACTAGGAAATCATGTAAAAGCCATTTAATCTTTACATAAGTACAATCGAATTTGCATCATACTAACTAGTTATTAAGGTTGAAATTCTAAATACAATGTATGGGGTCGATAAAACGCCTCTGCCCGGATAAGGGTTATACAAATTAGTTAAAGGGGTAGAGTAACTAAAAAGTCCCTCAAGAAAAGAAGATTATTTGGGCCTGGAACTGAATTACCTACATTGCATAGGTACAGTTTAAAAAAATGGTACATAAAAATATGTTTTGGTACCTACTTTGGGTAGGTAGGTATGTAAACATTTGAGGGCTGAGACGTTTTTCCTTTTAATCACTAGATTAAAAGTAGTGATATGAAAAGAGGTTTCTAATAATTTAAATACAAAAGTTTTTTTTTTCTATTGATGCTGAAGTGCACTTACCAATCTTTATCACTTCTTTCTGTGGTCTTTCTATGTTCAAGTCACCATCATCATCAAAATCTATTTTATTTTCACTTTTTGGTAAAATAAAGGGAAATTCAGATATAATATCTGAAATTTAAAGAAACACTGGATTACTTTAAATACTTAAAATAAATTACATATCTCTAATAAATAAAATGTATTCTTCCTATCTAAATCATAGATTTGTAAACTTACTTCCTTCAATACTTGGTTCAATTTTAGTATTGTAATTATATTCCCCATATATCTCTGACGTCACTGTTAATTCCGGCATCTAAAAAATATTTTTAAATAAAATAAAAAGTCAGCAATTGAGCACTGCACACTACCACACGGTTAGATATTCATCATTGATAGATAATGTTATGCGGAATAACTAAAACTGATTCAAGGGAACATTATTGTTAGAATGCAATGTAGTTGCCAAATAAAAGGAGCCAATAATCATTCATAACAATTATGGAAACTTATTAAAATTTGCTACATACTTTTGCACTATTACTAATGTGAACCTGTTACCAACTGATCGCAATGAGGAAGGACAGGGGCATAAAAATTGGATGCCATCCAATTTTTAGACTTTTAAAATAAATTTGTATAAACGATGTGTTTGTGTGCCAGTTGGTATTCATTTAGCATTAGTGGTGAGTTACTGCTCATTCCTATTCCTCCATAAAAATGTTTCCGTCATATAATAATAATAATAATAATTGTTTATTAAAAGAAAACAAATTTACAGATGACACAGATTTTTTATAATAAATATTCATGAAACTCTTGAAACCAAATGAATAGGTACCTATATTTCACAATCAGGTATATCTGTACTAATTATACTTGAATTAAGTTTAGACACTTTTAGATTATCTGGTGAAAATATGAATGGGTAAGTATTACGGTATGAATGCTAACCTCCATTCAATAGTTATTTTAAATAGTAATTTGGTTATTATTCAATCCATGTTACCCTTGACAGTGTTTTATGGATTTTTTATTCACAAATATACCTAGGAGGCTTCATATTGACTGCACAAATATTTTCTATTCAAGTGTGGGCATAACATTGTATTATTCCGTTGAATTGATGATAAAGAGACCACGGGTAATATAACATGTAAATAACGAGATGAGGCTTGATGAGAAGAGGGAATAGTGTGTAGATGTAGTAGATAGGTACTACCTATATGTATGGGCAGACAAGTGGCACATGGGGATGATAATATACGTCAGTCAATCAATGTCAAGAATGTCAAAAGATGAGACACTGGTACCTACTTATCATTCCTTCATTTGGCTTGGCCATGATTAAAGAAGGATCAAAGTGTCAGGCAGTGGTATAGTTAAACGTCAAAATAAAAATGTCAATATGTAAATAATGTGTTGAGTACTTATGATGCTTGTATCTATGCCTATTCCCTGCGAAAGTTGAGAAATAACTATTTATGAAAGGAATATAAATTATAGATTTCAAAATATATAACACAAAAATAATATTATATAAGATGTCTTGTGATCTTATTTATTTCCATCATTAATAATTAAAAAAAAGAAAATAATTTGAAGTGGCTGAATGCCTAGTTACCATAATCTTATTTGTTGTTTCACATCGATTAAAACAAAACATCAACCAATCACAGCCATACACAACGGTCGACGCTGCCACGTCAAACGTCAAGTCGGACAGTGAATGAAGTGGCATAAAATTTCAGCGTTGTCGGCATTTCGTAGTTCTTCGTCCTCCAAGTAGGTTTTAAGTAACCGACTTGTTCAAAATGCGTATTTTATTACTAACTGTAGCGATAGCCCTGCTGGGTGCCGCACTCGGAGACGATGTACCTACAGAGGAGGATGTACTCGTGCTGAGCAAATCCAACTTTGACACTACTATCCAGTCCAACAACTACGTCCTGGTGGAATTCTGTAAGTTTTTATCTTATATTCTTAAGTACCGTAAAGTTGAGCACCGCATGGGAAAATAGTGTGACGTTTTTTTATCATTCAAGGTATTGACACGTCAATAAGACGCCGGTAAAGATGCATACGTGCATTGTGTAACGTAGGTAGTGTAAACGTGTTTTTTGTCGCCATAGATGCGCCGTGGTGCGGTCATTGCAAGTCGCTCGCGCCGGAATATGCTAAGGCGGCCGGTAAACTTCTGAAGGAGGAATCCCCCATCAAATTGGCAAAGGTAGACGCCACGCAAGAGCAGGAACTTGCCGAAAACTACGGCGTTCGCGGCTACCCCACCCTGAAATTCTTCAAAAATGGAAATCCTATTGACTACACAGGTAAAATAAATCTTGAATTTAATTAAACATTATTAGTCAATTAAAACTTGCCTAACATGATTAGTTCCACTCATATAAAACAGTGTGAAACTCATATAAAGTATGTCCAATTGAATGTTTATTCAGATCATGCAGTTGTTATGAGTTTTGATATAGATGTAGTTAAGTAATTTTTATACTTTAACAGGTGGTCGCAATGCTGACGACATTGTCTCCTGGTTGAAGAAGAAGACTGGCCCTCCGGCTGTGGAAGTGTCCTCTGCTGAGCAAGCCAAGGAGCTCATTGATGCCAACAATGTCATTGTGTTTGGTTTCTTCCCCGATCAAGAGACTGCCAAGGCTAAGGCTTTCCTGAACACCGCTGGTCTCGTTGATGAGCAGATCTTTGCCATTGTCAGTGATGAGAAGGTCATCAAGGAATTGGAAGGAGAAGTTGAAGATGTTGTTCTTTACAAGAACGTAAGTGAAAGCTTATTTTGACTTTTTAAGTTTCATGTTCCTCTATTACAAATTTGATCCATTATTGTGCAAGATTCGGTTCATAAATTGATAAGATTTAAGTTCTTACTGATAGTGTGACATTGACCTGCTGGGAGGTCAGAGTTTGTATGCATTGACGTGGCTGCATTATCCAGTCAAATATTTAACAGATATACCTATATATTTCTTTTATAATAACTGTAGTACAACTGTACATCTTCGCTTAGCTAACAATACGGCACAAGTCAGATTTGATTAGTTTTAAAATTGTATTAACATGCATGCATCATATACAGTTTTGTAGTCTCCTACAAACTAAGGCAAAACTTACTTGTGCGGTATTGATAGCCAAGCTACGACATGTACCAGTTATTTCTACAATTATCATCTATATTTGTTTATAATTAATAAGTTAAGGTAATAAGTTTTAGTATTATCGGTTGTTGGATAATAATTTGATTAGATATATTCTGAATTATATATTTTTATCACACTAATGTAGAAGTAGGAAAAAAAAGACTTACTGCTGAGTTTCTTGCGGCGTTTCTTCTCAGCAGATGACACCTTTCGAAGCGCCGGTAGCTTCAGACATGTAAAAGAGCCCATGTGGCCTAATTGCAAAATATTTATTTTCATTTTCAGTTTCACTCAAGTTTTAAGTAGAATTATCAATATATATAAGTAATTTTTACATTATGTAAAGTAATACGTTGGACATTTAAATAATACTTATTTATATTTGTCAATAGTTTGAAGAGCCCCGTGTTAAGTATGAAGAAGCGCTGATGGACGAGGACCTGCTCAAGAAATGGGTGTTTGTCCAAAGCATGCCCCTCGTCGTTGAGTTCTCTCACGAGACTGCCTCCAAGATCTTCGGTGGACAGATCAAATACCACCTGCTGTTGTTCTTATCTAAGGTAAGATTCCTTATATTCAGGTTTTTTTTTCTAGTTTTCTGCAAAAGGTAGTATTTTCTACCAAGAGATTGAGTAAAATGATATCCCTATCACACTCTCAACTTGCACCCCAAGATCTGTGCAAGCTGTACCATATTTATTTATTATATGCTTGCAATAAAAATATACATGCTATGAAAATTAAGAGACTCCAATATTTATCATACTTGTAAACCATGTAATTTGATTGTACATCCTATTGATTAGTTGTATGCATCAACCAAATTTAATGTTACGGTAGATATGTAAATTTATTATTATGTAGTAGAGCGACCTTATCAAAATTCAAGCTGCATAGTGACACGGTCTATTTCCCTTTGATAATTTATTTGGTTACTGTACGCTTCTTGATAAGCTGACATGGAAAATAAACTACAATATCATAGAACCGATTCAACTTATTATGTTGAGTAGCGAATTTTGCCCTTAACCGTAGGCATATATGCCTCTGATTCATCAAAATTGTATTCCAGTTCGAGGTGTTTACATAAATTACTCATTTAGGGATGAAATTAAAATGGTTTTTTATTCATAATGCTCGTTTATTTTTTAACACAAGCTTGACATTGGTTAAAACTGAAAATACAGCGATAGAACATAGTCAAGTTGAGCTGTATACGGTTGACCCTTTCTTTACAAATAGTAGTCCTTACTACGTACAGTCAGCGTCAGGGAAAGGTATCCCCCTCAGCGGCTGTAAGATGAATGACACAAAAATAAATTAAACCCATTTATCTCTATGACTATCTCTTGCGTCGGCACTAGTGTGAGAGAGATAAGACGGTCTATGTTATCTTTGTGTCATTCATGTTAGGGCCGCAGTTCATCTACGCCAACTCCAGGCGGGTTACTTTTCTCTAACGCTGACATACCGAGATCTAATCCGTACGCACAGAGATCATGTCCCGTCATGCCGCGTTAACCACAATGAATGGTGAAAGTTCAACGCGGGTCGTCTGTAGGTCGAACCACGTTGCCCGTGAAAGTATTATCTTCACAGCAAGTAGATCCAGTTTGTTACGTACAAAAAAAGTACCGGCTTTTTGCCACCACTCGTCAACAAGTGGGTCAGCGATCGGTCCCGTTAATTTCTGCGTGAGATAATTGCGCTTTGACGATTTATAAATTAAGAAGTCAAAAGGTATTTTATAAACTTATTTTCGGTGTAAGTAAACTACATAACTTCGAGTTGAATCAGCATTTATTGCATCATCATTTTTATTTGTTGAAACCGGTTCTGTTTTATTATTAAAATAGAACGAATGGTCTCAGTTTTACATTCGCTTAATATTGCAATCATAGGATTGATTCGTAGATAGTAAGAAACTTGAAGGTCATGCTGAAATATGCATTTTATATATGAAAGTTGTTGACTTTCTAACACTATTAGAAAGCTCATCTTAACTTAGATTTTGAGCATCTGTTAGTAGCAAAATGGAAAGTAAGTACTAAAGTGCATGCATAAATGGATTGGTCTAGCCTACTAACGCAAATCTTAGTTACAAAATGGATATCATAAAAATGGTCACGTTGCATTAAGTATTTAATCGATTTTATTCGTTAAATCGATTAATTTCACCTCAGTAAAGCTCCCTATCATAATACATAGAGTTTTGGGTGCTCGGTTTTCCCTCTGCAATCACACGAAAGCTGGGAACGTAGGAAAGGCGTAGAGTCGTGTATCCCACTCACACGTGTGACGAGATGATACACTGAAAGATTGCTGATAATCTCGTTCGCACCGCGCGTCCGCGCGTCGATCGCTTCACCTACCTTGCTTGCGATCCAGGTGTGTAGGAAAACTAGTTATAGTTTATAATACATCTGTGTAATATACAATGTAACCTTTCTTAACAAATAAATATATAAATAATAATAACCTCGCGCCTGTGGCTCCGCAACTATCAGTCTCATTCCTCGGGGTCATCGAATCTCACTGAACTAAAGAACGATGACCGATTAAGATCGTGCAAATTGAACTAGTTCTTTTCGTTCCGTGCCGAGTTCCATTTCTAACAATTCCTAGTTCGTCAACTATACACGCCAGTTTCTTGCAGAAAAATGGCGACTTTGACAAATACGTTGAGGAGCTCAAGCCTGTGGCGAAGAACTACCGCGACAAGATCATGACTGTGGCCATCGACACCGACGAAGAAGACCACCAGAGGTGAGAGCACGACACTTAAGCGTTTGACCGCCACAGTCGGCTGTGGCCGTCTGCAGTTCACCGTGCCCCTGACCATAGTATAAAGAGGCGAAGTGGGCTATCTTCGGCCCAATCCGCGATATAATTGCCTACTGTCTCAGGGTGTGTTGCCGCACTGAGTAACGGGTCGAGATTTTGTTCAAGTGTGCGTGCGGCGACGCATAGATACTTTGGCGCACACAAACAAGCCGCGCGCGGTGCGTTTGTATGAAGATAACTTACTTCCCCTCTTTATTCTATGCCCTGACGCCACGATATGCAGTTTTCCATACATTCGCGTCGGCTACAGCCGTCGTCGAGCGCTTGTGGCACCGTTTTCGCCGGTAGCCGTGGCGTTCAAAAGTTTAAGCCTCTAGCAGGCAGATCTACAGACAAGTTGATGTCCTATTTTCCTTCTTGCATCAAATCCAATCCCATTGTGCAGTGCCTATTAATAGCGTGAAAAAGATTTCACAGTTACACATTGTAGAAATACTGACCGGTATAGTATCACTTGTTATTGTAAGAAGCTTTATACCATTTCCAGGTCTCCTGTAGACGTAAATAAATGAAGACCATGATAGCAATTTTACAACCGCAATAAGTTGCAATAGGTCTTAATTGTCCAATAAATTCTACCTACTTTTTCAAATACCAGATAACATTCAGCTGTTTAAATTAATGCCGAAGTATAAAATAATGCTCAACTTCACGACTACTTGGGTCACGATTTTTGCCATCACACAAATTTCACTGACGTGGTTTGTATACTGTTTTTATGTGGAAGTTTGTCTTCGCATTTGCGGATCTTTTGCGATTCGAAGATATCAGGAATGTGAAATCCAACCGTCACCGAGATTAAATTACAATTTCTTCAATTTTTAGAGAACAATACATTTTCATTTTCATTTTTGTATGCTGCAACTTAGCTGTGTGTTCTATATAACAATAATATAATTTGCTTGTAGGCGGTATCAACTATCAACAGATGATACTATACTTCGTTTGATTTAGCAAAAGAAATATAGCTTAAAGCTTCATAAAGCTTCGTATTGAACACGTTTTACGGTAGTATGACGGAATAAGTGGAAATATATGTTTGATAATTTACCATTTATTCCGAAATATTCCCGTAAAACGTGTTCAATAAGAGGCTTTACGCTTACTTCTGTCAAGAACTTTCTCTTGCTAAATAAAACGAAGTATAATGGTAACAATATTAATGACATTATTATCTACAGAATCCTGGAGTTCTTCGGCATGAAGAAGGAGGAGATCCCGGCGGCGCGCCTTATCGCCCTGGAACAAGACATGGCCAAGTACAAGCCCAACACTAACGAGCTCTCTGCCAACGTCATTGAGGTAACTAAATTGCCTATTCATAATTCTCTTTGGCTCCATCCACATCCTTAAATCACTCGTTTTCAAAATACCAAATTTCCAATAGACAAAAAGCTTTGCAAAACATTATAAATGCTTCCAACTTTTGCAAACACTGCTGCTTCCTATCCTAGTATAATATTATAAATTCGTCAGTTTGTGTGTATGTTTCTTACCACTTAGCTCAGCTCTGTAATGGCTGAATTGATTTTTATGAAGCTTGGTATATAGTTTGTTACTGTAGGACTTACGGTACTTTATCCTTCTCCTCTTTATCCTTTATCCGGTAAAGGATTCGAAAGTTCCCGTGGGAATAACTATAAATGAAAATCCCGGGCAGAAGCTAGTATGCTGCTGATATGTACAAATAATTGTATGTATTTATTTACATAGTAGTTGTGTTGTTTTGTAATTAACTACCCCATTTAGCATTATTCAATTGTGTGTATTGTATTCGTATTGTATATGTTTCTTATTCCGCGGTTTACGGCTTTAAACGACATAGCTAATGCATGTTTAGAAAACACATTATTGTCGAATTAGAAACGGCTAATAAAGCGCGCAGTGAATGTTTAATCTTTATGGTTTTGGCGTGCTTGTGATATAAACATTTTCTAAATAACAGTTTAATGCTCTTTGAGCGTAATTTTAGATACTGTAAGGCCTAGCACACTACTTTTATCGCACGCCTAAAGCACATGTAATTTTTTTACAAATTAGAGAGTCCATATTTAAGTATGTATTTAAGTATTTATTTCTCTATATAAGTATGTATATCGTCGTCTGGTACCCATAACACAAGCCTTTAGAGCTTACTTTGGGACTAGATTGATTTGTGTAAAGATTGTCCCCTGATTTATTTATTTATTTATATAAAAAAAAAAAAATGTTTAGTAATACAGTGGAACTTAAAAATCTATCTTAGTAGCCAATTACAAGGCATCACAATACAATACAATACAATATAATCATGGCACACCATAGACATGGCCCCTGGACTCCATATGGACCGCCACATATGATAAAAAGTAGTGTGCTGGGCCCTCTGGACCTTTAAGTTTGATATTGTATTCACATTAACTTTTTCAATCTATACAGTCCCAATTGTTGTTCACAGGAATTCGTTCAGTCGTTCTTCGCTGGCACCCTGAAGCAGCACCTCCTCAGCGAAGACCTGCCCGAGGACTGGTCCGCCAAGCCTGTGAAGGTGCTTGTTGCCACCAACTTCGACGAGGTTGTGTTTGACACCAACAAGAAAGTGCTCGTCGAGTTCTACGCCCCATGGTGAGTAAGCTGATAAAATTCTTCTGTTTAAAGCAGGATGCGCCCTACTTCAATGATTCAGGAAGGTCATATATGGCTAAGTTTTAGTTATCTATGGCAAATTAATAATTATTTTGCGTAAATTTGGTATTTATAATCTAGCTTGCGATCGCGACCCCCTGAGCAAGGGTTGGTGATCCCCTGGGCATCGTTATTCGAACCACAGATTGAAAAGCATTATTTTTAGGGTTCCGTACCTCAAAAGGAAAAAAGGAACCCTTATAGGATCAATGTTTGTCCTTCTGTCTGTCTCTATCTGTCTGTCTGTCTGTCAAGACCTTTTTCTCAGGAACGCGTAGAGGTAGAGGTATCAAGTTGAAATTAGTATTAAATACGCAACCTCTTGAAACTGTGAAAAAATCAACCTTCTAAGTCACCGCAATCAAAAGATACGGCCGTTTATGTCACATATTTTGATACTTTCAAGGGAATCCAAAGAAATCAAAACCTATAGGGTACTTCCCGTTGACCTAGAATCATGAAATTTGGCAAGAAGCAGTGTCTTACATGACAAGTAAAGGAAAAAGTCCGAAAACAGCAAATTTGTAATTACATCACATAAAAAATTAGTTAAACGGAATAACCTTTGCAAGGTCGTATCACACTCTACCATTGCTCGGAAATAGGAGCTTGCGAAAGTTATTTTTTGTCTTATTTCATAGGTAGGTTGTAAATGGTTAGTTGTTTTTTTTTTCACTTTAGCGTTCTGTACGTACAGGGTACTGTTTCTTTTTCATTGGTAAGTACGGAACCCTCGGCGCGGGATTCAGACTCGCACTTGAACGGTTTTTTTTATTTTTGATGAGGTAAATCTTCAAATAAAACGTTACATCTGTCTGGCCCGATGAATTAATCACTGTAATTGGCGACTGGCGTCACTTTTATCGTTGCAACTGTTTTTTTACTGTTGATTGATTAGTAGCAGAAATTAATTTTTACGCACGACGTTTACGACATACCAGAGAAAGTATTTTCGGAACTCATTATGATATTTTATGATCGATTAATCACCGTGCGGATGTCAGTGACTCCGTAACAAATTTCAGTCATGTGTCATCATCGGCCTATATAGGTCCCACTTCTGGGCACCGGCCCCCTCCCATAGTGATAGTGACTCTACGAGGGCCCAGTGCGGTTTCGGGACTCCACACCCATCGTTAATTTAAGCCGAGAATACACATGCGTGTAGCTGGTACACTTTTCATTTTTGTCGGGCTTTCATGTTGTCTATACTTATATTGATTTGTCATCGGTAACCATGCATGCAAAGTTATCGATAAATGAGAAGCGGATAAATAGAAAAACGAATAAAGCTGGAAAAAGAAGAATTTAGTGCACAGTAATTAAATTACATCAACTGTGGAAATATCAAATGTCGTAAAGGACATTTTGAGGAAATGTCAAAATGTCCATTACGGCATTTGAAATAGGGTTCATTTTGTCGAAATGTCAAAATGTCCCTTACGACGTTTGAAATTTCCACAGTGGACATACAGTTAAGTGCACAAGTGAACCAATGGTAGATGATTTAATAAATGATAAAAATAACGTGATTAAACATTCGATATTCAGTTATGATTACGAATCATTTGAAAAATCACACTTTTGTAAATGAATCTTTATATTATTATGTCTACAAAGTGTGTACCTTTGTACTTAAAATACATACATTTGTTTGAGTTATCTTAAAGAGCTCGAAACCATTGGTTCACTTGCGCACCTTAATAACTGTATACACATCAGTTTAATGTATCAATACATATAAAACGGTACCGTGGCTCACGGCCGCACACTGGACGCACAGCCTAACCGGGTGATCCTCGAGGTTTGAAATTTGGAGAATATATTCCTCGAGTTGGTACTCTGGAGGTGCACTAAGGAGGAATTTTTTGAAACTCCATCCCTAAAGAGGTTATAAAGATTGTATGGAAAATACCGCGGGGAAGCTGTGGCGGGTCCACTCTAGGTCCACTAGTACTTAATAAAATGAATGAGTCAAAAACAATCTACAGCCTAAACCGGTGGGTCTAGAAGCTTGACATTTTGCTCTAGAGTTTTTTTTTTAAGTATTTTTGAAAATGCATCCCCGTAAACGGCTCAAATAGGGGATGAAAGTTTGTATGAAAGGGACGGTTTATGAGATGATTCCGATGGGAAATCACGCTTATTTGCTATCCAATTTGACTCCTGCTACTGTCCATACGTGTCATAATGTCATTGTCATTAGAACGTGAAATATTCGACTGGCGTAGGCGATAACGTTATGTTCGAACCGGCTCGCGCGGAGTCATTGACACTTTAACTGTTCTTAAACTTGTCTGAGCGTTGAGTGAACTATCAGACGCAAAGCATTTGCGATATAAGATGCTAACATCAGACATCAGTTTATATCAAAAGTATCCAATTTAAAATAGATATTAGGAACACTTGATTTTTAGGGTTCCGTACCAAAAGGGTAAAACGGGACCTTTTTACTAAGACTCCGCTCTCCGTCTGTCACCAGGCTGTATCTCATGAACCGTGATAGTTCGACAGTTGAAATTTTCACAGATGATGTATTTCTGTTGCCGCTATAACAACAAATACTAAAAAACAGAATAAAATAAATATATAAGGGAGCTCCTATACAACAAACTTGATTTTTTTGCTCGTATTTGCTCGATATTGATAACGGCAACAGATAGACGCTTGAAATATTCATAGAATATTTAGTTATATATTCACTTTAAAAATAAATAATCAAATTAAAATAAAACAAATATTTAAGGATAAGGGCGTACAACAGACGGGTTTTTTTTTTGCTTGATTATAGATAATGGTATGGAACCCTTCGTGCGCGAGTCCGACTCGCAATTGGCCGGTTTTTAAGGTTTATTCTCCTGAACAAACTAGGTATATAAATCAAAATACTGTCCAACATAATCATTCTGTGCATATTACCACCACCTGCCAACATCTTTGTGTTTGTGTCATTTAACGGCCGTTCCCAATATTTAATCCGAGGATAGATTTGGTAACTAGGTACGGGTTAAAATTTGACATTTGCCGCATAGGTATATCATTTTGTTACTATTACTTATCACTATCCACGCATTGAGAATTAGAAACGGGCATATATGAAGTGGCCAGACTGGGAATAGTTAAGAGGTTTAAAAAGATAATTGAAGAGGTTTTAATCACTGAAAAGTTAACGTAGTAAAGTTGTTTTCTTTAATTTAGCCAAAAAATTAAATAGTAATTACTAGTGGACCCACCACAGCTTCGCCCGCGGTATTTTGCCATACAATCTCTATCACCTCTTTTCACCCGTTTAGGGATGCAATTTCCAAAAATTCCTCCTTAGTGCACCTCTAGGGTGGGTACTCGAGGAATATCTTCTCCAAATTTCAAACCTCTAGGACCATCCGTTTAGGCTGTGCGTTGTCTATAAGTGAGTCACGGTACTGTTGTATATGTATTGATAATAAGGAGTGCAATCAGCTCTCAAAACATCGGTACCTACGTTGTTCGCCCGCTATAATATCGCCGATTTATCACTTTGTAGTAGTAAATTTGAAGAAAACAATCTCTAGCTATATTACACAGCGATCTCTGGGCTCTTTAACTCGCAAATAATTAGTCAGATATGTTTTATGTCCATTGGGGTAGTAGCAGCCATTTTCTGTGGCCCCCGGGATGCCAAGATAAGAATGATTGTTTTTTTTTTTTTTTAATTTTAACTGAACTCGTAAACGTGTCGAGCATTATTGTTGCGAATCGGAGAAATGAGCCTTTCGTTACGCGACGTGTTCCAGTTCCAAGCGACCAATATATCGACTGATTATGAAGCGCCTGGTGTCGCTAATGTGGTAGCTCGTAATATGAATGTTATATTACTTTACGTCAAGTATTGTTACCACTTTAGGTTTGAGTACCTACGAGTTTGAGAAAGTTAACAGTAGATATCTCGAAAATGCATTTGATAAGTGTTATCTTCTTGTGCCGCGAATTTGTTTGTATTAATACATAAGTATTGAATATTATCAATCGAATTTTATGTTCCTTAAAGTTCAAAGTTTCAAATATTTCACTACATATATTGAATATCTATAATTATTTTCCTAACTTGACCTCTAGACAAATTCTAGTTTGCTCTTATTGTAGGTATTATGTTTCATAAGTATGTTGAAATTCTTCTGTTTACCCAGTTTGCTCATTTTTCTTACGTTATTGTTTCCACTAATTGCGTAATACCACATGACGCCAAGGCTTTTACGTAGGTATGCTCTATAATTTCACGAAACTCAATGAGCCGGGTCCACACAAACCGGACGGTCTCGCGCAAGTCCCATCATTCAATAGATACGACCATCTAGTGGCGACTCGGTTAGGATATGTTACCAAGATTATTGACAATAACCACCATTAAATCCACCAATTTTTTTCATCGAGCCGGACTGAATTGGTTTATTTTAAGGCCTTACCTGTGTAGGTATTATTTTTACCTCAGTCGGTGTGACTCCTGCGATACGAAAGTATGACGCAACTGTTTGTCCTGCGTAATTTGCACAAGTGTCGCCTGAAGGCGTTCATTACGATTTACCGAGACGACTACAAATATTGATGTCAAATGTCGCATTGTTCAATGGTTTGGAAAAAGTCGAGTATTATGTTAATGTTGTTAGGGCGGATGAGTAATCGTCCTGACATTGAAGTTATACTTACGTGGCCGGTTGAGAAAACAAGTGGGTTGGGTAATATGTTTGCGTTGTACGCGGGAGATTAAAACAGTTTGTATTTATTATCGGACTTAAATTATTCTTAATATGAAACCTAATGGGATATTAATTTATACATAATTTGCACCATCAGATACATTGACACTTATAAGGTAGGTCTTAAAGTAAGGAAACTAACTATAAATATGTAGTTACTCTTTGTACTGTTGGATTTCTGATTATTTCATTTAACGAAAATGAGTTTAATTGAAATAATGTTATGCATCATAGGATGCTCTTTATCGCGTTTTAATACTTAATCGATTTTACCTATTTCTTAACTAAAAAGGTTTCTAGTCATTCAGTTGCTTGTTGCATTATATGGGGTCCAGACTTGTGAGGTGTTTTTTTTTTAGAATTCCCTTGGTAGTTCCTAGCAATTTAAGAACATACTCTATATTCATCTATACGAAGACTACAAGAATGTGATTGTGTCTATGATATTTTATTGAAAGAAAAAAACGGGTATTAGGAAACTCGCCGGTCGCCACGTTTGCCATAGTAAATGGTGCAACACTTAACTCGTTAATCTCCTTAATTATATCTCTCTCCTCGTACCACCTATCTCGATTTTACGTTTCTACCATATGTGCACCGACACACTATAGTACACACAAACAAAATATATTACAAGAATTATCTTTATCCCTTGTGTGACATACACGACAAGGCTCGCAAGCAACATGCACCCTGCGGCCCTAACATGCATGCCACAAAGATAAATTAAACCCATTTATCTCGATGACTATCTCTTTCGTCAGCACTAGTGTGAGAGAGACGCACTTAGAGATAAGACGGTCTATATTATATTTGTGTCATGCATGTTAGGGCCGCTGCAATCGAATTGAAGGCCTTACCATAAACAGTACTTTTTTGGATATTTATCAGTATACTAACAAATATTTTTTCCCCTCAGGTGTGGCCACTGCAAACAGCTCGTCCCGATCTACGACAAACTGGGCGAGCACTTCAGTGCCGACGATGACGTGGTCATCGCGAAGATCGACGCCACCGCCAACGAGCTGGAGCACACCAAGATCACCTCCTTCCCCACCATCAAACTCTACACCAAGGACAATCAAGTGCGCGACTACAACGGGGAGAGGACGCTCGCTGGCATGACCAAGTTCGTCGAGACTGATGGAGAGGCGGCCGAGCCTGTACCTAGTGTTGTAAGTTGATTGTGTTACTAAAAGTCTTTGCGATCCTAATATGACTGTAATACAATACTTTTGACTGGTGTTTTGGACAAATTTCATGTAAATAGTTTGTCAAAGTCATGTAAATAGTTGGTCAAGATTCGTGGTAGTTTATCCCCGTGTCAGTGAGGCCTACTGAGGTTTCTATGCTTAACAGGAACCTTAGTCATAACGTGGCGTTGAATAAATTATTAACCTTTTGACCGCCAAGCATGTCTGAGAAGTAACACGAACTTTAAGTCAAGGTAATGAAGGACTTCTTTACCCTGTATCCGCTGACGGCCGCAGCCGACTGTGGCGGTCAAAAGGTTAAGCATCACGACAGACCCTCAGACGTATTGCGATTGATGAGATAATCATAATTTGATATTTTATTGTTATACACGTTACCACTCTGCTCCATAACGGCAGAACGGATTTTCATAAAACAACATTTTATCCCGGAAAATTCCAATATTGCCGAGGGAATAGCTATTACCGAACTCCAAGCGGACAAAGTCGCGGGGACAAGCTAGTAGTTAAAAGTTCACTTAAAATAGGATAACATATAAAACCCTCTGGGAAAAACTGTTAATTTCGTGATCCTTACTTCATATTAAACATATTCCGAGCAAATAGATTATGTAAAAATGTATGTGTTTAATATCATGTACTATGCTTATGATTGCCCTAACTTTATACCACGCGACGCGTTTAGCCTAATTGGTAGTGACCCTGCCTCCGAAGCTAGCGGTCTCGGGTTCGATCCCCGGTAAGGGAAAATACTTTTGTGATGAGCAGGGATGTCTGTTCCTGAGTCTTGGATGTTTCCTATGTATTTAAGTATTTATTTATATTTATAAGTACTTTCATCTATTACTCATAACACAAGTGTTTAGGAGCTTACAGATATAGCGAATAATATGTTTCCATCGGTAAAACTGATCTCAGTCGGAAGACGACGGGACCCGAAGTGTCAATTAATTATTGTATTAAATGAGTGACATGTTTATATTAATTAATATGAAACTTTATTATTTACTGTCAAATGTCAAAATGAAAAATGACAGCATGGTATGATGGGTACTGGCCCCCAATTCTCGATGCATTCGAGATAATGTCGATTGCGAGATTAAATGTCAGATTCATACACTTGTGTCAAATCGTCTCTGCGCGTGCAATACCGCGGAAGAGCACTTTGTAAAAACCGCGTATCTGCGTTTTTTAGCGTTTCTACAGGAATAAGAAAAAACTGACTTAAATTACTGAGATATTCGGTTTTTTCTTGTTCCTGTAAAAACGCAAATAACGCAGATACGCGGTTTTTACAAAGTGCTTTTCCGCGCTATTGCACGCGCAGCGACGAAATGACTGTATACACTGACGTTTAATCTCGATTGTGAGATTATCGCGAATGCGCCGAGAATTGAGAGAGCACGATAAATACGAACTTTTCCGATAAAATACGATGGAAACTAATTATGCACTACATCTGTACTTTGGGATTTACTTTTATTATCAAAATAGTTAAAACCTACACAATATTTATCATGTATTTTTAATAATTTCAGAGCGAGTTCGACGAGGAAGATGAGCAGCCAGCCAGAGACGAGTTATAAGCCGTCGGCTCCGCGAGACTTCCCTAGCGTACTCTGTATAGATTAACATTTACTTTTATACTTGAAACTAACACTGCATTTCGTTTGCTAGACTGTTACTTTACGAAGAACTCTAATTTATGTTGAGGTTGTACTGTTAGCGTGTATTGATATTTTGGTCGAATACTCCGAACTTCGTATTCAGCTGGATCTCTTTCAAGCTGTCACTGCTGTTTTTTATTCGGTGGATAAATTTTAATAGTAGACGCGACTGCGTACGTTCGTTGTTAAGTAAATTTTTCCTTTGGCCAATGTCCGTTTTCATTGTATCTATAAGCATAATTTATTTGATGCGCTCAGCAGCAAGTACAACTCGCATATTTATAATTTCTGTATCATAATGATATGTTATTAACACATTCCTTCTGCTATTCCTAGGTTGGATGCGTCGAACAATGATTAGGTTATATAGAGAATCATTGGCGATATTATTTATTTTAAAAAGATTAATTCATCACAAGAAATAGATGTTGTAAGGCGATCTTATTTTTGTAACAATTTGATCTATTTTTATACTTGTTGTGTTTGTGTTAACTGAACGCTGAAGGTGCTTCATGAATTTCTCTTTAAATGTTCAACCCTGCTATTTTTCGATTAATAGTTGTTCGGTACTTATTTATCGTGAATTATGGTGTTTCTGTTGTAAAACTGTACATATAATTCCTGTACAATCGCCTTAAATGGCATCGTTACGTGTATGTATTGCGAAATACTTATTGTGGATACAGAAATTGATAAATAAACAAAATATAAAAATATTGGTTATTTCCTTTAAAACTACATATGTGCACACTGCATCACCTTCCCGAAGGTTAGGCACATTCATCGTAAGTAATGAGCATCTTTTTGATGTCTAGACTCTTGAATTTGCATGGAAACAGATGACTTTGAAACTCACTTACGTACGCGTACGTTGCGTTTGATAAGTGTTTCTAAGTAAGTAATCCATTAATGAATAGTAAGGAACTGCTCAAAGAAATTTTCGCAATGCTTACTTTTGAGGTGTCAGAACGCGAATCTAACACCATCGAAGGTTCAGTCGCATGGCAACCACCATCCATGACACCCACACACACTTGATTACACTTGTAATTGAAAAATTGTCCTCCCGCATCGTGCGGTATGAGACCGCAGCACCACCGACCCCACCGCGCGCAATGATATGATAGCGTGTGAATCAAGGAATATTTGACTTTTGTATGTATGAACGTAAGAACTAAAACATCAGTAGGAGGGTGTGGTTAAGCCATGGCGCTGGCGTTTGACAACCTTCTATGAGACTTGTTGCACGGTTATTTTGCTGTGTTAGAACAGTAGGAGGACAGTGTCACGGTTGTTTTGAGAAGTTCGAATCGGCGATTACTTTGATTTTTGAATGGATTACGAAAATGAAGTGTGCGGCATTCCAATTAACCTTTTGAACGCCAATCGGCTGAGGCCGACAGCAGATTTCCATGCCCCTGACGCCACGGCATGCAGTTTTCCATACATATTGTCGTGGCCGTCACTCGGCGTCAGAGGCACGCTTTCTCGCAATCAGCCGTGGCATCCAAAGGTTAATAAAATAGTGTTCTCGACATTTTAACAATTCTCTCACTTATGAAAGGATATTGTCCCTAACCTGATTTTGAAATTTTTTTAAATATGGAAAGACTGAAGTTGGGTAAAATTACAACAAAAATTGGAACTGAAAACTATCGTGAATAGATGAATTAATGTCTAAAAACTTTAGGTGTTAACATTTCAAACGCGGCTTAACGCATAAATCGATTAGGGATGGATGAAAGCGGAAGCCGAACTGCGGCGCACGCTGTCCACGGTGACGTTGTTTTGGGTGATTTCATCCGTTTACGGTTATAGCCTGAGCTTCGCTTCACACGTAAGTGACATCACCCAAAGCTACATGTCCGTGGCGCCACTGTCGGTTTTGCCTTAAGGGTATTAAAAAACACGATCATTGGTATCGTAATTATTTTATTATCTTAAATACAATGATTACAAAGAAAAATAACTTCATTGAATATCTCGACTAACAAGTCCTGTCTTATCAAATAATCCATAAAAAACGTCAATTGGTGGTTTTAAATTGTTCTAAACTATTGTTATAGGCCAGAATGTTGGCGGTATTTGTGCATGAATGTGCTAACTGATTTACTTTGATGTTTGAATATGAAGGACTTGTTAGATGACCATCCAATACGCGGTTTTTGTTCATCTCGTGTATATCACATTTATATTAAATAAATCGATGGAATGAGTGTAGTCAAACATTAGCAGAAGTTACTTTGGTACATACGTTAAAAGGTAACTTTAGTCCATTACAAAAAGACGGCAATGTAATACTCGTATTAAACTTAGATACGTTGCGAGTAAAAATAATCTTCCATTTCATTCATTCATAAAGTTCATTTTCGACACTTAAAAATTATATCAAAACAGTCAATAACTTATATCTTCAATAATCAACAAAAACTTTCAAATGCAGAAAAAATCTACAACAAATTAATATATTATAATGATTCGCTTTTAAACATCGACTTAATCAATTATAGTGTTTCAAGAAATACTATGATGTTATAAATATCACATAACGCGTGAAAATCATTCGCTGGGTAATTCACAATTACTTTGGCGAGTCTCTCATAAATGCTCCCGTGATCAAAACATATATAAAAACGAATCTACCTGATATAAACTTATCCTAAGTTAAAATATAAGTAACATGGTCTAGCATGGAGTTATCAGCAGTTACAAAACCTCAAGCGTATCAAAATATTTCATAATCACGTGCATTAACCTTTTAACCGCAGTTAAATTTTCATCGGACATGCCCGTGTCACCACCTATACAAAGTTACACAAAACATATGTATAAGCATAGCTGGGCACTGTTCAATAGTTAACTTCGTTAATCGCTAATCCGTTACAAAGAAAGTTAACTTCTTTACACGTTATAGCGTTACATTTCGGAAGATTTAACGGAACTTAACGTTAATCGTTAACTCGTGATTGAAATTGCATTTTATGTCGTTCCGTTAGTGATTTTCTTATTAAAATTTTGGTTTGTACTATGGAAGTTTAGGCAGGTCATTTGTTTTAACGGAAGTTAATGAGCCCGTTAGCAATTTTTAAAGTTAACTTAAAATTAATCCGTTACTCGAAATGTTAACTTCGTTAATTAACGATTAACGGATAACTGTCTTGTGCCCAGCTATGTGTATAAGGCATTTGAAGATTGCAGCAAAAGACCCGGATAGTCAAGTATATTTTCAAAATTCAAATAATTACGGTTAAAAGGTTAAATTCATTGAAGTGCGTGAAAAAACACTAATTCGTTATGTAGATGAATTATCGTAGTGTTTTAGTCAGCTTATACAATTAAATCTATTTTACAAGCCAGGCACCGAACGGCATTGATTACGTGTGAATTATTATAGAGGTAGTACCACAAAATATCGACTACCAAATTAAAACTTGAGAAAACCACGAGTTAATACATAATTAATGACAAAAAATAACAACATTTATTCAATGTCTAATTGCTATGTAATACTCGATTTTAAAGATGTCGATACCAGAAGTATGAATTAGTTGAAGAGGACTGTGAACCAAAGGTAAAAATCACCCTTTTCATACAAAAGGCGATAACGATTTTCACCTCTTAACCTTTTGACCGCCAAGCATGTCTGAGAAGTAACACGAATTTCAACTTAAAGTCAAGGTAATGAAGGACTTTTTTACCCTGTATCCGCTGACGGCTGCAGCCGACTGTGGCGGTCAAAAGGTTAAATGTTAACCGATTTTGACCAATTCTTGATAGGTTTTCTGTCAGTCAGAACAAAATATAGGTCTATTCGTTTTTTGAATTTTGATAAAGATCAAGAAAGTCAAATAATGCTGAAGTTAGTTTTGTATGAGAATACTGAAACCACAATAAAACTGCATTTATTGATTACAGTGAAAAAATAAAAACATATATAGACCTATATTGTTCTGACTGAGCACCTATCAAAAATTGGTGAACATCGGTTAACATTTAAGGGGTGGAAATCGTTATCACCTTTTGTATGAAAAACCGTAGGTGTGAACCTACGGTTTTTCATACAAAAGTCTTAAGGGAAATATTTCCGAGAATTATTATTCTTTCGTAGCCTTAAACCAGAAAACTTTTAATTCATTTTCGGCAAACTGTCCCTTGCAGTGGACGCCTGCGAGTTGAAATGAGGAAGATTATGAAACTGTCTCTTACACTAATAGGCTAGTTTCCTAAAAACATCTAATTAGTACGTCTTTTAGATTATAAAAAAAATATTGAACACATATTTTTTCTTTTGTCAATTAAACAAAAAATGACGAAGATATAGTGCGTTGAAGTTCCGCGTGACGTCACAACTTCGCACAATTTTTAGTAAGTGACGTCATTAGCCCCCACTCCCGAACTTTGATGCGCGTTATCTTTGTCAATTTTGACTGATTTGATAAAGCAAAGAATACGTGTTCAATATTTTATGATAATCTAACTGACGGACTAATTCGTCGCTGCGCGTGCAATACCGCGGAAGAGCACTTTGTAAAAACCGCGTATCTGCGTTTCTTGCGATTTTACAGCAACAAGAAAAAACTGAATATATCAGTCATTTAAGTCAGTTTTTTCTTGTTCCTGTAAAACCGCAAAAAACGCAGATACGCGGTTACTACAAAGTGGTCTTACGCGGTATTGCACGCGGAGCTACGAATTCGTTTTTTTTTTTTTACCCAAGAAACATCCATATTCCTACTTCTGGTTTTGATGTGGTTACCGTCGTCAGTGGGTAGAGTGGAGCACATCAGAGCGCGAACATGGGGTCTTGCTCTTCTTTTTTGATCTGCCGATGGCGGGGGGTCTGCTGCGGGGTATTTTGGTCTCTATTCTCACCGGCGCTGGGCAGATTGTCGGCTGCGGCGGCGCGCTCGGCGAGGAATTTGTCGAAGTCGCTGCTGGTCACGCTTTCCTGCGCTCCGTTTGCTTCCGAAGCGGCCTAGAATAGTTTTTAGGTTAAAAAATGTAAGCATGCAAAATAAGTGCCTATCAGCTTTTTGGGAGTGAAATGGCATGCAGTTACTGACATTTTTGTGAAAAAAATGTGGTGTGCCAAATCGATTGAAGTGAAATATCGATACGAGCTCTAAACGTACTAAGCAGTAGACTCACGTTTACAATAGGGGTCGTCCAAAAATTACGTAACGCAAAATTCTCAAATTGACCCCCTCCTCCCCCCATGTAACAGGACCGTAACGCTTACCCTCCATTCCCTTACGTAACAGGTGATTTTTAAAAAGCTTTGGGCTAATAATATTCAGATAAGAAAGATAGGTTATTTAGGTATAACTGGTAGCTTCAGACATCTAAAAGAGCCCATGTGGCCTACTTGCAAAATAAATATTTTCATTTTCATTATAATAGATCGTTTTTAATACTCGTAAAGAATTTATATTTTTGAATAAAACACGAAAGTTTGGTTTCAAGGAAGGCATAAGAATTATTCTGAGAATTCTAAGGATTTCGGTTCCATTTCTTAATACATTCTATTAAAGGAAAATCGGAATCAGAATCGGTATCGGCTTCGGCGGCGATCATTTCATTTGCGGCTATTTCTGTGTCTTCTGCCATACACTCCACCATGTCCAAATCCATTCCATTATTTTTGCATGAAATGTACCTATTATAAAATCGTGACGTAACACAAACTTGAATCCCCCCCTTGGCCAGACACTCTCCCCCCCTCCAAATTGCGTTACGTAATTTGTGGACGACCCCATAATTATAAGATCTGTGACGAGTTTGGTTTATGTTAGTTTGGCTACAAGCGCCATCCCGCGCCTTAAGGGTGTAAATGAGCTGGTTTTTCGGCAATTTATTGCTGCAGTTCGGGCTATCCTCAAAAGTTTACATTCAAACCTTTCGTCCCCACTAGTGATGTAATATGTTATCTTTTCGGGGATAGCCCGAATTGCAACAATAAATTGCCTAAAAACTAGTCCGTTTACATGCTCCTTTAGTAAGGGTAAGGGTAATTCCTTTCCATTTCCCTTCCCCGCGCACGCCCCTCGCCACCAATGGCGCGGTACAGCGCTTATGGCCAAACTACATATAGTGCTGCAAATGTAAAAATCTGTGATTAACAAACATGTTACTGTAACTTAACCCTATGAACGCCGCGGACGCCAACGACGACACTCAAGTCAATAGAGAACGGCATATCGTGGCGCCAGTGGCAAGAAAATCCGCTGCTGTCTTTGGCGTTCAAAAAAAGTTAACGCAAATAAAATAATAAGTGAAACACACCTTCTCTTGTGCCAACCAAGCGGCTATTTCATCAATCTCTCTTTGATCCATTTCTGTTGGCTGTTGATAATAAACATAAATAACAAAATAAAGTAAAAGGAAAAAGTAAATGTATACTACACTGTGTTATTACAGAATATTTAACGATATCCAATAGCGAAAACTGCAACAAAATCTGTTCAGTATCTGCTGAGAAAACCATGGACAGACAGACAAGGCCGCCTTTGAAGAATATTTTTTTATTATAGGAGATATTATGCATTTTATCCATTTTAGCTTTAGTGTAATGTATTTGCTAAATGCTATTATCAATCATTAAAAAAAATTACCTTTTAATGTAAAATGTTCTAGTTCTAAAAAAAACTAAATATTAAGACCATTTTCTTCGAGCTATAGAACACTCAATGTCACATTGAAGGTTATAGAAGGTTGGTAGGTAGGTCATTTAATTCTTTATGAAAATTACATTACAAAAATTACATGTTAAAGATAATGAATTCACAAAAAGACCGTCAGTTGAAATAGAATAATATAAAAATACCGTCTAGAAATAATTCTAGGAATATGTCTTAAAATTCAATTTCAAAATGTCACAAATACAATCAATTACAAAAGAAAACAGATGTCAAAAAAAAATATAATAAAATAGAAACTAAAGAAACTATACCTACTAGGTATACTAAGCCAAACTAAACAAGGTATACTAAGCTTACCAAAGGCTGTCCTTGCGTCGGCCGTTGGTTGGCAGCCGAGGCCAGGCCAGTTGACGTCTGCTCCTCCAAGTTAGCAGCGTAACTGCTACTATACAAAGAAAATACACTTGCAAATTATCTTCAAACTCATCATCATTTCAACGCGGGTACGTCCACTGATGGACATAAGTCTCCCCCGAAGAACTCCATAACGAATATCGCTCGCCTGGCATGTCCAACAGCTTCTAGCGACCTTAACAAGGTGGTCTCACCTTGAGAACTTTAACGCCCCGTCGGCCATCAGTTCTTCGAGCTATGTGTACAACCTTGCAAATTAAAAAGGCTTAAGAGGACTGTGAGTGAACCAAACCAAAGGCAAAAATCACCCTTTTTAGGGTTCCGCATCTCAAAAGGAAAAAACGGAACCCTTATGGGATCACTCCTGTGTCTGTCTGTACGTCTGTCACAATCAATTTTCTCCGAAACTACTGGACCGATTGAGTTGAAATTTGGCACAAATATGTAAATCGGTGAACGCAACACGGTCGTGTAACGTAAATAAATGAATTTTAAACATGAGGACAACTTTTCGGGGCCAATTAGAACATTAAAAAAAAAAGTTCTGCAAACTATATTGTGTGACATATCAAATGAAACTTTCTCAATCAAATTCTCACTTTGAGATTATTATTTTTTTAGAATTTTAAAATAACTATTTTGGATGTTATTTAGGAAAATAGACGAAAATTTACCATTCCCCACTTATCTCCGAAACTACTGGGCCTAAAATTTAGAAAAAAATACAAGATATAGGTCTTTAGCAATGGATTAAAGGAAAACCTATAAGAAGGAAATTTCAAATAATCATGTGTCACTCTTGTCCGGTTTTTTATACAAAAGGCGATAACGATTTCCACCCCTTAAATGTTAACCGATTTTGACCAAGTTTTGATAAGTTGGCAGTCAAAACAAAATCGACTGTGGAAATTTCAAATGTCGTAAGGGACATTTTGAGGAAATGTCAAAATAACCATTACGACATTTGAAATAAGAGACATTTTGTCGAAATGTCAAAATGTCCCTTACGACATTTGAAATTTCCAGTCGAAATCTAGTTTTATACGTTTTTTCAATATTGATTAAATATCAAGAAAGTCAAATAATGCCGAAATTAGTTTTGTATGAGAATACTGAAACCACAATAAAACTGAATTTATTGATTATAGTAAAAAAAACAAAACATATATACCTAGATTTTGTTCTGACTGACAACTTATCAAAAATTGGTGAACATCGGTTAACATTTAAGTGGTCGAAATCGTTATCGCCTTTTGTATGAAAAGCCGTAGGTTCACACTCCTCTTAAAAATGTTTGAATGTGTGGACAAATCAATTATTTTTTTATCCACTAGTTTTTACTTCATTAAACAGACCAAATATCCTAAAAACACCGCTTAGCCTAACTTTTACTAAAAAATGAAAGCTGCCAAACTTGCGGGGCACGTGGGATTTTTCGAGCGCTGTGATCTGTGCGTTCGAGGAAATGCGCTCCCCGTAGCCCCGTCGCTTATAGCTTTTCGCCTCTTATGCTACCAGGGCTCGCCGGCTATGCGGAGACTATCGGATATATGATCTGTTCTTAATTATAAGCTGCCATGAAACATGCATTCGATAATATATTATATTAATATAATATTTCATAAACAACTAAACAGTTTTATGTGGCATCCATAGAAAATGCGAATTTCCGTGAAAAATTCTAGATTTCCTAGAAGAACTACTATTTATAAATAAATTCTGGGTACAAGACATGCCATCTCTTCCTTAGCTATTATTTAGAAAGTAGAAAAATGTGATCAAAAAAAGTAAGTAGCCAATTATTAATTACTAACCCAGTTTTATTGTTGTCGTAAGTGACGTTGCGAGACTGCGCAAACATGTCGAACTCGTCCTTAGAACTGCCCGGGGACTTGTCCGGTTGAGTATCCTTTACGGCTGCAAAATATACATTAAAAAAACGTATACAATTAGTGGGGGTTAGAGAGAGTAAAAACCAAGATAGAGAAACGCCATAAGTTTCTTAAATGGAAACAGCATTGGATTTTAAAAATTGTCTGTCCTATGTTTCTAATCAAGTCAGTATTCTATACCCAAAAGATATAAACAGCAGCTCAATTACGCAGCACAATTGGTATCGGTTTGGCTTGAAATGCAAACCAATTTAGTCTTAGCTCTATGTAAATAAGGGCACAATTGGTTTACTTTTCGCGAAAGCGATACCACTTGGTGTTGCATAATTGAGCGGCCGGACTGTATTATCGAGCCTACGATGTCAGTAAGTCGGCCAAAAACAGTAAACCATAAAAATAAAAAAAAACGAGAGTACCCATTGCTCTATTGATATGTTATTTAGCTGTATTTATCTAACTTTGCGAAGTTTACACAGAAAGGAGAGTGACAAAACAAAAAGACATTCTGTTACCATCGTAACGATCAGGGGGTTCTGTATCATTAACCTTTTGGCCGCCAAACATGTATGAGAAGTAACACGAATTTCAACTTTAAGTCAAGGTAATAAAGGACTTTTTTACCCTGTATCCGCTGTCACGCATAGTCGACAACGGCGTCCAGAAGGTTAAGACTAGTATGGACTATAGGCCTTGTTATTTTCTTTCATTCTCATTCCATTTATTCTATCAACCACATCAATTTATGTTGTTGATTGAAAGGGAATTAACGATAACGATAACTGAATATCGTTATCGTTAATTCCCTTTTTTTACATACAAATATATAATCTACTCCTTATTCTTCATGGCGACATGTGTCTAATACAAGGAGGATTCTAACTGATGCGAAAATACGGATATTATTCCTAAAATTTTCCACCTATATTTTACTCACTCAGTTTAGTAATATCAGGTACGTCGTCACTGAGATCAATCAACGCGTCGTCCTCATTTTTCTTTGCTGGAAAGAGACAAAACATGTAACAATCCGTAATATTAATAAGTTTCTTTTTTTAATTTAACTGACAACTCATTACTTACGCGAATCGTTAACAGGTACTCCCATAGCGGCTCCCAAAATAGCCGAAGGAGTTGCACCGCCCGTCGCTGCATTCCTATAAACGAAAGCAGAACATTAGCTTTGAAAATCTAAGTGACGAATTTATGAGTTGACATGTTATATAATTTAAAAAAAGTGTGTGTGTGTGTCAGCTCCGACGCACGACAGGAGGTTACTCCTTACGAACGATTATAAAATAAACCAGTACCCATCATACCATGCTGTCATTTTTCATTTTGACATCTGACAGTAAATAATAAAGTTTCATATTAATGAATATAAACATGTCACTCATTGAATACAATAATTAATTGACACTTCGGGTCCCGTCGTCTTCCGATTGAGATCCGAGTTTTACCGATGGAAACGTATTATTCACTATTATCTGTATGCAATGCGAAGCGACCGACGCATCTTCGGCTAACATCGTGTGACTTCGTGTGACTCCGTACCGTGTGACATCGTAGTTTGATTTCACTCCCCATAATTCTTCATACCCCGGGCTTAGAATAATAACAATATAGAAACCTAGTCCACGCGCACAATTTGAAGCACTCAAATTGGAGCCATTTCTGGCTCCAAACTCCGGGATGCTCCGTAGTGTCAAATGTCGAAGCGAAACACGGTGATGCGCACCGAACACATCTCGCGAAAAAAAATCACTATTACGATTTGTGCGGTAAAATTGTGTCACAACACATCCGAAAAACAAAATAAGTGTAATTAAATCACTTTTCACATGTAAGCTTTAAAAAATTCTTAGTATTTTACATTTTAAACGCTTAAAATACTAATGTTTTATTTCAATGCGCAGTGTTGTCCGATAATGAAAATATTTTCCCATTTCAACTGACTTTTTTTTTCTTCGTTCCGTTTTGGCTTCGCATGACTTTTGCTTTAACCATTCGTCAAGTTTTTAATTTTTAAATAAACTTAGGAGAAAAATTACGGAAACAATAACGCGGAATAATAAAATAAGGAATATCTAAGGAAAATGGATCAGTATGATAAGATAGTAGGAATATACTTACATCAATTATTAAATATAATAAAATGTACAAAAAGGCCTCAAAAATAGGAATAGAACAAAAAATCAAATATTAATATCATTATCGTTTATGAATGATGCTAGCGACTACTTTCGGGGTAAATGTGATTCCGCTAGCAACATTATTTGTTTACCTGTGTGTGTGTGTCGTCATGTGTAAGTACTAGTTGATAACTCCTACATGAATACATTTTGTGCGTCACGTTTGACGGGTCGGCGGTTTGACACATTCCTTCTATATTGTTATTATTCTAAGCCCCGGGCTTATATATGAAAATCGATTCTTAAGGAATAAACTCCAAAAATGCAGGTAGCGCACAAGTTGGTTAACTTTGAAACTCTTAACATGGCCAGCAAATATTGAAACAAATATTTAAAAGTATTGTGATTAGTATTTGGTTGTTTCCCTTTTTTAACTACACATAACGGAAACTCTCTATAACGACAAAAAGTGCCCCAACCCTACGTTTCGTTATAAAGAGTTTACACTATATTCGTATCGTTGCCTAGGACCTATAGCATACAGAATCCTAGTTCGAGACTAGATCAGTGTGTTAGGTCCAAGATATTATTATTCACACCAATATAAAAAAAGCGAAAGTTTGGGAGTGAGTAACTGTCTATGTTTTGTACTTCTTCACGCTGGAACGGCTCAAACGATTTGAGTGAAATTTGGAATGGAGATTGCTTATAACCTGGATTAACACAGAGTCTACTTTTTACACGGAAGATTTAAAAATTCACGAAGGAATAAATATAATCGAATTCCACGAGAACGAAGTCGCGGGAAGAAGCTAGTTATTAATAAAGCATACTCATTTTCGCACTTAATATATAAACATTGCTGAGCTCGAAAGCAAATGTAATATTCAAAATACTAAAACGATGTTGATGTAAGTGGTCTCCTACCGGGCTGTCGGGTTCTCTATATTACAGTCCCAGCGGGGTGTCTCTACGGATGATATTGATAGCGTCGTAAAAAAACATTACTTATAAACGATACTTTTATAGAGTTCTACGCAATCAAATAAAAGAAACCTTTATAACTTCATTAGCGATGAGTAATGCAATCCAGTTCTTTTTAGGGTTCCGTACCTCAAAAGGCAAAAAGGAACCCTTATAGGGTTGTCCGTCTGTTTGTCTGTCTGTATGTCTGTCAAGACCTTTTTCTCAGGAATGCGTGGAGGTATCAAGTTGAAATTAATATCAAATATATCTATAAATATATATATCTGCAATCTCTTGAAGCTATGAAAAAATCAACCTTCTAAGTCACCGCAATCAAAAGATATGGCCGTTTATGTCTCATATTTTGATACTTTCAAGGGAATCCAAAGGGAATCAAAACCTAGAGGGTACTTCCCGTAAATCTAGAATCATGAAATTTGGCAATAAGCAGTGTCTTACAGCACTGTACAGTCTCACCACTGTACATTTTTCCGTTAACGTTGCGACCTACTTTGGGCCGCATGGTGGCCGTCATTATATTATAACACTTGTTTACCTAATTTTAGTGCATAACTAACTAGCGTACGATACGCATCAAGAGAAGGAACAATCAACTGTTTTTACTTATTATCTATAACTTAACTTACGTGAAATAAAGCAACTCGAGCAATCATTCTTTCTCTGCATTCCAACAACTATCTACTACAACTACGATACAGTGTACACCACCTAGTGGATCGTACATTAAATGGTCCTTCGAACCGGATAAAGAACTTTGAACGTTTGTGACTCTGTTACGGTAGCGATCGGTTTGCTGGCTTCCCACAAGCGGGTCTCACCAGTGAATTGAGACGGCGCATTATTATCGTAATAAGAATACAGGCGCACTGAATACCTCGACAACCAACCAACTGAACTTATCGACGGGAACTACTGGGATTTATACTCGGAACTAACTACTGAACAAAACTTTTAACTTCGAGTGCCGAAGAATTGTCACTCAACATGAGTATTATTCAAGAACAACAAGCAACTTTTGAAAGCATCAAAACCTTTTGTGCCAACTACAAGAAAGACGGCGTGTCTAGAAAAACACCAGAATATCTAAACAGCCGCCTAACATCTCTCGATGCCTTATGGGGAGACTTTGAAAATCGTCACTCATCCCTGCAGAAGGAAGTCGAAGAGAAGAACATCGCGTACTTTACAGAAAAAATATACGAGAAAACAAAACAGATGTATGAATCAACTAAATCTAATATACTGGACTTGCTACAAAAACTATCTGAAGAAACTAGATCTGTCAAATTCGACTTGACAGGATTGTCGGACGCCACATTTACAAATAATAAAGGCGACGATATAAAACTTTTACTATACAAACAAGAATGCAATTTCAAAGCTATTGATCGTGCAATGTCAAAAATAACTATTTTGACCACCAATGAAAAATGGGAATTAGAAGATAATCTTAATATCTTAAAGTCGAAATGGGCAGCTATTGACAAGCTCCATTGGGAACTAGACGGCTTACTAAGAGGCTCTCACGAAAGCTACTATAGCATGTTCGTTAACATCGAGAGTAAATACGATGAAATGCGTAAACAACTTAGCAGCAAGATTTGGTCAACAGTACACTACCAGCAAGCTGCGCCAAGAATGGAGATACCAGAGTTCTCAGGCAATTACAATCAATGGATTTCCTTCAAAGACCTTTTCATTGAAGTGGTTCACAATAATCCAACCATAAACAAGGCTCAAAAGATGCAGCATCTCAAAACCAAACTCAGAGGAGAAGCAGAAAGATTGGTCCAACATTTGACCATAAGTGTCGAAAACTACAACGCCTGCTGGGACATACTAAATCAACGGTACGATAATCGACGCTTACAATTTATTTCTTTCATGAACACTATGCTCAATCAAACGATCATACAACAACCCGATGCCTACAACCTAAAGAAAATGCATGATGTTATAACTGAATGTTTAAGTGGATTATCAAACATTGGCATAGATACATCTACATGGGGTCCAATTATTGTGTATTTAATGACGCAAAATCTTGATTCAGTTACCCACAACGACTACGTGAAGGAACTCCATGACCACAGGGAAGTTCCAGTCTTACACGACTTCTTATTCTTTCTAGAAGGCAAGTTCATGGCATATGAAACCATGAGACGTCCCAAAAAAGACGCAGTCATCCAGCAAAAGCCAGCTTTCGTTAAAACTTTTAACAAGGAATACTTAACTAAGAAAAACCATTTTAACTACAACAAGCCATTCCCGAAAACATATCATACAACTTATGGACAATGCCCTTTCTGCAATGGAAGTCACGTGTTGATGCAATGCCAGAAGTTCATTGCCCTAGATATTTCCCAACGAAACAACACAGTTGCGAAACTACAGATATGCAAAAACTGTTTGTTTAGCCACGGCGACAAGGAATGCATATCCAACAAAACTTGCAAGGAGTGTAATATGAAACATCATTCATTATTGCACAACAACGCGAAGAAAATAATATCAGCGGCTAATTACACAAATAACAATTCAGGTCAACGACCAACGACGTCAGCTCAACCGCAGGCTTCTAATCATCATTTGGCTACAAAAGAGATGGAGGTCCTTTTAACTACAATTCAACTTAAAGTGCAGAAACTAGATGGAACTCTTATCACTCTTCGAGCCCTACTGGATCAAGGCTCACAAGTGAACTTAATAACTGAAAATACTGCACAACTATTGAATCTTCCTAGAAAGAAACTTAATGCAACAATATCTGGGATAGGAGAGCTTTCTGGAAACTGCAAAGGAAAAATGCAACTGTCATGCAAGTCCTTACACTCCGATTTTACCTTCAAAACAGAAGCGTTAATTCTTACAAAATTAACTAATAATTTACCTAACAACACCTTTGAGAAAGCTAACTGGCCGCATCTGGAAAACTTGAAGCTGGCCGATGCAGATTTTAATGTGTCGCGCCCGGTGGACCTGCTGCTCGGGGCGGACGTGTACGCCGACATCATCATGGACGGGGTGCTAAAGGGTGATCACAACTCCCCTATTGCTCAACAAACACACTTAGGATGGATTCTTTGCGGAAAACTCATGACATTAAACTGTCATGTGACTTTAATAAATATGAACGAACTAACTAAGTTTTGGGAAAACGAAGACATCACCCAAGGCAGCGAAGACATCTCCAAGGACGAGCAATGCGAAAAACATTACAACGAGACAATTAAACGAGATGAAGATGGAAAGTACATCGTAACAATGCCGTTATGTTCAAACTTCAATGAAAAGCTTGGAAAATCCAAACAAATCGCAATTTCCCAGTTTTTACAACTTGAAAAACGACTAGAAAGACAAAATAAACTAGCATTGATGTACAAAGACTTTATGAACGAATATTTGGAACTACAACACATGAAGACCACAACCTCAACATCAACTACTGAATGCTTTTTACCACACCATGGCGTTCTTAGGGAGAAAGCTACTACTACTAAGCTGAGAGTTGTCTTCAATGCATCTCAAAAAACCACGAGCGGCCACAGCTTAAACAGCCTACAAGAAAAAGGTCCTAACCTACAAAACGACATCCAGGCCTTAATACTTAAGTGGAGGTCTTACAAATACGCCTTCACGGCTGATATAGAAAAAATGTATAGGTGCATTTGGATATCAGAAAATCAACAGCCGCTACAGAAGATTATATGGCGTAATTCACCATCAGAGATGTTAAAAGAGTATCAACTTTGCACCGTCACTTACGGGACTAAGAGCGCACCGTGGCTCGCCATAAGAACACTAAAGCAACTTGCGATGGATGATGGACAAAAATATCCTGAGGCTGCCAAAATACTACAAAACGAGTTCTATGTCGATGACCTAATTAGCGGTCACAACTCAATCGAAGAAGCTAAACGTCTACAACAAGGGCTGATAAACTTACTTCGCGGCGGGGGAATGAATCTTCGAAAGTGGTCAGCAAACCACCCAGCTTTGTTGGACTCCTTAACCCAAGATCAGGTTTCAACTAGAACAATATTCGATTTCAAACATGAAGACTCCATGAAAACGCTCGGGCTCGGGTGGAATCCTAACACAGACACCTTTACATTCAACTGGCACTTTAATGAGAAAGAACAAATCCTACTAACCAAAAGGGTTCTACTCTCCGAAATATCCAAACTCTATGATCCCTTGGGCTGGATGTCTCCCGTAACGGTTATAGCAAAACTACTGTTCCAAAAAGTCTGGATAAGTAAACTATCCTGGGATGAAACTCTACCCAGTGACATCAAAAACGAGTGGTTTAAACTAAAAGCTGAACTACCACAAGTAAATAACATGAAGGTTAATCGATGGATAGGGACCTCAGAGAAGGAGATAGAAATCTTGGGATTCTGCGATGCTAGCGAAAAGGCATTTTCCTGCGTCATTTATACTCGTATAACTGATAAACTGGGCCAGCCAATAATAACTTTATTGACAGCCAAAACTAGGGTTGCCCCCTTAGCACAAAAAACATCATTACCAAGATTGGAACTAGCCGGCGCTTTATTACTGTCTAAACTTATGAAAAAAGTAATTGAAACATATAAAGATTACAATATAACTATACGAGCTTGGTGCGATTCCCAAGTAGTCTTGGCTTGGCTGCAAGGAGATACATCAAGATGGGAAAAATACGTGGCGAATAGAGTCACAGCGATCAAGCAAGTTATATCAGCTGAGAAATGGCAGTATGTAAAGTCTGAACAAAATCCGGCAGATTGTGCGTCAAGGGGACTATATCAAGGTGTATTCACTTCGCTAAGATGTATTGGTTCCTTAGCATTTGCGTATGTGTGCGTTGACAAAATTAGAATTGTTGCCAGTAATATGATATAATTTGTTTTTTTGTTAGGCAACTTAGTTCCGAGCTGTCAATTTGCGGGTAATGGCCGGTTTTTCGAAATATTGGAATAGATACCCACCACCTTCCTCGTGTTATATTTTCTCTCGCGTTTCTCTTTTTTATTTCGTGGGATTTATCTCATGAGTTATTTCGAGTATTCGGTGTTGAATTTCAGCTTAGAGACTGAACTCGCGACAACGCTGTTTATGTACAATTTAGAGTAGACATTTATATTTCATTTCAGTGTATTATAATGTATGTGCTTTTTCTCTTTTGTGGACTTTAGTTGGACGCTTGACGATATTACTCGCGACAACGCTCTGTTAGTGTTTAATATTTAGTGTTTATTTTATTACGGTTTACGTGTGGATTCTGTTTTTTGGACTTAAGTTGATCGCGATCGGATCCTACTCGCGACAACGCAACACTAGTTTAATTCCTGTTTCACTTTTGTGGACTATTTGGACACTTGAGGAAAGTACTCGCGACAACGTTCTGTTTCGTGTATTATTCAGCTACCGCACATACCAACTGTCTTCAGGCCGTGTCTTATCCAACCTCGACATTGGCAGAATCATCAAGACATTGATGGGGCCATCAAAACCCTAAAAATCAATCAGTGTATTATTCAGAGGAAACCATGTCCACAAATGCACACAGAAGGTGTGCTAAATGTGCCAACACAGCAGCTCAAAGTGGTTCAGTTCGTTTTCACCGTTTCCCTAAACCGGGTACAACGAATATTCTAAGGTAAAAATTAAATATAATTTTCTTTATCTTAAATTATTGACACTGCTAAATACCACCTTGAGCAAAAGTTTTTCGAAATTATTAATAAGTACTTAATGTAATTGGGTTCACATCGACTGAGGTACAGATGCTTAAATTTACTTATCTATTTTTAGGGCTACAGCTTGGGCAACCTATTGTTGGCCTGAGCAAGACTGGTCTTCAGTGGAGTCCTTGACTACTCTATATGAAAAGAGTAAGGTTTTATGTGGCAGACATTTTCAAGATTCCTGTTACACTGATAGTAGCAAGAAACGCCTCAGCAAATATGCTGTTCCAGGAACAAAAGAATATGTAATTAAAATAATGCATTCCCTCCGTTCAAAAATATCTTCAATCATACAAAAGGTAATTTTTATTGTAAACTGTTATTGAATATATTCATACTAATATTACTAATGCGAAAGTAACTGTTTGTGTGTCTGTTACCTTTTCACGGCCAAATAGATGAACTGATTTTGATGAAATTTGGTAAGGATATAGCTTGAGCACTGGGAAAGGACATAAGTCACTTTATTTTAAAGAAAACGAGCAAAGAGAAAAGGATGACATATGTATTTATGGGAAGTGTATGCGTTGAAATGAGTACCCATGGATGTCTTTTTATATATCTGCACAATTCATGGCTTAACTTATTTTGATGAAATTTGGTATGGAAATAGTTTGAGCCCTGGGTATGTTTCCACTGCCTATTTCAAAATAATATAATATAGCACTTTATCCCAGACGAGGCACTGCTACTTGCCAAATATTATCATTGCAGGCAACAGCACTGTTAATGCCCCATGATTAATATATAAATAACATTAATGAAACAGTAATTTATTTATTAATCAGAAAACAACACTTCTTAAAGGAATCATGCCATCTTAAAACTGTTTTCGGATGGCTAGTTAATCATGACAATATATTGATTACATTTCAGATGAATCCCTCTCAGGATAGTCCTGTAGCGGGCTGTTCCACGGACCCGGTCGCACCCATAGGTGGACCAGTAACTCAGCCGGGATGTGCAGCTGAACCATCTACATTGATGGTAAGTCTGTTTCTATATAGGTATCAAATTTAAAAAAAATTAACATTATAGCTATGATTTCTGTAAATAACTTTTTGTAATTGGTCCCTTTCTAAATTATAATAATACCTTGGGCACTTAAAGTCCTTACTCCCACAGCAGTGTTCAGAAACGTTTGTCAACATTTATAAACAGCAGTTTGCTTCCACACCCTTTCTAAATGTTGAAAAAATTTCTGAACACTAGTGTGGGAGCACACATTAATCAAGTCCCAAACTAGGATTACCTATGCTATGGACACTACAATAATAATAATAATAATAAATCAGGGGACAATCTTTACACAAATCGATCTAGTCCCAAAGTAAGCTCTAAAGGCTTGTGTTATGGGTACTAGGCGACGACATACATACTTATATAGAGAAATAAATACTTAAATACATAGGAAACAGCCAAGACTTAGGAACAAACATTCGTGCTCATCACACAAATATTTGCCCTTACCGGGGATCGAACCCGGGACGCTAGCTTCGGAGGCAAGGTCACTCCCAACTAGGCTAACCGCGTCGTCATAACAACAATGATACAAATGCTTATCAATATGTTGGACATTAGCCGTAAATCATGCAGATATATAAAAAGACATAAGCAGGCTTCTCGTAACTCAATTTTCCAGTCCCGTATAATCCTTTTAGGGGTTCATTCAGCTAAACAGAGTAAGTTTCGTATTAACCCCTCATATGCGGGAGCTAAAAAAAGACGGGCATTCGCGTCTCATTGGATTCATGGAGTACCAAAAAAATTATGTTCAAAGAAATAGCAAAAAGTGTATGTAAGATAAAGCACGGATCCGTGCTTAAGCATCGGATGAGTTAATAATATTAGAAAGTATGAAATGAATATATGACATAAAAATAAACTAAAATAAATAACACTTTTTAAACTTATGATGCTGTGCTTAAACTGTTTTCCAATGGCTAGTCATTCATGACATTCATTCATTACATTTCAGGTTAATCGCTCTCAGGATAGTCCCGTAGCGGGCTGTTCCACGGATCCGGTCACCCCTGTGGGTGCACCAGTAATTCAGCTGGGCTGTGCAGCTGAACCGTCTACATTAATGGTACGTCTGTTTCTATAATATCATATCAAACTATTATTAACATAAAGGTTATAAGTAAAGAGGCCAATTTAAAAAGAAATAGTTTGGAACGATTTTCGTAGGATCAGTACAATTAAGATGCGTAGGAGTCGTTGTAATCAGAGTTGTCTACTGATTAGCAAACTACTAGTTGTAGCTTTATAAACTAGGGAAATAACACTGGAGGGGACTATAGAAGTTAAATAAGGTGCTGGTGCAAGCCCCATGAACGTATACTTGTCTCTATTACACATAGGATAAGTGTCACTGTTCCCTTGGGAATTGCATTTTTAAATTAAAATTAGCCTGTCACTCTGCGGTCAGTAAACTATCTATACGCAAAAAAAAAAACGCTGATCTGTTACACCTTTGCTACGCGAAGGAAGGAAAAAGGAACAAACACACTTTCGCATTTATAATATTAAATATGGAGTAAATACCTATAACTTCATCTATTAATTTAACTTGTATTTTTTTAGGAGACAGATGAACCAAAACCAGGGCCGAAAAAGAAAAGAATAGGAATTTTAAAATTCCTAAACAAAAGTAAACTGAGTGAGCTGTCTGAAACAGAACGGAAATTATATACGAATTGCAAAAATAAAATAAATGGCATGCATAGACTTAGAAAGAAATTGAAAGGCAAGTCAAAGATCAACAGAGTTCAAAATATTTGTGATGACGAATGTGTAAAAAAGTTGTTCGATTTAAAATTGAGCAACTCATTTATTTTAATGCTACAAGGTCAATTGGTTAATTGCCAAAGGAAACGACGAGGAAGGAGGTACAATTTAGAGCAAAAGTTACTTGCCCTAACATTATATAAAAAATCTCCTGCTTGTTATCGTCTTCTTAGGCGAATATTTTCATTGCCCTGTCAAAGTACTCTCAACAAGCTACTAAACAAGGTACCTGTTAAGCCGGGGATCAATGAACATGTGTTCAGCGGATTGCAAGCTATGGCCGACACTTTAACCGACGATGAGAATCTATGCACACTGGTGTTTGACGAAATGGCCATCCGAAAACATCTGAATTATAATTCAAAATCGGACATTGTAGATGGTTTTCAGGACCATGGCAATCATGGAAGAACCAGTGAAATAGCCTGCAACGCAATGGTTTTCATGGTATGTGGCTTAAGAAAAAAATGGAAACAGCCAATTGCATTTTACTTGTCAGCGAAATCTGCAACATCGGACAGACTTTCAGTTATTATCAAGGAGGTAATTCATACAAATACCTATCTTTAAATACTAGATTTGATTTGTATATCATTGAACTTGTTTTAATCTAATAATAATATTATTTCAGGTACTTACGGAATGCTTTAAGGTTGGTTTAAATGTGGTAGGCACAGTGTGTGATTTGTGTTCTGTGAACACAAAAGCATTACGCACCCTTGGAGCAACCACAGAGACCCCATATTTTAATCACGATGGCAGAGAGATAGTGACCATTGCTGATCCGCCACATTTACTAAAATGCCTCAGAAACATGTTTATGGGACATGACATCGAATTTCCTACAGAAATACAACCGAATGGAAATATAATAACAGGTATAGTTATTACTTAATAACACTGAGTACGATCTATTATTATCTATTTTATGTCGCTCAGTGGCCTAATGCTAACTAATTTACCTAATAAATTACAGGTACAGCAAAATGGGATCACATAAAACAATTTTATGATTCAGACAAAATGAATCCTAATTTTGTATACGCTCCTGCCCTAACGGAAAAACATATAAATCCGAACACGAAACAAAAAATGCGGGTCAAACTTGCGGCTCAAGTTTTTAGCCATACTGTAACCGCCGGTATTTTAGCCAAAGTTGCTACAAGTAAGTATTATAAATTTCGTAAAATATGAAATAAAAAAAAACCAACTAAAGTTAATATTTATGTAATGTGATGCGACGTTTCATAGGAAAAGGTACCTTATTAGCGTAGGTAGTTATTATATGTAACTCATTACCCGCAATAAGGTACATTTTGCCATGGAACGTTATATTAATATAAATCCATTACATATGAGGCCATGTTTGAGCTGTAACGCGTTATGGACAGTTCCGTTTGCGAGAAATTATTCAAAATATATTTTTAACCTTTTGAACGCTACGGCTAACGGCGAAAATACGTGCCACGAGCGCTCGACGACGACGACTGTGGCCGACGCAAATGTATGGGAAACGGCATATCGTGGCGTCAGGGGCACGGTAATCTGCTGTTGGCTACAGTCGACGGAGGCGTTCAAAAGGTTAAAACCGAAGTACCAATAAGACCATATATCCAATAGACCCCGCATAGCCGGGCGACCCCGCTGCCAGCGTTACAGGCAAACAGCCATAGCGGCGGGGCTACAGGCGGGCGCGGGCGCATCACCTCGAACGCTCCAATCACAGCGCTCTCAAAACCCCGCGCGCCCCGCAATTTCGGCAGCTTTATTTGCTAGTAAAAGTGGGGCGAAGCTTAGCGGTGTGTTCAGGATAGGTGATCTGTGACCACTGACTAACTAATCACGAAATCTCGGAAACTATAAAGACTACAACTTGAAATTTGGCAGGTAGATTACTTTATACATAGGTTGTAGACATTCCCTAAGAAAGATATTTATGAAAATCCAACCCTAAAGGAGTGAAGTGAAATTTGTATTGGAAATACTGCGGGTGAAGCTGTGGCGGGTTTGCTAGTTTTTCACATTTGCGAGTTAGAAAATAAATATAAACACAGACATATTGTATATTTTTGGAAGCGAGCACTGCACTCATCTGCAAAGTAATTCAACGATAGGCCAACGATGAACATTGCATTAGATGAGAGGTATTACAATTACTTTGGGATACTAAAACATGATCTTTGTTTCAGACGAACTCCCTGCAGAAGCCCTTGCAACGGCGACGTTATTGAAAAAGTTTGATCAACTATTTGATGCTCTAAATTCGAATTCGCCTGATTTGAGACGCGGCAAAAAATACAGTACGAACCTCACTTCTCGGAGTCCTCATTTAACTTATTTCGTTGAAATGAAAAAGCTTTTAAAGGACATGAAGTTTGTAAATACAAGAATTCCGCCATCGCAATCGGGATGGGTCCAAACAATAACTGCAGTGGAGAGGCTCTGGAAAAATCTAACAAACTTAGGAATTCAGAGCATTTCCACTCGCAGATTAAACCAAGACCCATTAGAGAATTTCTTCGGGTGTGTCAGATACAATTGCGGGTCTAATTATAACCCAACAATATCGCAATTTATATCGGGATTCAAAACCGCTATTATTACTAATTTAAAGAACACAAGCCAAAATAAAAATTGCGAAGACGATGACGCAATACTTTCGAACAATTTAAAAAGCTTTTTAATGTTCCCCGCAGGACAAAATCAACCCGAACAAGATAACATGGTTGAAGACCATTTTGATGATTGCGTATCTGACACACCTGAATCAGAGTACACAGAATCAATGTCCTCTGAAATACAGGCATGCGCCTATGTGTGCGGGTTTGTTATCAAAAAATTGAATAACAAGTGTGAACAATGCATACATTTATTAACATCAAAACCTGGCAGCGAACCCGCACACTTATTTACAGAATTTAAAGAATATGATTAGAATAAACAAAGTTTAAACTATGCCAGTGACAATCTTATCATGGCAGTGGAAAAGGCAGCAAGCTTGACAAAAAATTTTCTCAGTGAAAATATCCATAAAGAAGACATACGAGAAAAGGGGATGCAGATTCTGAAAACCGAATGCAGGCAAAACTTTGTATTCTTGCAAAAATGTCCAAATCATTTTGAAAAAATGTATAAAGAAATTTTATTTCATATGCTCACAATATTATTAAAGCGATATATTGTTTTAAAAAATAGGGATTTATCTGAGGAGGCGAGCAGAAAAGCATAACAACGAAAACTAGTTATATTACAAAATAAATGAATATTACACAGATGAAAATTGCCCTTTATTTATGAAATGAAGTCCTACACCATCAAAGATACTGATCCCTGCTCACGAAGGTGAATTTCAGCTATTATAATCATCTAGGCACTCCATTACTTAAAAAATAAATGAGATATAATCAGAGTGGATGAAATTGCTAGTACAGGCTAAAATTTGGTATAATTAGCATAATAAGTTAAACCTCATTTTTTAGGTTCAGAATTAATGTAAACAAACTTTGTTAATGTGGTTTTGTTTGCAAAAGTGCTATTTTGAAATAAATAAGTGCTGCTAACAAAGATTGTAATATCTTATACAATATAACAATTTTATTTTATGATATCTTTTTGGCAACTTATTTATTATAACATAAACTATTTGTAAATAAAATGGATTATCAAGATTGTGTACATTAATTCTAAACCTAAGAAACGAGGTAAAATATCATTTTCTATTTCTGAAGATTTGAAAAGATTTGAAAAGCCCGCCATCGTTGATGAAGATGTGTTTGAAAAGCCCGCCATCATTTAGTTTCATTGCTATAACGTCTTGTCGCTAGTAGTATAAACGAACTGGTGGAAGGGGGCATTTTTTTTCTATGTAGTTACCGTTCTTCTCCTTGGAGTATTATATTCTTTGGACTATATCCAAACAAGCTGATCAACTTTGACCTCTGGTGGCAGGGACCTGCGTTTCTCAAAACTTACGAGAAAAAAGAAGAGGCCCTTAACTTAACCTGTCTCTTTACAACGGACGTGGGTACTTCAGATAAGACGCAGGCAGCCCTAACTACAAAACAAAATGAAAACTTCATCGATGAATTATTACTAAATCATAGTTCATTAACACGAGTAATCAGGGTCACTGCGTGGATATTGCGATTTACTGCTAACGCACGAAATAACAAGAAATGTGACGCCGCGTACCTAACGACAAGTGAACTGATCGCAGCAAACGAACACGTTACACGGTGCGCACAGAGATCGACGTTTGCGCAAGAATATAAATTATTATTGAAGAACGAAACTGTAACAAAAAAGAGCTCTACTTACAAATTAAACCCTTACTTAGATGAAAAAGGAATTATTCGTGTTGGCGGACGACTTAACAAATCAAACTTACCGTTTGGAATGAAGAATCCTACTATACTTCCTAGAAAAGGACGAATGACGTATCTTGTTATTCATCATGGACACCTGCAGACTCTTCATGGAGGAGCGCGGGAAACGTTAAGCTTCATAAGGCAGCGGTACTGGATCGTTGGCGGCAACAGAGCTGTAAAAGATCAACTTAGTCACTGCGTTCGCTGTCTCCGCTTCAAGCCGATAGACAATTATCAACTAATGGCAGATTTGCCACCGCAGAGGATTACTCCATCCAGGCCATTTACACACACCGGAGTTGACTTCACCGGTAATATAGAGCTCAAACTTAACAAAGGACGGGGTGTTAAAACTTCAAAGGGTTACATAGCAGTCTTCGTGTGCATGGCCACAAAGGCTGTGCATATTGAGCTTGCATCTGACATGAGCACAGAAACATTTATCGCCGCATTCCAACGTATGTGTGCTCGGCGCGGCATACCCAAGCATATGTATTCAGACTGTGGAACCAACTTCGTCGGCGCTTCAAAGGTTCTGAAAAACGAGTTTGAAGAGTTCATGAACATTTTGTCACCGAGCTTCTTCGATGAAATTGGGAAGATGGAGGTAGAGTGGCACTTCAACGCTCCCGCGTGGCCCACGGCCGGCGGACTGTGGGAGGCTGCTGTGAAGTCTCTTAAGAAACACTTGCGACGAGTACTCGGAGACCAGAAGCTAACTTACGAAGAGTTCACGACATTGCTAGCCAAAATCGAAGCTTGCATGAACTCCAGACCGCTCTGCCCCCTTACCGAAGATCTAGATGAATTCTATAATTATCTAACTCCCGGTCATTTTTTAACCGGCACTCCCTTGATGTCATTACCACTCTCAGATTACAGTGACGCAAGAGACATTGACCTTCGTCGACGATGGCAACTTACGGAACATATGATGCAACAGTTTTGGAAGAAATGGTCAAGTGACTACTTATCTCAACTGCAAATACGTAGCAAGTGGAACAAACCCACAAAAAATATTAAGAAAGGCGACGTTGTACTTGTGAAGGAAGATAACTTGCCACCAGGGAAGTGGGCACTGGCTCGAGTACTGGAACTGCACCCTGGGGCCGATGGTTACGTGCGAGTTACGACATTAAAAACTAAAAACGGGACCATTAAACGTCCTGTTGTGAAACTAGCTCCGCTGCAAATTGAAGCTGTTATTGATTCTCAAGAAAAACGGACGAACGAAAACGATAAACAGCAAACAAACGTAAAGAAACCCGCACGCTCCGCACAAAGAAACATAATCGGCAAACAATGTTTTTCAACATTGTTTACACTATTTATAACAATGATTACATTAGTAACTGGGTCAAACGCCGCCCGCGAAACTGCAACGCCTCAAATTACAAGTCTCGAACCCGAGAGGCCCGTCTACTATGACTCGATGGGCAAGATACAAGTAATACACAATGAGTGGACTTTACTTATGTATTACAACTTAACTAACTACTGGGACGGAATTCGTCGCATCGAGGCTTATCTAGCTGGAGTAAATGACTGGTGCCAGAAGACGGACCCAAGGTACTGCAAGACTACTCAAGAACAATTGTACCATGAGATGGAATTAGTTACGTATTACAACACTATTCTTCTCGCTCCACACAAACATCTATCTAACCGGAAAAAACGAGCACTGATTGACGGAGTGGGTTACCTTACAAATAGTTTGTTCGGCATCCTGGATCAACGGTTTGCAGATAAATATAAGGAAGATATTGAAGCCGTACAAAACAACGAAAACTATTTACTTCAACTCATAAAAAACCAAACGTCAATAGTGGAACTGGAAAACAACGTATTAAAGAAAAATGAACAGAACATTAAACGGCAATTTGACGCCATAGAAAACTACATGGACCAGACGAACGTCAAATTTTCTAAGATAGAATCAGAAATAGAAATAGCTATGGCTACCTCCTATTTCACCTCAGCATCTTTATCGGCATATTTACTGATAAACAACTTAAAAGACATTCAAGAAATGCTCTTCAATACTCTAACTGATGTGTACAAAGGACGCATCGACGTTCATCTCGTCACACCCGTCAACCTTATTAAACAACTAAGTGATATATCTGGAAAACTGCCAAGAACATTATCCTTACCGGTCAGCATTAGAGAAGATATCAAGGATCTCTACAAGCTACTATACGTCAAAGCAAGAGTAACAGAAAACTTTTTCCTGTTCGAAATACATATACCATTGATTTCGGACGAGGACTTTACATTACATCGTGTTATCCCATTGCCTGTCAAAACTAAATCGGAAGCTGTCATCATAAGAACTAACTCGAAATACATCGCTATAAACTTTCAGAAAAACACTTATATTCCATTGATGGAAGATGACCTGAAGCAATGCGTCCAGCTGAAACCAGGAAACTTTATCTGCAACAAAAATCTGCCAGTCTTCAACCTTCATAACAACAATACTCCGTGCGAGGCGAAATTATTAGATCATCGCACGACGTCGCCTTGTGATGTCACGACTACGTCATGCAAGGAAACCTGGATCGAGTTGCACTCGCCAAACGCCTGGCTTGCAGTTTGCTGCGGATTATGCCCACTGCGCACTATATGCGAGAATGATGTTACGTCACACACAATGACGTCGTCAAGCATCGTCACATTACCGCAAGGATGCATGCTGCAGTCGAAGTACCTAACTATTCATGCGCACAATCAATATAATAGTAAAGTTAAGATAGACTACAACTTCAATGTGCCCTTATTGAACTCATCAGTGAACAAAATTGTTGATATAACATATCACAATATTTCACGATTATATACATCAAATAAACAAGATATAGCAGAGATCAACAGCAGATTGCATTCACAAAAGGAAAACGAGAAGGGACTCCCTTCTTCGCTCACGAATCACGATGTGCATCAATATGCCATTAGTTATTCTCTCCTGGCAGCAGCCATCGTTGCTGTCATTCTGTGGAGAGTGGGAAGGTGCTACCCGCAACTCTGTAAGAAGCATAAACAACGGAGTCAATGCTCATTGCGATCGGTAAAGCCACATAACGAAGATATAGAATTGCAACCGATTCCTCAAGCAAGAAGCACCCGCCAAGTGAAGACCCCAAGGCCGCCGATGAGTGACGCGCAGCACAGCGCGTCAAATGACAACGTCGCGTTCAACTTTGATTGATTTAATTACTTAGTATTTTTATTGTAACGATTTTCTTTCTCTTGAATACTTACTTATATTTTTCTTCTTGTAGGGGTTGCCAATATGTACAGTCTCACCACTGTACATTTTTCCGTTAACGTTGCGACCTACTTTGGGCCGCATGGTGGCCGTCATTATATTATAACACTTGTTTACCTAATTTTAGTGCATAACTAACTAGCGTACGATACGCATCAAGAGAAGGAACAATCAACTGTTTTTACTTATTATCTATAACTTAACTTACGTGAAATAAAGCAACTCGAGCAATCATTCTTTCTCTGCATTCCAACAACTATCTACTACAACTACGATACAGTGTACACCACCTAGTGGATCGTACAAGCACAAGTAAAGGAAAAAAGTCCGAAAACCGTGAATTAGTAATTACATCACATAATAAAAACAGTTAAACGGAATAACCTTTGCAAAGTCGTATCACACTCTACGATTGAACGGAGATAGGAGCTTGCGAAAGTTATTTTTTGTCTTATTTCATAGGTAGGTTGTAAATGGTTACCCCGTTGTTAAAAGCTATTATTAGTTACTTACTGACTTAAACCATATGGCTAAAATAATACAAAAATCAAGTTTGAAACAAACTACAAGAAAACAAAATAAACCAAAAAAGATATTATTATCAATGACAAAAACTTAGAATAGAAACTTATTTTTGTGTCCAAAGTTAGGCATTGCATTTGAAATTGCAATCTATTTCTAATAAAGCCATCCCTAGAAGTAGCGTCATTTACACTTTGTAAGGCTTCTGTTACCAGTTTAACACATATTTCCAAAGATTTTCAGTGACAAGGGAAGTCAACAATTTCCAAGCTTTTGCCATGATAATGAATAATTTTCAAAACTTTGAAGATTGGTAGAACCCTAAACATATCGTTTTTTTTTTTAGTTTTAAAATTATTTTGGTTACGATTAATTATGCAAATTTTAAGAGGTCTTGGTTAAGGAAATCCAAAAAATAATCGGGACACCCTATTGTTCATGCCCGGTCCCTTCACGTATTATAATCGTCTGTATGTCAGCGCTCAAACGTTCCTAACACAGATCCTTTTTATTTTGTTTATTTATTCAAACATCTCTCGGTGTGCAGGGGTCGCCTAGTAACGCGCGGCTTCTCGAGGGTTCGAATCCCTGCTCACGTGTGTGTGTGTGTGTGTGTGTGCTTGCGTGCGTGCGTGCGTGCGTGCGTACGTGCGTGCGTGCGTGCGTGTGTGTGTGTGTGTGAGACCTGTTGTTGAGCAGGCGCGCGTGACGCAGTAGCAGGTTGTTGAGCTGGTCGTTGGCGTGCAGCAGCGCGCCCGTCAGCGCCGACTCGCCCAGCCGCGCGACTAGCTCCGCCACGCGGGTCTGCATCGCGCGGAGCGTGTCTGCTAGCTCCTGTTACACAAACATATCCAATAGTCGAGACACGACAGACCAGTGAACATTCATTTACATACATCGATAAGTTTCAGTTGCGACATAACAGATGTTCTACGTACGAATAAGCCATCAATAGGATGTAATCACAACAAACTAAAGGGTTCGAGATTTTTAGAGCGCTGTGATTGGTGCGTTTAAGGCCCGGGCAAACCAAACGCGTTTGCGGCGCGTCGCGTTTCGAACGCGGGCCCGCGCGATCTGTGGGGCGGCGGGGCGGATTTAACATGGCATTTAGTGTGCTATGTCAACATGGGGTCCTAATTAAACTGTTTAGGTTTTATCAAGTAAAAATATAAATGAATATTAAGACGCTGACAACAGCCAATGACCTTGAGCAATCGGTCTCTGTCTGTTTGCACCGGAGTGAACGAGAAGCACTGTGCGGTTATTTGTATGGGGAAAATCAATAACCGGACAAGTGCGAGTTGAACTCGCGTGGAGAGGGTTCCGTTCCGTACAAGATTATCTGAAATTTCCTATGTTACTTTAAATACCGTAGACTTCTTATAGGTTTTCCTGTAATCTATAGGTAAAGAGCTATTTTCTGTATTTTTTTCAAAATGTTAGGCCCAGTAGTTTCGGAGATAAGGGGGAGGGAATGGTCAATTTTCGCCTATTTTCCTAAATAACTTCTAAAATATTTGACTTAAAATTGAAAAGAATATGCATTTAACATCTTCACAATAATATCTATTTCATTTGATATGTCACACGATGTAGGTTGCAAAACTTTTTCTTTTAATTTTCTAATTTACCCCCCAAAAGTGGCCCCCATGTTTAAAATTCATATATTTACGTCACGCGTCCGTGTTGCGGTCACTGACTTACATATGTATACCAAATTTCAACTCAATCGGTCTAGTAGTTTCGGAGCAAATCGGCTGTGACAGACGGACATAAATTAGTCAATTTATGAGTAAGGGCGTGATGTAATAGTGTTATTAATTATAGATCAATAAGTTAAAAAAGTAAGACATAGAACTGTTTAAAGAGGATTTCAAGCGTAACTTCACGATTTTTTTCTATCGTATCGATTTCATCAAATCGTGTTTTGGAATTAGTTAAGTTTTCAATAATATAAAGAATATGAACATATATTTTTTGCGGTTTGCCAAATCAAATGGGTTTTGTTAAAAAACTGTTTAAGTAAAGCCGATTTAAGTGTTGTCAGCGCCTTAAATACTTCAAAGGTACAACATTTTTACCTACTTCAATACGTTTGCTGGTCAGGTTCCGAGAGCCCTTCGATTGATGAGGCAATGTTATATACTCACGTTGAGGAGGTCGATGTCGCTCTGGTGCGTGGCGGCGGGCGGCTGCGCGGTGAGCTCGTTGAGCATGTCGCTCATCACGGCCATGTTGGCCTCCACCACGGACAGGTCGCCGCGCAGCTTAGCCAGCTGGCTCTCCGACAGAGCCACCTGACGACCAGAACTAACGGTCACAATAACATACACTAGTGGTAACGGATACAGTTCAAAAACATTTAAACGTAGTTATTAAAGTGCCAAATAAATCATAAGTAGGTTAAGAATAAATTGCGTAAAAAAAAAGTGACCCCCATGTTTAAACTTCATATATTTACGTCACGCGTCCGTGTTGCGGTCACCGACTTACATATGTATACCAAATCTCAGCTCAATCGGTCCAGTAGTTTCGGAGCAACTTGGCTGTGACAGACGGGCAGACAGACAGACAGACAGACACACGAGTGATCCTATAAGGGTTTCGTTTTTTCCTTTTGAAGTACGGAACCCTAAAAACTAATAATTAGTATCAAGATGTCAATATTTTTGGCAATGGATATTCCCTAATTTTTTTTCATCTTGTATTGGAAAGTGCTGAGTAATAGAAACCGATCTGTGCACGCAAAACATTTTGATGTTGATTATTTTATCAGTTATGTAGCTTTGAAAAGTCATTGTTCATACCACTAGCAAAAGCACTCCATTCAGAATGGACAAGAGCTATGACGTCACAGCTGCCGTTAGACTGTACAAAATGCAATCTGCAATTATTTCCGAAAATACTATTGTTAGACCAACATCGTAGAAATAAAATATTACATACATTTGATGAGGATGTCGAAAAAACTAAAATCAGAACTAACAAACAATATATATTTTTCACTAATTCTGACCCTTAATCAAATAAAAATGATCTGCTTTTTTCTGTAATATGCTTTTGTTTACATTTACTTTCATAATATATCATTTAAACCTCATTTTGGTTTTCATGCAACTTCCCCATTCTGGCTCTTTTTACGTCAATTTGCTGACAAACCGGCAGACGGCCCACCTGATGGAAAGTGGTCACCGCCGCCCAAGGACATCTGCAACACCAGAGGTGCTGCCAATTCGTTGCCAGTCTAGCGAGGATGGGGAATGGGGGATGGGATGGGGACGAGGGAAAAGGCCTCCGGATCTCGTCACTCACCGTACGAAACGCAATAGCAAGCTATTAGGTACTATACGCCGATATTCTGTGAGAGAGTGGTACTACCCCGGTCGAGCCGGCCCATTCGAACAGTCATCATCTAGTGAGGGCCTTATGTAGTATTCCACTTAGAATGGACAATATTTAAATTTTCTTGAGACGTGACAATTACTATAGAAACGAAAACATTTTGCCTTCTGATCACGTCCATGTATTTATATATAAATAAAATTTTCAGTATTTAAGAAGACAAGAACATCAAATAACTAATCCAGTTTTCCTATTGTTATGGCCATATGGGTAAATCTTTGCCGTTTTATTACTACTAATTAAACTTTGACTTTTGAGTACCTATGTTTTAAAAAATTCATAAAATAAATATGAACTAAAGGGATATTTAACTAATTGCGTCTTCCACCTTTCACACAGAATATGTGAACTAATGAACTTATAGAATTATAAATATGAAATGTTCTAAATCGTTACTTACATAATTATGTAGTCGAAATGAAAAAAGAACTAGATACGAAAATTGATACATTTTATACAATCTCAGTCTCTCTTACGAGTATTAAGAATAGATCTAAAAATCAGACATATTTTGCATGATCTCAGGTGCTTGCAAACAGCAATTTTCTTTGGCAATTTGTAGCTGCAATTCGTGCAATTAAGTTTACACTTAAACTTTTTGCTCCCAGTAGTGATGTAACATGTAATCTTTTAGCCCAAATTTCAAAACACCGCCCGTTTACTAGCCGCTTAATCTTTTCAACTCCATTGACGGATATATCCGCACCGCTGGTTCACCGCCAACAACGGATATATCCGTCAGGGCATACAAGGTAAAAGAGTCCTTTAACAGGATGACGTAAGGTTGAAAATCGTGTTACTTCTTAGACATGCTTGGCGTGTGAGTGACAACTTTTGTATTTGACATGGCGTTGATGAGGTTAAATAAGGGTGTGTACGTACAGCGGGCGGCGCGGCGTCGGGCGGCGCGCGCCCCGGCGACAGCGGCGGCGGCGAGCCCGCGCGGCCCTCGCCGCCCTCCGGCACGCTCTGCAACGACTTCTACACGTTAACACCACCACGACTGACACTTCCATCAATATTATAATTAGGATACATTTTATTTTATTTTCATCACACTTGCTCGGAAAGGGTGTTATTATACGCAGGCGTATAGAGCAGCTATAGCCGATTTAACTCCTCTATGGGCCCCGCCGTCAGCGAGAGTTATAAACCATACAAAATTCATAACTCCCTAGGGAGTTATGGATTTTGTATGATTTCGAACTCCCGCGGGCAGTTAAGTACGCGCCAGGTCGGAGGGGGCGCGCGGGTACCGCAGCCGACGGAGCCACCCCGCGCTGATCGCGACATACCGTTTGTTCTACCCATCTGATGGTAATTCACAGTGTACAATGGGAATAAAATTAATATATATATATATTGTCTAATTTTTATTTAATTTCCTCGGAAATGTGATGAAAAACATTGTGTGTATCACGGGCAGTAAGGGGATAACAAACTCGAACCTGTCGGCTCGTTTCATAAACCCACACTCGTATTCTAAGGCCTATCATTATGCAACCGTCGCATAAACTACTATTTAACAAATAGGAATCAAGGCTAAGCAAGGCAAGGCTACCAGCGTATCAGCCGTATCAATGATACGGGGCCCCCGGGCTACAGGCCCTTTTGTGAAAAACCTTTACCCTTCATTTGGGGCCTCCAAAAATGTTTGATACAGGGCCCGTCTAAGGCAAGCTACACCACTGGATAAAAACTTGGGCTTTTTATGTACCCCAATAACAGTTGAACACATCTTTCAATGAATTAGGTGCTCACCAAACAAGTACCTAACAATATGCGGCATGAATGTATAAAATGTATATACCCTAAATAGTAAATATATAGTAAATATAACACACGATTGTTTTTCCTAATACCGCGCGTCTGGTACAACATACCAGCTTATAGTTTGTCGCTATGCTCTTTCAATCTGAACAGAGAGAAATGCACTAAGAGAGAAATTATACGCATGTGCCGACACAAAACAATAAAGAAACGCTATTGAATAATATTTGTTAGTAATTTACCCGTTGCGGTGTAAAAATAGGCGCCATGGCATCCAAGTCGGTCATCGGGAACTCCACTCCTTTTGTTCGCAGCTCATTGTACACTTGACCAACACCCTGGAACAAAATTATTCATAAATAGCCGTGTGCCTGATGACATTTCCTATAGCTTCAAAAATGACGAACGTCCATACAAACTTCCATCCCATATTTAACCCACTTAGGCGTTGAATTTTCAAAAATATCAAGATGAAATTAATTTGTGTAAATATGAAAACACCTTTTTTGTATGAATGCTAGATAATAATGGACATGAAACGAGGCAAACTTATCCCTATAATGGGACCTCATTGTTCTAGATTCATCATCATAGACTCAAAATTACCTGAAGGTCTGGCTGGCTGGAGAAGGCGTCAGCCCAGCACTGAATGAGGCTCAGAACTTTATCTTGCACCAAAGTTGGAGGATCGTTTTTAGGCCCTATAAGTTTAACCTGTAACAAAATTATAACACAATTAACTTTTATTGTTTTCACTTTTGATCTTGGTCAAGTTTTTTTTTTTTGTATTACCTAACAGGGGGCAAACGAGCCGGCGGGTTACCTGATGGTAAGCAATTACCCCCGCCCATGGACATCCGCAACACAAGAGGAATCACGGATGCGTTGCCGGCCCCTTGAGAAAGGGTAGGCTCGTTTTTTGAAGATCCCTGAGTTGTATCGGTCCGGGAACGTTACTGCAGCAAGCTCGTTCTAAATGCTTACCAGAAGTATTCAGGAAAATCGTTATATACCATTGTTCATGATTGTCCCGAAGGAAGGACTAGATTGATTTTATTACAGAATAAAATGATTTCCATGGTTTAAAGATGTGTACATTTATTTATCTATGTCATAATGGGTAAATGTATCAAATGTTACTTATAAATGTTTATGTTAATGAACTATATAATTAAATATACAAAACAACCGACAAAGAATGCAGGTTGAAAACATAAAACCAGTTTGTAATCAAAACAAGTTTTTATCCACGAGGTGAGCCATTACACTATCTAAATATCGATCGATGCAACTTACTAATAGGTTTTTAGGATATCCAAAGTGCTTTGTGCCTCTATACACTACCACAACCAATGCTTTATAACGATTGTGCATGTCTATTGCTGTCGCTTTCACAGTTCAAAAATAGCACAGTGATGGAGATACAAATTTGCAGATACAAATTCGCGTAATCACGCTACCTACCTAAGTACTGAATATGTGGGGCTCTTAAATGGATTATTCTTCTGCTCAGAGTCTTATAAAAATTACAAATTATTTTACATATTTATCATAAGGAGACAAACGAGATCTCAGTTATTTTCAGCATCAAGTCTAAAGTAAATTGATATCAGATGAAGGCTACTCCGTCTGTGACTCATTGTTAAGCCCATATTGCATTACAGATATTGAAAAAATAGATAGTTGAGTTAGTTTTAACTAGATAAGACTACATCACAATTCAACACAATGTTATTAATTACTTCTGTAAACTTTAACATTTACTTAACCTTTTGATTGCCACGGCCAAATGGGAAAATGCATGCCACGGACGCCAACGACGCTATTACCCGACGCAAATTATATGGATAACAGTCTATCGTGGCAACTTTGGCGTTCAAAGGTTTAATATCTAGGATAGTTAATATTAAACTATAGTGGTATTCAGTTACTTCGTTAACAACTTGTGTTTTTACAACAAAGTCCTACCATTTGATTTTCCATTAATTATTTTTCCCTGCCAGTTGCTGCTGTCTTTTTTATGTTACCCTCCCATCTTTTAATTTTTCTACTTCATTTTCTTAAGTTTCCTCCAGGTTAGAACTCTTTATTAGATTTAGTCCATTAAGTGCTGAGTTCAACAAGAACTAAACAGATGTTTAAGCGGTTAACAATTGTTTATGGTTGTCACATGTACCATTAAACCTCTGTTTAATTGTTGGTGCACTCTGCACTTAAGTGCTTAATCTCTAATCTTATATTATCGAGGTCTAAATGGACTAAGTTGTCATTCAGTACTTTCAAATACCCATTACAAAAGGTATACTAATAAAAATGCTTTCAGGCATTCTCTAGCAGTTGATATTCAGAAAAACAGAAAATGGGTGTGGACATTGCAATTAAAATTTGATTAATAAAATAAAATACATATTTGACATCTAAATTGTTTTGATGAATTAAAGTGCTATAAAAATTACTCCGTATATAGAATCAGATGAATCATTTGAATATCAATGTGATTGTTGGCAATGATATCATTTTGCATATTACTATAAGACAATGTGATGTAGACAATGTCAACTTATCAGATATGTAGCAGGACTTCAATCAACCAATTCAGTGAATTTAGATTTTTTATTACCTAACATGATAAGCTTATTTGATACAAAACAGAACAATCCAATCATATAATGCTTCTTGAAAAAACCTTTTTGATAATAAACAATGAAGACAAACAGACCAGGTTTTTTCTCTTTTAGTATTTAAAATAAATCCCCCCAAAAAATCAATCTAGCAAAAAATGCCACCTATAGGTCTGTTTACAAAATGACTCAATACAGAAGGCTAAAATGCTATTGATTTCATATTTAAAACTATGTTACGTATAATGGTATAAGGTTATATCTATCTTAGTTGATGCCATATACTGATTAAGTTAATTATTATTGATGAAACAATAATACATACATTTGATAATGCAAATTTTTGACAAAGACATTGTTTACTGCAGGCAAGCAAGCACACATAGTCATAAAATCAATACTGCATACATGTTATATATAACTGTGAATATTCCTTTGTTTTATTACTCATTCATGCATTGTGTATTTTTAACCGACTTCAAAAAAAGAAGGAGGAGGTTCACAATTCGGTTTTTTTTTTGTTTTTATGTTTGTTACTTCAGAACTCCGTCATTTATAAACCGATTTTGAAAATTCTTTTTTTAATCGGTAGGGTATTCCTCCAGTTTGGTCCCATTGTAGTCAAATTTGAGTTTTGATGACAGGATCTATGAGGAATCGATGGAACTCTTCAAATAATATAGGCAAGCATAGAGCAATTATAATATTTTCTGTAATAACTCAAGCAGTTACGTTCCAAAAGCATTATTTGGTGAAGTGGAACTGTTGATGAAGACCACAGATGATCACCAGAACTCTTAAATGTTGAGTATTTCAAGGTTGGCAATTAAATTGCTGTATAAAGTTCTGAAGCAACTTATGTCCATTAAAATTCATGCAGTAAAATTGAAGAACCAGGAGAACTCCTCAATGATTGATATCCTTGCACCGGGGATAGCAACAGTTTGTAAATGGTGATGAGCAATTGGCATTATGCTATTGTTACTTGATGTAGTAAATGTGTGTCGTTAAATCACAGGATAATAAATAAATAGTGAAAAAAAAACTTACTTTTCAAAGGCCATTTGAAGTCGGTTTTTTGATTTTATAAATTATAGATTATATGACTATGCAATTTTATTGTGTAATAACACTTGTAGCATGGGCTCCGGCATTTGCAGCAGTGATTTTATACTTTTACTAGTGGACCCGCCCCGCTTAGAGCTTCTCCTGCGGTATTTTCCATATAATCTTTATCACCTCTTTTCACCCCTTAAGGAATTTAATTTCAAAAAATCCCTCCCTAGTGCATTTCTAAGGTACTTGAGGAATATCTCCTCCAGATTTCAAACCTCTAGGACCACCCGTTTAGGCTGTATGTTGTGTATAAGTGAGTCACAGTACTGTTTTATATGTATTGATATTGTAAATGTGCTTTCACTTGATTCAGTTACACCTGGTGGAAAGTGATGATGCTGATGGAGTGAGAATTTCCCAGAAAATGCCTACAGTCTCCTCTTGAATTATTTATATTTGCTACCGCTACACTTATTCATTCACAAAAGACGATTTAATATATTCACAAAAGAAACTTACCAGTTCACCAATAAATTCCTTATTGCACACCAACACATGGAAGCCCTTGCTGCAGTTCTTGACGCAAGTCTCCAACACCGTCAGAGTGTACATCACCACTGTGTAGTTCTTCCCTGCACTCTGAGTCAATCTCTTTCTTATAGCTTTTATGGCATCTTTTGGCCCATCTGCAGTGCTATTAATAATATCACATATTTCCATGTTAAGGGCCCAGTTTTCTGACGAGAGTGAGCCATCGGTAGCTTGTTCTGAAACATGAGGGTGCTTAGTATGTCAATGGAATTAAATGGGATGTATTATGCAGGAAACCAGTGAGGTAACTTTGTTAATAATTGTGACATATTACACATTTTTCAAGAAACATTGTGCAACCAATAATAAGCACTTTAATAAACGTTATTATTCGTATTAACATTAATAATCAAACAATTAACGAGGGTCAAACTTATTAGCACCTATGCGACATGACAATGTATTTACACCGAAATCAATTCTTGCGGTAACAAGCCTAATACTTTTGGTTGTTATTAGAGACAAAAAACATTAACATTATATACTATTACAAAGAGGAACTCATCAAGACTCAGATAAATAGTGCGCAACAAAAAGAAAGGATTACTGATCACAAGTAGTTTTACAATAGATGCCATCAATAATAATATAACATAATACAAAATATTAACATATACCTATTTTTTGACCGACAGGCGTAGAAAACGGATTCCCTACCCCAAAGAAGGACATTTTCAGGTATGTATTGAATATTTATCAAGAAAGTTTTCACCGATTTCACTTGTCACCAAAGATTCTTGTCACTGTAAGTAAAACGCAGAAATGTCACAATACTACATACAGGTTCTTTCGGATGGCGAGTGATAACATGCTTTTCGTTCTAATGAAATATATAAATAAATGATTTATTTTTATACTTCATTTTTATCTCATTAGTAATGCTACAGTACCAAAATTAAATGGTTCTTAAATATTTAAATTTGACTGCTATTTATGTAAGCTAAAATTGCTCGAATCCAAATCATCATAACCAAATGCGTTTTTTTGGATTTGCAGTTAATGTTGTTTTCATCACACTTGCTCGGAAAGGGTGTTATTATACGCAGGCGTATAGAGAAGCTATAGCCGATTTAACTCCTCTACGGGCCCCGCCGTCAGCGGGAGTTATAAACCATACAAAACCCATAACTCCCTAGGGGGTTGTGGATTTTGTATGGTTTCGAACTCCCGCGGGCAGTTAAGTGCGCCAGGTCGGCGGAGCTGCTCGGGATCCGCAGCCGGCGGGGCGCGCGACCGCAAGCCGGCGGAGCTGCCCCGCGCTGATCGCAACGTACTTACAGTTTATGAACACCCACCTGATGGTAATTCGCGATGTAAAATGGAAATAAAATTAATATATATATACTCTTTTTTGTCTATTTTTTATTTCATTTCCCCGCAAATGTGATGAAAAACATTGTGTGTATCACGGGCAGTAAAGGGATAACAAACTCGAGTCATAAAAGCCCTCGCCTATCGGCGTCGGGCTTCTAACAGATTCTCGTTAGTTATCCCCTTCTTACGGCCCTAGATGCACAATGTACTATTATTATTCATATAAATAAAACAAGGTATGTACCTACCTACCTAAGTAACGTTATATAAGTTTTAAAAAAAAACGGTGAATTTGGTTCATCAAGGGTTATGCTGGTACCACACGATCGTCGAACACCCAAACTTATTGTCCAACCGTCGACGTGTAAAGGGTGGTTCTGGCACATTGGTGCGAGTTCGGCTGGGTGCCAACCGCGAACCCGTCCGAACTCCTTTGATTCGGAGTCGGTTCAACCAAGCCATGGAATCACTCCCGGAGCGGTAAACCGACTCCGAATCAAAGGAGTTCGAACGGATTCGCGTTATGCTGGTAGTACACGATCGTCCAACACTTAAAGTCCGAACTTTTTTCCAAACGAGGGCAAACTCTATCGATCTTCAAACCGGTGGTCGATTAGACAATCGTCCAACACCCGAACTCCGAACTTTCCTCCGAACCAGCCCCCGTACACTGATTTTTATCACGCACATAAAGCGTTCGTCGTTTTCGCACCCGCACATTCTTTAATAAGTGGCAGATGCTTTATGTGCGCGATAAAAGCTAGTGTGCTAGGCCCTCTCGACGATGTGTGGAGGAACGGTTTGTACGAATTTGCGAACATGAGATGTTTTTTTTTTCATAGTTTAGGTATCTTAGCAACAATTAATAATGTAGTTACAATAATAAAGAAATTTGACAAACTTTGATTGAAGGTTGCACTCAGCGGTGAATTAATCGGGTTGTTCATAATATAATTCAAGAATGGCTGAGAAAAAAGGAGACAAAAAGTCTCTGTACAGTCTTATTATTCATCCTGCCATTGAACCCGGCGTCATTGACAATGCTATGATAACGCGGTGTATTCTAGAATATGGTAAAATACTTAGACTTGAGACTGCACTTTATAATATCTTCCATTATAGCACTTCTCGGGTCGGGTCGACAAAGCCATATTATAGGAGCATTTTAAAAACTGCAACACAGTGATTGGAGCTCTTCAAAAATGCTCTACATCGGTCTTGTCTGGGCCCAGCATGCTAGGCTGTGGGTATGCAGCATTAATTGTGGTTAGTGGTAATTAAAAGCTGCCGCAAGGTTGTGCAGGTTAGAAAATAACATCACTGCGGCCAAGGTTAGCACGAGGTTAAGCGATCCCGCTGCTCAATTACGTAACACCAATTGGTATCGCTTTGGCGAAAAGTAAACCAGTTGGACCCTTATTTATATCGAGTGATGACTAAATTGGTTTACTTTTCGAGCCAAACCGATACCAATTGTGTCACGTAATTAAGCTGCCGATCTTATCCCTCAGTAAGTACCTACATCTCTTTCTTCGATGCTAGTATTGGGAGAGAGTCACTGAGGAATAAGCTGGGGTTAGCAAGGTTGACACGAGGATAAGTTAACTCCGTCTTATCTCTAAGTGCCTCTCTCTCACACTACTGCCGACGGAAGAGATAAGTAGTCAGAGTTATGGCGGGGTTATGTTATCACCGACATAAATAGATATCGACATATATAGAAAAACATTTGATACTTTATCGGAAGCCTATTAGAAACTCTTTTGCTTCGTTGCAGACATGTTGGTATGGCCTATGGGCTATGAAAGTTTAGGCAAGACATGAAAAATTAATAAAAGGAGGGTGTATCATTAGAGTTTGTAATAATACGTAATTTAATTATATAGAGATCAAATTCAAATTAAAAGCTCTCTGACATAATGTGCATGTTCTCCTTTATAAATATCAATAGGTATATTAAAGTTAGTAAACAAATAGTACTTAGGTAGGTACATAATTAACGATTAACGGACTTTTATTGTTTTACGGAAGTTATTGAGTCCGTTAACAATTTTTGCAGTTAACTTAAAAATCAATCGGTTACAGAGTTAAGTATCAGCAGCCCGAACATGCATGCCACAAAGATAAATTATATAGAACCGTTTATCTCTATGACTATATCCTTCGTCGGCACTAGTGTGAGAGTGAGAGTGACGCACTTAGAGATAAGACGGTTCTAATTTATCTTTGTGCCATGCATGTTAGGGCCGCTGAACATTATTAGCAACAACCTATATCATTTCAGGCCCAAAGGATGAGGCCGGCAGACTGTTCGCAGAAGAAGGCGTCCATTTAGATGAAGCTCCGATAGTTCGTCTGGAATTCCAAAACATTCTTAGGATTGACCATCTTTGGATGCTCACGTCTCTCACAAAACTTACTCTAGCACACAATTGCATAGAGAAAATTGAAAACTTGGAACTACTGACCGGTCTGAACGAACTGGATTTGTCCTTCAATTACATAGAAGTTATAGAAAATTTGAACACGCTGGTTAACATCGAAGTGTTGACTCTGTTTCATAATAGAATAAGGAAGTTGGAGAATTTGGAGTGTTTAGAGAAATTGCTCGTGTTTAGCATCGGGGATAATCTTATTGAGGACTACAAGGAGGTAATAGTTTATCGCCATGCAACCGTACGACTACTTAATCAGATTAATAGTTAGGTAGTAGTAGTAGCTAAATGAATCCCACGCCAAAGGACCCGACTAGGTATTGGGTCGTGTTTTTTTGACGAGCGGGCAAAGGTGCTTCATATAAAATTAATATTTTTTATTTCCTTTATTGCATCACTTTTTACGCCACTAAAGAAATAAATAAGAACACCAAGTAGGTATAAATTTATTTTTACTCCATTACCACTACTCCATTACACATGCCCAACTCTAACAATTTAAGTCAAGCCCTGCATCTGCATAAGTGAACCCGACTGTCGGGATTTTGACGTGTAGCATCGATTCGCTTGATAAGTGTGTATATGAAATTTACCGCTTCGCTGGCTTGAGGATTGGGACTTAGATTTTTTGGTTGGCATTAAATCTGTTAATGTTTACAGATGGCATACCTCCGTCAATTCCGGTTCTTGCGTTCAGTGAGCTTCAAAGGCAACCCATGCTGCGATGACCCAATGACTTACGAGTTTCTCAAGGCAGCTCTCGTCAAAGTCACGTATCTGGACTACAAGACTGTTACTGAAGCAGACAGAGAGTCGGGGCAGGCAGTTTTCCGGTTAATTGACGTGATCATTATCAATCAATCAATCTGCGGCCCTAACATGCATGCCACAAAGATAAATTAAACCCGTTTATCTCTATGACTATATCTTTCGTCAGCACTAGTGTGAGATAGACGCACGTAGAGATAAAACGGTCTATCTTATCTTTGTGTCATGCATGTTAGGGCCGCAATTAAATCGACTACCCTAGACGTTGTTTGTTTGTTTGGGGAGTCAGTTAAAAATATTACTTGGATCATGGTCGTTATAATTTTCCAGAGGAATACTCCGTAAGCTAGACGAGGCGGATGAGAAATTTGAAAAGGAACGACTTGCCAAAGAGCAGTACGAAGCGCAGGTGGAGTTTTACGCGATGTCGTTTGTGGAATATTTGACTGGACCAGAACTATTGGAGTCCATGTTTGAGAAGGACCCCGATGGCCTACTTCTGCTTAAAGTCGGAGGAGAATTGATTGGATTCTACGAAGAGTAAGTTAATGTCTCACTTACAGTAGGTTAATAAAGTAGGTATAATAGTAAATGCATTTATAAAATAAGGGAACGATAAGGATTTCTGCAGAAGTAATTATGATTTTAACCTGTTTTCCAGGTTACTTATACCAAACTAATTATCATTACCTACTATCCCTACGGCCCTAGCAAGGTTGACAACGGGATAACTTTACTCTGTCTTATCTCTCTATCTCTTACGTCGGCACTAGTGTGAGACTGCGGCACTTGCTGGGAACGCAGGCAGTTGGGTTGGAGTGAAAACTTTACCACTGTTTCATGAGCTTATAATATCAGTAGCTGTGTAATGGTGATTTTAAGAATGCTATAGCCAAGAGCCCTGGGAACGAACTCTAGGCAAGAATGAAGAAGACCTGTGAAGAATGTCACATTTAGTATTTTTTTTCCGTTTGATACCTAAATAGGTACCTACTTACTCGTATACTCTCCACTCCAGCAAATACACGAGCCTAAATCAATGAGGTATTCCAATGGTCTTAGAAAGCCGATGTTTTGTCAGATACAAAGAGCAGTACGTGGAGACCATGGCGCGGCTGGTAGAATTCGCGCAGGACGCCTACAACGTGCGGCAGAACGAGATCAAACTCTTCAAGGATTTGGTCATCAATGCGCTTGCTGACTCCGTCGAGAAGAGTAAGGCGTGAGTTAGCTTGCTATTTCTTTCTTTGACAATAGGTGGTGCGTATCGTATATGGAGAACTATATGCGGAGAGTCAAAAATGTAAATAAAATAACTTTGAAGGACAAGCAAACTGGCTAAAGGATTGATGTTACTTGCTCCAAATTAAATTTGCAGAATCATAGCAGTATTCGAAGAAAAGAAGAAACCTCTAATCACGCAGATGCAGGAAGTCATACAGAAGTTTAAGTCAAAGCAGGCTACTGTTGAGCAACTTGAGCCGAACATAATTGATCTCAGCGAGGCTTTCAATGAACTGTTATACGATCTGTGGAAGAATCTCATGAATGCCGAGATGACGCTTTTTGAACAATGCGAGGTACACGGTTTCATTTACCAATTGCACTTGCTGCCCTACCGATCAAATGGCTTCCCAAATTTGGATATGATATTAATAGGGACACTGTTGTTACGGCTGACTGGTTAACCCAGTTTTTCATGTTAGACTGCGAAGCTTGAAGTTACGAGTTCGATTCTCGCACCTTCAGATGAGGAGGAACTTAGTCTGAAAATATGTTAACAAAACGTAACGAAATGGGAAAATTAAAAGTTGCTGACTACCTAAAGCACTTTAAGTATGTAGGTACAAAGTTTTTGAGAAATACTCATACTTTCTTTTGTCTTAGAGCCTGGTCGTGTCTTTGTGTTGTCCACGAACCCGTTGGACCGTTGAGTGTATTCTGAACTATGTTTCTATATGACTTAGCTACTTTTAATTTTAATTTTATTGACAGGGCTTTGTCGCAAAGCGACCACACCGCCCCGTGAAGGCTTACAAAGTTACAAATTCAGCTCTTATCTAGAGCTTAATTTAGCTATCCTAAACAACCTCTCGGCCTCCTCCGACATGGGGAAAGCCAAGACGCTATTAACAATCCTGGACCTTTCTGTCGCCACGCAAACAGGATCTCCTCAAAGTCTCGCTCCTGATACACTCCATCAATACATGTTCAACATCAACTACTTCACAGTCAATACAGTTTGGCGATGTAACTATTTTAATCAGGAATGCAGACTTAGCTACTTATTATTTTACTTTTAGGAGTCCCGCGTCCAGTTCTCCGTGAATATGACGGAGATGATAACCAAGCTGATGGAGGTGTCTCGCAACTCATTTGGGGCATGGCGCGAGATCGAGGGCGTGTGGTCCATGCGTCAGTTCGAAACGCTCTCCAAGCTGCTCGGCAACAAGATAATGCTGGGGGACGTACCACCCGAGCTGTTCCAGGTCGGTGTTCTCCAGAGGCGTATTTAAAGATTTGGCACCCCGGGCCATTTAGCTTTGCCGCCCCATTAAGTAATAAAACATATTGTAGGTAAGCTTGACAATCAAGGCTTCGCCACCTCTCGCAGCCTGCCGCCCCGGGCCATGGTCCCCTTGGCCCTAGGGTAAATACACCCCTGGTGTTGTCTATGCAACATGAGTCACGTGTGCAGTTCTCAAGTTTACGCGTTTGACGTTTGGTGACTTAGTAAAAATTGTAATAGGGATGTTTCCTGGGTAAAAAAATAGTAATTCTAATTAGTCCGTCAGTTAGATTATCAAAAAATATTGAACACGTATTTTTTGCTTTATCAAACCAATCAAAACTGACAAAGATAACGCGCATCAAAGTTTGGGAGTGGGGGCTAATGGCGTCACTTAATGGTAGTTTTGACGCGGAACTTCAACGCACTATATCTTCGTCATTTTTTGTTTAATTGACAAAAGAAAAAATATGTGTTCAATATTTTCTTATAATGTAAATGATGGACGGACATTTTCAGGATACTAGCCTATTGGTACGGTCATGCACAAATTGTTTCGTTATCCGGCTCGAAGGACCATAATTACGGTTCCGCGCAGAAAAGGAATTGTTAGTTGATTGTGTAAACTTAACCAATAAACAGTTTTATTTTAAGTTTATCTTTAATCTATTTATTTGTTTAGATCATGATGGACCGTGACGCTATGATGAACTTAGTGGCGCAGTCGGCGGACAACCACAGCCGGTTCATCGACGCGCGCGAGGACCTGCTGGTGACGCGGGCTAACGGATGGCGCGATGATCTCGTGCAGGGGACCAATGAGTGAGATCACTGTCATCATCATCATCATCAGCCACATTCACATACACAATTACACACACACATACTTTGAAATACTCCGCAGACGTATCAAGGCTTCCTCACGATGTTTTTCCTTCGCCGAAACGGAGGGGGGGAGGGTATTGTGGGGAAATGCACTACCTTAAAAACAAATATACGCGTCGAATTGAGAACCTTCTCATTCGGTTTTTTTGAAGTCGGTTAAAAAAATACAACTTACTAAATAACATGCTAAGAAAATTGCATTTGAAATGAAACTTTATACAGTGGCGGACTAACGGGGGGGGGGGGGGGGGGCGGAAGGGGCGGCCAGCGCTGGGCCTCCGGTCTTGGGGGGGCCCCCAAATGCCTCCGCGTTCCCCTGATCATGGGGTCTCAACTCGAACAAATTATAATTACTCTTGAAGAGGGGGGCCTCATTTGCCGCCCCGGGCTTCTGACGGGCTTAGTCCGCCATTGCCTTTATATAACCCAAATACTACTTTACTAACTTTTACTAACAAATAAAGCTGTCAGACTGGCGGGGCGCGGAGGTGTTTTAGAGCGCCTGTTATTGGTGCGTTCGAGGTTATGCATGTCCCTTGCCTCTTGCCTCCCTGTAGGCTTACCGCTTAGAGATTTTTGACTATAATGTTGCCAACAGGGGTGGGCAGCTATGCGGACTCTATAGTAGATGCTGAGTGTCGACGTCGTATCATATACCACAGTATTAATAAGAACATAAAACTCCCATGCTTATGTAAAAGTTCAGTGTCACGAGCAACTTTTCATGGAAAATTACAGCAGGCAACTATAGCCGTCTTACTCTCACTTCGTACGTTAGAGGAAGAGGTCTATATAATTGTCGGCCACACATTACCGTGAAAATGTTGCTAAGTGTTACTGTTGAATATATGTTATCTATGCTCTATATCGAGATTAAAGCTATCTGTAAAAAGTGACAGCTTCGCTTTACTGTCAACGTCAAGAGCCTACTGCTCTCTCTCTCTGGTTCCGTCCTTCGTACAAATGTGTCGTCCTTGTGCTCGTCTTATATAATCCAATTAAAGTTAAATAATCTAGTCACATTTTATATATACTTTTTCATTCAATGTTTGCTTGTGTGGCACGATATTAAAACCACGATTATATTTCGCTGATCTTGAGTCTTGTTATTTGTCTCCGAGCGCTCCGACCTTTACCACGCCTCTTTCCACTGCTGAGTTCCTACGCTCTACTCTACAGGTTATGATACCAGTTCGTAAAGGTTAGTGGATAGCTCATATTAAGCCCAAGAATGGCTGGAGATAATAATGACTGTCCAGTCGACGGCACTGTGGGACACATAAGAAATAATTTCAACATAACCTCTCACACTTCGATCGAGAGACTAGAAGGCATAACCAATTGGATTAATTGGAAATTTGCCATAAAAATGGTTTTAACTCTAGAAGGTTTATGGAGTTGCGTCGACGGGACCGACACCGACGAAACGCGTGATGCTCGCGCGCTTGCTCGGATCTGCTTATCTTGTCAACCAAATTTATTCCAAATCGTGCGTGATGCGAAGACTGCTAAAAGCGCCTGGAAAAGCTTATCGGACACTTTCGAAGATAAAGGACTATATAGAAGAGTGCTCCTTCTGCGTCAGCTGCACAGAGCGGAGTACAGTCACTACACGAGTATGTCCGACTACATTGAAGGCGTCATGAGGTTGGTCGCACAATTATCCGATATTGGGAAGGTAATTGATGATGAGGAGATTGCTGAGATCCTGCTGTCTGGTCTACCCGAAGGCTTCAACATCCTGGTCTCGAGTTTGGAAACTGCAAGTTTGACACAATCTTTGTCGAGCGAAGTTGTTCGCACTCGACTTTTACAAGAAGATCATCGGTTGAACACAAACATTACTGAGAATTTGGCTTATGTAGCCAACAATAACAATAGAAGTAGAAGCACTCAGAAGATCACCTGTTCATACTGTAAGAAGAGTGGCCATGCTGTGAAGAGATGTTTTAAGAAGAAGCGCGATGAGGGAAAGAAGTATACTGAAGAACACACTATGTATGCATCTGCCTACTCCGCCTCTCACTCCAACAAGTTCGTCATCGACAGCGGTGCCACTACTCACATGTGCGCGGATCCAATGCTGATTGAAGGCGCTGTGCAGAAGAAGTGTGTGATCTCTATTGCTAATGGACAATAGTTATCCAGTGAAAGTGTTGGTAAGACTACTCTTTCAAATAATGTTTCTCTTGATAATGTTTTATTTGTTCCCGATTTGTCAAACAACTTACTTTCTGTCAATGAGATCACCAATAAGGGTTATGTTGTAATTTTCAATAAAAATAAGTGTAACATTTATAGTGATTGTAAAATCACAGGCAATCAGGTCTTAACTGTAAATAAGTGTAATGGGTTGTACAGATATAAGGTGCAAGGTGGGTCTGACCCCCAAGTAGGTGATTCTATGTCCCTTCGATCTAGGAAGGGATCCATGAGTGCCAATGCTGCGTCTGCCGTGCCAAAGTCTCTATATGGCATGAGCGACTTCGTCATTTGAACCCTAGAGGTATGTGCATACTTGGTGGAGGGAATCAGTGTGAGTGTCGTTTTTCAGTGTGAAGACGGCGTGCCGAGCAGCTGCGTCTCGTGCCTTGTCGGAGAGATGTCTGAGACATTGTTTCCGCAATCAAGTGCATGACGTGCTGCTTGTCCACTGGAAGTCATCCACAGTGATGTATGCGGCCCAATTCAAATGAGCAGTTGGGGCAGAGCTCGCTACTTGCTTGCCTTTCCTGATGACTGTACGAGGAAAACCTTCGGATATCTCATGAAGTTAAAATCAGAAGTAAGTTCCCATTTTATTACTTTTAAGAATTTAGTTGAGAAACAAACTAGTTTGCATATCAATGTGTTACGTACTTATAATTGCACAGAATACTGCAATAATATTTTTATCAAGTTACCTTAAGAAGGAAGGCATTATTCACCAGACTTCTGTTGCTTTATGCCCTTAGCAACACGGGGTTAGTGAGCGTGAGCGCGTAAACAGGACTGTTTTTGAGAAAGCTAGTGCCATGCTTCAGGGATCACATTTATCTGAGCGTTATTGGGGTGAAGCTGTTATGACAGCAAGGTCGCCTACCAATACATTATCAGATATAATACCTGAGTGTGAGTGGACTGGATCCAATATTGATCTCAGTCATCTGCACATTTTTGGCTGTGTTGCTTACTCACATTTTCTTGATCTGAAAAGGCGCAAGCTTGACGCTCAGGCTAAACAGTATGTCTTTGTAGTATATGGTGAAACGTGCATGGGATATCGATTAGTCGACCCGCTTAATCCTAAAAGGCTTTGTATTCTAGAAATGTTGTTTTTCTGGAGGATAAATTTAAAATTTATTTATTGAAAATAATGTTTGTGCATTAATGGGAGAACTGAGAGCCAATTTTATTATTTTAGATAATTTTATTAATGACAGTAATTTTTAAAATAATAATAATGAATTTAATGATAGTGATTCGCCCTGTGATAATAATTTAAATATTAGTGAACAGCATGACAGTAATAATGATGAGTCTAACAGGAATTCTTTATCGGTTTCAGACGTGGAGATAGCATCACCAGCGATGTCGCCACTCTCTGACCTGTACCGCACTTCTGAAGATGTCAGTATGGAAGACGGTGATGAGGATGAGGTGCTGTCTGGGACTGTGACCTCTCTGCCGCCCCCTGCATCTGGAGGAGGAGAGCTGCTTACGCCGGTAGATGCCGGTATGCCCGTCTCTCGTCCTGTGCGTAGTACCCGAGGTAATTTACCTGATATATTTAAAGACTACCATCTACAGTCGCTGTTAGTTGGAGCGAATTCATCAGATGAGCCCTTTACACTCAAAGATGCTATGAATTCACCTGAGAAGGATGAATAGCGTAATGCCATGCAGGGTGAGTACAACTCCATGATCAGAAATGGCGTATGGAGGTTGATTGATCGCCCTGATAACGCAAATGCTGTCAAAAGCAGATGGGTATTTAAAAATAATTTGTTTGATGCAACAGGTAATTTTGCAAAATGTAGTTGCCTGTGGTTATAGTCAAAAAGAAGGTATAGACTATTCAAATTGTTTTTCACCTGTCATAAGACATTGTACTTTGCGCATGTTGTTCAGTGTTTCAAATCAGCAGCAGCCAGCTGATTTTGAATTTGAAAATCATGATGAAGTTTGTTTACTTAATAAGAGTATTTATGGCTTGAAACAAGCAAGTTGTATGTGGAATATTAAAACCCATAATGTTGTGTTATGTAACAATGGGTATGAACAAAGCAAATGTGAGCCTTGTGTGTATTTTAGACAAACAAGAGATGAGTATGTTATTTTCGCATTGTACTAGATAAGTGTTATGTGTTTCACTATGGATGTATCGATAGAGTGTTGTCCTTACTGAAATAGAATTTTGAAATTAATCATCTAGGTAAATTGCGAAATTGTTTAGGTATGTATGTAACTAAAAACAAAAATACTACTATTCTTGATCAATCTGATTACGTGAGGCGGTTATTAGCTAAATTCAATATTACTGAATGTAAATCTGTATCCACTCTGTTACCAGTTAACTGCAGGCTGGATAAGTCAGATAAAATTAACATAGAGAATGATGTTTATCGGTACAGACAACTTTTGGGTGCTTATGTACTGATCTGTGTGTACACGCCCTGACATATCATAGGCTTGTAGTCAGCTGAGTCAATATAGTACGTGTTTTGACATTAGTCATTGGCGCGCTGCAACGCAAGTGCTAAGGTACTTATTAGGCACAGTCAAGTATGATCTTCATTTTGTGAAAGACAGTAATTTTAACATATGTGCCTATACAGACGCAGACTGGGCCAATGACCTCTCCGACCGCAAGTCATGTACTGGCTTTGTAATAAAACTTGGTGAAAATGTCATCAATTGGGAAGTCAGAAAGCAACTATGTACTGCTCTAAGTAGCTGTGAAGCGGAGTATCTTGCAATTGGTGATGTATGCAAGGACATCTGTTTTGTTAAGAGTTTCTTGTTAGAAATAATTGACAAACGCTTTGATGTCACTGTATTCAACGACTATCAAAGTGCATTAAAATTGTTGTTAGTAAAATAATATTCCCATAAAAGAACAAAACATTGACTTGCGCTATCATTCTGTTAAATCTTTAAAGCTTAAGAATATTATTATAGTGGTTGTGTAATTTCACTTGAATTATGTTTACATATTTGATAGAGCTTTTTGTTTTGGTAGAGTCCGGTAGAGCCATTATTTTGTCACTGGTTTATGTTGTATTGTATCATAATGATGTAACATTATCTGATATAAAGCATAAGGAGGAGTGTTGAATATATGTTATCTATGCTCTATATCGAGATTAAAGCTATCTGTAAAAAGTGACAGCTTCGCTTTACTGTCAACGTCAAGAGCCTACTGCTCTCTCTCTCTGGTTCCGTCCTTTGTACAAATGTGTCGTCCTTGTGCTCGTCTTATATAATCCAATTAAAGTTAAATAATCTAGTCACATTTTATATATACTTTTTCATTCAATGTTTGCTTGTGTGGCACGATATTAAAACCACGATTATATTTCGCTGATCTTGAGTCTTGTTATTTGTCTCCGAGCGCTCCGACCTTTACCACGCCTCTTTCCACTGCTGAGTTCCTACGCTCTACTCTACAGTTACACTTTAGGAAAATTTATTGTAGGGACTCAAAGATTTGAAATAAACATAAATTGCATTATGTTTTCCAGCAATGAAATCAAGCGCAACAGGGACAGGATACTCGAAATAAATTACTTCATAGACAACCAGAGAGAAGAATGGGCGGATATGCACATGCAGCTAACGGAAACTGTTGATCCGGAGACGGCGGCTTTGCTTGGCGATGACTTTTAAACATTATTAATCGCAAACGTAATGAGTGTTTAGACATAGTCAAATTAAAACTTTCGTGAGATTCGTGTGATTATGAACACTTGAAATAAACACGGCTTTAGTAATGTACCTACTCATGAATGTTTAGTCGTTTGTAAAGCCTTGGCTTACCTGAGCCCTTTGGGTAATTATGTATAGGTACTAGGGTGGACGCCTCAACTTGATTTTTTGTGAAACCTGTTGAGGCCAAAAAAGGCACAAACGCCTATAATGGGCCAAATACACCTAACGATATGCTTGCGCAAGTTTAGACTTGTACAAGTATACTGTAACGTGTATGGGAAGATACTTGCGCAAATTGTTCCCATACACGTTACAGTATACTTGTTCAAGTCTAAACTTGCGCAAGCATATCGGTAGGTGTATTTGGCCCATAAGAAAACGATCACCACCGGACGCGGCGCGCATGCCCGCTCCGTCATCAAATGCTCGCATTTGTTTGAGATGTCTGTTCTAGTGTAACGTAATACTTCAATGCCTGAGCCGGAACTTGTTTGCACGGGGGCTAGCACGACATGCCCGTGAGTTGTTTGTCGCTCAGTGCGTCTCTGCGTCATACTAGTCACATATGTAAGGTATGCACTGAGCGACAAATGACTCGCAGGCATATCGTGGTAGACGTGGGTGTGCGTTGCGTTTGCGTATAGACAATTAAACAGGCACAGATTAAAACGCTCTTACAGTTCGCGTCAAACTTTATGACCCGTCTGAGCACAGAAGCAAGTGCGAGTTCGCGCAAACCTTTTATCTAAACCGCGTCGATTGACATATTTTTGTAGCAAAAGGTTATTATTGTAAATTAAGGATTAAATAATAACGGGTATTTTTGTTTGACCACGTAAGGCACACGTCACACTGTTAGCGCCGATGGAATTTTATATGAATTGGTTGGTATACCTTACTACACTATATTAGTAACTGTGCGTGTAGCCAAGGCTTAAAAGGAAAAAAGTGAATGAATCCGATTAAATTTGGAATGAACTTGTACTTTGTACTGTAGGTTGTTACTTAATCCACGTTCCTTTTAACTTTTAAACAAGCGTTTATCTACACCCATATCATAAAACCTCCATTGGTTAATCAAAAACCGTATGAAATGACCACCATTTGACAACTAATTAGGAAAAACCAGTGCTGCGATAAAGAAATAACATGACTTCTTTATCGTTTTTAGTAAAGAAATGAGATTAAATTTGGAACAGCTGTCAAAACTCAAGTGGGTCTCTATTCTAGTATCCATAGATATTAAAAAGTTATTGATACGAAACGTCAATTCAGTATGTTTTTTTTTTAATATAAACTGCACAATATTTGATCTCGAGTGACGTGAGAATAGAGACTTCATCCGTTTGTCTATGATTTAAAAAAAATGGTCTTGACGGAAGATCGTATTTGCCGCCATGTTGACGTTTTGCTGAACGAAAGTAGAATTGTTGTTGAATTGAATAGAAAAAGTTGTTTGTAATTTACATTTTAGTTGAAAATATGAATAGCAAGTAGTCTTCTCGGAGTGTGTGTGATGTGAAAATGCGCCGGATATCGGAAATATGCAGCCACGATTGCAACAAATAACTTGTTGCCAGAAAATATTGTTTCTGAACCCATCATGGAGGATTTATAATATGTGTGTAGATAAAGTTATGTATGCAACTCTGCATAATTTGGCCTTAAAACACACGTGCGATCTTATTATGAAACTCGCCTGTCGGCTCGTTTCATGAAAACCGCACTAGTGTTTTAAGGCCTATCATTATGCAACCGTTGCATAAACTACTATTATAAATGTTGTTAGAAGCCTATTGTTGTTAATTATATTTTGATTAAAATGGTAAATAAACTCGAATGTTAAAGGATCCATATTTTTAATTCATGATAAAATATAACACCTCTCATAAATGGCAATATAAAGATAATATTCTAGTAATCAGTTGCACAATAGTGCAATAAATACCACTATAAATAAAAGATCTCGCATATGTAATCGCAACTTTAACTTTGGCCTAATACAAAATGCTGTACGACTCTGGCAAATCACTAGATTACGCTGTGAACACTTTCAATAACTCATGTGCCACATAATATGCATTCAATGGTTTTGATACCTAGTATATATTTTTTTAACTTCAACTAAAAGCGACTTGGGGATGAACTTCGATTCAGAATAGCATCTCCGTTACTATTACTTGGCTGCCTTCTGCTTCAACATTTGAATGTACATTTCCAAGGCCTGCTGGACTTGAGGATTTTTGAGGAACTGCAGGAATTCAGCCGTGTCTTGCTGACGGATTTTCTGCATATGCATCAATGGCTCCTGCCTTATTCTAAGTTTAGTCATGGTGCGGGCCAGAGGTGGAATTCTATCAAACTTGCTTATAAATTTTTTGCACTTTGCTACAGCATCTGCTTTATCAGTAGCTGTTTCGTCGATCAAACCAACCTGGAAAGAAATTTAGTAACGTTTTAATTTAAAAAAAAAAGTGGTCATATTCCTGCTCGGGGGCCATGCATCGTTTCTCACTTTCACTCACCAAAGTTTCATCATAATCTGGTGAATTGCAAAGGAACCCATTTAAGAGAAACAAATGAACATTTTTACACGGTAGATAAAGGGTTTAAATCAATAATTTCAAGAGTTTAGGGCAATTTGTTACTGTTTCCCATACTAACTTCAACCCCTTTTTTACCCCCTTCCAGTTTTATTTCCAAAAGATTCTTATAGCCTCTATCCTGTCTAAAGTTGCCCTTAACATAAAATCGAAAACTGTATTGAAATCTGTCAAGTAGTTTAAAAGTTTATGATGCACATACAGTCAGACAGTCATGAAATTCAAAAACCCTAGGGATGTGCTGTGTTGCTCATTCTCACGCCCCCCATAGCATTCTATCATTGTAATCTTCAATATACTGACTTTTTGAACTTTACGATTTTATAATATGTATAGATTATTTGTACTACTCGTATTTAAAGTAGAATGAAATTTGTATGCTTCTATATGGACTTCTTATGCCCATCATTGGGAGCACCAAGACAGCATTACAAAATAAAAGAAACATGAATCCACCAATCAGATTGCAGGATTTACATTGGTTGATTGTTCTGTTGCTATTGTGCTAGGCTTTACACAGAAATGAATTAAAGTACTAATTTAAGAATCAATCATTATCATCCATACATATAAAACAGTACTGTGACTCACTTATAGACAACGCACAGCGTAAACGGGTGGTCCTAGAGGTTTGAAATTTGGAGGAGACATTCCTCAAGTACTTTAGAGGTGCACTCAGGAGGGATTTTTTGAAAATCCATCCCTAAAGGGGTGATAAAGTTTGTATAGAAAAAACTGCGGGCGAGGCTGTGGTGGGTCCACTAGTTTTAAATAAAAATAAAAATACCTTTAATGCCTCATCAACAGTGAATAACTTGGCTGTGGTCAGGGCCAGCTCTGCATCTCTGGTACCAATGGTGTGGCACATAGTGTCCATAAACCACAGCGGTGCAACGATGCCCAGAGCTGTCTCGTTGAGTCCAATCGTATACTTGCCGCTCACCATAACTCTGTATTCACAGGACATTGAAAGTAGACAACCTCCTGCTGGTGCATGTCCCTGAAAATGTTTAATGGATTTTGTCCTGAGCTCTTTGACATTATGGACACCTACATAATTTTTATCACCACATACAGTACTATTAAAATAAGTTCACCATTCTGGCCATTGCAGTTATTGTTGCTATCCCTTGTTTTCCACATAGAGTATATCAAATTACAGATATGACCTTTATATTACCTGTTATCTTATTAAACACAATACAACAGAAGGATATGAGCAACAAAACCTTCTAAATTAACACAACTTTTATATTGAAATAATTTTTTTATTAGTGACAATTTTTTGACAATATGGCAGGCATGACGAATATTGTACTGTTACCTTACATAAAACGAACTATTGATTAATAAAGAAACATGTTTATAGGTACATTTATATATATCAATAAATAATGCATGTCCATATCGCTTCTGTAAACTTCTTAGGTCTTCTGGTAAGTAATGTCATCATGGCAGGTAATATACATTGTGTTTATGATACTTTAAGTTGAATGCTATCTAAAAGAAATCGCAGCAATGGTAGGTAGGTAGATAGGTAGTCATTTATTTCTTATTGAAAAAACATTACAATTTACATGTCAAAAAAATAATGCTTTCACAAAAAGAACAAATGAATGTAACTTGTGTCATTTTCATCTCCAGCTTTAGCCGATAATAGCTGAGAAAAGTCGAATCATTAACTGATTTTAATCATACTGTAATTATGCTCACCTTCAACTGGGACTTTTGGAATGATTACCGGCAAGTAACTGTGCAGACCCCCTTTTTTCACCCTCCTTTTTGCCTAGCAGACAGATACAATGGAGTACTGTTTGTTAGTAGTAAGGTGAAATTGCAGCGATGCCCATTACGATGGACAGCCTTGTCAAAATGAATGTGCGTATAATCTATGCAATAAACAAATCAGCTGTTTATCCTCACATTGATAGCAGCAGCTGTAGCAAACTTGAATCCGAACAACTTGATCCATGCGTCCTGCAGAGTAGTCCAGAACTCCTCTGCTCTTTTCATGTCTGGTTTGTACATCTCCATGATGTCAAGACCAGCTGAGAATACTGTTGGCGATGCCTGGAATCATATCCAATTGCATTACTACTTACACTATTTCCACTGAAAAATCTGTCAATCTGCGACTGTCACTTACAGAAGTCAAAATCATGCCTTCGGGCTTATTCTTAGCCACATCGTCAAGTGACTTGCTGAAGGCTTGGAGCAATTCCAAGTTGAGGCTGTTGACGGGCGGACGGTTCAGCGTCACCACAGCTACACCATCGCTGTCGGCCACGTCGACCAAGGGCCCCGCCGATGCCGACATCGGACGACAAGTTGGCACCACCCTGGCCACATGCCTCACTAGGTGCCTCAACGGAAACATACTGTATAAAGAAAGTTGAGTTCTAACAAAATATTAGTTCAAGTACCTAACAACTTTACGGAAAGTTTACAAGTTTAAAACCTTTGGGTAATTATTATGACAAGCAATTGTATTCCACTTTCACAACGTATTCAAATGTAGTTGATTGTTTTATCCTCACCTTTTATTCAATTATCACCTATTTGATTAATTAAAATCTGAACCTTGGACTCCACAAACTATATAGAGATACTACGTATCAGACGGCTCACTGGCCTATCGTGAATTTAGCCAATAAGAATTATGCGAGTTACGCTCATGACAGTTCTTTTTTTTTTTTGTAGACGGATTCTACGTGTAGGCAAAGGCGTTACAATATTCAGCCTTTCGTATGGGATTTTTAGGATTTTTAATTCAATTTGAAAGGAAAATTAGAAATAAAATAAACATATTTTGGTTATTTAGGTTTTTTATTTCTTAACCTTGTTTTAAATTTATCAAATGCTTTCTGCTGCATGTTTGGCAAGATTTTATTTTGTAGACGAAGTACATCCGTGCCTCTAAGGATTTTATTTATAATATTACTCCAATTAAATATGCTAAAACGTACAGTTAAAGAAATATAATAGAAAGAATGAAATATTCAATCACCAGCGTTTTGTGTATCGCACAATTTAAGAAATCAAATGAATACTTATTTAAAATTTGTTCTTTTATATTTTTACCTAAGTTGCTTTTGTTAGGGTCTTTCTCCAAGTATTCGTTTGATTCTGTCACAACATGTCCAAAATACCTCACCGCATGTTCTGAGGGGTAGGTTAGTTTTTGTTTTTTAGTAGTGTTGTATTCTCTTTGGCTTATCCAATTGTGGATTGAGCCTTCGTCTGACGTGAGACACGCTTTACATGCCTCACAATTTACTTTTTTAATAATTTTTCTTACTAACCACCCCGCAGTATATGCGCGTGAGTGTACATTTAAGCGTTCACGTCGAGCCTGTGACAGAATATTTTCATTGTCCACATTTATATTCGCATTACTTAATGTAACCTCAGCAGCAGTTTGGGTCTCTGTTTCTTTAAAAAGGTTTTCAAATGAAAGAAGTTGTTCTTCTGAATCACTCTCACAGTTAAAGCTTGTTGAGTGAAAATTAATAAATCTCGTTATTAACAGAGACCTGAACGTGCTTGTAAAGGTGTGGCAATCTGGGTCGTTATTTCGGAAGTTGTACGCCCGTACTTGACCAAAAAAGTTTTCAATTGGGTCTGAATTAAAATACCTCGGGCGCATTATTTTAATATTTTTGGACTTAAAGAATTGCCACAACCTTTGGAAGCTTCTGAGAGTTACTATCCAATTCTTTAATGAAGGCACGGAAGTTCGAGTTACTTGTCCACTTTCTTGGCCAACAAATTTGATATTCTGCAGTTTCATGATGGCATCTTGCCAAAAGTCGTGGTGGTCCGAATTTTGCGTCACAGCCCGACGAAGATTTTTTCCTTTCGTCCTCTTGTGGCTGAGAGCTGCTCCATTACTTGAATCGAACAAGTCGTCAAAAAAAGACACCGTTTCCGCAGTGTTCTTCAAAGTCGGGCTGACTTCTCGGCCATCAGAGTAATGGGCTGAAATAAAAATGTATTGATTAATTTATGCATGCCAAAATTAATATATTCTACCTTAACTAACTTTCTGACATGTAATCGCGTAAATAAGCATAAGATAAGTCTTTAACAAAAGGAGAAAAAGACTATTATTAATGTATTAAATGTCGCCCTCGATTTGTAGAAAATTTGTGTAACGTCGGTTTTCTCTACTGAATTAATTAAGACACACGACGCGATATTTTCGTCTGTAGAAGCAGTTCGCGTTTCCCCTGTCCATAGTATGTGGTGTGTGTGATGACATTATTAAAAACGTGTTTTCTCGTCCACCGTATGTAGGAGATCAATAACTATATTCTGCGGGACGAGTTCAATATCTTGTCAACCGCATTGAGAGGTAACACTTAAATGATCACACACGTTAAAAAGGCAACTTACAAAATTGAGAAGTATACGATAATGCAGCAGCCACGGTTTTGCTCAGCACTCGCGTGCAGTTCTGCACCTATAATATCAAAAATGTAGTTTTAATTATATGATCTTTCAGCGTAGTATGATACTTTGAAAGCAATATATTAAGATTGATCGTTAATTCATCTTGAACAATAACATTAAACTGATATGTATATCAAAGTTTACATGTAGGTATTAATGATTGAATATAAATAAATGCGGTTCTAATGTAGATATTTTAGGCCACCACGGCATGTCCTGCCAGAGGAGCGGCGGGCGCCATGCCACCCTGAACGACGTCATCCGTAGGGCCTGTGCCACTGTCAATGTACCGGCCATTTTAGAGCCGAACGGTATCGTACGTGGCAATGGCAAAGGACCCGACGGAATGACGCTCGTTTCGTGGAAACTGGGGAGGACGCTTGTATGGAACGCCACCTGCGTGGATACGCTGGTGTCCTCCCACGTCCAGGCCGCCTCGGCGGAACTAGGCAAAGGGCGCAAATATGCTGCCCTCGGCGAGGGCTACATGTTTGTGCCATTTGGAGTAGAAACCCTCGGGCCGTGGGGCCCGGGCGCTGGAGATCTCTATAAGGAGATCTCGGCGCGCCTCATCGACACTTCCGGTGACCAGAAGCCTGGCAACTATTTTGGCCAAAGGCTAAGTTTACCTGTGCAAAGGGGGAACGCTGCCAGCCTGCTGGGCACCATGAGCAGCGACGACGATTTGGCAAGTAGTTTTATTTGTGGAGTAGTTTTAATTTTAATTTTAGATTTATATTTGTTTAAAGTTTATGTATTATGTTAAGTTGATTTAATGGTGTTCGATTAGGCATTACAACCATATTTAGTCAAAACATATGATTAGGAGTTTCATTACCTTCATTTTATTAATATTATTCGGGAGCACGTGATGATCGCTTAGTTTGTGTAACAAGCGCGCTTGTGCGTGACTGCAGTCGGTTTGATACACATCAACTATGTCACTCCACCTTGATATTTTTCCCAGTGTGACTATATTTTTCGTCAGAAAATTGTTACGGATTCCTTTGATGAGATGAGGTGGATCATATACGACTACCAGCTCTCGTCCGCTTAAGCTTATAAGGCATTCTGAAAAAAAAAAAATTCAAATAATATGTTTGATATTATTCGTGCCAACCCTTTTGAAAAGTATTTTCCTATACTAGGGCAATAGTCATTCTCATTACATACGGCCAGAATGGTATCTGTTAAGACTATGTTGAATTGTTTGACATATAAATTTAGATTTTTGAAGAGTTGCTTTCCCAAAACGGTAAGGAAATATTTCAAACCAACATTAAACTTAAGTTTCAGAAGTAAATAAAGGCAGTTTAGAAAATCATCCACCATCCGTTCTTTCCACGGAAGGCATACACCAACCATAATGATAATTAATAAATAATGAACATGAATCGGAACACATATTTATTATTAAAATGATAATGCGAATCTCGAATAATGTTATTATTAAATAAAAATTACCTACCATTCCGATCTACTGATCCTCCTGTGCTGACTTGCCCTCTCCTTGTGTCTTCAAGGAGACTGTTTAATGCAGATTGAAACGACGTTCCTTGATCACAAATTAATGCAATAGGCAAGAGACCCGCTTCTACTACAGCCGCGACCACGTCTTTCAATATGACTTTTAACTGGTCTCGCTTTGTGGCCCCCTCACAAAAATAAAACGCTATCGGCTGTTGCCATTTGTGTACTGCACCTCTAACCATGAATGTGAGAGCATGGTCGGCAAACTGATTCGATTTTGTCGTAAGTTCCACGAAACCATTCAATTCATCTCTTGACTTGTCATACGTTAGTCCTGGCTGCAGTGAAACCTCATCAAATATGACTGAACAATATTTTTTATGCTCGGTCCATGTGGTGATCTGGAATTATAACAAGTAATAACTATCTCAATAGTACCTACACCAAAATCATGCTTATAAACACGACTGTTAATCAAAGATATTAATGTTAATAATTTAAACTAAAAAAGTGTTTAGGTACCTCATTTTTCATGGTTTCGAAAATCTGTTTGTTGATACCTGGTGAAATTTTCAGGTTAGATATCATCCTGTTCAGTGTTTGTTTTGAAGGTAGTATGAAAATCCTTTGCAGAAATCTGTAGCACTTTGGGCTCTGCTTCATGATAGAGAGAGCTATCATTTTTTCATCCATAGAAAATCTCCTGCCTTTAATTTTCTTGGTACATTGTTTTACTTGCATCCAAAATATTTTTTTTGCAAGAGGATTCATTTGAGACGTCATTTTTAAAAAATAGTCACTTTTAGAAAACTTCAAAGCCCTCTTCGCTCTTCTTGAGAATTTCACTTGCCGTTTCGATTTTAAGAATTCCGTGTAAATCCTTTTACACGTTGGGGATAAGGCTTTCACCTTGTGAACCATACGTATTCTTTTAGGAGTCTGGATACCAGGTTTGCTCGTCTGTGCATTTTGTAACTCTGAAATAATCATATTTAATATTTATTTACTTTGTTGTAGTGAAAATTAAACAAAATTAAATTAAATGCGAATAACTTTGTATGCTAGCTATGTATGAACGCTAAGACCAGTAAATAATTATACTGCAACATTTTACTTTATGACTATTTTCTTATTTGGTGTCTGTGTGTTGCGTGTGGTTGTTTGTCATTTAAACTAGTGGTTTGCCCTGAACTAAGGGCGTTAGAAGGGCTCTGTTTATACTGGTTTTACACACATTCTTATCTATGTATTAGGATCCTCACATGTATTAGGATTTAAAAACAGCCCTCGATTTACATAAATGGGTGCCCATCCAAATTTCCATTTTATACTTAATTAAAAAAAAAAAAAAAAATTAAATGAAATTATTTAATTTTAAAATTACTTTATCTTATGATAAAACGTGAGGGATAGCGGAGCTTCTTGATCTGTTTAGTTATCTTAAATATTACTAAGTACCTGAAACAGGATCCAACGCCATGCTCTCCATACGTGTTGAAGTACCAAATGAAGATTGAACAACATTTGATGAATCTGTAATGTGATAACAATTATGAATGAGAGATTTAATTTTTAAAAGACTTAAAAAAAGGAGGAGGTTTTCAATTCGGTTGTATTTTTTTTAAGTTGCTTCACTATTTGATTTTTATTTGTATAGGCACTATGTTCCCTTTCAGCAAGAGAGGAGGCCTGACCCAATCAGTGGAAAGTATGTATGGTAATGATGACTTTCTTTTATATTTACATTATACATGGGTGTAACCATACTTTTGGTCCGTGGGCCAGCAATAGATTATTACTGCCCTACTTATGCCCAATTGATTATTAATTACTAGATAATTAATGTATCACATGTCATTAATTATCTAGTTATCAATAACATAACATCGTAACATTATTATGCATTGATCAAATATTTTAAATAAATACCTGTGGCCGAGAACTGTGAGATATTTTCTATTTGTATACGGGCATGAGGTGAACGCGACGTTTCCTCTGTCGAATCTGAAATATATACATTTTTCTTTCAAAAATACAATCATAATGATTTCTAATCAACCCACTCCTACACCAGAGTCACTGATAAAACGGACATAAAAATCAAAAGTTAAAAGACAGTAAAAGTATGAATACTTAATAATGTTTCTAGAGTTCAAGGCAAAATTTTCTTACATCCTTGTGAATGTAATTTTGGTAGGAAATCGTAACATTGTGGATATATTAATTACCTACGAAGCCAGTGAAGAATTTAATTTAGTGAGTAATTATCTGTTGTAATTCTGTCGACTGCTGGTTTAAAGTATACATATACTTTAGGATATTCACATTGAAAAACAATATGTGAGAATTAAACAATTTACATTTAAGGATAAGTACATATATAATCCACAAATATAAATTGTCACCATTTAAAGCTATAAAAACTTACCAGCTGGTTTAGTGTAGGTATGGTCTTCATGTTTCCTCTTTCTGGAGTATGAGTGATCAATACTCACATCCACTGAAAATTAAAAAGAATAATTTTTATACTTTTCCTGCACGTAATTACCACAGTATACATTTAAAATATTATATCCTACTTCCTACTATAATATAAATATTATAAATGTAAAAGTTTGGATCGAAGGATGTTTGTTACTCAATCATGCCAGAACGGCTGAATGGATCTGGATTAAATTTGGCACAGAGATAGCTTATAAGCTGGAATAGCAAATAGGCTGTCGCGGGCAGAAGCTAGTTATATTATATTATATTTATGTATAGCCCTAATAAGACAATAATAATAAATTAACAAAAAGATATGCTAACCGGACTTATATATCACTTAAGATATGCTAATCGGACTTATATATCTGTGTGTATTCTGGCAAAGGTCTCTCCTATTTTTCTCCAGTTCTCTTTAACTGTGACCACTCTGGTCGACGTCCTGCCGGCCATCTCCACGATTTTGTCCTCCCATCGTTTATATTGTCTCCCTCTGTTTCTCTTATTTCCTCTTGGGTAACATGCTGATACAATTTTACAATACTTTCTCAGGCCCTCTTATATATTATAAATTAGGGACAAATCCCAGCTTTGCATGTCATTATACATATTTATTTATTTAAAACTTTTCTAAGGAAATTCTCTCAAAAATCCACCAATAACTAGTTTGAAGATTTTTTTGGACACACCGTGGAGATGAACCTGTATACAACTTTGTTTTCTTTTTATAAATACTATTTGATTCTAATAAATGATAAATTGATAGTAATTTTATCATTAATTGTATGTTATTTTGACACAAATAATGTGACTATGTTGAATGTATCAATTACCACATGTTAATTTTTATATACTATCATATTGTATTTTTGCTTTTTTATTTTGTTCAATTATAATTATGTGGTATCATAAGACATTGCCTATTATATGAGTTACTAGCTTCTGCGGCCCTAGCATGCATGCCATAAAGATAAATTAGAACCGTTTATATCTATGACTATCTCTTTCGTCGGCACTAGTGTGAGAGAGACGCACTTAGAGATAAACGGTTCTAATTTATCTTTTTGCCATGCATGTTAGGGCCGCTGCCCCTGACATTGTTTGCATAAAATTCGGTCCGTTATAGCCTTAGGAACTTTTAAATTTTCTGGTATAACAAATAGTCTGTATCAATCCAGGGCATGTGCTACTTCTATGCCAATTTCAACTGAATTCGCCCAACCATTGAAGCGTGAAGGAGTAACAAACATGCACATACTTTACATAAACTTTGCACTTATAATATTAATGTGATACATTGTATGCCTAAAAGCATAACCTTTGTTTACTTGACAGAAATGGTATGTTTCGAGTTTTCAAACTAAATAAATTATCAGGAAGTATTAGGCATTCACTTTGATAACATGAAAGCACAAATATTAACATTAACGTGGTGATTATGACTGAATAAACTAGCGGCCAACTCACATACAAAGCTGATAAATATAAATAATCCTACAAATTTGTGTTTTTTTTACCTTCATCCTCGGAAAGTTCTGATGGTAATCCCCTTGACATCTCGTGTGCAGTGAATAAAGTAGGAAATGAACTAAGTCGTAAACGAGATGAGCTCGTAATAAATCGTGTCTCAAAATGTTTATGGCACACATACAATTTTCGAAGTTCTGGCACACTTAAATTACTGAGGTAGGCACTACGAATACACCGTAACCACTTTTGGAGTCCTGTCTCCGATGTGGGAAACTGATGCATTTTAACGTCCTGTCGTTTACTTGCACAGTTTTCGATACAGCATTTATAGTACATGGTGATACGTTAATACTTAACACAACACAATTATTTACCACTGAGAGGATAAGCACGGATAAAAATCAACATGACTTCACTCGATCAACGATAAACACACACGACCCGCAAGGATAAATACCACGCGAAGCAAAGCACCAAGTATTACTAATTTAAGTGAGAGGATAAGCATGGATAAAAATCAACATAACTTCACTCGATCAACGATAAACTAGTAATATTTCACTAAAAATGTTAAACCATGTATTATCAAAAAACGCGGGAGTAGGTGGGAGTAGCAACGCTGCGTTCCAATTCACGCTCTCAGACGCCGCCAATCCTACCACGATTAGCATATATTTGGGATGAATGTCAATTGACTGTTGCCACGGCCATTTTGGAAGATAAAAAAAAGAAAAATGCTGTCATGGTCTTAAATAGTATCCATCGACAAACCATAGACATAATGTACCTGACAGGTTCTATGAAGATTACTGGCCGTGTTGGACTCCAAGTTGGACTCCTATGACAGACAGATTACTATATACTATACCTATACTATAACTATCCTAGGATTGCTTGTTATAGCTGTACTTCACGCTCGTACGAGGCGCTCGGGCGAGTCGCTCGGCGAGTGGTGCCGAGGCGAGTGGCACTTACTTCATGCGCGCATCGCGCATAGCTCAGTCAGTTGCCGCTGAATCGTAGAAGACGATGGATGTGCCGCGACAGCTTTGGCCGCGTTTGCTCATTATGCTTTTTTATAGCTACACTTGACGCTCGTACGAGGCGCTCGTGCGAGGCACTCGGCGAGTGGTGCCGAGGCGAGTGGCATCTACTTGACGCTCGCATAGCTCAGTTGCCGAAACGTAGAAGACGATGGACGTGCTGCGACAGCTTTGTCCGCGATTGCTCATTATGCTTTTTTACGTACATATTGTACAAAAAAGATTCCAAAACCTTGGAGGAAAAGGAGATGGCGGATGCTTAGCTTACTATACACAAAAATAGAACAGTGTAAGAACATATATCTACCGTATGAAATTTATATTTGTATATAAATACGTATCAAAATTCATTTCATTATTAAGTACCCAATGGAGGGACGTGCGTGAACATGTTTTTGTGTTTATTCTTTTGTTAGATGATATCAGAACCTAAATAATAAAAGAAAAGAGTTTCATTAAATTCATATTATATCTAAAACTACCATTTGCCTGCGACATTGTCCGAGCGGAATTTGGTTATAGTTATGCCCTCGGGAACTTTTGAATTTTCTGGGATATAAAGTACCTTATGTCCTATTCCGAAGAGGGTTATTTCATTTTAATTTTGTTTTATTATATTAAAGGAAAATCGTACGTGAAGTATTTTATAACCTGTGGCACACTAATGTACGCGCGCGTGAGGTCGGGCCGCTCGCAATTTCACTCGTCACTTCACGTAGCCACTCGCCTGCACTCGCCTCCACTCGGCGCGCGTCAAGTACAGGTATTACGTACATATTGTACAAAAAGGTTCGAAAACCTTGCAGGAAAAGGAGATGGTGGATGCTTAGCTTACTATACACAAAAATAGAACAGTGTTAGAACATATGTACCCTATGAAGAGTATATTTTTATATAAATACGTATCAATAAAGTAAAGGTGCTTTATTAATTACCTAATGGAGGTACGTGCGTGAACATGCCTTTTTTGTTTATTCTTTTGTTAGATGTTAGCAGAGCCTAAATAATAAAAGAACAGAGTTTCATTAAATTAATTTTACCTATATCTAAAACTACCATTTGCCTGCGACGTTGTACGAGCGGAATTCGGTTATAGTTATTCCCTCGGGAACTTTTGAATTTTCCGGGATAAAAAGGACCCTATATCTTATTCCGAAGAGGGTTATTTCATTTTAATTTTGTTTTATTATATTAAAGGAAAATCGTACGTGAAGTATTTTATAACCTGTGGCACACTAATGTACGCGCGCGTGAGGTCGGGCCGCTCGCGATTTCACTCGTCACTTTGATCTCGCACAAAAAACCGACAACTATAGCGAGCGGAGACGAGGCGAGGCGAGCGCACACGAGTGCTAGCGTGAAGTAGCCCGCTCAGCTTGACTCGTGTGCGGTGCTCTTTTACTATGTTTTCATGTCCTATCTAAACGTCCATAACCCATACCAACATTTTTAATAAGTAAATTACTAACGCAACGACATATAAAATGCAATTTCTATCATGAGTTAACGATTAATTAACGTTAACTTCAGTTAAATCTTCCAAGATGTAACGCTTTAACGTTTAACGAAGTTAACTTTTTTAGTAACGGATTAGCGATTAACGAAGTTAACTATTTGATTAACGGTGCCCAGCTATGGTTTTTACTTGAATTATGGGTTTACCTTTGCTTGACCTCAGTCAATGGTAAGTAACAACGATGCAGCGTGCTTACCAAGATGTCTTTTTATACGATTGTCAGCAAAGCAAGCCTTATCTTGCGTGTATATTTAGTACTTACCTCTTGCGTACTTTAGGCACTTGTTTTAAAATTATCTCGCAAATACAGTTTATTGATAAGATAAAAGCGTTGCACTGCCGACTTAATAATACAAGTCCACGTAAAATATTACGCGATAGGCGTCGTTAAAACACATCAAAGAAATGTAAATGGTTTACGTTGACGTTGGAAGGGACTGGACTAATTCAACGCGGGGCAAAATTTGAGGCATTAATACCTAATTTCGTTTTTGACGGTTTATGGACGCTAAACGATAGGTAGTCGTAGCCCGAGCATGATTAATTCTTAACAATAAGTGAGTGAGTAAGTGTAAATTTACTTTTTTTATACAAATAGTGATGTAAATCAATTTTACAGGTGCAACGAGTGTTTGAACGTGCTATATTATTAAAAAAAGTCTGTGGAATTGAAAAAGAAAAAACCGTTTCTTGCGGTAACTTTAACTCGAGCGAGTTCAATTTAAATATTTTCGCACTTCTCGAGCATAATGTGCTGGACAGAAAAATTGAAATAGAAATACATTTATTTGTTTAAACATTGGTAGATATAAAGATGGAAATTACAGGATGGATCACTATGTTTTACCCGTAGGTGTACAAATTTGTTGTTTTACTTAACAGCCATCATTTTGAAGCCACATTGATCAGCGTGTGGTTCGGCACATTTTCTATTAGACTTGGCAACTCATTATCTAAGAATTTTTGATAACTTTGACCATTCAAAGTATCTGGTAATTCGAATGTACCAATAAATTCGGCAACACTGTGGCCCAACAAGAGGTGCATGTCAAATTACCCGATCGTTTTTAAAGAGATGTCGTGCTTGTATTCACTTAAATGGCAAGCAATTTGTACATTTACTTTACCCTATCTAAAAATTACCCTAAAAATGATTACCTACATTCGACAGCGTAGTTTTTTGTAATGTAAAAAAAAAACATATTTACAAAAAACTTATTAAAATTTGCAGTCGTAGCACTCAAAATCATGAATGAACCAGGGTATTAATAAAAATCACGAGTTTCATAAGAGTGTCATTATCTCGAAAACTATGATATTTTTCCTAATGTCGAAATTACTTCCTCCAGACCTCTTGAGCCGCCCTACCAGCTCCTTTAGTATCGTTGGTTTTAGGGGCATGCTGTATCTGTGAAATTTCGCAAGTAGGTCTCTTTTAGGGTGCAGAGGCGTAATAAGAAAGGATTTTTTTGTAATATGTAATTAAACCCCAGAAAGGCGGAGAATGGGATTAAAAATTTGTATGAAAATTAACGCGGACGAAGCTGTGGTGGGTACAATTGGTACAATTAATAATTAAAGAGTTAAATACAAAAGCTAAGTTGATTCACGATCGAAGTACCTTATTTTGTCCAGTTTATTAGAAGATAGGTAAAATTTATCATTAATTGCCCCCTGCCCTTAAACAAAACCTGTATCTGCGCCTGTTAATAACCGATTCAATTATCGATTGTTTTTTTAGAATGTTTCCGTTATGTAAAGTAAGAAGGCACGTAGCCAGACTTGGGCTACCATGGCGTCCGATGTCGACGTCAGCGAGGCCTATAGTGGACGTCGCCGACGGAGACGGTGTAGCCGTTGTGACGCTGAACCGTCCGCCTGTCAACAGCCTCAACCTGGAATTACTCCAAGCTATCAACAAAACACTCGATGAAATAGCCAACAATAAACCCAAAGGCATAATTTTGACTTCGGTAAGAAGCTGGTTTGGATGCTATGGCAGGACCGATTTATTGTCGACACGATAGCCATTGTGTAGTAAAATGTATTATTTCAGGCGTCACCAACAGTATTCTGTGCCGGGCTCGACATTACGGAGATGTTTCAGTCCGACATGGAGAGAGCTAAACTATTTCGGATCGCCCTGCAGGATACATGGATTAAATTGTTTGGCTTTAAGTTCGCAACGGCTGCTGCTATAAATGTAAGAGTGATACACTTTATTTCCTAATATATTTGACGCTTTGTTTGCTGCCAAGCTTCAACGCCTGGAACACCAGTGGCCTGTCTTTTGGTTTTCAACAGAATATACCTACCTACATTACCTACTTGGTGTGCTTCAAATAGTTGATACGGCTCCGCTGTATTCTCCTTTATTTCACCGGAGAGGAATGCAAGGCAAACACTCCACATACAATTCGAAAAATTGTCGTTTTTTTTTAAATAGTCAGACCCAGAATTCCGATTTTAGGTCTACATTATCGAAACTCAGGAAATGAAAAGCTTCCGATCGTGACGTTGTTGTAGTTCATCCTTCGTAGCTTTGCTTCCTCTTTCCTTATTTATTTTTATTAGCCAAATATAATTTAAACGGCATGACAGTGTACACCAAAGCGCCGCAAGAATTCACACAATTACATAAAAAATAAACAATCAATAGATACAGCAAATAAAATAATAACTAAACAGCTACACCACTACTATTTACTATTGACTATTTAATCCATCGCCTCGCAATATCTCATACACTCTCGACATAGATTCACCCATAGACCTGCAAACGAATCACATTCCGGTGCAGATGAAAGAAGCGAATTCAGCAAACGGAGTGCCCGAATGTCCGGGGAGTTTTTGTGTGACACAGCGCGTATCCTTGTTACCGCCAGACTCCCAATTCTCGGTGCATTCGAGATAATCTCACAATCGAGATTAAACGTCAGTGCATACAGTAATTTGACACCACTGTATGAATCTGAAGTTTAATCTCGCAATCGACATTATCTCGAATGCATCGAGAATTGGGGGCCAGGAGATTGGGAATCCGCAATGTGGACTACTAAGGAGTGGAATGCATTCTTGCATCCATATTAAGTACTCGGTTTTTCCAACCTTGATATTTTATGATTCTTCACATTTTTTAGGGCCACGCCCCAGCAGGAGGCTGCTTGCTCGCCATGTCCTGCGAGTACCGAGTCATGGTGAGCGGCAAATACACCATCGGCCTCAACGAGACGGCTCTGGGTCTGGTCGCAACGCCGTGGTTCATGGACACCATGACTCACACCATTAGTTCGAGAGATGCCGAGTTGGCTCTTACCACCGCTAAATTATTCACTGCTGAAGAAGCATTTAAGGTAAATCCTGTTTTTCTAATGGCGATTTCGATGCTAATACAAAGAAAATTTCTAAAGCTTTCTAAACTCTAAATCTTATTTTAGCTTCTTGCACTAAGGTCTGTTTCTAGACAAAACGTGCGGCAAGCGTGCGAACTGATAATTTTGGGATTACCTACCTGTTTCAAAATGATCTATCCGTATAAAAGCGGTAAAATATGTTTTGCTGACGCAGGCGGGTAAATTTATCTAAAATCGTTCCCATAATTAACCGGTTAATTGATAAACAAAATTAAATCGGTTTTATGAACGATATTTAAACGCTAAGCCAGTTTTTAGCCCTGATTATAAATGTCTGTTTCAAATTTTACAAAATTACTTTTAATTGGTAGCATAGCTGGGCACCGTTAATCAAATATTTAAATTCGTTAATCGCTAATCTGTTACTAAAAAAGTTAATTTCGTTAACCGTTAAACTGTTACATATCGGTACATTTAACGTAAGTTAAAGTTAATTATTAATCGTTAACTCGTGATAGAAATTGCATTTTATATGTCATTGCGTTAGTTCTTTACATATAAAAAATATTGGTATGGAATGGACAGGCAGGACATGAAAAAAATTAATAAGGGTGTAACATTAGATTTTGTAATAATACCTAATTATTTAGAGATTCCCCTTTATAAACATCAACATATACGGTCCGCGCGGTGTCCATTTGAGAAATAGTTTTTAACGATTAACGAACTTTAATTGTTTTAACGGAAGTTAATGAGTCCGTTAACAATTTTTAAAGATAACTTAAAAGTTAATCCGTTACTCGAGTTGTTAACTTCATTAATTAACGATTAACGGATTACCGGACTTGTGCCCGGCTATGATTGGCAGATATTACTACAAAGGAAGTCAAAATAAATGACGCTATATCCTGACTGAAGGCATGGGGCTGCCTCTAGGAAAACAAGAAACGAATTTGACGCACACAAAGTCTCGGTAGTTGAATTATTAAACGATGACAACGCAAGTTCCTTTAGTTTTTAAGGCCACGTAGGTACCTATCTAAGTATAGCAAAAAACTGTCAAAATCAAGTTTGACGTTTATTTTAAGTTTTCCTAATCACTTTTAAATAGCGAACTCACTTTCGAATTGGCCCCATTGTGCAGTTTAATTAACTGGTTTACATTTTTATCATTGCGATCAAGGTACCAAATTGTTCACTGTAAATTAAACAACCTAAATTAAACATCATCATTTTTAGGTTGGTTTGATTGACGAAGTTGCGATCGACAAGACCGAGGCCGTTGAAAAATGCAGAAAATACATACAATTGTTTGATAGGATTCCACCTTGGGCTCGCACTACAACTAAACTACGAATACGACAAGAAACGCTGATGAAGATGGAGAAGAACCGCCAGCAGGACTTGACTGACTTCTTACAGATATTCAAAAACCTACAAACGCAGCAAGGATTACAGGTGTACATGCAAAAATTGAAGCAAAAGTCCAAAAATAAAGTTTAAAATTAATGAGAATTAAAACGCAAGTAAAATAGTAGTAAAAAGAAGTAATAAGTATCATCAATATCATGTGTATCAGAAATAACAATTACCCACGTACGCTATCCGCATAGCTGGGCACAAGACCGTTAACCCGTTAATCATTAATTAACGAAGTTAACATTTCGAGTAACGGATTAACTTTTAAATTAACTTTAAAAATCGTTAAAGGGCTCATGCATTTCCGTTAAAACAATTAAAGTCCGTTAAACGTTAATTAAGTACAGTAGTATTTGCCAAAAGATTGATTGGTTTAATTTGAATTTAATCTCTAAATAATTAGGTATTATTACAAACTCTAATGTTACACCCTTATTTTATATATTTTTCATGTCCTGCCTAAACTTCCATAGCCCATACCAACATTTTTCCATATCAACAATTTCTATCACGAGTTAACGATTAACTATTAATGTTAACTTCCGTTACATCTTCCAAATGCTTAGCTTACGTTTAACGAAGTTAAGTTTTTTAGTAACGGATTAGCGATTAACGAATTGAACTATTTGATTAACGGTGCCCAGCTATGCCTATATTATGTACTACTAGCAGTTAAATGGAATTCTAATAAATTTTATAAAAAAATATAGGTATAAGTAAACATTTTTTGACGCTTCGAGACAAATAGAACATATGTACATAGCGCAAAAAATAATAAAATAAAACAACAATACAGCATGTGTGCCTAAAAGTGCCAAGCAGGACCCTACTCAAATTTGTATAAGTTTAGTAGATGTAATAAAATTAATCTATTTCAATCTGATGTTGACTTTTATTCTGACGGCCGGGCATTGATACGAAGTACCGCCTGCAAACTTTTGATATTTGGGCAAGTAGCAGGCCAATGTATGGTCTATACTGAAAAAAAAAAAATGTAGAGGTATCACTACTTCATAACCATATAATAAATGTATCTTTTTTATGTCATAGCAAGTGGTAGTTTTTTGGGAGGCGATGCAAATCTATATAAAGAAAATCATTTCTAAATTTGAAGCAAATCGCTCGAATTATCCTGAAAAACAAAACATTAAAAAAAAACTTCAAATAATCATAAGTCAGAAACTGTCACAAATAGGATGTTCATTCTCAGCATAAATAATTTTCACTATAATACCTGCACTTCATGCGCGCCGAGTGGAGGCGAGTGGCTACGTGAAGTGGGCCCGCTCGGCTCGACTCGTGTGCGCTCGCCTCGCCTCGTCTCCGCTCGCTATAGTTCTCGGTTTTTTGTGCAAGATCAAAGTGACGAGTGAAATTGCGAGCGGCCCGACCTCACGCGCGCGTACATTAGTGTGCCACAGGTTATAAAATACTTCACGTACGATTTTCCTTAAATATAATAAAACAAAATTTAAATGAAATAACCCTCTTCGGAATAGGACATAGGGTACTATTTATCCCGGAAAAATCAAAAGTTCCCGAGGGAATAACTATAACCGAATTCCGCTCGGACAATGTCGCAGGCAAATGGTAGTTTTAGATATAGGTAATATTAATTTAATGAAACTCTTTTTTTTATTATTTAGGCTCTGCTAACATCTAACAAAAGAATAAACAAAAAAACATGTTTACGCACGTAGCTCCATTAGGTACTTAATAAAGTAAAGAATCTTGATACGTATTTATATAAAAATATAAATTTCATTGGGTAGGTATGTTCTAACACTGTTCTATTTTTGTGTATAGTAAGCTAAGCATCCACCATCTCTTTTTCCTGTAAGGTTTTCTAATCTTTTTGTACAATATGTACGTAAAAAAGCATAATAAGCAAACGCGGAGAAAGCTGTCGCGGCACGTCCATCGTCTTCTACGATTCAGCGGCAACTGAGCTATTAGACGTGGGTAACTCCGGATTCAATGAGTCAAATGATCCGATTCCGTGAGCGGACTCGATTGACTCACTAAATCCGCGCGATCCTTAGTGAGTCCGCGGACTTACTAATTCCGACTGGACTGACAGACTCCGAACGAAACCTACTCTCGCTACCGCTCCGGCCGACCGCGTCACTTGATGTCGGTGGTGGAAGTGACTATATACCTGAATATTTGTGCTAATATTTTTCAGCTAAACTTGTAAATAAAACGAAAGTAAAAAAAAAAAAAAATACAAAAAAAAGCAATTAAAAAACAATCACTGTGCATATAAATCAAGCATTAAATTTTAATACAATCGATTCTTACATACACCAATCTAACACATTGTTAAGATTGACAGTCCTAAGCCTGTGTGTGTACCAAGGGAAATCCATAAACCATTATTTAATCCAATCAACAAAAAAAAACACCATTAAAAATACTCATCACTCCGGTCCGGCTGGTACATGTATAATTAATACCGATCCGAAAATCCGATGCATTCCGATGAATCATATATGTTTAAAACGCTCCGGACGCGATACGAACCGGACTCATCAAGAGGAGTCGGAATCATTAAGCTGACTCGGATCCGATCGCGGATCCGGACTCAGTGAATCAAATCACTCCGCGGAGTCGAGATTACCCACGTCTATGAGCTATGTGCGCATGAAGTGAGTGCCACTCGCCTCGTTACCACTCGCCGAGCGCCTCGCTCGAGCGCCTCGTACGAGCGTCAAGTGCAACTATGAGAGGTAGGTACTCACGAAAAAAACCCGAGCCCATTCTATGTAAGGCTGGGTACTGACCGGCAATATAACTGTGCAATATCACTGGTTGCACAATTCTATTAATAGTCACGTTATGATATTGACGGTCAATATCGTCTACTGACGATCAATTTAATTGTGCGACCATTTATATTGCACAGTTATATTGTAAGTTAGTACCTAGCCTAAGGGCCCATTTACGTCAAAATCCGACTTTAAGAATAAAAAAATCTTGGCTTATAGCTATATTTATAAACGCTCGCAACTTGTCAAACTTGACAGTTAACATTGTTTTTTAATCAATCGAGTCGTGCTAAAATCAGTAAATACCTTTCCGATAATTCTTCAACGCTTCACTATAGGTATGTAGTGAAATTTGAATCAAATAAAGAGAAGTTGACCGAATCCTGTAAGATGTCTCTTGAACAAACGGCTTGTGATGGTAGGTCGAAAAGTTATTTATGCAACAAAAGTACAGTGCCTTACACCTTGTGTTGAAAATGCCGATTAAAATGTTTCTTTATTAAAATACCAACAGCATACATTGAAAGTAATAAATACGACATAATTAACCTATAGTAAAGCCAATTACAGAGTTTTATTATATATTTGCTGGTTAAATAGCAAACTTAAACAGATCATGTTTATTATCACTCAGTGGTTATTTTTCCAAATATTTGAATGAACAGATTAAATCTAGTTACCTATTAGTGTTATGTAGTTAGCGGGTTTCTCAGATATTGTTATACAATTTTAGATCTTAAAGCTTTTGAACGCCGGCTGACTGAGGTGATAGGATGTCTGCAGCCAGCCACAACTAGATGGAGAAGTAAGTATCTCAATAATTACTTTGATTTACGTGTTAATGCTTTGTTAAATTAAAATAAATATAATATCTTGAGGTAGCAGCCAAGCTTATAATAAGTTGAAGTTGAAGAAAATTAACCAAACCTGAGGTATTTAACGTTCCATTGGCGTTTAGTCTTTTAGATGTATATAAATATAGTTATAGTCGTAAATTAAATATACTAGCTTGTGGCTGTGGCTTTCTCCATGTGGGTAACTGTGTTTATTACTATTCCCCCAGAAAGCGCATAATTTGGGGTAAAACATAGCCTACGTCAGAGTCAGGCCCTCCAACTATTGTTATACAAAAGATTTAGTCAATTCAATATGTAAATGTGTATAGGACTTTCTCATGAAAATGGAACTATAAATATAATATCAGTTGGAATTGACTGTCGATTTATTAGGGTACAGAGTGACATCTATCAAGAGTTGTATTTCTCATATTTTGTGTATATATATAAAGATATCAGAAAATCCTTCCAATATACCGGGATAAAATAATTGTACGTCCATCTCCATATAGCAGGGTACATACTTATGTGCTAATTTATATGAAAATCTATTTAGCTGTTTGGCTGTGAATATAAAATAAAAAAAACACAGTTTTGTATTTGGTATAGATTTAATTTAGAGCCGGATACATATTCCCTTCAACATGTAATTGTGACTGATGAAGAATTCAATGGATTTAAACATATATTTGTACTTTAACCCTTTGAATGCCAAGGCTAATTACAAAAAAGCGTGTAATGGACGCCAACCACGGCATTGCACGAAAATCTGCTGTCATGTATAGCTGACGGTGGCGATGAAAACTTTAACATTGATAAGGTTTCTTTACAAAGGATCTAGAGTACCCACTGTTTTATGGAGGTTCCCAATTTAAACAACATGTCTTTGCATTTCAGTTCTACTGGCCGTAGTTTCAGTATGCACAGCAATTGCAGCATGGCACTGGCTAACTGACCCGCTCACACCCGTCGTCTCACTCACACAATCCCTGTGGAACCACCCATTCTTTGCATTCACTTCTACTTTTTTAGGTAGGTACCTAATAACTTTTATCTTAATTTGTGAGTGTTAAAATTGTGTCATATCTATGGAAACCACAAGGCATTTGTGAAGTATAGGTATTAATAATATTGAGTATGATTGATGATGAGGATAGGGAAGTTTCCTGGGAAAAATAATAATTCTAATTAGTCCCTCAGTTAGATTATCAAAAAATATTGAATACGTATTTTTTGCTTTATCAAATCAATCAAAAGTGTCAAAGATAACGCCCATCAAAATCTTCTTCATTAGGGTTCCGTAGCCAAATGGCAAAAAAAGGACCCCTTATAGATTCGTCATGTCTGTCTGTCTGTCCGTCCGTCTGTCCGTCCGTCTGTCTGTCTGTCCATCCGTATGTCACAGCCATTTTTTTCCGAAACTATAAGAACTATGCTGTTGAAACTTGGTAAGTAGATGTATTCTGTGAACAGCATTAAGATTTTCACACAAAAATAGAAAAAAAAACAATACATTTTTGGGTATCGCACTTGGCCGGTTTTTTTTTGTTTAATTCACAAAAGAAATATATGTGTTCAATATTTTTTTATAATTTAAATGACGGACTAATTAGAATTTTTCAGTAAACTTCCCTATTATCATAGTTAAAGGCCTTTTGAGACGGAGAATTGACACATCAACATTTTGGCCTGGTTTCTTTAGAACAAAGTATTTAAAACCAGGGCCGTTTCATTTGTCTGGAGACATGCGACACAGTGTGTACCAAGCCATTCAAAACGAGTTGTTGTGTCTGTACTCGGCTTTAGGGAGTTGGATTAGTAGTAATTTTTAGTCTTAAGAGGAGTGTGGACCTACGGCTTTTCATACAAAAGGCGATAACGATTTCCACAAATGTTAACCGATGTTGACCAATTTTTGATAGGTTGTCAGTTAGAACAAAATCTAGGTCTATACGTTTTGGTTTTTTCAATATAATCAATAAATTCAGTTTTATTGTTGTTTTAGTATTCTCATACAAAACTAATTTCGGGGATGATTTGACTTTGTTGAACTTCAATCAAAATTCAAAAAACGTATAGACCTAGATTTAGTTCTGACAACCTATCAAAAATTGGTCATCGGTTAACATTTAAGGGGTGGAAATGGTTATCGCCTTTTGTATGAAAAGGTTGATTTTGCCGTTGGTTCACAGTACTCTTAACCTTTGTCGACTATGCGTGACAGGGTAAAAAAATCCTTCATTAACTTGACTTAAAGTTGAAATTCGTGTTACTTCTCAGACATGCTTGGCGTATAAATTAAGGTCCTAGGTTTTAAGTTCCAACTTTGTGCCCAGTGGTGCTGTTTATGACTGGCGTGCACCGGAAGGTGATCGCGCCGAGCATCATGACGGCGCGCACGCGCGCGGTCCTCGGCGACTTCAACATGTCCTGTGACGAGACCGGCAAGCTCATCCTCAAGCCGCGCCCCGCTAACAACTAGTCTAATATACGCTCTTTGTACATACACTTGGTTTTATTGCTATCGGCATCGTATATTGTTTGTCGCAGCCTAAGGGTCCGTTGCTTTGGTACAAAAGTACAAAGAAGGAAAAGTCAGATGCCATTGGAACATTTTAAATAATGTATATCTAGGCAGCCCAAGAAACGACCTAACTATAGCTGGGCACCGTTAATCAAATAGTTAACTTCGTTAATCGCTAATCCGTTAATAAAAAGTAATCTTTGTTAAATTTTGGAAGATTTAATGGAATAATGGAAATATTGGTATGGGCTAGGAATGGAAATTTAAGCAGGTCATGAAAAATGTATAAAAGAAGGGTGTATTAGAGTTTAAATAATACCTAATTATTTAGAGATCAAATTCAAAAGCTATGTGACATGAGGTGCATATTCCCCTTTATAAACATCAATATATTAAAGTTTAATTAACGATTAACGGACGTTAATTGTGTTAACGGAAGTTACTAAACCCGTTAACAAGGTTTAAAGTTAACCCATTACTCGAAACGTTAATTTCGTTAATTAACGGTCTTGTGCCCAGCTATGCGTATAACGCCTTGCTAGTATTACACGTACACTTAAAATAAACATAAGTATTACGTAGGTATCTATAGCTTTGGGTGCCACTGACGCCACGATATGCTGTTTTCCATTAACTTGCGTTGGCTAATGCCGTCGTTGGCGTACGTGGCACGCGTTTTCGCATTTGGCCATGGCGTCCAAATAGTTAATGGTCAATTAAAATATTTGCTGGTAAAATAAAACAATGCACTGTGAGAGTCTATTTATTTTTTAATTATAACTTTGGTGTGTTTATTATACTACAAATAATGAGTTCTACGTTTTATACAAATCGCAACAAACAAAAGTGACTCGAATTCGAACAATGAACAACAATCAAGATAACTACAAGTTGCATTAAACTCTACGAATTTGCTAAAAATTTATCTAAGTTGTGTCAACATTCAATATTACGGTTCCATGGGGTAAGCCGTTTGATTCTGGTGCCTCTAAGTCCTTTTCGTAAACAAAATTATAGTGAATAAAACATTCAATTCATACAAATCTCTGACAACACTAACTTCAAATCAAATGCCTAGGTTCTATCTTATTTCAATCAAAGTTTTCACTTCGCTAGAGTAATTTTTAGACTCAACGTGGAGTATTCTTTAAGTGGAATTTTTAAAAATGGAATATTATTTTCGAAAACTTATTTGTTTATAAAAATATATATAAAATTATAACTCTGGGCAGTGTACAATTTGGAATTCATACCTTATGTGTATATTTATCGTTTCTACGATACAGCAATCCACAGCATGCGCTAAAGTAAAATTACCAGCTCTGCTTGTGCAAGCAAGCGACTATTTCAGACGTTATATCGTTTTCTTCAGGACAAAATCCAAAATCCTTACAATAACACTTTATTTCTTCCCATTCAATTCCTTTTTACTAAATGCAATTAGTTCTAGAACTACATTCGATTTGCAAGCAACAGTCACAAAGTACCTATTCATAAAGATTTACATATACCAACAATGATACTGTAATTAATGAGTAATAAAATTGTGCTCACTGTGCGAAGATAGTTTCATACCTAATTTATATTAGTTTATTCATAATGCTAAGAACCCTTTGTCCACATAACCAGACTACAGTGACTACGGTCCAGTGGCGTAGCGTCGACTAATTTATACGTAAGCGAAGTCGCACCAGTGAGGCCCTCTTTCTGTGCCTATTTCCAAGGCCAATTCAAAAATCCTACCATATTTGTGTGTATATAACAACAAACATTCAAGACACATTCATGATAGTAAAATTTTGCGGGGAAGATATTGAAATCCACAAGCAGCCAGTGGCGGACTAACAGGGGGGCGGAAGGGGCGGTGCGCCCCTGGCCTCCGGTCTTGGGGGGCCCCCCAAATGCCTCCGCGTTCCCCTGATCATGGGATCTCAACTCGAATAAATTATAATTAGTCTTGAAGAGGGGGGCCTCATTCAGCTTAGTCCGCCACTGCAAGCAGCGTTTATTATTTTTCATTTACTTTAACGATTTGTTCCAATTCCAATTGTTCCTGGCCTAAGTGTAATACGCTCTTAGTTTATCCAATGTCTTTTTTGTTAAGCTGTAAGTATGTAAAATCAATCAAATTACGTGTGTGGTAAAATTATTGTACAGTTATAGTTAGCGTCGCGTAAAAAGAGCGCTGACGGCCATACATTTTATATAGCACTTTTTACGTGACGCGACCGGTACTTATCGTACTATTTAGCGTAGCTCATGGCGTTCGGCTTCAGATCAGCACTCAAGGGGGCCTCTACGAGGCCGAGGGGCCGCCTAGCTACGCCACTGCTAAGGTCATCAGAACTCTAAGGGCTTCTTCCAAAGGATTATGTACCCACATAAAGTATATAACGAGCCATGGCGAGTGTCAGAACACTACAATTAAATTCGAACATTTTCTCGTAAATTATGGTTTTAAAATTTTCCAGTGAGATCTTAGGTAAAAAGGTAGGTAAACAATATGTTTTAAAAAGGACAGAAATTCACAACTCACGAAATGTAGTTTTGAGCATTCAACAGCGGCTTTAAACATTTGCAAAATATGTATAATGTTTAACTTACGATAGTATTAAAGGAAAACGTATAGTAAATATCCTTAATAATTATAATAAATTGTAAACAACTAAGACATAGTTCGCTTATTTTACGTTTTTACATAATTGTTAATGGTGAAACATATTATAAAAAATCCTTTTAAATTACTATGATAGATAACGTCAAGGCAGTGCTATATGCATAATTTAACATTTTTAACACGATGTACTTAGCATCTATGTACAATACATTTAAGAAAGGCATTTCCTGACCAATACAATAATTAATTTAATTTGTTCGCGCATCGGATTCTTTAAACGGTTCTTTACAAAGTTATCTAGATATTCATAATTAGTTTCACGTTTCTTTATAAAGTGCTAAAGATAGTTCTTAAGGATACATTTCGTCAGTAAATCTATAAAATGCCGTTGAATATTATGCGATAGGAATTATCGACTTGTGAGAATTTATTTATTTCAGTCTTAACCAAAACGGAAAAGTTATTATTTCAGCGAGCAGGTACAATCAAATGAAAATAGCCCGTCGCATGACGGATGATAATTTATTTTGTACTTTAATGACATACAATAAAGTCCATAATACAGTGCAGATCTTAAGTGAATGTTATTTAGCAAGTAGGACTTATTGCTATGCTATGCTATACTTATGTGCATGTTCCTAAAGTCCAAATCAAAATGGTAAGTTACCATTTGTCATGTGACAAGTTATTTGAATTTACCTGCAATTTGTTTTGTTTATTTCCTTGTATACATTAATACTTAGAACTTTTTAAATATATATTTCATGGTACTATAACAATTATTTAGTAAGTTGATTATAAATGGCTCCTTAACTATCCACCCCAGATGCCGCGAATGGTCGGTTGGGGCTTACAATAAATATTGCACAATAATATGTGGTAACGAATCCTTACATAAGTAATTCCAAGGCATCAAAACACCGAAAGATAAGATAAGTAAACGTAAATATAAATAATACTTCATTCTTAACTATCTACATATTAATTAATTCTTATGTTAAGGTTTTAAAAGCTAATTTACATTTGCCTCTGACTGCTATAAGTTTTCTTTTGACGGCTCTATAAACCTTGCATGTGCTTGGGGTCAAGGGTAGGATTTCTCGAGAATACATTTCACAGGCGAATTTACTATTAAAGCATTTTATGCTAACCTATGAAACTTACTGCCCACCTTATATAAATTTATGTACATACGTTTCAAAAATATCCTCCACAGAGTTTTCGACGTAGCGATCTAATCATAACCTTATCTATTTGTAGTTAACCGCGAAATCTTTAGAGATTTCATCTTATCGGTCTGGCTGGAGTTTGTGAAACGTGATTGAGGTCTTAAGAAGGTTAAATATATTTATCAAATATAAGTAAATCAGTCGCTTTGGGCATCGCTGATCTGTGTTTTTCTCTTATCGACATTTACAAATATTTTAAAAGTGTATATCATACGAATCGTTAGTAAAACATGATTATTAATATGATGTGGTCTTCGGTGCCATTAATTTACAAACGGTTATTAATATCCATACCTGCTTAAGCTAACACAATTGGATTTAGTAGAGTCATTTAATTACAAAATACTAACGCCTTTTAATAGCAACAACGGATCACCAGTTTTGAAAACCATCGTAATTTTCATGTAAAATTCTTAAATGCACTAAGTGCAATCAGACCGAAGATATTAATGCCCCGTAATTGGAACGTCAACTATTAATTATTTCTTCTGTTGTCATCTGCGATAGGTCGCAAGACCAGATAGATTTGGTGTATTTGGTGTTTCAGGCCCCCAATTCTCGGTGCAATCGAGATAAAACGTCAGATTCATACAGTTGTGACTGTATGCACTGACGTTTAATCTCAATTGTGAGATTATCTCGAATGCACTGATAATTGGGGGGCCAGGACATTTAGAGTGAAGAGCCACTTCTACCGTTTCATATGATATATTTTCTCTTCAGCCGCTTCACTGGGCGGGAAGAGTCCAGGGCCCCAATTCTCGGTACATTCGAGATAATGTCGATTGCGAGATTAAACGTCAGATTCGTACAGTTGTGTCAAACGACTGTATGCACGGACGTTTAATCTCGATTATGAGATTATCTCGAATGCACCGAGAATTGGGCGCCAGGACATTTAGAGTGAAGAGGTCCGTGCCACTTCTACCGTTTCATATGACATATTTTCTCTTCAGCCGCTTCACTGAGCGGGAAGAGTCCAGGCCCCCAATTCTCGGTACATTCGAGATAATGTCGATTGCGAGATTAAACGTCAGTGCATACAGTCGTTTGACACAACTGTATGAATCTGACGTTCCATCTCGCAATCGAAATTATCTCGAATGCACCGAGAATTGGGGGCCAGTAGCTGAGCGGCTAGAGGGTTCGGGTGGAGACTATGAATATGACGTTAGTTTGCTCGTGCTCGGTCCTAACGATGCTAACACTACAGCAACCCTAATGCGCGCCGTTGAGAAATCCCCTAGTATTATTGTCTCATTCCCCACAACAACATGCAAGGCTGGAATGCTGACCTCACGCCGCTAGCAGAGTCCTGATGTTTTTCGGCGTCGTTTGATGGTTGAGATGTTTGGTGGTGTACCGGAGCGCGTTGAGCAAAGGCTCGGCTCTGGCTGGCGTCTGCTGCTGTAGAAACTTGACGCATCCCTTCACGTCTACTGAGGAAGAGCGGCAGAAGGCGCCCGACGGATGGACCCAGTCGTACAATATAATAAGACCTACCATCACGCGGAGGACGAGCAGCGACGTCTCTTCACGGCTGAACTGAGCGACTAGTTTCCTGGAAATGGAAAAAGGTTTATGTCAAATAGCGTCTGCGGTACTTAATAGTTGGTATCTAACTTCAAACTGTTCTATTTTAAGATATCACTCGAAGAAGGAAAGCCTAAAAAAAGGAACCCTTATACAAGTAGTTTCGACGTGTCCATCTGTTCGTACGTATTTCACATCCACTTTTTCTCGACTTTTAAAGTAACAATGCTGAAATTTTGTACAATTATAGAAATGGCCCCGCGCTTACTGACAATAGTAGATTGTTGCACCAAGCAGAAAGTGATTCATTATTGCGCCGAGTGTTGGTTTGGAGCCCGAACGCAAGTGAGGGCTCTAAAAACACGAACGTAATAACAAATCACTTGATGCGAGGTGCATAATCTGCTTTTCTTTCTACTACTGTTAAAAGTTGGTAAAAAAACGTAAAGGTACATTTAAACCCAACTAGCGAAGTAAAAAGGATTTTGGCACCTATTATGACGCACCCTTAGAATTTTTATATAGCCTATGACACTCGCACGTTCTCCCCGAATCTTTAGATATCCTATTTATTAAAATCGGTCTTTTGGTTCTGAAGCTAAAGTCGAAAATCCGAAAATTTTCACAGAAATCTTGTATCTAGTGTATTAATTGTCATATTATGCCAATTTTTTTTTTATCTTTTTGTACCCCATACTATCTTATCAGCCAGTACTTTGAGCATAACATTTTAGACGAGACAATCACAGTTCAATATGGCCGCCGATATGTGGCGTTTTTTTTTTTGCTAACATTAAGTCCACAGAAGAGTGGTCGGCTGTCCCATGCATCGGACTGTGAATGGGCGGATTGGGTAGCTGTTGGTGTAAACTTCTTGATCAACCAACCAAATAAAAAAAAAAATACAAAACAGTGCAATAATGAAATTTGTATGCGACTTTATTTGCTCTAGAGCAAATAAGGGCTGCTTTGTGCTGAGTATTTAAGGCCATTATGATGAAATTAAAGCGTAGTAGGAAGAAAAGTATAAAATCAGCAGTTTTTTTAGTGTAGCTAGGCAAAGTAAAAAAAAAAAAAAACAAATTATAAAAATCTGAAAAATATCTCAAAATGAATGCTTATATAACGAAGTTAAAAGGAAAACTATCACGATTAAAACAGACTTCATTCGTTCATGAGTTATTTAGGAATAACTTGTTTATAGCTATTGAAAATCATCAAAAAACGCACCCAATAACTGAATAGGAAACTAGCTAAAGTTATGGTTTTCGGAGTAATAATGGCTACAGAACCCTACACTGAGCATGGCCCGACATGCTCTTGATCCGTATTTTTGTATGTACGCAGCATTGTTGGGTACAAGTACATGATTTTAAAAAAGATTCACGATAGCAGTGGCCAAGCGTCATATATTTCCTAAGGGAAGCCGGAAGAATTGCGAGTCTAACATTTAGTAGCTTTCTAGCTTGGTAAAGCCGTCAGGAATCGGCTTGTAGGCAGTCTGCGCCACTGCACGATAGTAACCATCACAAAATCACGGACGGAGCCGGGTCGGCAACAGGAATTGCGTAAATACGCGTGTAGTAAATATCTGCTTTTAGGTCAGGTTGTGTTTACGCCATGTGAGAAGTTTACAGCACAATAAAACCATGTACTTGTACTGGATTCGGGTCAACGTATCCCGTGCGTGAAGCAAGCGGAAGACTAGATACAGATAAGAAACATTAAATTTGTATAAAGGAACAGCTTTTAAAATAAATATCCATACTTGCACACAGAGGGACTGGGCAGCAGTCCCCACGCGGGCCCAGTGCGGACTGGGGACTTCACACACATCTTAGAATAACTTCGGAGATATATGATGATTCCCTTTCGATGTTTTCCTTTACCGAAATGCTAGTGGTAATAGTACTTTATACAACGGTTGCACAATGATAGGCCTTAAAATACTAGTGTGGGTTTATGAAACGAGCAGTCAGACGAGTATCATAATTAGATCGCAAGAGTGTTTTAAGGCCAAATTATGTACAGTTGCATACATAACTTTATCTACATATATATTATAAATCCTTCATGATGTGTTCAGAAACAATATTTTCTGGCAACAAGTTATTTGTTGCAATCGTGGCTGCATTTACGATATCCAGCGCAGTTCTCCCATTCTTCTCGGAGTCACTGCTATTCATATTTTCAACTAAAATATAAATTACAAACAACTTTTTACAATTCTACTTTCGTAACAGCAAAAAACCAACAAACGAATGACATCAGTAACGGCGGCAATTAAAATTTCGATTCCGCACATGAGATCTCACTTGCGAAAACTGCACGCGGTAATAAAAGTTCCTATCTAATAGTTAATGAAATGAACAATATAAACCATCCTAAGTAAGTTCAACGATGGAGACTTGGTATCTATTGGCCGGTGCTTCAATTGAGACTCGCGCTGCGTTTAATAATAGGTCAAGACTGTGACACTATTAAGATTATTCATAATAACCCGGTTAATTTGTGTCTAGGTAAGTGGCATGTGTAAAATGTTAGATTTATGTAGATAGTACAAAAATACGCAGACTGGCAGCCTCAATAACACTGTAATAAGATAATCCTATTAATCATACTTACTACTCTAGTAATATTATAAATGCGAAAGTTTGTGTGTGTGTGTGTGTGTGTGAGTGCGTGTGCGTGTGTGTGTGTGTGTGTCCCGGAACATTCGAAAGTTCCCGAGGGATTTACTATAACCGAATTTCATGCGGATAAGATCGCGGGCAGAAGCTACTAATTAGTAGTTGTAGTATTAGTTTCCCAACAATAAACGCTTTGGGTTTGAAATCATGTAGTGGATTTTTAAACGTAAAGACAGGTCACCTGCTACTTATTTAACTGTCGGAAAAAGTCACAAGAAAACTATCATATTCCAAAACATTCTTAGAACATGTGCATTGTTTTAAAATATTTGATTACGACGAGCCAGCTACGAAAACCTGCGTCTGAGCATTGCTATTCACGGCGTGCAATCGCATTGTCACTTTCAATAGGCATTGATATCGCCCCGTAAGGAAACGGGCAATCACGCGTCATGCGGGGGACGTGACAGAAAACGCGAATACGCGACCGTTAAAGTGATATTTGACATGATAAGCTGTAAAAAAGCGGCCAAGTGTGAGTCGGACTCGCCCATGAAGGGTTCCGTGATTTGTGACGTATTAAAAAAAAACTACTTACTAGATCTCGTTCAAACCAATTTTCGGTGGAAGTTTACATGGATGGTAATGTACATCATTTTTTTTTTTTTAGTTTTATCATTCTCTTATTTTAGAAGTTATAGTGGGGGGACACACATTTTACCACTTTGAAAGTGTCTCTCACGCAAACTATTCAGTTTAGAAAAAAAATATATTAGAAACCTACCAATATCATTTTTGAAGACCTATCCATAGATACCCCAACCGTATGGGTTTGATGATTTTTTTGAGTTACAGTTCTAATTATGGGGAACCCCCAAAATGTATTGTTTTTTTTTTTCTATTTTTGTGTGAAAATCTTAATGCGGTTCACAGAATACATCTACTTACCAAGTTTCAACAGCATAGTTCTTATAGTTTCGGAAAAAAGTGGCTGTGACATACGGACGGACAGACAGACAGACAGACATGACGAATCCATAAGGGTTCCGTTTTTTGCCATTTGGCTACGGAACCCTAAAAAGGTGTTGGACTTAATGGGAATGTCCGTCGGAAGATTTGTTGGTGGAAGGAATTTGTAAAGCTGTTCAAAAGGGGCTCGTAACCGCGCCAGGTTTTCGTCAATTTATTGCTGCAATAATATTGATAAAATTTAAAAATTACATTAATTTATTTATTGGAAATATTATAGTATACAAACAGTCATAGGAGCCTGACTTATAATGCTTGACTAACAGAATGATACCATCAGGATGACGACCTATTTAGTTAAAATAAAATTTTCCTCGAAATCATGTCACTGCCTATATAAAAATAAATTCAAGGATCGCGATTGCTTTTAAAGGCTGACTCACATTTAGAGGCATAAATTCACGCACCAATATGTGGATTGCTGCAAGATTATTTTTAGTTTTGGATGGGAATCGTGAAAAACATGAACTTTGCGCTATATTTTAGACTATAGGCGTAAGTTGTGAGTCACCATTATGCAAATATATTGCTAAGTCAAACCAGATTAAGCCCAGATACCCCGTGCCCGAAGATTTGGAAGATAAAAGATTGCACGTCACAAGAACCGATAGCAAATTTCAAGTTGATAAGATATCAGAAAGCTGCGGAATTTTGGCCTCGAAGTTACGGCCTAGACATTTTATTGGTTTCAGAGGTTCAGCACGGCGATTTAATAAGCCCAAAGTATTGAACTAGCGATATTAGTCTAACTTTGGTTCCGCAATTTTACTCCAGCACTTTAAGTTTTACAATTTGTTAACTTTTCTCTTTTTCTGTCTGTTTTTTAACATTTTACGCTTAATGCTGTTGTAACAAGGAATTTAGTATTGATTATTCTGAACACATTACCACAATATTAGCTATATATGTATTAGCATGTAGTGTATTTGTATAGCGCTCCGTGAGTCACAGACGGTGCTGGCTGAAAATCAGCGCTGCAGGTGTCTTAACACCTCAGCATTATGCTGAGCCAGTGTCACAGTCACAGCCGCGAGGACACACACACAACCATTGTGTTTTGTATTGTTTTTAATTTATATTTATGTAACAACTCTGTGTGTCTTCTATGTTAGTGAATAAATGTTTCTTTCTTTCTTTTCAATTATTCGAATCATAATATATAATTCAAATACAATGAATTTGAGTACCTGTTCATCCCCAAAAGGACATCTATCAATCAAAATGAGTTTGGGATAGATTAACTCCGTTACTTTCACAAACCACTGGCATGTCGAGTTACACTCCAGTTTTCAGCAGAAGCGACCTACTATCGGAGTGACAGTTGAATTATCATAATGTATTTGTGTTAAAGATAGCGGTTCGCTGGGCAGCGTATCGATATCACGAGCGAGTGGTACGAAATACGATCCTTCGCTGTAATAAATACGCCCTGGTCGCTCGCAGTATAAGTGCTCGCCCGGCGAACTTGTACGCACAGACTTAGATGGCTTTGTATGCAGTTAGGAAATCAGGTTTGCCGGAGAAACCAGAGATTTATGCGCCATTGTTTGAGGATCTGGTTTGCGCAGCCTGTAACCTGCCGGTAAATCGACTTGGCGGTATGGAATGTAATGGTATCAATAACCCGAGTGGGCGTCAATGGTAATTAATGTACGCGTAATAAACCACAGGGACCTAGGTGACACGCGTCCTGACCGTGACCCAAAGTCAACCTCAATAAGTATTGTGATTATCCCAAAGGAATATCCTTTACAAAAGTAAGGCGTTCTGTCGATGGTAAGTAGTTTTGGAGGAGGAGTAAATCTTTCGAAATATTGGAATTGGCTACTTGACTATAGTAACAAATATTAATATATTTCTGTGGAACGGTAGCTAAACATAAATAAATGCATGTCAAAGAAACAAAAAGATAATTTTGACTGTTACTTTTTTTTCTATTAAGGTTCAAAAATTGTCAAAATAAGTGAAAAATAAATACCTATTGCTTTTAAGTTCTGAATTACTAGTTTTTGACATCCTCATCATATTTCTGTCATTTTTTAATTCTACGATATTGGCCTAAAAACAGTATTTTCGGAAATAATTGCGAATTTCATATATTTTGTATACCAAATCCAATGTAAAAAGAGCCCGCCGAGACGGCCATATAAAGTGTATTACCGTCAGGGCTCTGTTTACATTGGACTGGTATACACTCTTACTGAACTGTGACGTCATATTTCGGGGCCATTTTGTTTGGAGCGTTTTTGTGAGTGGTATGAACTAGGACTTTTCAAAGGGTCGTATCTCGAAAAAAAAAAAACAACGCAATGTTTAGCGAACACAGTTGGGTTTCTGACTCAGTATTTTCGAAAATAAGATGAAATAAAAATCATGCAAGTAGCCAATTCTAAAAACGAAAAAACCTTCGTTTAAGCGGACGGAAATCAATGAATCAGAATTAATCCTATAGTTTCCTCATTTCGGACACATTGATTTTGCTCACACTATCATAACGAAAAACACTTACGGATTTTCCAACATCCTCAAGCACACTTTGGCCATAGTGCTGAGCGTTTCCGTAGTGTTCTCTAGATCCTGTTGATTGTCGTTGACGAACTGGCTGGTGGCTTCTGACAGCACTTTGAGCATGGGAGTGGCTTGAGCGTAGAAGAGAGACATGCGATTGGCGACTTCTGCGCCGATGTACTCGTCGCCCGGAGGCAGGTCGGGGTTGATGAGACCGCCCCGGGACATGCTACGTCTGTAATAGCTGAAGTCGTTCTGGATCGCTGGAGTTTTCATCTGGAATGGAACGTTTTGTTGAAACATTGTTGTGGGTATAGAATATGCGTCGGATTAAGAGCCTTTGCGCATAGCGTTTTTTATACGCGCGGACAACGTGCGTTTCGTGTCGCAAGGCTGGCGTCCACTAGACTCGCCGAGGCGAATCGAATCGAATCGCAATAATTCGCCTCCTATATTTTCTAATGCAACTGCGTCCATTGAATCGGCGCGCCGCGGCTCTTCGTCAATGGACGCAGTTGCATAGAAAATATAGGAGGCGAATTATTGCGATTCGATTCCATTCGCCTCGGCGAGTCTAGTGGACGCCAGCCTTTACTTTATATGTTAAGGCCCGGGCACACCAAACGCGGTTGCGGCGCGAACGCGGGCCCGCGCCGTTGCAGAACGGCGCGGGCGCATTTACCATGCCGCACCAAAAAATAGCGCGGGCCGGCGTACGAAACGCTTCGTGCAAGCGCCGCGCCGCTTTCACCGCAGACAACTCGGGCAGCGCGGCGCAGGGCGTGCGCGAAGCGGCGGCAACGCGTGCGCGGGCACGGAAGTTGTATTTTGTATTTAATATGGCCCCCATATCCAGAGGCACACCGAGGCGGGGCGAAGGCGTCGCGAAAGCGGCGCGGGGCGTGAGCAACGCGGGCCCGCGTTCGAAACGCGTTGAAGCCGTCGCCCGCGTTCGGTGTGCCATGTACAAATTGCGCGGGCCCGCGTTCGAAACGCGACGCAACCGGGTTTGGTGTGCCCGGGCCTTTAAAGTAAAAAGTGACAGAGATAAGAAACGCGCGTCGGTCGGAGAGATAAGAAATGTCTCCGGTCTGGAATCAGCCTTTTAAGGACCAACTCTCCAGTTTGATCGAAGACTAAAGGAGCTCGTAAACGGGCTATATAGTTTTCGGCAATTTATTACTGCAATTCGGGCTATCCTCAAAAGTTTACATTCAAACTTTTTATCCCCATTAGTGATGTACCTAATATGTAATATTTTTGGGGATAGCCCGAATTGCAGCAATAAATTGCCGAAAAGCTACCCTGTTTACGAGCCTCTTAAGGATTCAATAAAGAGGTTCGCATAATGGAAATTAACTCTTTAACCATTTGAGTAAAGGGACGTGTGATGACGATTTTTTTTTATGCCATGGAAACTAACAAGAGGTAGGTCAAAAATAACTTGTTATTGTTTTAGCCGACATTTCGGCTGAGTGACACCAGACATGGTCACGCGGTAGACTGGCATTAGCGATGTACCTAATCATCGTTGCGGGCTACTCAGACAAACCTAAACTACCCACTTCTTATTTTTCAGTTGTTTTTACAAGGCGTTTTTACCTCCCTTTTGTTAGTTTACATCACGTCAAGGGGGCGTCCATAAATAAAGTGAGGCATTTTTAAATAAAATTTGACCCCCCCTCCCCCCTGGTGAGATGTTGTAAGAATTTTCTCGTCTCCCTCCCCCCTGCCCTAATCTTCACGTGAGATTTTTCAAAATTTGTATTTTGGGTATAAAAGCTTTGAATTTATTAAAAAAAAAAAACACATTTTGCTAAATTATTTTTATTCAAGACACTTTTTACTTTCATTTCAGATTTTTTTGTATACCGTGTACCATTATGGATCTTTGTTGTCCGAATTAAAAATTTATTATTATTTATTATTATTATTATTATTATTTAGCTTTAATTTAACTTAACTTTCACGCAGTTTCACACCGTTTTCTGCTAAAAAGAAAATACGTGATATTTGCCAACACCCCCCTTCTCCCTCAAGTGAGATTTAGTAAGATTCGTCTCAATCCCCTCCTCCCCCTGAGCACCTCACGTAATTTATGGACACCCCCCAACTAAACTGAAGTATAAATAAGTGAAGTAATCACTAAAATTTTAAAATAACGATTTGACTGTTATCAGTCTAAAAGTGCAGTTACACGAGCAATATTTTCAAGGCAATGTGTGGCCGGCTTCTTCCTCTAACGTACAAAGTTAGAGTAAGCTAGTAACGTACAGCTTTAGTTGCCGGCTATAAATTGCCGTGAAAAGTTGCTCGTGTAACTGCACTTATAGACTCAAGGCCTCTTTTCTTTACTGCTAAGTGATTTAAAATATCGTGACTAAAATGCCAAAACCGCGAATGTGTCGTTTTGTACGTGTTTAACGTTCACATTCACGGTGTTGGCATTTCAGTGACCATATAGTAACATCACAGCAGCATAGAATACAGGCCCTGTTTTAAACTGGTATGATATAGAACATTGTGCATCTAGGGCCGTAAGAAGGGGATAACTAACGAGAGCCTGTTAGAAGCCCGACGCCGATAGGCGAGGGCTTTTATCACTCGAGTTTGTTATCCCCTTACTGCCCGTGATACACACAATGTTTTTCATCACATTTGCGTGGAAATGAAATAAAAATTAGACAAAAAAAAGTATATATATTAATTTTATTTCCATTTTACATCGTGAATTACCATCAGGTGGGTGTTCATAAACTGAGCGTACGTTGCGATCAGCGCGGGGCAGCTCCGCCGGCTTGCGGCTCGCCCCGCCGTCAGCGGGAGTTATAACCCATACAAAATCCATAACTGCCCTTGGGAGGTAAGTAGGCTACAGCTGCTCTGTACGCCTGCGTATAATAACAGCCTTTCCGAGCAAGTGTGATGAAAAGAAGACCTTTACGCAGAGTGGGTGGACGTTCGAACGTGGGCGGATGATTTGATCGATCTATCTATCTATAAGTACTGTTACATTTTTAAATTGCGTTATTGCCTATGCGAAAGATCTCCTCTAACAGTAAAGGCTTCTTTTGTTTTGTTACCTTAACTTTTTTCGTTTTGTTTGCTGTGCTAAAAAATACAGCGGGACTTTATACTCGTGAGTAGGTACATAATAATAATAATAATAATAAATCAGGGGAAAATCTTTACACAAATCAATCTAGCCCCAAAGTAAGCTCTACTTAAAGGCTTGTGTTATGGGTACTATACATACTTATATAGTCAAATAAATACTTAAATACATAGAAAATATCCAAGACTCAGGAACAAACATTCGTGCTCATCACACAAATATTTGCCCTTAATACCGGGAATCGAACCCGGGACCGCTGGCTTCGGAAGCAGAGCCACTAACTAGGCCAAACGTGTCGTCAAAACATAGTATATTTAAACCGGAGATGTAATCTCGACAGTAATGCCCAAATATTTCTTCAATGCAAATATCTACTTCTATTAAAAGTTTAAGGAAAAAATCAGGTCGTGCCTAACGCTCAGTTACCACTAAATATTTTATATCTTGTTCTATTTTACCTAAAACCTAAGCAAAACCGCACCAGATACAAAAAGGTCTTTTAGGTACCGATCTTATTGTATCACATCAGGCTTATTCATATCTGATTAGGTTTTTCTTGGGTTTATTTTTTATTTACTTTTCACACATTTTAAATAACTTATTATTTATTATATATATAATATTATATATATAAAACTATATATTATAGTTGAAAAAAATAAGTACTTAACCTAAAAATGCCTAACCAGATACAAACAACTCCTTTACCGATGTTTTTGTATCACAATAGGCCTATACATAGGCCTTTCAAATTCCTTCACTATAAGAACTAGGCATTAAGTGATTTATGCCCGAATTCAGAAACGCCACTTAAGCATTTGATTAGAGATTAAATAGTTAAAGGTCCTTTAACTAGTTGTCATCCCATACAAAAACGTCACTATAACACGACACTTTAATTAAATATCAATTTGAGTGGCCTCTCTGAATTTGGCCATTATTTCCTTGGTAACACTCGCTTATCCTCCTTGCTTGGCTAGTTGTAAATAATTTTCCGTTTTTGTTGCTCCTGTTCATGTTTCGAGATAAACATGAACACATTTTGAGTAATTGTAACATTTTCTCAGAGCGTGTTTCCGCTTAAAGAAAATAACAAAAAGATAATGAGACTCTATGGGATAATAAGGAAAAAGCGTGACTGACTCATGCAAGGTCGCCTAAAGGTCGACTTTCTATTACGCTGCTGAATTTGCTGATGATAGTAATTATACTGATTGTATTAGTTTACATTATAGTTTTCCGCTACTAATTAATAGTATCTTAGAATCAGACCAGACGCGGATTTGTTGATATAGTTAAAAGTGTTTTTATGTTATTGTTTCTTATGTAAGATGATAATTCTCCCCTAAAATAAAAAAGTTACGAAATGAAATGGAATATGCTTCAATATGGTCCAAATAGAACCGGTGTATTCTTAATTTAAAATTTTTAAAATTTTGATATAGCACATAGCTGTCAAAATCAAGTTTGACGTTTCTTATTTTAGTTTAGTGACCTTTAAATTTAGTGAATAAGTACACTTTCGAATTGGCCCTAGTGTACCTATAATGCATTTAAGTTTGGAACAGTTTTGGTATTTTTTTTAAATATGTAAACACGAGATGAGACGTACGATATTTTTAATCAAAACAATATTTATAAAAACAATTCATTGTAGTGTTAGAAATATAATTTAAACGCATTATAACCAAACATGAAATATGGATGCAAATAATAATTTATTTCTAATATGTTGCTTGAGAAAAATGCGTAAAAAAAAATGGGACAAACGAAAGTCTCTGTTTACAACTTTATTGAAAATGGCTCCATTCCACTTGGAAACGTAACGCGGGTCTGACGACTGAACCGGGAGATGGACAGTGGAACTCTTCAATGGTTACTAAACCTAATTTTGTACTTATTAACGCGTTACTAATAAAAGCATTTTTTAGTTATTTTTTACTTAAATTTATATTTGTTAGTTTAAGCTATATTGATACAAAGGAAAGTTACACGCGCAGTTCCCAACTATAACGTTAAGATACACGCCACAATATGTCTTATCAGACTCTTGTCTCAATTGGCAATTTGGGGTTGTGAGTTTGATTGATCACGGTCCTCTCTCCATCTCGTTTAAAACAAGGCTGCATCGAAGAAGAAAACTAACAAATAATGCGTTATAGCTAGAACTAATCAGCGTGGCGTGTTCTCGATCATTTTGATTCAAACTATTTCTAGCAACTCGTAATTTGCAAAGGGCTGCATAGCAAAGTTATAACGTGACCACAACGTGACAGATACACATTTATACATTTCCACATTTACAGAGTGCTAAAATCATATCTCTTCTTTGTCCATCTCATAGTAAACTGAGAACGATCTCCTCTGGTCATCTCGTATGGGCCACACTTCCTTCTATCACGACATGACTCAGAGAGCAACGACACCACAAGGTAGGGGTCATATGATTGAATTATCACTCGACCAGACAAATGCGCTAATCATCGAATATACTGACAGTCCTTTGTTATTTACAAACAGACATTAATCAATATAGCACGAGTGATCTATTTGTAGAAGAATAAACACTTTACTCTGACAAAGTGGGTGCGATAAATACGTCTAGTTGCGGAAACCCCAGCCCCGTGTGAAACCATAATTATAACATATCTCTCATTGAGTGTCTGTTATTAGTCTTTGACTTTTTGTTTACAATTATTGAGGATTTCAGATTTTTAAGCTCACTTTCTACTCGGTGAAGCTGCTCAGTAGGTGTTGCGTAAACCTCCTTTATCATTTGCACTTTGTATTTAAGGGTTATAATGTCTTTTAGAAAGCGAGTCACATCGAAGTGGTCGAAAGTAGGCGGAGGTGGTTGTGGAGCTTTTTTGCAACAAAAATTCTCCTCAAAAATCCTCAGAATTTCCTTAACAGGAATCTGAACCTACGGCTTCTTATACAAAAGGTTATACGATTTCCACCCCTTTAATGTTAACCGATGTAGACCAATTTTTGATAGGTTGTCAGTTAGAACAAAATCTACGTCTATACGTTTTGGTTTTTTCAATATAATCAATAAATTCAGTTTTATTGTTGTTTCAGTATTCTCATACAAAGTTAATTTCGGAGATTATTTGACTATGTTGATCTTTAATCGATATTCAAAAAACGTATAGACCTAGATTTTGTTCTGACTGACAATCTATAAAAAGTTGGTCAAGATCGGTTAACATTTAAGGGGTGGAAATCGTTATCGCCTTTTGTATGAAAAGGGTGATTTTTGCCGTTGGTCCACAGTCCTCTTAAAAGGATCTCAGTAGTTACGTTAGCTGAGATTTACGAAGAATATCTCCAAAAAGTTTTGAACAATGTTATGCATATATTTAATTCATAGTTCAAGGGAAACTATAAAAGTGAGTATTGAAATTGTTCAGAAAGGATATGTAAAGTCTCTTATTTCTAATCTTTAACACAATTCGATCGCCGTGGTCGAATCCACAGTTCCACAGTGCCCTAGAGGGTTCCAATCACGAAATAATCCTGGGTCTAGGAGGAATCTTTGTACGGGCATATTAGTAAACGCTTTACCACAGTAGTAGTAGTCCCTATAAGAAATGTTCAGGTCAACTCTCACGTCTCACATACATGTTCATATCATGATTATACACACTGCAGCAGACGATGTTAATGGTTGCTCAAGAGCTGAATTCATTATAGACTTAATATTATTGAACGACTCGATGGTGAAATGGTAGTAAAGCTGCTTGCTATGCCTGAGTTCGAATGGAAAGGCTTGAATACCGATAGCGACAAACTTTCTGCGTATATAACACAGGTGAACAGATATAGTAGTTTATGCAACGGTTGCATAATGATAGGTATTAAAATACGAGTGCGGGTTTATGAAACGAGCCGATAGGCGAGTTTCATAATAAGATCGCACGAGTGTTTTAAGGTCAAATTATGTACAGTTGCATACATAACTTTATCTACACACATAATAGAAATCCCCCATGATGTGTTCAGAAACAATATTTTCTGGCAATAAGTTATTTGTTGCAATCGTGGCTGCATTTAATGAAATAAAACGCCGGACCCAGCCCGACCCGCCGGACCCAGTCCTACCGGACTACAGTACAGGTTGTAATAATGCTGGTCAGTTCCTACGGTTTTTGAATACATTATGGAGGTTTTATGATATCGGTGTGGATAAAACTATTTTTTTTGTTGCCCTGGGTATCTCTGCGGATTTCTATAGTTTCAAGTAAGTACATAGTTTACGGATATATATATTAATGAAAGTACTGAATTGGCTCATGTTTTTTTCATGATTTTGGTGTAACTATTTTGGTTACGTAGAAAAAGAACTTTTGGATTTAAAGAAAACCAGAGCCAATATTCCAAAATCATTCACTGTTTCATTAATTGTTGGCATCAAGATACTCGAAATTATTTAAATTTCCAGGGCAACGAAACCACTGTTGACCAGTTAGTGAATAGTTTGTTGTTTAATGTACACAAACATCGTACGTTGAAATTACGAAGGGTTGAATGTGATTAATACAGATTTTCCAACAGTTTAGCATAAATTTCTTAAGTAATCGTGTGTTGTAATTATTAAAAAAATCTTATACATTTCATACAATTCGATTGAAAATCGGTTAACAAACCATAGCGAAATGATAAAATTAAAAGTTGCTGACGTTACTTTTTATAAATTTCTCATTTTCGAAATCTTTACTATTCTACTTTTCTTTTGATACAAAAAGGTAACTGAAACGCCTAAATTCTTTTCTTCTTAGAGTTATTTCGCTCGTTTAAAAATAAAAAGAAATAATGTGAAATACAAATCCATTCCAAATTCAACTTTAACGCATTTGAGTAAAGTTTAAAACAAAAGTGAAATTCATTTTGACTCGTTTCCTTTTATTTTTAAGCGTGCGATTTGAATCGTTACATCCACCATTTTCAATTTCTTGTAATTTGATATAACACAATTGGCCGAATTCAGAAACGCTACTTAAGCATTTGATTAGATATTAAATAGTTAAATGTCCCTCAAATAGTTATCAACCTATACAGAAACGTCACTTTAATTAAAGATCAATTTGAATGGCCTTTCTGAATTCGGCCAAATGACACGCGGAACACTAATACGAAGCCAAGGACACTATTTTAGGAGCAACGAGGGAACAAGTGAACATACATACAAACTAACCTACATAGACTGCGAATATAATAACTCGCCTATTTTGCGTTTGATTATGTTATTTCACAGCTGAGTGAGAATACGTACCTTATATTCGTCGAACTTGAGCACGAACTCAAGTATCTCAGCGAACTGTTTGACGAGCGCCTGCTGCTGCTCCAAGTGCTGTGTAGGGCTCATGGAACCTCCTACCAGTGAGCCTAGAAGCCTCGGCACCACCTGAACAAAACAGAAAATAGGTTACATTTAGAGACGACGCGGTTAGCCTAGTTGGTAGTGACCCTGCCTCCGAAGCTAGCGTCCCGGGTTCGATCCCCGCTAAGGGCAAATATTTGTGTGATAAGCACGAATGTTTGTTCCTGAGTCTTGGATGTTTCCTATGTATATAAGTTTTTATTTCTCTATATAAGTATGTATATCGTCGTCTAGTACCCATAACACAAGCTCTAAAGCTTAGCTACTTTGGGACTAGATCGATTTGGGTAAAGAATGTCCCCTGATTTATTATTATTATTATTAGTATTATTAGAAAAGGTTTAAAATATTCTTTGAAATCGAGGCAGATTCTTACGATTTCTTTACTCGATAATCCGAAATCAACGAACCTCTCCTTTTTTTACTCTGAACAACGTATCCTACGAAATGTAGTAAGTATTAAATTTTTAGAAAATCAAAAACAATAGCTGAGTTTGTGTTCAATTGATAAAAAGAAATCACCTAATTCTAATCTCGCTTACACATAATGAAGGTTTAACCCCTTACGGGGTAAGTAAAAAGACTTGCTATTCGAATTTTAGCACTAACTTCTGCGAGATTAGTAAATAGATCAAAACTTGTCTAAATTCGTCCAATATTACTGCATGTGCGGGCGGCTATCGACTTGGCTTTTACGTATAGCGGTGCCCTAAAAAGCCAGTTTCAAAGTCATATCTTCATTATAACTGCTATTGAAACGCTTTTAAACTTTCCAATATAGCCTATATATGTGTAGGTGCAATTAATTTTGCAATATTTATAACAAAGCAGCATAAACAAAAGATCGGTGTTAAGTTTCAGCATGGACGTGGGCGGAGCCGAGTATTGTCTGACCCGGGACACTCAATGCATCGTCGACCTTAATTTCCACGGATGAGTAGGTGTCAAGGATGCGAAAATAATATCTACAGTAAGTTGACTATAGCTATATGTATAGCTTTATATTGTTATGGTTACTTTAATTTTAGTACAATACGTAGTTCATAATTTAATTTATTTAATTTTTTGTGGTGACATGTAATTTTTCATACACAATGTTATATTGATAATGAAGTAATAATAATTAAATAAATAAATAAATTTCTAACGTTGAGAGCTTTATGCTTGGGGTTTTCTATGGATAAGAATTATGCTATCTTGATATATATTGTTAGAGGAGCAAATACGTGAATTTTTCGCAATGCCGTTCGCTTCGAATTTTAACTACTGTTATTATCATTTAAATTGTTAAAGGCTTCATGCTAACCTTTAACCTAATGGAAAGCAACGTTGATCTAATGCTTCGTGTGTTGTAATGAATGAACCTTTATTAAGTTTTCTTCCTTAAAAATGGCTAATATACACTTACGGTAAAAGTGGGTTGCTGTTCGTACGAATCCCTTATCGTCGATCCATCCTTACTTGTCTTATTTGGTAATCAAGTTACTAATATTAAAATTAACTTTTTTGGGTGAAACGACAATTGACCATGGAGACTGTCTACATCTCCATGTAACCTAGATTAATCAATTTAGATGTTTTCTCTGTTTTAATATTATTCTTATTATTATGACCCTTAGAGACTTTATACATCTCTAAGGCACTTAAATTTACTTGTTCAGACGCGGAGACTATACATCTCCCTTATTAGTTGTATACGATAATTAATTTGTGCCCATTAGGTTTATTTGTTGCACTTTTTATGTTAGTTTTAGTTATATGTAATTTTAAAGTGGAAAAAAGACTTACTGCTGAGTTTCTTGCGGCGTTTCTTCTCATCAAATGTCACCTTTCGAAGCGCTGGTAGATTCAGACATGTAAAAGAGCCCGTGAGGCCTACTTGCAAAATAAATATTTTCATTTTCATTTTCATTTTCATTTTCATTGTTTCTTAAAGCAATCCGACATACAACAAGTTCGCAAAGTGATGTCTAATAATATTGTCTCCGGTTGCTTTATTTACGAGGAAATAGCTTTTTAAGCCAACAAAGGTGAATTTTGAGGTTAGAAACTTGTTTACCGAATAAGACAAGTAAGGATGGATCGGCTTTAGATTAGTTATAAATTAGATATAGTTTCAATTTTAAACGAGAATTCAGTCAAGTCTGAGTTAAGACCCGGTCGGGAACTTTGATCCCACAAAGTTTAACATATCAGACGGCAGCGGCCCTAACATGCAAGACTCCAAGATAAGTTAGACCCGTTTATTTGGTCTTCTACTTAGAATTGTTAATTTATAGAGGCGAAGCGTGAGGGTAAGCCGGTGCATAATTTCTTAACTCAAACATTATTATTATTATTAATTACTTCTTGTATTAACATAAAAATTACATATTACATATTTTTTTAAGTAAATAGATAATTTAATGAGTAATAATATAATGTTTAGAACGAGAAATGATACACCGGCTTACCCTCACGCTTCGCCTCTGTTAATTTATTATATGTTAAATGACTTAATAAAGAAGTAGATACGTAAACTGTATTAATTGTTACCTACGCAGTTTAAATATATATATATATAAATTTTTTGCCTCACGAATATTTTAACGAATAATCGAAGAATTAGATATAATCAGATCAGATAATATCGCATATTTTTGAACTTTATATCGAACCAACAATATCTAAAATTTATAAACATTCGATAATTTTGGCAGGTAGATAGAACCTTAGAACTATTGGGGAAGCTTCTACAACAGCGATAATTTTTTGAGATTCTAGACATAGATAAGGTATGCTAGGATCACACACAATTATAAACTGTGATTTATCAAAAGGTAATTCACAATGTGAACGTATGATGTAAAGAGTACAGATATGTTATGTTTTTAACATGTTATTAAATTCTTTCTATTATATTCTATAATGAGAAATCTGAAGTTATAAGAAAAGGAAGACGATGAAAAGAAACGAGGAATAAAGAAGAAAGAAGGTTACTCATTTAAGCGAATTTTCCTAACTAAAGGTAGATTTTATTTTATGAAATACCCTTTAACTATAATTAAATAAGGTTTGATTTTAAGTAAACAATTAGAGAAACAACATAGAATAAAGCCTACGAGGATGGCATTAAACTAGGAAAGTTGTTAATAAAGAAGTTGCCGTAAGTGTAGTTAGGAAGAATATTAAATGATACAGGGCTAATGAAACCCGACCTCAAAGTTCGGCCCAAAGCTAATAAAGAATGATTACCATCGGATATTGATGGCCCGTCGGCAAAAATAACTTGGAAAGTTCTTGCAATTTGTATGTATTTACAGAAACTGATGCGAAACTCTCTAATCCATAAACTAATTTGTACGTCGTTAATAGTCATTAAACCATTCCTTATCCATAATTAACCTAATGGTGTAATTAAAGCTCTAATCATAACATTAAACAATTAAGTTTTTGTTATAGAAACAGTGGAGTGAAATCGGGCTTCACTGTTAAACGTTTATAAACAATGTCAGGAAGCAATTGTAATTTAGTCGGTCAGACTGAATACACCCTGATTCTGAGCGATTCAAGAGCACCGGGACCCTATTATCAAGCTTATTCGCTCTCCCAAATGCGCATTAACCATATGTTTGTAAAGGACCGACGACTTCGAACATCGGATGGTTATCAAAATCGCAATCGAGGGCTTGTTATAACGAATCGAATGTTAGCAATTATGCTGATTCCCTGTTCCTGTTTCGTCATGGGACAAACGGTGATATCCTTTATCGGGAATATATTGCTCTGGTTCTGGCTGTTATTGCTTTTATGGAGGGTTTTTATATGCCGTAACATTACATTCAGTTACCCGTTGGGTTTTGTGCTCTGATAATTTCAGCTGCAATGAAAACAGTAACAGTCAGCTTAATGCGCTGATACTTGATAACTCCTTATAGCCGTTCAGCTAATTTGCAGTCCAAGTTGGCAGTCAAGGGACCCTTGACATGGTTTTGCTTTAATAAACGTGAATTAGGTTAGGACCCCAGACGAACATTGGGAGCCCGAATCTGGGAGGCGATTCTCTAATTTGCAGGGCGATCACTCGTCGAGTTCCATATGGTATAAAGCGGTTGTCTATGCGAAACGACGACGACTGCTATTCGTCGGCGAGAGATGCACTTTGCGCCGCAGGGCGCTCGCCTACGGCGACTTTGCAGCGTTGCAGCATTGCTACAGACGCGATTCTGCATTGCTTCTATCGCGCATCGATACAGACGCATCCAGCCCCTCTTCGCTATTCCCTCCCCCGATGTCGCCCGATAGAGTCGCCCGTTTGCATCGTTACGGTAGCAATGCTGAACCGAAACAGCGCGACTGCATCGCTACATTTGCCCGTTTATATCGATACAGAAGCGATGCTGAATCGATACAGCACAATAGCGTTACTGCATCACTTCTGTCACGCGTCGCAAATGCGACAAGCGGCCACACGTCGCGATGGTGCTACAAACTTTCAAACGCGTGACGGTAGAAGTACCTACTAGAAGCATAATTAATAGCTGCCTTCCGTTTTTTTGACGGTATTATGAAAATTAATTCATTTTGAATTAAGCGAGCCGTGAGTCACGCTAAGAGACGTAATATAAAGTGAATACCTTACTTAGCGTGGCCTCAAGACCCACTTTTCACGAAGGGTGAAATAAAGTATTAAATAATGCTTCCGAACCGATTCGGATGATTCATTGAAAATTTGGTTGTCCAAGTAATAGTAAGTAAGTGATTGTAGCACATTGAGAAAAGCTGACACTCATTAACTCAATGGTTCTTTCCGTTTCTATTTGTTTCATAAATGTTATTAGCTTTGAATTTTGTATTTTGTTTTATTTTCTTTTTTGTGCTCGCATGTGTTCTAATGACAGTGAGCGCTAATAAGTTTGTAATTATATTTTGAAATTGGCCCTTGGTGTAACGTCTCTAGTGAGTACTGGAATAGAACAGCTTTACAACCTTTTGTTGTACCATGTTTAAAGCAAATTAAGGATTATTATTATTTAAGTTTGACATTATATTTTGAAATTGGCCCTTGGTTTAATGTCTCTAGTGAGTACTGGAATAGAACAGCTTTACAACCTTTTGTTGTACTATGTTTAAAGCAAATAAAGGATTATTATTATTTAAGTTAGAAATTATATTTTGAAATTGGCCCTTGGTTTAATGTCTCTAGTGAGTACTGGAATAGAACAGCTTTACAACCTTTTGTTGTACCATGTTTAAAGCAAATAAATGACTAAGATTATTAAAAGAAAATACGCCATTTATGCTGAAGTTATTAGTTTTTTAATAAAGTTTGTTATTTGTTTTTAAATGTCACTTTAATAACAAAGTGATGTAATTGCCGTGGTCCGTTGGGTCAAAGTAAAGGTCATTCGGATCTGGTAAGGGATCGTCCATTAATCATCTGAAGCTCGAAATGGGTGGACGGGGGTTCGGAAAAAATCACGAAATATCACAAGGGGGGAGTAGTGAGATGTCACGTGTATTTATTTTTTCCTTGTAGGTATGCGCGATTTCTAAAGCGAAAAGCGGCGCGTGACCCTGACACGTAGTCTGGATTTTTTTTATCACGGTTCTTCATTTTCCAGAATGAAATTTGATTATACCTGTCTTTAAAGATAAATTCTGTTTTTAGGGTTCCGTACCTCAAAAGGAAAAAAGGAAACCTTATAGGATCACTCGTGTGTCTGTCTGTCTGTCTGTCTGTCTGTCTGTCTGTCTGTCCGTCTGTCACAGCGAATTTGCTCCGAAACTACTGGACCGATTGAGTTGAAATTTCGTATTCATATGTAAGTTGGTGACCGCAACACGAACGCGTGATATATTTACATATATGAATTTTAAACATAGGGGCCACTTTTTGGGGGTAAACCAGAAAATTAAAAATAAAAGTTATGCCACCTATATCGTGTTACATATCAAATCAAAGGGCTTATTGTGAGGATCTTAAATATATATTTTTTTGAAATTTTAATTTAAATAGTTTAGAAGTTATTCAGGAAAATAGGCGAAAAATGGCCATTCTCTCCCCCCTTATTTCCGAAACTACTTGGGCTAAAATTTTGACAAAAATACAGATAATAGATCTTTGCCTATAGATTACAGGAAAACCTATAAGAAGTGTATGGTATTTAAGGTAACCTAGTAAATTTCAGATAATCATGTACGGAACGGAACCCTCTCCACGCGAGTTTAACTCGCACTTGTCCGTAACGGTTTTTTTTAAGATACTTTCTACCACAAAATACACGTGATTTTGGGTAGGTGGGGGGTGGGGGGGGGGGTGTTAGTCTGAAACCTCAAAAAGTTGCTAAAATCATGATTAATGGACGACTCCTAACCTCTTAAGCTTTCTGTTTTATACACTATCGAGCAGTGGCGCAGTCTGCCTACAAGCCGATTCCTGACGGCTTTACCAAGCTGGAAAGCTACGGCTAGCTATCAGTGAAGTCCATGTGACTGTAACTAAATGTCAGACTTGCGAGTACGGTTCTAATTCTTCCGGCTTCCCTTAGGAAATATTTGACGCTTCGCCACTGCTATCGAGTACCTAACAAGCGAAATGTTTATTCTTGTTAGTTGCTTTATAGTTTTATATTGTGTGTCATTCATGTTGTAATATATTCTTTTATATGGTATGTTAATAGAGCTAATAAAATTGAGTCCACAACACAAGCGGTGTTATTATTTCCTTAATTAAAACATGATGCAACTAAAGTTTAGGTATATGAATCACTTGTCCCGTCTCTTTTAACCACGTTACATCTGCGGAAGTCAAGGATAACTCTAAAATGATATCATACTTTAGGCTATATAAAGCGTCAAATCTTTCATCACAACGGAACTATGCCATCCGAATCTTTGAAGCGTAAATTTACACGATACTTGGGTAGGGTCGGTAATCTCGAGACTTATTGCCTGTGTTAATAGTCTGTTGAGCTCAAGACTGATGTTGGACTCAAGTAGATATTTCCCCACACGACATACCTTACTCAAGTAGCTACGGTATCGTAGTAGAGGATCCGAATTAGAAGCGACTGTCACCCATCTGTTTAAAGGATGAAAATTATAATAAAAATATATATATATATATTGTGTGTGGGTTGGCTACAAAATTCCTGGACAAACTATGATTTATTAAAAATAAATAAACAAAAATAAGTATAAAAGTTTATTATTAAATATTTTATTTTATTAACATAGGCTTTCTTACTTTAGGTTGGTACCTATTTAATTTATTCGTTAAATTAATGAGTGCATGTTTAATAAAAGGTCATTTTTCAATTTTTAATAAATCATAGTGTGACCAGGAATTTTTTAGCCAACCCGCTCGCGATATATTTTTTAACATACTAATTTTGATATCAAATATTTTTCATCCATTAAACAGATGGGTGAAGGTCGCCTCTAATTCGGATCTTAGCCTATCTATCAGTAGCAGATTCATACGTGTGTATGACACCAACTCGCCAACTAAATAAAGTACCTATGCATGATAGATATGACGCAGCTTAAGACAATAATCACACAATCAACGAGAATGCGTCACGTTCACTAATTAAACACTAGTGGCACACGAGGAATTCCACAGTAAAAAAACGGATAACCCGACTTCCTTCCCTGCAAATGCACGTTACGCAGATCGTAACGCTGCGAATGTATAGGCCGAGGGGGTTTAATAGAAACATGAAATGATCTGAAATAATACATGCCGGGTGAAGTGTACCTAACTTAAACCTTTGACTTAACGCGTTAAGTCCCACCAACAGTGGGGAAACAATAGCCAAGACAAAAGTGGTGTTTTATACGACTGACACATGCACTAAATGCCTATTAACGATTATGGGTAAAGACCCTATAATTAACTCGCCTGGCGTAATTAACCGTATTACCATCGCAATAAAGAACCACACAGCAATGTTAAGTAATTAAGATAACAGTGGTAAAAACACGCGTGATCGGCTTCATTAAATTAACACTAGTTAACTGGTTTATTTGTTGGAGATTTGATTGGTTTATAACCGTTGTCAGTGGCTTTATTTACTGTCTCTCTCATCTAGTAGAAAGCTTTGGATGGGACAAGGCCTCTTTGGGTAGAAGTCCGGTTTTATTACGAATATAAAAATATAATCCGATTGAAAACGAGTGCTGCTGTCTGAAAAATATCTCCGAAGGGATACTTTTCATACAGTTTTAGGTTAAAATAATGCATTGTTGGTTAACTAGTTATATAACAAGGTATATCATTGACTGGTACATGACGAGGGAAACGTCAGTTTTGAACCACTTCGAATTGTCTCAAAAAATATCATTACTAATCATCATATATATATATATTATTTCTAAAGGATGTTTTTGTGAAGACGCTCTCTGTATCCGTTAATTCTCTACCAAAATTAATGATTTAAACATCATTTTAAAGCTTATGTTCGTCGCTTTGATTAAAATTAACGTTTTCGTTTAAAAATAAATAAAAATCACCCGAACTGTAAGCGCCATCTATTGACAGTCTGTTTAACTAAAATGTGTCTTGGCTATTCTCACTTTATTATATTATTATTACTATCCGGCGTTTGATCACGATACTGTGCGAAAATTCGCACGGGTCAGCTAGTATTATCTTATTTTGCTATCCGATAGGCGTTTTAAACTCTCGATAATTGTGACTAAACATTTTTGGCGGAACGATTAAACATGCTCTATATATTTACATCATGTAGATGCATGAATCATGTCAACCGGCCAAGTTGTCGCCTGATCACCATGATTAGATTAAGTGTTCAGGGCGCACGTGCGAGCCCGGGGGTATTATCTATTTATAGATATACTTTTATAAGTAAACTAATCAAGCGACAATATCCTTTTTGCTAACGTAATAAGAACTTTGACGCTTTATTTTTGTGGTTCTGCTATGTCAGGATCCCACAATCCTGTAAAAAAGAGATTCTAGTTTAAAAATCTTAGCACATGCTTCAAAGTTTCAATTTGTACTTATACCTTTTTGCTTTTAGTTGCGAAACGTTGATTGAACTTTACAAACAACGATCGTAAAACAACATACATACATACATAGCATCACGCCCGAAATCCCTAATGGGGTGGGCAGAGCCACAAGACTACTTGTGGCCACGTTCGATTTATTAGTCCTAAGATGGTATGATGAACCGTATGGTGACAGGTGATAGAATCCATGCATGAGAGGAAAATAAGGCATAACATTTAAAACTTTGAACGGAATCAAGTACGCAGACAAATATAAAAACAATGTTTGTATATACTATGTATTCATAAGTACACTGCTTATATGGTAATTTCGCTGTTAACATGAATACAATTAGGATCATATTTATTTACTTCTCATACATAAGCAATAACCTGTCGATGCAAGTAATTATAGGTACCTACTTACAGTTATAATAAATTCATAAACAAGCCAAGTATCTTTTTTCTATTTCCAATTGTAATTGCTAATGTCTTTTGACGGTTACAAATAACAAGTGGACATCAGTTTTATACATAATATACAAGTATTGTATAGTTATTTTCCCTAGGATTTAGTGAGTTTTGCAATTGGTTACCTATAGATTACAGGAAAACCTATAAAAAGTCTATGGTACCTATTTAAAGTAACATCGGAAATTTCAGATAAACATGTACGGAACGGAACCCTCTCGACGCGAGTTTAACTCGAACTTGTCCGGTTTTTTAACGATGGCATTAACACATTACGGTTCAGAGCTGACTCTGCTGTTTCTGAAAGTTAAGGATCTTGAGGTCTAGTTTGAACTATTTACGGATGTAGGGCGTCAGGCATGATTTTAGCATACATGAAGCAAACGTGAATTTAAATATTAACCGAATAGAACCATGACTCTACCTCCTCCTGTTTACCACTGCAATAGAATTATATATTAACACACGAAGTTTAAATATGCATTATAAAAGCATTGATGAAAACCACAGCGAATAATTTTTCGCTGTGAAAAAATCAATCATGCAGAATCAAGACGTGCAGGGTATAAGAAGTCTAGGAACAGAGCTGATGCAGAACAGGGAGAGCAGAAAGCATGCATTCTGGGTGCAACGTCCTGCATGCACCATTAACCGCGCAACCATATGCCGTAGCTCGTAACATTTGTGTTGGATTTTTCACGTTTAATTGCAGATGTGATTGTTGTTTTAAGATTATGAGGAACGGTAGCGTTTCTTTTGATATTAATGTTATTTTAACTGTGTCTAATGTGAGCTACTTATTTGGAGCATAGGCTCAAGCAGGACCAATAAACGTTGGAAACTCAGCCGTAAACAGCTCAGATACATAATCGGAGTATTCACGGGTCACTTCGGGTTCAAGTATATCTTAGTTAAGATGGGACTGTCTGACAACACAAGCTGTAGAATGTGTGGCGAAGAGGAAGAAACAATGAAACACATCATGTGCGAATGCGACGCCCTCGCCAGACTAAGAATGAAAATACTTGGCAATGGTTATCCAGAACCAGGGGAATTCAAGGCACTACCACTGTGCTCCACAAGTTACTTCATTGAAGTGGTGGAGAATGCTATGGATAGTGCTTAGGAAAAAGGGGTAATTACACAAAAGATCCCATAGGGTCGAAGTGTATCCGCAAGGACCCCACCCTCCAAGATAAGATAAGATGAGCTACTTATTTAACGTTTTGATTTGTGATAGTTCTTAAAACAACTGTTTCTGTCACAGTTGAGTCAGAGTAGCATAACTAGCTCCTTTAACATATACCTGTATATGTTAAAGGGGCCATAAGTCTTTGCACTTTTAGAAACATGATAGAGGCAAAACTACAAATGCTATTTTATTGGGTATTTATTATAAGTAATAAGCATAAAATATGTTTTTTATAAGTATAAAAACTGTCGCCTAAATGATGTTGCTGGCACTCCTCCAACCGACTACGGAATTGTATGTAAATATCAGTATTCTTTCATCAATCATCACTTCTGGTACGTACGATTTGCAAAATATGGCGTGTGACATATCAAATGAAAGGGCTTGTTATAAGGATCTTAAATATATATTTTTTATAATTTTAACATAAACGGTTTTGAAGTTATTTAGGAAAATAGGCAAAAAAATACCATTCCCCCCCTCCCCCTCCTTATCACCGAAACTACTGGACATAAAATTTTGAAAAATTTACATTAAATAGTTCTTTAACTAAAGATTACCGGAAAACCTTCAAAAAGTGTATGGTATTTAAAGTAACATAGTAAATTTCATATAATCACGGAACCCTCTCCACTGGAGTTTAACTCGCACTTTTCCGGTTTTTTTTGGAAAGGGTTCTCACAATAACCACGTTGCTTTCCTGTGAAACGGTCGATCGTAGTCAAAAATATACAAAATGGCGTTTAATTTCCCATCATCGTACCGCACAATTAATAGTTTAGAAAAAAATCTGTGTTGTTATTTGCAAAAACCTCTGGCCCACCCTGTATGTACGACAGGGATAAAAACATGTCTGTCACCGTTTTGTACCCATATTTCTTTAAATATAAATTATCATTTACATTTATCACATACTACCTTCTGTTATTAAAGGGTATAAGCCATTTGAATTCCAAAGGATGATGGGCAGTTTTGTATGGACACTGGCCTAAACACCAATAATGACAAGCCATATGTCATTTGAAAGGTTTTTTCATATTCTACAACTTTTTGTATGGCGGGAAATCTTAAATCGCTGTGTGAAACAAGTTATGGCAAAATGAAAACATTCCATCAATAAGTATTTTTTACTGTTATAGGGTTTTAGTTCTGTACAACGGTTTTTAAACGTGTTATCATATAAATACACATGAGAAAACAACTAAATATCGATATACCATCAAACAATGACTACTATTTTTCTACTACCACTACTTTTTTCACACAAAGATTTGGGATTACCTGCCATAGTAAAAGTTTTAGAACTTAGAATAAGCTATCCAGTGACATATCGCTTGTCCTTATTGGTCAATAGGCCAATCTGCCCATCATCCTTTTCTCTAAATCCGTCCAGCCGTTGAAGCGTGAAGAAGTAGTAAACATATAGACTCACACACACACACAAACTTTCACATTTACAATATTAGTGTGAAGAACACCCGTGACCTAGGTCAGGTAGCGCCTGATCGTCCGACCGTTGAGTCATAAGTGTGCGCAAGAGCAGACAATTTAACCCTTTGTCTTATCTGTAGCCTACACATAGGCATTGCATTCACGAACTGCTCCTGACAATGGCGCATTAATATTCAACTGTTTAGGTGCCAGCCAAGTGCCAATAAAATTCGTAGCCGTGTTCACTTGTGTCATACGAGTTGGCGAAGCGGAAACATTTTTCCTTGAGTCTGAGGCTCTGTATTGGAAAAATGCCGCACGATTGTGCTAACACAGAATGTCATTCATAATCAGTAGAAAATTCAAAGAAATATTTTTCTAACTTAAGAAAGAAATTATTAAATTGAATTTGTGAAGTTAAGTTATTTTTTTAAGTTATCGATGTAGACTTTTGGCCAAGGGAGTAACGAACCTTTTGCTGTTTACGGCCACAAAAAAATCAAAGACAAAAAGCTTATAAAAGCGCTACCCCGAGAACCATAACAATATTATGTATATCCTTATAACAATAAAATTTTTTTTTTTTTTTGTTGACAGCACGAAGAGACTTTATTTGTCAAGATAAAATGTTTAAATATAATATACAACATAATACATATCAATTAAAAACTAAACTTAAAAATAGCTATAAATAAAAAAATAAAATAATTAAATGCGAGCTGGGAGCCGTGATAAAGAATGATGCTACTAAACATCATTTTCAAATTCGAGCGATAGACAATTGAATATTAGGTAACCCGGACCACCTGTTTCGATTTTATATCGCTCGCATTTTAAACTTCGTGTGCTACATACGCACACTTGAAAAAAAAAGCAAAAAATGGGTCTCCATCAGACCACATTTCTAACTAAACATTTCTGAAACTGTTGTGAGGGATAACAAATAAGGTAATCACGATCCTTACCTACGTGAGCAGTATTACCACAGAATAAATAGTAGTACTACGTAGTATTACTACCCAACATAATATAGGAGACAACATCATTAAGTCGGATGAAAACATTCGTTTTAATCACGCCGAGTGCAGACTGCGCAGAGATTTTTTATGATGGCTTATGATAAATTTATGCGCAATCATGAACTCCGGAACGGCAGTTTGTTTAAAGAAATTCGTGCTTTAATACACCACTAATTATTTAGGGCTTCTGTATTAAAATGACAAAAGCCTACGAGACTGCCTGTGACGGCGTTGAAATTAAATAAAGGTCTTACAATGCGGGCATTGTAGAAATCTACATCGGACGTTTAAGATAAAGAACTTTATGATGGTTTAGTAAAGAAAGAATTTCTAGAATACACTGACAGGTGCGATTTGTATCAGTGACTGAGTGCAATTAAACTGAAATGCATTTATGATGAATAATGACGACGGGGTTCCGTTATGTGCCATAAAAGTTATTGTCCTAAAGTATAGATTATCCTAATGCAACGATTATCCTAACGGTTTTTTCTGAAACCGTAATTGTTTCAGGAATTTTTACATATCTAACTAGCACATTACGTTAGGTCAGTTTAGGTTTGTTTTATAACAATCCTGAAAAGCTGTTTCAGCTAAAAGTTAAATTTAAATTTAAAAGACCCCCGCACCCGTAAAAGTGGGGATTATATTTTTGAAAGAAACACCAAATCGATGTAGATGTTTTGGCGATAATCCAGAAGAAACATACGCAGACATCAACATTGCAACCTTCTTTTTGCGTCGCGGGTTAAAAAATACGTTCGAACGGTCGATCCTTTAGGACAATGCGCTTTATATACTTACTTTATTAGTGTAATTACTTTTATCTACACCCATATCATAAAACCTCCATAATGTAATCAAAAACCGTAGGAAATGACCAGCATTATGACAACCAATTAGGTAAAACCAGTACTGTAATGTTATTACAGTATCGATTTTAGTATCGTAATGAGATTAAATTTGGAACAGCTGTCAAAACTCAAGTGGGTCTCTATTCTAGCATCCATAGATATTAAAACAGTTATTGATACGAAACATCAATTCAGTATGTTTTCTTCATATAAACCGCACGACATTTGATCTCGAGTGACATGAGAATAGAGACTTCATTCGTTTGTCTATGATTTAAAAAAAAAAGTCTTGACGGAGGATCGAATTGCCGCCATTACTGCTTTCATCATTCATTTTGGTTTTTTGCTGAACGAAAGTAGAATTGTAAAAAGTTTTTTGTAATTTACATTTTAGTTTAAAATATGAATAATAGTCTACTCCGAGTGACTGTGTGATGTGAAAATGCGCCGGATATCGTAAATGCAGCCACGATTGCAACAAATAACTTGTTGCCTGAAAATATTGTTTCTGAGCATATTTATAATACGTGTGTAGATAAAGTTATGTATGCAACTCTACATAATTTGGCCTTAAAACACACGTGCGATCTTATATTGAAACTCACTTAAAAGCTCGTTTCATAAAACCGCACTAGTGTTTTAAGGCCTATCATTATGCAACCGTTGCATAAACTACTATTGTCTCCCAATAGATACCCAATGACTGTAGTGGGCGTGTACTGTTGACCTTTTATGACAGAATTCTATGCATGTTGCACCTGCCAAGTCGCTATTTCATGCAGCAATGCGGTAAACAGCAGCTGCTGGCCAAATAACCAGTCCAAGAATTATTTCGCTTGAAATAACATACGCATAAACGTCCTGTTATTTATAGCTGACATTTAAAGTACAAAGAAGTTAAGGACAGGTGGTCTTAACTTCACGACGGGAACTTTTAACTGAGTTGTCGATACGTTGCGATAGCTGACAACTTCATTTCCGTCACCCAACTCTTCAGTATATTACAAAGTTTGATCGTATAAGTGAGAACTTCCTATGTTGACGTGTTAAACTATACGAGTGACTTTATTAACGTTGTTATTTCGCTCAATTAAACAAAGGAGGTTCCCTATACGTTGTTGCCTTTTTTCTTTTTAATTTGGCACATGGTTGAACACTGGCCCGTACGCAAAACGACAGCATGGAGTACGTACACCATCTACTTTTTATCTACAGTTACATGAAGCAACTAAGCTTGTATATAATATAGCTGCTTATACAGCTGTGTGGTCTGGCGGGACGATCACGTTGCGAAACGCGGCGCAATGCGTCTGATTGTGCGGCACACTGAATGGATCCTGTCCTACGCTGAATTGTTACACAGGGCGACTCATGCCTTGCCTATTATTAAGGATTATCAGTTTTATGGGAGTATGCATATATAGCCACGAAATAGTAGTTTATGCAACGGTTGCATAATGATAGGCCTTAAAACACTAGTGCGGTTTTATGAAACGAGCTTTGCGAGTTTCATAATAAGATCGCACGTGTGTTTTAAGGCGAAATTATGCAGAGTTGCATACATAACTTTATCTACACCCATATTATAAACGGCGACACGGTGACGATGGGGCCCCGCCGGCTGCGGCGACGGCGGCGCGCCGGCCTGTAGCTCATATCTGTATCGTTATGACCATTACGATACTAAAATCGATACTGTAATAACATTACAGTACAGGTGGTCATTTCCTTCGGTTTATGATTACATTATGGAGGTTTTATGATATGGGTGTAGATAAACACATTTATAACAATAGTGTGTCGCGCATGATACAATCAAAACAACGAAACAGTGTCAGTCGTAATCCAAGGATGATTAAACTTCTTGCGATTGTTCTGCCTGTTGCGTATACGCTCTGATATTATTGATGTTTACAATGATTTGTTTACGGAAACAAATGACATATTCGTTTGATGCCTTGTATTGTTACAGCTGTTGCTTTTGTTTAAGTTTTACTACGGCTGGAGGTAGTAATCAAAACATAATAATCTCATAAAGGTGTACCGATACGAACACATAATCCCTCATCATGTTGCCTGGGTAAAAAAATAGTAATTCTAATTAGTCCGTCAGTTACATTATCGAAAAATATTGAACACATATTTTTTGCTTAATCAAATCAATCAGAATTGACAAAGATAAAGCGCATCAAAGTTCGGGAGTGGGGGCTAATGATGTCACTTAATGGTGAAAAGTGTACAGAGTCGTGACGTCACACGGAAATTCAACGCACTATATCTCCGTCATATTTTGTTTAATTGACAAAATAAAAAATATGTGATCAATATTTTTTTATAGTGTAAAAGAAGGACTAATTGGATTTTTTTAGGAAACTAGCCTATTCAATGTCGCTTGCTGCGTCTGCATGTGTGCGATTTTGTCAAAAACTACTAAACAGATTTTGTTAAGGTTTTCATCATGTATATTTTTTTGTAAATTAGCCGCATTTTGATTCAGTGGGAATAAATCAAACAGTTTCCGTTTGAAGCTGGGGTCGGTCTTACTTACTTGTCTTTGTCTATTATACTGACGTAACTAAAAAGTTATCTTTTCAGTTCCGGTGGCGTAAGTTAATGTTAATGTAGTTGTTTTATAACAAGCATAATTATTCTCGTTACCTAGTTGCCTTAATAGCACTATTATACATTCTTTGCTTTAATGATGAAAGATAATTAACGATGTTTTGAGTAATAAATCTAACTACATTCTATTAAAAGAGAGCATAGTCGAGGTATCAGCGGCCCTAACATGCATGGCACAAGGAACAGTTAAACCGTCTTATCCCTAAGTGCGTCTCTCTCACACTGGTGCCGACGAAAGGGATAGTCATAGAAATAAACAGGTTTAACGTATATTTGTGCATGTTAGGGCCGCAGGGGGGTTACCACGATCTCTAAATGCTATTATCTTTAGGCCCTAAACTGAACTGTCACTATCATACGAGCCTAAATTATTTACACATGTAAATACGTTGTCGTGGTATGAAATAGCAACGCAATTCAGTTTAGGGCCAAGAGAATCGCATTTAGAGATCGTGGTGTAACGGGGTAGGGCGGTACCTAGAAAGGAATTTGTCAAAATCTACTTGTGTATAAAGACTTGACCTAAACTAACAAGTGAAATTTAAATGAAGCCTGTATCAATATGCCCCTCAATAAGTAAAGAGAAATAGCAGTTGATAAGCCAGCCCGATAGCAAATTAATTGTTTCAATATTATTCTCATATCATTCAATAAACAAATTGATGGTTCCGTTGCCCCCAAAGGATGCATACGTCATTTAAATACGAGTAGTTCTCACGCGTTCTATGTGAGCTGATCATTTTATTGGATGATTGTCATGCACCAATACTATAAATAAATATAAAATGTGGGGCTTTGCCTAACTTTTTAAACGACTTCAAAAAAGGGGGAGGTTCTCAATTCGTCGTTTTTTTATGGTGTTCCCCGTTTACTTGTAGATCGCTGGACCGATTTGGATGATTCTTTTTTTAATCGATAGGGTAAACTTTCAAGTTTAATTTATCACTTAATCAATAATATATCTGACGTTTCTAGGTAATAGGGATGTTGCATGTGTAAAAATATAATAATTCTAATTAGTCCGTCAGTTAGATTTTCAAAAAATATTGAACACGTATTTTTTGCTTTATCAAGTCAATCAAAATTGTCAAGATAACGCGCATCAAAGTTCGGGAGTGGGGGCTCATGACGTCACTTAATGGTAAAAAGTGTGCGAAGTCGTGACGTCACGCTGAACCTCAACGCACTATATCTTCGTCATTTTTAGGGTTCCGTACCTCAAAAGGAAAAAACGAAACCCTTATAGGATCACTCGTGCGTCTGTCTGTCTGTCTGTCCGTCTGTCACAGCCAATTTGCTCCGAAACTGCTGGACCGATTGAGCTGAAATTTGGTATACATATGTAAGTCGGTGACCGCAACACGGACGCGTGACGTAAATATATGAATTTTAAACATGGGGGCCACTTTTGGGGGGTAAATCAGAAAATTAAAAAAAGAAGTTATGCAATCTATATTGTGTGACATATCAAATGAAAGGGCTTATTGTGAGGACTTTAAATATATTTTTTTCTGAATTTTAAGTAAAATAGTTTGGAAGTTATTTAGGAAAATAGGCGAAAATTGACCATTCCCCCCCCCTTATTTCCGAAACTACTGGGGCTAAAATTTTGAAAAAAATACTAAAAATAGTTCTTTACCTATATATTACAGGAAAACCTATAAGAAGTCTATGGTATTTAAAGTAACCTAGTAAATTGCAGATAATCATGTACGGAACGGAACCCTCTCCACGCGTGTTTAACTCGCACTTGTGTTTTTTGTTTAATTGACAAAAATAAAATGTGTTCAATATTTCTTTATAATGTAAATGACGGACTAATTAGAATTTATGAGGAAACATGCGTATTGACTTAAGAGAGCCAATTATCATTTCTTACTTTTTAAAGGGGTTTTGAAGTCAATATATTGATTTGGTAAATTTAAAAATTATTGGCAAATAAACCTGCCAATGTGGGGCGCGTCAGGGTTGCGTGACCCTTGCTTGCATATGGCCCGGTCGCTTATAATTTTTTACACTTGCGTTGGCGAAGAGGGTCGCCCGGGCATGCGGAGTCTATAGGATATCTATAGTCTGTGAGCTGCGGTTCAATTATAAGAGGGCCGGGTTTTGTTAGCTGATTTCCCTTCGGATTTATACTGAGATTGAGTTCCGCTGATTGAATCGAGACAAAGTAAATATAAATAGACATTTCGTTGCTTTATCAGCCCTATGGTACGGATGATTATTCAAGCTATGTTTTTTTAATGAAAATACTGAAACAAAATGTGCCCGTAAATCCTACTAATAAGTATTATAAATGGGAAAATATGTAGAGATGTTTGTGCTTCAATCACGCGCAAACAACTAGATGTATTTGGATGAAATTTGGCAGGATAAACCATATTTTGGAATAAAACATAGGATACTTTTCATCCCAATCTCACGCGAACACAGTTACGGGCACAGCTAATGCCGCTAGAAAAAGATCTTAAATTAAAATATTTATCAATAAGTATGGCAAATCTAGCATAAGAAATAAAGGAGTAGTAATTCAACTTTTAAAGATATCTAAAGTTAAACTTGGTTATTAGGTCAATTGGGTAAAGACCACTCAATTGAAGAGTTTCTTGAGTTAACTAGACATATTTATGATCGAATGATTTTTGCATCGCCTTTAATAAGGCTATTACGTTTATAAGGACCTTATACTCATTGTGACTGCACATTGCACTGGCAGACCTTTCACAACCAAGCGTCATACCATTCCGTTTGCCGATTGGTGGAAGCGAGGCAGGAATTTGGACGCTAAATTAAATAGTTACAACGTCGCAAACATGTTTAAATCTACTCCCGATCTTTTATAAAGGAGGCTAAAGACCGGTTGATCTCAAAATAAGTATGAAATTTTGCACACGAGTTCCTTATTAAGGCAGGTAAGCACTAAGAAAGGATTTTTGAAAATTCACCCCTTAAATAGGGGATGAGAGTTTATATTGACGTTCGTCATTTACAAAGATATGAGGTGTAGCCAATGGGAAATCCCATGAGGCTCACGGCTAGTAGTAGAAAAATGTCTATTAGTTCAGGTCAGTTGATAGAACCACCTATTAATAGTGATAACTGAATCGATAGTGGCTTTATCGACCAGCAAAGATTTAAGTTAAAGATCATGATGCAAAGTTTGTCTGTATATCCCATTGAAATATAGTAAGGAACTGCTCAAAGCAATTCTCGCGATGGTTAATTTTGAGGTGTCAGAACGCGAATCTGACACCATAGCACGTTCAGTCGCATGGCAATCACGGTCCTTTGACACCCGTTTAAGTGACACTATCATAATTAAGTATCTAGTACAATTCCATAACTTGTAAGACAGCACCACCGACCTCACCGTCCACAATGATATGATAGCGTGTGAATCAAGCAATATTAGACTTTTGTATGTATGTCATAAGAACTAAGACATCAGTAGTAGGGTGTGGTTAAGCTATGGCGCTGGCGTTTGACAACCTTCTATGAGACTTGTTACACGAAATAGTACTGATAGGCATATCCTTCTTTTGAGATATTTGGTAGGTATATCACCATTGTTTCTGTCTGTCGAATATTTTGTTACGTAATAGGTACAGCGTTGACGACAATTCAGCATTCAATGGCCGTGATGAAGCTCGGTTGAAATTGAACGCCTACATTTCCGTAAGTAAGTACCTCAGGCCGGTAGTTTCTTATGCACTAGCTTTTATATCAGCCGTACTTATAATATTGGGGCCAATTTGAAAGTGTGTTCGCTAAATTTAAAAGTGACTAAACTTAAAATAAGAACCGTCATTCTTGATTTCAAAAATCAAGTATGAAGTTTCTTATATTAAATTAAGGAAATTTTAACTTAAGAAGACACCATTTCGAATTGGACCCATTATCTATATTGCAAGGCTATAAAGATAAGTAAGTTAGAGTTAATACTGATTAGACAAACTCATTGGGGGAGGCTTACCTATGTCTAGCGGTGGACGTCGTTCGGCTGAAGTGAGGAGGATGGTGATGACACAATCATTTAAAACAAGGATAGTTCTTACTTTTCTCCTGTAGATTGTCATTGTAGGTTACGTACATGTCTGATTAATGACAGTCTGCAGCGAGCGAGAAACCTTACTATAGTAAAAATGCATCATTATAATAATTAAGTCGCCATCCGTTGATGCAGAACTTCAAAGGCTATCTTCTCTGAGTGATCAATAGATCGATAGGAGCTATTTAAAGCTAGAAGCATAAGCTGGAAGGCAACCTTTACAAATCGAGTGGGGGCTCTTCACGCACACCTACGCAAGACTGGGTTTTTCACTATTAATACAGTATATTTATGTATATTGTTTTAAACGTTTTACACTAGGCATTCTCAATGTCATAAAGATCGATTCGATATCGCAATTTAAATGGATGGAGACTTTGATAAAAATGACGGTAATTATGTTTTCTTCCTACTACGCTTTAATTTCATCATAATGGCCTTAAATACTCAGCACAAAGCAGCCCTTATTTGCTCTAGAGCAAATAAAGTTGCACACAAATTTCATTATTGCACTGTTTTGTATTTTTTTTTAATTTGGTTGGTTGATCAAGAAGTTTACACCAACAGCTACCCAATCCGCCCATTCACAGCCCGAGGCATGGGACAGCCGACCACTCTACTGTGGACTTACTGTTAGCAAAAAAAAAAACAGGCCACATATCGGCGGCCATATCGAACTGTGATTGTCTCGTCTAAAATGTTATGCTCAAAGCACTGGCTGATAAGATAGTATGGGGTACAATAAGATAAAAAAAAAATTGGCATAATATGACAATTAATAGACTAGATACAAGATTTCTGTGAACATTTTCGGATTTTCGACTTTAGCTTCAGAACCAATAGACCGATTTTAATAAATAGGGTATCTTAAGATTCGGGGATAACGTGCGAGTATCATAGGCTATATAAAAATTCTAAGGGTGCGTCATAATAGGTGCCAAAATCCTTTTTACTTCGCTAGTTGGGTTTAACTGTACCTTTACGTTTTTTTACCAACTTTTAGCAGTAGTAGAAAGAAAAGCAGATTATGCACCTCGCACCAAGTGATTTGTTATTGCGCTCGTGTTTTTACCAACCAACACTCGGCGCAATAATGAATCACTTTCTGCTTGGAGCAACAATCTACTATTTTTTAATTCATTTTTGTTTATCTAGTAATGTCATCAACGGCATCACTTTTAGACAGAGTGCGGGGCAGCGGCAACGGCATCTTGAAGATGATCGCTAATAAATTAGATTGTCCTTTGATGTGGAAGCTTGCTCAAAGGACAAAATCAATGTTAATTATAAAATACTAACGTAGAATAAGTGTAACTAACACATTTTGTGGACTTATGTTGTCTGATTATAAATAAATAAATAAAAATAAATGTAAACAACAAGAACAAGGCTTGAAAGTATTTGATGTTTCTTGTGATTTTACGAAGAAGGTTATTAGGTATTAATCTAGGACTAAGTACTAAAGCTGAAAAATATTATCTTGTCACAATATCAGTTGACGTATGTAACTCCTAACTGATGAGGAAATCGACTGACACAAAGTTTACAAATTAAAATTGTATTTTTCAATAAATCTGTTCCCTGCAGTGCAGTTGATAGATCACCGATTTTATATTCTTCTAATAAGGGCTAAGGGCTAATATAGTTTTTTAGGGTTCCGTACCCAAAGGGTAAAAACGGGGATAGATGGACCTGTACGGAACCGTTCGTGCGCGAGTCCGACTCGCACTTGGCCGGTTTTTTCTTCATTTTTGTACGATCATCTTTCACAAACCAAGGGAGCAAATATTAATTAAATTTTTTGTACAGAGTTCGAAGACCAGTATGTGACAGGCTTCTTTTTATCGTTCGAAAAGGAACAGTTCTCGTGGGATAAAGGCTTATAAAGTGTATCAGGACAAATATTTGTGTTTAATTACAGCTCAGAATATTGTTATATTTTTAGAGCTGACTGATAGCTATTTAATTATTAAACAGGATAAAATATATACAAATGATTAAGGTATCGTCATTCATTTTATACATGCACTAAGAATCTTTTGTTTGTTTTGTGCTATCTCAAGAACTTATCATTTGACAGAATGTAATCACAATCTCTCCTGATAACACTTCATAAGAAGGAAGCAGCGGAGTTAACACTATTAACTCTTTATTTAAGTTTTATCATAATTAACAAAATTATGATTCATTTGTTAGTAAAAACATAGGTGTGGTCAGGTGGTACAGTCTTCAAACATTTTGTTTATATTCAATGGATATTGAAACAGTTGATTTGTCTGTTAGGTCTAAGCTGCGTTGCTGTTTGATGACACATAGTTATACATTTGCTTTATGCTTCCTCAATTTGATTATCATGAACATGGAAAAAACGAGGAAATTAATAAGCAAAGTTATTAATCCTTTTTGAATACTATTTAGTATCATACAAGTATCATGTAGACGTAAGGGGTATTTGTTATAGAGAAATAGGAATGTGGCGTTTAGGGTTCTCTAAGCATTTCGTTGTCTGCTTTAATTAAATGATCACATCAATCATGTTCGCGATCACATTACACAAATCTGCTATTTGGTATTAGTCACTGTTTGACTAATAAGCCAGTGCGATAGAAAATCGTGCCTGATAGCTGATGGCTTAATAATTTAAAAAAAAAATGGTATACTACTATGCTATTCAAAGTGATGTATGGGTAATTTCGCATGTTTGCCAGAACAACATGATAGCTCACTAAATTATTGTTTACGAGATATCACGTTGTTCCGGCAAACGTGCGATATGGAAGTTTATATATGGTAGTAATGTACAGTTAAACAAAATAGAGTATAGTACTATCCAGCTGGAAATCATGTCACTATCCTGTATCTCGCCAGATGATAAAAGTATAGCCATAAAGCAAGGTTTCAACTCTTGTGAGCTGGGGGTCCATGGCTATACAATTCATTATTAATTAAGTGCCCAATATCACTTATTAAGATTAGTTTAGTGTTGTCAATTGTATTTGAAAAGGGATATGAGGCATTAAAAAAAAAGTGGTCTGCAGCTACAAATTGTTTATGAAACCATGCCAAATAGGCTGGATGGGCCAAATTTCAGACAGTAACTGAATATTGGTTGAATCTAATTTTTAAATGCTGTCTTACCCGCTGCAGCGCGATGGAATGGTCGTAGCACCGCAGCAGTTTTTCGACGAGTGGCTTTACGGCGCGCCAGGCTCGGTCCTGCGAGATTCTAGAGGGATCTGCTATCGCCTCCTTTATCTCCTTCCCCGCCCCTTTGTAGCACTGTATCTCCTCCAAAATCTTCTCCGAATCCAACAAAACCCTTTGCACTTCCTCGTAAACTTCTCGCTCCGTCTCCGTGGGTGCTGCGTTCTCGAAATCCAAAAAGACATCGTATCGCGGCGACGAGCAACAGTTAGAGTCGTCCCGGGCCAAAAGACTCAACAACTTCCCCATTTTAGTGTATATAAAAATAAATCACTTTACTATTAAATATTACTCATCGGTTCCGACGTTAGCATTGCCTATAAGTCCTTTACTATTCTAAAAAGAGCACTTTTATTGTTAAATGAAACACGTTTGTTCGCTGTGTTTAACTGTAATGTTCTTATATAAAATTTGCTGTTCTTCGATTTATGTATATTAACTTAATTATGCTGATATATTACGCGAAGACCGCCCACTGCGACCCAGCCCAGCCCGACTGCAACAACCACCCGCACGGTATGAAGAAGTGTCAATGTCAATGTCAGTCAATTCCAAAGAGAATATAAACTCTGACTTGTCAAGTAGACATTACAAAGAAGGTACAAACTACTATATCGATAATGATTTAAAACTGTAATAGATAGAATAGCAAAACGAATCGTTAAATTATAAAATCATAATAACTCGGAGATATTTAAAACTGTTACTGTAGATAACGAACTAACTTGGTAAGGTGTTGGAGTGTAATCAAACGTTTCGACAACACTAGCTCCAGCTCTACCAACATTGATCGGTTTTATTTAGTGTGGCCAAGTCATTAATTATTACTTTAGGCGTTTTTAAAGTGCACAATCATGGTTGCTCTCGTATCGATGCTCGTGTCCACCGCCGCCATAATCTGTCTGTTCGTCTGTCCGTCTGTAAGTCTGTCCTTCCGTCCGTCCGTCCGTCACAGCCAATTTGCTACGAAACTACTGGACCGATTCAGTTGAACTTTGGTACACATATGTAAGTCGGTGACCGCAATACGGACATGTAACGTAAATAAATCAATTTTAAACATGGAGGCCGTATTTGGGGGGTAAATTCGAAAATAGAAATAAAAAGTATTGCATACTATGTCATGTCAAATGAAAGGGCTCGTTGTGAGAATCTTAATTTTTTTCTTTTTTTAATTTTAAGGTAAATGGTTTTGAAGTTATTTAGGCAACTAGGCGAAAATTTACCATTCCACCCCCCTTATCTCCGAAATTTTTAATAAAATACCGAAAATAGTTCTTTACCTATATATTACAGGCAAAACTATAAGAAGTCTGGTATTTAAGGTAACAGGAAATTTCATATAATTACGGGAACCTCTCCACGCGAGTTTAATTCCTAGTTGTATGGGTTTTGAGGGCTTGATCCGCGCCTGCTTCGAAGTGAATAATTGTTTACAACTACTGATTAGTAAATATTTAAATGATTACGCGTTTACTATTTAATCAAGTAAAGACTTTTGTCGAAAAACCAACTACTTATCATTGTTTCAGATTTAGATAAGGCCAAAGTAGGCTGTTTGACATAAGTTCTATTGCCTAACCTAGCAGACCAATGCTGGCAAACATAATAATATTTTGGCGGTAATTAAGGATTGCTTTCCACGAACGCAACGTCCCACCGTGTTTTTTATCACAGAATTAACTACTCTATCTTACCTCCGCGCTCGAAGTTTAGGCAAATAGGCTCTCCCTATTCCGACCGCTGTTTCGGTCTGTATAGGTACATATAATAGTATAGATACCTATAGAAATACATAAATCTATATATATAAAAATGAATCCCTATTTCCCTTGGTCACGGCATCACGCCTGAACGGCTGGACCGATTTCGCTAATTCTTTTTTTGTTCTGTTCGTTATTATCAGGAGAAGGTTCTTATGAAAGAAAAAATTAAGGAAATTGCGCGGAAAATTAGAAAATTTAAAATTACTTAACCACCATATAAAATTATTAATTCAGACAATTAACTTAATAAAATCAAAAATCTGCTCATTTATGGCGTCTAAGGCGGAACAAAGTTCGCCGGGTCAGCTAGTATATTATAATATCTGTTAATTAATTAATGGGTATCTAAGGTTATCGGTAAAACAACATTACCTACTCGGTAGGCAATAGGTACCATATTTATTTATCATCATAAAGTGTTTTACATCGACACATTGCCATTAAATACATACGAATTCAATTTACAAATAGATCTTCTTTTCTACATTCGTAATATTTACAAAACTCACCGTTTTACACATTGCTACACAGATTCGGTTATCAAGCAAGTCCGTGAGCAAAATTGAGGTATATTCAATGTTATCCCCGTGTTACAAATAGTAGGTACTACTACGTTACGTTAAACTAACAATTATTGAAATTGTATGCGATTCAGTTTGATTGCATCACAAGTAAGTTGATTAAAATATTATCATGTTTAATGGGTATTTAATTGCTATTATTTTAAGTTTGTTTACTTGTGTGACACAAGCTTAAGGCTAGCCACTGACCTACAATATAACTGTGCAATATCACTGGTTGCACAATTATATTGATCGTCAGTAGTCGATATTGACCGTCAATATAATCTAACGATGATCAATATAATTGTGTAACCAGTGATATTGCACAGTTATATTGTAGGTCAGTGGCTAGCCTAACAACTTACTTGTATTGCGTCGTTCTAACGCGCACAATTATATCAAATCCATGGAAAGAAATATGAGAATTAAGAGGAAAGTGGACAGAGCAAGATATACTGACTTGAAAAGTTTATGAAATAAAATTAAATTCATAAAAAAGTAGTCTATGAAACTTATCAATATCTTAATGATCATATATTTTTAAAGATCAGTCTAACATTCGATAAAAATTTACAACTTTTAATTTCTAACTTGTAATATATTTATTAAGGCTATGGCCTATTTCCGAGACCTCATCATTATTCCTGCCATGAAAGTATATAATATTACATTGTATATGATCTGTGTTTCTGCTTAAATCTCTGAAAGTTTATGATCTATTGCCGCATTATAATCGAATGACTGAAGCTTGGTTCAATGCGAAAGCGTGCAGGTTTTTTTAATGATGAATTGTTATATTTTTAACATAGACAATAATAGAGGCAAGAGATTGACAGCGTGCGTGGAAGTTAAAATATAAACACCGTAACCGTATACAAAATGTTCCAAAACACAGTGTCGGAGTACAATCAACTTGCAACGCTCATATCTAAATATGAAACCGAACATTGCAAGTTTTACTCCTAGCTTTTGTCACAGAAGTTGTAAATTTGAGTCAAATCAGATGTGCCATTTGATTTAATGTTATTTATCTTAGGCTATTTTGTGTATATATAATTCGCATACCTATAGTTCCCCGTTGTATCATTGGATTTGTCTCTTCATGTTTCTTCTCTATTACACTCACACTTATGTACGTTTATCTAGATTCATTCTCATTGATTGCAATAAAGCCAGGGCTTAAGATGACTGTGAACCAACGGTAAAAATCACCCTTTTCATGCAAAAGGTGATAACGATTTCCACCACTTAAATGTTAACCGATTTCGACCAATTTTTGATAGATTGTCAGTCAGAACAAAATCTAGGTCTATACGTTTTTTGAATACCTATTGATTAAAGATCAACAAAGTCAAATAATCTTCGAAATTAGTTATGTATGAGAATACTGAAACGACAGTAAAACTGAACTTGTGAAAATACCAAAACGTATAGACCTAGATTTGGTTCTGACTGACAATCTATCAAAAAGTGGTGAACATCGGTTTACATTTAAGGGGTGGAAATCGTTAACGCCTTTTGTATGAAAAGCCGTCGGTTCACACTCCTCTTAAGATGATTTCTCAGACTCTTACATACCTATGTAAAAGAAAAGAAAATGAATATTTATCTATACGTCGTAGATGTGTCAAAACTTCCTTTCGTTAATACTAATGCGTTTCCAAAATGCATTAACAATTTCATGACTTGACAAAGCAAAATTATAGGAATGTCGTTAATCCAACACTAGGTACGTTTATAAAATATAAGGTTGACCATTTACAGTATTCAGCCTAGAATATAGCGGTTAGAGGCGTAAAACGTGATAATTTCCTACACCTCTCTCTCATACACAACAATGAATAGAATACAAATAACATCTATTATCTACAGATATCTAAATTATAGCTTAACTTATTTGGTGTAAAGATCCCTCTTAGCTCTAGTAAAAATTGTAGCTTCATTGTTTATTCAAAAATCACTCGCCATCATTAGGACTCTTCTAGAATTATCACACTTTCGGGAGAAGTTTGAATTTAAGTTTTTGGAGAATAAGGCGTGGAACAGTACAATTTATCATAATATATGTAGCATTAACCATGTTTGTGTGTAATTAATTTAGTACACGCCTAAAAGTAAATACACTCTGAATAATATTTCTTTGTCACTCACACTCGCAATGAGCTCATCAGTCGCAGCTTTTATCGAACAAAGGTGCGACAAAGAGCAATAATTTCAGCTGAGTACATCACTAAATGTGCTTAAGGCTAGCCACCGACCTACAATATAACTGTGCAATATCACGGGTTGCACAATTATATTGATCGTCAGTTGTCGATATTGACTGTCAATATCATCTACTGACGATCAATATAACTGTGCAACCAGTGACATTGCACAGTTATATTGTAGGTTAGTGGCTAGCCTAAAACCAACATAGTAATAACATAAACGAATCAGTAGGGAACTGACACTTTCCAACATTTTTGTATATATTATTACTCGGCATATTGGATTGAAAATAACTTTAGGCAGCCATTACACGCTCAATCTAGATCGTGATCAGACGAAGGTGGCGGATCGCAATTGATTTCAAAAAATCTAGATAATTTATGATACACAGTCAATCTGGATCAAGATCACTGATCACAATCACGGCCCTCGATCTAGATTGACCATGTAATGGCTGCCTTAAATTACAGTGGTATGATTCTTTAAGGTGCGCACCAGTTGATCGGCGGATAAACAAAACTGTTAATTAAGACTGTAAGGATACAATCATTTGGTATAAATTTGAATGTGTCCCCCATCGCTGATCAGCCGCTGCGCACCATAGAGAGAGAATTATATGGCTGGGCAGCCAAAGCTTCCAAATTCGTTTGCGTTAAGGTGCTTGTAACAATATTTTTAGCAATTTATTGCTGCAATTCGGGCTATCCCAAAATAGCTTACAATTAAACTTTTTGCTCCCAGTAACGATGACATAGGAAATCTATTTTGGAATAACCCAAATTGCAGCAATAAATTGCCAAAACCCGTTAAAGTCCGTTAACCAGCGCCATTAAGATTAAACATTGGCGTCAAGTTAACGTCTTATGCATTAGAGAATCGGAAGAGATAAAACCGTATTTTACCAGTGATTCTTCTATTTTCAAACATCTTTTTTCTTCTTCACAAAATTACATAAGTATGTACGAAAAGTATTCTACCGCTTCGTAAACTTGTGTTTTGTACGGAGCCTTTTAATTACACTTTTTAGTTCATCAATTGTGCTGAATGCCTTTAATCCAGCTTCAACCACTTTGTCGTCCAACCAACAGGAAGTTTCATTTAGATAACAAATGGCCTGCCTATAAAAGCTATCCGTATAATTAGGTAGAGTATGGTTGTGACTGTGAATTAAATAGTCCATCTCCCCGTGTGTCGCGCCACTAGAGATGAAGTCGCATTCGAGATGTAATGTCAGATGCCTGGATTATTTTGACATAGGTTTCTCAAACGTAACGTCATTTCTATTGACGAGAGAATTGAGAGCTGGCCGTTACCACCTTAATATCTGCATTACATACAAGACAATCAATAACAGGATCTCTATGTAAAAAAAACCTTATAAATTGGACTTATAACGAATTTAGTCTATTTAAGTCCTGTTTATTTCTTCAATATAATTAAAAACCTTAACTTTATCAGGGTGGAACTATCTTCAAAAGTAGCCAAAACATATCTTAAATTAGGTCCAGTCAGTCTATCCATGTTATAATAAGTATAAACCTTTTGAACGCTAATGACGGATATCCGCATCATGGTTCACCGCTAACGACGGATATATCCGTCAGGGCATAGAGTGTTAAAAAAGACCTACACTAGTATGGCGTAAGGTTGAAATTCGTGCTAGTTCTGAGACATGCCTGGCGTGTGAGTGGCTACTTTAGTATTTGATTTGGCATTAACCTTAACTTTCTTGAAGTGATGTGACTAATTTTATAAAGTAGCTCAGACATAGGTACTTAATGTCAGTGTCTAAAGTACATCCTTTATAAAAGCATCCTTGGCATAAGTATACTTACCATTATGGACGAGCTTTTCTCATCATCCGGAAAAAATACTACATATCTTTAACTATACATAGGTAATGTTGTCAACTTTATCGGTATTGATAAAGAACATCGTTTACTTGGTCGAGGCAACAGCGTGCCTAGCATGAATGACACAAGGGTAAGTTACCTCCATCTTATCTCTCAGTGCATCCCTTTCTTCATTACTAGAGAGATGACTATTATGAGAGAGACGCACTGTAAGCGGTACGAGCCCACCAATCTGATTAAAGGATTCGTGTTGCTGTTATGTCGCCCATGTAAACGACAGATGTGCCTCTATTTCGTTCAGCTATCATCACCATCGTCTTACAAAGTTAGTTATACATACAACTAACTATAGCGAAACGTTCATATAAGACTTGTTTTGTGCCGATCATTACTTACGCTAACAATATACAAATCCTTGGTGTTTCGTGATGTTAACCTATCTACAATATTACCTACCCACATTCAGTTATGTCTTCGGAATATTTAATTATACTTTATCTACACCCATATCATAAAACCTCCATAGTGTAATCAAAAACCGTAGGAAATGACCACCATTTTGACAACCAATTAGGTAAAACGAGTGCTGCAATGTTATTCCCGTATCGTTTTTAGTATAGAAATGAGATTAAATTTGGAACAGCTGTCAAAACTCAAGTGGGTCTCTATTCTAGTATCCACAGATATTAAAACAGTTATTGATACGAAACGTCAATTCAGTATGTTTTTTTTAATATAAACTGCACAACATTTGATCTCGAGTGACATGAGAATAGAGACTTCATTCGTTTGTCTATGATTTAAAAAAAAATGGTCTTGACGGAGGATCGAATTGCCGCCATTATGTTGGTGTTTTGCTGAACGAAAGTAGAATTGTTGTTGAATTGAATAGAAAAAGTTGTTTGTAATTTACATTTTAGTTAAAAATATGAATAGTAGTCTTCTCGGAGTGTGTGTGATGTGAAAATGCGCCGGATATCGGAAATATGCAGCCACGATTGCAACAAATAACTTGTTGCCAGAAAATATTGTTTCTGAACCCATCATGGAGGATTTATAATATGTGTGTAGATAAAGTTATGTATGCAGCTCTGCATAATTTGGCCTTAAAACACACGTGCGATCTTATTATGAAACTCGCTAAAAGCTCGTTTCATAAAACCGCACTAGTGTTTTAAGGCCTATCATTATGCAACCGTTGCATAAACTACTATTTCTGTGGCTTAATCAGACCCAAAATGATAGAAAAATGCGTTATAAAATGCAACAAAACGACTTTAGTTTAAATCAGTGGTGGTAGAGGTATGCCAAGTTCATCTTAATCATCGGCCAAACATATATATATTATAAACGTCTTACTGGGCACACGCCTCCTCCCATAGTGAGAGGGATTGGGCAGTAATCCCCACGCGGGCCCAGTGTATTGGGGATTTCACACACATCGTTAAATTACTTAGCAGATGTGTGCAGGTTTCCTCACGATGTTTACTTTTATTGAAATGCTAGTGGTAAGTAAATATAAAATTTAATTGCACATACAAGTTCTGAAAACATCATAGGTGCGACGGGATTTGAAACTGCGAACCTCTCTCTGCATGAGAGTCGCGCGTACGAACATTTGGCTACCATTGCAGTGCTGCAAACTTAATACCATAGGTAACAGTGAACTAGGTAGTATTTAGGACCCACGTTATCTTTCCTGACACCGTCTGTCACTGTCTGTGTCTGTCGTTACGTAGATATTTTAATAGCGAAGACGAGCACTAATCTGTGAAGAAGTCTGAATCGAAGGCACACTGCCAATTGCAATGCTATACTCACACGTTCATACTTCACTCAACGAACAGCTACCAAATAAAATGGTTTGTTGACCGGATCATTAAGTTAACACAGACCTATCGGAAGTATTTCATAGCGGAGACGAGCAGGAACTTCTCAATGAAGAGGTCCGAGTCGAGCGCGGCGATGTGTGCGGCGCGGCCGACCAGCGCGCTGGCGGTGTGCGGCAGCGCGTGCTGCACGTCGTAGCGCACCACGGCGACGGACGACGCGCGCGCCGCTAGAGGGGACACCATGTTGTGCACCTGGAAGCGCCGATCAACAGATCTGGTATAGAATTTTGTAATAGGTATATGTGATAGTAAGCGGTTAGTGGTTCGAGTGCAGGCGTCAGGCACTTATTGTAGGATCATTATCATTAGGCTGAAGAACACTGGTGGTTGACACTCAGTGAACTAGTCGGAAAGGATACCTTTTGCTATAAATGCATTCTGTGCCGAGAGGTGCTCAAATAAACGATGGTTGAAGCTTTAATTAATTCACAACTACATAATGTATACTCTGTATAAGCTTTCATTTCAAGAGACCACCCAAGGGTCAATATATTTCAGAGGGGTAATTCGTATTTGTCCGATAACTGTTGAGACGTTTTTATATAACTGTCCAAAAAGCAAAAAAGGAGAGTGCCATGCTCATTTTAGTTCCCATCTTAATGCCTTCAAAACTACAATTCTAGGAACCTAACGCCACAGAAGACTTATATGTCGTAAACTCACCATTTCCCGATAAGCCTGTCCAAGCAGCGACGTGTCCTTCGCCGCAGCCTTGCACAGCTCGAGCCGCGCGGAGTGCAGCGGCACGTACCGGTCCTGCCCCGAGCCGCACAGCAGGATGTGTCGGAACTGGTGCAGTTGGCTGCGCTCACTCAGCCGGTACAGGAACGACCGCCGAGGGTCGGAAGCGTCCCGGAGCGACAGCTGCAGCAGCGAGCCGGATTTTTTCCACTTTTGCATGAACCACATTCCTGGGAAGCGTTACGAAAGCAACTTTTCAGTCAACAAGTTTAGGCATGGAAGAAGTAAATTCTCGAAAGGGTTTGGCTATATTACCTAAAAGTATATTGAACATTTATGTACCACTTAGAAGAAATAATCGGGCCTAAAATGCTGTTCTTCCAGGGACAAGAAAGTTTTCAGCCACCTTCTTTTTCAATTTATTTTCAGAATTCTGCTTTTAATGAATTTTTAGATATGAGCAAAATATATCTTTACCTAACATAGGCCACTTAGGAAACTTGTGCTGCCATTCCACATGTTTCAGTTATAAAATGACTTTAAAATAATTTCTACTCACCAGCATTGACTAGCCCACTGGAGTTATACAGCGTCCCAAGGTGAGGTCCACTCAGGGACAGGAAGGTATGTAGTTTTCCTAAGAAGGGCTTCATTTGTGGTCTTGCCAGCGCCGACCGAATGATGATAGTCCCCAGCGAGTGTCCCACGAAACTAATTCGAGCAGGCTCATTTGAGTTCTGGATATGAGTTAGAATCTCTTGGACAAGCCTGCAATGGTAACAGAACTTGGTTAAACAAAGTGACGGATAAAAAAAAGAATTAGGCTCGCTTAAAAAAAGTTGAGTCTTAAATTAGTAATCTTCTTTTTTGATGTCACATTAATATTATAAACGCGAAAGTTTGTGTTACTTCTTCACGCTGAATAGGCTCCACGGATTTGAGTGAAGTTGAGAATGGATATAGCTTTACATCAAGAAAAAAATTAAAATCCCGAGGACACAACTATAACCGAATTCCACGCGAACGAAGTCACAGGCAGAAGCTTGTTAGAAATAAGATTTTAAATGTTTTAGTTACCTGTCTGTCATAGTATCGAAGTCAGAAAAGGTATCGCCTTGATTTCTTTCTGACATGAGGAAGTCTAATCGAGCGCCAGGCAATCCTAACTCTAAGTACGTTTTCACCAAACGCAGATCTGCTGCATTACCATCCAAGCCATGTACACAGATAATAAGGTGGAGTCCTGGAACAAGTGATAAAATACTTGAAATTTGTTGTAAACATAAGGGTAGACAAATAATTTTAATTACCCCGTGTAGGTCTCCGTTACACGCAGTAGATTAAATTACAATATTTGTCAAAAGTTGTGGGTTAGAACCATTGATAGAGTCATAATATCAAGCGCTAGAAGAGAAAGTGAAAGTGCAGCAAGATTTGTTTTTAATGAGACAAAATGAGCGCAAATGAAGCTTACTGTTACGTCATAGTTCTATCTGTATCATCCCATCACTAAACGTCTTTTCTAAAAGTAATTCTATTGTAAAATGTACTATTAAACTGGAGAGTTTTTATTTGAACGTAATAAATAGTCATATCGTAATACCTTCAGGATTGAACATTCGGTATTCGTCGCTAATATGGAAATATGGCAGCGAATTCTCCACCGGAGGGAAGTCGGAGTATATAGCACCTGGATACTTCACGCTCTGCCGGAACTCCTCTCTACACTTCACAAACAGACGCTCGGACTCAGCCAGTCCGAAGATACTGACCAGATTACTCTCGCGTTGCTCTGTGGAAATAATGTTAAAAGAGTTCAATACAGAATTGCGATTAGCTTTCTGGTGACTTGTGGGGATAATCTCATGTCATCGATGTATTTCGTGTTGACACTCAGTTTAGTGTAGCTGTAGCTGGTAATTGTCTGCTACTAGTAAGATAAATGTGATAATTGATGCAGAAAGAAAATTTTAAAGTGGATATTAAACACTGGTAGCGCTCGCTCCTTGAAAGCGTGATTAGTGCACTTAAAGCGTAGGTAGGGTTATTATTACCATTTTCATTTCTAGAAGCTAATTCCCCGGTGCTCTGGCTCTTATTCAGTGTACCAGCCGAAGGAACTGAATTCGAGTTAATAGACTGTTGTGGCCGCAGTTTTCGTCTCTCTCTAATACCTGATGCGAAGCGACACATGTTAGTTATTAGCAGAAGCAACAAAACTCAGTATATTTTACAGATTTGGGGATGCACGTACCTTCACAAACGTGGTATAAAGGATTATCTAGTTCTAGAGATGGTTGCAATGATTGTTTGCGAGGCGTTTTAGATGGCGTAGAAGCTTTACTGCTTTGTCTACTTAGTTTTGGTGACTTTGATGGTGGATCCTGAAAATAAAACAATCCTTTTAATAACACTACATCCAAAAGTAATAAGGCATTTGACAAAATAATACAGTCATGCACGTGTCTCTCGACAACTTATCCGGATTTTCTCCAATCTTTTTTGCCTTACCTTAAATTCGTCGGGAGGCGGTGGAGCGTCTCTGAACTGCTGTGGTGGGGGTAAATGCTCATAATCATTTTCAGCAGCAAATTGAGCTAGATCTATTTCTGACCTAGCTTTATTATGATATTTTTGAACAGCCGCTGCCGGTCCAGAAGCTTTCTTATGACTTTTACAATTTCGATCCACTGTTAAACTTCTTATTTCAGCTGCTATCAATTTTTCCGTATATTCTATTCGGTCTTTTAGCACCTTTTTAACAGCAGGATTAGATTTTTCGGGTTCCTGTGGCAATTTTTGGCCGTTGGAATTCTCCTTTCGCAAAGGTGGGTGTAAGTTATCGCTGATTGTTTGAGATTTCTTAACCGTTCCTTCACTAGATGTCCTAGATGTCGAGGTATATGATTTTCCTTGAATCGCGCTGAAGGAATTATGCCTTTGATTCATTTTTGAGGAATTAGTGGGAAATTGTTGAAAACAGCTGGCTGTGCAAGTGTCTGAATTGCAACCAGCGTCTATTCCGTTATTATGCATTAGTTTGTTATATTCACATTGGCTATCGGTGCATATAGAGTCGCTACAAATTGTGCATTCTTCACATACTTCTTTATCACAGCATTCGATTTTCTCGTTTGGATTACTTTGGGCAACTTTAACGGCTAATTTTAGTAAACGCTCTCTAAGTTGATCGCCATTTAGTACTGTTCTTTTGAAATCACTGATTGTTTGACCATCGATTTTCCCAACGTCACCTTCTTCATTGGAAACTTTAGAGCCTGTAGAACTCACAGGCGGAGGAAAGTTTTGATTTAATTGACAACTGGCATTATCTGGAGTCGACGGTCCAGAACTACGCCCACTAGACACCCACCCACTTTGTTCACTCAAGCTTGACGTGGAATTGCTTCTGCTTCTTCTATCCTCTTTATTAGAAAAGTTTTCAGGTGGTAATATTTTGAAGTTTTTATCGGCTATATCTAGAGGAGGTGATTCAAATGCTGGCGGAGGAGCCAAATTTGGCAATGATTCAGATCCAAATGTGTTATTAATATTTGTTTCATCTAATACTGAAGCAGCGCTTCTACAGTGCCGTAATAGTTCTGGACCGTGACCTAAACTATATGGTACACTTGCCGATGACTCCAATCTTCTAAGTTCAAAGGGTATGCTGTCACTGCTGGACGAAGATGCGGCTTCTGACATAAGTTGTGTCATTTTTTCAGAAGCTTTGTGCTTAGAACGTTTTTCTGGTTTACCACTAGATCTCCCACTCTTTGGTGTAGCTACACCAGACTTCGGTGTTACTCTGCCTGATTTAGGTGTCGCTAGTCCAGATCTTGGTGTGATAGCCCCCGATTTAGGAGTTGCTTTTCCAGATCTATGAGCTGCTCGGTCGGATTTAGGCGTGCTTCGATCTGATTTAGGCGTACAACGGTCCGACTTACTGTCCCTCGATCTGATTGAGTGATGGCTATTAAGGGAATCTCTACTTGAGTTTACTTTACTGGTTTCTTTCGTGGCGTAATTTAATTTAGATTCTTTAGATCGGCTTTTCTTGTGCCTCACTGAAGGCATTGTCGAATGTGGTGTTGACGGTGGGGTTTTTGAATATGTTGATTTGGAAGTACCATCACTGCTTCTATCTAATGTCATTACAAATCCACTGTCATCACTACTTTTGCTCGACTTCTTTTGGTAATTCTGAATAAGACTACCAGTGTTGAAGTCGTAACTCCAGTCACCCTTTTGGAGATAGTAATTTAACTCATGCCTCAGTTGATTCCGAGCTGCTTCGATATCAATCTGTGGGTTCTCCATGTTTTGATGAAACACGTGCGTAGAGTTTGATCTATGAACGTGTTTACTAGAAACTAAGCTAGCTTGATCAGTCACTTGAGTTTTCCCACTAACCGGTGGGTAAGAATTACGAGGAGGCAACATAGGACGGGGTAAATTTACACTGTAGCCTCTTTGGAATTCTAGCGGATTACGAATTACATTATTCACTTGGAGATTACCCTGATTACCGAAAGTATAGCCATACACTTGATTCGGATTCGATCGACCGTCGTACTTATATCCTACGTTATGAAATACTTCATTGTTCATTCCGTGTGGATTAATATTATGATTAAATGGGTTTTTGTACTTTTCTCTGAATTCACTTATGTTTCTTCTGTAGTCGTCTCCTTTCGTTCCGCATCTGACAGTGGTGCTTGTGGGGTAAGCGGTGGTGGTGACGCTGCGAGGGAGAGTGGTAGGTTTGATTTGCTGTGAAGGTAGATATGGTTTGGGAGGATAGTTCACAGACATGTTTGAGCTATTGTGCACGTTCTTCGTTAGCGTTTGCTGTGAATTGATTAAAGGTGTCATTTGTGCCACTCTAAGCTGATCAAGTGACTTGCTATGTCTGGCAGGCAGGGTGCTTACGCCACTAGTGATTTCGTGTTTCTGATGGAATACTTCGTTTGCGTCACTTGAATCTGTTCCTTGTCGCGACGTGGGATTGTTCTTTCCGTTGATATCAAGGAGTGTGGATGCGGAGTATCTGGATAGCTGCTGTCCTTGTTGTATGGAGCACGAGGGGAAAGCATTGTTGGATGGCAGTTGGATCTCACTTATTTGATTATTCTGCACGATGTATCTATTACGCCCTGTTATTTCTAGTTGTTTATTGGTTGCTTTAGCCATTTCAATAACGTTTTGTTTAACCAGCGTTCTTTTAGGAGATCCAGTGGCTGATTTTTGGGGGGCGAGGGTTAGCGTGGCTTGTAAAGTACCAGTGCTGGATTTGGGTGATTTGAATTGAGGTTCTAGCACATCAATGATAGTTTTGGGTAAAGTGAGGGTGACTCTCGAAGCTTCTGATGAAGGTCTCCGTGAATCCATTAGCGAGCTGACACTACAAGCGCAGTCTTCACCAAGTGGTTCCGTGCAAAGGAACGGATCTGAAACAATGAGGTTGGGGACATAGTTACTCTACATTTGTACTATTAAATGTTTCAAATCTATCGCAACCACTTGTTATGTAACGCTTTTTATATTGGTATTATTTGACTTACCACTTCCAGATTTACTCGCATTTGAATTCAAAAACGATCGTCGTCTCGCAAACTCCGCAGTATCTTGGTAGCTGAAATTAATGGCAAATAACGTTCTTTAGCACCAATAGTATATACAGTTTAGAGAACGAAATTCAGACGCCTCTGAAATATTGTTTCGCAATTATTTGGACAGCTTTGCGTACAGGATCATCCTCAAATAATATGAAGGGAATTATGAGCGAATCCCAATCGATCGATTCCTGGATTAGTCTGCTCATTGAATTGAACTCCAGTTTTAATATTCATCTTATTTATATTATTTAAATTGCCATTTTTAATTTTTATGATATTGTATGATGAATCTCCGTTATCCTGAATAAATGAAATTGACTTGAAATTGCGTCGGCGTCAAGTGGCCTCAATTGTTTAATTTATTACTTTGGCTAACTCACCGATCCTCAAATATGATAGGCATGATATGCGGATCCCCGTCTAGTGCAATGCAGTGCACGGGCAGCGGCGGCAGCAGCGCGAGGTAGCGCGACCGTCTTGCCGTCTCGCCCACGCTCTGGTATGACTGGTAGTTGCTGTCGTAGCACCCTGCCAACGAGTGCCGTGGGTTGTCCAGCACGAAGAAGCATTCCGCGAAGCGTTTGACGCTGCAACACATGTGCAAGGCAATCAAAATTTTAGAATATCATTAACCTCTATTTTGGTACGCATTTCGTTCCGACCAATTACTTTGGCTGTATGATCACCATGGAAGCAGGAAATTTTCTATCCGACAGAAGCTATCCTAAAGTAAGCTATAAAAGGCCTAGTGATCGCTCGTTGTACAAGTAAGCGACCTTTTATTTGAAGGCGTCATAGCTGGGCACCGTTAATCAAATGGTTAACTTCGTTAATCGCTAATCCGTTACTAAAAAACATTAACATTTCGTAAGATTTAACGGAAGTTAAAGTTAATCAATCGTTAAACGTTAACTCGTGGTAGAAATTGCGGTTTATATGTCGTTGCAATAGTGAGTTACTTATATAAAAATGTTTGTATGGGCTATGGCAGTTTAAGCAGGATATGAAAAATTCATAAAATAAGGGTTTAACATTGGAGTTTGTAATAATACCAATAATACTAATTATTTTGAGATCGAATTCAAATCAAAAGCTATCTGACATAAGCCGCGCGGTGTCCTTTCGGCAAATAGAAGGTACTTAATGAACGTTTAACGGACTTTAATTGTATTAAAAGAAGTTAATGAGTCCGTTAACCATTTTACCAATTAATTCAAAAGTTAATCCGTTACTCGAAATGTTAACGGTCTTGTGCCTAGCTATGGAAAGCGTTGTCGGTAAACGTAACGCTTGCATTTGGTGCGGAAATGTGTATGTTGATGTTACCGTAGCGAGTGGTGGCGCGCGGCGAGCGCGTGGTGCACGTGCGGCCGGTCGGACGTGTGGTGCAGGAAGGCGCGCCAGCGCAGCGTCACCTCCGCGCACAGCCGCGCGATGTCGTGCGCCGCGCCCATCGCCCACTCCTCCTCCTCGCCCGCCGAAGACTTTTACAAATAACCAAATATAATTCTATCCAGTGTCGAATATAAAACAACTTATTTGAATTATTTGGCACGTCTGCATTTATGATGGGCTGCACGCATTGGGAACGACGTGCCAGCAGTGCCATGTGAGGATATAAAGATAGAGACTGAAAGTGACTTACGTCCTTTTCAATAGTACTGCGTTAAATGCTGAGATTTTACTCAAGTAAGTTTTTAGTATAGATCAGCAGTCTTAGTACAGACTATCAATACACCTCTATATGGGCATGGGCGCACGGACGGATTTTACGCAATACTAAGAAAAAGAACTGCCTCCTTGATGCGCCGTGTTCGCGTCAGTCCCAACCGCCTCCTGGCCGTTATACTGGACAATCTCGGTTCCAGTATGCAGCTGCACTGGAACGCGATTCACATGGAGTCCAGGGGCCATGTCTATAGAGTGCCATGATTGAATTTAATTGTATTGTATTGTATTGTATTGTGATGCCTTGTAATTGTAATTGTCTACTAACATAGTTTTTAAGTTCCACTGTATTACTAATCAATATGGACTCTGTCTGAAATAAATTTAATATTAAATATTAAATTAAATTAGTAATTGCGGACGAATAAAAATGGTTTCTAGACATTTATGCAGTAGAAAACGTATCTATCCTTCACTTTTAATTAAAGATTTACCTTGCCGATGTCACTCAGGTCTTTTATCCGCTGCGCGACCTCCCCGACGATGGAGTTGGAGGCCGCCTCCTCAGGAGTAAGCAGAGCGCCCGTGGAACCACAGACTGTCAAAGCATTCTGCAACCCTTCAAGAGACCCTAGGAGTATTCCGCAGACCTCTGCGTGGACTTGCCTAGAATTAAACAATTGAACATGAGGTTATATAATAATGATCCAGCTTTACAAATTTTCTATTGTCGCTGTCCACCTTTTGTTAATCAAATCTTCAATGAAAGTTAACAATATTAAGAGGTTCGTCGGATGATACGGCTACGGCTTTCAAGACAGAAATAAAATCAAAGACACTGAACCGCGATAGTTACAAACTTCAATGTTGATGAATAAAAATCAGGGCATAACACAGCAGGGTTTAAATATCATGAACAAACAAATCATGAAAGTAGTGGTAGAGCCAAACAGTAATCCTCATTAGATGATTACTGTTCGAATGGGCCGGCTCGACCGGGATAGTACCACACTCTCACAGAATATCGGCGTAAAGTAATAGCTTGCTATTGCGTTTCGTACGGTGAGTGACGAGATCCGGAGGCCTATTCCCTCATCCTTATCCCATCCCCATTCCCCATCCTCCCTAGACTGGCAACGCATTGGCAGAACCTCTGGTGTTGCAGATGTCCATGGGCGGCGGTGACCACTTTCTATCAGATGGGCCGTCAGCTCGTTTGTCAATCGATATACAAAAAAAAAAAAGTTAGCGCACCATTAGATCAAATAAACGTCGTTGCATCTTCTGCTAGCCGAAGCTGACATCTACTCGTAATTACACGACATCTCACAGCGATCCCCTCATACTTGTCCTGAATTTATTTGTTTAACACACCTTGCATGCGCGATCTTGCTTGAATTTCCTCCAGCACACTTTGCAGTGGAACCAAACAGGACATTTTCTAAGCTCCCTGACGCGCTGAAGTTCGAGCCCGATCCCTTCATCAGCTTACCCCATTGTTTACTTGAGCGAGGGGTACTGTAATTAGGAATGCAGGTTATTGTAATTGCGCAGAACAATATTAATATGAGACAGTTTGTTTAAATGCTTACCAGCTTTGAACGTAATGCATGATGCTTTTCCTTTGTAGCCAGACATGCAAACAAGCAATTAAATTAGTGTTATTTACCACTTAAAAATAAAATTCAATCCAGGTAATTTATTCAAAAGACTTTAGAAATTGTCGCATGTTAGGAACCAGTGTAATAGATAATGGAAAAGAAGCATTTTTCGAAGAATACACCCAGGATGCATTCTGCATGCTCCAAGAGTTTTTGAAATTTGCCACTGACTATAAAACCAAGATAGGTAGGTACTTGATGCAACGCTAGTGTGAATAGTGTTAGAGACAATAGAAAGGAAGAAATTTCGAAAAGAACACCAAAGAACCATTCTGAATCATCATCAAAGAAATTTTGGAAGTTACCAGTGACGTTAGTAGCGACTTACTTGATATAGGGCTGATGCAAAGCGACCAAGCTGGTATGAATTGTGATGGAGACAGCAGACAGGTGGAAGTAGTCGAAGAGCACGGGCAGGTGGTAGTGCAGACCCTGCGCGGGCTGGAAGTGCAGCTTCAACACGCGGCATGACACCGGCGCCAGTGTGCTGGACTGAGCACCCTCGCTGCACCACAGCTCCACGCCGAGGCTCCATTCCGCTCGTTCTAAGGACTCTTTTAGATTGCGGCTGTCAACTGTAATAAAATTGTTTGATGAGAATACATACAGGTCAGAGGCTTGGATTACAATTGCACATTATGTGAAGGTAATCAATTAATAGCTACAACATAGTTTCCATTAGAATTGATTTCAATTTTAATGGTTTGGGTGGGAATCAGCAAGCTGCTGGTGGAATTGTGAATGCTGTGAATTGTGTATCCTACTAGCTGTAGGTAGTCTATATATTTTGATGGATTGATAATATGATTTGGTGTAATCGAAAGACCCACGTATGAAATAAATAATGTAAACTCTTTCTACTGTATACTGGAGTGGATAAACATCAATTTTCTTCTCCCTTAACAGGGACATCGGAGTAAATATTTCCACATATAGCAAACTATGCTTAAGTTGATTTTGACTAAAAATATCATCCAAGCAAAACGTCTGCGAGGCTCCCTCATTCAAAGAAATTCCTGCTACTACGACAAGAAGGCCAAAACAGTTTTAGTGTCCAATGACATGCAAACTTATTTAGTCACCTTGCGAACGCGAAAGAAAGAAATCACCAAGCAAGTTGGCTCTAAACTGCGCCGTGTCTCTCAGTGACTTTTTTATTACTATCATTACTCTACATGGATTTGGAAGGTACACCAGGCATCCCGCCAAACGACGCATTCGGTAAGCTTGCAGACTGATTAGAAACGGCGTGACAAGATATATACTTACCAAGCAAATGAGCTCTGAAATGCACAATATCCCTCAGTGTGACCTCCTCATTTCTGTACATGATTTGAAAGGCGCGCGAGGCAGCCAAGCCTCCAATGAGGGTCGCGTTGGCAGCGGGTCGGCCAGTGCGCGCGGCGCCGTTGCCGCTGGACACCGACGCTTCGATGTGCACCGGCACTTTGGGTGACACGCGGAGACCCACGCGGACTTGGTACAACCTGGAATAATGACAATGAAGTTTGACGTATTTTACAAGTTTGCAAAGTCGAAAGATAAATAATAATAATAAATAATAATAAATCAGGGGACAATCTTTTCACAAATCAATCTAGTCCCAAAGTAAGCTCTAAAGGCTTGTGTTATGGGTACTAGACGAGGATATACATACTAATATAGATAAATAAATACGGGTGGTTCTCTGAAATTTGGTTAACTTTTGGCCTAATTTTGACGGAGGTAGTTTTAGATGATAACATGTAAGTTTTTTATTCCATTCTGTGGGTATAATACCTACTTTGTTGTATCCGAAAGGGCCAGTCACTTTACGTAGTATTTTAAGAGAAATCTACGTTTTTTTGAAATTAGTGTACTAGGGACTGACGAGACTGATAGGGACTGACGCCAAACACGGTAGTTAGGTTTCATCACATTTTTATTGAAAAATCAATCATAACAAAATAAAGTTCCTCTCATATTATTACTAATTATTATCATAAAGAGTGAAATTATAAGTAATTCTGTATACATACATGGTATGGTAAGTAGTATCAGGTCTTTCCACAATCTTAAGTTTAGTATGTACCTATGTCCAGTCCCAGTCTTAAAAATATTATTTATTTATTTAAACTCTATTGCACAATATATGAGTGTACAAATGGCGGACTTAATGCCAAAAGAGATTCTCTACCAGTCAACCACTAGGCCAAACAGAAACATGTTAAGGATGGTGCAGGACGTATAGACCGTAAAGCAGTAATACAGTAATACACGCTATGGTATATATTTTACAATATACATAAAAGACTTAAAAACGACTCAAGTACATTTTTAATGCATCTAATTTTAAATTGATGTTTTCATGAGTAACACAAGCACAGGTGTCACGGTCTGTAAGCTGAGGCATAACAACCCAAAAAGGATGAAATTTACAGAATAAAGAATACCCTGTCATTAAATTCGTTTGGAGACACTTTTGATGCAAGTTTTTTTAAAGTATTCATTAAAATTTCTTGTTGTTTTTTTATTGTTTTGCGAGTAATACATTCTGTTTTTTCCTGCCGCATACGACTATTGCTGTCATATTCATAAGACCTGTGAATAATTTCTTCAACTCTTTCTGTTGCGCTTAGCTTCATATTTTGTACGATTAAATTACTTTCTTTATTTCTTTTCAAATCTCCGTATCTTATATTTATGTGCATAATCGTTTATGGACAGGTTTTTTTCTGGCGTGTTTCAATATATTTCTATAATCTGATGAGTAGACTATCCATTTTTTTCGTGTTTTTCTGTGCTCACGCGGAGTCATGTCCTTTACACATTTCCTTTGACATTTTTCTTCTTTTTTAGATTATTCTGTCGTTCTTTGTCTTTGTACTCTTCCAGTAAAGCAGGGTAATTTTAATTTTTTTTCAACCGTTTCTTTGCCTGTTCAGACTTTTTTCTTGCGATTTTTTTCTTTGGACATTATTTTTTTCTTTCTAGGCGTCATATTCTACAACAAATACACGGCTTTTAAATTTAAAACCATGGCTCACACAGTATGCCCGTCAGTCCCTTATTGTTTCGTCAGGCCCTAGTCACTTTTTCGACGAGGGCCTGACGGTCTAGGGACTGACAAAACAGAGCAAAATCAAACGTAACTCATTATTTTAAAAAACATCTAAACCAACAGGTGATAAAAAATAACAAGGCAGACAAAACTCAAATTTACAATAAGTAATGAGAACAATTTATTTAATTAACTATCTTTAAAACGACTTACCTAGGGCCTGAGAATTTGACTGGCACAGCACGTGTTTCCGCAGCAAAGTCGGCGACCTCACTAACAACAAAATGGCTGACGCGGCATGGTTCGTATTTACGGCTAAGTTCACATCGTTGCTATCGTATGAGTAATTAATGAAAAACGCCTAATGCTCGGATCCCGCGTATTTTCGAATTTCGTAAGTGGCTAGGGCCTGATATTATTTATCGCTTACACTTTTTGACTTGAAATAATGTGATGAAAAATATTATTATTTAAAATTAAATTGTAATGATAAAGTTAGAAATGTAATAGTTAATGTTTTTAAGTTGAATTGAATCAAATGATTATTATAGAATATGAATTACAGTGAAACGTTAACTAAATTGGGGAGATCTTACATGGCTAGGGCCTGATATTTGGGGTACGAAAGGGCGATTTTTGGAAATAAAAATTATTCAGATATTCGCCAAAATGAGTGACCAAATTAAATGGACTTTATAATATCACTTAGTCATAAAATATATTAGATAAGATTAATATAAATATGTGAAAATTGCTGCTAACACCAGGTTAACCAAATTTTGGAGAACCACCCACTTAAATACATAGGAAACATCCAAGACTCAGGAACTAACATTCGTGCTCATCACACAAATATTAGCTCTCGCCAGGGTTCGAACCCGGGACCGCTAGCTTCGGAGGCAGGGTCACTACCAACTAGGCTAACCGCGTCGTCAAGTCAAAATATACAGGCTATCCTAGGAAATAGTTAAGTAGATATTTTTTTCAAAACATTGGTTGCCTGATTGCAATACTAACTAACTTAGGAACTCGACAAAAGTTACAGACTGTAAAGTTTAACCTTATTTTGCTATTGCTTTTTAAATTGCCTGAAAACACGGCAAAGTAATAGGTACTGATAGACGAGAGGCTCTTGGGAAATCAGGCGCAGCGCGGCAGTTGGAATGGGCGATGAAATGCGCCCTGCTTAATTGATTATTGCGGGTATGCAACTGTATTGCACTGTGGGTTTCATATTTTGAAATGTCACTGACTCATAAATTAGTCACTTTCAATTTCCAAAATCCAAAGCGTAGCGTAAGCGTAGCCTTCACATTTTTAATGTAAAATGCTTTTGGGTTCTGATTATAATGCTGGCCAAATATATTGAAAAGTGTAGGACTAGAATTCAGTTTCCATTATAAATAGACTTGGCACCTCAAACCAAAAAAACAAAAAAATTCAAATTTGGAACTTTATGTTACTTGAGGTATAGGTCAGGTGGAGAGTAAAGGCAGATTTAGACAGAGTCAGTGCACAAGTCAGTATCGGCACCGAACCGACTGGCCTCAAACTATTCGTATGCGAATAAGTCAGCGCTGACCTCCCACCGCTGTACTGACTTCAAATCAATTTACATTGGGTTTTTCTCGGGTCAGCGGTGACTTCTCTTGAATTCGAACAATGTCTAAATCAGCCTTAAGGATTTTTTGAAAATTGACTCCTATCAGGTGCTATCGTCGAGGACGAAGTCGCAAGCGATCCTAACATGAGCACGTTCTAGCCATCAAAACTTCGATTGTTTACATACTCATGAGCTCTGTCGTTATATCTGATGCTAACTTTACCAGAGCTAAAGTTTCTTGTGTCGCAAATTTACTGCTCCGGTTGCCAACGAGTAACTGCGGCACAACTCAACGACAGTTCGGTAGTTCTCTTCCGGAATAGATAGGTTTATGACACTGTAACGTGTTGTTTGCGGACACCTGTATGTTACTTTACGTATATTTTGCTTTAAGAGGACTGTGAACCAACGGCAAAAATCACCATTTTCATACAAAAGGCCATAACGATTTCCACCACTTAAATGTCTACCAATTCTGACCAATTTTTGATAGGCGGTCAGTCAGCACAAAATCTAGGTTACGTTTTTTGAATATTGATTAAAGATCAACAAAGTCAAATAATGGCCAAAATTTGTTTTGTATGAGATTACTGAAACAGCAATAAAACTGAATTTATTGATTATAGTGAAAAAACCGAAACTTATAAACCTAGATTTTGTTCTAACTGGCAACCTATCAAAAACTGGTCAAAATCGGTTAAATACCATTTAAGGGATGTAAATCGTTATCTCCTTTTGTATGAAAAGCCGTAGGTTCACACTCCTCTTAAGTGTATACTGGGTGGGACAAGGAAAGGTTGTACCGCTTTGGGGATAAATGTCCTTTGCGCTCTTGTTAAGTATTTTAATTAATTACTAAGTTATAACTTGCTATTGTGTCATACGGGAAGTGACGAGATCCGAAACCAATCTCCCCATCTCCTATCCCTCTTTTCCCTACTCCCCCGTCCACCTACACCGCTAACGCATAGGCGGCGGTGCCGTTACCACTTTCCATTAGGGAAACAGTCTGATTGTGTGTATTTGCCAGCAAAAAACGTATTTCTGGTTATAGGTTATATGGTTATTAATTTAAATATGAAGAATGAATTGTATTTTACAGGCTTTGTATAATTCTATCATCATCATTCCATCTATATATTACGCATAAATGAGATAGAAAACTGATTAACTACACCACAGACGTAAAAGCACGTGTGTATAACCCTACCATTTGGTTTGTCTGTAATTTGAGGTAAGGGGTTGCACTAAGCAGCGATTCTGTGAAATTCAACCCTTAAAGGGGTGAAATTTACATTCAAGCAGACCGAAATAATTGCTGGTGAAACCTAGTATATTTATGATATTCTGAAATGTGTATACGCGTATTGCCATAAATAACCGAAAATGTGTCACCTCTGAATACAACTGCTCACCTACCTACCTTGTCGAAAAATAAGGAATAGAATGTAAAATTCATGCGAGACTATTTTTGGTTTGAGAAAACAAGACGCCCGAAGCTGAAAATAACGCCACAATTGTTTGTGCCACTCGACGAAGTGTTGATGACGCGAGTACAACGAACCAAAAAACTTCCAAGTAAGTACGACTCTTTATCGGCGTATTTAGAAAGTAAAAAGTACCAATTAGCAACACCTTAAATACTCGTATATGCTAGGTTTGCGAAGTCATTTCCATTATTGGCGGATATAAATGTAACCATACCTAAGGTGATGATGAATTTCTTTCAAACGAATAATCTAGGCAAAGGGAACCTCCACCTTTTTCTAATTCCATCCTCCTATTTAAATAATTAATCACATTCAAAACGATCAAATCATATACACATCTACCTGATCTACCTTAAGCCATTCATACAAAAGTATCGCTGAGAAGTAGCTAATAATCTATATTTCTGTTAAAAGTTAACAACTCGTCAAAGCTAAAAAAATTGCTTATCCTCGTTTCTTCTTTTACTGTAAAAGAAGAAGGAGAAGGAGGAAAAGGAGGAGGAATATCTATTTAGGTACTTGTAAACTAATTTTTAGCTCAATATCAACGAACGCAGTATGTATAAAACAAATGGTCGTGGAAATCGATCCGAAGATATTTATGGAAAATTTTACTCGGAACATGTCAGTTGGTAATAAGTACGCAACGCGTTTTCATGCTGTCAACTCTCGAATGTAAACTCGTACAAACCTACTGCAGAAATAATCAGAACTTTAGACTGATCTAGATATTGGTAAAATAAGGAACGCAACTTAATAGTAACATGAAGGGAATACACTAGGGACATGTTAGAGCAAAGAGGTCTACAATATAATTTTATCATTTGCCCCTTTAGCAGACTAACATGCTGGTCGCCAGCATAACGCATCAAACCCTATCGTAACAGTTTAGGTACCTATTAAATTCACCAATTTTGGCGATTTCGTTACTCCAACGTCGTTACGTCCATTGATCAGGCCACAGAAACTGAGACCGTTTTGTTGAAAATTGTTGACGGGTACGGCCAAACCGTCTCGGTTTCTGCAGACTGACCATGATCTACAGTCTCCTTTGTACCCAAAAAAACCAACATCTTTTCTTCTATGACTGACACTTGCTTACGTCATTCCAACGCTGTCACTATTTTATCATTTACTAGAGCACCCGCCACAGCTTCGCCCGCGGTATTTTCTATACAAACTTTATCACCCCTTTTCACCCCTTAAGGGACGGAATTTCGAAAAATACCTCCTTATTGCACCTCTAGGGTAGTCGAGCAATGTCTCCTCCAGATTTCAAACCTCTAGGACCACCCGTTTAGGCTGTGCGTTGTCTATAAGTAAGTCACGGTACTGTTTTATATGTATAGATATGAAATTTACGTGGTGTCAAGTAAGCCAGTATTACCCACGTAACCATTTTTTTGCGAGATGGCTCTCGTCATGTGGCCAGTGGGTATATATATTATTATACCTTGCTCGCACTGCTCTTTCTGCGGCTAACTCCTAATTGATAACTAGCTAACACTTTTTTACACGCCCGCTTCACTTTGAAAGTAGCTGTTTTCATTTTACGCAATTCATCACTGATATTCAAACCTATAATAACATCAGTTTGTGAAAATATATTTAATTTTGCAATAACCAGGTTCAAAGGAGGCTTAACACTTACACGTGTCGTACCTACATATTTGAAGTGGGATCGTTTGAATAATACGAGATATGGAATACCCATTGACATTTGAAACCTGAGCTACAATATAATTAGGCCATATTAAAGGACACACGCAGTAAGCGTGCGTGGGCGTTTCAATAGACATCCGTCTGAATAGTATGCTTATTGTCTCAGTTACTGCCTCTACCTTGGATGGTGACTTCAATAGCCCTTAAAAGGGCAAATTTTCGTACGGTCAGAATCATAACTCAACTCAATGACTACCTATATAACTGAATCGTATGATGCAGTAACACTCCGTAATTTTAGATAAGTCTATATCGTCTTGACTTTCCCAGACTCGTAGAAATTAGCTAAGCTAGACTAAACTGCTTGCCCACAGCACCCACAGGAACTGCCGTAGGAACAGGAGTTACGACCCAAAAGTATACTGGCGGTTATGTCAAAATTTGTCGAAAGAGCGGTATGTATACACTGAGAGAAAAATGAAATACTACCTACTATTTAGTCTGGCTTTCGTTATGGATACAGGACAACCACCGTATTATATATGACAGATGACATTATATCTGCCGCCGATGAAGGAAAATGCAGCATACTAGTATTCATTAGTACTATTGTGACGACGCGGTTAGCCTAGTTGGTAGTGACCCCGCCTTCGAAGCTAGCGGTCTCGGGTTCAATCCCCGGTAAGGGAAAATATTTGTGTGATGAGCACAAATGTTTGTTCCTGAGTCTTGGATGTTTCCTATGTATTTAAGTATTTCTTTATCCTATATAAGTATGTATATCGTCGTCTAGTACTCATAACACAAGGCTTTAGAGCTTACTTTGGGACTAGATCGATTTGTGTAAAGATTTTCCCCTGATTTATTATTATTATCATTATTAGACTTCTCCAGAGCTTCTTCTTAACTTGTGTCAGTTAAGAGTAAGTATTAGGAAAATTTCTTGTAGTGGCCTGATCACCTAATCACTTCATCACTGACACCGCCGTCAGTGATGAAGTGATTCTCGTCGTACTTGACAAACCGTATGCCGTTGTTCTCACAAAAGAAAAGCATGGTTAAGAAGTGCGATTTGCACTCAAGGCAGTCAATAGGGGATTGCCACAGGGGTCAATTCTCAGCCCCATCCTTTTTATCTTGTTAGTGTTAGTATCATGTTTTTTAGCGCGTCCAATATTTTTTAAAGTGGTTTCCAAAGTAATTACTAACTTAAGCAACTTGGCACGGTAATAGTTCATGACACGCACACAAAAGATTCGAGCTTTGTGATAAATGGTAATGTAAGGGTACATAAAGGTTACCACGACCGTATTAGTTGGGGTAGTTGGGGCCTCTCCAACATGGTGGACTATCTGTATGGGCGATGGGCTGATCACCTGTCACCATGCGGTTCATCATACCATCTTAGGACTAATTAATCGAACGTGGCCACAAGTACTCTTGTGGCTCTGCCCACCCCAATAGGGATTTCGGGCGTGATAATATGTATGTGTATGTATGTACGACCGTATTAAATAATTTTCAGCCCTAATTTTTATCAAGCCCATAATTGACCAGAGTTTAAGTTATAAATTCAATATATCATTATCTCATTTGACAGCATGCTATCAACTACCATAATTATAATTAATCATGTTTTATCATGCAAAACAAATCTTAATCGGTTATATCGATTCGTCGCTTCCATACACCACATATCGTCAACGTTGTTCATAAAACTTTACTATCTGCAAACATCCCATAAAAAAGGTTTGATAGCGCGAATATAGCACCATTTAGCAGTGAACTTAATGAGTTTGCTATGGCAATGAAATTCCAAAATTTAGGAATTCCATTGTGAGGTACTATAGGTAGTTTAATTTCTGGGTGTAAGTACATTTTCGCATTTATTAAGACAAATCTGCAAAAACTGAGGCGTTTCTGTAAAGTTCCTGTTAACGTTATAGAGATGAGCTTATTATGAGATCTACTCCTCTGCTGCACTGGGAGTGAAGAAATAGCATAGAATGCGTGCAGATGCTTATCATCCTGGCATGTCGTAGAAGTCGACTAAGGGACGGGTCCTCTCCAACATGGTGGACTATCTGTATGGGTGATGGGCTGATCACCTGTCACCATACGGTTCATCATACCATCTTAGGACTAATTAATCGAACATGGCCACAAGTAGTCTTGTGGCTCTGCCCACCCCATTAGGGTTTTCGGGCGTGATGCTATGTATGTATGTATGTATTATGAGATACCTAAAAACATTGGAGTTAATCGTTATCTGGGCGTCTATTCGGGAACGTCTAAGTGATACTGCAGCGAGCAAACGAGAATCGCATCTCGCTGCCGAAGTCGCGCGAAAAAGCACATCTTCAATTATATAAATTAGAAAATAATGTCTCACTCAACGGCCCAAACTATGGCATGTTTGGGTAGGTACACGAAAAAATACAAAGACGCACTAACGATCAGACACCAATTAAAATATAATTACGTTATGAAAGTTATGTAATACGAGTATCTGAATCTGAAGGGTATATATCCCGGAACATCAACGTTCGGAGTCGAATATTGGAACTAAATTACTAAGCCAATCGGTCGGTCAACCTTTATGACGCGAGAGCCCCCCTGGCCATCTCAGGTATGTATGTTGGTTTGTATATTTAGGTACACCTTGTCCCTCGACCCAAATCTATTCAGGGTATAGTGAGAGGGCTGACAGCATTTACTGGTGCGTCTATTAACGTCTATTGTATTCGTATGAGGGTAATCACCTTTTTAGTTGTCTGATAAATGATAATACTTAAATTAATTTATCTTACTGCCTTAGCACACTAGTTAATTAGTCGCACACAAGGATTGACATTATGCCTACATTATTTGTATGCGTTCAAAAGTAGTGCGCGAGAATCTCAGCGGCCCTAACATGCATGACACAAAGATAAGATAGACCGTCATAACTCTAAGTGCGTCTCTCTCACACTAGTGCCGTCGAAAGAGATAGTCATAGAGGTAAACGAGTTTAACTTATCTTTGTGGCATGCATATTAGGGCCGCTGAAGATGATTACGCAAGCAATTGTGCAGATTGCAGAACATTCACAAAAATGTGGGAATATTCACAGAAATTTCTGAGGACGTTCCCGAGAATTGAAGAAACATTGAGAAAATTCTAACTCCGCATACAATTTTGAGGATATTCTCAGAAGTTACAGAGAACTTCTCACGTGAAAGTGTGTCTGTATGTTTGTTACCACCACTCAGCGCCGTAACGGCTGCACGAATTTTCATGAACCTTGGTACCTATCGCCTTAGGTACTGGAATCGGACATAGGGTACCGCATGCCGGGCACGGCTGAGAAAACAGAGAGCAAAGTATGCAGAGTTGTATATTGAGTCTGAATGCTCTGTCTGGTTTCTGTATCTTGGTACTGTCAAAAACACACAAAGACCGATCGAACAAACCCCAAAACCAGAACTTAGTAACTTGCCATGAAAATATGTAATGCTTGAAAATATTTGTCATTATTCCGGCGCGGGATTGAACTTGCAACTCCTAGTTTTACGAGTATAATAGAACAACGAAGCCACTCGGCCTACCAGTCGGCTCTTTAGTTCATTCATTGAAATATATAGTAAGGAACTGCTCAAAGCAATTTTCGCGATGCTTTGAGGTGTCAGAACGCTAATGTGACACCATCGCAGGTTCAGTCGCATGTCAACCACCATCCATAACACCCATTTAAGTGACACTGTTATAATTGAAAAAATTCACTCCGCATCGTGCGGTGTGAGACCGCAGCACCACCGATCACACCGTCCACAATGATATGATAGCGTGTGAATCAAGCAATATTAGACTTTTGTGTGTATGTCGTAAGAACAAAGACAGCAGCAATAGGGTGTGGGTAAGTCATGGTGCTGGCGTTTGATAACCTACTATTGGCCGAATTCAGAAATTGATCTTTAATTAAAGTGCCGTTTCAGTGACGTTTTTGTATAGGATGACAACTAGTTGACGGACATTTAACTATTTAATATCTAATCAAATGCTTAAGTGGCGTTTCTGAATTCGGCCATAAGAGACTTGTTACACGAAATTGTACTGATAGGCATATCCTTTTTTTGAGATCTTTGACTTTATTATTATGTCTACGGTATTTATATATATTTTAAACAAAAATTATCGTTATGTTAACACTAAGCAATCATAAACTATTCACCTATAGTAGTTTATGCAACGGTTGCATAATGATAGGCCTTAAAACACTAGTGCGGTTTTCATGAAACGAGCTTTAGCGAGTTTCATAATAAGATCGCACGTGTGTTTTAAGGCCAAATTATGCAGAGTTGCATACATAACTTTATCTACACACATATTATAAATCCTCCATGATGGGTTCAGAAACAATATTTTCTGGCAACAAGTTATTTGTTGCAATCGTGGCTGCATATTTCCGATATCCGGCGCATTTTCACATCACACAGTCACTCCGAGAAGACTACTATTCATATTTTCAACTAAAATGTAAATTACAAACAACTTTTTCTATTCAATTCAACAACAATTCTACTTTCGTTCAGCAAAACACCAACATAATGGCGGCAATTCGATACTCCGTCAAGACCATTTTTTTTAAACCTTAGACAAACTAATGAAGTCTCTATTCTCATGTCACTCGAGATCAAATGTTGTGCAGTTTATATTAAAAAAACATACTGAATTGACGTTTCGTATCAATAACTGTTTTAATATCTATGGATACTAGAATGGAGACCCACTTGAGTTTTGACAGCTGTTCCAAATTTAATCTCATTTCTATACTAAAAACGATACGGGAATAACATTGCAGCACTGGTTTTTCCTAATTGGTTGTCAAAATGGTGGTCATTTCCTACGGTTTTTGATTACACTATGGAGGTTTTATGATATGGGTGTAGATAAAGTATATTTTGGCAGTAAAATCGAACATTTAAAAGCGAGCCATCTAATTTTATAGTTAGATAACGAGTTTCTAAATAAAATTGGGTCACAAACCTGACACGATGCGTGGGCGCGTCTATTTAAATCTTACGTGAAAAACTAGTTGAGATTTAATTTAATTTAGTTGCAATACATTAAACATTGTAAAAATAGCGCGGTGCGGACAAATGACGGAGAGAGCGCGGTTGTATGGTTCAATGTCCGTCCATTTTTTAATGAATAGAATGACATTGTGGCTAGAACAGTGAATAAAAAAAAATACGCAACTTTTTATTTTCTTATATTATGATTCACGAAGAGTCTGTAGTGAAATATAATCAAACAGTAAAACACAATGTCGATTGTTATCGCAGCATAGCAACTCTATAACAAGTTCTTGTTTGTATTCTTTGAAATGCTCAGGCAGTACATTTTTAACTCGAACCTATAGCTCTCTCGCCAACACTCGGGACGCTAATAAATATCTCGGTCAAAATCTCTTTTTATGCCCTTGTTGTACGATCTACTACTATTAATTATTATGACCGACCTATCAATCTTCAATACATATAAAACAGTACCGTGACTCACTTATAGACAACGCAGTCTAAACGGGTGGTCCTAGAGGTTTGAAATGTAGAGGACCCTAGAGGTGCACTAAGGAGGTATTTTTTGAAATTCCATCCTTAAAGGGGTGAAAAGCGGTGATAAAGTTTGTATGGAAAATACCGCGGGCGAAGCTGTGACGGGTCCACTAGTTTTACGTTTTATTTTCACGATAATCGTTATGGGCTGTACTTTTAGAGTATTATTATAGTTATCTTTTGTGTTTTAACCTCGATATTAGAAATTACTTTAAACAAAACTCTTTGTCTCAAAGAAGAGTTCAAAAGGTCATTGGCTTCTTCAATACATGAGAGCATGAGACAAACAGAGAGCGTCGTCTACTCTTTGACAGTCTATGCATGCGGATAAGCTAGCACAAGTGCTGTGATAAATGTATTAAAATAATAAAGAAGCAAATATAAAAGATTTGTTAGATGGGTTCTGCGAACGCATTATTTCCGCGATCGATTAATTTCTTCATCGAAATTTCACTCGTAGCTTTTTCCCATGTCGCATTTTTCCACAATCGATTAGTTTATTCATCAGCATTCTACTCGTGGAAACAAAACAAAATGGTGGTTACTTTATTAAAAGTCGCAGACAAGATCCTGGACATGTTGACAAAAATTAAGTGTAGTACAATCGTATATAACTTTCATCTTTAACATTATTTGCGTATACAACATTTTGGAAGGTAAGTTAAGGCGTTATTAAAAACCGGGCAAGTGCGAGTTAAACCCGCGTGGAAAGGGTTCCGTTCCATACATGATTATCTGAAATTTCCTATGTTACTTTAAATACCATAGACTTCTCATAGGTTTTCCTGTAATCTATAGGTAAAGAACTATTTTCCGTATTTTTTTCAAAATTATAAGTCCGGTAGTTTCGGAGATAAGAAGGGGGGGGAATGGTCAATTTTCGCCTATTTTCGTAAATAACTTCCAAACCATACATCTTAAAATTCCAAAAAAAAACATATTTGAGATCCTCATAATTTCATTTAATATGTCACATGATATAGTTAGCGTAACTTTTTTTTTTTAATTTTCTTATTTACTCCCCAAAAGTGGCCCCCATGTTTAAAATTAATTTGTTTACGTTACGCATCCGTGTTGCAGTCAACGACTTACATATGTATACCAAATTTTAAATCAATCGGTCCAGTAGTTTCGGAGCAAATTGGCTGTGACAGACGGACAGGCAGACAGACAGACAGACACACGAGTGATCCTATAAGGGTTCCTTTTTTCCTTTTGAGGTACGGAACCCTAACAACGAGTAGGTAGAATGCCAATGAATAAATTTTTCGGTCGTGAAAAAATGCGACTTGAAAGAAAGCTACGAGTAAAATTCAGATGAAGAAATTAATCGATCGCGGAAAAATGCGAATCGGAAAAAAGCTGCACGAAAATAATCCGTTCGCGGAACTCATCTAACAAATCATAATATAAAATACGCATTTATTTTAAACAAATTTTTCACACCACAATCCAACGAGGAATTAGACAAAGCGTAGTTATGAAATTTTTGTCCAACTACATCGAAAGTTTATAGTAGTGTATTGATTAAATACAGTAGTTCCTTACAAATGTTGCAAAGCGCTGCTCGTTACCTGCCACAGTGAGTTTGACTTTATCGGTGATATTTCATAAATAAAGACACTTTCTTAAGATAATTCCAAACGCTTTTTTATAATTGAGAATGTAGCCATATTTTATTGGAGAATATATAACAAACTGACCGAGTGAGATCAGTGGATAGCTCATAATTCGATACCTTGCAGCTCAAAGGGCGTAAAGGACATTTTGGCGTAAAGCCACCGATCACACTACCTTACTCAGTTTTTCATTCTCTATCGATCTGTATAGTCCACGAAGCTGAATTCGCATAAACCTTTACGCCCGACTTTCTTACGTCTCTAAACACAGTTTTTAGGGTTCCGTTCCTCAAAAGGAAAAACGAAACCCTTATAGGATCACTCGTGTGTCTATCTGTCTGTCTGTCTGTCTGTCTGTCTGCCCGTCTGTCACAGCCAATTTGCTCCGAAACTAATGGATGGATTGAGTTGAAATTTGGTGTACAGATGTAAGTTGGTGACCGCAACACGGACGCGTGACGTAAATATATGAATTTTAAACATAGGGGCCACTTTTGGGGGGTACATTAGATTTTTTTTTAAAAGTTTTGCATCCTATATTGTGTGACATATCAAATGAAAGGGCTTATTGTATGGATCTTAAATATATTTTCTTTTGAATTTTAAGTAAAAAAGTTTAGAAGTTATTTAGGAAAATAGGCGAAAATTGACCATTCCCCCCCTTATTTCCGAAACTACTGGGGCTAAAATTTTGAAAAAAACACAGAAAATAGTTCTTTACCTATAAATTACAGGAAAACCTATAAGAAGTCTATGGTATTTAAAGTAACGTAGTAAATTTCAGATAATCATGTACAGAACGGAACCCTCTCCACGCGAGTTTAACTCGCACTTGTCCGGTTTTAGTAAAATGAGGCAGTATATTTCAAAACATTTCCACGGCATTACTCCTTCGGTAGTAACTACTAACTGTACAAACAAAATGGGATGTATAACTCGCAGTTTTTACAAATTGTACTATACCCTAAACATGAATGCAGTGCAAAAACAAAAATTTCCTTTTAAAAAGGGGGCGTAAAGCTCATAGTTTTAAAGAACTGTGCTTTATCCAATGATATTAAAAAACCAAAGATGCGTCTTTCAAGCTCAAAATTTAAACCGAGAAAGCAACCCAATTGGGTTGCTGTCAATTAGTCACGCGCGGACTTTTGGCCGAGTAACACATGTCGTGCTCTATTGACAATGTTCTCAAAAAAGCCATTCTTGAGCCAAATGTCGGTTCATAATACTACAAAAATATTAAAAGGAAGAACTGATGCTTTATTTCATTTGTAGGTACATTCAACGTAAATAGAAGTACTAAAATGCATTTATTTTGTTCATACATGATCGCCATATTCCAAATTAATGTGTAATATCCACACGTCAAATGTCACCTAAAGATGCACTGGCCGAAAAGAAACGAAAAAAGAAGAAAATTATCTAAGACACGTTTTTAAAACGCGTTGAGTATGGATATAACGTGTCTTTCTATAATATGTCATTGGATTTATCACTCAACATTAATATAGCACAAAACACAAATTTCCTTCAAAGAAGGAGCGTAAACTCATAATTTTTACGAACAATGCTTTTCATTCCCAACATTAATAAGTAGAAACCAAAAAAAATCTTCTACGTATTCAAGAAATAATAATAAATCCATTATTTTTTTTACGTTTCATTTACGAACTAAGCGGAGTGATTTTTCGTGGGCTGTAAAGTACATTTTAGAAAAAAAATTTGGTCGTAAGGGAAACTTATTTCGGCAAATATGAGGCAGCGATCATTTATAAAGTAGCAAAGTGAAAATACTCAAAATTCTAAGTACTTTTGCCATAGATGACTTTAATATATATCCTTAAACATCAAAACTACAGTCAAAATATTATATTTTTTTTAGTTTTTTGCTTCTCCTGAAAAGTCTTGTTTTGTCCGTTACGCCCTTTAAACCGCAAGATATCGAATTATGACTGAAGCTAAAAGTATGAAATTTGGGGAGCAATCTTAATCCTCGCAGACAAAGTCGCCAATATATGACTATAAGCTATATAACTTCTTAATACCATAACGAATGAAGTGGACTACGTACAATTTAATTGGTGTTGAAAGAACTTAAATAAACGAACCGTTAAAGGTGTTCTTGCATGCGATGCATGCTGCATGCCACGTCAATTACCTATCGTTCTGTTTGAGGCACGCTTAAAGTCGTATACAGAAAGGCAAGGTATTTAAAAGAATTTCAACTTTTAGGGTTTAAAAAAGGAATTATCGTAGCCGCTATTCGGTGCTACGCTACGCCGTAGCAGGCGTAGCGAATTAATAAATAATGTCTACAAGTTATACTTATATGTATAAGTTATTCACTGAATTGATGAACTGGTGATGAACTATATCTTTCACGGCAAAACTAATTAATCGATTTTGATGAAATTTGGTATATGAAGATAGTTTGAGCACTGGGAAAGGAATTAGGCTTCATTTTTTTTCAAGAAAATCTACCCTTAAAAGGGTCAAATAGGGGCGGGAATATATAAAAAAATGTGAAAGTCATTAACGTGGTAATTCGTCATATTTTTAAGATGAGTTTTCGAACACAGAATAAAAGTCAGTTATGGCCGAATTCACAAACGCCACTAAATAATTTAATCCGAGATTAAATAGAAGTCATTCAGCTGACAACCCGTTCTTAGACATAACCCAGAGATCAATTGGCGGGTTTTGTGAATTCCGCCATAACGGCCGCACTCATACTCAGATAGCGAACAATTAACTTGTTCCCTTTTCAAATTTTCTATACAAAATCTTCACTAAAGAACATGTAAGTAAAATAATAGACTTCTGAGTAGCTCTATCAATCATAATGAAAGTCCTAAAATTACAAAGCCTAAACTCGACTTTTGGCACGTGGACTTGGCTTCATTTTAGGATGAAATTTTAGGCATAAAAATAAATCCAAACTGCGCTCAAAACCCGTTTCCAAATCGGATTTCCCGGTGCCCTGTAAGTAAGGTTGGAGGTATATTTCACCGGTAATGAGAAGAAAAAGGGCGGTCTGTAATCATTGATCAAATCAAAAGTAATTATGATCATTAAATCAAATGCATAATGAGTAATTTGTGTCTATTTGAAAATCACTCAAATAAATGTATAGTACGAACTATTCAATAACTTTAAACATATTTAATGAGACTTGATATAATACGCGTGTTCAGGATCTCTATTCGGAACTGCTAAGCGATTAACCTTTATCGTCACTAATATGCCAAAACCGCGAATGTGAATGTCAATCACGTAGATAACAACGACACATTCGCGGTTCTGGCATTTTAGTGACGATATAGTAAATCACTTAGCTGTTCCGAATAGAGGCCCAGGGTGTCTATTCGGGAACGTCTAAGTGATATTGTAGCGACTCGCTAGCGAAATTCGCATCCTGCTCTTACTCATTACGCATCTTGCGGAAGAGTGGGATGAGAAACTCGCTCGCGAGTCGCTATAATATCACTAAGACGTTCCCGAATAGAGGCGCAGGTTTTCTTAGCTAATCCCATTTGGAGATGGCAAGACGAGACGTGAAGTCCTAACTCTTAAACACAATTTTCCGTTCCGCTCCGATTCGGACTCGCTAACTAGTTAGGACAGTTTGCTAGAATAACACCTCGGCTGCAGCAATCTGACACCCCTATTGTGCTGTATACTGGTTGTGTAACGATCGAATTAGGTTAGCAGATAACGTGGTACGCAATTTACGCAGCGCCTAGTTTCGCGATGTTTTTGAATGCGAGCGGTATCGATTCGTCTAATATTTAATTAGTCAACACTGTCAAGGTGCCGGCTAATATTCAATAGAGTAAGCTCGGTGCTCTTTAGAATGGTTTTAGTTAAATCGTGAGCTATAGAAGTGTTAAGTCCTTAAGCTTTTTAATTTGGTTATATAAAGCTTATCTTCGAATTTGGAACTCTGATTCTATTATTAATGAAATGTAGTGTTCTGGATGGATTTAACATTTGGATTTCCATTTTTTGAATGTCATTAAATCCTCCTTCCTTCCTTCCTTAAATCATTAAGTCTACCGATAGTAGGCTCCGAATCGCCCTCACCCTCGTTGGAAGAGGTCGACATTGTAGAACTTGTAGAGTTCCACGGAGAACTCGAAGGTAGCCTGCAGGTCGCTCATGGTAGGGAGGGGGCGCGGGCGCGGGCGGCGCGGCGCGCCATGCCGCGGCCGCTAGCAGCCCGGCGGCATCAGCACACAGCACACACACACACTGCACGGCTCACTCACGACGGGCGCGGCCCGGCCTCACGCGAAAATAACAAGCGCGAGCCGGCTGCGGCGACCGAACGGCACACAGTGCGGGAGCCAGGAATTCATTTTTAATATGGTTAGTGCGCATGCGCGCGGCGTGAGGACCGCGCCGCCGCGCCGGGCCGGCTGCAGTGCCGCCGCGCGCCGCCGGCAGGTGCGCTCGCCGCTGCTGTCAACCTCACGACACGTCCCACGGGAGCCAGTCCCCTTAACCTTTACCTGTCGAACGATGACGCCATTTTATTAATACCTATAAAGGTGCCATTAGGGAAACCTTTATTGTGAGCTTTGATGTTTCACCGCAAAAGGCCGGAGCGGATTCACAGAGTTATGGATGTTGGATATTTTCAGCGTATCCACGTGTCGGGATAATTTTAGCCAGCACTTACATACTTTGGTTTGAATCGATTTATAAATTACAACGCCGTTGATACTAAACAAGTTTAATGAATATTTAATTTCGACTTCACTTTATTTCTGACCTTAAGAGGCTGCTTGCTAAAATTTTTCATAGATATCAGGTCGTTGCTACTCTGTCGGTTCTTAACTGTTAGTGCTGATTCTTGTAATCATATAGATTAATACATAATTATAATTAGGTAGCTATATCGTGAGACTACTTGAGTACGTACTTGATTACTTATCATTGTATATTAAATGTCAAGTAATTGCTTGAGATGGGGAAGCCATAGCCCTCAAATAAGAGGGGTTCCGTTGCTGTCTACACCATCCCCGAACGGAAAGGGTGCATGTTCGAGAATATGGCTGTACATACATATTACATTGCTTCATGGTGATTAACTATTTAACTATTTCATTAGATGTAAACGTTCTCTGTAAATAATTACAAGACCTAATGACGCTGATCACGATGGTAATTAGTGGGGCATTGGATAGAGTATTCAAAGTGTTTAAAAATGTACTTACGAATCATCGATTTAGTGAATGATACATATATATATATATATATATATATATATATATATATATATATATATATATTTAAAGATACATATGAATATGACTCATTGATACTAATAAAATGTGATTGCACCCTACCAGCAAGAAGATAAATAATTAATTGCAATAGTAGAATGAATAGTACAATTAAATAAATAAATAAATCAGGGGGCAATCTTTTACATAAATCGATGTAGTCCCAAAGTACACCCTAACCTACTACATAAGAATCACCCATGACTCAGGAACAAACATTCGCGCTCGTCACAAAACAAATTGCCCTTGCCGGGAATCGATTCCGCGTGGGATTGCTAGCTTAGGAGGCAGGGCCACTACCAACTAGGCTAACCGCACTATTTATTAATTTATATATTTATTTAATTAACTGAGACAATTGTTTGAACCGAGATTAAATATTTAAGGCTCAGTTAACCTGCTGTAAACTTATAAATAAACGTCAGTTTAATCAAAGATCAATTTGGGTGATTTCAGCGAATAGCCTGTTGGTTTTGGCAATTACTAAAACTATAGAAACCAAACCAAACCACGTGACTCTGAACTATTTATTTAAAAAAATAGAACCTTTACCCGCTACTTTATCCGCGTAATATTTGTTGATCACGATTCCCTGATCCCGAGGGAACTGTGCAATTTACTGTGATAAAAAGTAGCCTAGTAGCTTATGTTCTTCCCTAAAGCGGTGAGTGCTCTGAAGAGATTTTCAATCTTATTCCTCCATCGTCATTCCGTCTTCGAACTACCCGGGTCGCATACACATACCGCGGGTGAAATTCCTGCGCGTACGCAGAAACAACAAAGATGTGGAATGCTCTCTCGGCCCACGTTTAACCCTCTTCTTACAAACCAAGTGTCTTCAAAAGAAGCGTGAAGAAGCATCTCCTAAGCCGGCATAGTGATGGCGCCGGCACTCATGGACTCCACTTGCCGCTTACCAACAGGTGGAAGAGGAGTCACATGTCGTGCTCCAATAAAAATAAAAAAAACACTGAAGTAGGTCCTTGGTAAATTTCATTCAAATCGGTTCAGCAGTTTATCCATAAACCACGCATGTACTCGTACATAACAAGACATCAAGAGGCTCTCATCGGATATTTTGCAATTCACCAATGTCACCATTCCGATGCGCTGGTAGATTCAGACATGTAAAAGAGCCCGTGTGGCCTACTTGCAAAATAAATAATTTCATTAAAAAAAAAAAGTCTTTTCATTTTCATAAATATTTTCAATTTCTCCAGACACATTTTCATCAAAATCGGTTCAGCGGCTTAGCCATGAAAGCGTAACAAACAAACAGACGCAACCTACGCATTTTTAATATAAGAATGGATTAACTCAATTGGCTCGTTTAATAAATCAATGTTTCCTTTTAGGTATTTATAATAAACTACCACAGCTTCGCCTGCGGTATTTTCCACCCCTTTTCACCCTTTTAGGGATGGAATTTCAAAAAATCTCTCCTGATTGCACCTCTCGGGTACTCGAGGAATGTCTCCTCCAAATTTCAAATCTCTAGGACCACCCGTTTAGGCTGTGCGTTGTCTATAAGTAAGTGACGGTACTGTTTTATAATATTGATAAACAACGTCACAATCAACGGCCAAAACTAATATAACCTGTATCTTGAGTCCGTGATGTACACACAAAGCCGCACATCTAACCCAGTATCTGACCCAAGCTACCCCAAACCTAAATCGATAGTTCGATAGTCATGCTGTTCTCTACAGGAGCAAGTCAATATGCTATCAATACCACCTTAATAAACTGCGGGCACTTAATGTCAACTACCCTAAAATTTGAGGGAGCCTCACAGGCTTACAAACAAGAGACACTAATACGCAAAGCAATTTCGGGGAGTATTTTGAAATAATAGCAATAAATTGGGTTCCAAGTGGAATGGAAATTTCTGTACGTAAGGGAAAGGTCACAGTTCAAGTTTCGATTGGTCGATAAGAAGACGGGGTAGTGCGATCATGGATTTGGAGGTCTTCAAGTAATAAAACTTGATTAGGTGTTTACGAGTTTCGCGATCATGAAAGTAGATCAAATATAATTTCTTTTGCAATGCATGTGCTTGAAAAGAGTGGTTTCCAAGCAGCCAAATTATGCGAAAAGTACTACTTTTTTACACTAGTGCTTTTTACTTTTCAGTATATTTTTAATTATTATATGATAAAAGTTTTACAAATGAAGGTACAATAAAACTATACTTCATTATACGCGTTATTAATTACTCTAAATTTGAAGATTTTGATCAATACTTTTTTCCAGACTCAATGCATAGTAAAACGTTGTACCTATGATACACGTGCGTAAGATGATTTCCGCACTTGTAGCATGAATAACTATTATTTCAGGCCGGTATGCTATTTGCGATTACGCACTTTTTCCAAAAATAATGTCATTTGCTCGCGTTGAAAAGAACCTATACACAGGAATTTGACATATCTCATCCAATCCAATATGCAAAAAAACCGGACAAGTGCGAGTTAAACTCGCGTGGAGAGGGTTCCGTTCCGTACATGATTATCTGAAATTTACTAGGTTACCTTAAATACGATAGACTTCTTATAGGTTTTCCTGTAATCTATAGGCAAAGATCTATTTTCTATATTTTTTCAAAATTTTAGCCCCAGTAGTTTCGGAAATAAGGGGGGGGAATGGTCATTTTTCGCCTATTTTCCTGAATAACTTCTAAAATATCTTACTTAAAATTCAAAAGAAAATATATTTAAGATCCTCACAATAAGCCCTTTCATTTGATATGTCACACGATATAGGTGGCATAACTTTTTTTTTTAATTTTCTAGTTTACCCCCAAAAAGTGGCCCCTATGTTTAAAATTCATATATTTACGTCACGCGTCCGTGTTGCGGTCACCAACTTACATATGAATACCAAATTTCAACTCAATCGGTCCAGTACTTTCGGAGCAAATTGGCTGTGACAGACGGACAGACAGACAGACAGACAGACAGACACACGAGTGATCCTATAAGGGTTCCTTTTTTCCTTTTGAGGTACGGAACCCTAAAAAAGCAAAGTACCTAATGACGAATCATAAAAGGATAGAAAACATGAATGAAACCTTCTAATTTCAGCGGAAAATATTTCTCTTCATAATCAAAACCGAAAATATTGGAAGATTAGTCCTTCATAATTTCGACTGGTTTTTGCTTGCTTCACAGTACTTTTATGGTGTATGTACAAAGTAGGGAAGACGAGCACATGACAATAGCGCTCCCGAGCCCACTCAGCATATTGCTGCGGCAAAAGAACAAATACTCTCTCTTGCAACAGGATTTAGGTATATAGTGATGCTACGGCTCCATTTGTAAAGTTAGTTAGGTATCTGAGTCTATAGCGACATAAATCACTTGTTCGTTTTGAGTTCAGCGACAGAATCAGACGGTCATTTAAAAATTTAAATCTTCATGTAAATTTTTGGCTCCTCTGCTGCACTGGGAGTGAAGAAATAGCATAGAATGCGTGCAGATGCTTATCATCCTGGCATGTCGTAAAAGTCGACTAAGGGACGGGTCCTCTCCAACATGGTGGACTATCTGTATGGGCGATGGGCTGATCACCTGTCACCATACGGTTCATCATACCATCTTAGGACTAATCAATCGAACGTGGCCACAAGTAGTCTTGTGGCTCTGCCCACCCCATTAGGGATTTCGGGAGTGATAATATGTATGTATGTATGTAAATTTTTCATTGATGATGAAAAAACCTGTAGTATATTTTTTATACAAACATACATACATAGCATCACGCCCGAAATCCCTAACGGGGTGGACAGAGCCACAAGACTACTTGTGGCCACGTTTGATTAATTAGATGATGAACCGTATGGTGACAGATGATCAGCCCATGGCCCATACAGATAGTCCACCATGTTGGAGAGGACCCGTCCCTCAGTCGACTTGCACGACATGCCAGGATGATAAGCATCTGCACGCATTCTATGCTATTTGTTCACTTCCAGTGCAGCAGAGGAGCCATATAAGGAGGAGTATATTTTTTATTCTGGAGACAATACTGACAGTTGCTGACTTGGTCTTGGATTTTAAAATTCGTACAAACATTTAAGATAACTTCGAACTGTAGAAGTACGTTGTTTTTGACAAAAGAGCTACAACTGTCAGTTTACTCTCCGGGATTATAAATGAAAAAAAAAACATTGTATAATGCTTATCAATATCCAAATCGGAGATAAACTTTGTGTGATGAGCACAAATGTTAATCTGTCTGTCAGTATCCTGGATTTTTATGTCCGCAGTATTATTATCATAATAAGTTTACATTGAATTGTTGCCCGAAAGTTGTTGGTCCGAATGTTACGTTTAGCCTATTTTTCAGGATATCTGACACTTCTGTCAGTTAGGTTAGGTTTGATATAGAACTATGTGTAAAAAAAATCTGAGAAATGAAACGTTCGAACAAACATACTGTTGTCGGACAAACAAAGGGAATCCTTTGTGACGGCGTTTTAAATTTCGACGGATTACTTTCTCAACCATATACGTAGCGAATGCGTTCTCTTGAAATTGAAATATTAATTTTACTGAAGTTAAGGTTATTTTTGCAACATTAAGTTAGAGTAAGATACGAGATTGAAGTAATCAGTACCGACAGTCGAGTGCAAGTACATTGCCAATCTGTGCCTCGTTACTATGGTACTTTGGAAATAATGGCACAAAATTAGATTATGGATACACTCTACTCCCTGCAGGCAGCGTATGACGTCATCTATCCCCGCAGGACGTAAGCTTAAAATGACGTCAGCACGCCTAAACCCATTAAACTTACCTTAACATAAAGGGTAATGTTAGTTGGTGGTAACAATTATTTTAACTTTTTAAAAAGATATAAAAGCTTTTCTTAATGTGTCGGAATACGACAAAACATATGGCCTGTATACATCACCTCGAATATATAAATTGAAATTGAATTGAGTAGATACTTAAGAGAATAAGGAATAGAAATATTTACTAGCGGGCCCTGAAATATGCCTTCCTCTATTTAAATAAAAAAAAACCGGCCAATTGCGAGTCGGACTCACACACGAAGGGTTCCGTACCATTATCTTTAAAATCGGTAAAAAAATCACGTTTGTTGTATGGGAGACCCCTTAAATATTAATTTTATTCTGTTCTTTAGTATTTGTTGTTAAAGCGGCAACAGAAATACATCAATTGTGAAAATTTCAAATGTCTAACTATCACGGTTCGGTCAGCCTGGTGGCAGATGGACGGACAGACGGACAGACGGGCAGCGAAGCCTTAGTAATAGGGTCCCGTTTTTAGCCTTTGGGTACGGAACCCTAAAAACATTGTGTAAAACTATATACTTGTATCTAACTTAAGCTTAAGTTCTTAGGCAGTCTTGAATAAGATAATACACCACCTAGAAGTTTTAAAGGTATAGAATTCCGTAACTACGCCTGTGAAAGAGCCATTACAGTGCTGTACGTGTCCGTGCATACGCAGGCGCGCGGAGGTGGGCTATGTCTTTGTCAGCGTGGGCGACTTGGTGTTCTGTTTTTATATTTCCTGTCTAAGTACCTCCGTTGGTTGGGGAGAGAAACGAACAGCAGGTCAACATTTGGCGGTTAAAAGTACAGCCAGTTATTTTCTAGAGCGCAAAGAATGATGAAGACTTTCTTGCCGAATAGGAAACCCGACCTGCGCCTCCATTTGAGAACGCTAAGTGATTGTAGCGACTCACAAGCGAGATCTCATCCCACTCTTCCGCACGACGCGTAATGCGTAAGAGCGTGATGGGAGTCTCGCTCGCGGGTCGCTGCATTATCAATTAGACGTTCCCGAATAGACGTCCTGTGCCAGTTTGGTATGCGTCTGAACTGTACCCACATTTATCAGAGCAATTGACTAAAGGCCCTGTCATATTGCTGCGTGATGCCGACGTGACAGCAGCGCGGCGTGAGCGTGTTGCGACGCTTTTTTATGTCAATTGACTGACATACTGGCAGACGGCCCATCTGATGGAAAGTGGTCACCGCCGCCCATGGACATCTACAACACCAGAGGTGCTTGCTGCCAATGCGTTGCCAGTCTAGAGAGGCATTCCCCATCCTCCCTAGACTGATCCCAAAGTGGCACAGGGCGTCTATTCGGGGATGAGGGAATAGGCCTCCGGATCTCGTCACTCACCGTACGAAACGCAATAGCAAGCTATTACTTTACGCCGATATTCCGTGAAAGTGTGGTACTACCCCGGTCGAGCCGGCCCATTCGAACGAGTAATCATCTAGTGAGGATTACTGTTTGGCTCTACCTCTACAAACACACATATTTTTATTACACAAAAAATTAAGAGGAGGGTGAATAGACGGCTTTTCATACAAAAGGCCATAAAGATTTCAACCCCCTAAATGTTAGCGGATGTTGACCAATTTTTGATACTTAGTTTGTCTGTCAGAACAAAATCTAGGTTATACGTTTTGGTTTTTTCAATCATATCAATAAATTAAGTTTTATTGTTTTTACAGTATTCTCATAATAGTATTTAATCGAAATTCAAAAAACGTATAGACCCAGATTTTGTTCTGACTGACAACCTATTAAAATTGTTCAAAATCGGTTAACATTTAAGGGGTGGAAATCGTTATCGCCTTTTGTATGAAAAGGGTGATTTTTGCCGTTGGTTCATGGTTGTCTTAACAATAATGTGTAAAGCAAGCTAAATTACAGCTCGTTTGGATTTTGAATGTAATTCCATTATACTCGTAGCTGTTCTACAATACAGTATTGCAAAAGTCTACACTCTTCCTACTGTTTCCGCTGCGACCGGAACGCGGCCGTTCATAAACATCGCGCGAATGAATATTTACCAGGCCCTCTACTCTGAGAATGAAACAAAATAACGTTAATGCTATCCTGCTCGCTCTCGACACGTGGCGTAATCGCGTGACAAGGACTAAACTAACAAAGATTTGAATGTCGTGTTCCAGAGTAGCTCATGGCGATGGAACGTGCCTTCCCTACCCCGCCTTCAGCATCAACGCAATAAGTAACCAGTACTTAAGCAATTTTCTACTGTATCGAGTTAATCATAGAGTTTAAATATGAACGAAAATTTGTCGATGTTATGCTATTTACTTTAAAAGTCGAGCAAGGGCTGCCCACGTTTCGAGCGTCCCAGTTTGAAAAGGCGAAGACCTTCCGTGACTTTGGGTGAGTTATGCAAAATGATAAAAATAACTGATACGGCTAAGTTGCAAGTTAAGCCAAGTGTTTTTGCAGCGCTTCAGCCTTATAAAGAGTCATTTGACCTTTTGGTAGCCCTACTGGAATACAGAAACGAAGTTGGAACTAAATTTCTATCATAGATGCGCTGAGAAGTAATTTTTCCGAATGCAAAAGAGACGCCAATAAAATTAATTTAATGATGAATAACAAGCATTTTAATCAAAGGTATAATTTTGTTCGCAAATATCAGACGTACAATTGACTGGATTATTCGACTTTCATACCAATATCGTTTCTTCCTATTCGCAATTCTGCACAATCTGAATTCTACATAATTCTACTACCACCACATTCGTTACTATTTTTGTACAGTAGCGATTCTTCGTATTCGCAATTCTGCACAATTTGAATAATTGCACTTAATCACTACTACTATGCACAGTACAGTAGCGAATGTTGTGGAATTCAGACTGTGCAGAATTGCGAATAGGAAGAATGTGAATTGGAACTGTACACAAATAATGACTGCATAGTAGCGAATACGGTGGAAGTACTATTGTGATTGTGCAGAATTGCGAAGTCGAATAATCCAATTGACTAGGTCTATACTATAATTACTCAAGTAGTTTTTTTAAATCTGGCCGGCCATAACGTAAAGCATGATAAGCCGAAGCAGGAGAGCGCTCTGCCCCCTTCGTGACTTGGCAGAAAAACTTATTTCGTCTTTATGCTACATTACGGGCTAAATGCAAATCATTTCATTTGGAGCAAGAAAAGTATAATCGATTATATTCGATTTTTTATCGAAAAAAATACTGTAAAAGTAATAGTTACAAAGACACATTTGCTTACTAATTATAAAGTTACATAACAAAAAGGTTTTGAATAGATACTTAAACATAACCTCTTAAAAAAAAATCCTCTATGGATTACTTACTTAAATCGAACTAACAGTTAAGGATTTCAAGTCGCTTAAGTAATGGCGTTGGTCATACCAAGGTGGAGGCGCAATTATTGGTACAAATAATTAGGTTGACGGCGCGGCGTTATGTGTGTGACGTCACGAATTCCAATAGAAGACAACAGATGGCGTCATGCTGCGGTTGCGTCGCGTTCCTGCCCCGCTCGTAATGTGACCGGGCCTTAATACCCCATTGCAAGCGCGCCTTTAAAAAGCATTTAGTGCCGTCATGTAAGAACGTGTAAGGATGTCATTGGAGCTGAGCGGGCGCCATTTACATCAATCGACATATCGACCCTGATATCAGAACGGATGCTTCCCTTTACGACTAAAGTAAAATAGTATATTATTGTTCAAGATTTCGGATCCACTGAGGCTGAAACTGAGTATTTATTCTAGTCATTTATGTAAATTAAAGTGAAATTAATGCATAGGTAGAGAGAGAGCAGCGCCTCTATTCGGGAACGCTAAGTGATTCTGTAGCGATTCGTGAGCGAGATTTCTCAACTTGCTCTTACGCATTACGCGTCGTGCGGAAGAGTGGGATGAGAAATCTCACTCACGAATCGCTACAGAATCACTTAGCATTCCCGATTAGAGGCGCTGGTCTATTTATTTGATCTCTGATCTATGGCATCCGCGAATTTGATCTTTAAATACTTTGTGTAATTATGTATACTAAAGTGGACGCCTGAACTTGTTTTTTTTTTAAAGCTCGTTGAGGCCAAATGGCACAAACGCCTATAAGAAAACGATCACCGCCGGACGCGGCGTGCATGCCCGCTCCGTCATCGAGTGTTCGCTGTCTAGTATAACATACTTAATACTGCAATGTTTAAACATGTCAAAATTTTAAGTAAATTTTGACATGTTTTTGCAGCCTTTACAATATCGCAGAAAAGAGGAAGCTAGAGGCACGGCACGGAGGAAGTCTTTCTTGCCACTTCTGCTATGTGTGGGATATTTTGCCAACTAGGTACGAATGTAGTTATTTATACTTACTTATTTACTTATTATACGTACTATTTTCTATTCCGGATTTTAGTTTTCCTCATACACGGTTGCTTGTCATTATTCGGGCCATTTGAATAAATTATATCCTTAGTTATAGAGTATTTCGTGCTTGTTTATCCCTTCTGGATCGTTTACTTCGAAACACAATATTTTATCCTTTTTACTTACCTATATAAGATAATGGACTAAAAGAGACGACACTAAGTTAATGTACCTGATTGACAATAGTCAAATGGGGAAGTAGCCTACGCAGGAGAGCGAAATGCATCACCAAGTGCAATGGCAACACCTCGCGTTTCCCTTGCATAGTTTTTAGGTCGAGCCGCAGGTGAGTAATGGGTGCTTTAGTTCGCTATATATCAACTGTACTGTAGGTACAGTCAAGCTATCGGATTTACGAATCACTAAAACTTATTTCGATCAAAATCAATGAATGAATTAATTAACAATTACAAATTAAAAACAACAGATTAAAAATTCAAAATAAAATCCAAATAAAAAATGATACATGAAAAATGTTGTAAACACAAACAAATATGACGTGAAATAGATTATAGCATCTAGAAATCGAAACACGACGCCATCTACTGGAAGTCTACCCAACCTAGATGCCAAAAGATGTTACAGTGGTGTGTTGATGAATTAACTTACAACGCCATCTGTTAGGAATTCATAGAACATACAAATAAATGAACACTAATTGTCGTATAATATACATTTACCTCAACCAGCACTTCCTCACTATTGCGTTCAAATATATGTTGCGGGTTAATACACCCGACTCTGTCCAATATTTGAAAACCTATTTAAGAGATGCAGATGTACCGAAGTTAGTTTTACCCACTGTCACGCTCACAGACCTGAGCAGCACGCTGAGGTCCATGATGAAGACGCGCCACACCCTTGACATATATGATATGTCTCTGGACGTACTCCTGTGCGTCTGGCCGGTCGTGTCGGGTTTACTTGTTGAACTCATTAACACCATGTTCTCGTCCGGTGTGTACCCCGACGTCTTGAAGAGCACACGAGTATGTCCAGTGTATAAGGGAAAAGGCGAACGATGCTCGGTAGATAATTATAGACCAATAACCATTGTGCCAAATATTTCAAAAATTATTGAATCCATTTTATCGGATTGTCTAATGCGACATCTTGAGACCAATGACCTACTGACAGACAGACAATTTGCTTATAGGAAAAATAGGTGTACCACAGCAGCGGCACAAAAAATATACGACTGCATTGCAACGGCTCTGGACGATAAGTATAAGGTAGCAGGGATATTCTGTGAGTCATTATGGCATCAAAGGTAACGTGCACCAACTTTTTAAATCATTTCTTACCGGTAGAAGTCAGACAGTCCAGGTCAAAATGAACGGTAAAAATCAAAAGTCTGGGCCAGGAGAAGTAAAAGTCGGCATACCGCAAGGATCCGCCTTAGGAAATTCACTATTTACAATTTTCGTGAACGACCTCCCATGTGCTGTCACCGAAGGGCTGACGGTGTTATTCGCTGATGATACCACGGTGGTAGCGAGCGCGATCACGTACGAGCAGCTCGAGAAGCGAGTAGCCGACGTATGTGCTCAGCTTCACAGCTGGTTCTCAGCGAACGGGCTCATCCTCAACGTCACGAAGTCCAGTGTGATGATGTTCTCAGCCGGAAATGCCACTGCTATCCCGCCAGTACAAAGTCCATTGCCACGTTGCGAGTCATGCAGGTTCCTTGGGTTCACCATCGATGCTAGGCTAAACTGGAAACAACACGTGTCCACTTTATGCGAAAAGCTGAGTAGTGCAGTATTCGCGCTGCGAAAGCTTAGACCACTTGTTTCCGGTGATGCACTAGTGCAAATATATTTTGCTTATTTTCATTCGCTGCTATCTTACGGCATAATCTTATGGGGTAATTCCACAAACTCGAAGCAAGTATTTACGCTCCAAAAGCGAGCTCTGCGCACATTGGTAGGTGTCAAACCACGGCACTCTTGTAGGGAACTATTTAAAAAATTGGGAATAATGGCCCTTTATTCTCAATATATTTATGACATTCTATTGTACACTCGACGTAATTTACATAGTTTCAAGCGCGTCAATATGCCTGGCAGAATAACCCGCCAAACAGGGCGCTTACAGCGTGTGCCACGACGGTTGGCGCTGCTCGACAAAAACCCGCGCGTTATAGGACCCGCTTTCTATGAGAAGCTACCCGCCGACCTAAAAAACGAGTGTTCCGACGAAAGGTTTGGTTGTCGACTCAAAGAAATATTACTGACGCGATCACTGTATTCCGTCAAAGAATATAGTGAAGGCTAAATTTCACATTATTATTTTATTGCCATTTCATATTTTGTTATTATTTTGACATTTGTTATTTTTTTCTGTTTATATGTTTTATTTCCTGACATATTTTTTCTATTTTTGTTTTATGTATTTTGTGACATTTTGATTATGTCTAGAATTATTTCTAGTTTATTTTTATATAATTCTATTTTAAGTGACGATCTTTTTGTGAAAGCATTATTCTTTTTGACATGTAAATTTTAATGTTCTTTCAATAAGAAATAAATGACTACCTACCTACCTTTACTAATTAAATGTATATTATTATAAATATTACAGTCAATAATCGAGATAAAAACTATCCTATCTTTTAAGTTTTTTGTACCCACCTGTGTTGAACAAATAAACTATTTCTATTTCTATTTCTATTTCTATTTCTAAGTTGGACCAAATTACACATAGTTACAAAATTTCATCAAGATCGGTTCAGTAGTTTTGGAGTTTATCCCGGACATACATCGTGACACGAGATGTTTATATACATAAGATTTGATAAACATGCTGGCTATACCCAACCACCGACCCTAACATGAATGACACAAAGATAAGATAGACCATCTTATCTGTAAGTGCGCCTCTCTCACACTAGTGCTGACGAAAGAGATAGTCATAGAGATAAACGGGTTTATTATTTATTTCCTTTACGGGCAAGAAATAGTGGTACAATTACAACAAGTCACTGATACAGCCTATTAGTATAGTAGTATGTCAATGTTCCTATCAAGGCATCGTCTACGAGGCGTAGTAAGAAAATATCTTACGAGTCTACCTACAACTTAAACTTACATCAAAGCTCGAAAAGTCGGAGAACCGTGAAGCTCAAAAGATTCGCAATAGAATTACGTAAAGTCACATGAATACATGACCATTACGTGTAGATATATTTCTACCGATAAGTTTTTCGTTTCGTAACTGCATCATGACTCTTTTATCTTTTTAGGGTGGCGACTGTACCTCGGACGTTTATCATTTTTATCAGCACTGCGGCCGGATGTAGTGCCCGCTTAAGGCTTCCTTTGTCAACGAAAAGGCACATTTTCCCGACGAGGTTTGAGATTTAACGTGACTTCCGCATTCGTATAATCCTGCCGCAATTTCTGGGGTGCTGTAAAGTTAAATTTAACTTGGTCTCACGTACATTTTAATGTATAATTTGAATAATTTTCACGGGATAAAAAACTAGTCATTTGAAAAGTTTTGTTAGCTACTGACGTAGGTACTTAATCTTAAAAAAAAAATAAGTGTCCGCCGCTGTTATCACCACCTGCGGCCCTAACATGAATGACACAAATATAAATTAAACCCGTTTATCTCTATGACTATCTCTTTCTTCGGCACTAGTGTGAGAGAGGCGCAACTTAGAGATAAGACGGTCTATCTTATCTTTGTGTCATTCATGTTAGAGCCGCTGAGGACATGCAGCGTTAAAATTGTAGCGCGTGTCTATGCACGGCTTAATAACTATGAACAATTAATGAAATGCAACAATTTTCATTAATCAGTTTCACAACATACGGATTAGGACTCCGCGTAGTTTTAGTCTGGGTCAATTTGTAGCCACATAACTTTCTCCATCACAGCAAAAACAAACTAGAAGTACACAACTACATTGTAAAACTGATTCAAACACAGTACCATTTAAATGTCATGCAAATAATTCGAAACGTGAAAAGGCACGGGAATAAGAGTAACAAGTGGAAATTATGGTCCACAAAGAGACTGAATTGGGGCGGCTGTTTATAAGCTATTTGTCGGGTCCATGTTTTATTCAGTCGTGGAATAATGCCAGAGTAAATCTCACCGCGGCTGCATACGATTAACGTCAGGGCGGATTCACACCTGACAAGCTACTGAAATATATGCATTCATGATAGTTGGTGCTAGAATATTTTCAGGTGAGAGAAGGACTTATGTTGGATGGAAAATACTTCAATTATCCGCTAAAAAGAGAATAAAAAATTACACAAGCAAACCCCGCTTTAGGGAGCACTAACCACTAGTAAAATTAATCGAAACAAAAGAAAACTGCGGTGGACTATTTTGAAACAGTAACAAATAACTAGAAATTAAGTTACGGGAGAAAGAGTCAAACAAATCAAAGGCCAAAACAAAAATGTCTCGCTCGGCGTTCGGATATGCAAATTTACCGCCTTCGTTGCCTATTTAAGTTCATAAGTACCTGGACGACCGAGCGTCGCTCAGTGGCTTTCTTTCTTTCTCAAAGATGACACCAATCTAGATAAACTTGGAAATTAAATATACATAGCATCACCACCGAAATCCCTAATGGGGTGGGCAGAGCCACAAGACTACTTGTGGCCACGTTCGATTAATTAGTCCTAAGATCGTATGATGAACCGTATGGTGACAGGTGATCAGCCCATCGCCCATACAGATAGTCCACCATGTTGGAGAGGACCCGTCCCTTAGTCGACTTTTACGACATGCCAGAATGATAAGCATCTGCACGCATTCTATGCTATTTCTTCACTCCCGGTGCAGCAGAAAATGCAGTGCAGTGTTGGAAATTAAAACATTATCGAAATACTAAATTTCATCCAAATCGTTAGAGCCGTTTCCGAGAAACCAATTACATATATATAAGAACAATAACATAACATATGCGTTAGTCTAAAGTACCTGGCATATTCCTCTTCCACCTCATATAGTTATGTCTATCTATGGCTGATTCTCGACTTGTCTTTGCATGATGAGTGTTTCCAAAAATATGCAGTGAAACCCCACAGAACCTAATTTTTATTATTGTCGCATGTAAACCAACCTTTTTAACGTACTTGTAATGAATCCCGGCTACTTCCTGCATAAGTATTACGGTCCCAAAAGACCGTTTTCCGGTACTTTGTTAGTTTAATTGGAGCTTTATGTTATGGTGCAATGTAATTCCTTCGAAAAGGAACAATAATAAACGTGTCAGATCAGAAGGCTATGTTCTCGCAGAATAGGTTTGAAATGAGTATAGTAACTTGTATAGATAGAGTTTTTTAAAGTCTGTTCGCCGAGAGTTGATAAATATTATGATATCGTCTCGAAATAGCGACTGTCGCTTACCTATCGCAATCTGTATGACGGGCGTCGCTTATCGCCGCGCGCACTAAGTTTCGTGGTACGAGGGAGGCAGTTGTTGTCATGCGCGGCGCCACGCCTGGCGGGTGAGCGCGCGCACGCGGCTGCCATATTGCCATTCCATTCTGGAATACGCTTCGAGTGTGTCGTTTGGGTGTTCGTGTGTTGTTTTAGACGAAGCAATTAACGTTTCATAATAAACGTCACCGACTCTGATTCTTCCTCCGACTCTGAGACATCGACATGGTCGCAGTCCGATAATATGCCAGCAATGGGACATATACAGGTTATTCAATAATAATATTCTATGACAAGCCTATTATTTTTCCTTTAATTTTTTATTATAATCATTGAAAATAATTAGCGGGCCGCTATTTGTAATGAGTTAAGAAGCCCTGATTTTTAACTTTTTTTATCAACTCTCGGCAAACGGAGCTAAGACAGAAATAATGGTGACCTATCTTAAAAGCGACAGCGACACTTAATAAAATGTCGAGACGCGCATGGTCTCGCGACACACGTACTTCCGGACAGTAAAATAAGAAAACAATAAATAATAACCTAGTGGTAATGCTGGAATTAAGCTCAGTGCACGTATGTCATATGTAATTTAGATGTAAGCATTCTGTGTATTTGTTCTACTTTGCCTCAAGTTGCTGCTACTCGCATTCTGTGCGTGTATCTGGTATCAAGACACATTTTAATAAACAATTTCCCTGATCTGTTTAGCTTTTGCGCTATTAGGTTGGTTTGTATTTAATTGTGTCCAGAAAACAAGTCTATAGTCAAATTATCTCATGAAATTTTGTTAATAAATACCCTTTTCATCACACTTGCTCGGAAAGGCTGTTATTATACGCAGGCGTACAGAGCAGCTGTAGCCTACTTACCTCCCAAGGGCAGTTATGGATTTTGTATGGGTTATAACTCCCGCTGACGGCGGGGCGAGCCGCAAGCCGGCGGAGCTGCCCCGCGCTGATCGCAACGTACGCTCAGTTTATGAACCCACCTGATGGTAATTTACGATGTAAAATGGAAATAAAATTAATATATATATACTTTTTTTTGTTTAATTTTTATTTCATTTCCTCGCAAATGTGATGAAAAACATTGTGTGTATCACGGGCAGTAAGGGGATAACAAACTCGAGTCATAAAAGCCCTCGCCTATCGGCGTCGGGCTTCTAACAGACTCTCGTTAGTTATCCCCTTCTTACGGCCCTAGATGCACAATGTACTATTCTTAACAAGCTACTAATCAAGCCCGCATTATAGTCTCCAAGGCAAGTTTTCCTTGGACGACGGTCTATCATTATAAGAATCTATTTCTGTAAAACCTATTGACAAAACATCAATGTCTGCATAAAGTAAGGACTGAAAATAAGAGGTCAACAGCGAATTATAGGATAACACGTTTGCTGATGAGATTTTTAACGAGCGGAAAAGGAATAGCTTTTATGTAATTGGCACGGGGCGGAGAAATGATTTAGTGCGTTCGGATCGGAAACTGGCAAATTGAAATCACAGGAACATGGTGTGACAGAAATGGTGGTGGCTCATTTTATTACTTATAATTTGAACTGCTGTTAAGAGGAATGTGAACCTACGGCTTTTCATACAAAATGCGATAACGATTTCCAGCCCTTAAAGGTTAATCAATGTTGAACAATTTTTGATAGGTTCTCAGTCAGAACAAAATCTAGGTTTATAAGTTTTGGTTTTTTCACTATAATCAATAAATTAAGTTTTATTGTTGTTTCAGTATTCTCATACAAAACCAATTTCCGTGATTATTTGACTTTTTGATCTTTAATCAAAATTCAAAAACTTATAGACCTTTTTGTTCTGACTGACAACCTAACAAAAAAATTCAATACTTATCGGTTGACATTAAGGGGTGGAAATCGTTATTGCATTTTTTATGAAAAGGGTGATTTTTGCCGTTGGTTCACAGTCCTCTTAAGAACTGATATATTTATTGAAAACACAAGGAGTCACGAACCAATTTATTTGACTGCATACCTACAGTTTTAAGTAGCGTTTGCTCTGAGAATACGTACATGTACCGACAGTAGGTATACCTATATACTTAATGATGACACCCTTAAACTTCAATTTCTGATTTTAAATATGAAAACTGTAAATTGGAGCAAAACGAAAAAGTACCTGATGAAAGATTCCATGGCTTGCATTTACACAAACATAGCCTTCTTCACCTCGCCTTTTGAAAGTAGCAGCGATAGAAACCTTGCCTCAAACCGCAAATAAAGAAGCCGACATCCATAAATTGACGGGTAGCATCAAAAGGTTAGTATTAGGCCGGCTTAAGGCGGATCGGCGCCGCTCGGGAATGAACGGAACATCGTTTTATTGCGTATGTTTGGAAAAGGGTTCTTTCTGGTTCAAGAGGGTATTAAGGTAAAAAGTGGGGTTATATACCCGGGAACCCGAGGTACTACCCAAACCTGAAAAGCTTAAAGCTTAGAATTTATCTGTTTTCTATTTCCATCACCAATGATCAAAGGAATGTTTTCCTAAAATATTGATTTTAATAGATTGATTTTTACACAAAATATAAAAATACCGGTCAAGTGCGAGTCGGACGCGTGTACCGAGGGTTCCGTACTACGCTAATTTGGTATGGTCTTAACCAATCAATAATAGACTTTATGTTAATGGTATAAAAACTTTGACAGTTGCAACGAAGCAGCGATAATTTTCTGGTTTGATTTCGATATATTTTCCACATTTCTATAACAGAACATCATTGACTTGATATTTGTTGTTTAACTATGAAGAATAAAATAAAACAATCCCAAATTTGAAAGCTGAAAATTAAGCCATTTTAGAAATATAGCTGGAACAAAATTGGTCTAAAATCAGCCAAGTTTTACGGCATAAATATAATAATAATAATAATAATAATAATAATAAAGACATTTATTTAACACACATTAGACACAGACAAATAACAAGAAAAGCACACAACAAAGAAACAATGAACATAAGAAGCTGTGCCGAACGGTGCCAAAGAGGGTGCCACTCAGCGTTATGCCGTGGCGAGCCTCGGCGCTGATTTTCAGTGGCCCCTAGGTGATAATACGAACGACAGAGAACAACACGTTTGTATGGGGAGCTTGTCAGGCTTAAAACGCATATTTTGTAAAAAATTCCAACCTTCTAGCTCTTACTGTTGCTGAGCTAGAGGCATCTGACGAACGGACGGACGGACGGACGGACGGACGTTGTAGGCTCAGTAATAGGGTCCCGTTGATCCCTTCGGGTACGGAACCCTAAAAAGTATATGTTTGTTAATCAAAGTCAAAGTCAAGACTGCCTGAACAACTCCATATTATGCACTCGTATACATAGTGCCTCTACCGTATCAGTACGAGGCATCCGATTAAACCATAATGCCAACACACTCTCATTTTATTAGGGAAATTTTATTTTCAGGGAAATTTTCAACACATTGTTGATACCTGCGAAAGCAATGAAAAGAAAGTTTCAACTGTTAACTGTCTCAAACTAGTATCTTACTAATACGTGGAGTTGCAAAAACAACCTTGGATTCTGGAAATAAAATTTCAAATTTCGAGTTAAGATTATCGAAATACGAGTTTGGGGAAGTTAGCATTCGATTTGCGAGGCTCAGACGACTCAGAGCATTCAAGAAATACGTGGTTTGCTGTAACTACCTAACCTATGTTATATCGCACTCGTTGCTTACTGTCTATGGTGAACTCGATTGAGTCAAGCCCAGGAATTGCTGTGAGCTTGGCAAAAATGCTTGCTTCTAACTATGTAGTTATTTTGGAATTTATTAGGATATTTATAAATCTGACTCTGTGATCAGTAATCTGTCTGGGAATACGGACTGATTCGTTATTTAGTCACCGTTAGGGCAAACATAGTGGTAGCACATTTTTCGTAGTGGTAGAGCCAAACAATAATCCTCACTAGATGATTACTGTTCGAATGGGCCGGCTCGACCGGGGTAGTACCACACTCTCACAAAATATCAGCGTAAAGTAATAGCTTGCTATTGCTTTTCGTACGGTGAGTGACCAGATCCGGAGGCCTATTCCCTCATCCCCATCCCATCCCCATTCCCCATCCTTCCTAGACTGGCAACGCATTGGCAGCACGTCTGGTGTTGCAGATGTACACAGGCAGCGGTGACCACTTTCCATCAGGTGGGCCGTCTGCCTGCTTATCACCCTACTCCTTTCTCAAAGGGTATGCAACGCATCCATGATTCCCCTGGTGTTTATCAACATTTTTGCAAATGGTTCGAGGCCGCGACGAAAATTTATAGTCGTATTCACAAATGTCTCCGGCAACCCCCTAATAGCATTTAGTATTGGCATTTGGTGGGACCACATGGGTCTCGTTAGTTGGACTACGGTTAGATTTGGCCGTCGTTTTGAGGTAAGGCCTGCAACCAAGGGCCATTTTAGAATTTACAACTGAAACAATATAATGTAGAAATGGCAAAGTTTTAAACCAATGATAGCAGAAGTCGCATTGGCCCAACGTTGGTAAGTGGATAGGCTTAATGATAATATTTTACTGCATTGGGCCAACGTTACTTAATATCTAATAGGGCCTTCGTTGTATACAATGCACAAATGCCAACCGTTTTTAAACAACGGTAGCGGTATTCCATTATTGCCCCATGTTGGTAATTGGTTGGGCGTAATGATAATTTTTGTCATATTGGTCTTATGTGGTGATGATGTAAGTTTAATATGGGCAAACTTCTAACTATATCCCTACTGTTGGCCAATGGATGGCAAGGGAAAATACTACTAGGGAGGGCCAGATGTCAATCTATAAATAAACATTATGTTAAATCAAATATAAATTTTAGTGGCATTTTTGATTTCCGCCATTAGATAGGTATAGCTTAAAATCTTTTTATCAAGGTTTCGATAAGTATATTATATTCACTTTCGTTCTGTGTCACTTTGTACCGAATAACTTACCTGTTTCGCTCATCATGATAACTTTGCGTATCAAATACGTTTCTGCCATGCTAAGTGTTCGGTTTTCCTCAGGGTTGCTAGCTAGTTGTTATTCGCATCCCCTTCGCCATGTCAAATGAATCTGCTGAAAGTCTGGCGCTTACTGGAAACTTTATATGATCACAGGCAATGTGTATATTTGCAGGTAAAGCAGGCGTAGCTACCCAAGCTCAGGGGGCCCTCGGACCCTGACCAGCAAACCACGTATTGAACTAGCTAAAACTGTTCCCAAATTCGGAATGTGAATAAAATAGGTTGTAATTTTTTGCATCAAGGCTTTGGTTACCTAGCTAGCCTCTGGGTAAAGCTGTGGAGACACGTTTAACCTTTTGAACGCCACAGTTGGCTGTGGCCGACAGCAGATTATCGTGCCCCTGACGCCACGGCATGCTATTTTCCATACATTTGTCGGCTACAGTCGTCACTCGGCGCCTGTGGTACGCTTTCTCAAACTCAGCCGTGGCGTTCAAAAAGTTAACATTCATTTCTGTTAGAAAGGCTTGTAAAATGCGAGTTATAGAAGATTCCAGATATTATGACAAGTGTTTTGTCCAATGTGTTTGTTGTTTACTTTTACTTTGCAGACAGGATGGTGAGTTTTGAATCTGTGCACTAAGATAATTTATTGGTTACGCAGCAAAACATCTAAAATGAAATGTTAAAATATATAAAGTCAAATTGCATAACGTACGACATTAATAACATGTTTTATCATAAGTTTAAAATTTCTACGCTCTTTCATAACGTTTATTATCTATATTGCTCACTACGTATAACGTTATAAATACATAAATTCGCGTAATACGAAATTTATAAATTTATCGGTATGAGACCCTTTTACAAGGAGTACACCTAATATATCATAATAGACAGACGTCTGAGACTTTGCTTTATTCTACTATCCTACTAATATTATAAATGTGAAAGTTTGTGAGTATGTATGTGTGCGGGACGACAACATAACCATCTAACTAATTAATAAATAAATATACGTCTAAATATGTAAAATATAATTGAAATGTAACTTTAATAGCTTAAGTTTATTAAAAAAATAATGCTTGTACACAACACCACACACAACACCAAAAAACAATCCCATTGGCTCAACTTACATAACTCCACACTACACCCACTAGTTGCGCTACGTGAGTGATCACACACCGTCACGCACTCGCTGCGAACGGTCGTGCTCTCCTCACCGATCCGAACGCGCTGTCGCCTCCGGCTGCCAGCTCTCTCGACTCGGACCTCTCGCTCGCGCATTCCGTGCGCGCTCGCCTCTCCGCTCCGAACGTGCCGCCGCACTTCGTGGGCGTCAATCTATTTTAAATACCACGGTTTAGTGGTCGTACGAGGATACTGCTAACGGTGCCAACGAATCGTACGGGGCGATCCACAGACGCTCGTTTTCCCCCCTTTGGGGAAAATAATCTGTGAAGGGATTGGAACCACCGGCCTTTGCATTTGAGCATAGTCGACACCAATCATCTCCCTCCCACCCTACCTACCCATCCTTACAATCCTATTCCTCGGGCAGTGTTTGGCGCTGACTAGCCCCCGGGCGGTCGCCGTCTCGCTACTCGAGGCCGCTAGGGAATTCTAGGCACCCACCCCCGGACAATAAGACTGCCGGGGTACGAGTAGGACCCCACCTCAGTACTCAACTCCCTGCCTGTACCCGGCAGGGAGGTATTAGCTATTCACTACAAAACCGCGTCGTCATACCTCACTCGATCGCGCGTACTCAACCTACTGAGTCATGGTACACCCAGGGACCCTCGGGGACCTTATGGATTTTCTCCATAGGAAAGATCCCCGTCTGGTCGATGAGTATATCAGGACCAGGAAGGCGCTAGAGGCCGACGCCTCCAATAGGCGGCGTCAAAAGGCCGCCAAGGGACAAGAGAGAGAGAGGGGTAGCTCTCTAGCTCGCTCACGCTCTCGCTCTCCGCGAGAACATTCCGCTTCTTCAAAGCGCTCTTCGTCGCCTGCGTCATCAGTACGCAGTGCGAATGTCTCGTCGCCTGTGCCCCAACAGGCTCTCGATGAGCACTCTATGGAGTGCTCTAACTTCGATGCTGACGATGGTGAGTTTATCACCGTCGAAAAGCGCAAACGGAAGTCTCCGGCTTCCCCCACCATTTCGTGCCCCCCTTCGCCGAGCGCGAAAAGGCATCAGTCGCAGGATGCGACCCCCCCCCGTCCTCAGGGGGTTTTACCTCGCCGTCTTCGCCCCCCCCCCGTTGTTGTTCATGACAAAGGGGCATGGGAGCAGATTTCCAAGACCCTCCATGAGAGGAGGATCAACTTCCTGTCAGCCTCCAATACCGGCAAGGGTATTGCAGTCCAGCTGCAGAGCTCCGATGACCACCGAGCCTTCACCAAAATTCTGGGTGAGCTCCGAGTGCGTTATCATACTTTTGCGCTTGAAGATGAGCGCAAACTCAGAGTGGTCATCCGAGGTTTGCCGAAAGAGCTGGGCAGTGACTTCATCAAGAAGGACCTGCAGTCTCAGTCCTTGCCTGTGTCGGAGGTACACAGAATGTACCGTGCTCGTACGAAGGAGGAGTACGACATGGTACTAGTAGTGTTAGATTCTTCCCCAGAGGGGAAAAAAGTCTTCAATCTAAGACAAGTATGTCAGATGTCTGGCATACGTGTTGAGACCCCTCACAAGCGTGGCACTCCTGGGCAGTGCCATCGCTGTCAATTGTACGGGCATTCCGCCCGCTTCTGTCATGCCACTCCTCGCTGTGTGAAATGCACTGAGGACCATGGCACTTCGGATTGCAAGCGTGAGCCGGGCACGCTGGACCCGCCCAGCTGTGTGCTGTGTGGGGCAGTGGGTCATACTGCCAATTATGGTGGATGCCCCAGGGCCCCGCGTGGCGGACGCAAGGCGGCTCCGGCTCGCTCGTACCGCGCGCCTCCAACGGCTAACCTCCAAAACTTCCCGGAATTGGGGTCGCGCCCTCGCTCTTTGGAGGTGGCCCCAAAACCGTCTCAAGCACCCTCTGTGCCCCGCCCTCCCCCCAGCTCGAGACTCCCATCTGGAGACGCCTGGGGCAAAAAACCGGTCCAGACGACCACATCTTCCGGGACACCTATGCGCACTTCGGTGCTGCATAGTGGTCCCAGTACGTCCCCCCCGTCCTCGGACCTCTCCGCGGACTTTGCGGTGGTTAAGGACTTCGCCAATGCGTTTAACATTGACGAAATCTGTATGCTGTCTGCAAAACTTCGCGTAGCGCGAACGACGGACGCGTACTTACAAGCTGCTGTAGAACACGCAGATCTCCTAAGCGCCCTCCGCGCTTACTCCACTTGCTCATAAGTATATCCCTAATGGATAATACACCAAATAGGGTTAAGCCGCGGTCGTTATCCATTGGCTTTTTCAATGCCAATGGCTTACGTGGTCAGCGGGAGGAAGTTTCCTCCTTCCTCCGTGATCGACAGATAGATATTTTCTTAGTCCAGGAGACTTTTCTTAAACCTGCCCAGCGCGATCCTCGTATCGCTAACTACAATGTAGTTAGGAATGACAGGACTTCTGCCCAACGTGGAGGCACACTTATCTATTACAAACGGTCCTTACATTGTATTCCTCTGGACCCTCCGCCTCTCACAAATATCGAAGCCTCGGTTTGTAGAATAGCGATGACCGGTCATAGGTCAATCACAGTAGCGTCAGTGTATCTCTCTCCGAACAAGACTCTCCTTCGGGCTGATTTGGAAGCTCTGCTCAATATGAGCGACTCGGTCATTTTGGCTGGGGATCTCAACTCGAAACATATTCGTTGGAACTCTAGAGTTAACAATCAAAATGGTAGATTGCTTGATAGATTCGTCGAGACTATGACCTTTGATATCATCGCTCCTATGGAGGTTACGCATTTTCCTCACAACTCTGATCATTCGCCTGATTTGCTTGATATTGCACTTCTTAGGAACGTAGCCCTCAGGTTGCGCTCTGTGGAAGTCATTCACGAATTGGACTCAGATCATAGGCCAGTCATTTTAGAACTGGGTGTAGAGCCTAACAGCACTCCCCACACCAAGTCAATCATTGACTGGGTGAAGGTGGACGCTGAGTTGGTAAAGTTTGACTCTTCTAGTCAAATTATCCCTGGTTCTATAGAAACGCCTGTCGATACGGACGAGGCGGTTGAGGCGCTCTCTAGCTGCCTCACCACTGTACTCAGTGAATCCTCGAAGCGGGTCCAGGTGATGGATGACCATCGCTGGAAACTGCCAGAGGATCTGAGACAGCTAAAGACCGCCAAAAATGCTGCTACCCGTCGGTACGACTCTTACCCTTCCGAGGACAATCGGATTCACTTGCGAGGCCTTCAGCGAGAGCTGAGGCAACGTATTGCTGAGTTTCGAAATAACCGGTGGGGGGATCTGATGGAGGAGATCTCGCCTAGCCACCATGCTTACTGGAGGCTCGCGAGGTCCCTTAAATCGGAAGGCGCTGCGACTATGCCGCCGTTAGTTCGTGCGGATCATGCTACACCTGCGTTCGATGATGTCGAAAAGGCTGAATGTCTCGCCTCCAGTTTGGAGGCACAATGTGCACCTAGCCTCAGTCCAGTCGACCCTTCCCACCTAGCTATGGTGGAGTCTGAGGTCGAGAGGCGTTCGTCGTCTGCTCCCGTTGACCCAGTAGAAGTCGTCACTCTTTCTGAGGTACAAGATCTGATCAAGGATCTAAAGGTCAAAAAGGCACCCGGTGCTGACGGTATTCCCAATAAGCTCCTCAAGCATCTTCCAGAAGTGTTCCTCACCATTTTGGTACTGATTTTCAATTCGGCACTAGTTAATTGTCACTTTCCAGCAGCCTGGAAAGAAGCCGATGTCATCGGCATTCACAAACCAGGGAAACCTAGGTCCAGTCCTGGCAGCTATCGTCCCATTAGTCTCCTTAAGACGATTGGAAAACTCTTTGAACGTATCATTAAAGTTAGAATCTGGAAATTCGTGTCTGCTAATAATAGCCTCATTGACGAACAGTTTGGCTTTAGAGCCCGTCATTCCTGTGTCCAACAGGTGCACCGCTTAACGGAGCACATCCATCGCACCTTGCATCATAGGGCCCCAACGGGTGCAATCTTCCTCGATGTGGCGAAAGCTTTTGACAAGGTCTGGCATGAAGGTTTGATCTACAAACTGTATGCCCTGGGCTTACCCGATCGGCTTGTACGCATAATACAAGACTTCCTCTCTGATCGGAGCTTTCGCTATAAAGTGGAAGGTTCGTTCTCTTCCCCACGCCCACTGAGAGCTGGAGTACCTCAAGGCTCTGTCCTCTCCCCAATCCTCTTCTCACTCTTCACCAACGACATCCCACGAGTGAATAATGTTCATTATGCCCTCTTTGCCGACGACACGGCCATTTACGCAACTTCTATTTTCCCTTCTGCCTTAGTCAAACGCCTTCAGGGTGCAATCGATGAGTTAGGGCGCTGGTTCAGACTATGGAGGATCGAAGTCAATCCGGAAAAGAGTACGGCTGTGCTCTTTTCCAGGAAACTAGTTCCTAACGTATTCCTCAGGAATACTGCACCAATCAGTCTGTACGGTAGTGCCATTCCCTGGGCTACCGAGGCAAAATACTTAGGTGTCACTCTCGATAGGAAATTGACGTTCAGTCGTCATATATCAGTTGTTCGCAACCGAGCAGCCTTCATATTAGGAAGGCTCCACCCGATGCTCAACAAGAATAGTAAATTGTCTCTTAGAAATAAGTTGACTATTTACAAGACTTGTGTGCGTCCTATCTTCACCTACGCAAGCGTTGTCTTTGCGCACGCATCTCCGACCCAATTGGTCAGCCTACAGCGGCTCCAAAATATATTCTTGCGCAGAGCCACGGGTGCTCCCTGGTTCATGCGTAATAGGGACCTTCATAGTGATACGGCCTTACCGACCGTAGCACAGTATATGAAGGATTTGTCGAGGAGATACTTCGATAATGCACCACATCACCCGAACCCGCTGTTCAGGGATGCGGTGGATTACACTCCTCTCGCCAACGTCCTTCCCAGACGTAGGCGTCCTCGTCACGTGTTGTCGGACCCAGATGACATGATTACGGCCAGTCTTGCGGCCAGTTCGATAGACTCTAGCCCACCTGTAGTGCAGGGCTCCGACGACACTAGCTCAGCTCCTTACACACCACACCGTCCCCTCCGGAGGAGGCGTGCACGTCCCCACACCTCCACACGTGGTCGGCCACATTTCTTCAATCGCTACCGGCATGTACCAGGTAGATTCTCACCTATCAGACACACCTGACTGAGTTTCTTGGTGCTTCTTCTCAGTCAGATTTAACGTAGCCTTTCCGAAGCACTGTAGCACAAAAATCCGATTGTTTATATCCCCGCTTAACGTCCTAAGTCCGAGGTCGGCTCAATAGGAGCACCCTTAGGCATGTTAAGTAAAACTCCCCTTGTTGAGCGCCATTCAGGCTGCTCGCATCTTTCCGGTGAAGTTGTCGAAGTCGTCAGAGACTAACAGCGTATGTCCATTCTAAAAAAAAAAAAAAAAAAAAAACTAGTTGCGCCCACCTCATCACATGTACACACCGACCTCTCGCCCCATTGGCTCAACTTACATAACTCCACACTACACCCACTAGTTGCGCCCACCTCATTTCATATATATACCGGCCTCTCGCGCCGAAAAATTATTAGCGTCTCCAGTCCCGCTCCGAACACAACTAGCAAGCAAGCATCATAACTACAAGTGACTTCTTATTTGAAGAACCCTACATGAATATTCTCATGCGAGAACTTCACAGTCCTGTCTCGCATATTGGTCCATTCGACGCGGATAAGAAAAAAGAAGATGCCAGTTACAAGGAGCATGATTGGAACCTCATCCGCCGCTACGACGACGACGCCGACAACCACGACCGGCATCAGCGGCACTACGGACGGTACTACGACCGCGGCAAGCACGAAGATCGCCGGAACAACAGCGTCAGACAACACGACGCAACCACGAGCGGGCGCGAACGAAACGCCCAAACCACGGGACGAGGCTGCCAAGGGCAAAGAGGCACCCGTCCAGTCGGCCCTAGCCCAAAATGATGATATCGCCGACGACACTAAAACTCGAAAAAGCCTATCGAAGAGGAAGAAAGCACAACGAATTGCACAAGCACGACTGGAACTCCTACAGGCCAAGATGGAGCTGGCCGCCGCAACTCTCGCGGCCGCCGAACAAGCAGACTCTGACGACGAAGACGAAGCTAACACCATCATCACGGAGCACGACAACACGCACCGGGTGAACGACTGGTTGCAGAGCCAGCAACGACTAGCCATCGATGATAAGCCCTACCAAGTTCCTGCAGACGCGCTACCAGTGGGGGACGACCCCACCAAGAAGACTACAGCATCCGGAAACGAACCGGCTGCCGCACTACCAGCGGGAGGTGCTCCCACCAACCACGACGAGTTTGTACCGCTGTTTTACGAGACCGGTGCACTACCGGCGGGAGACGCTCCCACCAGCCACGACCAGTTTGTACCGCCGTTCTACGAGACTGACGCACCACCGGCGGGAGTTTTGCTCACCACCTGCGAGCAACCACTGCGGACAACCGGGGGTGTCCCGGACAACTTCATGCCCCACCTGGGGGCACACACGCAGACCAGGGTTTCCCCGGTTACGTCACCACAACTGCCGTCGACGACGAAGGCGCTCGCCCAGCACGCGCCACACCCGCTAGCTGCACTCACGACGGCGATTACTACGGCAATAGCAGCGGGACAAACAGTACGACGAACAGCGGATTTGCCCGTTTTCGCAGGCTCGCACCAGTACTGGCTGGCTTTCAAGGCGGCCTACAACGAATCTTCTACGCATTTAAGTGAAAGTGAAAATGTCGCGCGTTTACGAAATAGTGTAAAAGGACGGGCTCGTGAATCCATTGAGGAACTGTTAATAAGTGGAGCGTGCGCGAACGATATTATGAAAGCGCTCGAATCGCGTTTCGGCCGACCAGACGCGATCGCTATCGCGGAACTCGAACGATTACGCGGACTGCCGCGGCTGAGTGATAATCCTAGAGACATTTGTGTTTTCGCGAGTCGAGTGAGTAACATCGTTGCGACGCTGCGCGTACTCGATCGCGCCCACTATCTATATAACCCCGAGGTAACAAAGTGCATAATAGACAAGTTTACTATGAACACTAAATATCGCTGGTTCGACTACGCCTCGACGCAGCCACGCGAAGAGGCCGACCTCCTAAAGCTGTCGCGTTTCCTACAGCGCGAAGCCGATATCTGCGCCCCTTTCGCCCCGCCAGAGTACGTGCAGTCATCAGGGCAACAGCAGTATCAACATCAGGAACGCAGGCCGCAGCGAACGCTCGCTGCGATCGAGAAGAAGTCATGCGCCGTCTGCAAGTCCACGACGCATACGGGAATCCTGGACTGCGCTAAATTCACGAAGGCGGCTGTCATTGATCGGTGGGACCTGGCGCGTAAGAGTCGACTATGTTTCAGGTGCTTGCGCTACAGAGGGCGCGAGCACAAGTGCGCTAACACGCCGTGCGGAGTCAGCGGCTGCGACAAACAACACCACAAGCTGCTTCATGTGGTAAGAGACAATACACATACAGTGTCCACAGTTACAGACGCGGCTACAGAAACGGTCTCGTGCGCATGGGCGCGCGGGCCACAATCGTATCTCAAGATTCTACGCGTCCACGTGTCCGGACCCAGCGGTGAGCAAGACGCCTGGGCACTCCTGGACGACGGCTCCACTGTCACACTGGTAGACGAGCAGCTTGCTGAGAAGGTGGGGGCGACTGGCCCCGTCGAACCGCTGCACATTGAGGCGATCGCAGATTTGAACGTGAAACATGGAGAGTCACGGCGAGTAAAAATCTCACTGAGCGGCAGTGAACGAGACTATGACATACACGCACGCACAGTAAGTAACTTGTCCCTATCTATGCAGCAAGTCGACGATGACGTGCTGAACGGGTGCGACCATCTGCAAGACCTTAGAGGTGAGTTGACGTATGACTGCGCCCGGCCGAACATCCTCATAGGTCAGGATAACTGGCACCTTCTCGTTGCACAACAAATGAGGAGAGGCCGACAGAATCAGCCGGTCGCGTCACGCACCCCCCTGGGATGGGTGCTGCACGGTTCACATACTCGCGCGCTGGGTCATCGGGTCCACTTCATAAACCACATCGAGGACTCCATGGACAAACAGCTGGAACACTACTTTAATATCGAATCGCTTTCTATTAATCCAGCACGTCCCAAGTCCGACCCCGAGGTACGAGCGCTGCAAATACTAGAAAAAACGGTGAAAGAAATAGAACCAGGCAGGTACGAAGCAGGTCTACTGTGGCGCAGCGATGAGGTAAAAATGCCATACAATTATGATAACGCACTTAACAGACTTCTCGGGATCGAGAAGAAGATTGACAAGAACGCAGAGCTCAAGATTAAGTATGAAACTCAGATGGAAGCACTCGTGTCCAAGGGCTACGCTGAGCCCGCCCCCGCAGCGAAAACTCAACACAGGACGTGGTACTTACCACACTTCGGTGTCATCAACCCGACTAAGCCGGGAAAGGTACGGATCGTGCACGACGCTGCGGCGCGCACCAAAGGGGTCAGCCTTAACGATCATCTTGTGTCAGGCCCCGACCTGCTTCAGTCCCTACCCGGGGTCATGATGCGATTTCGCCAACACGCCATAGCAGTAACCGCCGACATAGCTGAAATGTTTATGCGAGTCAACGTACGAGAGGAAGATCGCGACGCACTAAGGTACCTCTGGAGGGGCGGAGCCCGTGAAGACACGCCCCCCAACGAGTTTAGAATGACTTCACTCATATTCGGGGCCACGAGTTCACCGTGCACTGCAATTTACGTGAAAAACGTCAACGCTGAGAAACACAGACACACTTATCCTGAGGCGGTGAACGCCATCGTAGAAAATCACTATGTAGACGATTACCTTGACAGTTTCAGAAGCGCGAGCAAAGCCATCGAAGTATCCAAACAAGTCAGAGAAATACACAAACAAGGAAATTTCGACTTGCGCGGTTGGGTATCAAACTCCAAAGAAGTGATGACAGCGATGGGCGCCGCACAAGAACACCAGCCTGATGTGAGCCTCGACGACAGCGCGCAATGTGAGCGCGTCCTGGGACTCGTGTGGAAACCGGGCCCGGACCAGCTTTCTTTCAACCTGGACATGGCGCGCGTCCCACCGGCAGTGCTGAGCTGCGGCACACCAACGAAGCGCGAGGCGCTGAAAATCGTCATGTCGCTCTATGACCCACTTGGACTCGCCTCACCAGTAACGGTAAGAGCAAAATGCATATTACAGGAGGCGTGGCGAAGGGGCGTGGCCTGGGATACGCGCCTCCCCGACGACTTGGCCGAGCAGTGGACCGAGTGGATGAAACACCTACAAAGCCTACGAGACGTCCACGTGCCCCGCGCCTACCCAGGTTACAGCGATGCAGTCTCCCTACAACTGCACGTGCTGGTGGACGCGAGCGAGTCTGCATATACCACAGCGATATATTGGCGTGCCGTAACTCCGGACAAGCAGGTACACATATCACTCATACTAGCCAAGGCGCGAGTCGCCCCGCTTAAGCTCACTTCGATTCCCCGTCTGGAACTACAGGCGGCGGTGATGGGCGCTCGCATGGCAGATGCAGTTCAGCGAGAACACAGAAGGCAGCCGGACAGCACCACATACTGGACCGACAGCAGAACAGTACTCCACTGGATAAGGAGTGGCTCACGCACATATCGCCCTTTCGTCGCGCACCGCATAGCGGCAATTGAGGAGCTAAGTAAAGTCAAAGAATGGAGGTGGGTACCCACCAGACTCAACACAGCTGACGATGCGACCCGCGACGTGCCCCAGGACTTCACCAAGAATCACAGATGGTTCACAGGGCCGGAATTCCTCAGAAGCGACGAGCAGGCATGGCCGACTGAAAAAAAAACACCACTCTCAGTCATCGAGCACCGAGGACACGCCCACCCCTATAATAACAGGTGAAGAAAAATGTCACACACTCACACAGAGGTCACACAAGACAAACATTAACGAAGCGATCCCAGACGTTGAGCGGTTCTCCAAGTGGGAAAAGTACCTGCGGGCCACGGCAAGAGTCTTACAATTTTTAGAACTATGTCACCCCAAAGAAAAAACACATTTCAAGCGAACCAAACCAAACTTTCAACCCGACGAAGTATGGAAAAAACAGCAAGAAAAGCTTACAACAACCAAAACCACCCGCCCCGCCCCGCGACAAACAAAAAGGTACGTCACGCTCGATACAGATTTACTACAGCGGGCAGAGAAATTCATCGTTCGCGCCTCACAACTACAATCGTTCGGAGAGGAGTTAAAGGCACTACGGGGCAAACAACAAGTCTCACGAAGCAGCAAATTAAGGTCCCTCTCCATTGAACTAGATAAAGAAGACATTATAATACTGCATAGCCGCATAGCCGCAGCACTCGACGTCCCAAACTACGTCAAAACTCCGTCACTACTGGATGGCCGCCACCCGGCGGCAAAACTTTACATTTTATATGTTCACAGAAAACTAAGTCATGGCAGCGTCGAACTTACCGTCAATGAGGTGAAGCAGAGGTACTGGGTGCTCCATCTCAGACCAACCACGCGCCAACTGGTACACCGCTGCCTGCCCTGTATCATCAGAAGAGCCACACCACCTACCCCACCTACCGGTGATCACCCTATATGCCGCCTGGCGCACCACCAGCGCGCCTTCACCTACACCGGTCTGGATTATTTCGGGCCGGTCACCGTCACCGTGGGTAGGGGCACGCAGAAAAGATACGTGGCACTATTCACGTGCCTCACCACACGCGCCATCCACCTGGAAATGGCGCACTCGCTAAGCACCAACTCTGCGGTCATGGCGCTGCGCCGCATGATCGCTCGCCGCGGCTGCCCGACGGAAATCTGGTCGGACAACGGCACCAATCTTCGGGGTGCCGACAAAGAGCTCCGCAAGGCCCTCGACACTGCCACTGAAGAGGAGGCGTCAAACAAAAACATCAACTGGCGGTTCATTCCCCCGGGCGCCCCATTCATGGGGGGGGCCTGGGAACGTATGGTCCGCGCTGTCAAAACCGCACTTGAGGTGACGCTGCACGAGCGCCACCCCACTGAAGAGATCCTGCTGACGCTCCTTGCGGAGGCTGAATTCACTGTAAACAGCCGCCCCCTCACACACGTCTCCGTGGATCCTGCCGACCCCGAAGCACTAACCCCGAACCACTTTATCCTGGGGGGCTCAGCCTGGGCACCCGCCCCAGGCACCTTCGATGACCAAGACCTCGTCGGCCGCGCCACCTGGCGCAGCTCACAAAAACTCGCTGATAATTTCTGGGCGAGATGGGTACGAGAATATCTACCTGAACTTCAACATCGGCGGGAGCCCCACGGACGAGGCCCCTCACTCACCATAGGGGACCTCGTCCTAATTGCCGATAACACACTGCCACGCAACACATGGCCGCGTGGCAAAATCACAGCGATCTACCCCGGCGCTGACGGCGTCGTTCGAGCGGCAGATGTCCAGACAAAGGGAGGCATCCTACGAAGACCCACGAAGAAGATGGTGGTGCTACCAAGTCACCCCGCACGAGAAGAAGCTTCAACGCCTGCAGCGATGAACGGCGGGAGCAATGTGCGGGACGACAACATAACCATCTAACTAATTAATAAATAAATATACGTCTAAATATGTAAAATATAATTGAAATGTAACTTTAATAGCTTAAGTTTATTAAATAAATAATGCTTGTACACAACACCACACACAACACCAAAAAACAATCCCATTGGCTCAACTTACATAACTCCACACTACACCCACTAGTTGCGCCCACCTCATCACATGTACACACCGACCTCTCGCCCCATTGGCTCAACTTACATAACTCCACACTACACCCACTAGTTGCGCCCACCTCATTTCATATATATACCGGCCTCTCGCGCCGAAAAATTATTAGCGTCTCCAGTCCCGCTCCGAACACAACTAGCAAGCAAGCATCATAACTACAAGTGACTTCTTATTTGAAGAACCCTACATGAATATTCTCATGCGAGAACTTCACAGTCCTGTCTCGCATAGTATGGATGATTGTTACTTCTTCACGAAAAGACGAATGGACGGATTTTGGTGAAATTTGGAATGAAGACAGCTCATACCTTGGATTAACACATAGGCTAGGCTAGAAAGACAGATAAAGAACATTTTCCATTCAGTCTCTCTACATTCTAAGACGTATGTATATCAAGTTTATGTCAAATAATCATATTCATTTTGTACTTCGATATTATATTCATTCGACCAGTCGTCTTGTATGTATTTCGAACGTTATAGATTACGATCATTATTCATTTAGGCTTTCAACATTCTAGACTTATGCGTATCAAGTTTATAACATTTGATTTTAGATGTTTTGCTACGTAACCATTTTATTCGTATATCTTTGTTGTTGGATCCAACCAATAATTTTATCAAAGATTGCTAAATTACGTCGGAAAGAAAAAAAAATTAATAAGTATTTATGGTTTATTTTTCTTAGAACTATTTTTACATTTATCGTTACGGTAACCTATGAATATTACCTAAGTTTGACTATGGACTCGAGGTCCCATTGAACTGAAGTCCATTCCGAATTTCACATTCCGTTTCTATTCAATATTGTCCTACAAAATGTAGGCGCCGAACCATGTCGCTTCGTTTTTGTCAATTTCATTCGCGAAATTCGGAACAGACGTCTCAGAATCAGAGAGGATCATGTGGCAGTGATCGTTCACAACATTTTTAACCTTTCGTAGGTACTCAAGATACTATATTAATAAATAACCAAGCATTATCCTATCTTTTATTGTACTACAGACCTAACTATCGTTCACTTGACTGGACTAAACGACGCCGTTTCGCAAGCTTTTACTACGAAACCGGAATTTAAAACTGCGTTCGTCTTGTCTTTATCAGTCTGTTTAAAAAAAATGTGAGTGAGAAAGAAGGAAAACGAAGTCCTGTATTCTGAGTACAAGTTTGGTTTTCAGGAGCCAAATTAAGTACGTACTGCTGTGATAACGGGTTTTTAACCGACCAGCATTCCATTGAGCATTGTCAGCTCTAACGTAAGAAAATTTTGTTGAAATTCTTGGAAACTAGGTACTACTAAGTTGGTCAACTCTTTTTACATTTTGATAAAGAGATAACTTTTAATGTTGCGGTAACTTTTACATAATAGTTGCATTTGCAGAGTGGTAACTTATCACGAATTGGTAACTTGGTGCATCTTCGGTCCAGTACTTTGTTGCGTTAATTACATTTAGCAGCATTTTTAAACCACCATAGAAGCTAAACCCAATTCGAAACTATGTCTTCTTAATTTAAAATTTCCTGAACTTACAACAAGATCTGTCAAACTCGATCTGTATAGCGCAAAGCTGTCAAACTCGAGTATGACGTTTCTTATTTCATGTTTAGCGACTTTTAACACCGAACACACTTTCGAATTGGCCCCAATATCGTACTTAAACTTATGCAAAATACATTTGCTTTATACAAAAGTATACATTTCTTTGAGGTGTAGCCAATATTAACATATGAATAAATACATATAACGATCGCCAATATTATTTGTCAACTTTATTAAGAAATCAAAATTGTACTACTTCTTCAGCGTACATAGATGGTAACAAAACTTGAGTATTTTGCGTTTATTTTGTGATGAAATTTTTATTATTTTTCCTTGCGTATGTCAACGGAGATTTTGGCTTACTAAATGAAATATAAGTGAGCAGGGTAAGAGAGAACAATCGGGCTTAAGATGCAGTTCAACGACGCGTATTAGCCATCTTGACCTTGCGTGGCTCGGCTCGTGCTAATACGCATCATTTAACTACGCCTTTATAATTTCTGTACTAGCAATCGCCGTTACCCTACCAACATGATTTGTATTAACCACACTCTACCACTTTACCACATATTTTCAATGGTGCTGCAACATTCGCTCTACTGTTTACCGGTAAAATGTTGGGTTCCGGAATAATGAAGCTGTCTTACTTATGTCTACTAAATAAAATAAAGACAGCGATAATTCCGGATCTATTCCAATCACTAATCCGATCGCACTTCGCAGATGAAAAACGTTTCGAAGGAACAAGGCGAGTCGTTCCACTTGAGACCTTTGTCGTCTCTGTTCCAGAGTTCGAGGCAGTTCTCTTCTTCACCGTTCTCGTAGCGGAAGTTGTTGGGCTCTCCAGCGTTCCAGTTGACGAAGGTGAGTGGCCGCCCGTTTGCCATCCAGAAGAAGTTGCCTTCCTCAGCCAAGTCCGTGCCTGATGTCCAGAAGTGCTCGCGGCCATAACCTGGAATTCACATAAAAAGGTGGATTAATAATGATTAAGGACGTTTCAGAGTGGTCAAGGCTGTAAAAGTAACATCAGTAACATTATTTCTCTTTTTAAAAGCGGCATGGCATAACGCCACACTGAATTGCTTTTCTGTGGAACATCTATAGATAAAACTTTTCAATAAGGGTTTAAAAGTGGACCCAGTTCAATTAATAAGGTTTCAGTAATTTACCTGAGTCTTTAACGTATTTCTCGAGCTGGTCGTTGTCCTGCTGTGAGGCGATTGAAGCCAGATGCATGCCGTGGAACCGGCAGTACTGCTGCGCTTTGAACCAGTTCGCCTGCAACAAGAAAAGGAACAAGTTTAACAATAGAATAAATTACAACTACATTGGACGAAGCTCTTGTAGCCTCTTGTATTCAACGGTAGGTACGGATTAGCTTATCTACAAAGACTATATGGACAACGTCTTTAACAGTTGCCTTCAGATTTGATTCTAACGTTCGAATACGATTGAGAGACTACCTCCAGTAGTACTTACAATAAGGAGTAGTTGTATCCGTTTCGAAATGATGCATATGAATACATAAAAAATGTATCTCTTCATTGATCTTCAGAAACTAACTTTCTCTTATAAAAACAAGATCAGGTTTATTGCGTCAATTACTGACGGCGATCGAAGATGTCTCATCTCCGATCTAACATAATAATTAACATCTCGAATCAATCATGGCGTCTTCTAGAAGGTTATTATTATCATGTTGCGTAAGAGCAAATTACAATCGATATATTTTTAAAAGGAAGTACCTAATAGTAAATCATAGTCTGTGTGTGAGTGAAAGCATTCCATTTAAATGAACTTTTGTCTTGCTCTTATATTGTCATGTTTGTTCTCCGGTTCCAGTGGTAATGGTAAATTAATATAATTATCTAATTATGCACAAGTACATTTTGCAAACTTTCATTTTAAAATCTCACACCACCCCAATTCTTGGCTGTAGTTTAATTAAATTTCAGATTCGCTGCAAGACGCTGTTTAATCCTTAATAACGGGAGGCTGTACAATAATCCAGACTCAACAGTGGGCTGTTAGGGGGCGTGGAGCACCCGAGGCATATAGGTTAGACCTGAATGCGTCGAAGGAGTTCGCACCAAGTCGCATTTTGCCGCATTATTTTAACAACAAACTCAATCCGAAATCGTCTAGTCTAGTTCTCACACAAAATTAATACGTCAAACGGTAAGATACCATAAGATATTATTATGAAAAAAAAATTGAATGCGAATTCGCTTGACCGCAGTCTCACTTGATGGAAAGTGATGACGCGGCCAAAGGTTGAACGCGATGGCCCAGGAAATTCCTATTTACTCTAAGGGTAAATAGGCATGGAAAGGAAGGAAGTTGGACCATGCACCGAAACTGGAACTGAATCATTCTTCGCTTGTTCGGTGCAACTCTCCAGACCCAACTTTTCAAGAACCTGGGTGATTCTTGAAAGGGTCAATTTACAGCGTCCAGAGTGAAAAAGTACCCGTAGAATTAAAATAGTTGACCTTACTATTTTTTTTTAGTTACATTACCACTAAATCTAACTGGGGCACGATTTTTTTTTTGTTTAAGGTAAGTAAAATTACCCGTAAAAAAAATTCAAACATCTAAAACCTCATTAACTTGGTCCGTCCATTTGCCATTATGTGAACAAACTACCCCGAAAAGACCAATTTATGGATTGAAATCAAGTAATGTTTTGAGTCGTATCTTTAGAATATTAGTTACTGATTTGAAAGAAAAAATATGGTTACTGTGTTTATCATAGTGTTTGTTAAATAATTATAAAAGGTTTGTCCGGAGCTAAGCTATCATTTACTTGGTGTCTCACTTAACAACGTGCACATCCCTACTTAAAAGTCTTATAATAAGTTGCACCTGCCGTGCCTGTACAGCATCAGTAACGCTTCTAAAGCCGCAGGGAGAGGACGTCACTCGTCGCTGGAGCTTTGAGCTATGAGGGTAAATCTATCATTTGCTTGGCTTTGGTTCACTATGATTATCATTGTTGTGTATTTTCATATAAAATTTATTTCCTGCAATTGGCATACAGTTGTAAGCGAAAACAAAACTACATAAATGACTGCATGTGTTCATTTAATAGTTATTCCTGCATTAATAACAGTTTCGGCATAATCGACAAGAAACATACTTTTTCTCAGTTCGTTGGTTCTCATTCACTTGGCGTTTTGAGCACAGTAATGATAGTTTTCTCAAGTTTTCTAGCAAAGAATACATTTTTTTTGATTCGCATTGCATATGATTGATTCATTTATTTAGAATTTTATTCCATCGATAGCAGGAATGAAATATTAAATTTTGTGCTAAATTGAAGCTTAGAATATTTTCCTCGGTTTCCACGAAATGTACTGTATAAAATTTTATATTTTAATACTTTCATTTCTTTTTCATTTAATAAATCATCTGATATCAAAAATACTACTAAAATGTTGATTCGCTTATTGTTTTTATGATGCCTCTGTCGTCTTATATCATTTGCTTGGCAGTAAAAATTTTAAAGTGGTATATCTTCCTACAAAATTGACCGAAAGCGCGGCCATCTCGATAAATATGCTTATAATGAAATAAAATTACATATTTAATTGTAACTAAGTCAACATTTTATAAAATAAAAAACGCCAAGTAAATGAGATGAATAATCTAATTCTCAAGAATGGCCCACCTGCCCTTTGTAGTGGCTCAGTCACATGGCTTTGCCAAGACCAACCGCTCTTCTTCTAGTTGTCAGCCTAATAGGGAATGCGTTGATAACATCGTTGCCAGTTTTAACTTCGTGTCTGGTGGTAAATAGGTAAGCGTTATATTCCTTGATTATATTCAATCAATGTTTTACTTAACGACCTAACTAGGTTTAACCTTTCTATGAATATAAAATTGTACACAACTCCCCGAGAGGAGCTCATAATCCGTCGGGCGCTGTCGGCTGAGTGCCGAATTACCCTTCTCGGATGCAATGGGCTGGGATTATGTCTGTACTTGATATAATCTGTGGTGCTTTGAAATATAATGAAGCGAAAAAAAAGATTTGGCGCCAGTTTAAATGAAGCATTTGAAAATATCATTATTTATTTATCTATGTGCTATTGATATGGCAATTCTTGCTATGGCAGTAGGTAGAAATAAAATTCAAACGCGAAAGTGAAATAATTTCCATGCATCATATTTGAAAAATAAATTGATGTTTGCTTTCCAATCGAAAAGCAACATCTCGCGGTTGTTAGACTTTAATATCCGTATTCCAGTGGCCCGTTTCACAAAGCTACAAGTTAAAATTTTACAAGCAAAATCAGGCAGCACCGGTGTCAAATCCCATACATCTGATTTGCATTTTTGCCAGTTTTTGCTTGTAATATTGTAACATTTAGCTTGCATGTTTGAGCACCCTGGAACCCTAACAAGTAAGTAATAAAAAGGTAAGTTTCATTACATAATGGAGGGTATTTCACTCTATATACAATTAATTATACATAATCAAATAAAATAGACGGTATAAGAACTCCTTTTTGCGGAAATGTCAAGTAAATGTTCATCAATGATAAAATTGTATCTAACTATATTTTTGACGACCCGGTTAGCCTAGTTGGTAGTGACCCTGCCTCCGAAGCCAGCGTCCCGGATTCGATCCCCGGTAAGGGCAAATATTTGTGTGACGAGGACGAATGTTTGTTCCTGAGTCTTGGATGTTTCCTATGTATTTAAGTATTTATTTCTCTATATAAGTATCAATATCGTCGTGTATTACTTACCCATAACCATAACACAAGCCTTTAGAGCTTACTTTGGGACTAGATCGATTTGTGTAAAGATTGTCCCCTGATTTATTTATTTATTTATATTGACCGACTCCATCACTAATAATAAAATATTATGTCGAGTACACTTGAGTGACTGCACTGTAGACTAGACTTTTTTGTAAATTTTTAAAAGATTTTTCAATTTGACGTGTACGCCCCCCCTCCCCCCCTTTTAGACCGCGCCTGCCTGTATTCATGCAAATAAATTGATTTCATTTGATTTGACAATCCACACACATACATTATTACAATTCGCAGCATTTTGTAAAAACGTCGCTTTGACTAATAGTTTCATCCACTTATAAACTAACAGAGCCAAACTTGACATTGTAATCGCAACTCCAGCGTCATTATGTGCAGTTTTAATCGTTGCATAATCTCTGAGACCGGTTGAGAAAGTTGGCTGCAGTGTCGCGCGATGGGCACGCGTTTCGCTGGACCTGTGATTAAAATAGGTGATGATCAGGTGAGAAACCGGCGAAGGAATGAAAGATGGTAAGATGTGGATATGTAACCGTTTGTTTTCAAGATTCAATTTAAAACAATGTCACTGGTATTTACATTGTAATTATTCCATATTAACTTAAAGCTCTCTCTTCAGATTTCAGATCAGGGGGGTTACCACGATCTCTAAATGCGATTCTTTTTAGTCCCTAAGCTGAACTGTGTCTCTCTTTTATACTTTACCATATATTTTACATAAGTACGTAAATACAATGCCATGGTACGAAATATAGCTTCGCAGTTAAGTTTGGGGCCTAAATATAATCGCATTAAGAGATAGTGCTACCCCCCAGATCATTTTATTTAGCTATAACCGAGATTTCATGCAATAGTAGTTTATGCAACGGTTGCATAATGATAGGCCTTAAAACACTAGTGCGGTTTTCATGAAACGAGCCGATAGGCGAGTTTCATAATAAGATCGCACGTGTGTTTTAAGGCCAAATTATGCAGAGTTGCATACATAACTTTATCTACACACTTATTATAAATCCTCCATGATGGGTTCAGAAACAATATTTTCTGGCAACAAGTTATTTGTTGCAATCATGGCTGCATATTTCCGATATCCGGCGCATTTTCACATCACACACACTCCGAGAAGACTACTTACTATTCATTCATATTTTCAACTAAAATGTAAATTACAAACAACTTTTTCTATTCAATTCAACAACAATTCTACTTTCGTTCAGCAAAACGTCAACATGGCGGCAATTCGATCTTCCGTCAAGACCATTTTTTTTTAAATCATAGACAAACGGATGAAGTCTCTATTCTCACGTCACTCGAGATCAAATATTGTGCAGTTTATATTAAAAAAACATACTGAATTGACGTTTCGTATCAATAACTGTTTTAATATCTATGGATACTAGAATAGAGACCCACTTGAGTTTTGACAGCTGTTCCAAATTTAATCTCATTTCTCTACTAAAAACGATAAAGAACTCATGTTATTTCTTTATCGCAGCACTGGTTTTTCCTAATTGGTTGTCAAAATGGTGGTCATTTCATACGGTTTTTGATTAACCAATGGAGGTTTTATGATATGGATGTAGATAAAATACTTTTTAACATTGTTACATTTTATAAAGTTAATACATTACATAACAACGTATTAAAATCAAAAACGGTACCCAAAACTTGGGACTTTAATAACTCAATGAAATCCATCGAAATTGATAGAATAGGTACCTTGTTTTAAAATCAGCAATACGGAAAGAATTTCATCCCACTTTAGCTATCAAGTTAAATTGTATTACCGCCTGACTTCTGCTGTAAATCTCGCTCAGAGCAATCTAAACTTTACACCAATTACTTAAGGTTAAATTCGTTTAATCTAAATATCGTTTGGAGTGCCGGTGTTCAGCCGTGGTCAGTTTTGAGTTTCCAGTACATTTTGCCGTGGCCACGTTAGTTCCGGGACATTGACGCCGGAACTAATTCCCTGGAAACTGACAAGTTGTCTGGAAATTCATGAGCCTGATATGTGATTTTGTAACGTGCACAGCGGGTTATCAACGATGAAGGACACATTCAAATTTCAACCGAATTACTTTAACTTTTAAGTCTAAATTAATAGTTTCGTTTATCCGCTGATCAGCCGCTGCGCTCGTTAGAGAATTACGCCACAGTTGCTTGCTTTTTATCGCCGGCATTGGTTGTTGAGGTTACATTTTTTATTTTTTAATGCGTGATTTTTGCATTCTTGTAATTTTAAATTTCTTATTTTCAAGTTGATGAGGCAAACAGTGTGTTTTTGATGATCAATTTTAATGTGATAACATTTTGAAAGAATCAAACCTTTAGTTGTTAACAGGCCGTAATTTTTTAACAGACTTCAAAAAAGAAATAAAATATTAACGAAACGCAAAAAGAAAAGGTTCTATGTTAGTTAAAAACTGAAATTGTATCAGAGCTAGAAGCGAAACAGTCTATAAAAAAAAACAACGGCAATTATGGGATAATGAAGGTTTCTAAAAGACTTTTTCTTCAAATGTAATTTATTTTCTGTAAACTACCGTAAACTCCAAATTTCGTTTTAAAAAATGCACTTATCAATTAGCTGTCAGCGGAATAGCCGCACGGCGCGGGAACGCGGTTGATTGGATTAAGCGCCGGCTTAATTTGATTAAAATCCCGGCCAAAATGTGCCCCAACGTGTCGGATTTGTGTAAAAAACCTCAACAGTAGTTGGAAAGGTTAACCCTGCCAGGTGAACTAGGCAACAATAGTAGTTTATGCAACGGTTGCATAATGATAGGCCTTAAAACACTAGTGCGGTTGTATGAAACGAGCTTTTAGCAAGTTTCATAATAAGATCGCACGTGTGTTTTAAGGCCAAATTATGCAGAGTTGCATACATAACTTTATCTACACACATATTATAAATCCTCCATGATGGGTTCAGAAACAATATTTTCTGGCAACAAGTTGTTTGTTGCAATCGTGGCTGCATATTTCCGATATCCGGCGCATTTTCACATCACACACACTCCGAGAAGACTACTTACTATTCATATTTTCAACTAAAAAGTAAATTACAAACAACTTTTTCTATTCAATTCAACAAAATCCTACTTTCGTTCAGCAAAACGTCAGCATAATGGCGGCCGTCCGTCAAGACCATTTTTTTTTAAATCATGGACAAACGGATGAAGTCTCTATTCTCACGTCACTCGAGATCAAATATTGTGCAGTTTATATTAAAAAAACATACTGAATTGACGTTTCGTATCAATAACTGTTTTAATATCTATGGATACTAGAATAGATACCCACTTGAGTTTGACAGCTGTTCCAAATTTAATCTCATTTCTTTACTAAAAACGATAAAGAAGTCACGTTATTTCTTCATCGCAGCACTGGTTTTTCCTAATTGGTTGTCAAAATGGTGGTCATTTCCTACGGTTTTTGATTAACCAATGGAGGTTTTATGATATGGGTGTAGATAAAGTTATTTTCCCGATTCGATTTGAATACCTATTTGAAGATTTTTCAATTTTCTCCGTTAACTACTAAGGAATTACTTAGTTTGATTATGTAATATACTAACACTTTATTGTACTAATAACACAATTTGACTAAAAAGTCTAGTGCCGAGAATCAACAACGCCGAAACAAAATAAAAAACGAGTAGTGCTAAATCATTTAAATATTTATGACTGCCTCTTGGACTGATGGTCAGACTCATCGTCATAACGATAAAAACCTTAGAGGCAGACGTGCAGGGCTTTGTTTTATAACGGGATGTAGTTGCAAAAAGGTAAATGAAAAAAGCTATACTAAATCATTTGTTCGTCGTTCTCGTTGCGTCCATTCGATTCATTACGACTCTCAGAATAGAAAAAAAAGTTGGCAGACGTCTAGGTCGCTGATTTTTTTATGTAAGATATTTTTAAGTTGTAATTCAATAACGCAGGGACATACGACTTTCATTTACTGGACCAAATCGATTTGTTTTGACATAAATATGCATCCCTATCAATTTGAAAGACGAACAAATCATACACCAAAATGGCACCCAGCTCCCTAACTACAGATGTTAGCATGGTGCGGCAGAGAAATGTTTAGTATGACATAACCTTCTTTTGTTATTTTTTGGCGATTGGTAAAAAAGTTAATGATACCCAAACAGCCAGTAGCAGGTGTTCGAAATTCATTTTAAATGTATCGGGAAAACGTAGTCAAAACATTTGAACAATGCGAAAGTGAAATGAATCACGTAACGAGCTGGATAAAGGCGTCACGCGCTTGAATGGAATCGTTTTTGTTAATTTCGCGACGCTAAATTAGTGTGTTGTGGTGCTAACTGGAATACTGATGCCGTTTTATAAGGGATTCCAGCTTTTTGCATAAATACTTTTGAACATAATGTCAGGTGTCAGTTTAATGAATATCTGACCCACCCATATTATTCGGAAGAGCACGAAATACCAAGTAACATGAAGCGTCGAAATCACCAAAATGAACGAAATATTTGAAAAACGAATCTCCTAATAACCACTACAAATTTGCAAACTAAATCATGAGCATTTTAAATTAGAATAATTTAATAAACGTAACTTGTATCACGAGCATTAATGAATAATGAATGTGAAAACTAACGTTAACGGCGAAATTTTAAAGATATGGCGAGCAGGAAAAAACAGATGTAGCATTAGGTGGCCGATTATGACATTCTCAGTTTATTGTAAATCCAAAATATCTAGATCTGTTCACCTATGTAAAGCTGCATTATTTTAGGCAAGGATTAATGGTGACTATAATGTTTGTGTGCTATATTGTTTATTTAATCAAAAGATAGATTCTTATGGGAAATTTAATTCTACGTGGGCTAAGTCATGAGAAGCACCATGTGTACAAAACATTAGCTGAGTTCGCGAATTTGTTCGTAATGGGATGATGTTTCATACAAGTAGCAGTAGGTATGTCATATCTCTGAAACCTTTTGAGATATCAAAATAAATTCAATGCCATTATCTAAGTTAAAATATAAGCCTAACTACTTATCCCTGAAAGATTTTTCAGATAGACAGACAAACAAAAATTCTAAAATAAACCGTAATTTAGGCTTAAGAGTAGTGTGAACCTACGACTTTTCATACAAAAGGCGATAACGGTTTCCACCCCTTGAATGTTAGCCGATGTCGACCAATTTCTGATATTTTTCACTCGGAACAAAATCTAGGTCTATACGTTTTGGTTTTTTCACTGTAATCAATAAATTCAGTTTTATTGTAGTTTTAATATTCTCATACAAAACTGATTATGGCGATTGTTGATCTTGAATAAATATTCACAAAACGTATAGACCTACAGATGTAGTGCATAATTAGTTTCCATCGTGTTTTATCGGAAAAGTTCGTATTTATCGTGCTCTCTCAATTAGCTTCAGCAGGCCCCCAATTCTCGGTGCATTCCAGATAATCTCACAATCGAGATTAAACGTCAGTGCATACAGTTATTTGACACAACTGTACGAATCTGACGTTTAATCTCGCAAGCGACATTAACTCGACTGCATTGAGAATTCGGGGCCAGCACCCATCATACCATGCTGTCATTTTTCATTTTGACATTTGACACTAAATAATAAAGTTTCATATTAATGAATATAATTATGTCACTCATTTAATACAATAATTAATTGACACTTCGGGTCCCGTCGTCTTCCGATTGAGATCCGAGTTTTACCGATGGAAACTTATTATTCACTATATCTCTACATTTTGTTCTGACAACCTTTAAAAAATTGGTCAAAATCAGTTAACATTTTTTGCCGTTGGTCCACGTCTTTCCATTTTCCATTTTTGATTTTAAAATCACAGACAGACACTTAAATTTTATCTATTTGTACGGATTACATAATGTAAAACTCTTCAGCTTTTGATAACTCATCACAAACGTATCAATCAATTAGTGTGTTGGACGAACTAAGACAATGACATTGCAATTTGTTAGGCTCTGCCACCTGTCGCAAATGATAGAAAGTGTACTAATAATTTAAATATAATTGAACAATGTGCGGACGCAGTAGGTGTGCCGGAGAAAGCCCGTCATCGATCAACGCTTGCAACATTCGGGTGCGCAAGAGCATCTTTGACGTAACATTGCGTTATAAGTTATTAAACAACAGCAAGGGGACAGTGGAGTCATCTGGTATTTTCCTTATAGTTTTCTTTACCTGATTATTTAGTTTGGGGCTATATGCATGCTAAAACGTCTGATTTAACTGGTTGGTTATGCATTTGAACTTCAATATCTCAAAATTGATTTAATTGCACGCAAATTTTATTATTTTTAGGGTTCCGTACCTCAAAAGGAAAAAACGAAACCCTTATAGGATCACACGTGTGTCTGTCTGTCTGTCTGTCTGTCCGTCTGTCACAGCCAATTTGCTCCGAAACTACTGGACCAATTGAGTTGAAATTTGGTATACATATGTAAGTTGGTGACCGCAACACGGACGCGTGACGTAAATACATGAATTTTAAACATAGGGGCCACTTTTTGGGGGTAAATTAGAAAATTAATAAAAATCAATAAAAATTCAAAAAAGTTATGTCACCTATATTGTGTGACATATCAAATGAAAGGGCTTATTGTGAGAATTTTAAATATATTTTCTTTTGAATTTTAAGTAAAATAGTTTAGAAGTTATTCAGGAAAATAGGCGAAAAATGACCATTCCCCCCTTATTTCCGAAACTACTGGGGCTAAAATTTTGAAAAAAATACAAAAAATAGATCTTTACCTATAGATTACAGGAAAACCTATAAGAAGTCTATGGTATTTAAAGTAACCTAGTAAATTTCAGATAATCATGAACGGAACGGAACCCTCTCCACGCGAGTTTAACTCGCACTTGTCCAGGTTTTAAATATTAACGTTACCTTCTTATTCGGTGGGACTTACATAATCGTTCCTACTTTGAAAAAGCTCGTGTCTAAAAATCACCTATTGTAAACTTAACCTTGTTAAAATAGTTTTACCAATTTTGAGATCCCTATGAGCTTTTAGCAAAGTAGTGACGATATTGTATTTATTTATTAAAACAGAAAAGCAACAATAATAGTGAAAAGATACAACCTTGACACTTGAAAACCTTGGTGGATTTTCTGAGTGCTGCACATTGTTCTTAATAGTTGGTCCTTATATATAACAACATACTGAAACTTAATAACAATGTAAAAACTTCACGGTAATCAAAGAGCTATTGAGGTATTGGTGCAGTCAGTTATGTCTACCCACCTGCACCAACTTTATCATTATCTGTACTGTATACTATATAGGATGATTTTGAAGACGGAATGCAACATTATTGTTTTAGAAACATCCCTAGGTTCACAACGCCTGTAAGTTCCTACAGTGCTAGAATGAAGAAATCCCAATTGTATTGACATTACATTTATCCTTTATTTACTCAAAAATGATCACCCTTGCTCATTGACATCTAAAATTATTAACTTTGACAGATTACATTGTTTAAACTTGGCGAGTATGACAATCAAACTACGATTTAGGGTGAGAATAAGATAATTAAAAAAAAAGTTAATTAGCTACAGTTAAATATGTTTATGAACGTCGTATTTATTGCGATATTTTCGTCATCTTCAACTGAATCGGAAACATCGATTTTGCATTACGTCTTCAAAGTCAACCTGTAGATAAACAATAGAGGCTGCTAACAAAAAAAGAACTACACAGGATGTCGTGTTCGCTGATCGTAAAGTCAAGTTTTCTAAAGTATTTAAAAAGACTTCTGTTATTATAACACGTGTCGAACTATTTTGGTTTATAAGAGGTCTGCTGTTAGCAAATACACCAGCAAATGAGACTTCATACCTTCTTTGTAATAAAACGATGGCTCGTGGCGATGACAAAATCGAGAAGTAAATTCGTTTATTCAAAGCTATCATTATAACGTAGTTACTTTATAGTCGCTGACCGCAAATGCCACAGCTAATTTAGCCTCGCGGTTTGCGCATGATGTGGGCACTATTACCGTAACAGCAAATCAATGCGAGGAATGGAGGATGACAGTTCATGAGATTGTATTACGTTGCTGCTACCTTCATGTAGCACCTCCTCCTTCTCCTCTGCTGCACCGGGAGTGAAGAAATAGCATAGAATGCGTGCAGATGCTTATCATCCTGGCATGTCGTAAAAGTCGACTAAGGGACGGGTCCTCTCCAACATGGTGGACTATCTGTATGGGCGATGGGCTGATCACCTGTCACCATACGGTTCATCATACCATCTTAGGACTAATTAATCGAACGTGGCCACAAGTAGTCTTGTGGCTCTGCCCACCCCATTAGGGATTTCGGGCGTGATGCTATGTATGTATGTATGTGTACCTTCATGTACTAAAATAACCTCAGCGGTCCCAGCAAAGTTGACATGAGTATAAATTATCCCCATATTGTCCCTCAGTGCGTCTCTTTCATACTACTATCGAAGAAAGCGATGCACTGAGAGATAACATGGGAATAAAGTTATTCTGGCGACAACCTTGCTAGGGCCACTATTTTGTTTTTATTTTATCGCGGTTTCTTTTTGTTATACCTATTTGAATTTCTGTTCTTCTATTTTTCTATGGGCATTAAATAAATATATTCTCATTCTTATTTATTATTCTGACTTCAGCTTTATAGGAATCATAAGGTCATAAGGTCAGAGTACATCAGTCATGTGATTCTCTGATGTAACCTCTTCACTCACCGACGAAGAGTCAACTGCCTGTGGTTTGTACCAGTATGGGTTTTGTCGTTGAGCTTTTGCCTGGCAATTTAGAGAATCGCACTCCAAGCTACTATTGAGACTACATTGTCATGGTCAGTGGTGTGATTGTCACGTGCGCAGCGGATAAACGAAACATTAATTGGGACTGTAAGGACAAAGTCATTCGGTCTAAATTTGAACGTGTCCCTCATCGCTGATCAGCCGCTGTGTACGTTAGAGAATCACACCACTGACCATGACAATGTAGTCTTACTAGTAGCTCAAGCAATGCTTTTTTTTTAGCTTTTTAGTAGTAATGTGTGTCATGACTGGACAGACCCATGTGGGGGTTTTAAAGGATTCCTTCTGACCTACAGATACCGTCCAAGCCCGGCCAGCCCTCTTTTAATTTAAGTCGTTTTAATTAAATTAAGGTGACTTTGTAGCTTTAAATTGATGAATAATTAGCAAAATGCAAATTTTTACTCAATAATGTAGAATCCATATGTAATGAAGCCAGATCATAGCGTTGTCAAATTCAGGTTTGGCGACGCTTCTAAACCAGTTCCGTTTAGTATCTTTAGGATGTAAAGATCTTACAACGTTGCATTGAAAGATTCTTAGCTCGTATTGCAGTTCTAAAGTTCTTAGAAATAACAGTAATGAAAAACGCTGACCATCATTGTTTTGTTTCAATCGTTTGTAAGTTTTTTTTTAAGATACGTACGATAGGAGCCTTTCGTATGTAGTTGTGACGTGTACATGCAGATGACATTGACATGACAACATAAATGTGTCAATGGCATGTCAATGTAGGTACTACACGCACACATCACAGTTTCATACAAGATTTCCTAACCATCTTTCACCTTAGACCCGTTCAGTTCAACGGTTACCTAAACTACTGTTCAATAGTCAGTATTCAGAGGTAACCACTTTGACGTATGTCCAAATAAAATGTCGGTACAAGCGAAATGTTCGAAAGAATGCCTTTGACAAAGGAATGATACGCTCGTATTTTCCAAGTGGGTGAAGTATCAAATGGCGAATTAACACTTTCGCTGCAAGTCGAAAATTCAACTTCTATTCCAGGAGCGACAGAATTGCGTTCAAACGAAAATAAGTATAGCAAGAACCCAACTAGCGGGTTCGTTTCGCGTAGTGACAAAGTAATACAGAACCTGATATCGGGTAGCACTGAATGTATTAATGATAGTGAACTAGCTGAACCAGTTGTATTCCGACCCTCCATAGAACCGTATACCAATTAATTTATCACTTTATTATGACTAGGTTCTAAGGAGGATCGCAATGCAACTGGATACATCTCGGTATACGGAACATTGTTGAAAGGTTTACCTTAAAGAATATCCCTAGGTAATATCTCTTCTCGCCGGTCTTTAGCAGCGGCATCGTCCACCGCGTCACGCCGAGTTCGTCATCGCTGCAACTCGTGCATTCTGCAACAAGTACAATTAAATTAGGTATTATTCAAATAATGATACTAATCAACTGTTGATATAGACCTCATTATTGGTTTTATTATAAAAAAGTTTGTATGACCATTACCGTCAATAAAAAAACGCGCCGAGTAAAATGAAGGAAAAGACTTCTTTACAATAAATGGTCTCCAAGGCGATTGAACTCCTACGTATAAGCATTTTGTTTCAAGAAGCATCCAAAATTATTTTTAAAAATCTATAAACAAATCAAAGCGATAGTAAAATGTAAATTGTTAGCGGCTACGATTCATACAGACAGCGAAAAGACGTCATTAGGAGACTACACCAAAAGCCTTACAGCTTTTTTAAATCGGATTCTTTAGTAAACTTTGTCGATGCAATTCGTGCAAAACACAATAAAAACGAAACTGCCGGTAACGAGGAGCTAAATGGTATCAGAATAACGGCAAGTAAACATTTTAAAGGTAAAACGGCTCAACGGCTATGTAAAAGCACCATTCAGATTCTTGTTACCTTTACCACTTGACCTAAGATCGCATGGCACACGGAAATCATAAAATACAACGATTACATTGAAAAGTGTCAACGGAAGAATGTATTTGAGGCCGAGTATTACACGCAATGTATTGCCGATAAGCATGCTTAACTTCTGGAGCTATTCACGATACGGAGACAGAAATATTTAAAAGGCTTTTTTAAAGAAACTTATATTTCTCGGCTCCGCCGATAATATCACTTAAGCACCGTATTAAAGTACGATGTAACAGGCTATTTATGTTGCCCACGGATATTGTGTATTTATTTTCTCCAGGGTGTTGAAATGGATACTGTAGTAAACTAAAGCAATTGGCATCTTTACAGTTATTCGCGTACTTAACGACGTTTTAATAGATCTTTCGAAAGGGCATACGTTTACTTCCTAAGAGTACTCCTAATAATTTACTGACATTTTTTTGGGCTCCATACCTAAAAGGTAAAACAGGGTTTTATGGTGTTTTACGAAACAGCGAGTTAGCGACTCTGCAGATACTGGTTAAATAGAAAGAGATAAGTGCAGAATCACTCGCGTAAATATTTTTTAAGAATTTATTGACAACCGGTATCCTATAATTTTGAACTAGTCTTTAATGTCAGTTTTTTCCGGCCTTTTGCGAAGCAAAAATATCAATAATACTGCAACACGCAGCTTGCGTAGTTCTACGTGTTTTTGTTTTGAACGAATTGGAAACAAAGGCATTTATCTATTGCTTCACAATAAATGGTGATCATATTAAAATAAAACATCTAGATAGCCTGCATAGGAAACCCAAATTAAACTCTTATAACTTTTTCCGAAAGTTTAAAATTACGCGAAAAAAACTTCTCCGAATCTGGACTCATATAGTAGGTTCGAAATTTCGAAACATGCTAACACGTTGTTGTTTTTAACACCCCTGACAAAATCTGTTCAATTCGGATGTTCCATTCACATAATAAGAATACGTCCGGAACCAGTGGTAGTTGTTTGTTATGTTTGTTATGTAACTCGTCCAATTTGACGCGGACGACTCCACCAACGTTAACTAGACCATATTTGGTTTCATCTGTGTTAGAAAGTTCCCGAGATTCGTAAGCAGATGTAATTGTATTGTCAAAACAATGTACTTTTTGGTTATGTTAGAGCTTGTGTAATGTATTCTGTTTCGTAGGTCTTGCACGCGATATCAACATAAAGTATGTAATAATCGTTGTTTGTTTCTAGGAGCGTATTCCTTGGGAATACTCTATGATTAATGGGTTTTGCTTGAGAACACTTTAGTACTTCTTAGGGCACATAATTTCTATAGATAATCAACTCTTGCTAATTCTCGATTGTTTTATCACTACATATGGCATTTAAGTTGAAAGGGCTTATCTGCTCTCTGGGGCCGTCAAACTCTCGTAACCGGTTGCCCAATGTCTGTCTAGTTGTATTCGACTCGTCATCGAAGACACACTGCATAGTGGTGGTGATCTTTCCGAGAACCGCTTCTTTACTTCGGCCAGCGTTTAGTAGCAATTTCGAGTATTTGTCATCCATACAAGTTCCAATGTCAACGAGAGTTTGAATATTCGGAACACAATTCTAGAGGAGAGCCTTGTAATCAATCACCTATGCGTCACTGCAAACGTCACGTGTGTCCACGTCTTAAGATACATTTTCTTACTAGGTATGTTTTTAGTGATTTATAATAAAAATGTTACCAACACAATTCTCATAAATGGTACCGCTTACATAATTGAAATCGCGAATTGAATGACCTTTACGAGCCGGCGTAGATCCACTTTCTTAAATTCCGACATTTCGTGTTATGCAGTTTAAAAAAAATACTCGTATTATTGCGACTTGAGATTGTAAGTTTCAGTGACACTCTTCAAATTGGAAGAACCAGCATTTTTTTTTTATAATCATTCGCTTATTTATCTGACCCTAAATCCATTGTTGAAGGCTTTGAAGCATGTTAGACTCATGCATTCAATTCAGCTAGTAACGCAATCTGTGCGACTCTAAGTTCTTTAGAATATTATGAATGTATTATGTAAGTAAACTGTTGTGTTGTGATTAGCAAATTCTAATTCAGTGGCATACATACATACATAGCATCACGCCCGAAATCCCTAATGGGGTGGGCAGAGCCACAAGACTACTTGTGGCCACGTTCGATTAATTAGTCCTAAGATGGTATGATGGACCGCATGGTGACAGGTGATCAGCCCATCGCCCATACAGATAGTCCACCATGCTGGAGAGGACCCGTCCCTTAGTCGACTTTTACGACATGCCAGGATGATAAGCATCTGCACGCATTCTATGCTATTTCTTCACTCCCAGTGCAGCAGAAGAGTTCAGTGGCAACTAAACTAAAATAGCATTAAACCCACCAACATCTTCCCGATTTTTCATATCCTTTTCAAGTAAAATTGCTAACCAATTCTATATAATTTTGAACGATAGTTCTTCCCGAATCTGTCATGTCGATCTAACCGAGTACATCGCAGATTATCCAACGCTGCATCATTATTTTTCCAGGCCAGCGACGCATTAAAGTCACCGAGTGGATTAGCACTTCAGTCCTTACGGCCATTAAAATAAGGATTACGGGGCTTGATCCGGTTTCTCGGTGGGTGAACACCTTGGGGCTTCGCTGCGTTGGAGCGTGTCGAATAAATTGCAAACTGACGCTATGCGATAACAAGCAAGGATTTTTAAGTAGCTGGAAGTAACTTTATTGTGGGACGGTTATAGTTTCCTGGAAATGTCTTTATTCTACAATTAGTTTTGACCCGACGGGTCTTGATTAGTTTCCGTTATTAAACCTCTTGACTAATAAATATAGATATTAGTTACTTAACAAAGATTCGGGTTGCAATGGTGAGTGACAATTTGTTTGTGATCTAGAATCCAATATTCAAAAAAAAAACTGTTGTTACTTAAGTACTAGTTAGATGTGCTGGCGACTATGATTGCGTGGGATTGGGATGAAAAGTATTCCATGTAATAATTCAGGTTATAGGCTATCTCCATTCCTCATCCAAATCCGACCAGCCGTTGAAGCGTGAAAGAGTAACTAACATACTAACACATACACACACATACTCACAATTTTTCGCATTAATAATATTAGTGTGATAACTAATTATGGTTTTGTATCAGCTCTCCTGGCACAATAGAATTAATCACGCACTTAAAACATTCGTCTTTTCCCCACCAGTTAATAAGTTAACGAGTGAAAAAAAAGCAAGTTTAAAAACATTAATAGTACGTTTTTTCTGACATATTTATTTACCATTAAACTTTTTAGCTATCTTTTGCATATTTTTTACAAACTGCTCTTCAATGTCTAGACTAGACTAATCCTAAACATAATCAACTTTAATATATTCTGTTTTCATCTTTGGTTTGTATTTGTAAACCATAACCAGGTGATTCATTTTTTTAAAACGGTACCTAACCAGCTTACGTAAGGCCAAAGCCACACCGGACGTGACACGCTTAGAAGCAAGATAACCATAGGCAATATGACCGTTCCCAATATTCAATCCGCGGGTAGCTTTGGTTACTACGGGTTAAAAATTGCCGCATACAAACTATGTAATGTTTATACTGTCAGTAAGCAAATCTATTTGCGAATTGAATATTGGGAACGGCCATAAGCCAACGTTACAGATTATCTTAAGTTCGTTCACTATGATGTCATGTAAGCATTCGGCGAAGCGCTTGACGCCTAGCAAGCGAGTTCCGGTGTGGCCTTATCCTAGAGATTCTAAGGATACCAAACACATTGAAATCCGTTCGGGTGTTAATATGATATAAGAAAGAAATTCGCGAACACACAAACCAACCCTAAAAACAATACACTCCTTTTTTGGGCAGTTGTGGTAAGAGTGTGTTCTAGGCGTTCAGGTATCTGATTCATCGATATTATTCTGTCAAAAATTGTGATGATCGCTTCTCGAAGTCATTCTTAACCACATGATACTTTATTTAGGCAACAATGTAATGTAACCAGTAACTAATGTATTTTTAATAGGAATATTATGTTCAGGTTCTTATTGTGGTCAGATCGTCTAGCCTCCATATTTGTAGTATTCAGAAAATGTTATGTAATGTGATTAGAAATAAAATGTAAGATCATTAGTACAGACATTTTATATTTATTTTAATATGCAGTGACTCGGTATGCTATTTAATTAGCAATATGAATAATAACAGAAATGCTAATTACATGAAAGTCTCAAGTTTAATTCGTAATGTTGCTATTAGGTTGAATAAAATTTTCTGTTTGAAGTTTTTTCTTGCTTTAGACCTCGGAATTTTGGGTGCACAATAAGTGTGTTTATCGATAAACGTACTCACTAATTGACGTTTGATTTTGCTCCCAAAATTCCGAGGTCTATTTATAAGAAATGCTATGCAAACCCCATAAAAAAGCTCAGTGAGATCGATAAGTGTAAAATACGATAATATTTTGTACGCAAGTATTGATTTATCAGCTTGGAAGATACTTTAGTAGCGTATTGATGGGCAATAACACCCTATCAAGTAGGATAATTGATAATCACCTAGATTCACTGGGGTAAGTACCTTATGGCCGAATTCAGAAAGGTCACTCAAATTGAGCTTGAATTAAAGTGACGTTCAGTGACGTTTCTGTATAGATTGACAACTAGTTGAGGGACATTTAACTACTTAATATCTAGTCAAATGCTTAAGTGGCGTTTCTGAATTCGGCCATTAGTTACATGTTTTATAGCATCTTGGAACATCCCGCTGTCGGGCAAAGACCGGGCCACCACAAAATAAAACAATTGCCTGCACAAATTAATTACGTGTAAGTACTATTTTTAAGTGGCATATTACTTTTTAAGTCTCTGTCACTTGACAACTTTTCTGTTTTTTTAATATTCAATAAGATCAAGTGTTACCTGTCATATTTAAATACACGTTGGTTTAAACCGTCACGAATGTGATGAGGAAGGTTTTCTTCGCTTAAAGGTTACTCCGAAGTGACACATCACTCTTTGGATTGCAAAATGCATTTCTAACCATTAGGTCGTTAATGTTTCTTTGTTGGTAATGTTGTAAGAAATGTTAACGTAGTATTTGTAGTGACTAAATTCATTACAGTATAACATTTTTAACTTCATCTAAAAAAGCGAGCGGGATTTTTTTTACTGTGATTACTGAGGCGTTTTTACTTGATGGGCGTTATTTTAGGGGTGTATCATTATTTTTAAGAGTCCATACGTTTTATTTATGCACTGAAAAACATATAATAAGCAGTAGTAGCAAAGACGGAGAATGTATGTGCCGCACTGAACCTTTTGCACCTATGCTTTAGGTATATATTTGTTAATTTAGTAAAAAACCATGTTAGTTATTTATGCACATGTATATGTATTTTTGCTGATTGCAAATGCTTAACACGTACTCACTGTTTTTCGACTAGCCATTCCCATACGGCAAAGAAATTGGTTCCATGGAAAAGTTTATTAATTCTCCGCATGCCATGAACATGTGATGGCATTTGGCATTACGAGAATGGCATCCCAAAGCCATGGGAACTTAATAATCGATGCGCACTCGTGTCGTGTCTGATCGGTTTTTATTATTATTATTTATTAAGAAATAGGATTTACTCATCGAACCCTGCTGTTCAATTTATGTTTCGCCAAGAAAATTGCTGCGCAAAAATTGTACCAGATTGAATTGCTAAGTGTATGAGTACAGTGTGTTCGGCGAGAGTTGATAATAAATTATGATATCGTTTCGAAATAGCGACTACTATATATTAGCGACTGCAGCGAATTTGAACGAGTCGAATCAATGCGGCGTAAATGACGACTGTAAACTGTGTAAACAGATCGCTATTCTATATATCTATGACGACGCGGATAGCCTAGTTGGTAGTGACCCTGCCTCCGACGCATGCGTCCCGGGTTCGATCCCCGGTAAGGGAAAATATTTGTGTGATGAGCACGAATGTTTGTTCCTGAGTCTTGGATGTTTCCTATGTATTTAAGTATTTATTTCTCTATATAAGTATTTATATCGTCGTCTAGTACTCATAACACAAGCCATTAGAGCTTACTTTGGGACTAGATCGATTTGTGTAAAGATTGTCCACTGATATTTATTTATTATTATTTATTTATATATCACTCTGTTAACAAATTTAAATCCTTTTATTTAGTAAACCTACTTCTTCAGATTTCTCTGTCCTGTCAACCAAACACGAAACAACCTGACATGACTAACATACGAAATCATTAGCATGCTTCAATATATTTTTATTTAAGTGCTATCCATTTAGGAGTCCACTACGATCAACTACAGATGTAGTGATTAATATGTTTCCATCGGTAAAACTCGGATCTCAATCGGAAGACGACGGGACCCGAAGTGTCAATTAATTATTGTATTAAATGAGTGACATGTTTATATTTATTAATATGAAACTTTATTATTTACTGTAAAATGTCAAAATGAAATATGACAGCATGGTATGATGGCTACTGGTCCCCAATTCTCGGTGTTTTCGAGATAATTTCGATAGCAAGATTAAACGTCAGATTCATACAGTTGTGTCAAATGACTGTATGCACTGACGTTTAATCTCGATTGTTAGATTATGTCGAATGCGCGGCGAATTGGGGGCCTGCTGAAGCTAATTGAGAGAGCACGATAAATACGAACTTTTCCGATAAAACACGATGGAAACTAATTATGCACTACATCTGTATTTCAATATGCGTTCCTCAAAATATATCTTCCAGTATGATTCAGATCAAAGTTACCTTTAAACAAAACTGTTATGACCATTATAAAAATTTCGTCATCATTGTTAAAAGTAAAAAAAAAATAACAAAGTATTTTATATATTTACCTGTCTTTCCTCCAAGACCTATAGATGACTGGTAATTCACTGTTTTGGTGTCAGCTATCCAGCTCATCAGCAGCAAGACCACACACAAAAATTGACTTTGGTACATTTTAAACACTTTTCACTAATGTCTTATAGGTGCAGAGTGAGTTAATCTCACTAGTAAACTGACGTCGGATTCTCACCAGCCAGGCTTAAAACTAGAATTGCAGGTTGTGACGGAGTTTCCTAATGAGGTGAGGTGTAGGTGACCCAAAATAAAATGTTCGTTTTAACAAAAACTGAATTGTTTTTAAATTACGAATACTTTGGGGCCAATTTGAAAATGTGTTCGCTAATTTAAAAGTCACTAAATTTGAAATAAGAACCGTCAAACTCGATTTTTACAGCTTTGTGCTATACAAAATTGAGTTTAACATTTCTTATTTTAAGTTTAGGAAATTTTAAATTACGAAGAAACAGTTTAAAATTGGACTCTTTTAATGAATAATGCAGGCGGTTGTCAAGTGTGTTTATAAAGTGATTGTGGATCAAGTTTTGTTTGATTTCATTTCCTTAATAAAAAGAACAGTGGGAAGGTTTAATAGATAAATACATTCGCCATATTAAGTTGCCATATTGAAATTTGACCGTCATTATATAATTTAAGCCTCGTTATATTACCTGATCTGCCTGTGAACCTATCATTAATGTTCACTTATATTGCAAAACGAATTTTATTCCCACCCGCCGTGCAACAGTAATTAGTGTCACCGATCGGTGATCAAAACAACACAATGATGAAATGGAACCATCATTTGCAAAGACTAAATGATCATACAAATTAGGCTTAGCGCCAATGTATGATGATAGTTGCAAAAGAAACCGTGCTCTATCTAAAATAAAAACTTAGAGAACGCAAACGCATTATTATTGCGAAATTCTAAGCAGTTAATTTGTAGGTGGTTATTATTATGTTATTCTGACGCAGGCATTCGTAGGTAAATTAAAAATATTCTGATATATTTCGGTTCTATTACAATGATAATTTTATGACAGACGTTTGGCAGGTTCTGTATTGAATGACGCGACCTTGCCAAGTTATTAGATAGATAATCCTTAAGATTTAGCTCATAAATTCGAACATTATTTTTTTCATTGATACATAAAAAAATCCGTGTTAATCCGTGTGTAGGTAAGTTTTTTATAGCAATAAAGTGTACTATCTAAAATGTACGCGGAACACCGGCGCAAATACCGCACTCTCCGAATGCCGAAATAAATCATTCGATTACAAAAGAAACTAAAAGGCTCGACGCATTTTAAGGGCCAAGTAAAGTAATCCAGGAAATGTAAATACTCCGTCAATTAATTTACGTGCCGACGGTGGCATCCGGCTCCATTTCAGAGGAAATTGCAGCTCCGAGCCGCTGCAACGCTGCACTTTGGTCACTGAAGGTAGAAAATAAAGTACCTATACAAAAATAACCGACTTAAGGGAAATAAATTTTCATGAGATCAGGATGTATTTTATGTATGCCGCGGTCGATTTCTACAAGTGTAAGAAAACGAATAACTTCTTAGTTAAAACTGCATTTTTATAAAAAGCTTTGTTGTTCATTGCACTTTAATGTCAGTGTCATCGGGTTTAAATCACTCTACCGCACGACGCGTAATGCGTAAGAGTGGGATGCGATTCTCGCTCGTGAGCTGCATCAATATCGCTTGGACAATATCGCGTCAAAGCGATACTGTTGCGGCTCGATATTGTCGCTAGGACGTTCCCGAATAGAGGCGCTGGTTAGTTTAGTCAACAAAATACTAATTGATGAGCATTGCAGCACAGAATATAATTGTTTATTATCAATATCTTTGAAATTTTTAAATGATTTTGGATGATTGATCTCCATTTTTTAAATATAATTACACAATATAACTATTCATTTTATAATTTAATGTCTAGTGTCGGACTGTCCACGTTTTTGGTGCACATTAACAGCTGTTAAGGTCACTCACTACTGACCTAGGGTAAGTGATAATAAGGTTATTTGATCACGATTCTTTGTTCACGATATTTAGGATTTAACTATCTAAAATTGTAAATATGTATTTAAGCTTAAGGCCACTCTGAAATTTCTCACGCAAATTTTGAACTGTAACATACATACATACATACACATCACGCCCGAAATCCCTAATGGGGTGGGCAGAGCCACAAGAGTACTTGTGGCCACGTTCGATTAATAAGTCCTAAGATAGTATGATGAACCGTATCAGGTGATCAGCCCATCGCCCATACAGATAGTCCACCATGTTGTGGAGGACCCGTCCCTTAGTCGACTTTTACGACATGCCAGGATGATAAGCATCTGCACGCATTCTATGCTATTTCTTCACTCCCAGTGCAGCAGAGGAGTGTGTGTGTGTGTGTGTGTGTGTGTGTGTTGAACTGTAAATATAGTATTAATAATGCTACAGGACCTTACTTCAAGTTCCCTAATTATCTAACCACCGTGTTTTCTTTCGTATTTAGTGAACTAAGATTATTCTTTGAGATAATTTTATTGCAAAAAGCAAATGCAATTTAATAATCTTGATTAACTTAATTACAAATTAAAATCACAATATTATTTGATGACAGAAAAGATGCTCAGGATTGGACATTTAATGTCCGTGTCGCATTAGGTAAAGAACACATTAAATTCTAGAGCAGGTTTTAAACCGGTTGATTTATTTACATACATACATCGCTATATTTAAGCAAAATACCTCAATACGTCTATTTGTGTTAATCCTAAGGAAGCTGGTGGAGGTAACAAGAGACCTGATGAGCTGGCAGCTTCCTCGCTCAACACATTAGCATTGCGGGTCCGGTTAGGCTAGCCACTGACCTTCAATGTATCTGTGCAATATCACTGGTTGCACCATTATATTGATCGTCAGTAGTCGATACTGAGCGTCAATATCATCTACTGACGATCAATATAACTGTGCAACCAGTGACATTGCACAGTTATATTGTAGGTCAGTGGCTAGCCTTAATGTACGTCCGATAATGCCCGACCTAATACTACCAATATTACTATTAGCCACAAAGTACTACCAATACGTAGTAGTTATGGTAGTATTTGGTGGTCACCAATTATCTGGTCGGGCATTATCGGGACGTGCATTAACCGGACCCAGCATTGCAATACAGCGAGGAAATACTGCCAGCATCTACGAAACAATGCCGCGGGGACCGTTTTTAGTTTAACTTTAGTTTGAATTTATTTTATTTTATTTAGATTTAATTTGATGTTTTGCATTAGTTCACTAAGTTGTTGTTTAAATTAAGTTAAAGGACATGATTCCTCAATACATACATACATACACATCACGCCCGAAATCCCTAATGCGGTGGGCAGAGCCACAAGACTACTTGTGGCCACGTTTGATTAATTAGTCCTAAGATGGTATGATGAACCGTATGCACAGTGTGTTATTTTGGATGGATAGCGGACACTCTCGGTTTATTGCTTCATCTTATAGAGCTAGCCGAGCAGTTAAACTTTTCCTAAGCAACCATAATTTTTTAATGTTTAGTTTTGAAGTTATTGAAGGTTATGCTGACGTAAGCAAAAATGACTTTGTGTTATTACTTCTTTAATTATTGATATAATTACATATTTTTTTTTAAGTTTTAAGTATTAAAACAATATCAAACTCCATACGAATTTTGGTTAGTTTATAAACGATATTTAAATAGAAATCAGTATTTTTTTGTTTTTTACTAAATTTAGTTTTTCTCAGTATTTCTATCGATTCTGAATCTGATTTCAATGCTACACTTGCGTAATATAGTTCTTAACAGCACAAAGTAAAAAGCAAATTCGGAAACAGTGGGACTTTTGAAATATTACATTTCTAAAGTTTTCATAGAAAATATATGGAAATAGGGTTGACAAAATCGGTGCGCTGATAAATGTCCAAATCTAATGGTCGACGTTTTGGACCTTGTAATCAAGCATGTGCTTCCAACATATTAAACACATCAACATATTATTCACTACTGTTTTCATTCTCTAAAGAATGCGAATCTGCCACTCGCCGACCAACATGAGGGTTGGCGCCCTCATGCCCCCCTTGCACTAAGTCCCCCGATAGAGGCTCGGAAGGACATCCCCCCGCAGGATGGGTCAGTTCCTGCGGAGGCAAGGCAGCGCCATGGGTCTTTAACGGCTCCATGACGCCTCACCCCCGCTCCTCCAGACATAATGTAAAGATATTTGGTTCTAGCAATACGCTTAACGAGGGCGGACCCCAATATCACATCATGCCCTTCATCGAAGTAAATGCACGATCCTTTACCAAACGTAACAGCAAACGTATATTTAGCTCGTAGCAATGACGACCGCTGGGGTCGAAAGGTTCTAGAATGGCGACCGGGGACTGGCAGGCGTGCAGAGGGATGGCCCGCTATTTGATGGTCAGATGACCTCGTAAATGTGGCAGGCCACGGATGGGCGCAGGCAGCATCAGACCGGCAAGAGTTGAAGCTGTTAGAGGAGGCCTACGTTCAGCAGTGGACATCCATAGGCTGATATGATGATGAAACGTATATTTATTATATTTACCAATTACGTTTTTCTAAAATATCATGTTTTAGTTAACTGCAGTGCACTGACTGTGATGTTGGGTTTAGATACAGTGCCAAATAGATAGGCGGTAGATATCTGTTAGATCGCGTTAATTTTGATATTATTGATCATAGAAATCTTATAAAACAGTTGTGTGACTTAATTGTATATTTATTTTCTAACCTTTGAACTTTAACTTAATGTAAAAATTTACAATATTGATTGCGCGAGAATTTGTCATGCTACTATAACAAAAATAATCATATTAGTTTTCAAAAGCTTTTTTAATTAGTAAGTTACCTTTCTAAGTCATTTAAGAATTTGTAACGGTAAAGGGAGGTGACAGCCCTAACCTCAATATTATAATTGAAATAACTCCGAAGTCCCACATCATCCAGACCTAGTTTTTTTTCATTATATAGTACATGATAAGACAAAACTAATCATGTTAAAAAAAAATCCGGATACGGCAGGATAAAAGAAAAAAAATTTTTTAAAGGTTTGTACAAAAAACGCGATATTTCCGTATATACGCGATAATTAACAAATCTTATAGACTGAATGAAAGGACACAAAGGCCTTTTGTAATACCCTATTAAAACAGTAACAAATTTCTGTATATAAACGAAGATAATGCATTTCTATGGTTTCTATGGAGATTTCTCGAGTTTTAAAATTACTTCAAAACGGCACATTAAAAAATTATGGATGCTTAGGAAAAGTTTAACTGCTCAGTTAGCTCTTTAGGATAAGACAATAAACCGAGAGTGTCCGCTATCCATCCAAAATAACACACTGTGGTATGGTGACAGGTGATCAGCCCATCGCCCATACAGATAGTCCACCATGTTAGAGAGGACCCGTCCCTTAGTCGACTTTTACGATATGCCAGGATGATAAGCATCTGCACACATTCTATGCTATTTCTTCACTCCCAGTGCAGCAGAGGAGGACATTGCTCAATAGAAGAATAAATATCCCACAAATATTAATTTACCAATGTGAAAACTTATCTATTTCGATGATTGCACTCAATCACTAAGTAAGATTTCTTATTTAGTTTTTCAAACGAATATGTGATGAAAATGTATTCATAGCCTTAGCCTAAAACTACGAGAACCACTAATTAAATGATGGTTTCAACCAACATTGGAAATCGGTTATTTTGTATATCGCGTCAAGCTTCCGTGTGAACAGCTCATTTAAAATTTAACTACACGAAGTCAAATGTTTGTGAAATTACGTCATGAGAAAGTTTTAAGTAAAGCCAAATTATTGTCTTTTTAAACCGACTGTACTCAGTGACTGTCCATTAAACGCTATAGTTAGCAACTGTTTGAAGTGACCGACTAATTTTTCCATCTCGACCTCATGGTCACCATGCAGGCAGATTATTACTTGTTTTCTTAGTTTTTTGAGGTTATGCAGTCGGGTATTTTTTAAAAATAGTTAATCAAATTTGCGCTGACGGCGGTTCGGTGCTCCATACAATAGAGTCTTGCCCTATGTAGATTAACTTAAGGTAGGTTTTATGTTTAAATCTAGTATTGCCAAGGTTACGAGAAAGGAAATGAATTTGCTATGTTATAAGTTATAACTATGTTATATAAGTTAAATCTAAACACGCAAGAAATCTGACACGGAAGCACACTATTGAATAGGCTAAATAAACCGTCTGCTTTATTCCACATTGCTTAAGTGATTTGGTATATCATATCGCTTTGCTCTGTCTTTGTCTTATTTCCCAAAGTATACATTGAAAAGAAAGTGTCAAAACAAAGCGACATTTCGTTACCATAGTAACGCTTGGTTTCCGAATCACTTACACCAATGTCGAACAGAAGGCTCTGTTCAAACTAACATCTTTAAAAACTTGTTATAAAATATTAAAAGTCACAAAAAAATCCACACCTTTTCCGTCAAATACACAGTGTTCAACCTCATTAGCCACTCCGAAAAAACCAACAGAATTAAGAATACTTTGGCAAAAAATTCGCACGACAAAAACGGGCGCGCGCGCCGGTTGTAACGTTTCTACTAACCGACAATGTTGAGATTGAATTGTGAAGCTTCATGCAACCTTCGGCAAGAAAGCCGCATTCTTGCGGTCAAGCGTGTTAGTTTCGCGGCGCGAACGCATCTTCTGCGTTTGATGAAGTAACCTTGGAATTTCGAATATGGAATAGACGAGTGGGATTTCACCGGCCAGTAATACCTATACCTATCAACTTTATTAGTCATGGAGTCAGGAGTCAAATGATTAGAATATCGAATGTGACTAATATTATATGTAGTTCACTAACGAGCTTACACAATAAAGTACGTCGCGATGAGCCTATAGCAAGCATTATATGAACCTCCATGACCCTCATAATTATCTTCATAACCCTCTGACCGATTCCGCTTACGTTCTAACTTAAAAATTATATCTGCCTCAACTACTTGTCTAGCAAATTACATGAAGATCGGATCAACGATATTCAGGTTATCGTAGAAAAAAACCGGTCAAGTGGGAGCCTGACTCGCGCGCCGAGGGTTCCGCAATTACGTATGAAAAAGAAACAGTACCTTGTAAGTACGGAAACCTAAAAAAGAAAAAAAATAGCTTTTAACAACGGGGTAACCATTTACAACCTACCTATGAAATAAGACAAAAAATAACTTTCGCAAGCTCCTATCTCCGTTCAATCGTAGAGTGTGATACGACTTTGCAAAGGTTATTCCGTTTAACTTTTTTTTTATGTGATGTATTTACAAATTCACGGTTTTCGGACTTTTTCCTTTACTTGTGGTGTAAGACACTGCTTCTTGCCAAATTTCATGATTCTAGGTCAACGGGAAGTACCCTATAGGTTTTGATTCCCTTTGGATTCCCTTGAAAGTATCAAAATATGAGACATAAACGGCCATATCTTTCGATTGCGGTGACTTAGAAGGTTGGTTTTTTCATAGCTTCAAGAGATTGCAGACTTGAGTATTTGATATTAATTTCAACTTGATACTTCCACGCGTTCCTGAGAAAAAGGTCTTGACGACAGACAGACAGACAGACAGACAGACAGACGGACAACCGAGTGATCCTATAAGGGTTTCTTTTTTTCCTTTTGAGGTACGGAACCCTAAAAACATGCATAGATAGTGGCAGATTCATTCCTTGGCCTTTATAAGAGCCTGTAAAAGCCCAAATTTAATAAAGATATTTTGACTTTGACTTTGACATAAGAACGCGTGCGCCGTCCCAATCGACTCTAAGACCTCGCTTCGTTCGGTCAATTAGCACTTTACTTTGTATAGTACAAAAAATATATATTTATTACCATTGCATGAATGCACGGAGACAAAGACTGAATACAAATATCTCGTAAAAGGCATGCAAAAAGTGTCTTAGTGAGTCGCCCACCTATAAGAAAGCGAAAGCTCGAAATAGTCTAAAACATGCATATTTTAATTATATATATCCTTCAATATAATTACAAGGAAATAAGAAGACTAATTAATCATCTTGAATATAAAACTACATGTTGTGTCCGATACCTCAGATGTGATCTACGGCGACCGACATATAAAGGGCAAGGTAGACCATACTCGTATACCTACCCTTTTTTTCACCTTTAAGACGCATTATTCTGTAGACCTGATTATAGAAGATGGCAAAAAATGTATCATAAATCTGAAAACAACCATTATTTTTAACGGCTGTTATAAATACTTATTATCGTAGCAGACGTGCATCCAGATCTTTATAATAGCCAGGATTTTTATACCGGTGGTAGTAATGACGAAAAAAAGCATAATAACAATGTTAAGGAGATGTCCGCTGATTTTAATAGTGCCCATATTTGCAATAGTAACCAAACCCCCTGCAATTCGATCCGATTAAATGAGTGATTCTTGTATTTAATAGTTAGTTATTTAGCAAATGGGTTATCATGTTTTGAAACGTATTTGTATATCCTTGTAACCTTTTTCTGAGTGCTCTTTAATATTTTTCCAGGGTTCTACATGCCAGGCCATGTCAAACGTAAGTGGATTAAAATTACTTGATTTAACTTCTGACTCAAAAGTAGTTGTACGGTCAGTACAAAGGTCTGTCTTGTTCCTCAACTGGTCGTCAACTGAGCTCATTGTCTTGTCCGTTCGGTCCTGTTTTTTCTTCGTCAGTTCTAATTTTGAACGAGTCTAAATCCAAATATGTATCGTCTGCCAGTATTGTCAAGTCATCGGTCAGCAAGGAGGCTGGACGCCCCGACAGTAGTGTTAAAGCTAAAGTATAAGGTGGTTTCTAACAGCGAGATCTACTGCTACAAATATGTTTATTCATGGAATCGTTAGCGTTCCCATCATCATCAAATTATAGCAAAAAGTGGTTGATGCTGATACTTTCAATCAGTCATCTTTTTTCCTACACTTCAACGACGTGACATTTCGAAATCGTTTTTTTTACCGCCTATGTAGTGTGGGTAATTTTTGTGATTGGCTCATCCTTGACTTTTAGCACAGGTAGGTAATTATTACGAAGGCATATGTGAGATTACACATCTCTATTATTCTACTTATGGATTAGTTTTGTAATATCTGTACAGACTTGAACTTAGATTGGAATGTGTTTGGCGATGAAGCAGTTTGTTTTTATTTTATTGAATTGTCTGTGAGTTATTTTCTGTTATACGACTTAAGTTTACTGTCATAAACTGGTTGAAACAAATTAAATTATATTTTATTAACGTATATCGTGTTACGTTAAAACTATACAGAAACAAATGATGCAAATATTACAAGATATTATTATCTTTTTTCATAAAGAATAGAGATCTATAGAGACGTCGTCTTTAACTGAAATTTCTTTAAAGTATGTAAATAAAGTGTATCTTGTTTCTATCGTAAGTGCGTCATATAAAGAGAGAACTTTGTTCTTAAATTTTGTAACTAAAAAAAAACTTGTTTCAATTTTAAAAGGAAAAGGAATGGGTTAAAAAAACGAAAACATCGATCCTGTTTCGAAACATGCGATGCGCGCAACGCGTGAACCGGCCTTGGTCGATTCAATTTCAAATGTCAGCCGCATAGCGATGACCACAAACACTCCTATGGATCGCTAGTCTTATAAATACGTTTTAAAAGACAAGTACACATCAATGAGGGAAAACTGGTTATGGGTTATACTCTCGTATTTCTGCTTGTCACCTTTTAAAGTGCTGTTAGATTCAGACATGCAAAAGATCTAATCGGAATATAAATAGGTATTTTTATTATTTTTCCACCCAAAGTTAAATAATTATGCGATGCTTAATGTTAAAGAGTAGGTAACTGTATTTTCCGAACAGGCTGAATTATGCTTCGGTAGCAACCTTTAAAAGTCAAAGCCAGAAATCACGTCTGAAACTCCTTACTTTCAACCGATAACAGCAGAGGACATTAATCTTTTGACCGCCACAGTCGGCTGCAGCCGTCAGCGGATACAGGGTAAAAAAGTCCTTCATTACCTTGACTTAAAGTTGAAATTCGTGCTACTTCAGACATGCTTGGCGGTCCAAAGGTTAAAAAAAAGTTCTGTCGTGTGTTTTTCAAACTCATTCGGTCTAAATTTGAATTGTCTGCTTTGAACTCGAATGAAATCTCAACTTTGTGCCTGGAACGATCACTAGCAAATCAATAAACATTTTGTCTTCTTAAATTTTAATCCATTATTTTTAGGATTTCTGTGAAATACTTTACTTTTCAAGGTTCCGTACCTCAAAAGGAAAAAACGAAACCCTTATAGGATCACTCGTGTGTCTGTCTGTCTGTCTGTCCGTCTGTCACAGCCAATTTGCTCCGAAATTACTGGACCGATTGAGTTGAAACTGGGTATACATATGTAAGTCGGTGACCGCAACACGGACGCGTGACGTAAATATATGCATTTTAAAACACGGAGGCCACTTTTGGGGGTAAATTATAAAAATTTAAAAGAAAAGTTATGCAACCTACCTATATATCGTGTGACATATCAAATGAAAGGGCTTATTGTGAGGATCTTAAATATATATTTCTTTTAATTTCAAGTAAAATAGTTTGGAAGTGATTTAGGAAAATAGGCGAAAATTTACCATTCCTCCCCCCTTATTTCATAAACGAATAGGGCTAAAATTTTGAAAAAATACAGAAAATAGTTCTTTACCTATATATTACAGGAAAACCTATAAGAAGTCTATGGTATTTAAAGTCACCTAGTAAATTTCAGATAATCATGTACGGAACGGAACCCTTTCCACGCGAGTTTATTTAGCATACATAATTGTGAAATAAAAATTTCACGGTTCATTGCCCACATTTATGTATGAGACATTAATTAATGTTTATAACCGGAAATTTCACTGATTAAAAACAAATGACATCATTTAACGCCTTGATCTGACGAAAAAACATTGATGTTAAATATTCGCAATTTAACCTTAATAAACTAAGGTAATTTATTTCTAAACCATGAGAATAAATGACACGATAACTTTGATCTGACTTTTGGTCTGACAGACCTTTATAACTAAAATCCGACCTAAGGGTGACTCATACTAGGAGCGAAAATACTTTTATCTACACCCATATCATAAAACCTCCATTGTTTAATCAAAAACCATAGCAAATGACCACCATTTTGACAACCAATTAGGAAAAATCAGTGCTGCAATGTTATTTCTTTATCGGTTTTAGTAAAGAAATGAGATTAAATTTGGAACAGCTGTCAAAACTCAAGTGGGTCTCTATTCTAGTATCCATAGATATTAAACCGTTATTGATACGAAACATCAATTCAGTATGTTTTTTTAATATAAACCGAACGACATTTGATCTCGAGTGACATGAGAATAGAGACTTCATTCGCTTGTCTATGATTTAAAAAAAAATGATCTTGACGGAGGATCGAATTGCCGCCATGTTGGTGTTTTGCTGAACGAAAGTAGAATTGTTGTTGAATTGAATAGAAAAAGTTGTTTGTTATTTACATTTTAGTTGAAAATATGAATAGTAAGTAGTCTTCTCGGAGTGTGTGTGATGTGAAAATGCGCCGGATATCGGAAATATGCAGCGACGATTGCAACAAATAACTTGTTGCCAGAAAATATTGTTTCTGAACCCATCATGGAGGATTTATAATATGTGTGTAGATAAAGTTATGTACGCAACTCTGCATAATTTGGCCTTAAAACACACGTGCGATCTTATTATGAAACTCGCCTATCGGCTCGTTTCATGAAAACCGCACTAGTGTTTTAAGGCCTATCATTATGCAACCGTTGCATAAACTACTATTACTACGCCGCTAATTTTGTTTTAGAGATTATATGAATGTTCTTTTATGATGTTTTTTATTACAGATACATTTTTCTTTTTCTTTATTTTTATTTTGAAATAGGATCCGTCATCGATGCTGCCAGTTATTAAGGGCACTATCAGAAGGGGCCCGTGATTTTTGCATTAAATTGTCAACTTTGGCGTTTTTATTATGAGAAACTGAAAGACTTAGACAACTTTGACTTGCCGAATAGTGGAGTATAGTTATTAGTTTTGTTCATAGCGGCCTCGCTTTATGCAATGTATTTTTATCTATTTATATAAAGCTGAAATTCAGCAGGAAGTTTTCATAAAATGCACGATGGCACTTTTTCGAGCTCGTGGATTGAACTACTGTACTAAGCAAACGAAATGAAAAATACATAATAATATCTCTTGAATAATCTTGGAGTTCATAGCGGTCTCTGAATTTTGAAATATGTATGGAATATGCAGAAAAAAAATCCATGGCAAAATCATAAAACTACTAAAAACGCTAAGACTTAACCGTGAATGTCTCTTTACTACATTAATATTATTACGTTTAATTTATATCAGAATAATCTTCAGTTTATAAGTAATTAAAATTTAATACTTTTTTTGGAAAAATAATTGATTGTACAACTTAAAATAAACGTAGTTACAACTCCCAAATTATTACATGATGCGATGTGTCGGCCGTAGGAACTCAGTACCGCATCAGCGGTTGTCCAGGTTGGACCTATATCTCGCGAAACGATCGTTCCCAATGTAAAAAGAGCGCTGACGGCGATACATCTTGTATGGCCATCAACGCTCTTTGTATATTGGATCAATGCTACTTGTTGCCGTGCTTCAATATACCTAATCATTCAGAACGCAATTTAGTGATAGCCCTCTCTGTTAAACTGTAGCTTATAACGCTGTGCTTTATTAAACAGAGTTCTGCTACTATTTGTGCACGTAAAAATAGGCAAATGAGGAGAGCTACACACTAGCGCTTATCGTACACAATTAAACTCTCCCGGTCTTGCTGTAGTTTTGCTTATGCTTTTTTTCCGCGGTAAAAACTGGTGTGAAAATTAAATTTATGTAATACCGCCGGAAAACTTCGGTAATGTTCGGCTTAAGATACAACAGCGTTCGTTGAAGTGCACGTGAGAAAAAAATTGTCTAACGAAATCAATATAACGTTGAATTGCGATTATCTTTACGTCTTGTCTTGTAGTATAATTATGAATTTAACTTAAGCAGTAGCATGGATTAATAAAGCAAGAGGACGGCTAATCGAACTATGATCAAGACAAAGCACATGTGTAACGCCATCTATCAGTGACTTTCTTAAATTGCGGCTGTCATTCGTACAAAATGTTATAGATTTATCTGAAAAGCTGCAAGTTTTCATAAATAGCGCGACAAAAGCACGATGCAAACTTTGCTGCAGAACACCTAGCGCCATCTAGTTTAAAATCAACTGAATTTAAAATCATATACCTAATATAAGGATAGTTCTTCAGGTTTGTTACTCTATGGTAATAGATAGCCCGACCAAAGCAAGTATTCTAGCACGGAATCAAATGTCAAATATGATCGTTCAAAATTTCCGCGGTTTAGAGCAGAATGCAAAAATTTTAAGCAGAAATAACGGATCCCGCTTACGACTTGCATCCGACTCTGCTTCGAAGGGAGGGCTGGGGTACTTTTTACTCCTACCTGGAACAAATAATAAAATTGCATATTTAGTTGGTAGCACATTTTTAACACACTTATTTGATACATCATTTCATGTAATTTTTTATGTTATTGACTTTTTAAATTTCCCATAAATTACAGGCTCTCATCGGGCACGCACGAACTTGTCGTTATTTATTTGCCCCCATACACCCTATTAGGGATTGGTTGACCTAAAAAAAAGTAGATTTTGTCCTTTCTCAGGGCTCGAACTATCTCCATAACAAATTTCATCGGTTTAGCCGTAAATTCGATCAGATACATTAAAAGACATCAACGGGCATCAATTTTCGCAGCCCGAAGTCTAGCCACAGTATATTTCAGATGAATAAATGACTAAATTTAAATGTCTAGTTTTTTTGTTAGATACATAGGTTTTTGCGACCCACTGATGTAGCAGTCACACATATTTGGCCCAAGAAAAAGAAAGGTAAAATATTCCTGTTCTAATGAATCCAAAGTGCATGTTTACAAAAAAACAGTAGCCTATCTGCTTAAAATTTTATATTTCTCAATCAGTTGATGACGCATTTACAAATTAATTCTGCGTGGTTGTGAAAAGACAGTTTGATAGCATTTATGTGAAGACTTGTCAAATTAATGATAGGTTATAAGCCGTTATCGCAGCAGGTAAGGTCGAATCAAATAAATTGTTCTTCATATGAATGGCCTGTTATATGTGACTATACGATACTGTGTTTTTCTCTTATTATTAAAACACAGGACATTACACCGGTCTTTAGTTTTTTACCCTAGGAGTTATTAACCTTTTCAAGGTTAAACTGGCAGAATGGCCAGATTACCCTTGCCAATGTTTTTAGGAAAAGAATAATGTTTTCTTTTTTTTTTTGGTTAATAACGTTGGTCACGTTTTTATAAGCATTATAGCCAGTCATCGCATTTTCTTTTTTTTTTTGAGCAATGGTATTTTTCACAGATCTTGTTTTTAAAAATCTTATTTTATAATTAAACCTCTAAATCGCTCTAAACTTTTTCAATTCCAACTTCCAAACACCACCTTTTTAAGTGCGTGTAAAGCATTTGCCACTTTTAACACGCTTTTATTAGCTTCACCTGTATGTATGTATGTACATATGTATGTATGTATGCTTGTATCCATGTATATATGTATGTAGGTATGTTATGTATGTAAGTATGTATGTAATGGTATCTTTCAGCGTAACTTTAACCTACTTCTAATTGACGTAAATATTTGTATTTTTGCAAAGGAATGCTATTCGGATGAAAATACAATAATTTGGTACCATCGCGCTGATCTGACCATGGAGCCAGGAGGTGGATAGTGGAACTCTTCAATGACTACTAGTAAACCCCTCGAGTTTGGGCTCATTTAGTTTGGTTTGACGAGTCCAATAGGTATTGTATATACCTTAGTGATGAGTGTCTTTTGTACTTTTTACTGCGTTACTAACAAAAGCGTGTTTTTTTAGTCTTTGTATAAATTATAGTTTAAAAAAAACTAAAAAACACGCTTTAATAGCAAACCGAACTAAAAAGTAGAAAATAATGTTTAAGTATGAAGAGTTTGTGTTACAGTAATAGAAATTCCAACAATCAATTGTGACTAATCATTTTGGGATAAGTTTAGAATAAAAAATAAGTTATTAACAAATAATTCAATTATAGTAAAGAATTGTGTGGTGCAATTTACTACATTTTCATAATGACTCTTATTTTATAAATAGCTACGAATGAAATCATTGTAACATTGAATACCAAGCATCCCACGCTTTTTTAAACGACTTCAAAAAAAAAAGGAGGAGGTTCTCAATTCGGTTGTATTTTTTTTTTATGTTTGTTACTTCAGAATTCCGTCATTTATAAACCGACTTTGAAATTTATTTATTTAATTGTTAGGGTATACCTCCAGTTTGGACCCGTTTTAGTCAAAGGCGAGTTATGATCAGAGGATCTATGAGGAATCGATGGAACTCTTCAAATAGGCAAGCATAGAGCAATTTTAGTATTTTCTGTAATAACTCAAGCAGTTACGTTCCAAAAGCATTATTTGGTGAAGTGGAACTGTTGATGAAGACCATAGATGATCACCGGAACTCCTAAGTGTTGAGTATTTCACGGTTGGCGGTTAAATTGCTGTAGCTATAAAGTTCTGAAGCAACTTATGTCCATGAAAATTCATGTAGTAAAATTGAAGAACCAGGAGAACTCCTCAACGATTGACATCCTTGCACCGTGGATAGCAACAGTTTGTAAATAGTGATGAGCAATTGGCATTATGCTATTGTTACTTGATTTAGTAAATGTGTGTCGTTAAATCACATTATAATAAATAAAATGTGAAAACAATTTTTTTTATTGTCTAATGAATCTATTATTTCTTACTTTCCATTGTATAAATATGTCAAATTATTTTATTACCTAATGCACTCAGTAATATAGTTAAGACGGTGGAGTTGCACTTTATTATTAATATTGTACACCATTGCAATATGGTAGACTATGGACAAAGACATTCAAAATTATGTGATCTTATTTTAAGTGCCTGTGTTCTTGCAATAAAACATTTGAATTTGAAAAACTTACTTCTCAAAGGCTATTTGAAGTCGGTTTTTATTTTATAAATATATGATTATTACTATAATTGTATTATTTGTTAAAAACTTATTTTTTATTTTAATTACCTACTATTTCTTTATAATTATTTACTTAAGTATCCAACTGTTCATATATATAAAGAAATATTTATGTAAGGATGTGGGAAGTAGCAATTTAGCCATTTATTTAAACCTTAAATGCTTTATTAAAACATTAATAATAATATATCTAACACTAACATACTGATCAAGTACCACACTAGGAGCTCCTGTACAACCTACCGCATCGATTGTCAAATTTGTACTTAACAATTAATTTAAAACCGCGACTTAATTCAAGCAACCGTACACAAATATTACAGGCTCATGTGTAAGACAAACACACAAAAGTCAGTTAATTAATCAGTAAACATCACATAGGTGCAAACGCTTTATAAACAAATGTTAGTCAATACCGTAATTCAGTGCAATGGCAAACTTATTGACAAAGATTTACTTTACGCAAGTAATACGCACGGTCACGCATAGTTTGCGACATTTTCACGTATTGCAACTGATATGTGCCACAATCAAAGACTTTGTTAAGACACGTGAAATAGTACATTGTGCATCTAGGGCCGTAAGAAGGGGATACCTAACGAGAGTCTGATAGAAGCCCGACGCCGACAGGCGAGGGCTTTTATGACTCGAGTTTGTTATCCCCTTACTGCCCGTGATACACACAATGTTTTTCATCACATTTGCGAGGAAATTAAATAAAAATTAGACAAAAAAAAGTATATATATTAATTTTATTTCCATTTTACATCGTGAATTACCATCAGGTGGGTGTTCATAAACTGACCGTACGTTGCGATCAGCGCGGGGCAGCTCCGCCGGCTTGCGGTCGCACGCCCCGCCGGCTGCGGCTCCCGACCTGGCGCACTTAACTGCCCGCGGGAGTTATAAACCATACAAAACCCATAACTCCCTAGGGAGTTATGGATTTTGTATGGTTTATAACTCACGCTGACGGCGGGGCCCATAGAGGAGTTAAATCGACTATAGTTGCTCTTTACGCTTGCGTATAATAACACCCTTACCGAGCAAGTGTGATGAAAAAAGATTATATCGCTGACGACCTAGTAACGCCCGCGTTAGCAGATTTAGCCATATGACCTATTTGCAAAATATTTATTTTATTTGTTATAGGTTAGTTGTTCATGTATTGAACTCATTATTAAGATATAGATACGTGATTATAAGTAAGACACCGAGAAAAACAATCGTTCAATCGTCGTCAATTTATGTTCTAAAGTTTACGTCAATAATCTGTATCCCAACTAAATGTCCACTGAGGAGTCAGTGAGGTTAAGTTTAAAAAAAACTTTAATAACAAGATTTATTCTTTTTAGCATACAATTTTTAACGTGTCTTGATAAGGGCATAATATAATTGTTGCTTTAAGTTGGCTTGGCGCCGTTACAGAAATTTATACTCGTTTTTGTAAATAATTTGAAATCGCTACTTACGTTATTGGATTAAAAAGAAACAAATATTTGTATATTTTGGCTCGAACATCATAATGATCAGTCATGATGATTTTATAATCATCACTTGATGGAATTGTACTTAACATGTAACACAATTCATTTTAATGAAGCTCATGAAACTTCCTATTTATATTTAATTCTTTAGCTACATTTAAAACTCACTGAACTTAAAACAAGAAACGTCAAACTCGACTTCGACAGCTTTGTGCTATACAAAATCGAGTTTTACGTTTCTTATTTCAAGTTTATGAAATTTAAAATTAGGACGACTTCGTTTCAAATTAGACTCCCATTGTTGTAGTTTAATCTATCTTGTCTTGTAGTATCTACCAATAAGTGTGACAGCATCTTGATAACAGTTAATAATTTAACATGTTTGATCAAAATTGAATACATGCCTTCAGGATAGATGGAGTCAATCTGTTCGCTCTCGACACTCTGCAAGTTGTCGTCCTCTGTCAACTCCTGCGTATCCTGGAGCTGGTCTCTGTCATGTCCCGATTCCCTTATCGGCCTGCCCTCCATCTCCTTGACCACCGGCAAGATATCATGGATAGATGGTGCTCGGATCTTATTCCTCGCCAGCCCTAACTTCTTCTGTATGAAGGCCTCAAGGATCTGCTTCGTAATTTTGTTCTGACGCGACAACTCTTCGAAATCTGTGGAGAAAGGAGAAAAATAGATAAAAATGACTGCGCGGAAGTATTCTGTCGGCTCAGCTAGTATCGATCGAGAAGGTGAATCGATTATCAACCGAAATGGGCTTTAGTTTCAACATTATCACCCTATCGATCGATGGCAGGAGAGCATTGGTGCCACCAAAATATCAAGTAAAGGCAATTTTGAAATCGATGTCATTTTTATCGTTTCTCCTTTCTCCTCTCCATGCAGTAGTAGTATCTATGGGTACCCCTCAATCATAAGCAGTTGATAAATGCTTTTCTTGTTATTAAATTAATTTAAATAGATTTCACCCACTGACCATATATCCAATAGACTCCGCATAGCCGGGCGACCTCCGCTGACAAGCGTTGTGGCCAAATGGCCACAAGTGGCGGGGCTACAGGGGGTCGCGCGGGGCGCATAACCTCTAACGCACCAATCACAGCGCTCTAAAAACCCCGCGCGCCCCGCAACTGCAGCTTTATTTACTAGTAAAAGTGCGGCTAAGAGGTGTTTTTAGGATATTTGGTCTGTGATTTTACCTAACTGGCAATGGAATTGTACAATTTGCTTTTAAACAATTCAACTGATTTCCTCCACTTAATCGATATCTAAAGATAAAGATAAAGATAAAGATAAAGATATGATTTAATCGATGACTCTGAAAACATTGTGCCCTTTAACAAAGGACACAATACGACCGAGTGTCACCGAAAGGACTCCCGCTCAGCATAATGTTGTGGCTCGTTAGCCACAACGCTGATTTTCAGCGGGAACCAATTTGGAGTGACGCACGACAGTCCGACAGTACAAAAATTAATTAAGTAAACAATTTAAACAACTAACAATTTTGACAGAAATAGACAATTATACAGATGTACAACACTAAAGGAGGTAAAAAAGCATAGGTTTTAAAAAATAAAATAATAAAAAAAAAAGTACAACACATCGGGTAAACAAGACAGTGTCAGTCGGGATACAATTATAAAGCCTAAATTTTACCAAGCAGATTTTGGTTTGTTATTGGGTTGAAAAAACTAAGTATATAAATCAACAAAAAAAGTAAAAAATAAATAAATAACGGAGATCAAGTACGCGAGACGTTTGTGCTAGAAGATTGATCGGCAAGAAGAAATAATTTTAATCGTGATCTGAAGGTTCCAATCGTTTTAGCAGAACGGATTGGTGGAGGCAGATTATTCCAGCACTTAGTCGCCGCGTACCTGAAACTACCGCGAAATGCTGCTGTTCTGTGGCACGGTATGGAGAGACTATAGAGAGAGCCTCGTGTTAGGAAACGGGTCTGATCCCGGGTCCACGTTAACATCTTGTTTGTGTAACGTTAATATCTTGTTTCTAACAATTTATCATAGCACACAGTGCGGAGGAGATCACAAATTAACCATCCTAAGTCTATTGTTTAACAGCCTTATGCATCAACAAGACAATAGCATCATCCAATTGGTAACAAACCTTTTGGTGAATGTGAGGAAGTTTCGCAACCACATAATTACGCAAAGGGCGAAGGATATGTTAATTTTAAAAACGAATTTGTACTTGCATTGTGTTTCATTCGTTAGGAAGTCCAAGGTTTATTTATGAATGATACGAAAGCTAAATTAAATTAAGTTTTGGTAACGTAGATGTCCTTCAGAGTTTGATACTCATTGTAGGGTATCGTATTCTTAAATAATCAATTATTTGACAATATGCAAGTCTTTTTAGGGTTCCGTACCTGAAAAGGAAAAAAGGGAGCCCTTATAGGATCACTTCTTTGTACGTCTGTCTGTCTGTCTGTCCGTCTGTCTGTCTGTTTATCAAGACCTTTTTCTCACAAACGTGAGGTATCAAGTTAAAAATGAAATCAAATACACTGGCCTGCAATCTCCTGGAGCTGCGAAAAAAATCAACTTTTTAAGTAACCGAAATCAAAAGATACGGCCATTTATGCCATATATTTAGATCCTCGCAAGCAGGGAATCAAAAGAGAATCGAAACCTATAGGGTACTTCCCGTTGACCTAGAAAAGTCCGAAAACTGTAAATTTGTAGTTACATAAAAAAATAGTTTAACGGAATAACCTTTGCAAAGTCGTATCACACTCGACGGTTGGACGGAGATAGGAGCTTGCGTAAGTAATTTTTTGTCTTATTTCATAAGTTTCAGTTGTAAATGGTTAACCGGTTGTTAAAAGCTATTTTTTTATAAGTGAGTACGGGACCCTCGCCCCGCGAGTCAGACTCGCACTTGACCGGCTTTTTTTAAATAGCTTTAATACATGCTTAAAATCTAACTTTATTCAATCATGTTTCTCTGTGACCAAGTTCTTGGAAAGTATGTATAAAGCCGTTTCAATTTATCAGGTATGATTTACCTTAAGAGGATAAAATATCCTATATCAAGCTGCATTAAAAACTTTTATCATAAAATTGAGATTTTAAATTTAAATTATGGTGACAACTAGTAATCTTGAAGTGCCCCATAACTACTTAAAGTCGTGTATTACAAGCTGCATAAGGGAATGGGTTAAATCATATTGTTTACGGCTTGAGGTCGTGCGGCTTAATTGAGACATCGTAGAATAAATTACATGAATAAGACGCTTGTGATACTTGGATCGAGAGAACTTATTGCACTGCTTAATGTATGTCTACAGGATTGTCCTGCCTTTTATGGAATACTAGCTTCTGCTCGCGACTTCGTCCGCGCGGGATTCAGTTTTAGTCATTCCCTCGGGACCGTTTGAATTTTCCAGGATACAAAGTACCCTCTGCCTATTCCAGGACCTAATGTATATTTACCAAGTCTAATGAAATTCTGTTCAACCGCTACGGAGCTGCGTGACTTTTAAACAATTGATTGGATTATCTTATTTTTTACTTGTCTTATTTGGTAAACAAGGTTCTAACCTCAAAATGCATCGTTGTTGGCTAAAACAGTTCTTTTTCCTCGCAAATAAAGCAACCGTAGGTACACAATATTTTAATCGTCACTTTGCCAATTGTTAGCCTAGGATTGCTATATTTAGGATAAAATAGATGTTTCATCCACAAATTGCACATTTTGAGGTTAGAAACTTGTTTACCAAATAAGATAAGTATGGATGAATCGAATGTAAATAATATATAATTATCTTTAATTTGTTGTTTGTTCTCTGTTCAACGTGCTGGTGCTTACTGTGAGTCGAACATGAATTTAATTAAATAAATAAATAGGAGAGCTAAAAAATATTTTTGAAAATTCCATCCCCCATTTGGGAAAACTTAAATAGGGGATGAAAGTTTCTATGGAAGTTCGTCGTGTTTGAAGTTATGAGTTGTTGCCGTTGGGAGATCCTGTCGGGCATACGGCTAGTAATCCTTACTAATATTATAAATACTAACGTATGTCTGTTTGTTTCTCCATCACGTTAAAACAGTGCGACGGATTGACTTGATTTTTTACACAGCGATAGTTGGAAAGCCGGAGAAGGACATACGTTTTTTTATCCCGGAAAAAATGCACAGTTCCCGAGGGAACAGCGATAAACAAATTCCACGCAGACGAACTATAGTACATTGTGCATCTAGGCTCGTAAGAAGGGGATAACTAACGAGAGCCTGTTAGAAGCCCGATGCCGAAGGCGAGGGCTTTTAATGACTCGAGTTTGTTATCCCCTTACTGCCCGTGATACACAATGTTTTTCATCACATTTGTGAGGAAATGAAATAAAAATTACACAAAAAAAACTTCCCATTGTACACCGTGAATTACCATCAGGTGGGTAGAATAAACTCTATGTCGCATCGGTTGCGCACTACTTATATAAGAAAACGATCGCCACCGGACCCGGCGCGCGCACCCCGCCGGACCAGGTGCACACGCCCTGCCGTCAGCGGGAGTTATAAACCATACTAAATCCATAACTCCCGAGGGATGTAAATCGGCTTTAGCTGCTCTCAACGCCTGCGTATAATAACACCCTTTCCGAGCAAGTGTGATGAAAAGTAAATAATTAAGCTCTAACTCGGAAATAACAAAAGCCGATCAATCCGACAGTCATCAATCTCATAAGATTATAATGCACTCGACATACAATTAAAACAGTTCAATGTGATAACCATGAGATTATCGCATTTAAAACGATTCAATTACAAGATCATCTACATATTGCATGCGTATGTCCATTCATTATCTCTTGACCGTTCGTGACTTCCGATAGTAAATTGAGTCGCACCCAGTTCGTTACCTTAATAGACATTTCGTCACTATCACCAGTAATTAAAGTTGTTTTTCACCTGCCACCAATTTATTATTCGAGGCTTTGTGAATGCCACAGACCGTATAATCCTAAAGACACCGTTTAAGAGGAGTGTGAACGGCTTTTCATACAAAAGGCGATAACGATTTCCACCCCTTAAAGGTTAACCGATGTTCACCAGTTTTTGATAAGTTGTCAGTTAGAACAAAATCTAGGTATATACTTATTGGTTTTTCACTATAATCTTTAAATTCAGTTTTATTTTGGTTTAAGTAATTTCGGCATTATTTGACTTTCTTGATCTTTAATCAAAATTTAAAAAACCTATCAAAAATTGGTCAAAATCGGTTAACGTTTAAAGGGTGAAAATCGTTATCGCCTTTTGTATGAAAAGGGTGATTTTTAGGGTTCCGTACCCAAAGGATAAAATGGCTGCTCAATTACGTAACACCAAGTGGTATCGCTTTCGCGAAAAGTAAACCAATTGTGCCCTTATTTATACAGAGTTAAGACTAAATTGGTTTGCATTTCGAGCCAAACCGATACCAATTGTGCTGCGTAATTGAGCTGCGGGACTCTATTACTAAGACTCCGTTGTCCGTCCGTCCGTCGGTATGTCTGTCTGTCTGTCTGTCTGTCCGTCTGTCACCAGGCTGTATCTCATGAACCGTATTAGATAGATGATATATTTCTGTTGCCGCTATAACAACAAATACTACAAAATAGAATAAAATAAATATTTAAGGGGGCTCCCATACAACAAACGTGATTTTTTTGCAGTTTTTGTAGATAATGGTACGGAACCCTTCGTGCGCGAGTCCGACTTTCACTTGGCCGCTTATTTTGACTGTACTGTTGGCAGCGGTAGTCGTCCGGCTATGAGGAGTCTATAAGATATATGGTCTGTGATGAATGCTTATGAGTCTTATGACATAACGAATGGCCACTCTGAAAGCTAAGGTCAATGCTGTGCTGCTTCACTTCAAGTGTTATATCCATTACAATTTGAAGTAGGTACCATAATATTATTAATATTATGATACGCCTGCGGTGCTTGATTGACATGATTTATGGCAACGATCTCAAAAAAAGGATATGGCTGTCAATACAGCGCGTTGAACAAGTCCCTTAGTTCGGTTTGGTACCGCCATCTATTTTCAAGTTTATAAACCACGAAGACGATATGAAAATGAAAATATTTATTTTGCAAGTAGGCCACATGGGGTCTTTCACATGTCTGAAGCTACCAGCGCTTCAAAAGGTGACATCTGCTGAGAAGAAACGCCGCAAGAAACTCCTTTTCTTTCCAATTTTAACATTAGAGTTTTAACTAAAACTAACACATAAAAAGGTCAGCAAACAAACCTAATGGGTACAAATTAATTATAATAAATAACTAATAAGGGAGATGTATAGTCTCCGCGTCTGGACAAGTTAAGTGACTTAGAGATGTATAAAGCCTCTAAGGGTCATAATAATAGTAATTAAAATAAAGAAACATCTAAATTGATTACCTAATCTACTGTTTAGATAGCTGACTATACCACGTTCTATTGCCGACGTCCGTTTTTATGACATTGACACAGTCTTATTAACAATTCTGATGTCGGCGATATTTACTTGGTACACGTTTATAATCACGGAATGTAATAAATCGGCAACTGGTAAAATATAATATTGATCAACCATCGCATCGGTAATAGCTATCCCATCCCTTTTCGTCACCTTTTTTAATTTAGTTTCTGCAACCTTCGACAGCGCAATATGGATTTTTTTCTGCATAGTGTTAGTAATAATTTTCAAGGTAAATTGAATATCAACGTAGCTCGTAGACAAAATCAAGGTAAGTTCCCCCACCTTCATTAATATTCGCCCCACAGCGGCCCTAACATGCGTGACACAAAGATAAGACAGACCGTCTTATCTCTAAGTGCGTCTCTCTCACACTAGTGCCGACGAAAGAGATAGAGATAAACGGGTTTAATTTATCTTTGTGGCATGCATGTTAGGGCCGGAGCCGTAAAATTGTGCATTAATTACCATAATTTTGTGCTATGTGTCGCAATATAATAAAATAGTAACTTAAGTTACAGCTTTGTAAGTATAGAAAATGTCAAATAGGTCTTAAATAAAATAGGTTATAATAAACATGATTATAATTGCACGCAAAGTTGTAAAACTTGGTTTATAGACCTAAGCTCTAAATGACGAAGTGACGCTCATAAAGGTCAAATATCCTTATTTAATGAAAATGAAAATATTTATTTTGCAAGTAGGCCACGTGGGCTCTTTTACATGTCTGAAGCTACCAGCGCTTCGAAAGGTGACATCTGCTGAGAAGAAACGCCGCAAGAAACTCAGCAGTAAGTCTTTTTTTTTTCAACTTTTACATTAGAGTTTTAACTGTGTAAACGAATGTAAATTTATATACCTAATTGTACCTCTGCTATCTTAGAATTTACTTGGACTTGAAATTCTTAAAAAAATATATGAATGAACTATGCTCTACCGCTGACAGGTGACAATTGACGTGCACTTGACATATTTAGTGATGTAGCGGTGCAGTATCAAATCGATTTTCAACGAAAGTTACCATAGCCAATGAAATATATTTTTGTACCGTAGTATAGCGATAACGATCAGGCAAGATGACAGATAAGTACATTCGTTCGATGGTAAATGGTCAGCTCTTCATTTTAAATTTTCCGTTTCACACTGCGCACATTTGAGGTATTGAAATGAATCCTTTTAATATCACTATTTAAGTAATTTGATTAGTATGATTTTATTAGTATAATTTTAATAAAAATAAATGTATTTTTTAACATTACCATTTATATAAGTATTTGTTCAGTTTAAGGGCTTTGATTCGTTGAACTTTACATGCGTGAAATAGAAAAAATTACCTGTCTGCGATATCATCCTATCCGGAACGATACGACTACGATGTTACTATTTAGGTACTATGGCATACGAGATTATTTAATAGACCAGCTATAGCGCATACATACCTTAATCATAAATTAATTGTTTTAATATATTAATCGAATTAAATAATGTAATATTAATGCTAAAATTAAATAATTAGATAATGATGTAATTGGTAGTGTCATAATAATTATAATGTGACAACGTAATCCATGTTATACTTTAATGAGCTTGACATCTTTTTGGTTTAAATTTCGAATTTTGATTCAATTTGTATTATTGTACGTCATTATCATGAAACTAATTGTAATTATGTTGTTATCTGTAGTGTTCATCCATTACCAACAATAAATATTATTTGATTTGATTTCATTTGACATACAAAAGTCTTAAAAAATTTGCTTGTATTTTGTTTACAAACGCCCCATAAACCACCTAATAGTTTTACATAAACTTGTTTGATCTTTTGATGGTCAAGCCTACGGTAGGCCGTTGCGTAACGCCCAATACCGAACTTGACCCGCAAAACCTTGGTATTTATCATCGGCCTATGATAATATAATTAGACAAATTTAGTCAATTGCTAACACGATTCTTATTTGGGTCCAATTCGAAACGGTGTCTTCTAAATTTAAAGTTCCTTAAACTTAAAATAAGAAACGTCAAACTAGGTTTTGTTAGCACCAAGCTGTCACAAGCGAGTCTGACCAATGATATTAAAAAAACCAAAGATGCGTCTTTCAAGCTCAAAACTTAAACTATAGGTTGACCGCTTAAATGAGTCTTCGCCTGCGCGGCACAGGGGCGCGGGGGCAGGACGACACAGGGGCCTGAGAGATGTGCGGGCGACGTGAAATGAATGAAAATAAAATGCGCCTGCCGCTCGCACCTTTCTCGGTCCCCTATGTCGCCTGCCCCCGCGCCCCTGTGCCGCGCGGGCGAAGACTCATTTAAGCGGTCAACCTAACAATTGTGATAATTTCAATTAGTCATGCGCCGACTTTTGGCCGAGTAACACGTGTTGCGCTCTATTGACAATGTTCTCAAAAAAGCCATTCTTGAGCTAAATGTCTGTTCATAATACTACAAAAAAAATTAAAGGAAGAACTGATGCATTATTTCATTTGTAGATACATTTAACGTAAACAGAAGTACTAAAACGCATTTGTTTTGTTCATACATGATCGCCATATTCCAAAATAATGTGTAATATGCGCACGTCAAATGTCACCTAAAGCTGCACTGGCTGAAAATAAACGAAAAAAGAAGAAAATTATCTAAATCACGTTTTTAAAACACGTTGAGTATGAATATAACGTGACTTTCTATAATATGTCATTGAGTTTGACGTTTCTTATTCCAAGTTTAGACACTTTTAAATTTAGTGAACACACTTTCGAATTGGCCCTGTTTGACTTTTTAAGGCTTCCACATACCTAAACGCGGTCAGAAACGGGCCCTCATAGCAGTGTTACAGGAATGAAAATTCTTCTATTTTAGTTTCTGTGACACTGCTTACGCGAGCCCCCTTCCGTTCCGCGTTTCGGTGTGTGGAAGCCTTTAGTTAAATTGTACCTACGTAAAACATTTGCTTACTGCAGAACTGCGACGTTAGGTAAGTAAAACACTAAAGGCTCAGTCACATGGCGGCATGATGCCGGCGTGGCAGCAGCGCGGCGAAACCGCGCTGCGACGCCATTATGTTGTGCATTAGTGTGACCAGGCGCCTCATTCGGGAACGCTAAGTGATTCTGTAGCGACTCTTAAGCCAGATTTCTCATTCCACTCTTCCGCACGACGCCAAATGCGTAAGAGCGAGATGAGAGATCTGGCTTACGAGTCGCTACAGAATCACTTAGCGTTCCCGAATGAGGCGCCAGGATAGAACGCACCGCGATCTTTTATAGCCGAATTCGGAAACACCACTTAAGCATTTGATTAGATATTAAATAATTAAATATCCCTCAACTAGTTGTTAACCTATACAGAAACGTCACTTTAACTAAAGATCAATTTTAGTGGCCTTTTTGAATTCGGCCATTGGTCAGGTCTAAAACTGAAATAAGTAAATACGATCTAATATTATTATAAAAAATAAGAATGTACTAAAATTTTATAAAATGGAGGAAGAAGGTGATAATTTTAAATAATTTGGTTTCGAATGTTTAAACAAAAGGTTAGGGGTGAGTGTCCAAAGAATTAACGACGATGTGGCAGTCGTTTAACACTGCATAAAGACTTAGGAGTTTGCGAAAGTTATCCCACGTTTAATTTCATGTGTTAGTGCGGGACTTTCGGCGCGCTTGTCAGATCCGCACTTCTCCGGTTTTTTTTATTTAAGCTTGCATACAACATTATTAAGCTGCATAACAAGGGTACGGAAGACCAGAACCAACAGGGTTATTTCTATGTTTAACTTAATTGCAAGCAGGAATTTGTGGAATTTCAAAGGTATAACAAAAGTATTTATAAAACTAAAACCCAACTGGCGACATGTAGACATGTCGTCTAGTATTACGCACCTTTATAATCCTTATATATAGACTATGACACTCGCACGTTCTCTACGAATTGTATGATACCACATTTATTAAAATCGATCCAGTAGTTCAGGAACTTTAGATGCATACATACACAAACATACATAGATTGTTAAACACTATACACTTCTTTTGGCTTCGCGCTGTCGGGTAATAACAAGATAAAGTCGAAAACGAATATCCCGCTACAACTTGTATAATAATGATAACGTTTTTTTGGATGTATTAACTTATATTTATATGTATTTTTTTGAACTCTCCACAATTCAAGCTTTCATTTGATATAAAATGAAAAACACTCGTATAAAAAAAATCCGCTTAGAGCTATTTGAATCGTTAAATCCACGATGTTCGATTTTTGCTGAACGTCATATAAACCATGACACGCGAAACACTAATACGAAGCCAACGAGAACCCATTTGTCAGTTCAATATTTTATATTTGATGAACAAACATACCTACATACACTGCTAAAATCACAACCCTTCTTTTTATGATACCTACCCAACTTTAAAAATAAACTGTAGCAACTAATTGAAATTTCAAGTTTAAATCAGGGTCTTCAGAGATTGCTTAACTACGTAGGCAGTTTAGCATTTAACTTTAAGTCTCATTTAAAATCAGTTGCAATAACATTAAAGAACGCATATTGATGATCTTATCGCTTCAGCTCCATTAAACTATAGCTTTAAGTCCATCACATTCTACATCCAGCAACTTAGAACACCCTTACTGTATAAGCAATAACGTTCAATTCAATTTGTTTACTTACGAAAGAGTGAGGAGTGACTGTACGTTTTAAATCACGAGTAACAAAAAGGCTTTGTCAACTAGATTGGGGCTAATTTTATGGGACCTTGGCCTACATGAGAACCGTTCGTTCACTATGCCATCCTAATTTGTGTCACCTTGTTCAAGGACTCGCAAATTCGATATACAAACTATTGCACAAATAAAACGTCATAATGTGCGTTTAATAATTGTTTTGTAAGTAGCATTGATGGCGAAACAAAGTCAAAGAATATTATTATTTGATCAAGATAATGATTATGATACAAATGTAATTTCAAAAGTTGATTTTAGTAGAAAAAGTATTAGGTCCAGTAAAAATAAGGTTAAATAAAACGTGGGCAACTGCAAGTCCGATCAAACCAAAAAATCAGCCTTCATGAGCCGTCAAAGTCCTTAGGTTATCTTTCGGAAACACGAAAGATAACTGAATCTAACTGTATAAGTTAATGAAATATGATCCAGAAAGTAATTATACTCTTATTTGAAGAGCTGGTTTATTCATATTTAGTCGTAACATCACATTTATGTTATCGTTTCTACTAAAAATTGGTCAACGTCGTCTAAGATTTCCTAACAACTAAATGGGTTCAAAACTGTTTTTTTATTTTTTTATTGTGTCTCTTTTAATGTTGAATGTCTTTTTTATAGACGCGTAAATTTTTATGCATTTCTTTAGATTAAAATAAACGTAAGCCATAGGCGTCCGTTTACGCAAAATGTGACCTCATACATAATTTGATTTCGGCGAGTTCTGAACTTCATCTATTCTTTCGATTAAATGACGAATTAATCGATTTGTTAATATTTCTGAACTTTATTAATGTGTTATTCGATTTTCAAAATGGCTTATTGGAATTGTATTTTAAATGCCATCTTTGGTCATTTCTTTTTATTGCATCAATCGTAAATAAGGTTGTATGGATCATTAATTTATCATCTTAGTTTTATAGGAAATATGGAGAATTTATTGATTAGTGAAGCTCTCAATCTTTTGTTGGTCCGTTGCAGTAATGTCAGATGAGTTAATTAGTATCTATCTGTTCTCATATAGACATCAATAATTTTAAAATTTGTATTTCTTAGATAATGTTTTATTACTTGCCAGTTTATCTAGATAGGTGTCATCCCTGAGAAAGAAAGAAAGAAGCATAGCAAAGCTCGATTACCAGGTTAATTATTATTATAAATACAAATAAAACTAAGTCACGTTTCAAAATAGTTTTCAGTGCTTCGGAGAGGCTTTTAAGTGTGGATGTAAATAGTCTAAATAGTGTGGTACAATATCCGGAAGTCGGCGGGTGGTTGCCCCCAATCCGTTATCTCAGTCGGACATTGGCTCGCGTCCAGCCTGAAATTTCAGCCTGTGTCTATGGTACTGGGAAACGCGGGATCTATTGTAGCCTGAAGAGGGCTATCACTAAATTGCGTTCTTAAAGATTAGGTAAGTATATTCAATATACTACACAATAAAAAGCCACAAAAGTAAAGCAAAGCAAAGGGATATGATGTACCATATCAATTAGCCAATGTCGTATAGAACCCCAGCCGTGTAATACTCTAACGTGCGCAGCGGCTGATCAGCGATGAGATACACATTGAAATTTAAACAGAACGATGTCGTTACAGTTTCAATTAAAAGTGTATCCACTGATCAGCCGCTGTGCCCGTAAAGATGCGTCCACTTCTAAAGAACGCGCAGCGAATGCGCCGATCGCGAACCGCTAGCACACAGCACGCGCGCTGCACACGTGTATTCATTTTAACTGTTTGCGCCGCGAGCCGCGCGCGCGCTGCGCACGAGCGGTTCGCGAACAGCGCCCGAGCGGCTCGTGAACGTTGCGCAACATAAGATAGTCATACCACAACACACACACACAATCACACTACAGTTTGATACTGAAGTGCCATTTATAACCTTGTTTAAATCTTCACCAAAATTGCAGCATGACGTCACACTGCAATATTTCTCAGCTCCGCAACACAACCGCTACCTAAAGCTTCCATTCTTACCTATATACATCCGTAGGTACTTAAGAGGACTGTGAACCAACGGCAAAAATAAACTTTTTCATACAAAAGGCGATAACGAATTTCACCCCTTAAATGTTAACTGATGTTGACCAATTTTTGAAAGGTTGACAATCAGAACAAAATCTAGGTATTGATTAAAGATCAACAAAGTCAAATAATCGCCGAAATTAGTTTGGTATGAGAATACTGATAACACAAAAAAAAACTGAATCTATTGATTACCTTTAGTGAAAAAACCAAAACGTATAGACCGAGATTTTGTTTTGACTGACAACCTATTAAAAATTGGTCAACATCGGTTAATATTTCAGGGACGGCAATGGTTATCGCTGTTTGTATGGTAATTAGGGAATTTCTGGAGCGGGAAGATTCTCTTGTTGCTTAGATAGGAAGTTGAGACTGTAACACGAGACTTTGGTGCCAAAACTGTACTATACTTTTAGCTTTCGGATGCTAGGGATCATTATTTAGGGATCCCGACTATTTAGTAGGGCGCAATAGAAAAATATATCAGTAATATTCGAACCACGTTCTGAATTAAATCGAATATTACCGAACAGATTTAAACAGGCTTCAGAACTTTCAGCCTAGATAAAAGAAAATCAATCTAGGGCTGTTACTGTTGAAGATCCGTTCGATCTTTCGATCACAAATGCATTGAAGTATTACGTTACACTAAAACAGACCTCCAGTGGCGCAGCCTGCCTACAAGCCGATTCCTGCCGGCTTTACCAAGCTATAAAGCTACGGCTGGCTGTCAGTGAAGACCATGTTGTTCTAACTAAATATCAGACTCGCACGTACGGTTCTAATTCTTCCGGCTTCCCTTAGGAAATATTTCACGGTTCGTCACTGCAGACCTCTCAAACAAATGACAGCGAGCACTTGATGACGGAGCGTGCGTGCGCGCCGCGTCCGGCGGTGATCGTCTTCTTATAGGCGTTTGTGCCATTTGGCCTCAAAAGGCTTTACAAAAAATCAAGTTGAGGTGTTCTAGTATACATAATTACTCAAAGCACAAATGTCAGAAATAACACGTATTTACTAAAATTTGTTCTGAAATTTGGTCTGACGGACCTTAAACCATAAAGCTTGGCCTTAGTTAGCATTTGTATTAAAGTTGGCTTGGTGAAAAAATCAATACATAGAATTGTTCATCATAATATAACTCACACTCGACAGGCCAAACTGTGTCTATCTTGGGAAACCCTAACACCATACCACCAACTTGTATTCTATATTGTCAGCAGTAGGTAATTTTAAAGAAGGTAAAATCTATGGAAGTAACTTCCAGTATAATATAAACATTGTTAGGATAAGATTTTTTTTATAACCTTAACATATTTATTATACTTATTGCAAGTCAAAACAACCCCTTTAAAAACTCCATTGCACATAAGGGGAGTAACATCATGCCGCAGGCGTCAGACGGGCGATATTTTCGGCATACCGCTGACTGTTTACTTTCTTTTTACAACCTCATATATTATTTAATAATAAAAATATAAAATCAACCATATACTTTAAAGAATAAAATATATGATACTAACTCCTGCCCGCGACTTCGTCCAGCTGGAATACGGTTATAGTTATTCCCTCGGGTGGTTTTGAATTTTATGATAAAAAGTAGGTACCTACCCTATGTCAAGAAAATCTATTCAGCCGTTACGGACCTGAGTGGTAACAAACATACACACGCACTTACACAAACTTTCACATTTATAATATTAGTAGGATAGGATCTATTTAGATTTGTTATCGAAACATAACTAATACCATAATATACGTATGACTGACTGACTGTGACTGTTCACATTATAACACTGTATTAGGAATTATTATTATCACTCAGTATCACAACACAAACACTTCTAAGGTGTCAAATTATATTAACTATATTCTGCAAATTGTATACAAAGTGGTATTTCGACATCTGTAAAGTTAGCTTGCAGTTTTGGCGACGAAAACAGATTGAAACGAAATTCACCACACATCCTGCAGTACCCACTTCGATTAAATTTTCTCTGGTATATACCTCGTCCTCTCACAAACTACTTATAAGTGAAAAAGAGACGGCGCCAAAAGTCGCGAGAGGTGCACTAATATATAGTAGAAGCCTTCCTGGCATGGTGCCAGGATTGTCCGTGTCCTTACTTTTGACAAGCGTGCTAGACGATTTACGGCATTTTTAGTAAAATTTAGAGTTTGACTGATTGATGAAATTTATTTGTTTGCTGAAGGAAGACAAGGTGATACCTATCTAGGTTAAAAAACAAATTGAAATAACTCATTTGTGATTCAAGTTTCAGCGCCCCCTTCAATTTACAGGAATATTATTCATGCCTGATATGTTATGTAGGTTATATCAAAAATAAATGATTTCATACGATTTCATGAACCTTTATGGTCACATTTTATTAACGCCTGGCACATAGCACGTTATTAAAATTAACTGACATCTAACTGGCATCATGACAACGTCACCTTATTTATTTATGAGAAAACGAAAGGAAAATTCTTTTTCACGGGAAATGGAAAAACATTCAATTACTGATAGCAATATATCGATGGACAGTTTAGAAGAGGACTTTAATAAAAAATCGTCAATAGATTCAGCGTCAGATGAAAATGTGGAAACTATACTCGTGCCATTCTATGAGAAAGACGTACTCATAAAGGTACCGAAAGATCAAATCAGAAAAGGAAAACCAGATAATACGAAATCCACAGACAAGTTCAAGAAAGACAACCAGCATGCTAGTAGTTACCTTGTTAATAAGAATATTCAAAAAGTTAAGCGGATGACTTATTTAGAAATGTTTCGTAAGCAGTTCATGGAAAAACGTGCAGAGAAAAAAGAAAATAATCCCGAGATACGCTCAATATCGCCTGAAGTTGGAGATACTGAGAGAGAAAGTTTTGGGGATGACCTGATTAATCCTGCTGAAGAGTTTTACAACACAGAGTCTTACAACGAAATATACTACGAGCAACTTCTTCAACGACAACTGGAAGATTATTTAGATGATTCATCCGAAGAAGGCTTACTTATAAATGAAGATCTAGGAAGTAAGACAATTAATGACAATCTAAGAAGTATTTCAGAGGTTTCTCCACCACGTCGGCATGCCAGACGAGCAACTGTGCCACCCGGCGATAATGTAAAACTAGGGGGTCTAGGTCCTGACGTAGAAAAGATAAAACCTAGACTAGACAGAGCTAGAAGCCTTCAGAGATACTCTGAAAAAGTAAGAATGGCAAACCGCCTAAGAATTTACAAAAAATCTGTTCAAGATGATAATAAACAGAAAGAGTCACAAGCGCAGCGATATTCTGCACGTAAAACAACGGCAAAAAATGAAGGTGAAGAAAATGCATCATATTTAGTCAAAAACCCGTCAGAAGAGAAAAGTTCTAATCTGAGAAACATTTATGACTCTAAGTCAAAGTCCGCCACTCAGCACAAGACAAGAGAGAGATACGTTAGAAAAGAGGATCATTTGAAATCAAAATCGGCTTGTAAGAAAAACGAAAACACTGCTGAAAAGCAAAAATACTCGAACAGAGACATGAGATCTAAAATAATTAATAGGCGAGACGAGACTGAGGTCAACGATGAGGCAATCAATTTGAGGGTAAAGTCTAGTGGCCGCAGTAGGACGATTCATACAGAAATAAAGCCTCTAGGGTCCGAGACCCCTCCAGTTCACATTAGTTTCTTAGTGAACTTGGGTGGCGTCCGCCCGTCTAGTGCTCTACGATCCCTGGAAGAAAAACATCGGCATTACCAAGAACAGGTCAAGGCTTACATGAATAAAAATAATTAACTTTAATTTTTACTAGTTTTTGCCCATGACTTTGTCGGCGTGGAATTCATACATCGCTATTCCCTCATGAATTGCATTTTTTAGGCTAAAAAGTAGAGTATGTCTGTCTCCGGTCGTCCAAGTATCGTTATACAAGAGCTAAAGTAAATTAATTGCTCCGTTTTCATGCGAAAGAGAAACAAAAATATTCACTTTCGCATCTATTTCACATATTTCCTGAATAAAAAGTATCTCGAAGATATCCATATACCTAATAAGCAAATTTATTAGACAATTAAACAAACGCACTTTTTTTTTATAATTATTAGTATGGATATAAATCTTTACAATTTGTCATACTTCAACTGTGGCTGTAAGAAATTTGTAATGAATATAATTTTGGATCTTACAAACGTCAATCATTTTATAATGTATAAAACATTTAGGAGCATTATGTTGCGCAGTTTCTAACCTATAGCTAATAGAGAGCTGATCAATATTAACCTGTTGTAAAGCTAGACTTATGTAATAGGTAAACGCTTTCTTTAAATAAAGAAAAGCATATCAACTTAAAGCAATTAAGAACTTGACTTTTACATTAAGACGTAGGTTTTTGAAATTGATTGGACGTGGGAATGATGCCTAATTGACCGCGTGAAAGTTTAAAGCAAAAAATATATATGATGTTCGATCACCTCGATCTTTAAAAGTTTAATGGAAACTTCTTAGGTCGTTATTAGTTCAGAAAAATTTGATATCTGCTTGCCGTATTCAAGAGCACTCATTGACGAACGATACATTTCTATCTACATTCTTCGTGCGTGGCAAATAATTTGGCCAAGGCTTGAATTATATTTATGACACATCGTCAAATCATTTGTGGTGTGTATTTCAAAGTAGAGTCTTTTTATCACAGCACATATATCTTTATTAAGTACATACATAACCTAACAAAGGGTCACTTAAATGTTAATATTATGTCAATAGTATATTTTATTGCTTTTATAGAGCCAACAATTCTCCAAACACTGAACTTCAGAGAAAGCTATAGCTTCCACTTAAACCACATTATTACAATGCCAAATAGGTACATCAGCTGTTAACGTTATTACTATCTGATCATGGTACTTGTAAGTAATACGTGATGCTGTTCCGGTTTTGAGCAGTGAAAGTGATGGCCGGTCAAGCGCATGCAGCTGAGACCGAAACAAACAGACAATTTCATTGATAAACAGTTGGTGTTGACAGAAAATAATTCAAAATATAGTTCAGTCGTTTTTTTTTGTTTACTTATTTACTTTTATGCTTAGTTATTTCTTAAATATAATTAATTAATATCATCTACCTATATGTCCCATTGCTAGGCATAAGCCTCCTCCCACAGTGCGAGCATCTAAGCAATCGAAGAATAGAATAGAATCATTTATTTGCGTTAAGTGTGGGGAACAAATTGTGGTCCCCAGTTATCATAATTATTACTTCGTGATATTTAAATGTTAAATTAATAAATGGGGAACATGCATGAAAATCCAAATGAGATTTAAATGATATTTTATTAAAGTAAACGTAAACAAAACCATATTACAGAAAAAGCAGATAATTTTGATTATTAATTTTTATTTGATTAAGGGTCCATATTAGTGAAAAATATGATGAATACTGATTTTAGTTTTTTGGACATTGTCATCAAATTTATCATGTTTTATTTCTACGATATTGGTCTAAAAACATTATTTTCGGAAATAATTGCAGATTCGTTTAAACGTCATACATTTTGTACAGTCTAACGACAGCTGCGACGTCATAACTGTTGTCCATTTAAAATAGAGTGTTTTTTCAAGTGGTATGAACAATGACTTTTCAAATCTTCATAACTCATAAAATAAACAACATAATAATGTTTTGCATAGACAAGTCGGTTTCTATTACTCAGCACTTTCCAATAAAATATGAAAAAAATATATGCATGTTCACTATTCCTAAATCCAAACCTAAGATGACATCAATATTACAAGTACACGCGTACATAGCTTATAAATGCCTCATAAGAACCTAAGGTCACACTGAATACTGGTTGGACCTGCTTGCCATCTTCACGGTTTACCTAAAGAGATTTCTTAAGTAGGTAAGTAACTGCTCTATTACCAACATGTATTTTACAATCCATGACATGCGCACAGACCTTTATAAAGAGGTGGGTCCACATGAGTTACGCGAAGACGTAGGATAGACGACGACGGAGCTGAAGTAGTCGCGTACACGGATAGGAAATAATCATCATTTCAACCCGGAGACTGCTGGACATAGGTTTTCAAGGCGTACGATCGTTTGTTGTAGAAGTCTTTGAGAGACCAGCAATGTAAATAATGAATCTCAGTACCCCTGCGTTACTAGTCTCCAAGCGACCGTACAACCAACGCGGATCCACCGTTGTGGGCACAACAGGCGGGCATGCCAACCCTAATAGACTTGCCGACTTACCGTTGGCTGTTACCACAACCTTTTTTGAGGGCTGGTTCTGCGACTGCGTTATCAATAAAAAAAAATAGAAACACGAATTTATGAACCACAATAGTTATTAAATTTGATGATAAAACCTACGTCATAATAATTAATAGTGTAAGATCGTGTACAAACAATAATCTGGTGTTGAAAGATAATGTAATTTCAAATATGCTGGGGACGTATTTATAGGCACGAAAAAGTAGAATCGCCTGATAAAAATCTACTATTTTGTGGTCGACAAATTCAAACTGCATAACTGTGGAATACTTTACTTAGTTCTATATTTAGTTAAGTTACATACCAAGGCCTCGTTTATCTAGGAAACATTCACGGTGCATGCCTTCACATAGGTATATGAATGCAATGAGTAACTTCAGTTAGGTAATAATTTATATCAGTTATAACATAATCTAATCCGTTTATAATGTATTCAGCTTGTGGCGGAAATGATACGAAAAATGATGAAATGATGTAATATTAAATTATTTATGACCGATAATGGTGATGTATGAATTTAATTTAGGACGCTATTTTGTTTGAAAAAGTTTAAAAATATCGATAGCTCACAAAAATCACCTAATCACGTAATGTGCTCTACATATATGCGAAAACATCAAAGACGTGAATATATAAATGCTACATAAAAGAAACCTTGATTAATGATAAAAAATAAAGTTAAAAACTAAACCCCGACTGGTGACAGCGGCGGCAGTGTATTTTGGATTTTTGCTGCTAGTTTGACGCACCCTTAGTTTTTTATAAAGCCTATGACACTCGCACGTTCCTAACGAATCATATGATACCCCATTTATTAAAATCGATCCAGTATTTTAGGAGCTACAGCGGATAATCTGCGTTTTGATCACACTTAATTCACTGTTAAACTTAATACCCGCCTATTGGCTTCGCGTAGTATTTTAATACGGAACCCTAAAAGCAGACAATAGGGTCGCAAACATTGATACAAATTTTATTAACTGCGGCCCTAACATGCAAGACACAAAGTTAAGTTAAACCCGTTTATCTCTATGACTATCTCTTTCGTCGGCACTAGTGTGAGAGAGACGCACTGAGATAAGACGGTTTAACTTATCCTTGCGTCTTGCATGTAAGGGCCGCTGACACTTGACAGCTTGACTCGCTGCCAGCAAATTTTTTTTACATACATACATACATGTTATCACGCCCGAAATCCCTAATGGGGTGGGCAGAGCCACAAGACTACTTGTGGCCACGTTCGATTAATTAGTCCTAAGATGGTATGGATGGATGGGATGGTATATATGGTGATCAGCCCATCGCCCATACAGATAGTCCACCATGTTGGAGAGGACCCGTCCCTTAGTTGACTAACTAAAATTTTTTAACTGCCAGTAGTATTGTAGACTGATGTATACGTACTGCAATACTAATATAATTTTAGCATTACCTATATATCAGTGGCGAAGCCTGCCTACAAGCCGATTCCTGACGACTTTACCAAGCTAAAAAGCTACGGCTAGCTGTCACTGAAGTCCATGTTACTCTAAAGGCCCGGGCACACCAAACGCGGTTGCGGCGCGTTTGCGGCGCGAACGCGGGTCCGCGCCGTTTTCGAACAGCGCGAGCGAATTTACCATGCCACACCAAAGTAGCCGCGGGACCGCGGCGGTCCCGCGCCGCCGCGGTGTGGCATGGTATATTCGCCCGCCCCGTTCGACAACGGCGCGGACCCGCGTTCGCGCCGCAAACGCGCCGCAACCGCGTTTGATTTGCCTCGGCCTTGAATGTCAGACTCGCACGTACGGTTCTAATTCTTCCGGCTTCCCTTAGGAAATATTTGACGCCTCGCCAATGCTATATATTCTGTAAAAAAATAAAATAAGCCTTTTCTCGCAAATATGTACATATATGTAAATTTTATGAAAAAAGCTTAGCACGTAAGGTTTAACTGTTAGTGCTGATTGTTTCAATAAATAAATAAACACTTTTTGGGGCATAGATCCAAAGAGACATTGTTGAAAAATTTATAAGTTTAATTAAATTAACCGAATACATACTTCATCAGGTATACCTTAAAAGGTTGAGTGATTTCATAATAGCTGTTAATGCAAAAATGTGGGTTAAAAACTGAACCTGAAGTACTACTTTTACTGTCCTTGAGTGGTGTCTTTGAATTAAAGCATGACGTTTAAAACACGCATAATGCAACTTTTATATAACCTTAAGAGTTTCGTTGCTCTTAAAAACTTTTATAGATACCGACCGATCTCGTCTAAAATAATGTAATTGGAATATTCAACTGAATTCAATGAATTCCACAAAATCTGAGATTTTTTGTTACTTTCTTTGTACATACTTTTTACTAGGCCTGTCCTTGTCGAACTTCAATATTAAAAATAAGACGAAAAGGGGCTACTAGTTCTGAATGACCTTGACTTTGATCAATCCGACCCTCAACGCGATGACATCTTGCAGTTAGTTATTAAAGTAACACTTGGACATCTAAAAACTAAACGTATTATCATAGTATAAACATCCGCGATATAATTGCCTACTGTGTCAGGGTTTTCTCCTGTTCAATAGGTAATCTGAACAGAGACAATTCCGGAATCGATGAATTATTAAGACACCCAAACAAACAGCAATATGTTCTCCTGCGATTATCACATTTTTCAATCATTTAGCGGTGCCGAAAAGCCGTGACGCGCGAACCTCGTGCGGTGTTAGCCCCGACTGGCGCACTGATAAACGGGTTTATTTTTGTTTAAGTGTGCGTGCGGCGACGCATAGATACTTTGGCGCACACATACAAGCCGCGCGCAGTGCGTTTGTATGAAGATAACTTACTTCCCATCTTTATACTATGGTATTATCGCGTATTATAGTAGCAATCATTTGTATGGATATTTCAATATTTGTGAAATATCTTGACGAGTAATAAATTGAAAAAAATCTGGCTCCTACGTCTATTGACTTATTTTGGTATTCTACTTAGCATAGTTACTTTCGTTAAGTAGTTTAAAAAAATAAATAAAGATAACAAAATTCTGCCTCTTAAAAATGTTAAGGAAGGATCAAAGAATCAGACATATTCATTTGAAAATTATATCTTAATAACCATCAAATAAAATACGACCTGAAATCTCTGAAAATTCGTAAATTTTAGCAATTTGGTAATTGTCCCGCTTCCTCTGAGTCACCGAAAGTACTGCTTTTGACCAATTTTAAAGAATTAGAACGGGTTTTATTAACTTGATTATAATACAAATCAAGTCAAGTTTTCAACAAGCATTACCACAGCGAGCGTTTGTCCTATATTGCACCGGGCTTACCACAATATTTGTTCGTCCATGTCCTTGGCATGCTGACTCGTGTCAATAGATTGCGAACCCAGAGGTTGAGCGCGTTATACAAACTAATCCTATTGAACTAGGCGTTAGACATTACATAATACTTAAATCTAGGTTTTTGGATGTGTGCTTACCAGTGTCGCTTTCAATACTTTTTTTTGTTTAAAGTACGTCTATACGTCTACTCCTCTGCTGCACTGGGAGTGAAGAAATAGCATAGAATGCGTGCAGATGCTTATCATCCTGGCATGTCGTAAAAGTCGACTAAGGGACGGGTCCTCTCCAACATGGTGGACTATCTGTATGGGCGATGGGCTGATCACCTGTCACCATACGGTTCATCATACCATCTTAGGACTAATTAATCGAACGTGGCCACAAGTAGTCTTGTGGCTCTGCCCACCCCATTAGGGATTTCGGGCGTGATGCTATGTATGTATGTATGTCTATACTTATCAAAATCGACACATGTACGATTAAGGTTCAGCGTTATCTCTCCTGTATCCTTACCATGAGTTTACGCAAACCGTTATCGAAATCTATCGGAAATACTGCTTTTTGCCGATACAAGTAAGAGAGACCGAGCGATAGTTTTTGAGAACGGTTTGCGTAACTCATGGTAAGGGTACTATTCCCGGCAAGGCCTTAGGCTTAATTTCTTGGTTTTCGCATGTTTTGGCAGAAACAGTGAATAATTTCCCGGTTGTGTTAAAGTTTGGCTACAAGATAGGAGGGACACATTTTGTTACCTTCGCGTCTGTATTACTTATTGGGTTTATTAGATATAGGTAATCTATTGTTACGCATAGTTTAATTTTTGTTATCAAGATTGAATTATGGAGCGATAATCAAGGATTTTGCGAAATAATACATTTGGACAACACTCGGTAATAGTAACATTATCCACAAATCCTATGCGCTAAGATCTACATGACTGTGTTAATTCTAATTAGGTATTTCGACGTACGTAACTCCATTTAGTGGTTCCCCCGATAGCTAGAAGACCGCAGTCAATGTAGAGTAGACCAGTCAGTAGCGTAGTTGTAAAAGCCCACAGCCGAAATTGGTTGCGTCAGTTCCACATAAAGTCGGTGCATGCCGTATTAAATACTATGACCTGCTTTACACACGATATTTCAAAAATTCTGTAACATTTCGAACCCTAGCAATTCTATAAATACCTCTCGATTTCATGGAACATTCTGCTTGTATCTTTTATGGCGATTACTAAAAACTTTTGTATCACGCATAGTGTAAATTGCCGTTTGCTGAGTTATGTGTCTCAGAATCTTAGGAGGACTGTGAACCAACGGCAAAAATCACCCTTGTCATACAAAAGGCGATAACGATTAAATGTTAGGTTGTCAGGCAGAAGAAAATCTAGGTCTTTTGAAAATTTGTCAACATCAGTTAACATTTAAGGGGTGGAAATGGTTATCGCCTTTTGTATGAAAAGCCGTAGGTTCACACTTCACACTCTTAACTTTTTATGAAACATTTTGTAAAGACAAAAGAACGGGCAAAACGTGTCCTCTAAATCATAAAATTACATATAATTCATACAATAATCAACAGCTTTCCATATTATATGCAACTATTTCATGTATCCATTATATGACTTAACTCATCTTTATGCAATGTGGGCTTATGTCGAGTTGCTTTTCTGGCGGCCATTGTGGTGGGAAAGTGGAGCGTGTAGATATTAGATATGCTAATACAGTCTCATAGTGCAGACTGGTTTGCGACTATGGCTTTGCTTGTAATGCAGCTGTTTGCTGATTCACTTCGCCGACTAGGAATCATTGACATTTGTATGGTGAATGTATTTCAGATGGTTTCCCACGTTCAATTTATGATGACATACCGAGGTTTATATATTATTAAAGACCATTTCCCTTCCAGCCAGCATAGATTTAATTGCATTAAAATATATTCAATCAATTATTATTCAACCTTCTTCGCGAACCTTAACATTAAGAGAAGTGAGAACCTACGGCTTTTCATACAAAAAGCGATAACGATTTTCACCCTTTAAATGTTAACCGATTTTGACCAATTTTTGATAGGTTTTCAGTCAGAACAAAATCTAGGTCTATACGTTTTGGTTTTTTCACTATAATCAATGAATTCAGTTTTATTCGGCGATTATTTGACTTTGTTAGTCTTTAATCGATATTCAAAAAACGTATAGACCTAGATTTGGTTTTGATTGACAACCTATCAAAAATTTGTCAAAATCGGTTAAGATTTAGATTAATTTTATTTCTCAAATTAAATTACATGTCAAAATATATGAATTCAAAGTTGAGATCGTTAAAACGTTAAATAATAAAATAGAATATATGTCATCACAAATTAATAATAAACAATTTAAATTAAAACCATAAAATAATACAACACTATCAAAACATTAATTCAATGATCAGATGGGTATTAATAGCAAGCGATTTATAATAAAAATAGAAATAGTAAAGTCAGTCATAAAAACAAAATAATAACGTTTAAAAGGTAACGTACTTAATAACGTTTAATGGGTGGAAATCGTTATCACCTCTTGTATGAAAAGGGTGATTTTTGCTGTTGGTTTACAATCCTCTTAAGTACGGATGTGTGACAGTCATCATGATGTAAATAGACTGATACGCTTGACAATCAATTTATGTCACTTGTACACAACTGGTATAATGCAGATCACCATATTGTATTAGTGTTGCGTAAGTCCCCATTGTCAAAGCTCCACTTCGCTACTTAAGGATTGTACCTTGATGACATATCTGTACGTTGTACTGTTGCATGTTTCAATTGGCCAAGTAGGTACAGTGCCCGGCGCTAAATATTGCACATCGATCTTTGGAAAGAGAGAATCGGTTATTTCCGCTACGTAGAGCGTTATCTCTGTCCCACACTATTTTTATAAAGTTTGCTAGTCGTGGTTCAGATGCGATAGAGTGCGGTCGCGTCCAGTCCAAAATATATATATATAGAGTTGTTAAAACCCCAAACTTTAAATCACTTAAAGTTGTACGATGGCATCTATAGGAAAAAAAAGGGAAACCTTTACGGAGCCAGTCAGGCCTTTTTTATTCTTTTTGCATATTTAATTATTTCCACCTAAAAACAGAAATAATTAGGTATATTACAATGCTTGCAATGCAATGCAATGTCTCCCGGCAAACTTCGTGTTTGGCGAGTCGTCGGATAAATATTCGTCGGTTGGAGAAATAATGTATTTTTTGTATTTCGTTGGTAGACTATACATACATGTTGGAAAGGAGTAAAGGATATTTTAAAAAGGAAGTAGTTTTTACAGCTCTATATAGTTCACGCTGGAATCAAAACAAAACAACAATAAAGTACTTAGTTCTGAATTCAAATTCTGATAAACGATTAATCTAATAATAGACGGACATGGAAATTCGCATTCGTTTGTATTCGGAAATGCGATGATTGCCGATGTGCAATATTTAACGCCGGGCACTGTAGGTATTGTAAAATCGTGTTAATTACCTACAGTCCAAAAAAAACATTAATCACCACAACTTTCATAATGATAAGTTTAGATTTGATTCGAGTTATTTAATATACATGTCTGATCGTCATAATATTATCTTCTAAATATGAATATTCTGTCTGTTTGTTCCGGCTAATCTCCGGAACGGCTGGACCGATTTTGACGATTCTTTCACTGGCAGATAGCTGCGGCCCTAATAGCAAGGTTGACATATAGTTAGGAGTTACTTTCGCATTTATAATATAAAAGTTTGGATGATACTAATACTAACAAAAATAAAAATAAACTTTCCTGGAACTGCCATGCGACGAGGAGCGTTCGCAGACGTCCTGTTTACCTAGTTTGCTTGCCGGGAACATTAAAGCAATGCATGCATGAACAGGAAAATGAAGGCGGTTGAAACGCTTGTACGATACGATATATATTTGTATAATCACTATACAATCTATTCACTGCGTCACGTACTGTAGCTTTCAGTACCATGAGTTTTTGCTAACCGTTGTCGTAATAGAAAACTATCGCTCTGTCTCTTTTACTTGTACGGGCAACAACCAGTATTTCCAATCGATTTCGATAACGAGAACGGTTTGCATAAACTCATGCTAATGGTACTGGCGTTTCGCCGCAAATTTATCTCGGATTCGGGGCTTGTGGATCCAATCTAGAAGCAATTCCGATGCGTTGCCGCAAGCTACACCGGCGGATATATATCTCGTCGCTAGGCCTCCCGGCAGCATGTACTAAACCTAAATACCTAGGACACGTACTCAGTGGAACTACAGAACAAATATAGTCTACGATCTTCGGTATTTAAATTTAATTACACAGTAGGGCCAATTCGAAACTGTATTTCCTAAATTTAAAAGTCACTAAATTTAAAATTAGAAGCATTAAACTTGATTCTGACAGCCTTGTGCAATACAAAATCGATTTTGACAGTTCTTATTTTAAGTTTAGGAAGTTTTAAATTTGGAAGACACCGTTTCGAATTGGACCCAGTATAAAATAAAGCTTTTATTTTTTTCGCAATGAAATAGACAAAAGTAAAGAACTTATAAGTTAAGTGGAGATACTTTTATCAGATTTTGAACGTTTTATCGCACGGTCGCGCTAAATACCGCTAAGTATTGGCCGACTACTAACCTAAAATAATAAAGCAATAGAAAACCTAATGAAATCGATAACAGTATTTATATCCTAACGTCCCCCATATTAAAATTTACTCGATATTATGTCTACGAGGTATTTCTATACTGGACACCACTAACTTGAGTTTCGACATCTCGTTTATCAAGATCCGTCGAGTCGAATATGTCGATGCTTCTAATTAGCGACAAAAAACAGGAATTATAAAAGTCACGAATTAATAAGAACTAACAAACTAATTATATTGTTCGCTAGTACTGCTTATATATAGGTACAGTGGTATGATTCTCTTACGTGCGCAGCGGCTGATCAGCGGATAAACGAAACTATTAATTTAAACTGTAAGACTCAATAGCGGGACTTATTATGACAGCTCTGAGAGCCTGACATCCAAGAATATTTTACTCAATCCAGATTTTACAAAACTAGCGATGAACGCTATCAACGCTGCGGACGGTTAAGAGGAGTGTGAACCTAAACGGCTTTTCATACAAAAGGCGTTAACGATTTCCAACGCTTAAATGTTAACCGACGTTGACCAATTTTTGATTGGTTGTCAGTCAGAACAAAATCTAGGTCTATACGTTTTGATTGTTTTACTATAATTAATAAATTCAGTTTTATTGTTGTTTTAGTCTTCTCATACAAAACTAATATCGGCGATTATCTGACTTTGTTGATCTTTAAGTAATATTAAAAAAACGTATAGACGTAGATTTTGTTCTGACTGACAACCTATCAAAAATTGGTCAACATCGGTTAACATTTAAAGGGTGGAAAATTTTATCGCGTTTTGTATGAAAAAGCTGATCTTTCAATTGCTTCACAGTCCTCTTAATGTTCTCATGAAAACAATGAGCTTTAGCTTTTATCCGTGTGATAATTATTCGCACAAAATTAACACCAATTTATTATACAATTTAAACATCTCGTTGACATAAATCTAAAATAATACCACAATTGAATAGTGTGAGAACGTCCAAGGGATTGTCCACTCTGAGATAAGCGTGCTCCAGTTAAGGCTTGCGCAAGTTGCATTCACAATGCACTCTCTTCCTTGTGTGAAAACGTTTTAAGTTACGGTCCTAGCCAAGAACGCGATCGGACGTTTACGATATGGATTAGAACGTCAATTAATTTCTGCTCTTGCGCCAGAATAGTTAGGAAATCCTTTATGTTTAAAGTACAGTTTACTTTATAAAGCATACTAGTATATACATAATGCTAATCTTGTAAGTGCTTGTTGTGTGCCGGGGTAGTACCACACTTTCACAGAATATCGGCGTAAAGTAATAAATAGCTTGCTATTGCGTTTCGTACGGTGAGTGACGAGATCCGCAGGCCTATTCCCTCATCCCTATCCCATCCCCATTCCCCATCCCCCATCCGCCCTAGACTGGCAACGCATTGGCAGCACCTCTGGTGTTGCAGATGTCCATGGGCTGCGGTGACCACTTTCCATCAGGTGGGCCGTCAGCACGTTTGTCAGTAAATTTACATTTAAAAAAAAAAAAATTTCACGGCTAAATGTCTGGACCAATTTTGATTGAGAGAGAGGTTGCCTGACATCCGGATGAATATGAGATTGATTTTATACCGAAGTTCAGTTCCCTAGAGAACAGTGATAAACGGCTTCTATACGAAAGAAGGCACAAGCTGGTGGGTTTTTAATTTTAAAACCACTAACAAAAAACTTATATAATTTGAATTCAAATCATAAATCGAAATGGTTTAGAATTAATCTAGCAATTTTGTGTCACAGTGTGGCCAATTCGAACGGATTTTCGTTAAATTTAGAAGTCGCTAAATTTGAAATAAGAAACGTTACACTCGATTTTGAACCTTAGAGCTATACAAAATCGAGTTTGACGTTTCTTGTTTTAAGTTTAGGCAATCTTAAATTTAGCGGACACCATTTCAAATTCGACCCATTGTCATTTCAATTATTGGGCAAAAGATTATTATTGACTAATTTACACATCATATCGACTATGGGTGTATCAATTATTGTAAAGGACATTGTAATGTCATTGTAATGTGGATATTGTCTCACGAATGTTTTAATTTGACTATTGACATTGTAATTAATGTATTATCATAGTAAAATTGAAATGACACTGTGACACAAATAAATACTATAAAAGCTCTTCCTTGTTAAAATAAATATGCAAATTCGCTAAAGGCACCGCTGAATGAAAACTGCCCGAAATCGATACGAAATTGCACGGAAACGTCATAAAATGCCAACCGATTAATGGTGATATTCTTAAAGCTAACGTCGTGGTAGTCAACGTCGAGTTTTACACTGGTTGATATTGGCACTTGACATCATTGGAACCGACTTAAAAAAAAGGTTCTCAATTCGGTTGTATGTTTAAAAAAAATTATGTTTGTTACTTCACTACTCCACCATTTATTAAACGATTTGGACAGTCCTTATTAAATGGGTAGGGTATACCTCCAGTTTAGTCCCGTTGTAGTCAAAGTCAAGTTGTGATGAGAAGATTTATTAGGAATCGATGGAACTCTTCAAATATTATAGGCACACATATAGCAATTTTATTATTTTCTGTAATAACTCAAGCAGTTACGTTCCAAAAGCATTATTTGGTGAAGTGGAACTATTGATAGATGATCACCGGAACTCCTAAATGATAAGTATTTCACGGGTGGCGATAAGATTGCTGTATAAGGTTCGGAAGCAACTTATGTTCATGAAAATCCATGTGGTAAAATAAAACCGGTTGTGAAGAACCAGGATAACTCCTCAACGATTGATATCCTTGCACCGTGGATAGGAACAGTTTGTAAATGGTGATGAGCAATTGGCATTATGTTATTGTTACTTGATGTCAGTAAATGTGTGTCGTTAAATCACATGATAATAACTAAAATGTGATAAAAAATCTTACTTTTCTAAGGCTATAGAAGTCGGTTTTTCTTATTTTTTTAATTGTATTCGATTCGTTAGAGAATCGCACCACAAGTCGAGGGTTTTCACGTATGTAAGTCGAATCAACTGTACCGGTACGGCGATCCAATCGAATTTCGACCCTTATTTTTATAATATAAGATTCTAATTTAAATAGGGCAAGCTAAATCTGATCTTAGATTTATTTTGCTCGATTTAACGTCCTCGTTTTTCCTCACAGTAGTGCTCTAAATAGGGTATTTGCGCTTTTAATCTTTCCGGTTCTGAAAGATTGCGAAGTTTTTCATTTTTAAGTCCGGCTTATTGCATTTCTCATTGAGAAATATGTGGATTTCGCTAGCTATGTAGCTAGACTAAAATTAATGGAAGTGCTTTAGGGTTCCGTACGTCAAAAGGAAAAAAAAGAAACTCTTGTAGGATCACTTCGTTGTCCGTCTGTCTGTCTGTGTGTCAAGACTTTTTTCACATTGGCTCTACATTGACTCTACATTGGCTCGACATTGACTCTACATTGACTCTTGAGTGTAAACATCTTGATCAACTTACCAAATTAAAAAAAATACAAAACAGTGCAATAATGAATTCTGTATGCAACTTTATTGCTCTAGAGCAAAAAATGGCTGCTTTGCGCTGAGTATCTAAGGCCATAATGATGAAATTAAAGCGTAGTTGAAAGAAAAAGCTATTATTTTCAATTTTTAAGTTTCCGTACTTACAGGGTACTGTCTGTTTTTCGTGGGTAATTACGGGATCCTCAACGCGTAAGTCAGACTCGCATTTGACCGGTTTTTAAGCTACGACGTAATTTAATTACAAACTTTATAACTGTTAGGATTACAAGATAGGTAATAAAACAATGCCTACCTCCAGTCGAATGGTATGTGCTGTTCGGAGAACAAGTATTGGATTGCGCTCAGACCTGATTTCTGAGTGGCATAACAACAAAATACTGATCTACTGGTTTTATCATCACCACATTCTTTAAAAGTATCCGTAATCCGTTGATGGGAAAATAAACATTAAATGCATGTAGCAAGGTCGAGTTTAAAGACACATATTATACAAGCTTTTTAGGGTTCCCCTTGTCCGTCTGTGTGTCTTGTCTTTATGTCACAGCCACTTATTCTCGAAGACTATTTAAGTTTTAAACCTGAAATTTTGTACGATTACTAATTTGATTGTAAGAAACATACAAAATTTTATTTCACCAAAAATAAATAATAAATTGGGTATTTATTTTTTTGTTACGTTAGTTCCCATACATGTACGGTAAGGGTAAAAAAAAAAAAATATTCTACAACCGCGAATGTGTTGTTGTTGGACAGCTTTTTGAATAGTGTTTAAAATAGGTATGTTTTTTAAATCTGCGGCCCTAACATGAATGGCACAAAGATAAGATAGACCGTCTTATCTCTAAGTGCGTCTCTCTCACACTAGTGCCGACGAAAGAGATAGTCATAGAGATAAACGGGTTTAATTTATCTTTGTGTCATTCATGTTAGGGCCGCTAGGGGACCGTTTAGGAAATATTGAACTTGACAGGTGTAATTTCTGTTAAATTAACGTATCCCCAATCCCTACAGCCAAAACCGTAATTAAAAAATCCGAATAATAACTTGGATGAAAGATTATAATAATATAACGAACTCAAAAGAAAAGCTATGACGACTAAGTAAGTGGGCTTCATTGGTTCATGAGTTATAGACAACTAATTTGTCAATATCTCCTTTATTGTAAACAGGGACGGTTTACGTCCACAGAATAATATTGTGGGATATAAATTGTTCAAATAAATTGCGTTGTGAGCGTTAGGGCCAGACGCAGACGTGCATTTGGCCGGTTTTAATACATACATACATACATATCATCACGCCCGAAATCCCTAATGGGGTGGGCAGAGCCACAAGACTACTTGTGGCCACGTTCGATTAATTAGTCCTAAGATGGTATGATGAACCGTATGGTGACAGGTGATCAGCCCATCGCCCATACAGATAGTCCACCATGTTGGAGAGGACCCGTCCCTTAGTCGACTTTTACGACATGCCAGGATGATAAGCATCTGCACGCATTCTATGCTATTTCTTCACTCCCAGTGCAGCAGACGAATTTAGTTTTTATAGTAGTGATGATATGCAATTTCGTTTTTCACTAGAATTAAAACTTTATGATTCACTAGAGAAGATAAACATGTCAAATCTTGCAAAATACATCTCCCTCCTGCCAGAAACAAGTCACACAAACACTACTAGCGAGCTGATTATTGAAAACTATTATTCATGAGCTTCGGAATTACTTATACGAGTAGAGTTGTCAATAAATTTGCAAACGTAACGAAAGCCACTTTCTACTTAAATCTTGGAAAGTGCTGTCATATGCACTTAACAAAATCGCATCTGTCTTCAGTACCGAAAGCCTTTCAACGATACATACTATAGTGGATTCATTCGTACTTGTCTTATTTGGTAAACAAGTTTATAACCTTAAAATGAGCAATTTTTGGGTGAAACAGTTGTTTTATCCCAAATAAAGCAAACCTAGGCTAAAAATTGGCAATGTGACGTCTAAAATATTGTCTCCGGTTCCTTTATTTGCAAGGAAACGTACGTTCTAGCCAAAAAAAGGTGCATTTTGAGGTTAGAAACTTGTTTACCAAAAAAGACAAGTATGGATGAATCCACTGTAGTTTATCTATATATATAAAAGACGAAACTGACTGACTGATCGGGTGACATATCAACGCACAGCCAAAACTACTGGAGCTAGAAGTCTGAAATTTGGTACAGGTATTCTTTAGGTAACGTCGGCGCCCGCTAAGAAAGGATTTTACAGAAATCAATCCCTAAAGGGGTGAAAAAAGAGTTAACAATTTGTATGGCAATCCGTCATTTTTTGGCTTATTAACAAGAAAATGAGAATTTAGGCTTCCGTGTAAAAACAAAGGCGCACTGCAAAAGCATTTTGAAAAAAATCAACCCCTGTTGGGGTGAAAATTCAGTAAATTGATTTTAGGTTAGTTTTGAAATTCCATCCCATAAGGGGCAAAGTTTATATGGAAAATACCGCGAGCAAAGCTGTGGCGGGTTCTCTAGTTTGCTAATAAAATCATGTCTCATTAAAACATTAAAATACTGGCTGAAAATTAACGACACGTCAGAGTTCTTAAAGGCTATTTATTCGCTAAATATGTAACGTATAAAAGGGATAATATAATTCCCGTAATGCAGGTTGTAAACTCCATGCTATTTGCATAGCACCGGTCCGAGTCACGAAGCGCTCTGCTATAACATGCCGATCGGATCTGAGTCTGAACGGCCTAGTTCACTTGATTAATTACTATTGCATCTTTGGACTGTGTTGCGAAAGTTGCGGTCTTGTACGTCGTTGACAGTTAGCACATAGTTAATAAAAAAAATTTTAGTGCCACAGATCGGAATCCGACTGACGGCACCTGATGGAAACCTGGTGACATTAGCAACAGAAAAAATTTAAATTATATTGATTTCTTTAAAGTTTTGTTGTGTTGACAAAATAGGCTATCTAAAAGCAGTTTTAGAAGCCTCGCTTCTCCATAGCTAATACTTAATGTTATTTAAAATCATAAACTAAAAACCAAAACAGAATTTCATTGTGTCCACGTGAGAGGCAGTAGTTTGTGTGTGTGCGTGCGTGTGTTTTTGCGTAACGTTTGTAGTCAACTATCCTTTAATAAATTTCAATAGATTTGCATGTAATTAAACTTTATTATTATTATTATTCTAAACAATAACAACTACTCAATTATTCAAAACAATATAAGTTCAATTTCCTCCGCAGGTTGATAAAAAACATGATTATTGAAAAAAAAAAAAACAAATCTGATTTATTTGATTAAAAGCGGATTTATTTGATTGAAATCAGATTTTTTTTGTACTTTGTTAATATCTCAATATTTGTTGAATATGAGGCATTTATTAAAAAAAAAAAAAAACTTTTTTTTATATTTCAATTATTAATAAGATTAACAAATAACATATTATTTCTATAAATCGTTTATTTTTTTAAACAGTTAACAAAAAATATTATAAGATTAACAAAAACACAAAAGTTCTTTTAAAATCCAATATTTTTTAAAAACACTCTCCTTTTTGTCATATTTATTAACAAATATGAACAAGGAACATAAGGTTCACACTTTTTGGCTGATTTGGTCGCAGTAAAAAAGTATTGACTTAAATCATTGTCTTTTTTAAAAAAAAACACTGATTTAAATCATGTCAACCCTAGTTTCCTCTTACGTTATCAATTGCAACCATTCAGTCAGAGCTTTGAAGGCCCGGGCACACCAAACGCGGTTGCGGCGCGTTTGCGGTGCGAACGCGGGTCCGCGCCGTTGTCGAACGGCGCGGGCGGATTTACTATGCCACACCAAAGTAGCCACGGGACCGCGGCGGTCCCGCGCCGCCGCGGTGTGGCATGGTATATCCGCCCGCGCCGTTCGCCCCGCAAACGCGCCGCAACCGCGTTTTGGTGTGCCCGGCCCTTGAGCTGCTGCCAATGCGTTGCTCGACCTCTTGTCGTCGTTTAAAGAATATATGCTAAGTGATTTGAATATAAGTTAAGTGAGTAATAAAATGCCAAAACCACGAATGTGTCGTTGTTTTGTGCGATTTGCACAATCGCGGTGTTGATATTTTAGTGAAGTTATAGTAAAGCACTTAGCAGTACCGAATAAAGACCCAGGTTTAATCGAGGTACCTGACGAGGCATGATTAGTAGTTTATGCAACGGTTGCATAATGATAGGCCTTAAAACACTAGTGCGGTTTTCATGAAACGAGCCGATAGGCGAGTTTCATAATAAGATCGCACGTGTGTTTTAAGGCCAAATTATGCAGAGTTTCATACATAACTTTATCTACACACATATTATAAATCCTCCATGATGGGTTCAGAAACAATATTTTCTGGCAACAAGTTATTTGTTGCAATCGTGCCTGCATATTTCCGATATCCGGTGCATTTTCACATCACACACACTCCGAGAAGACTACTTACTATTCATATTTTCAACTAAAATGTAAATTACAAACAACTTTTTCTATTCAATTCAAAAACAATTCTACTTTCGTTCAGCAAAACACCAACATGGCGATCCTCCGTCAAGACCATTTTTTTTTAAATCATAGACAAACGGATGAAGTCTCTATTCTCACGTCACTCGAGACCAAATATTGTGCAGTTTATATTAAAAAAACATACTGAATTGACGTTTCGTATCAATAACTGTTTTAATATCTATGGATACTAGAATAGAGACCCACTTGAGTTTTGACAGCTGTTCCAAATTTAATCTCATTTCTTTACTAAAAACGATAAAGAAGTCATGTTATTTCTTTATCGCAGCACTGGTTTTTCCTAATTGGTTGTCAAAATGGTGGTCATTTCCTAAGGTTTTTGATTAACCAATGGAGGTTTTATGATATGGGTGTAGATAAAATGATTTTAACAACGATAAAGACCACTCTGAACGATAAATTTTCCGTATTCATATAACTGAAAAGTAATGTCTCTCATACTCAATTATGGATAATAAACACTTACTTTGAGGTATTTAAATTAAATACACCAATAAACTCTTGGATTAATTGTTATAGCCGTTGATTATTATTTTACTTACTTAAGTAAACATCATCGATTTTTAGCGGAAGATGGTGATCTTTCTTAAAAAAAAAATATCCGATGCCCCCGGAAATGATAATTATTCGCCACCATATCCGACTCAAACCACCATAATATACAATTAATTCGGTGGGTAAGGCATTGTTCCATAAACAGTAAGCACTGATCATTTATTTAAATATGTACTTAAATTTAAACTCAGAATCAGTAGTAGTAAAAGGGGGTAATTTAGAAAATTTAAATTTAAATTTTGCAAACTTTATCGTGTGACATATTAAATGAAAGGGCTTGTGAGAATCTTAAATTACTTTTTTTATAATTCTAAGATTTTGAAGTTATTTAGGAAAATAGGCAAAAAATTACCATTCCCCCTTCCTTATCTCTGCAACTACTGGGCCTAAAATTTTGAAAATAATACAAAAAATAGTTCTTTACCTATAGATTACAGAAAAATCTATAAGAAATTGTTCTGTTATGTCAAAAAAAAGAAAAATCATATTTGAATTTAAAATATAGTTATGTGGAATATGTCAATTCTGACTTCATTAAATAATCTTCATCAAGCAGTACCATCTTTGTGATTTTTATTCCAACAGAAATCTATGTTATTTAAGGTAACATATTTAGGAAATTTCAGATAATCGTGTACGGAACGGAACCGTTTCCACGCGAGTTTAACTCGCACTTGTCCGGTTTTTAATAATAATAAAACTACTCTACTTTGTCACCAATATAGATACAGATATAGTTGAAGCCTGTGTTAGTTTTTTACTGTAATAGGTAGTGTATTTACTTTGCGTAGTCCCTAACTTTGCAAATCAGTGGTTGGCAGTTTTAATTCTTAACTAAAATCGCATCTCCTGTTTCCATTACTCTCCATACATGAACTGGCTTTGGAATGTCTTAAAACAGAATGCAACTCTGCTCAGACAAATATCGGAGTAAAACACTTTATTTTAATGTCTCCAGGCTTTTTTGCGTAACCTTTTTACTTCGCATCTTTGATGTCTGAGAGGAAGCGAGATGAAAGCAGCTTCCATTATCTCAACAGTGATGTTAATTCAAAATTTAATCAGTATCATTTCCTTCCAAGTATCGAGTGCTTAATGTCTATGTACCCATTAAAGGGGGCTTAAACTGTTTTATAATCAATTACCACACTTATAATCTCTCGAAACGGCGAATATGTGAAAAGTGGCGCGTGTCGCACTCCTATGTAGAAATATCATGTTTAAGTCGATGAATACTTATTTACAAGTAAAAGGTTTGCAGCGTGTACGTTTTACCGACTGCGCGACGCCAAAGAGGGTAGAGAGAGCCTATGTATGTTTGTATGTAAGTATGTATGTATGTATGTATGTATGTATGTATGTTCCTTTGTGGCACTCTGGAGACGAAACGCGAGGGCCGATTTTGATGATTCTTACGTCAATCGATTTGTCTTAACCTTGTGAGTGTCACTAAAGACATGCAATTAATCAATATTCAATATGGCAACAATCAGACGCCATATTGTGAAAAAGAAAAAAAAATAAGTCGTCGAACCAAGTTGAGTGGGGTATCATTGAATAGGTATTTAAAAATCATCTTGACGTTTCTCTTATCATTTTTTATTTCGAATGACCGTTTAGGATCTATAACGATCTAAAATTGGTTAGCAACCGTTCTCACTTATTTTTAAGAGGAGTGTCAACCTACGGCTTTTTATACAAAAGGCGATAATGATTTCCTCCCCTTTTACATGTTAAACGATTTTGACAAATTTTTGATAGGTTGTCAGTCAGAACAAAATGTAGGTTTTTGGTTTTTTCACTATAATCAGTAAATTCAGTTTTATTGTTGTTTCAGTATTCTCATACAAAACTAATTTCGGCGATTATTTGACTTTGTTGATCTTTAATCAATATTCAAAATCAAAACGTATGGACCTAGATTTTTTTCTGACTTACAACCTATCAAAAATTGGTCAAAATCGGTTAACATTTAAGGCGTGGAAGTCGTTATCGCCTTTTGTATGAAAAGGGTGATTTTTGCTGTTGGTTCACAGTCCTCATAATATTAAGACAGGCCCGGCGCAGCTATAGCTACGCAAAGCTACAAGTACCTACATCGGCGGGCCCGTCCTACGGGGCCTTTTCAATGGGTTGCCGCGTTCCTATTTTAAAATCCGTGTCGTAGGTGCAGCGTAATAACGACCTTCGTGCACTGCAATAGTATTCGATGTTGCTTGGTCGCGCGTGGTTAGTTTGTTAATAATAATTATGTGAGCGTATAAAAAGGCGGCTATCATGAAGATCAAAAAAGAGAGGCTTCTGTACTTGTACTATACCTATCTATTCTATGGTTTAGACTAGCTGTGCCGCGACTATTTACGCGCAAAGCGCTACCCGCTTTACCGTCAAGTTAAATTTAAAATGGCTGTATGTTTTTTAGTAAATAATTGATTAAAATTAAACAAGAATTTTATGCTACCTTCTTGAATCCTCTTGTTAAATTGTCATTGAAATTCCTTAAGTAGATCATCTGTAGTACCTGATCAAACAAATAACAAAAACAGACACTTATTGTAAAAACGCAATTTTTTTATGTACTTACGTTTATTTTCGTCTCGACTCTATCATGGACTTTTAAGGGCTTTGACATAAACCTTCTTACAAATCAACCATTTGCAGTATACTAACTCTGTCCAACGTCCACTAAACTCTTATAGATTCTTCAGCTGTCAAAATATATTAACCCCATTTCGCTACCACTTGTCAATTGCGCCGTTATAGTTTCAATATTACATATAAAATAAGGTTTGCCTTGAAAAGTGCAGCCTGACTTGCACTAGATGTTCGTTTAATTGCAACCGATTCTGCAATTCGTTTTTAAATACGGTCGCGTAACATGTGGTTCTTGGAACCAGTATGAAATAATGTTGACCTCTCAGAAATGCAGTTCATGAGAACTTAGAAACCTCGCGAACATTAACTTCTATCAAATAAACGCAGTTTGTTTCAAATTTGTTTTCAGCTTCTGTGAAACGTACCTGGATCACAAAAATATGATGGATTATCGATCGATTTAAATTTAGGTATGGGTCCAATTCGAAAAAGTATCTTCTTAATTTAAAAATTCCTTAACTTAAAATAAGAACCGTCACACTCGATTTTGTATTACACAAAGCTGTCAAAATCAAGTCTGACTTTTCTTATTTTAAATTTAGTGACTTCTAAATTTAGCGAACACAGTTTCGAATTGGCCCAAATATGTTTATTAATAATCTGTACCTATGTATTTTCTTTTAAATGCCAAGTCAATATAATGTCTTATTTGATTACAAGTTAGAATAGCTACAGGCTACAGGTTACATATGAATTATAACACGAATACTTATGGCTAAAAATTTTAACAGGACCTAAGGTTTTTATATTCTGCACTTTATAAGAAAATATGGAAAGTTTCTGTGAATAACAAAAGAATAGAGCAATCATCATTGATATAATACGGTGTATTAACAATGTCTTTTTTTCTAAATTCTTCACTTCTTCATTCCGTAACCACAGCCGTTACTTAAGCCATAACTATTATACATAATATTACCTAAGTAAAAATAAATTACCTTAAATTACTGAATTATCATATCATGAATTTACCTACCTAACCAAATCTTAAAATTTGCGTACTTATTAAGAAATACACGTGGCGGTTTGCTACTAAGAAATATGGAGATTGAAATCTTATTTTATGTAACTTTAAAAGTCATAATCATTCATAATTTTCATTTTCGGCCGTGATAATACACGAACTCCTCTGCTGCATTGGCAGTGAAGAAATAGCATAGAATGCGTGCAGATGCTTATCATCCTGGCATGTCGTAAAAGTCGACTAAGGGACGGCTCCTCTCGAACATGGTGGACTATCTGTATGGGCGATGGGCTGATCACCTGTCACGATACGGTTCATCATACCATCTTAGGACTAATTAATCGAACGTGGCCACAAGTAGTCTTGTGGCTCTGCCCACCCCATTAGGGATTTCGGGCGTGATGCTATGTATGTATGTATAATACACGAAACATTTGACCTTAGCGACCTTAGCGTGTCCAACGCATCGGTCACCCTCTAAAATGTTGACCCTAGACTTGCGTGCATTATGACTATTCATTAAATGATCTATGGGACGGGGCTAGTATTTTTAGGGTTCCGTACCTCAAAAGGAAAAAACGGAACCTTTATAGGATCACTCGTGTGTCTGTCTGTCCGTCTGTCACAGCCAATTTGCTCCGAAACTATTGGATCGATAAAGTTTAAATTTGGCACGTAAGTCGGTGACCGCAACAGGGACGTGTAATTTAAATCAATGAATTTTAAACACGCAATGCCATTTGCACACTCCTCTGCTGCACTGGGAGTGAAGAAACAGCATAGAATGCGTGCAGATGCTTATCATCCTGGCATGTCGTAAAAGTCGACTAAGGGACGGGTCCTCTCCAACATGGTGGACTATCTGTATGGGCGATGGGCTGATCACCTGTCACCATACGGTTCATCATACCATCTTAGGACTAATTAATCGAACGTGGCCACAAGTAGTCTTGTGGCTCTGCCCACCCCATTAGGGATTTCGGGCGTGATGATATGTATGTATGTATGTATTAAAACTGGCCAAATGCACGTCTGCGTCTGGCCCTAACGCTCACAACGCAATTTATTTGAACAATTTATATCCCACAATATTATTCTGTGGACGTAAACCGTCCCTGTTTACAATAAAGGAGATATTGAAAAATTAGTTGTCTATAACTCATGAACCAATGAAAGCACTTACTTAGACGTCATAGCTTTTCTTTTGAGTTCGTTATATTATTATTTTTTTCATTTCATCCAAGTTATTATTCGGATTTTTTTATTTACGGTTTTGGCTGTAGGGATTGGGGATACGTTAATTTAACAGAAATGACACCTGTCAAGTTCAATATTTTCTAAACGGTCCCCCAGCGGCCCTAACATGAATGACACAAAGATAAATTAAACCCGTTTATCTCTATGACTATCTCTTTCGTCGGCACTAGTGTGAGAGAGACGCACTTAGAGATAAGACGGTCTATCTTATCTTTGTGCCATTCATGTTAGGGCCGCAGATTTAAAAAACATACCTATTTTAAACACTATTCAAAAATAGGGATTTCGGTGATGTTATATGTAATGCCATTTTCGGGGCGTAAATTAGAAAAAAAAAATGCAAATTATGGCGTGTGACATAACAAGTTAAAGGCTTGTTGTGAGAATACTAAATGTATGTTTTTATAATTTTAAAATAAATGGTTTTGATGTTATTTAGAAACATGACATGAATGATGATGAATTTGCCCATTATCTCCGAAACTACTGGGCGATTACAGGAAAACCTATAAGAGGTATAAGGTATTGAAAATGAAAATGAAAATGAAAATATTTATTTTGCAAGTAGGCCACACGGGCTCTTTTACATGTCTGAATCTACCAGCGCTTCGAAAGGTGACATGTGCTGAGAAGAAACGCCGCAAGAAACTCAGCAGTAAGTCTTTTTTCCACTTTAAAATTACATATAACTAAATTTAACATAAAAAGTAACAGTATTTAAAGTAACATAGGAAACATTTAACCACGGAACCCTCTGCACGCGAGTTTAACTCGCACTCGGTTTTTGCTCATGGTATCAATGTCGAGTCTATATCTAACTAGATGCTATCATTGTTGTTTTGCAACGTTTCCTTAGGTATTGGAGAAAGTGCCTTTCTAGGAAAGTCAGTGGCTTAAATGATAAATATACTGAAGTATCTGTGTGCTCCCACTTGTGTTGTTTTAATCGTTGCTGTCATATTGGTCTTTTGTGTCTCGTGTTTGGTCAAGATTTGTTCTCTAACCTGCAGCACAATTACGCAGCACAATTGGTATCGGTTTAACTCGAAATGCAAACCAATTTAGTCTTAACTCTGTGTAAATAAGGGCACAATCGGTTTACTTTTCGCGAAAGCGATACCACTTGGTGTTACGTAATTGAGTAGCTGATGATAATTTCCGATGATTCCGAGCTCGTTATATTTCTTTTGCAGAGAAAGAACACTCGTCAGTAATATTTTTTATTGTTTACTGGGCCTCTATTCGGGAACGTCCAAGCGATATTGTTGCGGTTCGCGAGCGAGCCTCGCATCCCACTCTTACGCGTTACGCATCGTGCGGAAGAGTGGGATGAGAATCTCGAAAGCGCGTCGCTACAATGTCGCTTGGACGTGTTGAATAGAGGCGTTGTGCTATAAAGTGTTATATTATTAATTTAGACTGTAAAGACGAAGTCATTCCGTCTAAAGAATGTCTCATCATCGCTGATCAGCCGCTGAACACGTTAACTACTTGCATGATTTTTATTTCATCTTATTTTGGAAAATACTCAGTCGTAGAAACCCAAATGTGTTCACAAAACATTATTGTGTTGTTATTTTTTCGAGATACGACGCTTTGAAAAGTCTTAGTTCATACCACTCACAAAAACGCTCCATACAAAATGGCCCCGAAATATGACGTCACAGTTCAGTTAGAGTGTACACCAGACCAATGTAAAAAGAGCCCTGACGGTAATACATTTTATATTGCCGTCAGGGCTCTTTTTACATTGGTTTTGTATACAAAATATATGAAATTCGCAATTATTTCCAAAAATACTGTTTTCAGGCCAATATCGTAGAATTAAAAAATGATAGAAATTTGATGAGGATGTCAAAAACTAGTAATGCAGAACTAAAAAGCAATATTTATTTTTCCCTTATTTTGACAATTTTTGACCCCTTAATAGAAAATAAGTAACAGTCAAAATGATCTTTTTGTTTCTTTGACATGCATTTATTTATGTTTAGCTACCGTTCCACAGAAATATATTAATATTTGTTACTATAGTCAAGTAGCCAATTGCTGATGTGTATTCATTCAAACAAAACTCAAGCAATTATTACAAACCCGGAGGCACTGGTCGCTAATAAACTGCGAAGAGGCTGCCTAATCGGTTTATAACGATTTCATACCAGCACATTATGGTTGGTATCGGGCGATCTTCATTTGTCAATGGAAGGTCGCCGAGGAGAAGGTCAAGTAATGGTAAGAACGTGTTACTTTTGTTCCAAACTGTACGCTAATATGACCTTATAATATCTACTTGTGAAGAATTGTAGCACGATTCATGTGCAAAATAAATAAATAAATCAGGGGACAATCTTTACACAAATCGATCTAGTCCCAAAGTAAGCTCTAAAGGCTTGTGTTATGAGTACTAGACGACGATATAAATACTTATATAGAGAAATAAATACTTAAATACATAGGAAACATCCAAGACTCAGGAACAAACATTCATGCACATCACACAAATATTTGCCCTTACCGGGGATCGAACCCGGGACGCTTGCGTCGGAGGCAGGGTCACTACCAACTAGGCTATCCGCGTCGTTAAAAATAAAATAGGCCATCTAGGTGTGAAGAAAAAAGTGTGTGCGTGTCAGCTCCGACGCACGACAGGAGTTTACTCCTTACGAACGATTATAAAATAAAACAGTACTCATCATACCATGCTGTCATTTTTCATTTTGACATTTGACAGTAAATAATAAAGTTTCATATTAATGAATATAAACATGTCACTCATTGAATACAATAATTAATTGACACTTCGGGTCCCGTCGTCTTCCGATTGAGATCCGAGTTTTACCGATGGAAACATATTATGCACTATATCTGTATGCAATGCGAAGCGACCGACGCATCTTCGGCTAACATTGTGTGACTTCGTGTGACTCCGTACCGTGTGATAGTGTGACATCGTAGTTTGATTTTACTCCCCATAATTTTTCATACCCCGGGCTTATATATGAAAATCGATTCTTAAGGAGTAAACTCCAAAAACCAATGTAGTAATGTAACTTTATCTACCTACCGAATACGACTGAAATATTCGGACCGGAGGCGGTTCCCGTACACTAAAATGTAAAAAATGCACTACTTTTGTTCAGTAACTCCATGATAATAATTTTAATGAGTAATTATAATTTCGCAAACACTAATTCTACACGTTTGCGGGATGTTGCAAAACATTGCAAACGGCGTCACGTCATACATTTGTAATTATGGCTGAATTATATTGAATGAACGTTAAGTAAGTATAATACCGTTAATTATAACGATCTAGGAACGTAAGACTACAACATGTGAATAGTAATTTTATCTATTATGATATTGGGGCCAATTCGAAAGTGTGTTCCAAAAAAAAGTCGCTAAACTTGAAGTATGAGACGTCATACTCGATTTTGACAGCTTTGTGCTACAATCGAGTTTGACGTTTCTTATTTTAAGTTTAGGAAATTTTAAATTAAGAAGACACCGGTTCGAATTAGGCCCATAAGCAGGCGAACATACGGGGGGGGGGGGGAATTACCCCTGAATTTTCTGGATGATTAGACAAAAAAATCCCATAAACATGAGCATCGGCGATACAAAGAGGATATAGATCGCCATGGAATTAGGTATACAGTTTTTGTATCCACTTAAACAGTCTAACAGCCCTGGCGTCACTGCTACACAAATCAAAGCACATACATATATACACTATACATACAAGCTCACGCACACATAGCGCCGCGCGCAAGAATAAGTTAGTCTCCATAGAAACTAATTAGAGTAGCTTTTTAGATCCGTTATCTACTTTCGTCATCACATCATTCTATGTTACGCATGTCTGAATCGTAGGATCTCGCATACTTAAGATTGTATCACACTGATTTGACGACAACTTCCTGTCATGCTTAATAGGCTATCATAGCAAATGCTAAAGATAAGAGTATTAAGATTATCTCGCGAAGATTCTGCGTATACCTTCATCTAGAATGAAAAACAAATACACTGTGAAAAAGTATACTTATTAATAACCAAGGAAAATGAAGTTCTCGAGAGAAAATTGAATAAATTATACGTGGACGAAGCCACCGGCAAAACCTGGTAATGTATTACAAACTTACAAACTGTCCTATAAGGCTATCTCTTAGTGCTCAAACAATGACAAAACCTTATACGGCCTTAACTCAGCTATCGCTAAGTTCCATATCCTCATATCGCAATCCAAAAACAAGACCGTTCAATTGTGAAATCTGTCACTTTCGTTCTTATTGCTAATGAAAAGGACCGCACTTTTTTACTTGTCGAATTTAAAATACCTCGTGCGGCCAGCGGTAGACGTCAAATTAAATATTTGTATAATAATTATAGCTAAGTAGAGGTGAGACAACTTTCACTGCGTCGCTTTCGACTGGAGCCTAGCACCTCTATGCTTATGAGTCAAAAAAAAAGTGATGTAATAATTAGTTACATATTTTAACACAGAATGATTTTGGTCAACTTTCATATTATATTTCAGGAAGTATGTGACAGGTTCTTAAATATAAAAAATACTTGTCTTAACAGCCGTTAAACAAAAACGTTCTATACTCCGCGACCGTAGCAATGTTGATACGAGAATTAGTTAAAACCATCTTATCTCTAAGTGTATCTCTCTCACACTGGTGCCGATGAAAGAGATAGAGAAATAAGACGGTGGTAAGTTATCCCCGTGTTAAACTTGTTAGGGTTGCAGTTAGTTAAAAAAGGAAAGAGTTAACAGTTAAACCGGCGTATATCTCGCCACACGTAAAAAGCTCTTTTTACGTGAGGCGAGGTATACCCTATGGTCACCTTTAAGTTACCAAGTTCAAAAGCTCTAAAAGTCATCTTTGGTATTCACCTGTAGTGGTGTCTTTATTTTGGTCGTATATGTTTGTCGTGACTAGCACACAGCTTTTGTGGCGCACATCAATCATCTGTCGCTTTAAATGGACGATAAAAACTAGTAGGGGAAAGTGGGCGAAATACGAACACCTAGGGAAAACTTAAATAAAACAGTGGAATTTGATCACAGAGTTTCTTTATTGTTTAATTATTAAAGTTTACTTATCTGTCTAACGAATTCACTAATCAACATTTATATTTTTTTAATAAATGGTATCAATATGAAAAAAAATCAAAACCCTTAGTGTTCGGCTTTACCCGACATTAGTCGGGTAAACACGAACACCAAGTTTAGCTGATTAATATGTGAGTATTCCACTATGTAAAAGTTAAAAAACTATGTAAAGTTTGTCATTTAGCTGATTAATATGTGAGTAAAAGTTAAATTACTATTGTAGATATAAATAAATCAACACCAACTTGAATTTACCAAAAACCTTACATCAAAAACATGCAAAATATTGAAAAATGCATACCTTGACAAGTACGTGCGTCCGCGTCTCCCGTGTTGTTGACTGGCACTAGTGGTGGAGTGATCTCCGAAATGGCGGCAAGTAAAATATGGCTATCTATTTCTAACATATTAGAACCATTGGATTCGGGATTACCCCGCGTTCGCGTTTCCCCCGCTTTCCCCTATGCTTGGGGGACAATAGCGTATCTACAACCTGGTACAACCTTAACATTTTAACAGATATTGTAACTGTCTCTTTTGGCACAACGCACTCCAATGTTATTGTTATTGTTTCTGATTTTAGTTATTTGTTTGCGATAGTTGTGTACTTGAAGTTTTCATAATTTACGTACCTATTTTACATTTTGTTTTCTCTGTGGGCTAATCTTACAACATTAACTGTTTAAGTTTTTAATGAGCTGTTTAAGTATACTTTCAGCCTATTACTATTACGGTAATTGCTAATGTAATCCAATTAGTCATGTTTGCTTTCATAATAACGAGACACTTCACATTTCTGCTGCCGTAATAACTGAAACGTAACCTGAAAAAATCTCTCTACTGTTAAAAGCAACACTAGGCAAAGTAACCCTTCGCAACAAAGGATGTTCCATCTCTTCAGCGGCCAGGAGGCAAGGCCAAGGACACGGCGATAACTTAACCCCGTGTTATATCTCTATCTCTTTCATCGTCACCAGTCTGAGAGAGACGCACTTAGAGGTGTTACCTTATCGTCATGTCAACCATGCTAGGACCACACTTTTCAATTTTAATAGATCTTACACATACATACATAGCATCACGTCCGAAATCCCTAATGGGGCGGGCAGAGCCACAAGACTACTTGTGGCCACGTTCGATTAATTAGTCCTAAGATGGTATGATGAACCGTATGGTGACAGGTGATCAGCCCATCGCCCATACAGATAGTCCGCCATGTTGGAGAGGAGACGTCCCTTAGTCGACTTTTACGACATGCCAGGATGATAAGCATCTGCACGCATTCTATGCTATTTCTTCACTCCCAGTGCAGCAGAGGAGGAATAGATCTTATAACTCAATTAAACGGTAGAGCTTTCCCTAATCGTCTATTAAGTAATTGTAGGCGTGTCTATTATGCACACAGCACGTAACATTAAAAGTGTTAATTTACATAAGATAATCATAGCCCAAAGATACGACTACAAGCTATTTAGCACCTTGTTGTTTGATTTATCTCGGATTCTAGAATTTCTACGGTCTTTGCTTATATAATCATACTCTAAGCGTATATATATGTATACTGATGATTACTGTTCGAATGGGCCGGCACGACCGGGGCAGTACCACACTCTCACAGAATATCGGCGTGAAGTAATAGCTTGCTATTGCGTTTCGTACGGTGAGTGACGAGAACCGGAGGCCTATTCCCTCATCCCTATTCCATCCCCATTCCCCATCCTCCCTAGACTGGCAACGCATTGGCAGCACCTCTGGTGCTGCAGATGTCCATGGGCACCGGTGACCACTTTCCATCAGGTGGGCTGGGTCTGCTCGTTTGTCAGTCAATTGACATAAAAAATATATATAAGAATCTCGTGTCACGGTGTTTATCGCTCCGAAACGGCTCGACCGATTTTTATGCTCTTTTTTATATATATTTGGTAGGTATGAGGATAGGTCGTAAAGTATATTTCATACCGCTAGGTGTTTAGGATGTCCACTCGGACGAAGTACGCTTCTATATATATATGTATTTATGAGGGATATTACGTGTCTCGTCACGTACCTAATTGATTCTTATTTATTTTAAACCGACTCAGGCGCGGTCGCAGCCTGAAATTTTGGGGGGGGGTCACTAATAATAAAATATGTCGAGTAAATTAAACTTTACTTTTAGACTTGATTTTTCAATTTGACGTGTACGGGTCATGTCCCCTGTGTGTGATTTTACTGTCTTCGGAGAAGAGTTAACTTTCTCAAGATTCCACAGTAAAATTTACGAATACGTACGTTATATAAAGCGTACGTAATTAAATCAGGGTCAATGAAGTTGAAAATATTAAATATAAAATCCTACATGCTACAGAACCCTACACTGTGCCTGGTCCAACACGCACTTGGCCGGTATTTTTAACTTAGGGGTCAACATAATAGGGCGGGGTAATAACTCGCCAACAAAACGACTTATTCTTTACGCATACACAGATAGAGTTGGAAATATTTTAAAGTTATTCGTTAATAGTTCAAATTTGGCATTTTAACAATTACTTAGATGTATTAGATTTTGAAATGTGACGTCACAAAACTTAGGACCCCTCCCACCCCTTGTCACACAATGTCACACTTCGTAGACCCCCCCCCCCCTTAACGTGTGACGTACTTTATGGTTGACCCCTTACTTGGTAACATTTCCGAATTGAAAATAGCTCTGAGAGAAATCGCAACCAGGCTTGTCAGAGTTGTCAGAAAAAAGTAAAAGTCGTAACGATGCTCTTCGATTCGAAATGTAAGATTTTACGAGTCCACCTTGTAGGTATTACTTGAGACGAAATGAGCATTATTACCAATTTCAAAATATTCTCAAGGGTTAACATTCATGAAAACAGGTACGTAACGTAGGTACGTAAACGATTTGGAATTCTTTTTTACCCGACTACGGCAAAGCAAAAAAGGAGGGTTATGATTTTAGCAGTCTATGAATGTTCATCTATCCCTCGTTGGTCCTAAAATACTCATTGTATTTTGAGAAATGGGGTATCGATTGTCTTATATTAGTGTTCCGCGTGTTATTTATGACGTCATAAGAAATCGAACATGGTGGATGTAAGGATTCAAACAACCAGAAAAATAATAGGTAACGAGTTTAATAGTCTACCTATATATGTATGTATGTATGTGAGCAAACATCGGAAGCACTTTAGCTCCCTAACTACTGAACAGATTTTAATAAAACTCGTATCGTAGATTTATTTGGCCAGAAACTCATTAATTTCAAAGCAAGAATACAAAACACTCTAAAATAAAATTGATAACAAAATCTGTTACTTTAAGTTACTTAAAGTCAAATTAGCTTAATCTATTTTTAAATAGGGATGTTGCCGGTGTAAAAAAATAGTAATTCCAATTAGTCCGTCAGTTAGATTATCAAAAAATATTGAACACGTATTTTCTTTTCTTTATCAATTCAATCAAAATTGACAAAGATAACGCGCATTAAATTTCGAGAGTGGGGGCTAATGACGTCACTTAATGGTAAAAAGTGTACAAAGTCATGACGTCACGCAGAACTTCAACGCACTATATCTTCGTCATTTTTTGTTTAATTGACAAAAGAAAAAATATGTGATCAATATTTTTTTATTATGTACTCATACTCATTGTATATTTTTTTAGGAAACTAGCCTATTGCATTTATCAGTGTTTTAAATCACTATAATTAATTAATTAATCAATTATTTGTAATCTATCGTGCATGCGGTGGTCGTCTCGCTCTAACTTGTATGCTGGATTTTATGTCTCACTGGTGTAATAGGTACTGTTGATGATCCTTATAAATAAATAAATAAATAAATTCGTGCAGAACGTGCGAGGTTATAAAAATATTCTAAGGGTGCGTCACACTATGACCAAAAATAGAAAAAACGCCGCCGCCGCCGCCGCCGTCACTAGTCAAGTATTAGTTTTATTACTTTACCTTTTTACATCTATACTTATAATAAAAGGCTAACAAAGTCGATTTTGTACATGAAAGATATTTAAAAAATAATGATAGATTTGGCAATTAGGCGTTTAGGAGATGCCGAAACACCTCTTAATTTTTTTCTTGTCTGTCGGTTAATTTAAACGTCAATCACGCTAAAACTACTAGACAGATTTTCATGAAATTCGGGGTGTTTATAGTTTATGATCTGGAGTCACATATAGGATAATATTTATTTCGAAATTCATCCCCTTAACGTGGATATATAGGGGATGAAAGTTTGTATGGAGATTTATTAATACAATGTTATTAAGTAATAACATTTTGTTAAATAACAACGCTTTAAGCTCTAGGATATGCGTTACCATGTTCAAAGTATTTAGGACATTTCTAAGTTATGTATATTGTATTTGCTGTAACTATTGTCTTGACTCCTACGCGTTCAATCTACTGTATAATTAAATTGTTTGTTTTACACGTCATTGTAATCAATTTGATTGTGATCTTGCTTAATTAGATTGATATAGATTGGAAGCTTTAGTTTTAAAATTAGGTTGGTTGCCGACTATTCAATAAAAAAAACTTGTTTCGATTTTTAACTTAAACGAAATTTGTCGTTTCTTAGCCGTTCGTAAATATAATAATAAAAGATCCTATTATCTCTATATATATAAAAATGAATTGCTGTTCGTTAGTCTCACTAAAACTCGAGAACGGCTGAACGGATTTATCTTATCTTAGTCTTGAAATGTTCGTGGAGGTCTAGGGAAGGTTTAAAACTAAATAGGTTACTTAAATTATTATTCTTCGCAGACGAAGTCGCGGGCACCAGCTAGTGTTTAATAAAATTCTCAAAGCAGCTTTATTGTTTTAATTTTTTAATAAGTAAATGTTTTTTTTTGTTCATTTTACTTACCGAGGTCTCTGTGCACGTTATTCGAAGATCTTTGCGCACTGGCCAGTAAGACCAGCGACATAAGCACCACACTCGAGATATTTTGACCAAAGAGAAACTTCATTTTGACACTTAATTTTCTATGTCCGAAAAAAAAACAAAACACTAACAACAAAATTAAAAATCAAATTTCGAATACCGAATGAATGTTCAAATTTATAAGCTCGATTTCATTTTCGCGCGGATTTCAACGGGCGCGTTCGAGGCGCGTGCGTCGCGGCATTTGGGAGTAGAACTGAGATGCTGACACGCAGGTGGAGCAAAAAGAGCGCGACCGGTCGATGCCACCGCTTGCCATCTTCGGTGTAACAAGTCAAATTCAAATTATGATGGCGCCTTCAAGGATGTTTGCCGTCTAGGTGGGTCATTGGCACCAATCAATATTCCTGGATACAACATTAATTATATGATAAATTTTAAATTCAATTAAATAAAAATGTCCAAACTATTAATACGATAATTTTTTAATTCCACACCCGTGTAGTCATTCTGGAGTTAATAAATAGAATTTGATCCGGTTTTCACTAATGGACAAGTAATTTACTGAATAATAGGTTTATTTGGTGCTGCAAAATCAATGAATTACCTAGTTAAGAACCAAGTGAATAATTAACAAAGGAAATAACTAACTTAAATCGAATGGTCAAAAACACCAGAAAAGTCAGGAACTACTAAGCAAGTGTCAGGCTGAGAAGTTGGTTTTAAAGGTTACCAACAATACCAATTGGAGAGATAACGCTACTGGCAGGCGCGGTCCGAAGGGGCGAGTCACATTGGACATGACCCCCTAAAATCTTACACGTCACATGGAAAAGTCTTCTAAAAATGTACCTACACATTAAAAAAGTCTCGTCTAAAAGTAAAGTTACTCGACATAATATTTTATTATTAGTGATCCCCTCCAAAATTTCAGGCTGCGACGCGCCTGGCTACTGGTAGGTTTGCGCATTTAATTAAACAATATAATTTTAACGATTTTTAAATCTAGAAATAAGGAGCCATAAACGAACTATAGTACCTAATGGAGAAACAGGCGGAAGGAAGCAGCGGCATAAGTCTTATTGGCATAGCTTACGTTAATCAAATAGTTAAAATAAAATTGCAAATTGCTAATCCGTTACTAAAAAAGTTAACTTCGTTAAACGTTAAAGCATTACATTTTGAAAGATTTAACGGAAGTTAACGTTAATCGTTAACTTGTGATAGAAATTGCATTTAATGTCGGTGTGTTAGTGATTTACTTATAAAAAACATGTTGGTATGGGCTATGGAAGTTTAGACAGGACATCAAAATATTAATAAAAGAAGGGTTTAACATTAGACTTTTTGTAATAATGCGCGCGATGACCGCCGACCGATCTGAACGTATACCTCGCCTGTTGTAAAAGTTGCGCTGACGGCGATACATTTTATATGGCCGTCAGCGCTCTTCTTACAACGGGCGATGTAAGTATATAACGTGTTTTTCGCAGCGCGAGTAAATAGTAGGTACTTAATTAACGATTAACGGACTTTCATTGTTTTAACGGAAGCGAATGAGTCCGTTCACAATTTTTAAAGTTAGGTAAATGAAAAGTTAATCCGTTACTTGAAATGTTAACTTCGATAATTAACGATTCACGGATTAACGGTTGTGTGTCCAGCTATGATTACTGGTAACAAAAAAACATTTATAATCATAATCATTATCATGTTTATGAAGGTTGGTTCCAGGCTGCGTACTTCCATAACATTTGCATGATGCTCATATCAAGCCACACGTAATACCAATCTGCAATTACAGCTCTCACTTGACCGGATTTTCAAACTGGATTTCCGTCTGACGAACTTGTCGCAAAGTAACAATAGAACACGAACTAAATTCCCTTATCATCATTAGCTTTTATACGTCCCACTACTGGGCATAAGCCTCCTCTCATAGTGAGAGAGACTGGGCAGTTGTCCTCACGCGAACACAGTGCGGATTGAGGATTTCACACACATCCTTGAAGGTTTTGTTGATGTTTTCCTTTTCAACAAAATGCTCGTGAAATATCACATTCAATTCGAGCCGGCATTTGAAGCCGCGACCCTAAGCACGAGAGGCGACGCGTCAGACGATTATGATGCCACTCCACCCAGTGGCGTAGCTACCGAAGGCCTAGACGGTGCCGTGCACCGGGGCCCCCAAGCTCAGGGGGGCCTCGGACCCTGACCAGCAAACCTCGTATTGAACTAGCTAAAAATTCTCCCACATTCGGAATGTAAATAAAATATGTGGTTTTTTTAGGGTTCCGCACAGGGTACAAGGGTAAAACGGGACCCTATTACTAAGACTTCGCTGTCCGTCCGTCCGTCTGTCGGTCTGGCTTTCTGTCTGTCTGTCCTTCCGTCCGTCCGTCTGTCACCAGGCTGTATCTCATGAACCGTGATAGTTAGACAGTTGAAATTTTGACAGATGATATATTTCTGTTGCCGCTATAACAACAAAATACTAAAAGTCGGACTCGCGCACGAAGGGTTCCGTACCATTATCTATAATCAAGCAAAAAAAATATTTTATATAAATATTTGTTTTATTTTAATTTAATTATTTATTTTTAAAGCGTCTACCTTTTGCCGTTATCAATATCGAGCAAAAACGAGCAAAAAAATCATGTTTGTTATATATTATATATTGAAGGGGGCTCCCCCTTAAATATTTATTTTATTATGTTTTTTAATATTTGTTATTATAGCGGCAACAGAAATACATGATCTTTGAAAGTTTCAAATGTCTAACTATCACGGTTCATGAGATACAGCCTGGTGACAGACGGACAGACGGACGGACGGACAGCGGAGTCTTAGTAATAGGGTCCCGTTTTACCCTTTGGGTACGGAATCCTAAAAACAGAATAAAATAAACGATTAACATACCTACCTACATCGAACACAAAACATTATACACGTACGCGTCGAACTGAGAACCTCCTTATTCGGTTTTTTCAAATGAGATGGATGACATCCCTCTCCCTTTTTTAATAACTTTGGGGTCTATTATGCAGCCATTACACGATCAATCTATCAATGTAAGGTGTTGTCAATCCAACACCTTACACAGTCAATCTGGATCAAGATCACTGATCACGATCACGGATCACGATCTAGATTGATCGTGTAATGGCTGCCTTAGAAAGTATGTTCGCCAAATTAAAAAGTCGCTAAACTTGAAATAACAAACGTCAAACTTGATTTTGACAGCTTGGTGCGTTACTATAATAAGTAGATTTTAACCAGCAAAGTGGTGTTTACTATGTGTATAAAAAAAACCGAATAAAATCTCAACTCCCGCAGCTAGTGACCAACTATCTGTGCAATTCCATTATCTATGACTTGGCAGTATGTGCAGGGAGCCCTTCGCTCACCTTAGCGGTATATTAAAAATAAAATGTCTATGGCGTTCAGATAGCACATAGCACTTGGGTCTAACTACCTAGACCTAGATAAAAGCAGTGTTGCTAATTTAGCAACTTTGTAGCTAAATTTAGCAACTTTTGAGTTGATTTAGAAATTTCTATTTAGCATTTTCTAGCTACTTTTGTTATGCGGGGTTTTTGTTTAAGTATATTTTGGATAACATAGAAGTTGCATATAACATTTCAATATTTAGTTACCTTCATATAAATATGCGTAAATATGAGCTGGATACCCAGCTTAAGGATGTATGCCACGTCAAATCCGCAGTACATTTATTTTATTTTTCAAGTTCTGTTTCATTTGCACCAAATAACGGCAATGAGTAATTTAGTACGAATAATGATTTAAAATGTACAAATTGTGTAATTATTAATAATTATTATTATGTGAAATTAAATCAGAACCTGATTTATCTACTCGAGTCATAACCAATCAATATGCAGTTTTTGAAACGGTCCGGACACATGGAAATTCAATCAAGAATATTTCCGTGGGAACAACGGTAACGACATTTTATTTTTTACGAAAAATCGAGGAGAGTACAAAGTTATAGAAAATACATTTTCTGATTATAAAAGTACTTACTATGAGACTTTTTCTTGTAATTTAATCAACTTCCGGTACAAATAACATAGGCACAGCACATAACACATGTTATCTTAAATGTCATTTATCTGATTTAAAAGAACGGTAAAGTGGTTTTTTTTATTACACTTATGCGAAACGACTAATACTACCATACTATTCAATTTCAGTGAAAAATATACAAATCGATATATTGGGTATACATCCTTAACTATATAATTTTAACATTACGAATTTACGATAACAGTTGAGTACTTCTTTAACGTAATTCATTATTATTATGTATGGGCCACTAGATGCCTGAAAATAAATGATTTATTATTATTATTATTATTATTAAAGCATCTTAAAAACAACTTTTCTTATTTATGCTCATTTATTCTTCAGTTAACTTTTTAACACCCTTTAATGTTAGCAATGTTCAAAAATTTTTGCTCTTTGGTATCTTCTCGACTCGACATACAATGTAGCTACATTTTAATTTAAGAGTTGGAAACACAGGCAAAATGAAGTTTTAAGAAAAAAAACTCAAAATGGCGTCTGTCTCCGAGCGTTCGTGAGTTTTGTGAATAGTTTGTGGTGATTTTGTTTAAATATAGTAGTTATGGCCGGTTTTACAGAGAACGCGTTAATCCGTAAATTGCAAGAACTAAATTCAAGTCAGCAGAGTATACAGACTTTATCTTTGTGGTTGATTCATCACAGGAAGCACCATGCCGCTGTAGTTAAAACTTGGTATAAGGAATTATTAAAAGGTAACCTGAATTAATGACTTCGATTTCAGGAATGCATGTTGAAATTAAAACGAAACAATGCCTTAGATGTCTGTTTAAAAGTTATGAATACTCACGGTTTTTTTTAACTGTACAATAGGTATTTAAAATACCCAAACATTGGACGTTGTGCCAAATTCGTTTTAAAAACAAGTTCAAAAATGTATGACGTATTGTTTATAAATTTGTTCTATCCATTCTACGGATTATATTAACACTCTGCGTCATAGCTCATAAAATACGCGCAGATTTGATAAAGAAAATTAGGCAAAGATGGGTGAATAATATTTCTTTTTGTATTTCAGTTAAAGATTCAAAGCAGGTCACATTTATGTATCTGGCCAATGATGTGATACAGAACAGCAAAAAAAAGGGTCCAGAATATGGCAAAGAGTTTGGTGAAGTTTTGGAAGATGCTTTGAAGCACATGGCTAAGACTGGTATTAATACAAAGACTAAACACTCACTGCATAGAATATTAAATATATGGCAAGAGAGAGGTGTATATGATGCTCAAAAGATACAGGAATTAAAAGTTGCTGGTGAGTTCTGCTACTCTTCAGTTTTATTTCAGTGTCCTTTGATGATAGGATTAATAAATTAATTGCAGAGTAAAGTCCATTCATTGCTTGCAGATGCACGGGGCATTTCCCATTTTATTTTTAATTAGTTAAATTTTGCTTCTCAAGACTGGCATTCAAACTATTTGTCTAGCCATTCATTATGATATACAATTATTTTATTCAATTAATGTGACACTGGCCTCACCCCCCTTGTTATACACCTGAATTAACTACAGATTGAAATAACTATTTCAGTTGATCCCAATGATGCTATACCTGATAAAGTGAGCAAGCGTAAAACACTTGATGTAGAACCTAAGGATCCTGAAAAGAAGCCTAAATTAGACTCAAAAAGGGAAGAGAAGAGAGAAAAAGAAGAGAAGAGGGAAAGAGGAGAGAAGAGAGAAAGAGGAGATAAGAAAGAAAGACGCCGTAGTGAGACTAAGGTAGAGGTGGATGGACAGATTGAAACACACACAACGCTTAGCCCAAAGACTCCCCCAGGTGACCCGCCAGAGCCTGATGAGTTGATTAAGGTGAGTTATATAAATGGGTTAATTTCTTTATTATTTATGTTTTATGCTTTCTCAGCCTTGGTGTAGCTTTGTGGAAGCTGCCCACATGGTATACATACTACCTATGTAGAAGGCTGGTATTTTGAAATGTACCTGTAAAAAAACTCAAACATTAGCAGGTTTGAATTTTTTTACAGGTTCAATCTTGATAATATTATGCAATACGAGCTTTTATCAAAGTAGTAGGCCCAAAGTTTTGAGCAAGCTGATCAATATAATATTTGTAACTTACTCCTACACTACCTCAGATAAGTCGTATCCAGGTACTTAATAATATTAGATGGGTGATGGTCCATTTTTTAGATTTTAATACATGTAATGTTAAAGCATCACCTGCAGTTAGCGCACCCTCTTGTGACAATGTGCGAACTGGACCACAAGACTCGCTACTACTTAGTTACGCTACAAACTGTCCATATTTAGCGTAACACCTGTGGTGATGCCATGCCATCCTGTCCATCACGAGTATGGACCCATCCTATATCTAAATCTTTTATGAGTGACAGTGAAACAGTTTATTCATTTAAATTAACTTATTGACATCACAACTGGCATATAATGGATTTCATTTCCCATTCCAGGCTCTACTAGAATTAGAATCAAGCGCTTCCAGCGATGAAGCAGTCCGTGAAAGGATTGCCTCGCTACCTCCAGAAGTTTCCGAACTGCAATTATTATCTAAGTTAGAAGGTAATACGAGAAACATTCTACTCACAAGGGCTATGATAAGACTTGTGTTATTTTTAAAACAAAGATTCAACTACCTCTATAGATAATAAAAACTTTACCTGGTTACAAATTTTTGTTTCATTTCTCGTAGGTAATAAATAGCCAATTCTAAATTTCGTGTGTATTAATGATATCAGTTATGAATTGCTTACATTTACACGGCATTGTTCAGTTTTTCTCCGACTTACATAATTGAAACTGGGCCAAGTGATTTGTAACAATCCATCTTTTACATACAATTTGATGGAAGATTCTTTTTACAATAATAACTGTACACAGTCATGCTTAATGTAAGTTGCAATAAGAATCACTTAGGTTTTCTTTTCTTTGTACGCAAAACTTACTTGTATTGTTGAAACAAATGTTTGTAACCTTTATAATGATTGTGACGAATTGACCTCCTTTTTTGAAGACTGTTAAAAATGTTAACTTTTACAATAAAAAAAAATCAATAAAAACCTGGGGTTTCATTTTATTTTAATTATAATGTAAAACACCCTTTCTTAATGTACATACAACACCTTATATGACTATAAATTAACATAGTCCTATAAATATAAGATTAGTTGTATAACCTTGGATTTTTATCAAGATTTTATCGCTGACTGCAAATTTTTGTATCGAATCGGGGCTATATTTCAATAACAATAACCAAGAACACCAGGTTCCAGGACCATTACATATCCAATTAAACTTGGTCTCTCTGACATGTCAATTAATGTCCTAAAATGTGTAGTAATAGAAAACCGCCAGCTAAATAGCTCCCAACTGTAATTAAAAGCAGTGTAAATTATACTCAAGTCTAATATATAATAAACAAGTTCCATTTTCGTTTGCAGATAAAGAATCTGCGCTCAGTCTTAGTACGATAGTGAATTCCGCCGCTGAACTTCTTGCTGAATACAACCTGAGGTTAACGGAGGAGCTGGAGAAGAGAAGAAAGGTCGCGGCGATGTTGAGGGACTTCGCGCAGGCGCAGAAGGACTTGGCGAAACAGGCAGAGGCGCGGCTGGAGGTAAGATCTATGAGTAAGGCCAGGTCGGCACCGGCACGTGGCTTAAGGTCCTACCCGACGAATTTCGCTGTTCAAATCCTATAAACTATACCTAGCGTTGTGCAAGAATCTTGAAAAAAAATAATGTATTGTAGTATGGAATCTATTCTTTATTTTCGTCCACTGGAATCTTGAAAAAAGTGATAAATCAAGAGCAAAAAAAAACCGTACGATCTTTTTTCAAACTAAAATCCGTAACGGCTCCCTTATTATGCGACGCTTATACATGAGACTTTTACTAATCAGAAGACTAATGAACACTATAATTTCATCCGCCGGTTTTTCAATTTATTTTGTAGTTTTTGAGTAAATTATACTATTCGCTGCGGCGCGACGCTCAAGGTCATCGGCGTGGGGTACGCTCTTAAGCAAGTCGTCTTCAATAGTCGCCCGACTCGCTAGACTCTCCGCGTAAGAACCCGTTCACACGGAGACATCCGACATTTTGCGGTATCCGATTCGGTAGCAACAGTATTTAATGCACGCGTTCGCACGAGCATACGATTGCAGGGTCCGTCAATAAAACGGATCCTGAAAAATGTATCATCCGATTTTGCGACTACAAGAACCGATTTGTAGTCGCAAAATCGGATGACACATTTTTCAGGATCCGATCCGGATCGTGCCGGATCCGATTAAGTGGCAATAGTATTTCAATACTTGTATTCACACAAGCTCGGCAAGAATCCTGTAAAAAAACCGGAATCGGATGGGGGCGGGCGCGGTCGGAGATGCGCCGACGACTGATAGTATGTTCACACGGAGTCCGTTTTTACAGGAGGATCCTACAAAACCGGGTAGCCGTGTGAACTCAGTTGTGTTCAAATATTTCATATTAGTAATAAACTCCATTTCTTTCGTTGGGGATGCAAATCATGTATTACAGCAAATGTTACCTAGCTAGCAGTGATTTGAGCCACAGTAGAGGGCTTTGCAGCCATTTTATTATTTAGACTAGGGTTTGCCACCATGCAAGCTCGAAATGGCACGTCATTTAGTTATTACGTATCCAAATCAAAATATTAATACCGGCTGTTGAATATCCAAATAACTTAACAAACAGCCAGGGTGTCTATTCGGGAACGTCTAAGTGATATTGTAGCGACTCGCGAGCAAGATTCGCGTCTTACGCATTACACATCGTGCGGAAGAGCAGGATGAGAATCTCGCTCGCGAGTCGCTACAATATCACTTAGCGTTCCTGAATAGAGGCGCAGCCTATTTCACAAACAAACTCTCAAAGAATGGAATACTTGAAATACACACGGCTTTACCCACGATTTGTGACAATAAATCGTGAGTAAAACCCAAATGTCTCACGAAAGTTTTAATTTGACTAATACTCAAGAATTACTGAATATATCAAAGTTTCTTTACAGGAATACAACATAAAGTTGCAAAAGATATACGCTGTGAAAACCGAAGTGAAGTCCCACATAGAGAATTTACCAGATGTGTCTCGACTACCAGACGTCACCGGAGGCCTGGCGCCGCTGCCTTCAGCCGGAGACCTCTTTAGCATTTGAAAAATAACCTATAGGTACACTTATATTCAATTGCCTTGTAAAGAAATAGAGATTACGTTTAAAAGACATATAGACATCGGATTGATTGTAAGGTGACATTAAGCTTCATTTACCAGGAGTGTGAACCTACGGCTTTTCATACAAAAGGCGATAACGATTTCCACCCCTTGCATGTTAACCGATGTTGACCAATTTTTGTAAATCGAGGTCTATGCGTTTTGGTTTTTTCACTTTTATTGTTGTTTTTGTATTCCCATACAAAACGAATACCGACGATTATTCGACTTTGTTGATCTTTAATCAATATTCAAAAAACGTATAAACCTAGATTCTGTTCTGAATGACAACCAATCAAAAATTTGTCAAAATCGGTTAACATTTCAGGGATGGAAATCATTATCGCCTTTTGTATGAAAAGGATGATTTTTGCCGTTAGTTCACAGTCCTCTTAAAAGAGTATTCCAGCCAGCAGTGCTTTACGTATTTACATATTATACTACCTTACTATAGTCGTCGTCAACCAAAGTGACGACTGGGGCCATAGAACCATTACAATTGTGCTATCTCTTCCGCACTTGTATGATCTTACGGAGCGTGACGTACATCTGCCGGGTCGCATAGTGCAGGGAAGAAAATAATGTTTTATTGCCCCACTGGTCACTTTGGTTGACGGCCACTATAGTAATGATATTGACTCTTTTTTTGTTTGTTTTGGGGAATTAGGAGTGTGAACGTACGGCTTCTCATACTAAAGGCGATAACGATTCCAACCCCTTAAATGTTAACCGATTTTGATCAATTTTTGATAGGTTGTCAGTCAGAACAAAATCTAGGTGTATATGTTTTGGTATTTTCACTGTAATCAATAAATTCCGTTTATTCGGCGATTATTTGACTTTGTTAATCAATATACAAAAAACTTATAGACCTAGATTTTCTTTTGACTGAAAACCTATCAAAAATTGGTCAAAATCGGTTAACGTTTAAGAGGGCACCGACCGTCCAGTGGCGCCCTCATCACTGTTTTTGTGATTTCTATTAAAGGAAAGTATTTTATTAAAATTGAAGCCGTATAAGTTGTTAAGCAACTTAATACACAACGTATATGCTATGTAATATAGCTTTGCTAAGTATAACCATCATCTAATCAATTTAATGGAAAATAGTGGCCGCTTTTTTGTGTTAAATTGATTAGATGATGGTTATACTTTGCAAAGCTATATTACATAGCATATACGTTGTGTATTAAGTTGCTTAACAACTTATACGGCTTCAATTTTAATAAAATACTTTTCTTTAATAGAAAACACAAAAACAGTGATGAGGGCGCCACTGGACGGTCGGTGCCCTCTTAAGGAGTGGAAATCTTTATTGCCCTTTGTATGAAAGGGGTCAGTTTTGCCGTTGATTCACAGTCCTCTTAAACATCTCTTTATAAGCGCGCAAGCAGCCTTGTAAAACGCGTCATAAATATATAAATCATTCAAAATAAGGTATGATTATTATGTACCATAAAAAAGCAATCATTGTAATACTGTGGTATACCTCACCACATGTAAAAAAAAGCGCCTGACGGCTGTACATTTTATATGGCCGTCAGCGCTCTTTTTACATGTGGCGTGGTATACATCATTTACAAGTTATAACGATTTCGGCATTCTGCTTTATTCTTAAAATAACGTTATTTTTACTTAAAATCTGACATTAACTTATTTGTTAATTATATGTGTGATTTTTCAAATTCTTGACTTTCGAATTGTCCTAATGCATATGATGCATCCTAATATTCTATAGATTAGTAAGCCGATATAGATTTATATTTTTGCTGTTTTTCTCAAGTGTAGGTAGAATTTTGTATCAAGTTGGCAGTTGCTGGGTGAATTAACGAACTGATAACATGCCTTAAGTGTCATTGTCACATTGTAGGTTATACTTAATCAAATTGTATTATGAACCCCTATTTCATTACTCTGTGGCTATGCTTTCAAATAAACTGAGAGATCTAACGATCTTGGTTGCAAATCTGCGTGAATAATAATCAAATGATATTAAAATTATAGTGCTTGCTTGCATGGAAGAATAAAGCAAGAAGACTGCCAATCAAGCGTACCTCGCTACCTCGGATTTTGTAACGCCATCTGTCGGTGAATTTCTTCAATCTCGGCTGCAATTCGTTCAAACAATTTTGATTTCCTTCGAAAAACTGGTCGTTTTCACAAACGACTTCTAAATGAGCGTTATCCACGCCAATTAAATCAATAAAATATTTAATTTAATTGTATTTGATTGAATACCCCGCAGCAGGCTACGCTTGTGGCGCCATCTACTTGAACTGGGTTTTCGCAGCTTCAGCTTAATTCCAATCTACGATCGTCATATAGTGAGTGTCAGTTTTCGTTTTATTCGTTCATGTTTCTTATAACAGAATAGCCGAAAGGCGAAATTACAAACCAGCCTAAGATAAATATGGTAGATATACTCTCAGAAACACTTACAATAACAGTGTACAGCAAATATATATATTATCTTGTCATCTTAAGCATATTAAAGATTATGATTTCGATTTAGTCAACCCACACAAATCATGAGTGCTATAGATAAGTTGTAATTATGTTTTCTTTTTCTTTTTATTACAATTGTGTGTATAGTTCTCGTCAGCGCTCTTTATACGTGACGCGATCTATAGCTGATTATATTTTTGCACTTGACGCGTTAATGATAGTAAAATGTGGCACGTTTGTTTTTATGCCAAAATAGGTAGAACATTTAGGTATTTAGGAAATGAGAAAGGTTGCTTTTAGAGTCACCAAAGGATTAAGGTTTACGAGTGAGGCCAACAAATTATACTAAATACTATTGCATAGAAATGACACTCCTGTAAACATTCGCGTAGAGCATTCTAGCAGCTCTATATGGAGGTGTTTGTAATTGTTTTTGCCAATTTATTGCTGCAATTCGGGATATATCTAGAAATGTACATTTAAATGTAAACTTTTCCCTCTAACTTGTTCCCAGAAATTGATGAACTGGGTATTTTTTGGGTATAACCCAAATTGCAGCAATAAATTGCCAAAACTCTAGCCCGTATAGACTAATATGCTTTGAGAAACGGGCTCCAGCAAGTATGAATGCGGGTGCCGTATTTTTCTCAAAGGGACTGTCGTTTCTACATATCGACGACAATGTGCGAAGAACTACTATAATCCAATTTTACAGGAGACTAAAGCAAAACAAATTTGATATACATCGTATTTTTACCCTTAAAATTAATGAAAACAATTTTGAGAACCTAGTATCCATACTAATATTAAAAATGCGAAAGTAATTCTGTTTTTTACGTTTCCACGCCTAAACCGCTGAACTAATTTTGATGATTTTTGGTATTGATAGATTGGACCTTGGAGAAGGACATAGGCTACTTAAATAATTATTCTACGCTGACGAGGTCGCGTGCACCAGCTAGTAATATTATAAATGCGATAAAACGCTGTCTGTCTGTCTGTTTGTTACGTTATCACGGATAAACCTCTGAACCTATTTTGATGAAATTTGGTATGGAGATAGTTTGAGCCCTGGCTATGTTATTATGTATACTGAATAAAAATCACTTTTAGAAATAGGCTTATCAAGGTTGTTATAGTTTTTCAGAGTTCTTTCTAATAAACGAAGTATTGGTTGATAAAAAGTGAATACACACATATAAAAGTATAAATAATATGGTAATTAAGTATGGTGTATAATGTCTCTAATCAATAGGCACAGGAAATACTTAAAAAAATCAGGGACTCGAAGTATAATTATTTTCATTTTTTTTTTTTTATCTTTACTAAATTAAATTTTCTTTTTTTGGTTGAAATAAATAAAATGAAATATGTAATTATTGCTTTTAGACTACGCGAACTTGTTCATTTTAACAATAATGTCTGATAGTTCTTTGCACATCGGTCGTTGTCGATTCGATATTACTGTAACTCTTATACTACTCTTGTTATAGAAGGTTTTGAGACGGTCAAGGTGCTTCAATCAAGCACGTAAACTATTGCTTGAACCAAGCATGTTTGAACGTTCACAATGTTTGCTTGATGCTTGAGTTAAGCATCTGTGCTTGACCCGTGCTTGATGCAAATTTACATTTTTGCTTGACGTGACGTTCTGCCCGCTTTCGCGACCTGCTTGAGCAAGCAAAACGAAACTACGTGCTTGATTCAAGCAGCTTTACCGTCTCAAAGCCCTGTTAAAACTAGGGGTGATTCCCAGTTGAATACGACTGCTCTTTTCCCACTAAATAATAATTAAAAAGAAATTATTCCACGCTTGGAGCTTGGGGAATATATTTTTCTTTATTCGAATATTGAATAGTCCTTAATAGGCTGGTCGACGAGTCCGACACTGACACTAATTCCGCCATTCTTGAAATTTTGCAGTATGATTAAGTAGTGATTAGTGTAAATTGGATTCATCCTTACTTGTCTTATTTGGTAAACAAGTTTCTAACCTCGAAATTCACCTTTTTTCGCCAAAACAGCTATGTCATCGTAAATAAAGCAATTGGAGTTAATAATTTAGACATTACTGCCAATTTTTTACCTAGGATTGCTTTACTTAGGATAAAATAGCTGTTTCACCCAAAAATGGTACATTTTGAGGTTATAAACTTGTTTACCAAATAAGACAAGTAAGAATGAATCCACTTTATAGATTATCATCTAACATTGTCCTACCTAGTCTTACTGAAAAAAATTCTGTTAGGCTAGCCACTGACCTACAATATAACTGTGCAATATCACTGGTTACACAATTATATTGATCGTCAGTAGATGATATTGATGATCAATATAATTGTGCAACCAGTGATATTGCACAGTTATATTGTGGGTCAGTGGCTAGTATTAGGGTCTCCATACAATTTAAATCCCTCTGCCTATAATCCACCCTTCAACTACACGATTGTAGACAATGTTCTCTTTATTTACTTTGGCATATTAAGAGTGTTTAAAGACTTGATATTAATTATATTGTTAACTAATGTTGTACTTTACGCTCGTTACCATTTTGGAAATAATTACAATTGCATGTCTCGCGCACGTACCATAACTCGATTGTCTTGTTTACTGATTAAATTGTCATCTAAACTTGTATTATAAATGTGTACAGACATAGTGAATAATATGTTTCCATCGGTAAAACTCGGAAGACGACGGGACCCGAAGTGTCAATTAATTATTGTATTCAATGAGTGACATGTTTATATTCATTAATATGAAACTTTATTATTTACTGTCAAATGTCAAAATGAAAAATGACAGCATGGTATAATGGGTACTGGCCCCCAATTCTCGATGCATTCGATAAAATGTTGATTGCGAGATTAAACGTCAGATTCATACAGTTGTGTCAAATGATTGTATGCACTGACGTTTAATCTCGATTTTGAGATTATCTCGAATGTTCCGAGAATTGGGGGCCTGCTGAAGCTAATTGAGAGAGCACGAGATATACGAAATTTTCCGATAAAACACGATGGAAACTAATTATGCACTACATCTGTAAGTGACTTAGTTTGTTTTTCCGTTTTCACGGCCAAAGGGGTTTACCAGAATTTCATTTAATTTGGCACATTATGTGGCCTGTTATATGAATATGGAAATAGCATACTTCTGGCTTTTCTTCTTTCCCGATATCCTGTAAGGATTTTCAGGAATCTTTATAAATGCTACTCCTCGGTAGATGGCGCTGCGCGTGATAAACGACTGACGAATTTGCGGGTACTAGTTATGATAATACCTACCCATGGCAAATTCACAAAGGCCACTCAAATAAATTAATCTTTAATTAAAGTGACGTTTATGAATAGGTATAGGTTGACAACTATTTGAGGGACATTTAACTATTTAATCTCTAATCAAATGCTTTAAGTGGCGTTAGTGAATTCGGCCACCAGACTGGGATTTGAACACGCAATTTTTTCCTTCGCTGAAGGGACCCCTCATCATAGGCAGGAAAGGACCATACCTCTTCTATTGTCATCTCATACCCTCTGTAAAATCTTTCCTAAGTATTTCGTCGCTTGCGCATTTTCTTTTTTCTTTTTCGAAATGGTAACGGTGCCTATGTGCTGTTTGTGAGCCAAATATTGTGTGAGTAATTTGGTGCGAGTCAGTTTATTTCAACTGCCGTCTGGCAACGTACCTATGGTGTATAGCTAGAACCATCTTATTTAATTATAAGATTTGTTATATTATCAGCTGTTGTTTCATTTTATAAATAAGACCCAATTTTAGACTGCGTTTCTACCAGAGCGGTGAGAGGCAGCTAAGCGATTCGCGAGGAAAATATCCACCAATGGGATTACTTCATTTCGAAATGACCGCAATCCTGTTGGTGGATGTTTTACTGGTGGAAACGCAGCGTAAAGACGGAAGCTGAGTGCGGCGCACGCTGTGCACGGAGTGGTTTTGAGTGATTTCGTCAGTTTACGCTTATAGAATTGCTTCGTTTTTTTATCAAAATGTAAGTGACATCACCCCAAGCTACGTGTTTGTGGGCAGCGTGCGCCGTAGCCGGCTGCCATGTTAAGTCCCTCTAGTGTTCTAGAGATAGATGGGAGTATAATCATTTGATAAACTAATAATGAAGTTTTCTGAAAAATTCTAATTAATCCGTCAGTTAGATTATCAAAAAATATTGAACACGTATTTTTTGCTTTATAAAAATGATAGTAAAAAAAATATTATTGGAAACAAGTTTTTATTTAAATGCTCCAAAATTAAGAAAATAAATTTTATGTTAAATCAAACCCGTCAATTTATTAAATTATACAATTTATATGATATAAACGCTTGTCGCGAGATTTACCTAGACGATTTACCTACTCTCGCTCGCGGGTCGCTGCAGTATCACTTAGACGTTCCCGAATAGACGCCTGCCTACAAGCCGATTTCTGGCGGCTTTACCAAGCTAGAAAGTTACGGCTAGCTGTCAGTCCATGTTACTCTAACTAAATGTCCGACTCGCACGTACGTTTTATTTCTTCCGGCTTCCCTTAGGAAATATTTGACGCTTCGCCACTGCCCAGTAGTAATAAAGCTGGCTACGCATGCATATATGCCAAACGTCGGCGAAAGCAAAAAGGACGCTGTTTAGCCAGCGTTAATTTGTCAATCGGTTGCCAAAACCTTAGAAAAGTCATTCAATACTTCTATGCGACAAACTTTTGACATATTTATATTGAGGATAACGAAATATTTAATAATAAATTTAGATATTTCTTTAAATAATGAGTGATAGTGCGGTGAGTAAAATTACTATTTACTGCATTAAAGTGTTATTAAACAGGATTAATATCTACCCTTTTCGTTAGTAAAAGACAACCTTAATAGTTGTTCAAGGCAGCGCCAAACTTCTAGTGCTTACACTCAGATGTTGCTTCGCAGAATATTTACTAGGAGTATTATGTATGGGCACAAGAGTCGAGGCGACAAATATAATTGCCTACCACACACACTTTGCTATTCTGATGGCCAAATTCAGAAACGCCACTTAAGCATTTGACTAGATATTAAGTAGTTAAATCTCCCTCAACTAGTTGTCAACCTTCACGAAAACATCACTGAAACGTCAATTTAATTAAAGCTCAATTTGAGTGGCGTTTCTGAATTCGGCGATGAGTCTGCTGTCTCGATTATCTTGCACCTATTATCAATACATATAAAACAGTACCATGACTCATTTATAGACAACGCACAGCCTAAACGGGTGGTCCTAGAGGTTTGAAAGCAGGAGACATTCCTCGAGTACCTTAGAGGTGCACTAAGGAGGGATTTTTTGAAATTCTATCCTTAAAGGGGTGAAGTTTGTATGGAAAATACCGTGGGCGAAGCTGTGGCGGGTCCACTAGTAACTAACCATACTAATGGCTCCGTGAGCTTAAGACCTCGCGACAAACTTAACTTTGCCGTTGTAAATCTGTTATCCCTATACATCGATATAGGTCGGGTCAGTTTACCAACGCCGCGAATAAGTTTGTTATTACAAAAACCCCCATATCTCGGCTATTATAAAAAGTTTCGAAAATCTGAATCGAAAAAAAATATCTATATAATTATCGAACCTGCTCACAAAATTACACGAGAATCGGTTAGGAACTGCGACCTGTAGACGAGAACAAATGGACAGCCGACGGACATCCGCTGGACATACGAAAGCATTTTTGCCCAAGCTGAAACGGAGACGCTTCGCTCGCTTTGCTCGCTCGGTCGATAATTACATCTACAACAATGCATAGATACCTGCGGTACGGTCGACACGAGGATAAGATAACACCGTCTTAGCTCTTAAGTGCGTCTCTCTCACACTAGTGCCGACGAAAGAGTCTGAGAGATAGGACGGTGTTAACTTAAATCTTTTCTTGCAGAGTACAAATACGAAAACTGCGACTGAAACTGTTGACTCCGATTCCACTGTTGCGCCGTTGGTAATTGGATTGTTTTTATTTCATCCATATCTACACCTAGTCTAGCTAAATGCACATTTGTTTGTGATGCTAACAATTCCTTCATTAAGCCCTTCGAAAAGGAATAGAATCAGGCGCGGATCTATATCCGCGCCTGATTCTATTCCCCTATGGGAAGGAGGGGGTAAGATTGGGATAATTACCTACTACCCCTCTGACTCACGAACGAAGGACCTTATTTGACCAAATTTTCTGGAAGGTAGATGAATCCCACACAAAATGAAATTCTGTAATCCCTGCCTGAATAAAATTAATAAAACAAAAAGTACTTAACGCTATAGAGGCCCTAATATGCAGGACACAGGATAAATTAAACTGTCTTATCTCTAAGTGCGTCTCTCTCACACTAGTGCCGACGAAAGAGATAGAGAGCTACAGATATAGTGAATAATATGTTTCCATCGGTAAAACTCGGATCTCAATCGGCAGACGACGGGACCCGAAGTGTCAATTCATTATTGTATTCAATGAGTGACATTTTTATATTCATTAATATAAAACTTTATTATTTAGTGTCAAATGCCAAAATGAAAAATGACAGCATATACGGCATGAAAGCAATTTACAAAGTTTCATATTAATAAATATCAACATGCCACTATAATTAATTGACACATCGGGTCCCGTCGTCTTCCGATTGAGATCCGAGTTTTACCGATGGAAACATATTATTCACCATATCTGTAAACAGGTTTAAGTTATCCTTGTGTCTTGTATGTTAGGGCCGCTGATGTAAGAAGGTATGTATGGGATAGGTACATTTTTTAAATTAGACTCTCCTGGCACAATGTGTTTACTTACTACAATTTGGCAGATTTAGAATGAAGTAAATAGTTTATTCTGCCGTTCTTATAGGAAACAATTTGACGAAAGTTTAGGTAAACTACTCATGATTCGTTAAATACAACCATTTCCAAAGTTCGCATCGAAATACAAAGCCAAAAGTGTCAAATCAACAGATCGCTGACCGTTGGACGAACAACATATCTTACCGCCAGCTGGTATTGTCCTCGTGTATCGGCATCTTCCAAGTATGGTGGCACCCATACCTCCACGACCTTCAGCGGCTGCTGCCTTTCCTGTTCCTGTACAACGTGTTCAGCGTGTTTATCGGATACCCAATGTTCTACTTGGAGCTGGTGTTGGGAATCGTGACGAGGAAAGGCGTGCTGGCGTCTTGGGATTTGGCGCCTGTTGCTAGAGGTTACCGGTTTTAACAGTTACTGAAGATTATGATAAAATGTTAGAGAACAAAAAACAATTCCATTCTGGTGTTCAGAGCAAAGGGACCCTTGAGTCAGGGACGCCACGTTAGTGTCGCCGCGATAGAGCTATACAAGGTTCTTTATAACTACTTGTTTTTCTCGCAACTTCACTTGCGTAGAAATGTATCTTTAAAATATAACGAATTTTAATATAACTGAATATTTAAATTTAAGTTTTTTCCCTCAAATTACGGGCACGCACGAACTTCCCGTAAATCAATATGCCAGCCCCTATTTCACCCATTTTTTTGGAATCATCATATCCTGGATATCTTCTACGGATACGCCAACTTGACGCTTTAGTTAGGGTCTTAACGCGATGGAAACTAACAAAACGTAGGTAAGACCCTAACCGAACTTATAAACCTAGACTTAGTCATACTGCAAAATTGTACTGGGTTACAATTTCAGAGGGTAGGATTCAACTTTAACTTTAATTCCCTAAAGCCATTTCTCGCCCAGGAGTGGGATGCGCGATGCTTATAGTGTGCACGTTCTCTGCGCTGGCGCTGGGCGTGGTGTGCGCGTGGGTGTTGGCGCAGCTGGTTCACTCCGCGCACTCGTTCCTGCCGTGGCTGCACTGTGCGGCCGCCGCGGCACCGCCGTGTGCCGCGCGACACCATCCGCTCACGCAAGAGAGTGAGACGCCAGCACACTCTTTCTTCTTGTGAGTGATCATGAGCGGTCCTAGCAGTGGCACAGCCTGCCTACAAGCCGATTCCTGACGGCTTTACCAAGCTACATAGCTATTAGTAGCTGTCAGTGAAGTCCATGTTACTCTAACTAAATGTCAGACTTGCACGTACGATTTTTATTCTTCCGGCTTTTCTTAGGAAATATTTGACGCTTCGCCACTGGGTCCTAGCAAGGTTGACACGGGCAGTGACGTAGCTAGCGAAGGGCTAGACGGTGCTTTGAGAGAAGACCTTGCTAGGTGTCGGCAGCCCGCTCAGACACCTGAGGCATAAACCGGTTTCCAAAGATTTGTTGTAGATGGTATTACATACTAAAAGGTAGGCCAGATGGAAACTTATTTACTCAGATAGGTATTTATTCCAGTAATTTCGTGCTAAACCTGAAGCGTGATGGTCTGACAGGCGGGCCAGGAAACATCGTGTGGGAGCTCACCATCTACTTTGTCATTTGCTGGGTGCTCATCTATTTCATCGCGTTCAAGAGGATTTACGGCTACTCCAAGGTAAGCCTTTAACATTCCTCTTCGCTAAGTTTTGTTGTGATCCGGTGATCACACATAAGACATTTAAATGTGATGTTAGATACGTATCAAATCGTATGTATCGGCTCAATATCTTGTAGACTCTTCTTAGCGGACGGTGTTCTGTATCGATTTTTATTTTTACCTTCTCTCTTCTTTACATGGAAGGTAAATTAATAACGGTCGCTCATTACTATCTAGGATGAAATTATCGAGGATGGGAGGTTTATTTATGTAGTTCTGTTTACCATTTCTTCACAGCTGGTGTTATTCAAAGACGTGCTCGCGTACTTCGTCCTAATGTGTTGCGCTGTCGGGTGCACACGACTACACGGCGCGAGCAGAATGTTCCACGACGCCGACTGGTCCGTTCTCTTCGAAGGGTTAAAGGTTGGGTTAATTCTTCTTTGTAGTCATGATCGACTGCTCAACTGCACATGCCTCCTCTCACAGTTAGAGGGAGTGGCAAGGGCGTAGCCAGGATCCTGTAGAGGAGGGCAGGCGAAGAAAAACCAAGAATATACCTAAGATAGAATACATGCTGTACAAGCAATTGGACAGGTTATGGTTAAAATGAACATATACATCAGCCACTACATCGTCTAGGGGGGCAGCAGGCCCAGTGAATCAAATCGTTGAATTACTACTCGTTGAACCGACCCTGGATCTCGCTTTCAATTAGAAACCCAGTGACAGTACCAAGCAATAAAAAACCTACCTACTACGAGTATTTGGGTTACGTCCATGACTCTTCCTGTTTTATAACTTTCAGATGTGGCGCGAAGCGATTGAATACTGTCTACTAGAGATGACAGTCTCCCAGGGTACTTTAGTGATGCTCGGCTCCTACTGTCCTCAGCAGAAGGTCAAACTGTCTTCGACTACGCTGCTGTCCTTCATAGCTTCGAAGACTAGTTGTATGGGCAGTGCGTTGATACTGGGCGCCACTCACGGTGCACTGATGACAGACTATGACACTAATAGCACTAATATTTGGAGGAGTGAGTCGAAACTTTGATTTACTTACTTACTAACTTAGTTTAGGGTGAATTCCAAAAAACTACCCAACAATGCTAACTTACAAGGTCCAAAAAAATTAGTTTTGAGGAATGCACCCTATACGTTGATGCTATAAATGTATTATTTTTCTACATTAGCTAGCGTAGATACGACTGCTACTATGAATACGTGCGCGTAACGGCTGTATTGGTTCTACCTATTTGTCGGCTATATAGGTAATCTTGTCTTATATAATAAATATGTAATTGGTTTCTCGGAAATGGCTCTAACGAGTTGGATGAAATTTTGATGATAGGTGTCATCCCTGAAAATTCGTTTATACTTACATGTTTTCAGGGTATAATCACAGTATAATTAAGATGCCTGGATGTAAGCCCATGTCGTGCCGTGAGAGCTTGTTGATTTCTTTCTATGTATATGCGTGATTATCAGAAAAACTATAACACCGATAGGAACGGTAGTTTTGAAAATAAAATCCTTATTTTTTGGAATACTTTTAGTAGTTATACATATTTTTATAAAGCATTAAAATTTTCATGCGGCTTATCAGGTTTTCAGGTAGGTATAATTAGGATGCCGCTCAGCGGCCCTTTCATGCAAGACACAAAGATAAGTTAAACCCGTTTATCTCTATGATTATCTCTTTCGTCGGCACTAGTGCGAGAGAGACGCACTTAGAGATAAGACGGTTTAACTGATCCTTGTGTCTCGCATGTTAGGGCCACAGGGCGTCTATTCGGGACTGCTAAGTGATTCCTATATCGCCACGCCATTTTCATTTTAATTTTCATTTTCATTTTCATTTTACGCACAAAACAACACATTCGCGGTTTGGGATTTTAGCGTCGATACATTAAATCATTTAGCAGTCCCGAATAGAGACCCAGATATTACTTCCCTTCTTACGTTGACCCATGGTGTGAGGTTGGAACTGGTGGCAGGTCCGGCGACGCCGGTGATCCTGTGGGCGGACTTCGTGGCGCGCGTCCCCGGTAGCCAGTTTTGGTCCGTGCTAGTCTTCTTTACATTGTTTGTGATCTCCATTTCCTTTGTGGTAAGTTTTGTATAATAGTTTCATGTTTATCTTACTCGTATTTTGTGAGGGGCAAGATATGCAGGATATAAACAAATATATAACATCATGAGCGTAGCCTAAGCTTTTGGCCTAAGGGTGACAAATCATGAATTTAAATTACCAGCTAAATGAATGGCAAGAAAAGCCCTGGGGTGGCAGTCAAGGTCCAGCCCCCTGCCCCCACTGGGTTCAGCCATGTAAATTATAGTCAAAAATATAGGTACTGTCGAGCTGTGTAGCTCGATGGTACGCAGAGAAGACGGGGATTACTGATGATCTTCAGAATTAAAACACTCTCTTGGAAAACTTATTGTATTTTCTATCACAAGTACAAGAGAGTAGCCACTTCGACGGCACGAATTGGAATGAGCATCTGGACAATCGCATCCGATGTTCTAATAATATTTTAATTTAAAAATATGAATAACAAGTACATCGGTGATGCGCCTGTCCAGTTACAATAAAATACTACAGCAAAAAGAGGTTGCTCTACAGTACCTACCTACATTAATTTAAGATTTTTAGTAACAGCTGTGTCACTCATTTATGGTCTATTGTATCCATCGAAAACATGGTATTTCAAGCATTACTGCGGCCATAGCCAGGTCAGCAGCCCTAACATGAATGACACAAAGATAAATTAAACCCGTTTATCTCTATGACTATCTCTTTCGTCGGACTAGAGTGAGAGAGACTCAGTTAGCCACTTAGAGATAAGACGGTCTATCTTATATTTGTGTCATTCATGTTAGGGCCGCAGCCGTTGAGACGTCTTCTCTCTCTTTTGTCGGCACTAGTGTGAGAGCGATGCACTTAGTTAGAGATAAGACGGTGTTAACTGTTGGTGACGATGTTGGTAATGGTCGCTGCCTTGTCAGGGTTTAATTAAATGCATTTTGCTTGTAGGCTCTGCTGGTGCAGACCATAATGTCGTCGTTCACCGGCCGCTCGGTGCGCAAAATCACGTGGGCATTCCTGATTGTCATCTGTTTCCTGTTCTGCATCATCGGCGGCATAACTCTCTGCTCACAGGTAACAGACTATTGCGTTAATGATATCCGCCGATCAGCGGCCCTAACATGCAAGACACAAGGATAAGTTAAACCATCTTATCTCTAAGTGCGTCTCCCTCACACTAGTGCCGACGAAAGAGATAGTCATAAAGATAAACGGGTTTAACTTATATTTGTGTCTTGCATGTTAGGGCCGCTATGAGACTTACGCTGGCATCACAGGGGTCAGGTTTAGGGAGTTAGTTCCTGTTTTTTTTTATTTAGATGATGTGACACGCGTCGTTTAGGTATGTCCCATTGATAACGAGTAGTCACAGAGTATTTGGGTCTCTATTCGGTACTGCAAAGTGATTTACTAAGTATATCGCGCAGAGCATTATACCCAAAAACATGCATGACACAAAGATAAGGTAGACCGTCTTATCATTAAGTGCGTCTCTCTCACACTAGTGCCGACGAAAGAGATAGTCATAGAGAGAACGGGTTTAATTTATCCATGTGGCATGCCTGTTAGGGCCGCTGCGTAAATTAACACCCTTTCCCAGCAAGTGTGATGAAAATGTTTAGTTTCTTGCCGGCTCTTCTCAGTAGAGGATTTTTTCCGAACCTTCATAAGAGCTTGTAAAAGCCTAAATTGAATAAAGATAGTTTGACTTTGACTGTACTTATTTGTAAAAATTCAATGAAATCAAACAACTTATTTGATGGCTATTTTTGTCAGGTGCTCCAACTAAATATATAGCTAATATAGTTTAATATTTGCGACCGATCGTATTAACTACTCAGCGAGTGACGGTGGCGATACATAAACCGTCTGTGGCTTTTCTTGTTTCATTTAAACATTTATTGAGTAATTAAATTTAAAAAAAATTATATACCTAATTAGTGTGGATCTTTCAGGGTGGCCTCTACATTCTATCCTTTCTGATGGATTGGCCGGTGAGTCGGCCGCGGCCGGCCATCGCGGCGACCGTCGCTCTGGCTGTCACCTACACATATGGACAGGCAACGTTTTGCGAAGATATTTACTTCGCCGTCGGAGAGTACCCTTGTTTATATCTGAGGATCTGCTGGGCTATAGCGCCGCTTTGTTTGATGGTGAGTAAACGCCTCGTTCACTTTAAGGCACGTCGGGATAGGAATATGTACTGAACTAACTATAACTATCTGTTCGGTGGTGGATTCATATCGTTTGCGTGTCACGTGGCTGTTGTGCTGCCCATTTGAACGGCGGGCCGAGGGGTACAGATCATACACGCATGGCTGGGTGACCCCCGCTGCCAATATGAGTCTAAAAACTATAAACGGCAGGGCTACAGTACAGGCAGGCAAGTGAACGCACCAATACAGCGCTCTAAAAACCCCGAGCGCCCCGCAAAACTTGGCAGCTTTATTTGCTAGTAAAAGTTAGGATAAGCGGTGTCTTTAGGATATATGGTCTGTCGTGTATGTGACACATTCTACGCATTCCTGACAGTGGTGACATTTTTGAACCTAACAGCCACAGAACTATATCGAGATAGAAAGTAAGAGTTCGTCGATTTGTATGGAAACTGAGCGTGTTGCATTTATGCCGTAGTTACTTTGATATAACGAGTGTAATTTAGTGACGGGAAGCACAAGTCGCGCGAAAACGATTTAAAAGCGCACCGCCACTCCCACCGTTCCGCGCCGCGCCACCGCCGTTGTTAGACACGAAGATGATTTTCACGACCTGTTTTTGGCACGCGGGAAGGTCGATTCGACAATGTATGTACTGTTTATAGCCATGGCGAACAAAGAGCAACGAACGCCACCAGTGCCAGGCCCCCAATTCTCGGTGCATTCGAAATTAGAGATGCAACGGATATCCGGTTACTATCCGGTATCCGGCCTATCCGGCCATGTTTTTACTATCCGGCCGGATACCGGATAGTGAGTCAGTATCCGGCCGGATACCGGATAGTAAAAACTTGGATCAGAAATACGATAAAACAAATAAAAACCATCAGAAATAAACAAAATCAACATCAGTTATTAAATTAAAACTTAGTTTCTTTTTATTTAAGTATAAAACTAACATGTAACATCACATCGTGCACGTTCGAATATTCTCAACTGACGTAATAAGGCGCGTATTTAACCTCAAAGGTTCTCCCCGGCACTTACAATTCGTAACAATTTGAAACTTGCTCGCCGCGCGAAGGCCGCGCAAGCTAACACAGCTTTAGAGATAGCTCGTGTGCGGCCGGATATCCGGTTGCCGGATATCCGGCTATCCGGCCAATGACCATGCCGGATATCCGGTATCCGGTATCCGGCCAAACCACTATCCGTTGCATCTCTATTCGAGATAATCTCACAATCGAGATTAAACGTCAGTGCATACAGTCGTTTGACACAACTGTATGAATCTGACGTTTAATCTCGCAATCGACATTATCTCGAATGCACCAAGAATTAGGGGCCAGGCCTTTAACAGTAACCCTATACCTATTTTTAATCGACTAGGTTTTTAATTATGAATGGTCATGATTGTAACTTAAAATAATCTATAATTTATAAAATAAAAAAACCGTCTTCAAATAGCCTTTGAAAAGTATGTTTTTATTTCAGATTTTATTTATTATCCTGTGATACTACATCAAGTAACAATAGCATAATGCCAATTGCTCATCACCATTTACTAACTGTTGCTATCCACGGTGCAAGGATGTCAATCGTTGAGGAGTTCTCCTGGTTCTTCAATTTTACTACATGAATTTTCATGGACATAAGTTGCTTCAGAACTTTATACAGCAATTTAATCACCAACCGTGAAATACATTTAGGAGTTCCGGTGATCATCTATGGTCTTCATCAACAGTTCCACTTCACCAAATAATGCTTTTGGAACGTAACTGCTTAAGTTATTACAAAAAATACTAAAATTGCTCTATGCTTGCCTATAATATTTGAAGAGTTCCATCGATTCCTCATAAATCCTCTCATCATAACTCGACTTTGACTACAACGGGACCAAACTGGAGGTATACCCTACCGATTAAAAAAAGAATTTTCAAAATCGGTTTATAAACGACGGAGTTCTGAAGTAACATAAAAAAAAACAACCGAATTGAGAACCTCCTCCTTTTTTTTTGAAGTCGGTTAATTAGTAACCAATTTGATTTGAAATTTACATTTAAACATGATTGTGGCCCTCGTGGCTTACATGGCACTTTTACTAAACAGGAACATTTCTATGTTCTACCTATGCTCATACATAATAGGTCCCAGTTTAACTACCTACCTACTACTTAGTAGCTAAGTACATAACATTTATGTAACGTTAGTTATACTAGTAGGTAGTTAGTTAAACTGGAAAAAAACATCCCACTATTATCAGTTACTATAATATTTATAGTAATGTTGAAACCCAATTTTCTTACTGGTAGAAAAACTTGAAAAAAAATTGCCATCAGTATTCTTACTGGTGGTAATTCTTGGAATAATAATAGGTGGCGTTCGTGTCGGGGATGGCGGAGCCAGCGTCGACGTCTGTGCTGGTGGGCTGGGCGCTGATCCTGTTTACCATGCTGCCCATCCTCACCGTGGGATCCGCGTATCTGATCTTCAAGTTCCGCGTCAGGGTATGCTGCCTACAAGATCGATACTATACTTTTACCAGCTCCCGATTTAAACACATGAATTTGGCGCCCCCTAAAGTTGCCGCCTGGGGCAGGTCCCCGGATGCTGCGCCTAGATCCAGGCCGCTGTTTACAAGCTTTTGAACCGTGTGGTCGTCTCTTATTCCAAATTCTGGCTGCGTTCCTTTATCCTCCTGAGACCCGAATGTCAATTATGTGATTCAAGTCCTTCCAAATTATGATTTAACCCAGAGTAATTATAGCTCTTACCGAGGACGCGGGGACTGAGGAGGATATTCGGAAAACGAATCGTTCTGGTAACGAAGGTTAAAACATTTCAAATAATAATATTGTCAAATAACGCACGGAAAAACTGCCGACGGCCACAGCCGACTGTGGCGGGCAATAGATTCGAACCCTGCGGGCCTTTCATATATCAGTTGCGTGTCGTGTTGCTGTCTTGCTGAGCTTGTTGAGTCATCACAACAAAGGACACGGGATTTAAATAGGTGGTAAGCGCTAGTTCACAATTTAACCATTGGACGCCATAGTCAACAGCAGATTTCCGTGCCCCTAACGCCACGGCATGCCGTTTTCCATACATTTTGTCGGCTACAGCCGTCACTCGGCGTCCGGGGCGCGCTTTCTCACACTTAGCCGTGGCGTTCAAAAGGTTAATAAGTTGCCTTTTTTTCAGAACATTGTGAGGAGCGAGAAATGAAATAAAAAGGAGTAAATGTAAAATTATTGAAATTAGATTTGATAACTGTTAAATATTATGTTAATTTTTAGTCTTTTATTTACACAAGCCAATATAACGACACCCAATCCTGGGCCCTATTCGACATGGGTCTAAGTGATACAGAAGCCGATAGTTACTTTGGTAACGAAATGTTGCTTTGCTTTGTCGCAACTTCGCAATAAAACAAACGAAAGCGGAATGATATACCAAATCGCTTAGTGAATGCTGAATAGAGGCCTAGCGATAGTGCGATGTTAAATAGAATATACCTCGGAAATGTTCATGTGGGAGCGGCGTAGCGGGTCTCTAAAATTGTAATCGAAATATTTGTGTGAACGAAACCATATAAAATAAATCTCCCGCAATAGCTAGGCAGTCAGGCGCGGTCTGTAGGGGGGTTCACATGGGATATGAACCCCCCCCCCCAAAATCGAACACGTCAAATTGAAAAATCTAAAATTTACAATATAAAAAAGTCTAGTCTATAAGTAGAGTCTAGTTTACTCCGCTGCTGACCCACCGTACCACCGATAATACCCATGGTACATAATATTTTATTATTAGTGACCCCCTCCAAAAGTAAATAAATAGATAATAATGTAAGTAAATAAATAAGTAGTAAATTGGTGTGACTACGGATCGGACATGAAACATTTCAGACTGCGACCGCGCCTGTAGCCAGTCACAAGTTAACGCTATAAGAGTACGTAAATAAAATTACCTTCTAGAATGACACCATATTTTATTCACAAAATTTTCATAACACCAATTTGTTACCAAAATAAGGATTATTTTATAATTAGTCATACACACGTATCCACGTAACAACTTAGAAAGCTGGTTATAATAGACAATGCCCAGTGCTTACGACTCGTATCCGTCTTTCTCTATGAGCATTCTCTAATATATCCAACAGGAGCATTTTTTACACAACAACACTAACCAATGCAATAAAACAAATACATAAAACCGCTCATTGGGGAAAAAACACTCCTTTATTAATACAGCCTTGGATCTTATTACTAAAAATTAAACGTAACTTAAACGATTAACCTCTCATATAAAAATAAGGATAATTATTATTAGACATACTACATATATCGTTAAGACCTAAGTAGATAGACCGCTAACGTGTTCATTGTCCGTCGTTACTCTTCCCTAATGTTACGATTTCACTATTGCACTCTTCTTGGTACTTTCCGGATTAAGGACGCTGTCGTTACAATACTAGTCGTGTTTTGATACAGCTACTTATAACAGTAACATCGAATACTTTGAAACGTTCAGAATACGGATGATATCATAATTGCACCAAGTCAGTTGCGATCGGCTGCGGACTAGACATATACTTTGTCAAAATAAAATAAAAAATTGTTCACGTGACTGATATAACGAAATACTCTGACGTTTGAAACTTATGTTTGTGCTATAAATATACTTTTTTACGACATGAATTTCAAGTAAGCACAAATTCTACTTCCAGTTCTTGAGCATTCTTATGTATTTACGGTAAGTAGATAGCAAAGCAAAAAATTAAATAAAGACCATATATGTATGAGCAATATCAACCGGAGGTTAAACTCTAAACATCTAGCCTTTACACGACGCGGTCAGAACGCATCCATCTGTGGTGTGTGTGTGGGTGTGTGTGAGCATTCGTTGATAGTGTTTACACACAACCACATCTACCATTCAGTCCTCTTTTAAAATAACGAGACTATGACTATAATATGTAGTGGTAAATGAACACTCCAGCGTCAGTAAGAAAGCTGCAGGTTATAATATTATTTAATTTTAAATAAGTTCGTTTAACTCACAACTATTTTGATCAGATTAAAACTACGATCAGGAACATTCTAAGGTTTAAACTCTTCAACTAATACGGGATGGAACTCAACTAGGAACAATTCTGTTAAAAAAAAACAGCAATCAACACTGATTTCAAGCACACTCAATAAATATTATATTTACTATTTAATTGTTGAAATAAAATAGTTAGTTCTGTACATTGTGTATTTATCTGGCAGTGTTAAAACATAAAAAAACACTTCATATTTTTACTGAGATAGGCTTTGGTTAGTCTAAAATCCATCCCGTACACAACACTTTAAAATCTACCAATATCCTTTCAGAAATGAATCTGACGAACAAATGATAAGCATGAACCACGAGTATGCGACACAAAGGGACTATGATAATACCATTTACTTAAAAAAAGTGATATAACGACATGTAGCAACTGGTATAAATTGAGTATTTCTCAAAAAGTTTGTACGCGCTTGTGTCCGTTAAGATTTTGTAAACAGATTTTCCTACAGTTTTGCATAATTTTCTTATGTAATTGTGTTAATTAAGAAACTAAACAAACAATTATTCCTTATAATATTAAAAAAATACGTTAAATTTTCTATAATACGATTGGAAAATCTGTCAACAAAATAGTAACGAAAAAGTATAAATTTAAAGTTGCTGACGTAAGCGTCAGTAAGAAATTACTCATTTATAACAGTCAAAGTCCTCGGTGCTGCTACTTCACCGCCCCGCAAAAGGATCTTAGTACACAATAAATGCCCGAGCTGAGTCAGAAAATCAATTCGACGGGATTCGTACGCAAAAATCCCAATAAATATGCAGACACAGACACCTAACTAAAAGGCAGCGTTTTTAATAATAAAACCTTACGAGCTAAAAGTGTGCTATTAAATAAATAAATAAGCCGACATTGAGGACCCTGCGCTGTCTTACGCATAGCTTTAGCAAATCCGCTTAACCACCTGTACACACGAAAAACGACCAATAGGAAGCGTGGTTTGTGCAAGGGTCTTTGTAGATAGCTGCAGTTGTGACCGGCCGGCAGCATTCGATTTCATTCGACTTTAGACGATTTCATAGAGTTAAAAGTAGCACCAGGCTTTGAAATATATAACTGTAACTGAAAATAATGTTAATATGATTCATTATATTTGAAATGCGCGCAAGTATAACTTCGCATGGCGACCCTGTTACGACAAAACGCTTCAAACTTAAAAACGCCAATTTAAGTAAATGTTTCATCTTTAACTCGTTACAAAATTTTATCCTGTGTAAATATTTTTATGATTTTTATAACTGATCATAATATATACTCACTTTTATTAGAACATACATAAACATATTTCGTTTATTAGCGAGTTGCCTACAAAGCTAGATGCCCTACAGGCAGGATGTCTCAAAAGCAAGATGTCTCAGATGCAAGATAGCCAAAAAGCAGGACCTTGACCCCGTATATTTGTTACTATCTTTATTTTATTTGTTACCCTACCTACCTACAAATAAACCATTTTAAGTGTCTTGCTTTGCTTTTTAATTGCCAAGCCATTTGTCTTCAAGACATTCAACTACTTAGACATTTTGCTTGGTAGTCGTTTTAGCAAGTAGGCCATTTGCCTAGACGGCATTTAATCACTTAGACATTTTGCTTTGTAGGCATAATACTTAGGCATCTTACTTTTTTAGGCATCTTGCTTTGTAGGCAACTCGCTCATAACCCATATATTTTAGTGAAACCGTATAAAATTAGAAAATCATGTGTCGCGTGGTGTCCTTGTGGTAGTAACGATATGTGGTGAATCCATACTTTATCAGTTGTGACAAAACAGTGTTATCTTTGCTTACTGTTTTGTACCGATAACATTTGAACGTCTTGCGTTTGCAAGCCGGTCGCCCTGACATGGTTAAACGATGCAATCTAACTTAGTCTTTTTCAAAAACATTTGTTCCAAACTTCAGGTTAGGGGTCGTCCACAAATTACGTAACGCAAAATTCTCAAATTTCCCCCCCTCCCCCCATGTAACAGGACCGTAACGCTTAGCCGGGAGCCCCCCTCCCTCTCCATTCCGTTACGGAACAGGTGCTTTGTAAAAAGTTTTTGCCTAATATTCATGTAATTCGGCGCTCTTTTTACATTGGGCGAGGAATCATCTATGAACGTATTTCGGTTCCATTTCTTAATAATATAATTATAATTTCTTGAGTTTACATTAATTGTGCAATATTATAAAATCGTGACGTAGCACGAACCTTCAACCCCCCCTCCCCCAACGTAATTTGTGGACGACCCCTTACTGTGTTGTTATGTCACCTCAAATATTTATAATCTTTTTTAATTATCAGTATGATTATCCGATTATTATCCATGTTGATTCTTACATAAACTATGTAAGAATCAACTATTTAACGTTTGACTTAACATTAAATAACTAGAACTTGTGTAAATAAGACTTAATTGTTTTATGAACTAGACGGTGTATCTTTAGTTTTCGGCATTTTTGTTTCACATCACAACACAACCAGTGATAACAACTTTTATTTCACGCGTGTGATACTCGCGAATGATCAAATCTGGCATTTTGTTTTTCGTATTAATTTTATTATTGTCAAGAAAATTATCAACCTATAACTATCATTTCGAACTCCGGTACCAAGCTTGCCTCAATTAGAATACTTTACGCAGTATTATCATAAAACTTTCTAATCCGGGTTGCAATGTTTTGTCATAACAGGGTTTATGGCTAAACAACATCAAAGATGACAATAATTTTGGATGTTTTACTTCTGACAATTGCAGCTACTACAGTTGGGATATCGTTGTGCAAGCCATTACGTAGTGTAGACTTACATCAGAACTAAGATCAGTATTGGTGTTAAGTGTAGGTGCCATTTTACAGCGTTGAGATTATTAGTTACAATTATTGCCAGTATCACTAAGTATTATGACCTAACCCTGATCCAAAAAAAAGCGCGGTCGAGCAGAGTAATTCCTTTACGGGGTCATATTATGTCTAAGGAGAATAACTCCATTTTTAAGATTTCATATTATAGTGTGCAATAGAAAACTAAGGCTTTGTAAACTATGCTTTATTGTGGAAGAGGGCTACTTAATAACAGCTTAAAACTAGGAATTACTGACAGACATAGTTACCCCACTCAACCTAATTGCTATAAAAAGCTATCCGTAAATTAATCCGTAAACAACTTTCTTTTAGAAACCATACAAATCTAAACCTATTTCGATTCATTAATAATTAAATTGACTAATTTTTAAGACTAAATATTTTTTCATAACTTTTGGACACTGAACCAATTACTTTAATTATAATAGAAGATACTTAAATACTTTATTAACCTCTAAGGGGTGTTTGCATTTTCAAGAACGATTTAGAAAAGCTCTATTTTAGTAGCAATTTCAATCAATTTTTTTTATTATATTTTTTGGTCATTTTTATACTAGGAAAATATTCGCTTTCAAATAATAAGGCATTGATGTATTATAGCCTATATCACTAAAGAAGAGAAATTCAGTTTACATCAATATACTTTTTTTTCTCCAAACAACAACAAATGTGAGATCAAAAAGTTAAATATCAGCAAATGCTACTAATAATTTAATGATCTTCGACAATAAGATATATTATGATTGCATAAAGACTCACGAATATTACCGTATACAAAAGAAATATAAACCTCAATTTGAATTTGAATAATATTAAAAACAGGCATCCTTTTATACAACATACCAACGGCGAGATAATATATATCTGTTTATTTATATGTAACACTTACATCGTTATAACAATTTTATACAATAAAGTGACTACAACTAAACATTCCTTAGTCGACCTCAGGCATCCCATATCACAATACGAGGGCACATGCGCGCGCGCCCGCGGCCCACTGACCGATCACACACACCGACAATCCCTAATATCATTCACTACTAGGACGAAAATCTGCAATTCACGTTACATAATTCTACCCTATCTTATTTGGTATGTGAATACCAGCCTTCCAACAGAATACAATAGATCATTGCATATTCCGGAAATGCATTCTGGTATTACTCGTCCACTTGCTTATTCGGCGTCGACACTTTGTACTTTCTACCAGTACCTCGGTGATTGCAATGGAAGAGTATGCGGAAGTGATAAATCTACTATCACTATGCCTAAGATGAACAATATAGAAGTATGTATCATGAACTTAGTTTTTTACAAGTATTTTTTTTGTATTTTTTAAATTATAACACCACAATTCCATATTGTCCAGTAGAGAACGTGACTACTTTAAAAATACTTATTTAATATTCATTCAATATTTACAACTTGTTTTCCAGATTCAATTTGTAACCAAAATATTAATTAGGTCTAAATCATAGAGTTCGTAGTTCAATTTATAGTCATTGCTAAGTTGAAAAGAATCAACTTCTAAATTGTAGCAAACAAATACCATTTGTACTTTATTCTAAAAAAATGTATCTGAATTTACATACGAAGTAACCCTATGCAAATAAAAGTGAGCCTAATGTACAAAATATGATACACATAAAAATACAGAACCCAGTCGCTAGCACTCAACATGCAACTTCATGAAACAAAGAAAACACAATTTTCTCACTACAACAAAATAAAGTGTACAAGCGCTAACAACTGGCCTAATTTTTTTACACGACCCTTAAGAGCCATTTTTTTATAAACATATGAATTATACTTACATTACGTACACGAGACAACTTCGTTGCACCGTAAGAAGTGTTTGACAGGCACAATTTGAGTCTTTCACAGTATTTACAAAACACTTAACTAACATCACTGTCCGAACAGTCCGCACCACGCTTGTTCAAAGCCGTAGGTCAAAGATAAGTCACTGTATTCCCACTAGTGGGGGACGTGTACACTCACTCGGGCTTTCCGGGCGGTCGGTGGGGCGGCAGCATGTCGTGCCTGCGGTACATGAGCAGGTACGGCATGCGCGGCGGCTTCGGCTTCAGCACTTGTGCGTCGGCCACTTGCGTCACTGTCGAGTCGTCGTATCTATAAAAAGATAAGTCATTTACGCAAGGTTCTCGGTGAGAAAGCGCGGTGAAATATTAGGTTATTTACTCAGCTGTTTGTTGTCCACATTCGAGTGATCGTTGTCACTTCGGAGACGAAAAATAATGAGACATCATTGTAAAAGATGTAATAGAGAAAGGTTACATTACTTAAAATATGCACCAAAACAAGTAACCAGTGAAAAATGATTCAGCTACTCATAGGAATTTATTGAAAAGGGAGTTGCTTCTTTATAATAATAATAAACCATTTATTAAGTGCTAGGACCCAAGTAGTTACATGTTGCCCAAAGAGGGCAGATATCTTCAGGAGCTGATCACTTTGGACACAAATATTATAAATTCCGTACAAAATGCGATAATTGATATGATCTTAGTTATCGTTTTCAATAGTTCTTCTTAAATTAGCTTGTTTCGTCCTTTCCATCGCTTAACAATTGCTATTAAATATGTCAAACCCATAGTTTCCTATGTGAAGATGGGTTTTGCATTGCATGGCAACTTTTTTCTTGGACAGGCTTTAAAGATAATGGTTTTAGGATCACAATCTCAAAATAAAGGTAATTTAACAGTAATAATAATCTAATGTATGACCAAATAACGTTTCCCAAAGTATCAGATCCCAAACCATTTAACTCAAATTAACATTATTCAAAACAGTTTATCGCAATTTTGCAGTTAGCAAAAGAATTTTTAGACAAATAAGAACTTACGTAAGGGACTAACCTAAGCTACCCATGACAAAGCAAAATGATGCCAAATGATAATTTCATCAAATGAATAAAATGCGAAAAGTAAATATGCTAAAGATTCGTTTGGGGAGTGAAATTTGGCGAAAAATATTTTGCCCAAAGGGCAGTACACCTAATTTAACAGCTCTAGCACTCAAATATAAATGCGAAAATTAACTTCATCATCTTGCTTTCACATATTAGTTTGTTATGGGAAAGAGGCCTCATGTATCGTGCGCACAAAAGGTTCCAGAAACGTGAAAATATATTTTATATAAATGCGAAATTACCTTATCCAACCAGCCTGTCCGTGGAAGGTGTCAGTGACGTAATGTCCCTTGACGGCCTCCACTCCTTCGTGGTACACGACCGCAAACAGCTTGTAAAGCCGCTGCTTGCCCGAATACTTGATTTTAGACGACATTATTTCTGAAAACAAAAGATTGAGATTTGAGATTGCAATTTAAAACCTGCTGGAAATTGGATGCGAAAGTTTTGATTTACTCAGATATTATTGTCCACAAGTTCGTGATTCTATCACTTTCAGAGACGAAAAATAAAGTACATCATTGTAAATAGGTCTTTTAGCACAGATCAATAACTAGTATGACTTGAGCTGGATATGGGTTATGAGCGAGTTGCCTACAAAGCAAGATGCCTAACAAACTAAGATGCCTAAGTATTATGCCTACAAAGGAAAATATCTAAGTGTTTAAATGCCGTCTAGTCTACTTGCAAAAACGACTACCAAGCAAAATGTCTAAGTAGTTGAATGTATTGAAGACAAATTGCTTGGTAATTAAAAGCCTGCAAAGCATGACACCTAAAATTGTTTTAATCGTAGGTGAACGTAACAAATAAAATAAAGATAGAAACAAATATACAGGGTCAAGGTCCTGCTTTTTGGCTATCTTGCTTCTGAGACATCTTGCTTTTGAGACACCCTGCCTGTACGCAACTCGCTCATAATCGCTGAATATATTTCTATGTCTGTAACTAATTTCTAATATCTTTTGTAATAATTTAATTTATACCGTTTCGCTACCACGAAAGTTCCATATAATCCCTATTTCAGCTATAGATAAAATTATCACTTACTCTGATCAATTTTGAGGTCGAGAGGGAAGTCGACACTCTTGACAATCTTGGCAGTGTGTCCCTCGGAGTCGAGTTGGAAGCACTTGAGGTGTAGCAACAGTACCACGGGCAGTTGCTCCAGGGAAAGCTGTTGCCAGGCGTCCGACACGCCCTCTAGCGTGTCCTTGCCGGCTAGAAGCTCTAGTGCATCCTTCACGCTCGTTGCACGCTGCAATTAAGAATTCAGTTTGAACGAGAAAGGTATTATCATTGTAGAAGTTGTTTTTATTTGTGACTAGTTTACTCAGCCTGTGTTGTCAACAAGACATAATTGTTTTTAAATCATGTTCAGAGACGAAAAATAGTACATCACAGTAAACTAGGTGCATGTTTATGAGTATGAAGCTTGTTGCCTGCTATTTTCTTTGCTTTAGGGATAGGCATAGAACCTACTGGGCACCCGCGAGTCACTGAGGGAATTTTTTAAGGAAATTGAAATACTAACCCTGCCTTCGCTATACGTATTTGAAATAATAATGTATGTCAGAAAAAATATATACAATTTTCCTACAAATGTAGATAAGCCAAAGGCTACTAGAAATACCGGAAAGCTTAAAGTACCAACTTATAGACTGGCTAAAACTAAAAAATCATTTCTAGGAAATTGTACACGTTTTTACAATAAAATACCTAAAAACATAATAGAACAAACAGACACAATGTTCAAATCTACTGTAAAGCGAATTCTTATTTCTAGGGCATATTACTCAGTAAAAGACTACGTCATGGACAGGGACGTTTGGCTTAAATCGTGACCTGCACCGGCGATCCCTGGGTCTCGATGAGCGTACCTGCTGTGGTATATACTTAGATTTGTATAAAACTGTAGACATCATTGTTGACTTATATGTGTACTGATTTCAAAAAATGATACCTCACCGAGTTTCTTGCCGGCTCTTCTCAGTAGAGGATTTTTTCCGAACCGGTGGTAGATTCATTCCTTGACCTTCATAAGAGCTTGTAAAAGCCTAAATTGAATAAAGATAGTTTGACTTTGACTTACTAAAACTTCCGAACGCAAAAGTCGATTTTAAAATATCTTTTATATGTCAAATCCTTACTTAACCTTCATCCGGGTAGGGGTTTTATCGATCACATACTTGTATCTAAAATTTCAACCTAGTATGATGTTAATTCGATTGTATTTATACAAAAATAAATGGCTTATAAATGATGAAGTGACTAACATTAAATTGTATTTGAATTTTACGAAGCATATCTGTATATGCCCGCTTAACGGTTAATATTATAAATGCGAATGTGTGTTTGTTTCTTCCTCCTTCATGTCAAAACGGAGCAACTGATGACTGACTTAGATATTATTCACGGCAATAGTTGCTACTTTTTATCCTGGCAAAATGCACAGTTCTCGAGAGTGCAGCAATAACATAATTTCACGCAAAGTCGCGGAGAAAAGCTAGTGTACTATAATATTGCATTGTCATCGGGTCCACTACGTGTGCCAAATGTCAACGCATTTCGGTTACCGGAATTGCTTCAAAATAAACTTTCAAAATTTGACCCTAATAATAATGAAATAAAAGTGAAGTTTGTATTAATATTTGACACTGCCCTAACTCGAAGTATGGCAGCAAGGTCGCGGGCTGCAATGAGCAGAAGGCATAGAAATATATAGCAAGGAATTGCCCAACGCGATTTTCGCGCTGCTCACTTTTTTGGTGTCAAATGACGCCAGCACACCCGGTAAATATTGCAGACATCGGCGTTCTCATTACATTACATTCTAACCGTACGTGGCAAAAAAAATGTATTGAACGCCGTATCCTTCTTTTGTGGTCGTTGGCAGTAGGTGTTGCATACCTCAATGTCGAGCTGCAGCGTGAAGAAGGGCTGCACGGCGTCGGTGACGTCGTGCTGCGCGGCGCGGTGCAGGCGCACGCGCGTGCGGCCGCGGAAGATGTCCGCCACCGGCGTGCGGCGCGCCGCCCAGCGCCGCTCCACCGCGCCCTTGTTGCGCGGGCCCATCACCTGCAACGCGTCCACGTTCAACGCAATCCTCCATGACACCGGGCGGGTGTCACTTCCAACTTTAGATACGCTCGGCCGCCTCTACTCAAATTATGCTCAACTTTGTTCGACCAGTTGAACAAAGTGGACCACTTTTCTCCAATTTTTTCAACTTCAAAATGTAGTTGAACTACTTGCACTGAAAATTACAATAAGTTCAATCACAATATTTTTATTAATAAAACAGGGTTCAATAAAAAATTACTTTTACTAATTTGTTTATTTATTTATTTACTTGGTGAAAAAACTATTCTTAGTTACATTGCACATTCTAATAGAATTCTAATAGAAATTGGCCGACACTTATCCGCTGTTAATCAGTTTAATTTGTAGGTCCATTATTATTTTGTCGTTCAAAATACTGTCTTTATTGCGTTTGTTAATTTTTTGTTTATTTGTTATTTGCTTTTCTTTGACAGTGACGGCCAATTTCTATTAGAATGTGCAATGTAAATAAACAAATTAGTAATAGTAATTGTTTAGTGAACCATGTTTTATTAATAAAAATATTGTGATTGAACTTATTGTAATTTTCAGTTCAAGTAGTTCAACTACATTTTGAAGTTGAAAAAGATGGAGAAAAGTTGTCCAATTTGTTCAACTGGTTGAACAGATAGTTGAACATATTGGATATTAGAATAGAGGGCTCGGCCGTCGGGCAGCGCGGCGCTGTAAATCGCAGTAGGTTGCCGCTCGCTCGTTCGCCACGTCGCGCGTCGTCATAGCGATTACTCTACTTAAAGCGACCCTAGCGTACGTGAAAGAGCAAGTGTTATGCGACAGAGAGAGAGAAGGCATTAGTAGGTATATTTTCATGCCTAAGCACCGATTTTGTTAGAAAGTGATTCTTCTGTACGTTAGTACTATTATCTATTCTGTGATGATACTATGTGTCTATGTTTTACTAAATGAAATTTGACAGTCATCTTTATACATTATAGCCTTGGTTCAGCGGTCCCTATTTTATTCTATCTAGCTAGCTAGCTCGTCATTCATAGCTAAAGTTATTACAACACGCCGCACTAACATACGATACACGTTCACAAACACCTCTGATGCGTATCTCGACGGAATATTGAAATTTCCTAAATAACCGATAGAGACTGCATGGGTATTTTGTGTTAATTAATCTTCATTGGTGCATACGCATCGCTTGATGTTTATTTTGTCTAAATAGTTTAAATACTGTTATAACATAACTACCAAAATCTTAAATCTGATTTATCGTTAAACCTGTGTCAAGTCTGACAGTTCCATATATTTTGACACTACCAAACCGTACTTAAGACCAGACTAGATTTATTGTTTGGCTGCAGGTGGCCATTAAATACCAAAATCTAGGAAATCCAATTCAATCAAAAAGCCAAGCCCAATATCTTAGCCTAAAATTTTGAAATATAATCTCACTTATGGTTTACATTACGGGAAAACTTGAACAGAAATATCAAATCTCTGAATTCCCACGACATGAAAATAATTGAACAGAAAAACATAAATGTTATTTATTTAATGTTTTTAGTTTCCCGTGGGAATTCAAGGCCATTGCCTTACAATACATTAACATATTGAGTACAATACATTATCTATGTAGTATGTTTGAATAGTGCTACGTGAGTCGCAGACTGTGCTGTGTGTGAATTCTTTTTTCATTTGGTTACTCAATGCAATCAGGAGAAAGATCCAAAATAAAGAGCAATAATTAATAGTATGACAAGTTTGGGGTTAGTAATAGTATGGCAAGTTTGGGGTCATTAATAGTATGGCAAGTTTGGGGTCATTATTAGTATGGAAAGTGTGGGGTCATTAATAGTCTGGCAAGTTTGGGGTCATTAATAGTATGGCAAGTTTGGGGTCATTAATAGTATGGCAAGTTTGGGGTCATTATTAGTATGGCAAGTTTGGGGTCATTAATAGTATGACAAGTTTGGGGTCATTAATAGTATGGCAAGTTTGGGGTCATTAATAGTATGGCAAGTTTGGGGTCATTAATAGTATGGCAAGTTTGGGGTCATTAATAGTATGGCAAGTTTGGGGTCATTAATAGTATGGCAAGTTTGGGGTCATTATTAGTATGCACGTTTGGGGTTATTAATATTATGGCAAGTTTGGGGTTATTCCAGTAAGATTTAATTTAAATTGTTTTCTATTCTGGTTCTCTTAACTGATTCTTGGGGGATCGGACCAGAATAAACCCAAGTTTGTTTACCTTCCATTCATCATCATCGTCGTCTTCCTCGGGAGCGGACTCCTGGGCAATAACTCCATTTACCTGGGTGCTGACTTCCTTCGATTCTTCCGGCTCCACCAATTTCATCAACTGAAAATTTCATTACAAAATGAGATGTTCATCTCCTTATGTATGACAAACTAAACAAAACTAATTTTGACTAGAGATGCACCGGATATCCGGTTACTATCCGGTATCTGGCCTATACGGCCATGGTTTTACTATCCGCCCGGATACCGGATAGTGAGTCGGTATCTGGCCGGATACCGGATAGTAAAAGCTTGGTCAAAAATAGGATAAAACAAATAAAAACCATCAGAAATAAACGAAATCAACGTCAGTTATTAAAATAAAGCTAAGCTTATTTTTATTTAAACAAAAAACTTCACTAAACATCATGTCGTGCACGTTCGAATATTCCCAATTGACGTAATAAAGTGCGTATTGAACCTCAAATAGGCATCCCCACGCACTTACAATTCATAACAAGTTGAACTCGCCGCGCGAAGGCCGCACAAACTATTAAGACTTTAGTGATAGCTCATCTGCAGCCGGATATCCAGTATCCGGCCAAACGACTATCCGTTGCATATCTAATTTTGACCTTTCTGATAGACCAAACAAGTAGTGTAATTCGCGTTACAACTTTTGTCGGTCACGCAGCGTCGTAAAGGTTAATATCCCAACTGACCTCGAGCATCTCGTCGTTGAGCGAGTTGAGGAGGCAGCCGAGGAACTCCTCGGCGTCCTCCTGGCGGCCCTCCTGCGAGCCGGGGAAGGGGCGCAGCGCGCGCAGCACGCGCAGCCCCGCGGCGCCGTCCAGCGGTGGCCCGGCCGGCACCGCGGGCGCGCCCTCCCCGCGCGCCTCCCCGCGCGCGCGTGCGCCGCGCCCGCCCGGCGCCAGCGGGCTGAACTCGTAGCACAGCTCCACCCTGCCACAGAATAGATAATAGTACTAACGTACAGAAGAATCACTCTAACAAAACCCGTGTTTAGGCATGAACATATGCCGACTCATGCCTTCTCTCTCTGTCGCATAACACTTGCTCTTTCACGTACGCTAGGGTCGCTTCAAGTAGAGGTAATCGCTATGACGACACGCGACGCGGCGAGCGAGCGGCCTACTGCGATTTACAGCGCCGCGCTGCCCGACGGCCGAGCGTACCTAAAGTTCGAAGTGAAATCCGCCTGACCCTGAGCAGGCCGGTGCGTCAGTACAATTTCAAAGGTCATATCATTGAAGTATTACGTTACACGAGAACAGCACTTGAAGACGGAGCGGGCATGCACGCCGCGTCCGGCGGTGATCGTTTTCTTACAGGCGTTAGTGCCATTTGGCCTCAACAGGCTTTACAAAAAATCAAGTTGAGGCGTCCACTCTTGTATACATAATTATTCAAAGGGTCATATCTTCATTTTAATTAATTAAATTAAATTACTTAAATATAAATACTTACGATGTTTTCCCCCCTCACCGATATGCTAATAGTAAATATCTATTTATTAGCAAGTTCCGAAAAACTCAAGAGGTAAGGGCCCGGACTTGTATCCCGTTCAGTTAGTTGCTCACATAGACTAAAAATTAAAAGCATCAAACATCACACGCATTTCGGCCGCACCGTGCTCTGCTGCTAAGTAATACACATCGCATGGTGATGAAGGAATCTATGTTTTTAAGTGAGCTAGAGCCAAACGGTGAAGTGACCGAGAGCCAAACTGATGGGTATCACTAGTTCTCAGTCAGGTAATGTTATGAGTGATGTTCATTCCTTCCAACAGATGTGTGATGTTACATTACACTGTCGCATGATATCATACTTGTGATATTACTTATTACACACATCTCTAATGACAGGAAAACTGTTAACTTATCTTTTTAGGGATCAAAAATGTCATATACGGAATAAAGAGTTTTAGACTTACATGGAGTCAATGACGGGAGTGCTGGATTTCCCGCGGCGAGTCTGATACGGCAACGCCTTGAGCATATTGTAGAACGGTGGGCACGCAATAAGCGCCTGTAGGATCGAGTTCACGTAGCAATAATTCGAACGGTTCGTCAGTCCGCGCGGCAGCAGAGTCACTGGCCGGTTGTCCAGCTGGTATCTTGATAGGAATTCTGGAAAGATAAGTAGGGTTAAATTACCATAGTATACTACTTGTTTGGAACAACTCTGTATTGGTACGATTTTATTTTGTGACTACAAACGGGAAAGTTTGATCTATCATTATTGTAAATATCGACTATGCCTCTAAATAAGATGTAATAAGTTTGGAATATTTACCTCCCATCCTATAAGAGTTAGGATCATCAGCGAATGGAGAAGGCGGAACGGGCAAAGCGGGGGTCGCTTCCTTCAGGATCGGCACTTCACGGACTTCCGGTGCCGGCTGACCGGGGGAGGCCGGCTTGGCAGCGGCGGGCGTCACGCTAACGGCATTAACGGACGTCTTCTCCGAGTAGGATATCGCAGGGGGAGCGGCGGTCACCGGCCGCGGAACGGGCGAGCTCTTATCCGCAGCGGTTATCTGCGACGGAGACGCGTCAAAAGGGGGCACTTTCGCTACCGGCTTCTGAACGTTAACGGTGACGGGAGGGGCCACAGCGGTCGGGCTGGGCGGCTCCTCGACGGGCGCGGGCGGCGCCGCGGCCACCGTCACGAGCGACGCGGTCTTGCTGGAGAACAGGCTCGCCCAGGACTTGCCGGGCGCGGGGGGCGCGGGCGCGGCCGCGGGGGGCGCGGGGGGCGGCGCGTCGGCGCGGTGGCGCGGCGTGGGCGGCGGCGGGAAGTCCGACGCCGTGGGCGCGGGCGGCGGCGCCGGCGCGGGCGCCTCCACCGCCGCCTTGCGCGAGTGCCCGAACGGCGACTTGTTCGTCACGATCATCGGCGGACCTTGCGAATGGAGCGTTATCGAAATCGGCATCGGAGCTTTGCTCGGCGGCAACGGCAGATCGCGCTTAGGATGCTCGATAGCCGCAGCGCTATTTGCGCTCTCAGCGTTCTCACTCGACGGGGAGCGGTTGGCGGTGTTCTCCCGCCTCTGCCTATTCCCGAAGGGCGCTTTCGGAGTGGAAGCCGATTGCTGAACGGGGACCGCGGTCTGCGGTACCGAAGGTTTGGCGGGCTGTTTCCCTCCGGAGAACGGTGCCGCTGGACCTTTCGTAGTTTTGTTAACTACGGGCGGCAATTTGTTGGTGGCGATAACGTGGTTTGTGGGCGCGATCGGTGGGAAAGCCTTTATTGTGGCGGCTTGATTATTGATAGTTTCTGGGATTTTATTCTCATTGGGCACCCATGCCGGTTTTACGGCCTCCACTTTAAGTGGGGGCGAAACTTTATCGTTAACACTCGCAGACGATTTAGTCTGGTTGTCAGCGGGACGGTCCATTTGCTTAGGGCTGCCGGGTCCCTTGGTGATTTTCAGATCTTTCATAGGCAACGATTCGATCGATCCCCCGGATGCCGAGGCGGACGCCGGTGGGGTCCTCTGTTCCTGACTCTTATCTGGAGGTGTGTAAGACTTATTCTGATTATGTGACTGTACGACGAAGTTTTTAGCGTGCACGTTGAACTGGTGCGGCGTCGACTGATGCAGCGGTTGCGGCTGTATAGGTATGGGCGGCGGGTGCGGCGGGGGCGGGAGATACATCGGCGGCATATATTCTACTCCCCCATCAACCGGAGGCCCGTAAGGTGGCCCGCCGTAATGCGCTCCCGCGTAGTACGCATCGACGGCTTCCTGCTCCATAACCTCCTGCTGATATTCATCGGGTCCCTTATCGCCTTCTCCCTCAACCGGCATCGGATATTCCTGGTAATACGGGGGGTACGCGTACGGTCCGTACACTAGCGGCTGGTAAACCGGCATGTGGTAGAGCGGGGCGCCCTGGGCCTGCGCGGCGGGGTAGTACTGCGGGTACTGCACGTAGTAGGGCGGCGGCTGCTGCGGGGGGGAGGGCGCGCGCTTGCCGCGGCGGTCGCGGCGCTGGTTGCGCGGCGGGCGCTCCTGCGGGGGCGCGTACTGCGGCTGCGGGGGCTGGTAGTACTGGCCCATGTACCCGTGCACGTTGACGTTGGCCGTGACCTGGCTGACGTACACGTTGGGCGGCGCCACGGGCCACTGCTGCGGCGGCGGCTGCGCGTAGGCGGGCGGCGGCGGCGGGTAGGGCGGCGGCGCGCCCGACGCGCGCTGCGGCGAGTGGGGCGCCATCTCGCCCTCGCCGCCCGACAGGCTGTCCAGGCTGCTCGACACGGTTGGCGGGCCCGCTGTGCTCGATGAACACGATGATAAATCTGATTGAACAACCATAATGTTACTCATTATTTTTTTACAAATATATTAAGTCATGGCTTGGCAAGCGTAAGGGAAACAGCTAAACGTGCGTACCACTGACAAAGCGTCAAATATTTTTTAAGGGAAGCCGAAGGAATTAGAACCATACGTGCGAGTTTGATATTTAGTTAGAGCAACATGGACTTCACTGGCAGCTACCCGTAGCTTTCTAGCTTGGTCAAACCGTCAGGAATGGGCTTGAAGGCAGGCTGCGCCACTGGTGCGTACTAGCATTGAAATATATAAAGCCCCCTATTATACTTTGTTAAGTGTAGGTAATAAAGGCTCGCCTAACAGAATGTATAATACAAAATCGCATATTCCTAATTTTGATAAGAACAAGACTTACTTATAGCAGGTTCGGTCCACCTGTAGTTTGATGCTGCCTCAGTCTTCTGCTGGAACAGTGCGCACTGCAAGCTGCTCAGTTCCGCTTCTTTCACATCTGACAAGTCTAGGAACTCATATTCCTGAAACACGTCACATCAATGTAACCAGCTGTTGCACCACACTTATGTCCACACCAAGTACTCCACATAAGAACTGGAAGGCCTCAACACACATTCCCTTAACTACCAGAAGACTTAAGCTTGTCATACAGGGCAGAATTAAGATTAAATGGTCACTGTCAAAAAGACTTTATGTAATTAAGTGCCTTGTTTTAAGACTGAAGTAAGAAGAGAAGAAAAGTTTCAGAACATGTCAAGCCCATCCACCAGCAGGGAGGACTAGTCATTCATTATGTCCAAAATCCTAATCACATATTATTTCAACACAAGACAGGAATAGGATTTTTAAATAGAAAAATTGGTTTCTTCTATGAGCATAAACTTAAACAGGCTTTCTCATCTACATGTTGATAATAGCACACTTGTCACATGCTTCACTTATAGTGGCTAAGATTGCTCATCTTTTTAAAAGTGACATATATAGAAAATTGGTGATAACAATGTCATGGTACAGCAATTTGTAGTCTCTTTTTTTCCAAGTTAATACACTTGCAATTTGAACTAAAATAGTTATGTTTACAAATCTGGCTAGTGCAGCGTTCAGAAAATTAGACTTGCTAGACTAGAATTAGACCTGTATACACAGGAAGAAACTATAGCCAAAGTTCAGGTCATTCATTGCAATAGAAGGCATACAATGAAACTTAATAGGTCTTTGGCAAGACACAGCAGCGAGGCATCCCATGGAAAGTGAGAAATGAAAAGCAAATTATTTTTTAAAAATATTCTAAAATGGTGTTTGTGAATTTTTCAACTACCAAAAATACCTACTACACAACGAGATTGTTCATTTTACCATACTTTCATATATCTTAAGTTTGTAAATTTATTTTTGTAAGTTCATGATTTAAAACATATATTTTTATTGTTTGGAAGCATTGGATTTGGCTGTTCATTTCTCACCTGCAGTAGGAATGGCTCCTAATACAAGTAGATAGTTACATGACAGGTTAGCAATTTTTGCAGATATAAGATGATTTTTACTTTCCTATACCAATAATAAAATGTTGCTTATTATTTATTGCAAGGTTTGAAATTATCAAGGTAATTATTTCCTTTGATAATTATCCATGTTGAAACACACAAGGACAAAATAAAGTTTTGGGTTTGGTTGGTTTGTAACTCACTGTCTTTTTTTTTACTTTGATATTTCACACTTTTCAATACTAGCGAAGGGTTAAATAGAGTTTGGATACACAGCATGACAGCTAGCATTTTTTCCCTTATTTATTTTATTATTATCAAGATAATTATCAATAATCATTGTCACTTCAAACCCTGAAATATTATATCATTTATAAATAGTTATCCAAATGAAAAGCATCAGAGCTGCAGGCCAACCCTGCTGTCTTATTTAATATCCTACATTTAACAAATGTAAGTGGATGTGTTGCCAGATTCCACTACAATGGAATGTAATGAAAAGACATGTGCTCACCCATTTACATAGCAACATACTGCCACATGACTATGTAACTCTTAAGATAATTTTAATTGTTTTCTTAAGATAATACACTCAGCTATCAAAAGACTCTTTAAAATGCGAGTGATATCTAGGATTGCTCCAAAGATGTAATAGTTCAATGATGATCTAGCATTCACCAACATTTAAGTTGATAGTTTACTATCTTTAACTTTTATCACTGTCTTATATTACATGAAGAGTTCAGGATAGCATGAAATTGTTTATCATGGAAAAACAGAATCGGTTTATATCACATTAGATTAACCTAGTAAGTCATATCATTTTAAATGCTCAGTAGTGATTCCGTCCCAGTGTACTAACATAAGAACAAAATACAGAAATAGTTTTTAACCTTAAATAAATTATGACAAAGTTGAAATTAGAACCAATTTAAGCAAAATACCAGGTCTTAATGAGGTACAGTAATTTGTACTAAATAAAGTACAAGGGGACTTACGAGGTTAAAATAAATACAAAAAATTAATATGATTGTTTAAACCTTACTCTTATTAGACACCAACTAAATTCACTGTAAACTTGCTGATTGTATTTAGGTAACATAATTGTACATGTTAAAAAGCAAAGAACAAGCAAGTTGCATAACTTAACACATTCCTACAGAACTTTCATCATGTTTTGCTTTTCCACTACCAATGCTTTGTCACTGGTAGTATCAGATTGCATAAATGTATTTTAAAATCAACACAATAGAATTCAAATGATGCATCAAATCACCTTATAGCACTACATTCAATAAAACTTTTACCAGGTGTGTATCAAATATACATTATTTTAACATCTTTAGTTTACAATTTGAGAAATTTAATTATTTCAGGCTATTTTCAACTAGTTCCTGAATACCTATACATAGATATGGAATGTTGTTAGCAATGAAAGTGACAGGTGAAAGATTTTTAGGACAGGTCTAAGAAACTTAGTTGCAAAGACTACAAAGTTAAAGTATTTTTTTGCAGTTACATCAGCTTAATGAAATTATCATCAGATTTCTAAGGACAATAGCCTTGAAGTTACCTGCAAAATTAACTGATATAATGACAATTCTCGGGATGAACATTGGACTTTTTTTACATTCACTGACTGTCAAATTTATAGGTTATATATATCACCTATTGATAAAACAGCAATGTTAAAGCACAAATACATGAGCAGTAACTGTAAAATACACTTCGCAGTGTCCCAACGTGCAAAATATATGTATATTACGCAATTCTGGACCAAATAACAACAACAACAAATCTACGCACATGTGGTTTGTACTCGTGAAATGAGATGCAATAGTGAAAATGACATACCTAAAACCAATGTTTACTGAACATACTTCCATTGCAATCCTTTTCGATTTAAGCGTGATTTTCAGCTTCTAACCGTGCCTCTTAATAACGCAAAGCTGCAAAATATGCGGAACATTTGGAGGACTATAAGATGGCGTAACAACGCTCCGGCCGAGTTGCCGGGCCGGGTGTCAATTATGTATTGACAAATCAACACACCGAAGATTCTTTATCACATTACTCGAAACTGGGCACCGTCTATTTATGAATACTATCACCACTTACCTTCCACGTGCCCACAATTTCTGGAAAGAGATTTTTTCTAATGTAATGGCCAGTTTCAAAATCACCAAAACAAGAAACAAAAGCCAAACAAATTAAAAAGTACATTAGTAGAATAACAGTTTGCTTACCGTTTTCATCAAATCCATGGCCTTTTAGAGAACACCATTACGAATTATACCGTGGTTAATATTACACATGAATTGTAGTTTTGTAGACAGATCTTGAAACGGGATCTACGCTACATCGAGTCGAGGCCATGCAGCACTCACCACCAACTTCACCGACACTACAGAACAGAACAGGATGTGACAAAATCCGCGCTCATTCAATTGACTAATTTTAGCCAATAGGAATACAGAATTTGTTCCATAGACAACGCCCTAATGTAACAATTTTTTTTAAATTTTGTTACATTGCCATTATTGGATTTGGTAAGGTGAAATAAAGCTTGGCATGGAAGAGCATCGATATTTCCAAGGTGCCAACATAAGAAAGCTTTTGTAGTTTAAATACTCGCAAATAGATGACGCTTTTTTCATCGAAAACCGTGGTAATTAGACAAAAATATTTATTTTAGACGACTTACAAAAAGGGAAGTTCGCTGTTTGACGTGTATCTATGTTTTTTTAGATCTGGTAGCGTAAGTGCTAGTTATATACTAAAACGATCATAAATAAAAATATATAAATGTGAAAAAGGAAGCCAAGTTTGGTACAAAGCACGTGCATTATTTTTACAGAAATTCCTTAAATTTTACAAATATTTCAATTGCATTAAAAAACATTGTAAATATTTCTTGCTACTTAATATGTAACTTGGAAGGCCTCTACGCAACATTTAATTGCAACCGTGTGTCTCGATCATCGAAATACAGGCAGTCGTTTTTGTGACGATTGCGAAGACATAGTTCATACAAAAATCTTCGGAATCTAACCACAGATGATTATATATTATAACTTTACTTTATGGATTAAATAAGATAAACGACACAATCAGTGGACGAGATTTCATAATTTATTATTTATTAAATTGTAAATTTATTAAAATTTACTCATTCTAAAAGGACGTAACTCCAATTCACAATAAATAACACAATAAGCAATTTCTATGGACTGGTCTCTATTCAACAAAGTCCAATGTTGTCGTTGTCAAAATATTGTAGTGATGTGGAAAAAGCAAAGATATTTATCTATTCCATAGAAATGGGAATTGGGTTATTTATTTTATTTTATTTAGAAACAAACAGTCTTACACAAAATACTTATTAACTATTTGAAGATGAAATTGTTCATTGACACACAGTTTTACAGATGATGTAACAAAAACTAATAATAAACAGTCCTCCTAACCAACTTAGGGAAGGAACGTTGCTTGAACAATACATAAATCCAAACAGTGTAAACTAAAGCTAAGGCTAAGTAATTTTAATTTTTTTCCTTTACGTAATTCTTGAAGGTATCACAAATACTCCTTTTATCTACACCCATATCATAAAACCTCCATTGTTTAATCAAAAACCATAGGAAATGACCACCATTTTGACAACCAATTAGGAAAAACCAGTGCTGCAATGTTATTTCTTTATCGTTTTTAGTACAGAAATGAGATTAAATTTGGAACAGCTGTCAAAACTCAAGTGGGTCTCTATTCTAGTATCCATAGATATTAAACAGTTATTGATACGAAACATCAATTCAGTATGTTTTTTTTAATATAAACCGAACGACATTTGATCTCGAGTGACATGAGAATAGAGACTTCATTCGCTTGTCTATGATTTAAAAAAAAATAGTCTTGACGGAGGATCGAATTGCTGCCATGTTGGTGTTTTGATGAACGAAAGTAGAATTGTTGTTGAATTGAATAGAAAAAGTGGTTTGTAATTTACATTTTAGTTGAAAATATGAATAGTAAGTAGTCTTCTCGGAGTGTGTGTGATGTGAAAATGCGCCGGATAACGGTAGTATGCAGCCACGATTGCAACAAATAACTTGTTGCCAGAAAATATTGTTTCTGAACTCATCATGGAGGATTTATAATATGTGTGTAGATAAAGTTATGTATGCAACTCTGCATAATTTGGCCTTAAAACACACGTGCGATCTTATTATGAAACTCGCCTATCGGCTCGTTTCATAAAAACCGCACTAGTGTTTTAAGGCCTATCAATCATTATGCAACCGTTGCATAAACTACTATAAATATGCGCAAATACAAAAAAAAGTTTAAGTTTCTCGTGTGTAATTTTGAAACTTAATCATTATATTGTTATTTATTATATTGTATTTACTTTTTTATGTAAATTAAATATAGTTATAAAAACCCACAAGCTATTATAATATATTAAGTTTAGACATTATACACCGGCTTCACATCAAGCCCGCCACTTTTAGGTAAATTGTTTTTATATTATTAGGAACAACATTGATAAAAAATACAGAAGTTAACTTAAATGATAAATAAATTCAAAAGACTTATTATAATAGGGTATAACAGGACCAAATGTACTTAAGCTGAACTCAGAGGAATTAACAAGTTACTTTGTAAACCAGGCTTAAGGTGTATTATGGTCGCAGCTCTGTAAGTGCATTAAAAGTATTTTTTTAAAACACTCTTATCATTAATTATCGCTTTTTTGGTCCATTCATCAATGCAGAAAAATAAATAACTTATCGAACACATTGTTTATCTATAGTCGATAACACTAACTTTGGCCACATCACTAGTCTCATTACTTCGTCACGTAGGCAGTTTTTGGGAAACCATTAAATAACTTAGTTTTTAGACTTACCTGTGAAAAGAAATTCCATCTTTTGACACATTTGATACTTGGCTTCTGGCCCTGCACGTAATTATTGCACAAGACGACATTTTCAATTAATTAAACCGGACTTTACCGCAGCTCGACATTGTGACGCATCGCGCTCGCGACTGACTGCGCTGACAGCGAGTCGTGTTTGAAATAGCTCATTTGCTCAACTGCGCGGCACGCGTGCCCCGCCCACATCGCCTTTCTAACCTCTTTCTGTGTTCTGTGACGATAACGATTATAAGAATCGCAAGTACGTGGAATATATGAATTTTTAGCGTACTTAGTTTTAAAAAGTGGGACAGAGAAGAGAGTCTTTTGACGAAAATTACGATTAGGACATCGAAAATTGATTCTTTCAAGAAGATAAGAGCTGTCAATAGCATTATTTAAAACTTTGAACAAAAATACCTGGTCTCTAATAAGACGTCTTTCTATTAGAGCTTGCATTCTAATTGTGTTATAAGACATTTGACTACCAGGTTTGAATCGAAAGTTAAGATGTTTCTGAAATTTATTTTGTCAATTTTGGTATATATTTTTTAGATAATAAAATATACATTTTAAAAGGTACATAATTATATTGACGTATTCAGTACGAAAAAATCTTATGATTTCCATAGTAATTTTTACATCTCAAGAAAAAATGTATGTCGTCAATTATACAATTTCGCAAGGTGGTTTAGAATGTTTTCACCATTATTCCTTAAACAATTTAGGAATAAAAATAGATGACGAAGAAAACGTGATTCAGCAATAGCTGACCGGTGATCGGGATTCTATTAAAGGCGCTTGTCAGCAAATATTGAGTGTTTGCCGTGCCCGCCTAATTCCGATACGTGACGCATTACCCAATTATCTTCCCATTGGTATTCTTTCGAAAAATGATACTTTATTTCTATGTGGGGTACCGGGTCGTGATTAGGTGGCTTTATGGGAGCTAGAGCCCAGTAAATAGTAGTTTCATAGTTTTTAACTATAGTTAACTCTCCAACCCTAGTGGTGGGTGGTGATGGTTTAGGGAACTATGATTAGCATTCATTTGTTATATTCTCAGCCAACAAATACAGACAGACCACATAGCTAGGGAGCTGAGTGCCAAAATTTCTATATGATTTGTTCGGTTGGCAGACCTGAATTGTTCGATTAATGACAATGCAGCAATGTAAAGAACCACAGAAAAATAGTTTGCCACCATGGTAGCGCTGCGTTTTCAATTGACAGGGTGTGCTAAATCATTTGTTCCTGTCTGGCTCTTGGACTGGTGGTCAAAATAATCCTCAAAACGATGAACATCGAAAGGGCAGACGTGCAGGGCTCTGTTTTATAACGGTACGTAGTTACAAAAATGTAAATGATAAAAGCTATACTAAATCATTTGTTCATCGTTCTCGTTGTGTCCATTCGATTCATTAGGACTACCAGAATAGAAAAAAAACGTTGGCAGACGTCTAGGTCGCTGATTTTTTTATGTACGATTTTTTAAAGTTGTAATTCAAAAACGCAGGGACATACGAATTTCAATTACTGGACCAAATCGATTTGTATTGACATAAACTTTCATCCCTATCAATAAGAAAGACAAACAAATCATACCTATACCAAAATGGCACCCAGCTCCCTAACTAATGGGGCGTCTATTCGGGAACATCTAAGTGATACTGCAGCGACCCGCGAGCGAGACTTGCATCTCGATCTTACGCATTACGCGTATTGCGGAAGAGTGGGATGAGAAATCTCACTCGCGAGTCGCTACAACATCACTTAGCGTTCCCAAATAGAGGCGCAGATATAGAATACAGATATCTCGGATCTCAGCATTCATATATTGCGACAAACTAGAACAATGTGGTTTGATAGGGTTGCATCAGCCACACAATTTTTTATTGCGAATAATTTATTATTGCTATGGACAGGCAGATAGCAGATAGCCCACTTGATAGAAAGTTATCAACACTGGACATTTACAGTGCTAGAGGATCTGCCAATGTATTGCGGGTGGGGACGGGAAAACGAGGCGATAGGGGATGAATGGATAGGGGACGATTGGATCCCTATCCAAGGTGAAGGGATGGGATTCAGGGATAGGGGTGAAGTGATGGGGGATGGGCTTTAGAATCTGGTCACTCACTGAGCGAAACGGTTTCTACGCCAATTCTCTTTTCGTAACATAATTAAAGCAGTTTATGTATTAAATATTTAAAAATTATCATATAAATGAGCTAGGTGTCAGTGTGACAGAATGTTTAACGTTAAGGAACAATTATAAAAAAACCTAAAAAACAGGCAGACAACGGCCTGCCCTGATAATGAAGAGTGCAGTAACTTACTATTTAATTTTTTAGTCGCTGAATAATAATTGTCACTGTTCGCTATCTACTTTTGATTCCGGGTCCAGGTGAAAATCAGCGCTGTGGCTCGGAGCCACAGCATTTAGCTAAGCTGGATGCCCTTTTGGCTATTATTTTATGTACTTGTTTAATTAATTAGTTTTAAGTTTAATGTTAATTATATTGGTTCGTAGGTTACCACCTTTAATAAGCCGAATAAATGCTTCTTTTCTTCTCTATTTTTCTTATACAAATATAATTGTAAAGATTTATTCATTCCATTTCGTAAGTAAATGCTCGCGGGCAAGACAGAATTATTTGCATATGCGTATTCATTAATAAAGAAAACATTATTATTAGGCAAAATTTTGCTCTTCTGCAGGCAACTTACCATCATCATTCTTATCTTCATTATGTTTGCTTATCATCCTGGCATGTCGTAAAAGTCGACTAAGGGACGGGTCCTCTCCAACATGGTGGACTATTTGTATGGGCGATGGGCTGATCACCTGTCACCATACGGTTCATCATACCATCTTAGGACTAATTAATCGAACGTGGCCACAAGAAGTCTTGTGGCTCTGCCCACCCCATTAGGGATTTCGGGCGTGATGCTATGTATGTATGTATGTATGCAGGCAACTTGGCCATTTTTCTTACGATAGTGTTGATGGTTCGATCACGTTCTGACTTTTTACATGTCACAATACGCAGCTTACACAGCCTTCCATTTTATTGACATCCCGTCGGTTCTCTCTCCCTTATCGGTTATGAAAGAATCCAAGTATAATTCCCAATAAAAATTGTTGTTTCCAATCGTAAAATCTCGTTTTACCTGTTAAGTATTGACTGATTTGCTACGGGCTCCGATTTACGCCATGGAGGTTGACATTGCAAAAATAATGTTGAAATTCGTGGCAAGGTGGCAACCCTTGCATGCCGTATGAATACTATAAAATCTTAGTAAGTAAACGAAATAAGTCTTACTTGAACTGCATAAGATATATTTTGATATTGCATCGCCGCTATAAGTGAGTTATTTGCGTACAAGTGATATTGTGAGGTTACGGATTGCAATAATATTTCAGATGGGACGTTCTTTGTGATGCTTTTTACTTTTATAGAACAAATAAAATATGCACTTTGCCGCTTCGTATTGTGTCAACGGGATGACATCTACATCTATTGGCATATCGCTGAGTGAGTCCTTTTTAGCGTAAATCTGTTGTTTTTGTCCTATTCTTCTTTGTATGTATGTTGTATATGCGCCAAATAAATAAATAAATCTATTGAGGGCTAGAATATATTCGTGGATGTCTTACAAGGCGGCAAAGGAAGTATTATATTAATGGTAGCTTAGGTTAGGGGGGTTAACTTGTGTCCCTTAGAGCGGAAATAGGCACCGCGTTTTACGGTTCGACCGACGTCGACACACTGGCGGTAAGCTTACTACGTGGATTTATTAAGATAAATAAACTTAAAATACAAATTAAAAACTAGAACAATTAACCTAAAACTAAAAACCTTAAAAAATATAATATAATAACTAAAATATATTGTTAAAAGGAGTCCCTTTAGGCAAGGTTCCGAAGATACTGGCAGCGTTCCCCCTTTGAATAGCTAGACTTATATTACATTATATTAATTGCATATTTAAATATATACTTTTCAATATTAAATCCAAAGGTGCAATATTTACACCGCAGATATATTTGGTTACCACGGGTTAAAATTTGACATTTGCCGCATAAAAAATATGTCAATCTGAAACTGGTAGTAACCAAATCTATCCACGGATTGAATATTGGGAACGGGCGTTACAGGCTCGCCATTTTTGACCCGGATATAGGTATAAACGGACGAACGCACTGACAAGTGAATTAACAATTTCGTTGCAACGTTCGTTGTTTACGTTCGTAGCTCGTTACAGAATTTTCCCCTGTAGCAAAAACTCGCTACGAACGCGGCTACCGGGTCATTGGCAATAAAAGTGGTTAGTTAAAGCTTTTTAAAATAACAAAATACCTTGATAAAAGTGTAGTTAGCCATCATTGAACTAGGTTATTTATAGATGGTTTAAAGCGAGTAAGCAAAAAGGAGAGGAGGTTTAAAATAATAGGCTAGTTTCCTAAAAACCTCTAATTAGTCCGTCATTTACATTTCAAGAAAATATGAAACACATATATTTTCTTTTGTCAATTAAACAAAAAATTATGATATAGTGCGTTGAAGTTTCGCGTGATGTCACGAGTTTATACTCTTTTTACCATTAAGTGACCGATTACCATTAGTGATTCCCGAACTTTGATGCGCGTTATCTTTGTCAATTTTGATTAATTTGATAAAGTAAAAAATAAGTGTTCAATATTTTTTGGTAATCTTACTGACGGACTAATTAGTTTTTTTTTAACATATAGTACATAATATATTATACAATATACACTACACGCTGTAGATATATTTCCGCCATTTTCACTAGATCATCGTAGTACAAAGCCACGTAATACTCAGAGACTTTCAAATTAGTGCCAATGTGATAGACTGCGAGTCTGTCACATTGGCACTAATCTTACGCGAATAAAGTTCAACACAAATTGCTCTCCACCGCTTAATATTATTCAAACGGTAGTCTTCCCTCGTCTCGGACTTAACTTGGCCTTAAATCTTCCGTGCTGCTTTAATCTTTGCATATATATTGGCTTTAATTGCAAAAACATCGCTTGGCAATTACGATTATTTAAGACTTTTATATTTATGCGCTCGAGTCTCACCTCAGTCTGAGATAGCAATGGGATAATTGGAGTATTATTGTGGAACGAGCGAACGTGATTTCGAGTACGATGTAAGTCTTTCGCCCCGCAGCGTACACTGAATTGCGAAAAATTATATAATACCTCATGCTTAGACTTAAAGTCTGTTCGCCGAGAGTTGATAAAAAATCAGGGCTTCTGAACTCATTACAAATAGCGGTCCGCTAATTATTTTTATCAATGATAAAAAATAAAAACAAAGGGAAAAACTATATTTCTTTCATAGAATATTACTATTGAATAGCCTGTATATGTTCCATTACTGGCATTATCGGACGAAATCTCAAATACGGAGGAAGAATCAGAGTCGGTGACGTTTATTATGAAACGTTCAAATGCTTCCTCTAAAACAACACACGAACACCCAAACGACACACTCAAAGAACGGAATGGCAATATAACGCGCTCGCTCGCCCGGCGTGGCGCCGCGCATGGCAACAACTGCGTCCCTCGTACCACGAAACTCCGTGCGCGCGGCGATAAGCGACGCCCGTCATACAGTTTGCGATAGGTAAGCGACAGTTGCTATTTCGAGTCGATATCAAAATATTTATTAACTCTCGGGGAACAGACTTCAGACTGGGTAAAGACCCCTTCGATCAAATTTCAGTTTCGAATGTCAAAAATCGTACTGATTTTCTAAAATTTGATCCGAAATTTCATCCGACGGAACTTAATTAAAGCCGACCTTAAGACTAACGTCTCAAAGGTTCGTTTCTAAAAAATTCCAGTTTGAAGTAAAACCCGTTTGTCATTTAGCCATATTTCACCTTTGATAGGTGCCGTGGGCGTCTCAAAGATATACCGACACAGCGACTCCCGCCACCGAAACCAGGAAGAAACACCACTTGGACACTTCGAGTAAATTTAAAGCGGAGTTTTCCAAACGAATGGTTATGAATGACAGAAAATGTTGGTGGGCGTCGAACTAATCTTGTAAAACCTCGGTTACTTGTTTAAGACATCCTGTTACAGATATCCATCCAAACTTGTAAATTGTAACCATTAACGAAATAAATTCAATGCTCGTATTAATAGTAGATTGTTGCACCAAGCAGAAAGTGATACATTATTGCGGCGAGTGTTAGTTTGGAGCCCAAACGCAAGTGAGGGCTCTAAAAACACGAGCGCAATAACACATCACTTGATGCGAGGTGCATTATCTGCTTTTCTGTCTACTACTACAAAAAGTTGGTTAAAAAAAGTAAAAGTATAGTTAAACCCGACTAGCGGCGTAAAAAGGATTTTTGCACCTGGCATACCGCACCCTTAGAATTTATATATAGCCTATGACACTTGCACGTTCTCCCCGAATCTTAAGATATTTATTAAAATCGGTCAAGATAAAGTAGAACATCCTAGATATTTCACAGAAAACTTGTTTCTGGTCAATTCATATTTAGGGTTCCTTACCCAAAGGGTAAAAACGGGACCCTATTACTAAGGCTCCGCTGTCCGTCTGTCCGTCTGTCCGTCTGTCTCCAGGCTGTATCTCATAAACCGTGATAGTTAGAGAGTTGAAATTGTCACAGATGATGTATTTCTGTTGCCGCTTTAACAATAAATACTAAAAAACAGAATAGAATAAATATTTAAGGGGGCTCCCATACAACAAACGTAATTTTTTTGCTCATTTTTGCTCGATATTGATAACGGCAACAGGTAGACGCTTGAAATATTCACAGAATATTTAGATATATATTTACTTAAAATATAAATAATTAAAATTAAATTAAAATAAATATTTAAGGGGGGCTCCCATACAGCAAACGTGATTTTTTTTGCCGTTTTTATACATAATGGTACGGAACCCTTCGAGCGCGAGTCCGACTCGCACTTGGCCGGTTTATAGGGTTCAATACCCGCTGTCCTTCTGTCCGTCTGTCTGTCCGTCTGTCACCGGGCTGTATCTCATGAACCGTGATAGTTAGACAGTTGAAAATTTCATAGACGATGTAGTTCTGTTGCCGCTATAACAACAAATACTAAAAAAACAGAATAAAATAAATAATTAAGGGGGCTCCTATACAACAAACGTGATATTTTTGCTCGTTTTTGCTCGATATTGATAACGGCAACAGAAAGACGCTGGAAATATTCACAGAATATTTAGTTATATACTTTAAAATAATTAATTAAATTAAAATAAAATAAATATAAGGGTGGCTCCCACACAACAAACGTGTTTTTTTTTTTGCTTGATTATAGATAATGCTACGGGACCCTTCGTGCGCGAGTCCGACTCGCACTTGGCCGGTTTTTATATTACACAATTTATTTATCAGCCAGTACTTTGAGCCATTTTAGACGGGGCAATTACAGTTCGATATGGCGGCCAACATGTGGGCTGACTTGTTAACAGTAAGTCCACAGAAAAGTGGTCAGCTGTCCCATCGGACTGTGAATGGGCGGATTGGGTGGCTGATGGTGTAAAGTTCTTGATCAACTAACCAAATTAAAAAAGAAATATGAAACAGCGCTATGATGAATTTTGTATGCAACTTTATTGTTCTAGAGCAAATAAGGGCTGCTTTGTGCTAAGTATTTAAGGCAATAATGATGAAATTAAAGCGTAGTTGGAGGAAAATAATATTGTAATGTAAGGTAATATAATAATTGTAGTGGAGGTAGTTGCGGATAAGCATCTTGTGTATAAATGTAGCTTTAAGGCAGTTTGCAATATACGCTGTTATCCATAACTGGTGTTCTCAGTATCCTAAATACCTACCTAATAGAAGCGACCTTCCTCGTAACATTACAATAATTTATCTACAAATGCCACAAGTCTCATTTGAACCTTACTTACGTGAGTAAGTACTAGAGTAATAACTTATTTTCCTCAAATTTATATGCAAACGTGGACTGGCTATAAGTTTTAATAGCAAAGAGCTCGTAGCCGTGGACTTAGCGTTCAGTGCGTTGGATAAATAACGTTATTATATTTTAGTATGGGATTGCGTCCTGGCGATATAAATGCGACCAGGGGGGTTACCACGATCACTAAATGTGATTTTCTTTAGGTTCTAATCTGAACTGTGTCGCTGTTTCATACCACGCCATATATTTTCCAATATGTAACAACAATGTCGTGGTATGAAAATAGCGACGCAGTTCAGTTTCGGGCCTAATCAGAATCGCATTTAGAGATAAGAGAGCCCCCCAATAAACTGTTGACTGTTAATTTTAAGAGGAGTGTGGACCTACGGCTTTTCATAAAAAAAGCGATAACGATTTCCACCCCTTAAATGTTAACCGATGTTCACCAATTTTTGATAGGTTGTCAGTCAGAATAAAATCTAGTTCTATACGTTTTGATTTTTTCACTACTTATAATAAATAGATTCAGTTTTATTTATTATGTGGTTTCAGTATTCTGATACAAAACATAGCGCAGCGTAGGAAGTCCACCCACAAGATGGACATACGACCTAAGAGACCGCAGGAAAACGCTGGATGCAGGCCGCTTCCAACCGGCCCTTTTGGAAATCGATGGGGGAGGCCTATGTCCAGCAGTGGATGTCCTACGGCTGAAATGATGATATAAAACTAGTTTCGGCATTATTTGACTTTCTTGATATTAAATCACAATTCAAAAACAATTTTTAACTCTGCCTCATGTTTTGCATGCGGATACAGTTCAAGAAACAAAATCAAGCCTCAGCGGCCCTAACATGCATGGCACAAAGATAAATTAGAACCGTTTATCTCTAAGTGTGTCTCTCACACTAGTGCCGACGAAAGAGATAGTCATGGAGATAAACGGTTCTAATTTATCTTTGTGGCATGTATGTTAGGGCCGCAGGATCCTTGAATTTCGGGAACAGCAGGGAACAGTTCTGAACCTAAACGTGTGTATGACCCGTCTAACTAAATACACTATGTCTGCGATTTAATTGGCCAACTTAACACTTGTAAGTCAGCGGGCAGTCACTAATGCTAAACGTAAGCCAAGTTCTAGAGAGAATGGAATGGTGACTAATTTGTATTTTTCCAGCAAAATCCACATCCTTGCCCTAAAAACGTGAGTTGACCATCCACGAGACGGGAAACACTCAGACGGGAACGTGATATCCATCACGCAAAGACAATCAAAAGTGGATTCACTAATCAATTAGATAAAGACGAGCCTACATGATTTAACTGAAGCCTTTATTTAGCCAAAATAAATCCATAATGAAGTCCATTACGTATTTAAATAGTTAGACTGACGCACAGAGCGACAAGTAAAAACGCGACCTGTGTAAGGGGACGTTCAACGTGTGATACAGAACATGTTAGCTATTGGGGTATTTTTGTGAAACGGACAAACACTTATAAAGTAGCTAGGTAGGTAGGTACATTATGTAAATCCTAAAAAGGTGTCACAATACGGATTTTGATGCGGTTTTCACAGGGGCGTAGCTACCGCCGTATCAGCCGTATCAATACGGGGCCCCGGGCTACAGGCTCTTTTACCCTTCATTTGGGCCCTCAACAAATTTTGATAAAGGGCCCGCCTAAGGCCATAGCACTGTGTTATCACCATTTTTACGACAATAGGTGTGTTTCCTGAAAAAATCTAATTCGTCCGTCATTTAAATTATAAAAAAATCTAGGACTCATGTTTTGTTCTTTTGTCAATTAAACAAAAAATGACGGAGATATAGTGCGTTGAAGTTCCGCATGACGTCACGACTTGAGAGCCCCTACTCCCGAACTTTGATGCGCGTTATCTTTATCAATTTTGCTTGATTTGATAAAACGAAAAATATGTGTTTAATATGTTTTGATAATCTAACTGATGGACTAATTATAATTATTTTTTTTTACTCAGGACACATCCCTATTGTTGAGGAAAAAAGCCAAGCCATACCAACCCCGTTACACAATAAACTATCATATGCAATTGTCTCCAATGGCTTTTGCTGAACCGAACTGTAACCAAATTATTATAATGTAGTACAATTATTGAAACAAAGTTATCTTTGTCGCTTTTGATATAAAATAAAAATAATTGTCTAATTTTGTGTGATATCACCTTTATCCACACTTAACGAAATGAGTCGACAAGTCCTCACAACGTGGGTTTATTATGGAGAGTATCTCTTTTTATAAGACAAGTGTTTTTTTAAGGTTCAGTGGATAAACCAGCCGGCACTAATTACTTTAAGTGGATACGTTTCTTTTAGATTACTTCTAATTACACACAAGATTAAGAACTAAGAAACTAAGCGGTTAATCAGTCAGATCCATAAGTAGCTGAACAATTTCTTATCTGGCAGCTTTGAGAGCAGGGGCGTATTTACCCTAGGGCCAAGGGGGCCATGGCCCGGGGCGGCAGGCTGCGAGGGGCGGCGAAGCCTCGGGCCCTTTTGGGCGCCTTTTATTGTCAAGCTTACCTACAAATTTTTTTATTACTTAATGGGGCGGCAAATCTTACAGGCCTGAGCCGCCAAATCTTTAATTAATGAAATTCGCCTCTGTTTGAGAGCATTCTGTAGCCTAACATACGAACGAACTTGTCACAGGAGTTAGAGTTTTTTTTTATTTCTTGGCTTGGTTTCAGAGACCTTTAAGCCAAGTTAAAGCGATAGGGCATATAAGAGTGTGTTGTCACTTATGCCTATACAAGCTTATTCTGTGTCAGCTCTAAGGACGTGTCGACACAGGGTTTATATTACGGCTTATCATAACTGGGCACAAGACCGCTAATCTGTTAATCGTTAATTACCGAAGTTAACATTTAGAGTAACGGATTAACTTTTAAGTTAACAGTCTAAAAATTGTTAACGGACTTATTAACTTCCGTTTAAACAAATTCCGTTAATCGTTATTTAAGTACCTACTATTTGGTAAAAGGACACTGCGCGGACCGTGCTGTTCAGCGAAAAACACATTCTGACAAGTACGTTCGGGTGGGTCCGTTAAACCCCTTTCTTATTAATTTTTTATGTCCTGCCTAAACTTCCATAGCCCATACCAACATTTTTTTACAAAAAAAAAACACTAACGCTATTACATATAAAATGCGATTTCTATCACGAGTTACCGAATAAATGTAACGCTTTAACGTTTAACGAAGTTAACTTTTTTTAATAACGGATTAGCGATTAACGAAGTTAACTATTTGATTAACGGAGCCCAGCTATGGGTTTATATTATTCAGATCTGTAAAGTTAAATGAAACCCAAGGAAGACATTTTCAAGACTCTTTTTATTTCTCTTTCTATCATGTCTATAATTTTATTTATGCTATCTCGCTCGCACACTATTTGAATGTATAAGGCGGGTCACACCCTTACAGATCTATGGCTCAAAAACAGGCTCCGAGTACAGTCAAACTAAAACAGGATGTAGCCATTTTTGACAATATGAAGATCCAAAATCAACCACAAACCAACTTCCTGCCAGCCGAAGGAGAATCATTTAAAAAAAAATATCAAACTAAATACCCAGTGTTATGTATTTTTGAAATATATTTATTTATTCAGGACAATAATCACCGAATATATTTTTAATTCAACACCAAGAAATAATAATTTACCACCGTAAATGTACATAAAATGAATATTTGGCTTTCGCGTGTAGAATCCACAGGTGGCTAATGAAGCCGCCGTGGAAGGTATTCCCTCTAATAACTAGAATTTGGGACATGAGCAAGAATTTAGGAATACCTTCACTTTTAGCAAAAAAGAAAAGTTTAGTCACTTGTAGTTGTTTGTTTTAAAAATGGCGTGAATTAGTGACGTCATTTTAAATAAACGATTTTATATCATTGTTTATTTTATTGTATATCCATCCCTCAGGCTGTGGTTGTGGCGTTATCAAGTTCAATTGGGCTTAAAGCTGGATACTCACACACCTGCGGCAGGGGCGAATTAGGATGAAAAGGTGGTGATGGCCCTAAATCGCCCCTGGTGCAGATGTATGAGTAGCCAGCTTTAGCAGCTTCGGCTTATTTCCGAGCTATAAACGCAATGAGCCTAGGAACGGTTTTATTTTTTTTAATTTTTTCCCTAAAAGTACACGTTTCAACTTAAAATATGGTAAATTTTTTTTTTCTAGCACTTCAAATGGCTTCAAAATAATTTTTCAAAGATTCGTAAAAATGAACACGGGCTATTTTGTCCGTGGAAGTCAATTACGTTTGTTGTTCTGGAGCCCCCTTAAATATTTATTTTATTCTGTTTTTTAGTATTTGTTATTATAGCGGCAACAGAAATACATCATCTGTGAAAATTTCAACTGTCTAACTATCACAGTTCATGAGATACAGCCTGGTGACAGACGGACGGACGAACGGACGGACAGATGGACAGCGGAGCCTTAGTAATTTTTGGTACGGAACCCTAAAATGTGACGGATGCTTTACGTGCATAATAAAAGCTGGCGTGCTAAACACTCTACTGTCTTTCGGAAAAATATTCTCGAATAACGTAATGAAACTCGAATGCAAACAAATTATTTAGTTTATTTTTTGTTTATAATAGGTATTTGACGTTTGCTCTTTTTACGCACTGAATAACGTAACATTGAAAGAGTAACTTACTTAAAAAATATTTCCGGTTCTCCCCACAACAGGATACGGGGCGGAAACCAAATTGACGGTGATGAAGGAATAATACATTCCCACAAGCTTTCTCATGCCTTTTATAATACGTTGATATTTGAAAAGTATTGTTTTTGGTTAAGTATGTCACGCTAGAAGTCATAGCCCGAATCTGCCACTGAAATATAGGTAAAACTTTTACTTGCTACAAAGTAGAATTTAAAATGTAAATGTAACCTAGTTACGAATTAATTACACATGTACACACATCTCTTTTCTGCTACTATTTTTCTTACTTCTCTGCTGCACTGAGAGTGAAGAAATAGCATAGAATGCGTGCAGATGCTTATCATCCTGGCATGTCGTAAAAGTCGACTAAGGGACGGGTCCTCTCCAACATGGTGGACTATCTGTATGGGCGATGGGCTGATCACCTGTCACCATACGGTTCATCATACCATCTTAGGACTAATTAATGGAACGTGGCCACAAGTAGTCATGTGGCTCTGCCCACCCCATTAGGGATTTCGGGCGTGATAATATGTATGTATGTATGTACTATTTTTCACTGCTTGAACGTAAGCACATAATGTATTTAAGGTGAAATATATATATATATATATGCGACCAACTTAAGAAAGGGGGAAGAAAGGGATGCAGTATTGATGAAAAACCTAAAAAAGGGAGCTTTGTTTGTTTTTGTGAGCAGAAATATAGTATTGCATTTACGACCAATTTCAAATATCGAATGTCAAATTGACAGTTTCCTTTCTTGAGTTTTTCCTCCGGCACAGTAAGCAGAGGAGAGATAGAGAGAGAGAGAGAGAGAGAGAGAGAGAGAGAGAGAGAGAGAGAGAGAGAGAGAGAGAGAGAGAGGTAGAGAGGTAGAGAGAGTAAATAATGAGAGGCAGCTTTGCGTAAAAGACAAAATTACAAGTCTTTTGCTTGAGATAAATTGAAACGTTTTACGCGTAGCGCGTAGCGTAGCAATACGCACTACGCTCGTAGCGCATAGCAGCGGTTTTCGTAGCAGCAGTTTTCGTAGCATGGTTATAATAATATTAAAAAATATTTAAATTCACCATCAGCCTATACACGCTGGGAACCGCACTCACAATTAGAGGGACTAGCAATTGACCCCACGCAGGCTGTGGATTCAGACTGGCGTATTCAAGTAAGTCTGGGCATATTGTCACTACGACTCGTATCCAAACTAAAGATCTCAAAAGAAGGATATGCCTATCAGTACAATTTCATGTTACAAATCTCATATAAGGTTGTCAAACGCCAGCGCCATGGTTTAACCACATCCTATTGCTGCTGCTGTCTTAGTTCTTACGACATACACACAAAAATCTAATATTGCTTGATTCACACGCTATCATATCATTGTGCGCGGTGGGTCGGTGGTGCTGCGGTCTCACACCGCACGATGCGGGAGGGCAATTTTTCAATTATAACAGTAGTCTCACTTAAACGGGTGTCATGGATGGTTGTTGACATGTGACTGAAACTGCGATGGTGTCAGATTCGCGTTCTGACACCTCAAAAGTAAGCATTGCGTAAATTGCTTTGAGCAGTCCTTACTACTTATATATTTCAATGCTCGTATCTCAAAATTGTTTAATGAAAAAATTCAATACTTAGCTAATTTGAGTTTATTAGTATACATTATCCTCTTTAAAAAAACGCTTTATTTGGATAAAATATATATAGTATGTGAACGTATATTCAGTATTTGTTAGAAAGGGGCGTGTTTGAGCCCTTTTCTGGGCAAAACACGCTTAACCTTAATTGTGAACCCTGTTTTCGCTTTCGGAGATAAAACATTATCTATGGCATAATCTGTGGTGGGGTATTACACGTGTATTAATTACAAATATGTAATATAATAACATCGTCTTTGAATCGCCGCAATGGTATAGTACGTTTTGCGGGCGGTAAATAGTTACTAGCCGAATGAATTTGAATTCTAAGCCTTTATTCCTCTTTAGATGTAAGGATATGTTTGTGATATAATACACCTATATTTAAACCTACTTAATACTTTATCTACACCCATATCATAAAACCTCCAAAGTGTAATCAAAAATCGTAGGAAATGACCACCATTTTGACAACCAATTAGGAAAAACCAGTGCTGCAATGTTATTCCCGTATCGATTGTAGTATAGAAATGAGATTAAATTTGAAACAGCTGTCAACACTCAAGTGGGTCTCTATTCTAGTATCCATAGATATTAAAACAGTTATTGATACGAAACGTCAATTCAGTATGTTTTTTTTAATATAAACTGCACAACATTTGATCTCGAGTGACATGAGAATAGAGACTTCATTCGTTTGTCTATGATTTTAAAAAAAATGGTCTTGACGGAGGATCGAATTGCCGCCATTATGTTGGTTTTTTGCTGAACGGAAGTAGAATTGTTGTTGAATTGAATAGAAAAAGTTGTTTGTAATTTACATTTTAGTTGAAAATATGAATAGTAGTCTTCTCGGAGTGATTGTTAGATGTGAAAATGCGCGGGATATCGGAAATATGCAGCCACGATTGCAACAAATAACTTGTTGCCAGAAAATATTGTTTCTGAACACATCATGGAGGATTTATAATATGTGTGTAGATAAAGTTATGTATGCAACTCTGCATAATTTGGCCTTAAAACACACGTGCGATCTTATTATGAAACTCGCTAAAGCTCGTTTCATGAAAACCGCACTAGTGTTTTAAGGCCTATCATTATGCAACCGTTGCATAAACTACTATTGTATCACACTTGCAAGAAAGTAAAATAATAAGGTAAATTTGCATTTAAAAATAAAAACAAATTTCCGCGTCGGATTGACAAGCTCCTACTTCGATTCCTTGAATTCAGGTTAAAACCGTATGCTATTTTCAAATTGAAATGAAGACGCGTTGACGTCTATTTCAATCTAAATATAAGTATTATGTATTTGGCATATGAAATATAAAATTTGGGGGGGGTAATCCCTGGAACTACTGAACTAATTCTAAAAAAAATCTTTCACTAATAGAGCTACACTATCCCTGATTAACATCGGCTACTTTTTATCCTGGAAGAATTCACGCTTCCCGAGGGAACAGTGATAGCCGAATTCGAAGCGGATGAAGTCGCGGGCAAAAAGTTAGTACTTAATACTAAGGAGTAAACACACATTCAAATTTAGATCCGACGTCCTGAAATTCTTGGCCAGTAATCGAAAAACGATCGCGTTCAATACACAGCAAAAATCGCGTATTCAAAAATAGAATTATTTATGAACGCATATATTTTTTTAATCCTAGAATTAATTAATTCGAATTTCGATCTTTGGTGATAATTTCAGCAACCTGCATCGCACCCACGCCCGCCCACAGCGGGGCGGTCCGCTTGGACCAGCCCCCACGCCACTCGACAACTATATAACCTGCAGTCTTCGGCGTCTTCGGCCATTCCAGTTCCAACCACCGCGGAACACGCGTTGCCCGTGACACGTATATCAGGTGAGTCCTGTGAAAGTTATGAAAGTGGTTTTGTAATTAGTTATGCAAAGTTTATAAGTTCGGAGGATCGGTGTTATTATTTAAATGGTTTTGCGTAACTGTTTAATTGAAGTATTTTAAAAAAATTACTATTAGAACAAAATACCAAGTTATCAAAATCATGAAATAAATATATGAATATTGAATAGAATTATTGAAACAAATCGGGACAATCGTTTATCAAAAAAATAAACTTTTCTATTTTCTTATTCTGTTCGAAATCATGAAATTAATCGTCACATTTTAGCGTTTTTATTTTTTGATCATTATGTATAAAATTTAAACCCAGGCAAACCAATTGCATTTTTTATTGAAGTGTAGAAGTTATTTTTAAAAGTGACTGCCAGGGGTGTGCGCTGAACCAAATGATACGACCCACACACATAATATTACCCTTTGCAATCAAGTCAGTGTAAATATTCAAAAGAACAAAAAAATGGTAATAACTTCGTTCATAACAAAACAAATGAGAACAATTTGTAATTTGACCCAAGATTGTGTTAAAAAGTGCTATAGTAATTAAATGATAACATTAACTATGTCGTCCGTACAGGTTAACGTAACAACGGTTATTTGAAAGCCATCGCAAGGAGGAATTTTATGTCATTAAAAAAATGAATGATACCTGACCGAGTTTCTTGCCGGCTCTTCCCAGTAGAGGGTTTTTTACCGAACCGGTGGTAGATTCATTCCTTGAGCTTGTAAAAGCCTAAATTGTATAAAGATAGTTTGACTTTGACTTTGAAAAAGTAAAGTTTAATACTAAAACTCACACCCTAGTATTTTTGCTCCTACTATGACGCACCTTTAGAATTCTTACCTACCTAATTCTTGCCTATAACACTCGCACATACTTCACGAATCTTGTGATACACCATTTATTAAAATAAGTCCAGTGGTTTAGCAGCTAAAGTGGAACATCCAATTATTGGTCACATGTATATATAGACTGTTAAACTTTATACCCTCCTTTTGGCAACGCGCAGTCGGGTAAAAACATGTAGTTTAAAAAGATAATTTGCCGACCGCCGGCGGCACAGGGAAGAGCATAGAGCGGCCTAAGGGATTCAATTAACATTATAATTAATTTCACCTTTGAATTATACAAAGCTGCCAAATCTACTGCTTTTGATGCTCAAAATCTTCAGTAGAGTTTTCTTGCATTTTTATTTATTTATTAATTAAATTCATTGTTATTTTTGGATGAGGAGCGCGTTTACCTGACGATAACAATGTGAATCCGAATGCCTCTTTCACAGTATAATTACTTCTAAATTGTTTGTTTCTCATAAGGCCTTCGGCTAGGACAGTTTTTAATTTGATAATGTGTACGCTTAGCTGTTTTGTTACGGCACTCTACAGTAGATTAAACACGACCCAAATAGCTTACGTTGAGTAGGTACGATGCATTCATTGATAACGCAATTTATTTTATAAAACTAGTTTTCATCGTTTTCGTGTCACCATTTTTGAGTAGGCATTTTTTTACACAAAGCTAGCCAAAAAGAATGTTCATATAAGAGCGAATTTCAAAAAATTAACCATACAATTGTATGGCTACTTTTCGTAACGCACAGGAACTTTTTTAACTTTTTCTTAACTACGCCTGAATTACGTAATTTTTTTTTGAAATTCACCTAATTGTCCCTAAGTCCCCAGTTAATTGAATCCGGGTTACACGTCCCAAAACAAACGAAAATAATTCCTCCATCGTGCTGGTGGTAAGCACGACAAATAATAAATATCTCATCGTCTTAGCGGTTAAACTGCAGAAAGAACTTTCCAACTCCTTTGTACTTAATAATAAAAATGCTGGCAGCTTCAAAGGCCTTTGGCACGATTAATTTTGCAAGAGTTTACCACGATGAAAACATAAGAAAAGAAGGTATCGCTTTTTCCTTAATAAGGAGAGGATCGTTTTTATTCCACTAAGAAATTGTTGAATAAATGGAAACGTAGTTGTTGAACGGAAATCCGCCCGACAGTGTTGAAATGAGATAGCCGTTTTGGGCACGGTGATAATCAATTTTCGATTCTCAAAATCCGACATTGGGTACAATCCGAAACCGTGGGTCCAATTTGAAACGGTGTCTTATTAATTTAAAATTTGCTAAACTTAAAATAAAAAACGTCAAAGACAATTTGTATAGCACAAAGCTGTCAAAATCGAGTTTGAAGTTTCTTATTTTAAATTTAGTTACCTTTAAATTTAGTTCACACACTTTCGAATTGGGCCCAGTGTCCGCTAAATTTAAAATTGCCTAAACTTAAAATAAGAAACGTCAAACTCGGTTTTGTATCGCTCCAAGCTGTCAAGATCGACTCTGACGCTTCTTATTTCAAATTTAGCGTCTTCTAAATTTAGCAAAAACACGTTCGAATTGGGTACATTATCTTACAAAAAATAAACATGATGTCTGCGTATTATCGTATATGCCAAAAATTATCCCGAAAAATATCAAATAACTTAATTTGTAAAGGAAAAATCTTATTTTAACCGTACGTAAATTTAAAAAACCTTCTGAATTCTAAATTATCGACATATAAAAGGAACTGATTTAAATTCTAATCGGTACCCGCATATGCAGACAAAATAATAGAGTACGTACACATGAAGAATCCTTTTCCAAGCGATGTATTACATTTCCGCGAAAAAATGCCTTCTCGCGTTATATCCCAAATTTACGACGAAAATTGTGGTTAAATTTCGTATTTCTACAAATTTTGCGTACGTTTTATCAACACCTTTTTTTACTCACAAAGGCATTGTCTATAATTTTCGTGAGTTCACGATAAAAGTTGATATAATGCCGAAGAACAATTACGAATAAAAATAACTTAGGCAATTTTACTAATGGGTTTTCGACAAAAATAAAAAAGTTCATAAGTATATATAAGTGCGCGTCGTCAGTAAAGATCATATAATAAAGAAATAACTTAAGACTGCATATTATGTTAACATTATAATACTATATAATTATACTAATATAATTTCAGGTAAAATTATTGTTAAAATCACTTGTAATTTCGCGTTATTAATAAAGTATTGTATTTTATTTTATTTAAAGCACTAGAAAATTGTTTTCTTACTTATCGGAGCATGAAAGTTCGCTTTGATAATAACATATCAAGGTTCTTTTAAACGACCAATATTTTTGGCAATTTATTGCTGTTATTCGGGCTATCTCCAAAAGTGTACACTTAAACTTTTTGTTTCCAGTAGTAATGTAATTTGTAATCTGTATGGGAATAGCCGAAATTGCAGCAATAAATTGCCAAACAACTGGGCCGTTTACAAGCCCCTTAACAACTTAACTATAGCGTATCCGAAGAAATTTAGCAACTGTACTATTAGTAGTCAGTATAAAGGAGTCAGTAGTACTCGTAGCTTAGTAGATAATACTTTCTTGACCTTTATATAACGTTCTCAATTGTCTTGTTTGCGTGTTGTTTGTTTCTTTTATTTTATTACTTAACTCACTAAAGTCATCCCAGAAGGCATTTTTTTGTTACTAACAGAAAATAAAGCCCACTATATTAGTCATAAACGTACGTCCCTGGGACGGGAACTCGGTTTTTATTATTTTTTCCATAGCTATGTTTACATTTAACGATTACTTGGTACGTAATTTGTAAGAAGGATCCCAAGGAGTGAATATCGTCAGCTGTAATATGAATGTAATACTCCTCTGCTGCACTGGGAGTGAAGAAATAGCATAGAATGCGTGCAGATGCTTATCATCCTGGCATGTCGTAAAAGTCGACTAAGGGACGGGTCCTCTCCAACATGGTGGACTATCTGTATGGGCGATGGGCTGATCACCTGTCACCATACGGTTCATCATACCATCTTAGGACTAATTAATCGAACGTGGCCACAAGTAGTGTTGTGGCTCTGCCCACCCCATTAGGGATTTAGGGCGTGATAATATGTATGTATGTATGTATGTAATATGAATTAATGTACCCGCCAAAAGTTGACTTTTCAGAGGAGCCAAAAACTAAATTACAATTACAACAAAGAATTGTGACTTTTTTGTACTTATCTTATTGGAATGATGTTTATAGCCATTATCTTAAAATGGTAAGACCTGTTCATTGAAAGAAACCATATAAAGCTTACTATCATAGTTTTAAAGACAGCATGGTGCTAGCATTATTTATTTTTTAAATAAATGCGATACTTTAAGATATATTGAAAAAAATAAAAAGAATAACAGCCATAACGTAACACGCAGAACATACAACCTGTCTGTTTCGCCTTAGGTCAATACATTAAAAAGTATTTCCAAATCTGTCATGTATGTTCACCTCCAATTGGCTAGTTTTCATAAAATACAACATTCATCACAAAAATGAGTTGAAATGAAAACAAAAACTAGGATTTTCGCTAACGTAATCACAATTTTTTTCAAGATATTAACAATTTAAAAACCCAAGAACCACAGAATGGAAAATTTGCAGTCGAACTGCATATATAACTCAATTTAGTCATTATGGAGGTTACGCTAATTCATATTACAAGTTGATGATATACACAAAGCTGTCAAATACACCCGGTTCGTGACCCTTGGAGCGCAACAGTACGCAACGCAAACGGTGAATGTTGACGCTGACCCCAACCTAACACGACAGACATAAAATACTTTCCTTTTTGGTTTTACGCAGTCGGGTAAAAAGCGAAACATAAAAGTTGCATAAATAAAACAAAATCATTGCTTGTTAACTACATTCTTCACTAAATTAAATTCACCCAAAAAAATTAAATACATCATGGTGTTACAATTGTTTTTTTGTTTAGGGTAATTGGTCATGTTGTTGCAAAATGATATAAAAATGTAGGGAATTTTAGCAGATAATCGGGAACAAGTTTATTACAATAACATTACAAAGAAATATTAATAATAGAAATAAAACTACTACAACACAACACGTAAAAAATAATTGGAGATGAATAAACAGATATAATAATATGAGTTGTCTGAGTAAAACATTGGAACTTTTTTATGTTTTTCTAGGTGTAACTAATGTTAATATTCTGATCAACTGAATTATATGTATATATGTATATATATGAAATAAATTCCAAGATTCTGTCATTACTCCAATCCATCGTGAACAACCATGAAATCGGAAACAATACGTCGCCGCTATCAGTTGACAGTACGTCCGCTACGCACGATGAAGTTGAGCCGACTGAAGTGTGGCCGCGCAAGCGAAGTTCATCGCGATAAAAGCCTTTGATGTGCGCAAATTTACCGACAGCGGGGCGAAGGGGCTTCGGCTTCGGGCGAAGTGCCGAAGTATTCGCGAATATTCGGGTACATACATCGCGATAATGCGAATATTCGCGTTATCGCGATGTGTGTAGCCGTAGCATAAGCGAACACACTTTCGAATTAGCCCCAAACATTTTGAAACTGTTCCTTTTTCAAAATGTTCATGCAGTCTTAATTAACGAACATGTTAATCGTTCATTAAATAACTTTGAGTAGCGCCACTAGCAAGTTTTGTTCTGCTTTTGATAATTTGATTTACTAAGTGAACTTGAGTGGCGATTAGTTAATAGTGTAAGTTTGACCGGTTCACATAAAGTTTTGTATGGTTCTGTCCGCGTAAAATATACGTGGATGAGGCAGTTAGTCCATCGGCCCTAGCAATATTGGCACGAGGATAAGGTGACACCATCTCACACTAATGCTGACGAAAAAGATAGTCGGGGTTAAATTATCCCTATGTCAGCCATTCCAGGCCTGCACGGGATGTTAATTTGAACCAATGTTCTTTAACTACTCAATGAACAAAAGGAGCAATAAGTAATTAGCAATGATTACAAAATTGAAATAAACTGTGAAATAATATTGAATGTCACAGGACGGAAAGCTTACTTTCCCAATCGACATTATTATATAATAATTGATATCAATGTTCGATTTGGAAATTAGAATGCCCACTAACATAATATGAGATATTGAAAAGCCAGTAATTAAGGAATATTTAAAGTTTCATGGTTCATTATTAAATGAAATTGCCCATTCACACGGCGCTGTGTCCACGCGGGCCCACAGGTGAGCCTAGTGTGTGTATCTTATATATACATCGATGTCTCGTTAACATGAGCAACCCTTTAGGCTGAAGCCGTCGCTAAAGCGGCGAGCGGGGCAGAAACAACATATTATTATTATTTAAATCCAGTATTCGAGATTTGGTATTAAAATCTAAATATTTATTTTGCAAGTAGACCAGGCGCCTCATTCGGGAACGCTAAGTGATTCTGTAGCGACTCGTAAGCCAGATTTCTCATTCCACTCTTTCGCACGACGCGAAATGCGTAAGAGCGAGATGAGAGATCTGGCTTACGAGTCGCTACAGAATCACTTAGCGTTCCCGAATGAGGCGCCTGGGCTCTTTGACCAGCGCTGATAGATTCAGACATATTTTCATTTTCATTTTTAGCGTTTCAAAGCGTGACATCTGCTGAGAAGACTTACTGAAAAATTATGTTTTGGGTCAATGTTTCAATAAAATCTGTCCGTCGGGTAGGTAGGTAACCGCCACGTTGATATTTTGTCTTCAACCTGACCTTGCACAAATCGTACTATTGAATGCTTGCTTCTGGAGATATACCGACTAATCATGGTTCTTAGTTATAAAGTTGACGAAACCCTATGCTTTATCTTCAATTCATTGAGAATTGAGTTGTTGAGGCTGTCCATGAAATTTTAACAAGCGTCAAGGTATAACATGCCTTATACACGCACAATAATTTATGTGTATAGGAAACCTACCTGCACTAAACTTACTATTACGGATACTTCAACTTATCTTTGCGTGTGGCGCTATGTGTGTGTGAGTTTGTACATATATTGTGCAGCTTTGATTTGTATTGTACGCACCACTGCAATACGACGGTTGCCCCGTCACTGGCACATGAATAAAAGATGCATACAGATATAGTGAATAATATGTTTCCATCGGTAAAACTCGGATCTCAATCGGAAGACGACGGGACCCGAAGTGCCAATTAATTATTGTATTCAATGAGTGACATGTTTATGCTCATTAATATGATACTTTATTATTTACTGTCAAATGACAAAATGAAAAATGACAGCATGGTATGATGGCTAATGGCCCCCAATTCTCGGTGTTTACGAGATAATGTCGATTGCAAGATTAAACGTCAGATTCATACAGTTTTGTCAAATGACTGTATGCACTGACGTTTAATCTCGATTTTTAGATTATTTCGAATGCGCCGAGAATTGGAGACCTGCTGAAGCTAATTGAGAGAGCACGATAAATACGAACTTTTCCGATAAAACACGATGGAAACTAATTATGCACTACATCTGTATGTACATACAAGTTTACGCACACATTACCACCACGCGCAAAGATGAGATGTATGTATATCATTCTTTATCACGCTGCCATCAAAGCCACAGCCTTAAACACCGCTCCCTAGTTCCCAATATCCCGGAAGGCGGGTCCTTTGTCGAGGTAATAAAATATAAAAGCTTTCAAATATATTTTCAGAACAAGCCGGAAGCGGCAGTCATTGTGACATGTTGTTTTTCATTCATACAAATAATTGTTATGTTTTGAGAAGTTTTCGGTAGATAGTCACAAATTTTAACCCGGAGAAATGAGCAGACCAAACTCGTAAAAAACCAACCAAGTGCGAGTTGGACTCGCGCACGAAGGGTTCCGTATTATCTTTACAAACGGCAAAAAAATCACGTTTGTTCTATGGGAGCCCCCTTAAATATTAATTTTATTCTGTTTTATTAGTATTTGTTGTTTTAGCGGTAACAGAAATACATCATCTGTGAAAACTCCAACTGTCTGTCTGTCTATCACGGTTCAAGAGATACAGCCTGGTGACAGACGGACAGAAAGGGGCGTATTTACCCTATGGCCAAAGGGGCCATGGCCCGGGGCGGCAGGCTGCGAGGGGCGGCGAAGCCCCGGGGCCTTCTTTGGGAGCCTTTTATTGTCAAGTTTACCTACAATATCGTTTATTACTTAATGGGGTGGCAAAGCTAACTGGCCCGAGGCGCCAAATCTTTAAATACGCCTCTGACAGACTGAAAGCGGAGCCTTAGTAATAGGGTCCCGTTTTTACCCTTTGGGTACGGAACCCTAAAAAAGGCCACAGAGACTGTTTCAAATTAGAGGTTTAAAGGCGCTGTAACTACGCATTTTATATTACGCAGAACATAACAATGACGATGGAAAAATGCTTATTTAAAATATGTTCTTTTTCCTTCATCCTCTTTCTAGAATATTTTAGCAGAAACGTAAAGGGCTCGTAAACGAGCTAGTTTTTCGGCAATTTATTGCTGCAGGTCGGGCTATCTCCAAAACCTTACATTCAAACGTTTTGTTCCCAGTAGTGATGTAATATGTAATCTTTTTGGGGATAGCCCTAATTGCAGCAATAAACTGTCGACAAAATAGCTCGTTTACGAGCCTCTTAATATTCAGTTGGACTTCGGCAAGAAAAGATAATGGTATCTTTTCTTACTAAAATGGTTGAGTTGAGCCAAGTGTTTATTTCGTACATACAATTTTTCAAAAGCCATAAAGTAGAAGAGAGCCGTAAGTGCAGTTATTTGCTACGGTTTTGTTTCAAACTGCACGCGAATAGCGAATTCCCAGGAGGCTAGTGTTGCATCAAAGGGAGTCTCAAATGGATTTTAATTTCAGCCAGTGACTTTGTTCTATGTGCACTCGCAGTTGCCATATTCTGCCATTTTTAACTTTTTGATATGAATGAAATGCAAGCAGAACTTTTCTTGAATATTGGATAAGTGGCGTTGTTATAATTATTTACTTTCATATTTTACTATGATAATGATTTCTACTTAAGATATTATTGACTGTATATAGAAAACCAAAATTACTAGAACTCGAGACTTTGTGTCAATTTGTAAAATATATATTTACTGAAGGTATCAATATTTTTAAACAATCACGTAGGTAGCAAAAAGGACACTTCTAAAAATATTATCTTGACAGCTAAAATTAAGCTTACATACGTCTGGAAAAATTGAGAAAAGTTAAATATAAATATATTTAACTTTTCTCAATTTTATTTACAATAAATAGGTATACATTTTACAAATAAAACTGGGAGCGATCACTAGTTTAGGAGACAATTATCGATAAGTGTGTTTATCGATATATGAACTCACCACTTGACACATGATTTTACTACAAAAATTTCGAGGTCTAAAGATAACTATAATTCAATAAAATAAATGACAATCGCGGCCCTGAAAATCAACCAAAGGGCTATGTCGTAGCGGCGCTACGCCTGCCAGCTTAAAGTGCTACGCCGTAGCCGTAGCTTACCGGGATCTTCTTTATGCAGACAGTCAATACCGGTTTAATTTTCAAGGGTCATTTTGCACCGCTCATGTTTTTTTTTTAAATAGTTAAGCGCGTTTAAGATCTATCAAACGTATTTGTCAGTCGTTAAATATAATGTGTCCAATTCGTTAAGGTGTCGCCTAAATTTAAAATTCTCCAAACTTAAAGTAAGAAACGTCAAAATCTATTTAGCAAGCTGTTAAATTCGAGTCTGACGTTTCTTATTACATTCTGTTTTAGTGATTTTTTAATATAGCGAACTCACTTTCGAATTGGCCTCAATGAATGACTTAAATCATTATTTATGATTTTGGTGCAAACCGCCCTTAATCGCGTTTTAAATACTTTAGTACCGCTATAGCTTTTGTATTTTTTGAATAAATATATTCGTACAGAGGATTTAGATACAAAATCAGCAATGCAAATATGCAGAATTACATTGTTTAAAAACCAACCGAAATCTGAATTTTTAACTGCTTCTATATCGATTTGGTTCCCTTTCGGAACGGTTTTGTAACTTCGTGTAACCATTGTAAATTAATAGCAATAAATCAATTTATGCTTTTAAAACCAAATAGTCACGCAAGAAATATAAATAGAAAAGCCAGATGTGTGCATATTTTTTTTTTTCATTTACCATAACAGCGCCTCTATTCGGGAACGTCCAAGCGATTTTGTAGCGACGCGCTAACGACATTCTCATCCCACTCTTCCGCACGATGCGTAATGCGTAAGAGTAGGATGCGAATCTCGCTCGCGAGCCGCGACGATATCGCTTGGACCTTCCCGAATAGAGCCCAGGTTTTTTATAAATTTTCTCATATTCATAATGAAAAGTAGTCCTTGGTGGATCAAAATCACCCATTTCACACCGAAACTAGCGTAGTGTATACCACATCAGTGCCTCAATAATCTCTATTATTTACCTAACTAATTCCCGAACTATTGTAACAAAACGAACTTTTCCCATTCCGTCTCGCGTATTTATTTTAATTACCTTCGAAACAAATATTATTGAAATTAATAGGTTCACGTTAATCGAAGTACATATACTTCTGATTCAGCGGCTGATCAGCGGTGAGGGACACATTCAAATTTAGACCGAATGTTTTTGTCTTTACAGTCTAAATTAACAGTGTCGTTTATCCACTGATCAGCCGCAGCGCACGTTAGAGAATCACATCAGCTATGTTCTCTTGCCGCTAACTTCATCTCTAATTTCGCTCGACTATGATAAATTGACACGCTCGCTCATACGCATTATGTGGAGTTGGGTACCTACGCTCGTGGCCAGATGCGTCGAAATATAATCAAGGTCGAAGACACGCACGAACATATAGTTTGTACGCATTGACGGGTCAAGTTAGGCTGGTCAGTCAGTTCGGTGACGAAGTGTTTAAGAGGATCACACCACAGATCTCTGCGCGCGGCGCTATGTGTGCGTGAGCTTATATATATGGATATTTCACTTGTGTTGCGCGAACGTTGGCCACACAACGGCTGCCACGTCACTGCCGCCATCTGTACAAACTCACGCACACATTACACTTGAAGTATGTTTAAAATTACTTGTATTGAAGAAAATAGTGAAGGTTAATACGTGACGACGACGGAGGTTGGAGGATGCGGTTAGCCTAGTTGGTAGTGACCGAGCCTCCAAAGCTAGGGACCCGAGTTCGATCCCCGGTAAGAGCAAATTGTTGCACCAAGTAGAAACTGATTATTATTGGGCCGAGTGTTAGTTTGGAGCTCGAACGAAAGTGAGGGCTCTAAAAACACGAGCGCAATAACACATTACTTGATGCGAGGTGCATAATTTGCTTTTCTTTCTACTACTGTAAAAAGTTGGTAAAAAAAGTAAAAGTATAGTTAAATCCGACTAGCGACGTAAAAAGGATTTTTGCACCAGGTATGACGCACCCTTAGATTTTTTATATAACCTATGTCACTCGCACGTTCTCCCCAAATCATAAGATACCCTATTTATTAAAATCGGTCTATTGGTTCTGAAGCTAAAGTAGAATATCCGAAAATTTTCACAGTAAACTTGTACTGGTTAATAAATTTTCATATTGAGCACGCATGCTTGTTGCCAAGTCTTGTATGTTTCCTATGTATTCAAGTATTTATTTATCTATGTAAGTATGTATATCGTCGTCTAGTACCCATAACACAAGTCTTCAGAGCTTACTTTGGGACTAGATCGATTTGTGTAAAAGATTGTCCCATGATTTATTTATTTATTTAATAAATGAATTATTATTATTCAACTAAATTGTATTAACCACAAAATATGCAATATTTTATAGACTTCATTTTAAAGTTTGAGACTTCTTATTAATACTTTATGTAATATCTCTATATCATAATTTAAAAAATGGTTCTTAGGATGTACGCGCCTCCCCAGAAATTCGTTTATAGTGACCTTTTCTACAAAATACTTGAATAAAATTACTTGAAAACTTGAAAAAGTTCTAGTTCATGTTGTTATGCGCAAAAATAACATTGGAACATATCCAAATAGACTTATCGAAGTGATGTTTTTAAAATGAATGCAATGTTAAAAAAAACATAAACTTTAATTAATAGTCATAAACAGATTAATTAGATATTCAAAATATATAAATATATCAGTTCCGATGACTTAATAATACTCGTATTAACGCGAAATTTAAGATGACATTTTTTTGTATTTTGAATCGACTGTCGATCAAGCCAGATCTGAGAAACTTAATAAAACCATTAGAACCGAAAGTGTTGTGACAGTGATAGATTGATTTCATATAATAGTTTGACCTCGTCATAATAATTGTTTATGTATGAAACATTTGGCCTTTGCAAAGTTTGTGGGAGGAAAGCTTGATTGATTCTGCGATCTAAATCCGTCATTGATTAGTACTCAAAAGACCGAACGACGACCGAGTGACGAAATATGACTATTAAGTAATGAGGTTTTTTTCATTGTCGAGATTAATGTTTGGCAAAAGATAAACTTTCCGAGTTACAAAAGTTCTGTTGCGTTATATTATAATAATTGTACAATATATGCACCACAATTTGCACATTGTTAGTCAGATAAGATCGATTAAATATCTACGAAATTCAAAATGCCTAAAAATAATAAATCTGTAAAACTAAACAGTGCCTCTATTCGGGAACGCTAAGTGATTCTGTAGCGACGCGTGTGCGAGATTTCTCATCCCACTGTTCCGCACGACGCGTAATGCGTAAGAGCGAGATGAGAAATCTCGCTCACGAATCGCTACAGAATCACTTAGCGTTCCCGAATAGAGGCGCAATTCGAAATTGTGTTCGCTGAATTTAAAAGTCACTAAAAATAAGAAACGTAAACGACAGCTTTGCGCTTAAAAAATTGAGTATAACTTTTCTTATTTTAAGTATAGGAAATCTTAAATTAATAAGGCACCTTTTCAATTTGGACCCAGTAGATAGGTAACAAGCAATACTTGATCACGTCAAGTTCATTATAATTTGCTAGCTAAGACTGTTGAATCGATGTCGTTTATATAGAAATTTCTTTAGCAGTGACGTAACAAACAGGTACTCTCAAAAGATAATTAATGAGATTCTTGGTACTCCATTAGCGAATAATCAGCGGCTTACAATAGGGTTGTTTGAGTCAGTGACTAAACAGATCGCTTGTACAACCCTACTACCACCTTTGTGATCAAATTATTACGTACCGCAATTTTGAACTTTATCTACTTGGGTTATATTATTAGATACAACATCTTATATATAAAATTCTCGTGTCACAATGTTCGTTCTCATGAAATTTTGTGAGCATATTGAGTAAGTCTGAGAATCGGCCAACATCTATTTTTCATACCCCTAAATGATAAGGGTGACTCACCGGGCAGGACGACGTCTGCTGGGTCCGCTAGTAATCTATAAAAACCTCATTACAAATTAAAAAATATAATTAAATTAAACTAAGCATAAAAGTTAAACTAAATGCAATACAACTAAACTAAATCTAAACATGGCCCGTGCGGTATTGTGCCGAAGATGCTGGCAGCGTTCCTCGCTGGATTGCTAGATTAGATTAGATTAGATTAGATTAGATTAGATTATTTATTCCTCAAGATAAAATACATTATAAATTGCACATGTCAAAATACATGGATCTAAATTGAGATTGTCAGTAATTTAATTAAAATACAATGAAAATAGAATAAAATTACAAGTTCAACAGAATTAATACTTATGTCATACAAGTTACAGATTAGTTTAAAAATTGTATCTCCATAAAGGATCGTCCTTATTAAATAACAATAACAATACACGGGAAAAATTATAATTTAGTTACATACTATGTCAAAACCAAAATACACAATATAATCGGATTTTAAAGTCAAGTAGCTTAAAATCTAAATTTTAATGTCCATAAGCTCATTTACCGAGTATAATGGATTCTCCAACAAAAGATTTTTCAGCCGGCGTTTAAATGTTTCGTCAGATGGTTCAAGTTTAAGATCAACGGGCAGACGCTCATAGTAAGTAGGTCCGATGACGCGCGGGTTCTTCCCTGCAAGTGCCATGCGACGGGGGACTGTTCTCAAACGCCCGGTACGGCGGAGCTGCTTGCCAGGAATATTGACGATCGCGAAAGAAGACAGATTTTTTCGAACAAACATAATAATTTCGAAGATATAAAGTGAGTAGTGCGTCATAATGCGCTGTGTTGCAAAGAGATCTCTGCACGAGTGTCTAGGTTTCACCCCAAGCAATGTGCGTACGGCACGTTTTTGCATTATCATCACTCTACTGGGATCCGTGGAGTTACCCCATATGAGTGAACCGTACGACATCAACGAGTGAAAATGTGCAAAATAGACTTGTCTCAATGCATCATCAGAAATGAGAGATTTTAGCTTTCGCAACGCAAAGACAGCACTACTCAATCTATCACATAATTTGTCAACATGGCACTTCCAGTTTAAGTTCGAGTCCAGGGTGAAGCCAAGGAACCTACATTCGTCGCATATCGGCATCGGGATGTTTGGGACGCACGGAGGAACAGTGAGGCTTCGGCCCGAGAAAAACATGACATTGGATTTCATCTTATTCAACAGCAAGCCATTCGTCGAAAACCACTTCTGCAGCTGCTCACAACCGTCATGAATTTTCTCTCCGAGCTGCTCATACGTGCGCGCACTGACTATCACTGTAGTGTCATCCGCGAACAGCACAGAGAGGCCAGCAGTAATGGCAGTGGGAAGATCATTTATGTACGTTAAAAATAGCGTGTTTCCTAATGCTGATCCTTGGGGTATCCCTAATTCCACACTACCACTGTCAGACTGCAGTCTCTTACCATCCGCTGTCAATTTTACTACTTGTTTCCGGTCGGATAAAAATGACGTGAGTAGTTGATGGCCATTTCCTCGTATTCCGTAATGATGTAACTTGTCCAACAGTAATTCATGATTGATTACGTCAAAGGCTTTGGACAAGTCACAAAATATACCTGCCATCTTGTGTTTTTCATCCAGACCGGAAACAATGCAGTCAAAGATTTTATGTGCCGCGGTGGTTGTTGACATCTTCCGCCGATATGCGAATTGCTGATCCGTCAGCAAGTCGTTATCCTCAAGGTGTCTCATTATGTGGGTTGACAATATAGACTCCACAATTTTAGAAATGGTAGGTACTATTGTTATAGGTCTATAATTGTTGACGTCACATTTGTTACCCTTCCCCTTGAAGACAGGACACACCCTGGTACTCTTTAGTACGTCCGGATACACACCGGTTTCAAAAATAATATTTAATAAGACAACTAAAACGTCTGCCATTATTGGCCATATACATAATAAAATATTAGGCGATATGTCATACGTGTCAGCGGTTGTACGAGTCTTTAACATTGCCTGCATCACCTCGCTTAACAGGTCGCGCGTGACGGTTGGCAGGGTTAGTGTGGGCACCTCCGAGCCGTGCAGGTGCTGGCGGAGGTATTGTCTACACCGGGACTGATCACTTTGAATAACATATTTGGAGGCCAAACTTAAAAAGTGTGAATTGAATGTGTTGGGTACCTCACTACTCGGAATATTCTCCTGTGATATTGGGTCTTTAAGACGGATATCCGACGACCTAGTTGTTGTACCTATTTCTTCATTTATCACTGTCCATATTTCTTTTGACGGTTTTTTACTCGCAACCAACCTTTTTTCAACGTAGGCTTGCCGAGCACGTATCGTGGTAGATTTAATAAGATCATAGTAATTCGCAATACAGTCCGATATTATTGGGTTGTTGGGATACTGACGTCTGATTTCATGAAGGTCCCTGTGTTTACGTGTATATTCTAGCAGTTCGTCAGTTAACCATGGGACAATGTTGTTATTATTCTTAAATTTAACTGTCTTAACTTTAAAATGTATGTCAATGTAATATGTCAAAATGTTAAATAATTTATAAAATTTGGTATTGATATCAATAGTATTGTCAAAAATATAGCTAAAATCATTATTAGAAATGTCACAATAAAATAAATAAATAGACTCATCAGTAAACAAACGCCGTTCGGCTCGCTGGTGATTTTTTTCGTTTGTCGTTTGCCCGTGATCGATTTCAAACTCATATCGCTGTGCGTTGTGATCGCTAATAGCAGTATCCACTGGCGACACAGTAAGGCATTCACGTGCATGGTTTGTTATACCACAATCAATCGACGACGCGCAGTCGGCAGTGACCCGTGTGGGAAAAGAAACGGTGTTGATACACCCATAACTACTTAGTACGTCGTCGACCCGCCGTCTCAAACTATTGTCAGATAAATAATCCACATTTTGATCGCCGACTAAAAGGAACCTTTTATTTTCGTCAGCAAGCTTATTTAATAACAGTTCTAATTTTTCTAAATAAATGTCAAAGTCACCATTTCCGGTTCTATATAATGAAAATATAATCAATTTACAATGGGTAATTTCAATGGCTGTGCACTCAAAGTGATACTGAACGGAGAGGCTCTGTAGGTCATTACGCTTTTTATACGTTATACCGTTGCGTATGTATATAGCCACCCCGCCATGTGCGATGCGCGTACGGCAGTAGCAATTTGCCAGTGCATATCCACATAACCTCACACGTTCAATCTCACTTTGCCTGCACCAAATTTCACTTAAACAAAGAACATCTGTTTTTTCAGTGCTTGTTAATATATCTAGTAATGAAGTTTTGCCACAAATGGATCGTACATTTTGGTGTATAATAACAAACTTAGTGCTTACTTTGGCTGTGTTTTGACGCGTTTTATTGTTAAGTTTTTTGGCTGCACAATATTGAAGGGGCGCACTGATACTCCTTCCGGCCAGTTTTTACCATGTCTGACTACCCTTAACTTGTCTGCGGGAACATCTAGTCGGAACGACGAATAGCTACCCCGGGTGACCACCAGCTGCTCACACACTGGCGCTGAAATGCCCATTTGAGCCTGTACGTGACGCGAGACATCCACAGCAGTGGTGTCTACACTAAGGTTGTAGACATGTAGGCTAGCAACACGAGGGGCAGCTGCACGGAGTCCCACGGAGAATGGAGCTCGAGGCGAAGAGGCCTCCAGTGGAGGCTGCGCTTGAGTTGCAGTTACGTCGTCAGACGAAGGGGCGACGACAGGTGTCTTCTTAGAACGGCCTTTATCCCGACCAGTGCTTATAGTATCCCAGCCAGTGTTAGTAGTAGGCGTTATGCGGCATAAACGAGGTGATTTTGGCTCGGGTGCAGGCACAGGGCTCGCCGGCTCTGCTGACGAGGGTGTCGAGGCGGGTGGCAGCAGTAACGTGACAGTGCTGGTGGCAACAGGTGGTCGTTGCTCGTCACTCAAGAAGACAATACCTTGTGGGCCTGACTCATTGAGAGACATTTGCGGGAAATTCAGTGTTGGATGACTTGATTTGTTTGAGACTAATTCGAGGATCGCCTGGATGCATCCGTTTTGGTACGTGAGTGTTTTTTGTTGTTCACGGATAAGATCATGACATCCCCTGACCTCGTCTTTCATCTCCGTTATCTCCGCACTTAGATTCGAAATAACTTCCACCAACCTGTTAACAGCCGCTGTGTTTGTTGGTGATTTTGCCTTCGATGGTGCCATTTTATCCCGATAGTTATATTTCACTTGGTCCAATATGTGGTAATATTAATATTTATGCTTATTATGTTACTTATAATACTAGTTTAATAATAAAAAAAAAAAAAAAAAAACAAAACAAACAAGCTAAACAAATTAATTGATTTTGTACTTAAACTTATAAATCTGAGGCACAGCAACAGTCGTATTTTCTTAGTTAGAGAGAAGTAGATGCTAAAGATCACGATAATTTTTACATATGTGATATGAGCATCTTCTAATGTACGAAGCCATCTGCAAAAAAACCGGCCAAGTGCGAGTCGGACTCGCGCACGAAGGGTTCCGTACCATTATCTATAAAAACGGCAAAAAAATCACATTTCTTGCATGGGAGCACCCTTAAATATTTATTTTATTCTATATTTTAGTATTTGTTGTTATAGCGGCAACAGAAATACATCATCTGTGAAAATTTCAACTGTCGAACTATCACGGTTCATGAGATACAGCCTGGTGACAGACAGACGGACGGACAGACGGACAGCGGAGCCTTAGTAATAGGGTCTTGTTTTTACCCAAACGGTAAACGGAACCCTAAAAAAGCGGATAGGATCTAATTGCAAAACTGGGACGCGCCGATGGTGTAGATAAAAGGGCTTCAAGGCCTAGCTAAACCAAAATCCCAACCTGGTATCCCCCAAAAAAAGAAAAATATATATACGAAGCCATGTACATACTTATCTCCTCTGCTGCACTGAGAGTGAAGAAATAGCATAGAATGCGTGCAGATGCTTGTCATCCTGGCATGTCGTAAAAGTCGACTAAGGGACGGGTCCTCTCCAACATGGTGGACTATCTGTATGGGCGATGGGCTGGTCACCTGTCACCATACGGTTCATCATACTATCTTAGGACTAATTAATCGAACGTGGCCACAAGTAGTCTTGTGGCTCTGCCCACCCCATTAGGGATTTCGGGCGTGATGCTATGTATGTATGTATGTATGTACATTTTATGATTGTTATAAGGTTCATTTTTGTAATTGGGTCTTCGTTCAATTTCTAAATCCTGTGCTAATCCTATTACCTCTGCACTGGGTTGAGAAGCATTAATGAACGTGAAAATATCACAGTTATTATTTTGTTTAGACATTTTCGCGCGTGAAAGCATCCCCGTGGATTGAAAAGTTGCTGAAACGTGGACATTATTCCGACTCAATCTGTGTGCGAAATGCACGTTTATACTTAGTAATCTGTATATAAACTTTTAATAAACAAGGCTGAATAGCTGGTCACACAATTTATTTTTTATTTATTTATTTTTTATTAGCATATACCATTGTAAACACAAGACAAGAAAATGAAGAAATTATGTTATTCAGAAGGGATTTCCGACCCATAGGTCTTTACTCGATTGTTCTAAATACACAATCCCATTTGCTAAGCCTAAATTATCGTCCTTTGTATTAACTACCCTCGATTTGTAAGCATGAGCTCAATGCAAATGCTAAGGGGTTAACTTTGGCGTAATTCATGTTATTTGTTAATGTAAACTTACCACCTCATTTATAGCAATTAGATTTTTATTAAAATTCATAATATAGGTTAAAAAAACGGTCAAGAGCATGTCGGGCCATGCTCGGTGCACGGTTCCTTAGCAATATTAACTTTAGTTAGTTTTCTAATACTCCTCTGCTGCACTGGGAGTAAAGAAATAGCATAGAATGCGTGCAGATGCTTATCATCCTGGCATGTCGTAAAAGTCGACTAAGGGACGTGTCCTCTCCAACATGGTGGACTATCTGTATGGGCGATGGGCTGATCACCTGTCACCATACGGTTCATCATACCATCTTAGGACTAATTAATCGAACGTGGCCACAAGTAGTCTTGTGGCTCTGCCCACCCCATTAGGGATTTCGGGCGTGATAATATGTATTGCAAGATAAATATAGGTTGAAAAAAAATAACGGTCAAGAGCATGTTGGGCCATGCTCAGTGTACGGTTCCTTAGCAATATTAACTTTAGCTAGATTTCTAATCAATGTTACTTGGTGCTATTTTCGATGATTTTCAGTTATCAACAAGTTAATCGGCTACAATTCGCGAACTAATAAAGCAGACTTAGTCTCTTATACGAGTATAAGCTTTCATTTAAAGTATTTAAAAAAAGAAACCAAAAAAAAATTGTATTAGCTGTAAGGACACGTAAGTCTAACAGAAATGACGCCTTTCGAGCTCAAAATTTCCTAATAGGCATAGCTTTTAGACACTCTATTTCATGTTGTAGAAAAAAAAAATACATTTGCTTTTTTTCAATTTTGTTCTTTATGTTTGTCCTCCTCTGCTGCACTGGGAGTGAAGAAATAGCATAGAATGCGTGCAGATGCTTATCATCCTGGCATGTCGTAAAAGTCAACTAAGGGACGGGTCCTCTCCAATATGGTGGACTATTTGTATGGGCGATGGGCTGATCACCTGTCACCATACGGTTCATCATACCATCTTAGGACTCATTAATCAAACGTGGCCACAAGTAGTCTTGTGGCTCTGCCCACCCCATTAGGGATTTCGGGCGTGATAATATGTATGTATGTTTGTGCGCGGGGCAAACATTCATAATCGTACTTAAGTCTTCGAGAAAAAGTGATTGTGACATACAGGCAGATAGACAGATGGACATGGTGAAACTATAAGGGTTTCTATTTCATCCACGGTACTCTAAAAAGGAAGAACAAATGTGTGGTCAGTTAGCTGGAATACTAAGTCTGCTTTCAGATTTTTTATACTGCCGTGTCTTTATGACATAAAGCTATCAATAAACACCTTAATACATTATTAATTAAATTGCCATAATTAAGTACTACAATCCAGCGGGTCTCGACAAACATCCAGTTTAAGTCTTTATCATTACACGGCAAACATCTTGGAAACAACAAGCGAAGTGTTTCGCAATCAAAGAGGTTTTGATTTAATTACTCAAAGAGATTAACCGCTTTTCTAATAATACCTAAGGAGTGGGCTTATTAACTGTCCCGCTGAAGTAAAGTATACAATTATAATCGAAGTTTAGGAGAATTTAATTTGTAAATGACTAAATTGTAAAGTAATCAGTTTATTTCATTATAAACTTTGATGTAATGTTCTTCTGCTGTTCCGCATTATATTAATTATAATATATATATAATCCTATAATAAGCGAATACAACATAATAATTTCAATAAGCTAAACTACAAATTAAAATTTATATTAAAACTAACCTCAACTTAAAATTAAACCAAAACTAAATCTAAACTGACAAGACTATAAGAGATATGGCCTCCTTTCCGTGTGTTGCCAAGCCCATTCTCTTCATTTAATGAAGTATTTATTAATTCACAGAACAGTTCGCTTTAGGGCTTGGGGCAGAGAACATACAGGTAACAATTACGGGCATTCAAAGTTTTAATACATTCCATCATACTTCCACAGCTCTTTTGGCAATGTTAGACAATTTATCACGTACATTTATTAACGAACACGAATAACTCATTAAGACGTATGCTTTTAAAGGTCACATTAAATTATTATTTAATTTTGTTCTCTTGGATGTTTATTTAAAGCAAACTCCACAACCCCATATTACCAATTTGATATTAATCAATCAAATTCGTTTCGACATACTACAAGATCCAAGTCTGTAGGAGGCCACTTTGATATTTCATGAAGTGTACCATTAACGCAGATTGCATTTTCAAGTTCCAGCAACTGATGACTATTTGCTACTATTCCGCACATTCCCGCAATGGGATGCAAAGGTAATGAACATGCCACTTCAAACACATCCTCGGATCGCGGCAAATAGATCGCATAGCAGGCGTTTGATTGATGCATACTTACGCACCAGGAATTAGTAGTGTCTTGGACTTGTTTTGTTATTATAATTAGAGTATAGTTTTTTATTTACGACCTGCACGCACATTATTATCCGCCGGTTTTTATTATTCGTCTTGACTTTTAATAATAGCTTTTTTGTTCTATTTTATAAAGATTATGAATAAGTTCTGTAAGAGAACGAAAGAGTGCATAATTAATTACTTTAGTATGAAATTTGCTTTAGTATAAGCCTCTTTTGTCGCTCAGCTACTCAATAGTTTTGTTGAACTTGAATTCCCAAGACGGGAGATAACTATAGCCCAATAATTTAGATGAAAGATCACCTGAAAAATAATAAAACTATTCAAACAGTTTACTTTTGTTTATTATACCAATTTCGAATACCTGACGGATGGACCAAAACATAGATACTTTTACGATTTGAAAACATTTCTCAAAGCAGGATTTCTTGCATCAGTAAAGATAGCACGTTCGCGGCACCAATTTGGATTTCGGTGGAGTGGAATGAATTTAATTCATCTACTTAGATCTAAAATGAAGGACCTTTCTCAAGCCTTGATTGATTTAGTTACTGTTAATTTGCTTGGTCGGAATCTTAAACAGAATTTTATAAATAAAAGATTATTGTAAATACCTTCGCGTTTTATTATTGTAAGGTAAGGTTTCCCGTTAGCTTTTTAAATATAACAACTTTAAAAAATAGTATGATTTTAGATGAATACAGAATTTGATATCATCAATACATATAAAACAGTACCGTGACTCACGTATAGACAACGCACAGCCTAAACGGGTGGCCCTAGAGGTTTGAAATTTGGAGGAGATATTCCTCGAGTACCTACCCTAGAGGTGCACTACGGAGGAATTTTTTGAAATTCCATTCCTAATGGGGTGGAAAGGGGTGATAAAGTTTGTATGAAAAATACAGTGGGCGAAGCTGTGGCGGCACCACTAGTCAAGGAATATAATAATTAATAATAGACTTCATGATGTCATGCGTTCGTAATAAAGCCTTTAAATTTGGTGGGCTCACTTTACACACTAGCTTAAAGTTTTATATCAATTCGCAATATATCCCCTTTTCACACCACATGACATTCTCTAGAGTACAAAGTTATTACTTTCACTTTTGTAGGCGTGGTTGTAACTACTCTATTTAATTATTAATACCTACTTAAAACTTATTTCTGCTGGGACTACTTTCATCGCATTTTGGAGCGGCGCGGCGGTGCAATGATGCGAAAATTAAGCCTATCGATGTGTTAGGAATAAAAACAAACCAATTACTTATCAGTTTAATGTGTGTCATTTATTAATATTATAATTAATATAAGAAACAGGTGAAATGTCTTCGAATATGGAGATAATATTTCTAGTTTAAAGTTTTTTTTCGTGTGGATTCATCTTCTTTTTGACTCGTAATTTTTTTGTTTTAAATCTTCTCTAAAAGTAATAATTAAGTTAATTCACATCGTTTTAAACAAACATTGCGTCGCGTCATTGCTGCCAACCAAATCAACTGCGATGTCGGAGCTGACCAACACCCATCGAACCACAAATTGATATTCCCATCCAACCCCAGTGATAAAATTGTCGATGGTCATTTCGTAAATTCGCTTGTCGTTTAAATTTTGCACACTCGAAAGAACGCCGGATCCAATAAGACCTAATCCTGATATAAACGCGTTTATGGCGCCAAATCTGACCTTTCCTATTTTACTATTCGACTTGTCTTTATCTTGATAAAATAAATATTGGATTGCGTCGTATAGGTTTTTATTACTTCACAGTGTCAGTGTTAGTTGTGTGCAACGTTAATTAGTTATATTTATTTCCAGTCTGTTTACATCGACTTGTATTCAATGGGTACTTTGAATAGTATACATTTTCACTTGCAAAATTGGTTACTGTTTGTTGCTGGTTACTGGTTACTGTTATTCTAGTTTTCTTTACTGGGATTGGCTCTCTAAGATGGAAAATATAGTTAGAGCAGTCAACTTTATGTAATATCTCCACTATTTTAATTTCGTCTATTAAAATAATAATGACTTATAAAGTTCTCAGAAAATTGTTTTATTAAATAGGAGATAGGTATATATATAGGTAGGTTATTGACAGTTGTTTTAATAATAATACCTAATGAAAAACTGATATTTTTATAGAGTTTATATGTTATTTTATTAAAAAGTATTTTAATAATGTTTTGTTGGGGTCTCTATCGAGATTGATTTGAATAAAATTGAATCTGGTCGTTACTAGAGTAACGAAATGTCACTTTGTTTTAGCGCATTGCAAAGTAAGAGTAAAAGAGTGTGCCAAGCAAGAGTGAGACGTATCATAACTCATTAAATGGCCGGAGGATTTAAGGATTTCCTAAGGAATGTGTGATTGCACTAAAATTGGCGGTCTATCCCCCTTTGTAAGACACAAAGCAGCATCGAAATCGATCGAGATCGGGAAAACCCGTCACATTCATCGATGTTCAAAACCTCTCTCAATCGCCAAACTCATAACGGATCAGTCGTTTAAACTAATTATTTTTATCCGGGCACAGTGCTACCCGCGTAATACCATGGCAGCCAGTAAAAACTGAGTCGGAGGGAGCCCAAATATTTTTAAAATTGTAGATACTTGTAAAAAATGCAGTGAAAAAATATTTAAAAGTTGAAGTTACTAACTTTATTGTTCAGAAAAACTGAATACACATACATACATAGCATAGGGTGGGCAGAGCCACAAGACTACTTGTGGCCACGTTCGATTAATTAGTCCTAAGATGGTATGATGAACCGTATGGTGACAGGTGATCAGCCCATCGCCCATACAGATAGTCCACCATGTTGGAGAGGACCCGTCCCTTAGTCGACTTTTACGACATGCCAGGATGATAAGCATCTGCACGCATTCAATGCTATTTCTTCACTCCCAGTGCAGCAGAGGAAAAAAGAAAATCGAAATAAAGAAAAATTATACAAGGCTGGGCCGTGATACAAACGAAACTAAGAATTAATTAAATCTCATCAAGTTACACCATTTTGTGTTAAAATAGTACTGAGCTAAATGGGTAATTATCACAATTAGGGTCAGAACTGTCCCCTCCTGTTCCCAAAAGTTTAGGACCCAGACGCCTGATTTTTTGCTTTGGACTATATCTGCATGTAGGGCGTCAGGCATAGTTTTGGCCTGTATAAATAAAACGTGAACCCTTCGTTTTCGTTAACTATTGGCCACAGGAAAGACAAATGTTTCTTAACGTGATTATTATCCAAATAATTGTTACACGTTTGCAAAGATATATCATTTACCTAATATTGAATTATTAGAATCGATTTTACATAATCTATCCTAGCAAAGCAGGAGCGAGTGTACATAAAAATAAAAAAGTATTTCTTACAGGAAATTAAATACGAAGTAAATATAATCCTCTACGGAGCATTATTGCCTTTCGGCAAGTGGTGGGTGAATTGTATATTTATCTTACGATTGCGAATAAATATTAAGCCAAGAAACACCAAAACTGGCTTCATTTGCATTTGTGATGTTTTTTTGCTCCCCTTGTTGGCCGCAAGCAACAAGCCCTTGTTAGGTTTAAAAATGTAAAAGATACAGGCAAAAGAGATTGAACATTTAATAAAGCTTAGTTAAATAGCCTATAAATTATGTATTCGATTGAGCGACAAGTTGTGTAGCTTCGATTTTAATAAAATACTTTAGTTTAATGTAAATATAATAACTCTGATGAGGGCTTCACTGGACGCACGATACGGGCACAAAGGGAATCTGAAAATCAATGACACTAATATTATAAATGCGAATGTTTGTGAGTGTGTGCCTGTGTGTGTGAATTAGTATGTATGTAACTCCGTCAACAGCTGGACAGCTTTGGATGAAATTTGAAATGGAGATAGCTACATCCTGGATTAACACAAAGACTACTGTTTATGCCGGTAAATTTAAAAGTTCCCAAGAGAATAACTATAACCGAATTCCATGCGGATGAAGTCGCGGGCTGAAGCTAGTAATTATACCAAAAAATATTGGTGATTTAACAATCATGTCGGCTACCACTAGAAGTCAGTTTAATTGATAATTTTATATAAAATTGAAAAGCAATTAGGGTAAAATATATTTTTTCACGTACTCAAAAACTGTTATCAATTTTAATGATTTTTTTGAGAATAAATAAATAAATCATGGGACAATCTTTAGAAAAATCGATCTAGTCCCAAAGTCAGCTCTAAAGGCTTGTGTTATGGGTACTAGACGATGATATACATGCTTATATAGAGAAATAAATACTTAAATACATAGGAAACATCCAAGACTCAGGAACAAACATTCGTGCCCATCACAAAAATATTTGCCCTTACCGGGGATCGAACCCGGGACCGCTAGCTTCGGACGCAGGATCGCTACCAATTAGGCTAACCGCGTCGTCATATATTGTGTATGTCGGTGTATATGTCGTGTATGTCTTTTTAACTAAATTTGAAACAAAACCGATTCTGTTTTCTATAAAGCCGAACGTTTAACATAAGAGATTAAGTTTTAACTGCTTTTACCTGGACTAAATTATTTTAAGCTTCAGTCTGACAGCATTTTCCGTATAATTTTAATGCCCTCTCAACATTTATAAGTATAACAGGTTGGCGGAATTTGTTTTTCTTTAACGTTTTTTTTAACAATATTCAAAAATTGTGTTACTCTCGTGAACTGAAATACATCATATAAGAAATATATTATATTAACTGAGTTGTCAGTCCAAAATATAACTGAAAGTATAAAATTGTTATAACTCAAGCAACACTAAAAATACGACATAGTTAACCGCGGCAAAAGAAAAGAGACGACTTGAATAAATTTGGAACCAAAAGAAAAGAAAGTCAAAAAGTTACTGTTCCATAAAATAATATTGTTTATATTACAAAAGGCCATAGTTTCAATGTCTATGGAAATCAAGCTGTATGGAGCTTGCTGCCTTGTACTTCTTAAACATAACAAACGTTCCACAGGCCCCACGTTGGGCGCCAGTGGAACGTGGTCCGGTTGGATGTGTAGGTGAGGGTGGAGACGGGAAGACAGGATATGGTATCGGTATAAATACAAGGCACTGATTAAGTGCCTCACTGGTAATTTTTAATAACAGGATAACTCTTTTTCTCGATGTAATAGAAAATGTGACAGAACGAAGGTGCAATATTTTCGAAGAAGTAGGTCGTTAGGGACTCAACAGGTTGGCAGTAACTTACAAGTTAGTTTCAGTAGCTAAAGTTGTCCCACGATAACTCTGCAATGAAAAAATGGCAACCCCATACCTCATTCAATACAAAATTTCAATCCGTCGTATGGAATGACGTATGGGGTTGCTATTTTTTCATTGCAGAGTTATCGTGGGACAACTGTATTAGTTACTTGCCGTTAAGTAAATACATGAAATAACTGATTTAAAAAACAACCATCCATTCATAACCTTTCAATTGAAGCAAAGGTGGTTATGATTGACCAGTTAGTTGTCAAAGGGTATTGACATAATCAAATGATAGCTACGCGTTCTTATGTCTCCAGACATAGATCTTTCTCACAGTCTCAGCTTAATATCTCTTATATTACTTTTTTATAAATATTTCTATAATGTAATGCCAACATTTCCCAGTGCAAGTTGAAACTTTCCCTGTTACATCCGACATAATGTTAGGCCATTTTTATAAATATTGTCGGAAATGCGCACAATAGCATTGTCAGGTCTAAAAGTTATGAATAACACAATGGTCGTCAAAAAACGTAGAGGGAAACGCCGTTAAACCTTTCAAATCATTATTTCCCAACGAAAGCATCATTCTAAGTAAAATTTTGAAATAAATCTATGGTAAAAACGTATTTTCATTTTATATTCTCCCTCGCGTTCTCGGAAACTCTATGGGGTGTCTCATGAATCCGCCATAGTGTTGAATCGGGCACTCATAAAGCAAAGCTTCTTTTTCCTGTCGCTCTTTTAATATAAAAGTGAATAGTTAAGTATGTTTGCCACATGCTTCGCATTGTTCTGTTAACTTAATTGTTAAGTTAACTAAGTAAGAGCCACTATTTAACGTATATTTCTTATTTAAAAAAAGATCTTAATCAACAATAGATCTACACTCGTACTCGTATGTTTCTTTTTATTCTTGACTAGTGGACCCGCCGCAGCTTCGTCCGCGATATTTTCCATACAAACTTTATCACCCTTTTAGGGATTGAATTTCAAAAAATCCCTCCTTAGTGCACCTCGAGGAATGTCTCATCCAAATTTCAAACCTTTAGGACCAAATTTCAAACATTGATGATGGCGGCAATTGCCCAGGAAATGCCTAGCCTACCTACTCTAAGGAATAGGCATGGAAATAAAGGCAGTTGGACCAGGCACCGAAACAGGAAAAGTTGTTCGCTTCTTCTGTTTAACTATCCAGACTCAACCATCTTATATTTATCATAGGATTCTGTATGAATAGTGGCCAATTCCCAATATACCGTTTCGAGCACCAATACGTTAACATTTTTGCGCCTTATGGCAAGGCAATAAAGTGCTTAAGCCTTTACATATTACAAAGCGTTTGCTCGTGACTGTACTTCGAATGCAAACCCTGATTTTCCTCAACACGGAAAATGACATGGGAACAAAATATCAAACGCGTTTATTCTATCAAAATTTTGTGAGAGCAAATTAATCCCTTTAATCGCATCCATTCCGGCCATAGCTGTGATTTGCACAAATAAAATGACATATATCTCATGTTACATCATCCTGAGTTATTAATATAGCTATTAACAAAATATATTTTCATCACAAGTAAAGGAAAAACATGGCATAGCTGTTAGATGTGAATTAATTCAATTTTTGTGAGCGATTCGTCGCCGGTGGCCAAAAATATACCATGGAAAATAAAATGACAGTACTATGTTCTGAGTGTTTCACAGAGGAAGTATAATTATGTTGGTTGTTTTTACTAATTTCGGTTACAACTTCCTATAAATACGATTATAATAATGATGATAGACGATGCGGTTAGCCTAGTTAGTAGTTACGCTGCATCCGAAGCTAGAGGTCCCGGGTTCGATCCCCGGTAAGAATAAATATTTACGTGATGAGCACGAATGTTTGTTCTTGAGTCTTGGATGTTTCCTATGTATTTAAGTATTCATTTATCTATACAGCATGTAAATTTCATACGGGCGTATATTTTACCCAGCTATACTTTCCGATGGTACAAATTATGTGAGAAATACATTTTAATAAATTGTTTAATTAATAACGAATTGTAATTTATTAAAGTAGGACTCAGCAGCGATGTGTTTTGCCCATTATTTGACAAAGCTAATCAAATAAAAAGTCATTACATGACAGTTACATAGACACGTAAATCGATTGATTGCTTAAATGTAACACATTGGGTACTCAATTGTTTGTAGAAAAGAAAAATTAAGCAATTACTTATCGCAATTTATGTAAATATAGTATAGGTCGTCATTGAAATACGCCCGTATGAAATTTACACGCGGTATAAGTATGTATATCGTTGTCTAGTACGCATAATACAAGCTCTTAGAGCTTACTTTGGGACTAGATTGATTTATTATTGTTTCATTGAGAATATACAGAATATACAATATATACAAAATATGTAATATCTTTGTTACATCGCGGTTGAGATACGTAAAGCTTTCTATCATGCCATCTTAAAGTCCTACATCTCCCGCAAGGTTAGCTGGATTAAGACAAGTCACTCTTAAGGTATAAACTTAGATTTGTATAAAACTGTAGACATCATTGTTGACTTATATGTGTACTAATTTGAAAAAATGATACCTCACCGAGTTTCTTGCCGGCTCTTCTAAGTAGAGGATTTTTTTTCCGAACCGGTGGTAGATTCGTTCCTTGACCTTCATAAGAGCTTGTAAAAGCCTAAATTGAATAAAGATAGTTTGACTCTGACTTTGATTTTAAGGTAACTTTTACGTATCCATTCTGTAAAAGGTGAATAAACTTTTATATGTGTTCGAATTACACTGAGAATATTCAGACACGTTTCAGAAACTAGCTGGATGTCAGTTGTACGGACACTAATGTCAACCACACAGCCAAACACGTAGCGATTCTCTCACATTATGTAATATATCTCTTACCTACATAGACGAAACGTAAATGTTGCACGTATATTAAATTTATGTAAAATTAACCTTCTTTTTATAAGTAACGAAATTGTGGCAGGTATCAATTTCTTATCTGTCTACAAGTTTGAAAAATTTGACAGGATGTAACTGATTGCAATAATAGGTTATTTGGGACATGAATAAATAAGCCTTTAAATGCCTTGCCTATATTTTAATTTCTTTTTTATTTAATTATTTAAAAGATAGATAAATGTTACAAAAGAATTGCGAAAAAAAACAATAACAAAATAATATAACCTAAAAACCTGATACAAAAAACGTTATAGGCTTCTAATTTTTATAAAAGTCGTTCTTAGCGTTGTCTCCCGGCACATATTTGTTTGATTTTCGGAATAATTATTGTATAATTTATTTTTATAACAGTTATAAAATTACAATAATGAAACACATGTACGTAAAGTGAAATAGTTGTGGTGGAGTTTTCAATTTTTCTCTTGAAAAATTTTTCAAGAGAAAAATTGAAAACTCCACCACAACTATTTCTAGTAAAAGGTAACTGCGGCATTTCACCTTAAAATTGGATTTTTTTGACTACATTGAAGAAGAAGACTGTTTCCGCCACGGAATAACAAAATGGATACTCTGAAAGAAGAGTTTACTAAATATAGCAATAGGTGTGGCTCTTTTATACGCATGCAATTTTACTTCGCCTCGCCTTTAAGCTGAATGGTTTATTTGTACGCCACAGATTGCAAAGCGGCGTCGCCGGTGCACGAGTAACTATCCACATACAACAACTTTTACAAGTAACACGTATCAAAGGACAATATACCTTTATATCAATGCCATAAGAACTTTGGCAAGGAACTTTTCATGTGGTTCTGCTTCACTGCAGTTCTTTTCTAAAGTATTAGAAAAATCTTACCGGCCAGGTGTGTTTATAGTATATTGTGCATCTAGAGCCGTAAGAAGGGGATAACTAACGAGAGTCTATTAGAAGCCCGACGCCGATAGGCTGGCTTTTATGACTCGAGTTTGTTATCCCCTTACTGCCCGTGATACACACAATGTTTTTCATCACATTTGCGAGAAAATGAAATAAAAATTGGACAAAAAAAAGTATATAGATATATTAATTTTATTTCCATTTTACATCGTGAATTACCATCAGGTGGGTGTTCATAAACTGTAAGTAGGTTGCGATCAGCGCGGGGCAGCTCCGCCGGCTTGCGGTCGCGCGCCCCGCCGGCTGCGGCTCCCGAGCAGCTCCGCCGACCTGGCGCACTTAACTGCCCGCGGGAGTTCGAAACCCTAGGGAGTTATGGATTTTGTATGGTTTATAACTCCCGCTGACGGCGGGGCCCATAGAGGAGTTAAATCGGCTATAGTTGCTCTATACGCTTGCGTATAATAACACCCTTTCCGAGCAAGTGTGATGAAAAGGAATTGAAAAAAGTATCACATTGTGTCAACTGTTTTTTTCAATTGTGTCTAATAGTATTACTGAGGTATTTTGAAAAAGGAACGCTGTAATGTTTCATTAACTGAGTTTAAGTGTCATCGCAGCCCATTTTTATCAACGCTTGTACCTATACATTTTCATACGTGCAATCATCATCAATACATCGCAAGTTTAAAAATAAAAGGGAACAAGTCCAAATGAAATTCACTTTTGTTTTATAGTCTACTCAACCGCATTAAAATTGAATTTGGAATGGATTTGCATTTGACATATAAAACAGTACCGTGACTCACTTAAAGACAACGCAAAGCCTAAGCGGCTGGTCCTAGAGGTTTGATTTGGAGGGGATATTCCTCGAGTACCCTAGAGGTGCACTAAGGAGGGATTTATTGAAATTCTACCCCTAAAGGGGTGAGAAGAGGTAATAGAGATTGTATGGAAAATACCACGGGCGAAGCTGTGGCGGGACCATTAGTCAAATACAAGCACATTTTTCATATATTTTTATGAAGCTAAGACAAACCTGTATCTGTTTGTAAGTTGTTTCACGTACCTATTGTATTACATATATTCTCAAAACAGATAAATTATTGTTTCTATTTTACTTGAAATAACACAGATACTTTTTGAAGCTATTCGATGTTTTCCGAATGTGTACCGAGGTCGTGTGAAAAGCCGGTCGTAGGCGGTGTGAGCGGTACATGATTCAATAAACCGCAATGTATTTGTTATTGAATAAATTGGTCGCCCAGATATTCATGACATCTCCATTGAACCAATATGAACCAATTTATTAGTTCATATTGTATCGGCATTGTAAATCTGTTATTATATTAAAATTACATTTTAGGTAAGTATAGGTGAGGCAGTATCACAGTATCTGGCCTATCTAGATTATCAATAACAGGCGTGTTTCCTGAAAAAATCGAATTAGTCCGTCATTTACATTATAAAAAAATATTTAACACATATTTTTTCGTTTGTCAATTAAACAAAAAAATACGAAGATATAGTGCGTTGAAGTTCCGCGTGACGTCACGACTTTGTACACTTTTTACCATTAAGTGACGTCATTAGCTTGTACTCCCGAACTTTGATGCGCATTATCTTTGTCAATTTTGAATGATTTGATAAAGCTAAAAATACTTGTTTAATATTTTTTGATAATTTAACTGACGGACTAATTAGAATTACTAATTTTTTACCCAGGAAATATCCCTTTTGTTTGACGTTAATCCCGTGAAAAAAACATTTACTCTAAAAAGAAAATTAATAGTAGTTTATGCAACGGTTGCATAATGATAGGCCTTAAAACACTAGTGCGGTTTTCATAAAACGAGCCGATAGGCGAGTTTCATGAAAACCGCACTAGTGTTTTAAGGCCAAATTATGCAGAGTTGCATACATAACTTTATCTACACACATATTATAAATCCTCCATGATGTGTTCAGAAACAATATTTTCTGGCAACAAGTTATTTGTTGCAATCGTGGCTGCATATTTCCGATATCCGGCGCATTTTCACATCACACACATTCCGAGAAGACTACTATTCATATTTTCAACTAAAATGTAAATTACAAACAACTTTTTCTATTCAATTCAACAACAATTCTACTTTCGTTCAGCAAAACACCAACATAATGGCGCCAATTCGATCCTCTGTCAAGACCATTTTTTTTAATCATAGACAAACGAATGAAGTCTCCATTCTCATGTCACTCGAGATCAAATGTTGTGCAGTTTATATTAAAAAAACATACTGAATTGACGTTTCGTATCAATAACTGTTTAATATCTATGGATACTAGAATAGAGACCCACTTGCGTTTTGACAGCTGTTCCAAATTTAATCTCATTTCTTTACTAAAAACGATAAAGAAATAACATTGCAGCACTGGTTTTTCCTAATTGGTTGTCAAAATGGTGGTCATTTCCTACGGTTTTTGATTAAACAATGGAGGTTTTATGATATGGGTGTAGATAAATAAATTTTTAAGTCTAAAAAAGTGCAAATGGTAAAATATGCAATTACAAACAAGGAAGTAATAATTTATTTCATTTGCATGCAAATCTTGCAACTGTAGTAAAATAAAAAAGGAATACAAAAGTTACAGGTTGTAATCTAAAGTTCAAGTTTTCGTCTGTAATTACACTATCTGTTCGTTACATTGCACTCAAAGTAAAAAGACATTCTGTAGAGAATGAATGTTTAATTAAAACGCATTTCCTTACACAGTCCGAGTGACTTAACTTCATAGTCCATTTCTAATTTGCTCAACGCCAATACAAATTTACTTAAAGCCCTTTCTCAAACATCTACTGTAAACAGTGACCAAGACAGAGTTCCTCGCGACAGATCTAATTATCGACTAATTATTGGTGCCACCAAACAATTTGCCCACAACAGCATGGCCGCTTCGTAAATGAAAAGCAATTACTTTACAAAGTCGTTTAATTACTTAACTTATTTTCTTGCTGCGTACATAGATTTCGAACTGTCGGAGTTTGATTGAGTTACTTGATTCGTGAATATGTAAAAACAGTAAGGGAATTGTAGAGTATTTTGTTACTGCGTAAGTAGATTTCAAACTGTCATACTTTGATTAAGACAAGTAACTTTATTCCTGAATATGTAAAAACAGCGGCGGTACTTTAAGGAACTATACGGTTATAAATTAATATCAAGAAATACCTGCATTTACATTTTTGTAACAAAGAGTCATTTCTAGAAAATGTCCATCCATCACCTGCCAATTGGGAACTTACATGAAAATCAAAATGAGGTTTAAATGATATATTCTAAATGTAAACAATAGTACATTGTTCATCTAGGGCCGTAAGAAGGGGATAACTAACGAGAGTCTGTTAGAAGCCCGACGCCGATAGGCGAGGGCTTTTATGACTCGAATTTGTTATCCCCTTACTGCCCGTGATACACACAATGTTTTTCATCACATTTGCGAGGAAATGAAATAACAATTAGACAAAAAAAAGTATATATATTAATTTTATTCCCATTTTACATCGTGAATTACCATCAGGTGGGTGTACATAAACTGAGCGTACGTTGCGATCAGCGCGGGGCAGCTCCGCCGGCTTGCAGTCGCGCGCGCCCCGCCGGCTGCGGCTCCCGAGCTGCTCCGCCAACCTGGCGCACTTAACTGCCCGCGGGAGTTCGAAACCATACAAAACCCATAACTCCCTAGGGAGTTATAGATTTTGTATGTTTTATAACTCCCGCCGACGGCGGGGCGCATAGAGGAGTTAAATCGGCTATTGTTGCTCTATACGCTTGCGTATAATAACACCCTTTCCGAGCAAGTGTGATGAAAAAGCATATTACAGAAAGTTTACAATTTTTTTTTGATGAATGCTCAAAGTTAGTGAAAAATATATATATTGTCTTTTAGTTCTGATTTTAGGTTTTTTGGACATCCTCATCGAATTTATGTCATGTTTTATTTCTACGTTATTGGTCTTAAAACAGTATTTTCGTAAATAATTGCAGATTTCGTTTAAACGCCATACATTTTGTAGAGTTTAACGAATGCTGTGACGTCATAGTTGTTGTCCATTGTGTATGGAGTGTTTTTGCGAGTGTTATGAACAATTATTTTTCCAAGCTTCATAACTCATGAAGTAAACAACATTATAATGTTTTGCGTACCTACACAAATCGGTTTCTATTACTCAGCACTTTCCAATACAAGACGAAAAAAATGATGCATGTTCCCTATTATTTCATTAAGAAGTGGTTGATTGTTCAAACTTCTCAAAAAAACCTTTGAGGAAAGCAAAATTAATAATAAATCCAGAGTCTATCCTATAGTGCACAATTAGGTATGAGAAACAAGTCTTAAAGCAAAAATGTACTCGTAGTTCATTTTTACTAATGCAAAAACCAGAAAAATATTTTTATTTCCATTCGAAATGTCCTGATTAAAGAACGTCTTCTGCTTATATTACAATTTTGTATGATAAAATAATTAAATTTGTACAAACTTTTGCGGCTTGTTCTCACATAAGTGGCTCTGTGATGGAAATCTTTTGCTTCATTACGCAGACGGTAATGTTTTTGTTATAAAATTGATGTTTGAGAATTTCCTTGCTGACAATGAAAAAAGTAGAATCTTGTGTACATTTTCAAAGAAAAGAAAGTTTTGTTATACTTGCATTTCTTTACGGTTTTTCCTTTTTTAATACCAGTTAGAAGGCATGGGTCATTTACGCATTACCTAACTAAAGCTTGGTTTTATGTTTACAAAATTCGTATGTCGTAACAGACGTTACATTAAGAACGTCAGTCAACCAAAATTATTGATGTAGTTATAACATCTTTCCTCTCGCTTTCTTGCAATCTGTGGGAGTGATTTTGTGAAGAGGGACGGAAGTGTGTAACAGGAAGCCGGGGAAGCGCACGCTATTTGATTTAACCAATGAGCGTGCGTGGTGATAGAGTTGGCCGTCAGATGGTACCAATCCATTTTCCAAGAGGTTGGTACTGTCAGCCAACAGTGTACGAGTGTGTGACTAGAAACAGAAAGGGAAATAGATTTATACGAAACGTAACAATGTTTTTTCTTATACAAAATCAAAGTTGTTTTACAAAGTCTACTTGTTTTGACTTTTTACTAGCTGTATCAAGCAAGACGAAAGAGAGATTACCTAGTTTGAGGATATAATGTTAATGTTGCTTATTACCAAGGTGAAATATCAGATGTTACACGTCATATCGTCGGTGCGAATCCCAAAATCGCTATGTGTCTTTTTGCGTTTTTATTTTTATTTTAACACTAAACGTTTCGGTTTTAATTTCTGCAACAGCCCACAAAAAAATTTTTTGGTTTTTAGTACTGGTTTATGTGTTAGTAGGCAAAAATGTATCTTGATAAATTCGCTATGTGAAATTAGGCAGTTAGCGAATTTTAAATAATAACGCACAATTAAGAAAGTGGACGTTTTATTTCGCTATGTGTTCGTCGATGCACATAGCGATATTTTATCATCGGCATTGTTGTCATAATTTTACACATGGCGATTTTTAGTAGTCAGATATCTTCAATTATAGTGAGTAAAACCCGCTATGTAGCAAAATATTCCTAAAAACATCATTTTAGAAAATAGTCATGTGATCGCTAGTTACATAGCGATTTTTAATGTTACAAATTAAACCCGCTATGTACCAATATTTCCGTTTACGTCATGTATTACTAATAACTTATGAACAAATCGAATTTAATTTAATTTATATTGATGTAAAAATTACCTAGTTATCATAAAAAAGTATAACTACGCATGTTAAGTAATTATTAAAGAAAAAAATGGTTTTAACTGTCTCCTGAAAAGTAGGCCAAAAACACATAGCGATTTTGTAATTCGCACCGACGATATGCGACTACTGTAAGGCTCGCTCTTTTTTTGACTGCCTTATTATTATTATTTACCGGTTAACTGGGCCTTATGCCGCTTCGACCATTGCTCATCTATTGTGGCAGCTCTTTCTTATAGTTCACTGCTTAATCCCGTTGCATCCCGGAAATTGCAGCCAGATGCTTTGGGCAGTGAGATCTTGTATCTCTTCGGGGTGCAAGACTGCCTTAAAATAATCTATTATATTTACTTCCAGTTCAGAAACTACTTTTTACGTCTATAATATATGATTATATTTACGCTTGCATTTTTAAGAAATGCAGAATCGAAGCAATATTTTCCTTTTAACTTTTCTATTCCATGCCTCTACGACATGACTCACTTAAAAATGCATAGTGCAGGATGTCACGAAATGCGATTTCCGCCGGTGGATATAGCTGAAGATTATCCATGGATTAGGGCTTCCTGCATCGAGTGCATGCCAGCGCCCCAGTAGAATCGATTTAATATCCGCAAACGTTTTTTATTTATGCACTTTTTCTTTGTAAATTAGTTTGAGATGATTAGATACGCGACGACCTGAAGTTATCACGGGTATCGCAAGTCAAAGTCAAAGTCAAACTATCTTTATTCAATTTAGGCTTTTACAAGCTCTTATGAAGGTCAAAGAATGAATCTACCACCGGTTCGGAAAAATCCTCTACTGAGAAGAGCCGGCAAGAAACTCGGTGATGTATCATTTTTTCAAATCAGTACACATATAAGTCAACAATGATGTCTACAGTTTTATACAAATCTAAGTATATACCACAGAAGGTCCGCCCATCGAGACCCAGGGATCGCCGGTGTAAGTCACGATTTAAGCCAAACGTCCCTGTCCATGACGTAGTCTTTTACTGAGTAAGAGTACGGGGTTGGGTTGGCACTGATATTCAGTTAATTAACTATTTGTGTTTCTTTATTAAATATCCATACAAAATCTAAACTAAGGAATAATGTGAATTGTGCCAAAGAAACAGCTGAGCCATGAATGTTGCATTTCCGATTGAGTTTGAAGTACGTGTCACACAATTTGACAGTTATTAAGATATAAGGGAGCTGCGTTTTGTTAACTTGAAAATTTAATTGTTTGCCAATTTACGCTTAATATTATAAAGCGGTAGAATGAGTTTATACGGTGTAGTATCTGGAACTACTGAACCGATTCAAAAAAATCACTAATAGATATATAGAGAAGTCAGGGCTTCTTAACTCATTACAAATAGCGATCCGCTAATTATTTTTACCGATGATGATAAAATTTAAACGGAAAAGTTATATAACTGTATTAACAGAAAGCAACACGTGAACTCCCAAACGACACACTCGAAGCCAATGACATATTATAGAAAGACACAAGACATGTCATATCCATACTCAACGCGTTTTAAGCATGTGTCACAGATTAAAAAAATCTTATGTGACATTTGACGCGCACTTATAGGACATTAATTTGCAATATGGCGATTGTGTATTTGAACAAAACTAATATTCTTTTCGCCATCCTCCGCCCGGGGCGACACCACACTTGATAACATCTGCGTCCCTCGTACCACGAAACTTAGTGCGCACGGCGATAAGCGACGCCGTCATACTGTTTGCGATAATTAAGCGACAGTCGCTATTTCGAAACGATATCATAATATTTATCAACTCTCAATGAACAGACTTTACATACTATGCAGTCATATCGTGTCATTTTTTGAAACTAGATGTCACTGGCACTTAACCCAAGTCTCACATTTTAAGCAAATAATAACAATAATTTATAAAATAAAAAAACCGACTTCAAATAGCCTTTGAAAAGTACCTAAGTTTTTTTGGTTACATTTTATTTATTATCCTGTGATTTATCGACACACATTTACTACATAAGTAACAATAGCATAATGCCAATTGCTCATCACCATTTACAAACTGTTGCTATCCCCGGTGCAAGGATGTCAATCGTTGAGGAGTTCTCCTGGTTCTTCAATTTTACTACATGCATTTTCATGGACATAAGTTGCTTCAGAATTTTATACAGCAATTTAATCGCCAACCGTGAAATACTCAACATTTAGGAGTTCCGGTGATCATCTATGGTCTTCATCAACAGTTCCACTTCACCAAATAATGCTTTTGGAACGTAACTGCTTGAGTTATTATAGAAAATACTAAAATTGCTCTATGCTTGCCTATAATATTTGGAGAGTTCCATCGATTCCTCATAAATCCTCTGATCATAACTCGACTTTGACGACAACGGGACCAAACTGGAGGTATACCCTACCGATTAAAAGAAGAATTTTCAAAATCGGTTTATAAATGACGCAGTTCTGAAGTAACAAACATAAAAAAAAACAAAAACAAAAAAAATACAACCGAATTGAGAACCTCCTCCTTTTTTTTTGAAGTCGGTTAAAAATAAGACGCAACACATCATAAAACTCATTTCTGAATCGCTGTACGGCGCGATCGCGTGCTTGTTAGCGCACCTCAACCGACATTAGTTCCACCTCGTAAAACTTTGAGTGGCCCGTTATATCGCACTTTACACTGCGCTTAGTAAAAGTTAGCAAAATTTCCACAGGGATATCCATTTTTCATGGAAACTTCAAGGTATCGTTTTCTATTGAGCTAGCAACTTTTAACATAGTTATCTTTTGAGATACATTTTATAGCAGCACGTAACGAGGCAGCTTGGAAGTCTAAACGGTACCTAACAGTTTCTATGAAACTTCTCACTACTTTTCCGTTTCTTTTTTTAAATGTGTGCCTGTATTTTGCATGCACCAAAACTACTGAATTATGTTAGCCTGCGTCAACTTAACAAAAGTAATTTGCAATAAGTAAAATCGGTTACTTGAAAGCATTCACTATATGAACGTTAATGTACTCCTCTGCTGCACTGGGAGTGAAGAAACAGCATAGAATGCGTGCAGATGCTTATCATCCTGGCATGTCGTAAAAGTTGACTAAGGGACGGTCCTCTCCGACATGGTGGACTATCTGTATGGGCGATGGGCTGACCATACCATCTTAGGACTAATTAATCGAACGTGGCCACAAGTAGTCTTGTGGCTCAGCCTACCCCATTAGGTATTTCGGGCGTGATGCTATGTATGTATGTATGTAGGTATGTATCCGAGCTCCTTAACTTCAAAGGCGAACAACTTGCCTCATATTAAAGAAATGCTTCTTACGATTTTAATAATAGTTTGATCGACCAGTGGTTTGACTGTTGAACTACAAGATTGATCGAGTCCTGTAAGGTCTTTAGCATTCTTGTATCTGTTGTCTTTAGTTGCGATTTTTATACCTACCTTAGCATGTTGTTCACCGTTTTGTGAGATGTCTTTTTTATCTGCAGACACAATGAGCATCACGATGCAAATTCTCCTGGTGGCCGTGGCGGCATGCGTGTGCCTGTCGGAAGGCGCAGCGGACGGGCGAGTGGCGCGCGCCAAGCAACAAAGACCGACGCGTGGGTTCAAGAACGTCGAGATGATGACGGCTCGGGGCTTTGGCAAGCGAGGCCGGCCCTCCGCCAGGACTGAGCGTGAGTATTAATTAGACTAAAGGTACATGACATATCCCCTTCGCACAACCTAGCCGGTGTAAACAGTGAGTCGTCTGTCGACTGTAGTGTGCAGTCAAAGTCTACCGAGTCATAGGCGTAATCACTATCGAAAGGCGTGCTGTGTCGTCTTCAAAGAGCCGAAGTCTTCTGTGGAACTCGACAGTCAAACGGGTGTAAGCAAGCCATAAGTTTCTCAAAGCGTGACTGACGAATGGATGGCTTCAAGAAAGTTGAGCCGGTGAAGGAGTATTGTGTTGACTTAAGTTTGTCAAAAGTTTTGGTGGAAGGTGAGAGGCTACAAGAGAGTGGAAATGACAATATCCTCATCGCCGTTAGGGCTGTGCGTGCATGCCAGACACGGGGATAAATTAAACCCGTTTAATGCCAGACACGGGGATAAGTTAAACCCATTTCTCTCTATATACGTAAACTCTTAAATTTCTATTCCAAAAAATCAACTTGCGCTCCAATTTTTTTTGACGTTTTATACTTACGAAAAAAAAATCTTATTAAAAGTAAAAATCAATTGACTCTCTACGTTTTTACCGTGAACCCTTCAAATAGGACAAACGTGTAACCTATCTAACAGTAAACATTAGATCTAGCCTGCCTGAGTCGTTGCTAATTATTTATTTGAACCCCCAGCAGTTTTACTAATTTAACTATTATCGGTAGCCAGTGTCAAGCACAATTCATATGGATGATTTCATTGTTCCAAACGAAAATAAATAAAAAATGACCGAAGGGTAATAAGGAAAAAATAACAAACAATTCTTAATCCACAGTTTTTTTTATTCACTTCTATTTACGCTAAACGCTGGGCAAATTCGTTAAAATTCATAAATTAGTTATACAAATAAGGTGGCCTATTTCCGCCTCATCAAAATTTCTTTTGGGGTCATCATTTGTTATGTGAGCTGTTCGCTAGCCCATGATACATTGGGTAGTAAGCGAGATATCATTTGATATATTATCCATCCAGTATACAAATACCCTCTTCACTAGCAGATAGGTTTTAGAGGTGACAGTTAACTCAGTTAACAGTCTATTACCACTTCAATAAAACAGGACTACTGTGGAGCAGTCTTGAAGTTATATAACTTGCAACTATAAAGGTAATAGGGTGCATAATTTGCCGTAAATAGTCTCTTTACCTTTTGACGTCATGTTGCATTGAAATTCAAATGACCTTTGAAATTGTGTTGTATAAACTTTACGAGTTCGCGCTCTTTGCGGGAGATTTAATAAATTGTTTGTTTGTTTATGTTTGACATGGCACTTTTGTAATTTTGATGTTACGAACAACAACTTTCTTTAAGGGTTTCTTTTGGTAAGAAATGCTGAAGATTGTGCGATGGCAATGTTTGAGACTTGTTAGTTAAATTATTTTAGTATTTGCGTAATCTAAAGGTATTGCGCATTTATTATACATATAATTATTTTATGATAGGGTCAATCAGCGCCTAGAAACGTCACTTTTTTACAGCAGTTTTTACTGAGTTTCTGTCTGAAATACGTAATGCCCAGTGGAACTTTCACGAGTCCACGGTTGATTTTGATGTAAGTTGATCTAAGTGTCTATCTATCAAATTGACTGTCACAACTCATACTTTTAACACATTCACTGCCTGCGACGCATACATGTATTTTACGTACTTTAACTCAGTACCGTGGACGCGTCTGTGCATTCTGACAGACACGGCATCTGGGCCTGTATTCGAAATTGCCTAAACGTTACCGCAAATTATTTTGCTGCGATATGGTAACTCTTATTAACTTGACAGTAAAGGCGGTCGCATTTTAAAGCCATCGCGATATCTATCGCTTAGGCGATATCGAATAGAGGCTCTGGTAAAGACTCAGGAAAAAGGTGGGGCAGACAATGCGTTAATTAGTTCTTCTCTACTAGTATTCTAAAAGTGCAGTCACACGAGCAACATTTTTACGGAAATGTGTGGCCTGCAACTATAGGCATCTTCCTCTAACGTACGAAGTTAGAGTAAGACAGTTATAGTTGCCGACTATAAATTGCCGTGAAACTGCACTATAATGGAAGTCTTTCATTTTATTCCACCAAATTATTCCGCTGACTTACTCTGTCTGTGGAAAGATAATAAGAAAGACTTTCCTATTCTGCAGAGTAGCACGGGATTACTTTTTCCAACTTCACAGCGATACGAATGGTATCGCCACCGGCATTGAAAGTTAGCCATGCTTTGCTGTGATGATACTGTAATACATACCTTAAAACTTTATTCTAAGATTGGTTTTCCAGATGTTGTGGAGTAGCAGTGGGCGCCGCTTTTTTTAGGAAGGTGCATCACATGACATTTTCCCGTGATATTATTTACAACTTTTTTATAACTGTCATCGTTTTTGCGTTTTGTTTAACCACAATTCGTTGTTAAGGGGATGTTGAGCACCAAACGCCTCCAGAGCGTACCAATCGCGGTACACCAATTTTTAAGACTTCGTCCTTCGGTATGGCAAGAGATTATGGCAAACGAACGTCAGGCAAAGGTACCTTTTAAAGGACGAAAGCTAGTTGCTTGAAAAACGAGGACTGAATATCTGGCTTGCTGGATTGATCCATTAAAAACTGGTACAAGAAACCTTTGGACAGGTCTAATGGCTGTGGCTTATTTATACATACTGTTAGCAGCAATGGATCTTCAGTGTTAAGGTGCAATCTCTCAACAATGTCCGGTGAAGGTTTTTGACTTTGGAATACTTATTTAAATCTTCATGATTTCTTCTCTGTATATTTATTTTCCCTTTTAGAAAAACTCCAGAAAGCAGTAGCAATTTATATTTTCCAATATAAAAAGGAATAAATAGGATTATATTCCAAAGTTAAGGACTTTTGATGGGTCAAACAATGTTTATGTAAGTGTAATACTTCACAGGGGCAGTGTTTGTAAATGACCTCACTATAAGTAGATGAGGCGGTGTGGTGACTATTTTTTCCTGGACTGTATTGTTTAATAGCTCCTTAGTATTGAGAATTGTTAAATACCAAACAAGACTGCATTTTGGAAAGGGAAAAATATGCTTAGTGTGTTCAAAATGTCGCGACACGATGGTGTACCAAAACCATGTCGACTGGTTGCTTCTCGTGACTTCCAAACAAAACAAGATGGAAGTATTTTAGTAAAAATCTTTTTGACAGAAGGCTACTACAGGCGTTTTAACCCCAAGAGCTCTATGATGGTGGCCACTGACTTCGGCAAAAGGAGTGGTAAAGACGAGACCCCTGAGGAAGGTAAACCCGAAGGGCGGGCCGACGCCTCATGCTTCAAAAAGTGCGCTGTCGCAAAGATCGGATGACGTCATATTCAATTAATATTACGCATTTAGCTTCATGCTATTCTTTAGAATTTTGTTATTATTCATATTTCGAAACAAAATTTAAAAAAATTATTTAAGTAACTTAGGCCAGATAGAGAATTTATAAGAGCTTTCAAAGGAAGGATAAGTAAACATTGTTGCAAAAGTACCATTATTGTGCTTTTATAATAGTAAATATGTATAAGTAAATAAAAAAAAGGGATTAATCCACACTCGCGAGCCCTGATCGCCCAGGGCTACAGTAAAATAAAAAATGGCGAGACAACGAGGTAATGCCCCGATCTGATATAACCTCACGTTCATAACTAAGCTTTCTTTTGCTCTATTTCTGGAAAAGCCGCCATAAAATGGCGTATTGATACTACAAAACACAAGGGGCTTTCGTCACGACCAAGTTTACTGACTGTGATTTAGTGATATCCCGCCAACAACTGCCAGGATCTGGCTTTATTGTGTGCTCAAAGAAACATTTCAACAATAATGTTGATATTTTTAAGCTTTAAATTGTATATTAAATAATTTTAAATCTTAGGCACATTGGTAATGTAACTATTTCCGTAAAAACTAACTTGTATCAGCACAACTCTATTACAAACTAAAGCAATAATCACCACTTCAGTGCAGATTCTGCGAAAACACCAATCAAAACTTTATCCCGGTCGCAACTTTGATTTCAATTTATTTCCTATTTTATTGCGAGAAGATGTAGTCCAGTTGCAAGACACGTTTTCTTAAAGTTTTTGAAGCGGAATCGCAATGAAACATTACCGAAGTGTCTAAATAAGATGGCGTGAGTTTAATAACGTGACTGTGCTTCTTCAGATACCAGCTTTCATTGTAACTTGGCCCTTACAAGAGTTCTTTTACTCATTAGATATATTAAATAAGCCATTGTGACGCGCTCGACGTTAATTGGATAGCACCTTCTCCACTGCCGGTAAAAAGGGATGAACGATTCTAGCTCAAGAATCTTTAGCGTCACTTACACAAGAATAGTTTCGTACCTCACGTAATATTGTACCTCTATTTAGTTTGACATGATGTGTGTCTTTGAAAGACGTGTTTGTTCAAACAACAGCAAACTTACCTTTATCGCGTACGTATCCTTTTCGACAAAAAAACCCGTATTAGTTACGAAGTGACCGCTGCTAATGTACACGATAAAAACCCTGCCGCCACGTGGTCCGACAGCGTTGTCCGACATGTCGGACGACGAGGAATTTTAGTTCCTTGCTGTCTTACATCTCCGACTATCGGAATTTTTTATTCCACTTAGTTCGACCATCGGACCAAGAGGATATTTAAAATTCCACGGGATCGAAGCAAGTGGAATTCAATGATCCTCGTGGTTCGAGAGGCGAACCAAGTGGAATGTTAAAAATCCTCGTGGTTCACGATTCGAAACAAGTGGAATTTTAAATATCCTCTTGGTCCGATGGTCGAACTAAGTGGAATAAAACATCCTGATAGTCCGACATGTCGGACAGCAAGGAACCAAAAATTCCTCGTTTTCCGACATGTCGGACAACGCTGTCGAACCACGTGGCCGCAGGGGATAAAAATAGTGTGCTTTCGGGCCTGAACTTCATCTACTTTTAGATATTTACAAATATGTCTCGATTTTGTCTAAATTATGTTTTGCGACCATATCTGTTGCTCGCAATCGAGAAATTCTTCTGTAAATGACGTTTGTAAGTCTCCAAATATTTGAAACTATATTCGATGATCGCTGCAAGTGGAAAAGATGTCTATAAATATATGGTTCTGTTTATTGTTTCTTCCATCAAGGAATTCGGTTATTAAGACTTTTGGCTGAAGCTTAATATCTCAAACATTCAAAACATTCTCTTGCTATTTTGCTAACTTGAATCATATTGCCTTTCATTACCACGTAGCACTTTGTGGCAATGTTACGCTTTGTCGTGGAATGTTACGATCAGAAAACCCGGCTACCTGGCAATGAAAGTGTAACAAATGTATTTTCTCGATCTGACTTTTTGAGAAATCATTTTACGTGGGTCAAACCTTTGTTTTGAAGTTATATTTCTGAACACATCTTAAGAAAGTAGGTTTAGGAGTACATTCTTGTGCGTTAGCGAGTCCGTAGACTGTTTAAATATCAAGTTGAAGTACAATCAGCGAGAACAAGATCTACAATTTTAATACTGTGTCATTCATTCACAAAAAGTCAACTTGGAGCGACGTGCGTGTATTATTTTGAAGCTGACTGTACTTAAACTGTGATTTAAAGCGGCCGATCGCATATTTCCCTTCTGTTACCTCTACAAATCGGCTAATACGGCCTAGGACCATTTGTATCAGTAAATGGTCTTAGATCGCTACTATTTTTAACTGACTTCAAAAAATGGGGGAGGATCTCCATTCGTTTTTATTTTTTATGTTTGTTAGCTCAGAACTTCGTCATTTATAAACCGATTTGGAAAATTCTTTTAATTAGTGGTATACCTCCAAATTAGTACCGTTGTAGTCAAAGTTGAGGTGTGATGAGAGGACCTATGAGGAATCGATGGAACTCCTCAAATATTATAGACAGGCATATACCAATTTTGGTAGTTTTTGTAACAATTAAAGAAGTCGCGTTCCAAAATCATTATTTGGTGAAGTGGACCTGATGATGACAACAGATGACCGCCGGAACTCCTGAATGATTTTCACGTACTTACTTTTCAAACAGTTTTTGAAGTCGGTTTTTTTATTAGTTAATTATTGCTTACTTGCAGACTGCTGGTACGGACTCGCTATTCATTTTAAATAAAAGTTATGCTATATCAAGATGTGTTCAGAACAAAAGCAATTGTAAATTAAGTACTTATGCCGGTTAATATTGCAGTATACGGGCTGGATAACTTCTGGGAAATGCTGGAAGCTTCGCCAGAAAGGGAAGGACAGGATATGAACGACGATAAAACTCTGGAAAGGTAATATTTAATTATTAGCGTCATAACCAGGTCATACACCTACATGTTTAGGTTCACATTTGTCCTTCTTGTTCCCGGAGGGAAAGGACTTTCAGACTAAGCACGCACTATTATTTTTTGTTGCAGCGACATTTGGATCTTTCGGACGAACGAAGACTTATAAAGCGAGAGATCCGACTGTCGTTACGACAAAAATTGATAGTGCGCGCTTAGCCATCACTAAACGAATGCGGCTAAGATGCTGCTAAATCCGTTCACATTTGTCCCATAGACACTTTGGTGTATGTCGTTAGGATTTGGTAAATAAATTATATTCCATGTATTTTGTTATTTTCTGTGAACAAAAAAGCTAACCCACTTCAGCGATCTTTCATATACTCGTCATATACCTATGTAAAAATGAACTCTACGAAGCTTCAGAAGTTTGAATGCCATGCTGGGTCTAATTGACAATGCCTAAGAGATATGCCGAAATCTTGCCTACCTTAATTCTGAATCTGATTCAAGAGGCATTAACTTACAAATTAAAAAAGAAACGGGATTCATATCGGCAAAAATATATTATACATTACATTCACGTCTCTTGAGCTCGATTGGCTTCAAAATCCGAAAATGAAGGTTAGCTAAATGTACATGGAAATTCTTCGTACGATATGACTTTAAACACCAGTCACCAAAGGCCTTGCATAGGTCGATTGCGGTCCGAATCACGCTGCCCACCTTAATCGTTGTGATCACCGTGAGTGTTATTTGGACCGCACCCTCATACAGACTATGCTTTTTTGACGTTTACGAACGGTTTTAGCAAGTTTACGTCATATGCGACAGCTGACAGTAATATAGCGTTTTAGCGGCAAATCTGAAAATGATAAATATTTTTAGTGCTTTAGCGTTGAAAATGTGAAAAAATCATTACGAAAATATTTTTACATAATCTTTAATGAGCTAACAAACAGCCAAAACTAGTTTTTAATAAATGGTCATGAACCGAATTATCATATCAATGAAATCTTAATTGGATCCCAATCTAAAGCTTCATCTAAATATACATATTGCCCATCGGCTAATAAATGCACTTTACATATTAAGTGGATTCCATGATAATAGTAATATACGCGACCAAATAGACAATGACCATTGCCAATTAACTACCTCCATTAGTTAATTCACGCTGAATACATGATTAATGGTAACGGAGGATCGCTTAAGTGGACCCTTAAATTTGGGGTTAGTTTTAACACCCACATTATAGAGATCGTTATTTATGGCTGAAATGCTTAAATATTCTATTCATAGAATGGTCTACTCGATCCTTATTTAAAGTGATATTGGTTAGTTTCGCAGCATTCGAATTAATAATTTTTATCTACACCCATATCATAAAACCTCCATTGGTTAATCAAAAACCGTAGGAAATGACCACCATTTTGACAACCAATTAGGAAAAACCAGTGCTGCGATGAAGAAATAACATGACTTCTTTATCGTTTTTAGTAAAGAAATGAGATTAAATTTGGAACAGCTGTCAAACTCAAGTGGGTCTCTATTCTAGTATCCATAGATATTAAAACAGTTAGTGATACGAAACGTCAATTCAGTATGTTTTTTTAATATAAACTGCACAATATTTGATCTCGAGTGACGTGAGAATAGAGACTTCATCCGTTTGTCTATGATTTAAAAAAAAAATGGTCTTACGAAAGTAGAATTGTTGTTGAATTGAATAGAAAAAGTTGTTTGTAATTTACATTTTAGTTGAAAATATGAATAGTAAGTAGTCTTCTCGGAGTGTGTGTGATGTGAAAATGCGCCGGATATCGGAAATATGCAGCCACGATTGCAACAAACAACTTGTTGCCAGAAAATATTGTTTCTGAACCCATCATGGAGGATTTATAATATGTGTGTAGATAAAGTTATGTATGCAACTCTGCATAATTTGGCCTTAAAACACACGTGCGATCTTATTATGAAACTCGCCTATCGGCTCGTTTCATGAAAACCGCACTAGTGTTTTAAGGCCTATCATTATGCAACCGTTGCATAAACTACTATTATGTAATTAAAATTACAATCAAATCATCGGGGCAAAGCTCTTTTGGTTTTATATTTCTCTGTGCGTTTCTTGAGCCTGCTCTTACTCATGGTTGGATTGACTCTTCATGCGCTCCGCATACGCAACTACTTATATACATGTATAGCTGGGCACAAGACCGTTAATCCGTTAAACGTTAATTAATGCTTCGAGTAATGGATTAACTTTTAAGTTGACTTTAAAAATTGTTAACGGACTCATTAGCTTCCGTTAAAACTATTACAGTCCGTTAATCGTTAATAAAGTACCTACTATTTCCCAAAAGGTCACCGCACGGACCGTATATATATTTATATATATATATATATATATATATATTATATTGATGTTTATAAGGGGGAATCTCTAAATAATTAGGTATTATTACAAATTTTATAATATTACACCCTTTTTTTTAATTTTGCATGTCCTGCCACATGCTCCAATTTTTCATGTTTTAGTTCCACACCAAAAAATTTTTATAAGTAAATCACTAACGCTATGACATTTAAAATAGCAATTTCTACCACAAGTTAACGATTGACGTTAACTTACGCTAAATCTTCCGAGATATGACGCTTGAACATTTAACGAAAATAACTTTTTTAGTAACGGATTAGCGATTAACGAAGTTAACTATTTGATTCTCGGTTACCAGCAATGCTTAAATACAACAAAAGTTTTTATAAAATTTTGCAAATTGCCGTGAAAAAAGCCTCATACCCTTAAAAGTTAGTGTAACGCGACTAAACGACTCCCAAAAACGTGATTCAATCCTCAACTGTGAAGATTTCATCGGCTTAAGCCGATTAGTGTCCACAAACTCTTACACTTCGCAGACACTTTCACTCGGATGGGCTTACTTGAGACAGTCTCTTACATTGTGTAGACCTAATAGGTCTGTAAAGATGTCGTCTCTTAGTGGCAATTGTTGCTATGTTTTCTTCTGATTTCTATCACAACGAAAGAATCTGTTGACTTCTCGATATTTTTAAGGGTTTTATTCTCCTGCCTTTTCATGTACCTTTATGCGGCTTACCCAATTTGAGCGTAAAATGTACAGGACCATTGAGGACTGGTCAAAGCAATTACTGTCAATTGAAAAAGCGTCAGCAATATAATTGTTTGTTTTGACCTTTCATCGAAAAATACCTTGTTAAATTAGCCCTTCTGCTTCTGACATTTTCCGACTTATCATTTTATATCGTGTTACCTCCTAATTTATAGGTGAAACTAACGCTGTCATCGTCGTAAACTGCCAGTCATCTGTGAACTCAGAAGTGGGATATCGAATGATTATGCTATCAAATTTCTATTTACTCAACCCTTTGTTTCATGGCGTAATTCGAAAATTTTCGCGCGGTCAGCCGTAATAAAAGTGGAATTTATGGCATGGTTTAAGACAAAAGATCACCGTTTTCGCGGTAATAGCCAATACTTTTGTTCATGTTCAATAAACTTCAGTTTCATGATACCTATTTTGTTGAATTGAACTATATATTGAATTACAAATACCTAACTCCGTTCCTTGATTAATCTTGTACCTAGAGTTTGTGCCCGTGCCGGTTAGACATCACCATCATCATCCGAGATTCACTGGCGACATAATGACAGTTTTCGTGATATCTTTATAATTTATAGTAACCAGTTGAATATCCGCAGCATCCCAATGGACTGGTTCGTGAATGAGATGGTGAACAACCCCGAATTTGCGCGATCCGTGGTACGCAAATTTATCGACATTAACCAGGTATGGAATATTTAAAAACAATTTGAGCCTAACTGATCCTGTTTTCGATATCGCGGTTAATGATATTGCTTCTGTGTCATTGGATTGAGATGCGCGCGCTAAGTTAGCAAACAAAAGTGACAGCGAAATTACTTACAATATACGGTTATACAATATAAATGATATATGTATGCCGTCATACAGTTTGAAACTAGTACGGAGGGTTACTTACTGTTACTCGCGTATCTTTTTTAACTACATTTACGTAATATTTTTGTAATATTCTACTATGTACCTATCTGATGTTACGGAGTATCTGTAAGCGAAATAAATTAATAAATAAATAAAAATCTGTAATTTTCTATGGGTGATAATACCAGAAAATAAACAATTTTTACTATCACTATTCTTATAACTATGAGTAGAGGTCTATGCCCAGCAGTGGGACGTAGAACGATGGTGACGATGATGAAAAGACATTATAATATTATTATGACATCATATTTAATAGAGCCATTTAAAAATGGGGACTGATTGGAAGGCCGATGCCATGGACTTTATTAGCAAAACCATACGTCTTATAATACTTTGTACTTCGGGCCTTCCGCTGAGTTCCCATCTACATATACCTTTGTTTATATTATGTTATGTATTTTCAACGAGAAGCCCATTTATTTCTAACCTGTTTATTTTATGGAAATAGGCGTCGTTTAACCTAATAAACGAATAAATTTAAAATGTTTGATTTATTGGTTTTGGTTTGTTTTCAAAGGGTTGAATGACGTCACTTAAACGTCTATGGGAACAAGCGTGGTTTCCTAAAGAGCGGTGTCAAAAACACTCTCTGGGAACCGCGCCATCTTGTTTCCGTAGACTACGTTTAGGTAACGTCATGCGACGCTGTGTACAGGGAAATAAGCGGCTACTTTAACCGGCACCGCTATAATAGGAAACTAAACCTTAATGGGTGGTGTTTGTTGCAGGACGATATGCTGTCATCAGATGAACTGCTCAGGAACGTGGTCTAATCGAGTCTTTAGTTAAGTTGTTGTAGCCAATACCCTGCAATTGTTTCACTTGGTTCCCATTATACCAAAATTGTATTTATTTACCACGATTATGTGTCGACTGTCTTTAAATAATGTAACGATAGGTACTGTGATATGAAATAACTAATCACTTATTTTGGAAAGAAATAACTGGAAAAGAGATCTGTTTTTCTATTACATAAAATTATTATAGATAATTAGAGAGCAAATATCGAAAACGTTTATCTTAAATGTAAATAGTTTCTAAAATAAATACGATGTCAATGGCATAAGAATTTGTCCATTAAATAATTCCTTATATCTTTATGTAGAAAAGTTTAGAAATCACTTAAATGTGTGTCAATCTTCAAGTACCTTTTCTCACAGATGTATCAACAATGAATATATATTTATTTTATTTCGACATTTCCGATGTGCGTCACCCTAGCGCGACCACTGCTTTCCTAAACTTTCCCTTACAAATGTGCTTAGTTTTAAAATATGTAGTTCCTTGATTGTTATTTAATGTTGAGACAATATAAAGGTGCTGTGGACATAATAAATATAGGCAAAAGTATAGCACAGCACTATTTTTGTTGCAACCTGCACAGCTTTCTGATTTTGTATAGCGTCAGTAGGAATGATATACTTATAAGTAATATGTGTTATTTTGCAACGATACATTTTGTTTAGAGGTCCTGCCATCGTGACGTACATACAAAAAGATTGAATTTCGAGAATTTGTACTAAGAGGTAAAAGACTAAATTATAGTTTAAAGTTAGTAATTATAATTAGTTCTTGTTTATAACGAAAGGTATATACAGTTTTCAAAAAAAGGGGAAAGGCATGATTCTTGATTAGTTAACTACAGAATTATTTAGGCTGGGACTTACAAAGTGGACTTTATATAGATATATTTATTTAGGTTTAGTGTTTTGTATTACCTCTGAGATGCTCTACATACATACATGTAATGTTATGACTATGATAATTTCTAGGCTAGTCGAAATATTCGAGAATCAATGTAAGTTTGGATACCCAATGTTTAATTAGTTTGTTGTTAAGAACTATCGACGTTATGGATGAAATAAATTTATCGGGTACCAATAAAGTGTTTTATCTACACCCATATCATAAAACCTCCATAATGTCATCAAAAACCGTAGGAAATAACCACCATTATGACAACCTGTACTGTAATGGTATTACAGTATCGATTTTAGTATCGTAATGGTCTTAACGATACAGATATGAGCTACAGGCCGCCGCCGTCGCCGCAGCCGGAGGGCCCAATCGTCGCCGCAGCCAGAGGGGCCCCATCGTCGCTGTGTCACCATGTATAATTATGTGTGTAGATAAAGTTATGTATGCAACTGCATAATTTCGCCTTAAAACACACTAGTGTTTTAAGGCCTATCATTATGCAACCGGTGCATAAACTCTATTATTATCCTCCAATCTTTGACGACGCGGTTAGCCTGGTTGGTAGTGACCCTGCCTCCGAAGCTAGCGGTCCCGGGTTCGATCCCCGCGTAAAATGTCAAACTCAACTCTGAAAGCGAGGCCATTTGGAAATGTGTTCGCTCGATTTTGACACCTTGGTGCTATACAAAATGGGGTATGATGTTTCTTATTTTAAATTTAGGGAACTTTAAATTAAGGCGACACCGGTTCGAATTGGACCGAGCTTGGTGCTATACAAAATGGAGTCTGACGTTTCTCATTTTAAATTTAAGCGACCCCGTATCGAATTGGCTCCACTGCGTGGCTCTTTTAAAGCTACCTAAGGAAAGAAATCTCAAGTGTAGACGACGTGGTAATTTACAAGTTGCGGAACATTTTTAAAAAATGTAGAAATTTCCTTAGACATTTCTGCGTGCGTACCCTCTCGAGACAATTCGAAAATTAAGAACATTTTAACTCGCATAAAAGTTTTGAGAATATCCTCAAAAATGACAAAGAAACTTTCTTGTCAGTACAATGTTAACGCAGGCGCTTGATGCGCCTTTAATATTTTAATCAACCAAAATAACGTTCAATTAACGTTTGCTTTAGTAGTTTGAGTTCGAGGCTAATCACATATTTCCCTATATTAACTTTCACCATATTTCTGTAAATCATTCCTCGTACTATTAAACTATTCCGCAAGACATTATCGAGTTAAATAATGGAGCTAACCACGTTAAAATCATGAATAAGTTTGGGTGCTTTAAGCGAACACACAGACCGAAATGCGACTTCATTTCATACTATTTATGGAGAGATATACATACAGATTCCTTTGCCGCTCGCGCCACGCATTTCCATCGGTAAAACTCGGATCTCCATCGGAAGACGACGGGACCCGAAGTGTCAATTAATTATTGTATTAAATGAGTGACACGTTTATATTCATTAATATGAAACTTTATTATTTAGTGTTTAATGTCAAAATGAAAAATGACAGCATGGTATGATGGGTACTGGCCACCAATTCTCGATGCATTCGAGATAATGTCGATTGCGAGATTAAATGTCAGATACAGTTTTGTCAAATGACTGTATGCACTGACGTTTAATCTCGTTTGTGAGATTGCCTCGAATGCAGCGAGAATTGGGGGCCTGCTGAAGCTAATTGAGAGAGCACGATAAATACGAACTTTTCCGATAAAACACGATGGATACTAATTATGCACTACATCATTAGATCATAGAATAGAGTAAAAGATACGCTGTATATTAATTGAACCTACGACTGTAATGCTACGCCGCTCCCGCAAACATCAGCGCCCTAATGAAAAAACAAGATGGCTGTATTTTATTAGTACGTCGATTTCAAATATGGTTCTTCGCCTTACGTCAGCCAGTGACAGTATGACCAAATTAATAAGATTGTAATAATGCTGTCACAGATAAACACTAAATTGCCAATATTATTTAGTATCATAACCTTACAGGCCAAACAAATGCGCATGTGTTTTGTACGAATCCGTGTGGCCTGTAATTGACGTTTTAGGCGGCATGGCTTGGCGGTATCAACAATTACTCTATTATTATTGCATACTCTAAGACTATATCTGTAGCTGTATGATCACCTCACGTCAAGTTTGATCCGAGAGTGGAAGGGACAGCAAACCTATTGTTGTTTCAGGTTCATCGTGCACCGTGACGAGAGGTACAGAAGAACAACACAAAAAATAGGTGTCATAGTGTCATTGGCCTTAGCTTTTATGGCCTTAAACTAGGTAGCAGTAGGACATTTTGGCTGATAATGTGAAATTGTAGTCTGGAGATGTTTTGTCATCCAAAAAAATTAAATAAATCTTTTTGTGCTATAAGCAATCAGTGTGATGTTACGCAACATCTCAGAAGTCGGTTTGTTAAGTTCTTGTTATAAAGCATTACTTTGTCAAAGACACAATGGTTTGACTATCTTGAGTTGAATATTATTCTAAATTAAACCAATTTAGACAATGTGATATTAATGTCAGTTCTTTGAAAATTGTTTCAAAACTGGTGATTAATTATAACGAGATTGGTAAGTAGGTACCGACTACTCATTAGAGTTATTTATTAATAAACATAATTATAATTTCCGCGTGGAATTCGGTTATAGTTATTCCCTCGGGACCTTTGACATTTATTCGGGATAAAAACTACCCTATTTCCTGTTCCAGGAGCTAATGCTGAGCCAAAGCTATCTTGAATATAGTTAGACCTAACTATATTCAATGTTTCATGAAAATCCGTTCAGGCATATGGAAGTGAGCGGTAACAAACATTTATAGACATACAGAGAGACTTTTGCATTTATAATATTAACTAGCTTCTGCCCGTGACTTCGTCCACGTGGAATTCCACGTGGACGAAGTCGCGGGCAGGGCAGGTTATATTAATTCACAGAAACCTTTGAGTTTTCCGGGTTAAAAAGTACCCTATGTTCTAATTCAGGACCTAAGGTAACTATTACCAAGTTTCATCATAAGGTATCTAAATATATAGATACATCCGTGCCGCGGTTACGGAGTTAACATACAGATAGACAAACACACACACGCACACACACACACACACACACACACACACACACACACACACACACACACACACACACACACACTTTCGCATTTATAATATTATAATAGTAGGATATTCATTAAGGATAGCTTTTGCCCGTGACTTCGTCCACGTAGAATCGTGCAATTTTTGGTGATAAAATACTTAAAATATTATGCAAGTGCTTCGTCATACTATCAACATTTTGCTGTTCAACACTCTGAAGCGTAGATGTAAACAAGGGTACAACCGATGACTCTCTAACACGCCACGTAAAGTTGGCCATGGGAGAATCATTTCTCACGTCTGCAGTGTTTGACCTTGGGACTTTGAGAGTTCTTAAATTCTGTAAATGCATCTGGTCTTGCTGCACATTGGACCAGACTGCGCATTACAATCCTAATATAATCGAAGCTATCATTTTGACTTGATGCAAACGGGAAGAAGAGGTGCTTATCCCACGCTTTGTACTTATACCATCACATTTCCCGGTCCAGTCAAGTACGTTCTCACGAACAGAGGAATCGCGTCCCGCAAAAGACAAAGATTATCTACTTTGTATACCAAAAGCGATAAAATTATTTATTTGGATAAGGATTAATTTATAATACCATAAATGTGCGTTATAAATACAGTTTTTTTTTTTTTTTTGCTATGACACAATTTGGAATATACTGGCTTCCACATAAAAGATAGATATATGCTCTCACGGACTTTTTTTTAGAACTTTATAAGACAAACAATTCCACTATACATGATTTTCGTATAACTCTTACAGTTTATGCAGCGCACGCCCAAAAAGCTCTCAATGGCACGATTTTTGGCGACTTACTTGACAATTATAGTTATACTTCGGCCAATTTACACAATATATAACATTGTAAAGTTTTATCAAATCCGTCCAGTGGTTTTTGCGTGAAGGAATAACAAACATCCATACATCCATCCAAACAGACTTTCGCGTTTATAATAATGATGATGACGCGCTATTTATAGGCACGCGCCGCACCGCTATGTCCCTGCATTTTAAATCTCTAATATCTTCAGAAATATTCATTTAAATTACATGCTGTAAAAGGCCATATTGATCTTTATTAAATGGACAATGTATTTAAGGGCCTTAATTGGATAAGGATTAACGCTGTATTGCTTAAAATCACTTCGTAAATAAGCCATTTTTTCCCGTAAAATGTAAAGTATAAAAAATGGTTATTGTGGGTTATCCATAAGAGATAGACATATACCATCCCAGACTTTTTTGTTGACCTTTTTAAGGTGTACAATACTGTAGTACATTAATTTGATTTTTCTCGTGGGGTTCAGTCAGCGTTTGCAATGTAAGCGCAAAAAATATGTTTATTTACGACATCACATTAGAAACCTCTAAATTTATCAGTGTTTCTCTACAATATTATGCATGTATTATACATATAAACCTTTCTCTTGAATCATTCTATCTATTAAAAAAAACCGCTTCAAAATCCGTTGCGTAGTTTTAAAGATTTAAGCATACATATGGACAGACAGACAGCGACAGCGACTTTGTTTTATACTATGTAGTGATATATATATAATATATATAATAATATAATATAATATAATATAATATATAGTGATGATGATGATGAAGTGATGATAGGATTAGTAGGAAGTAGGCTTAATCATTTCGAAGAGATCTGTACAAACATTTTATAATAATATACATGGAATGCTCTTCCCATAAAAACTTTGAATACACTAAAGCATCCCATTTTAGGGAGAGGTTACATTTATTTCTTGAACCGTTAACTCATCGTCAATAAATTAAAATCTAGTATTATATAATTAAATAGTTAATTATAATCATAAATATCTGTAAAAATTAGCACGTAAGGTTAAACTGTTAGTGCTGATTATTGTAATAAAATAAATAAATAAATAAATAATTGTTTGTTCTAGAAATATTGAATTAGTTTGCTATTCCGCGAAAACAGTCGGGTAAAATCGTGGAAATAGCGGCGCTTGTATTGAATATTTTTTGTTCATGCAATATTCCCACCCTCCCTCCGCATATAATAAAATAAGCAACACAAACGCTACTACAACCACCACCACCACCACCAAAAATACCGCTCGACACGTGTTTCGCCTCTCTACGAGGCATCCTCAGGAGAAGTTGATAGTCCGACGCTCGGTCGAAGAAAGATCGAGCGAGTATAATATGGATTTCCGCAAAGTAACGCCTGAATCTATTAACTATTCATTGTTTGTTTTCAGTTGCATTTATACCAAGTTGATAAACACGGTGATACAAACAATACAAGGTGATAAACAAATGAAATCAGTTTTTCCAATACAAAGTTCAACACCTTAAGGCATCCCTTTTTAGGAGTCGTTTCGTTTTACTCTCAATTGCCTACCTAATTCTTTATTTTGAACTGCATTTAAACCAAATTTCAAGATGATAAACAAATGGAATCAGTTTGTCCAATACCTACATAGTTGAACGCCCCAAGGCACTCCTTTTTAGGGGTAGTATATTGTTTTCTCTAACGTATACCTAATTGTTTGTTTTGAAGAGTATTTATACCAAGTTTCAAGTTAATAAACTAATCGAATTCGTTTTTTCCATAGATACTAACTTCAGCCCCCTTCTTAAACTTCCAGATTTATTCCTAAAACTTAATCCGATGGACGCCTCTATACGGGAACATCCAAGCGATATTGTAGCAACGCGCTAGCGAGAGTTTCATCCCACTCTTCCGTACGATGTGTAATGCGGCAAACCGTTGTTTATATTTCACCTATGTTTTTCTTCACAAACGGAGATTGATTTCTAAATAACTAGAAGTTTCGAAACAGAAACCACTAAAAATATGATGAAATACTTTAACCGATTAAGCAAATAAGAGCAGTCGGCAGCCGTTCAAAGTTTCTGGCTGCTCCAACTTGTTGATTACAACCTGTTGGTCTATGGTACAAGATGTATGTATTAGCAGGACACGCAAACAAGTCTGATTTAATTACCTACATTTTAAAACATTTTGATACCGAAATTATATACGTACTCGTATAACATCGTATTTTATACGACTTTAATATTAGGATATTTATTTATTTAGGTACAATCGAGGTCAGAAACATCTACGTGGACAAAATGCTCAAACGATGGGAATACGACTTTATTGTTAATGGCATAAGAGTGTTCAAATATTTACGTCCTTTTAGTAACGTATATATATATATATATATATACATATATATATATATATTTACGACCTCGACTGTAAGTACATATTTCTGGTAAGTGATAAAGCTAACTGAATTAATTATTATTGCAATCGTACAATCCTAAAGATTTAAACGAAAAAGGACTATACATTTTCTTCTACGAACTAAATTTGGGAATCATGTGATTGAATTTAATAATAAAGCTAGCGAGAAATCATACCGAAATACCTCGTTAATGTAAAAAGACCGCTGACGGCCATATAAAATGTCTGACTGTCAGTGCTCTTTTAATATTGGTTGAGGTATACATGAAAATACCTTCTCTTCGTTGCGGTTGGGTAAAAAAGGTGAAACCGCAGCCTTACTTAGGGTTCGTATTTCGTGTCACTTCAAAACTTAGATCTAGGAACTTCCATTTTAATATACATACATTGTTGCTAGTCAAGTTTTGACCGTGGCCGACTGGTACTTAGTACTGGACGTACAAGGTAACGTTATTGAAAAACGACTGAGTTTGTGACAAAATTGTCCATAAATTGCCGCTAAAGACTTTGAATGTACTCGCCCGTTTCAGTAGTTTGCTATCCGGGCGGGCGCGGTCTCATTTCCTGTGAGTAATCGTAACATATTACAACCCTTTGTTCTTATCTAGCGCGATCTAAACAAATCTTTTCGCTCTCTCTGCTATGGTATACTTAATAAATAAAAATGTTTTTGGTAAAAGTGGAAAAAAGTACGCCAACCATTTGCAGACAAGTTAAAAACTTGCCACACAAAATATTATGTCGTAGTATAATAGTACATTGTGCATCTAGGGCCGTAAGAAGGGGATAACTAACGAGAGTCTGTTAGAAGCCCGACGCCGATAGGCGAGGGCTTTTATGACTCGAGTTTGTTATCCCCTTACTGCCCGGAATGTTTTTCATCTCATTTGCGAGGAAATGAAATAAAAAATAGACAAAAAAAAGTATATATATTAATTTTATTTCCATTTCATATCGTGAATTACCATCAGGTGGGTGTTCATAAACTGAGCGTACGTTGCGATCAGCGCGGGGCAGCTCCGCCGGCTTGCGGTCGCGCGCGCCGCCGGCTGCGGCTCCCGAGCAGCTCCGCCGACCTGGCGTACTTAACTGCCCGCGGGAGTTCGAAACCATACAAAATCCCTAGGGAGTTATGCATTTTGTATGGTTTATAACTCCCGCTGACGGTGGGGCCCATAGAGGAGTTAAATCGGCTATAGTTGCTCTATACGCTTGCACACACACCCTTTCCGAGCAAGTGTGATGAAAATAAAATAGCGACTCAGTATATTTCTCAGCCCTATTCGAGGTCCTTTTCGGCCGTCGGTTATTCGAGCAATGTGGCCTGACCATTACAACTTCACGACCATCCCAAGCAGCACACAAGCCGTATAAGTGCTTATACAGCCATTATAGCTCTAGTTTGGGTATTATAAGGGCTGTAAGTGTACGTTTTTATTCTACCAGTTAACATTAATGATTAATTATAGAGTTTTCCATCTTATTGCAGTTCCTAACAGTCTACAAGCTCTATAACTGATAATTATACTATTTAATATACAGGTTGACTGAAGACTAATGCAAAACCAATATTTCCGGCTCAGTTGAAGATGGCCAATAACGCAATATCTTCGACGTTAACATTTTGTATTTAACTGTAGCTAATTTACTTAATAAAACATTAATAAACGTAGCCCTAGTATTTGTCACCCTACAACCAGTTGTTGATTATCATACTTGATAAAAATGTATTCAATGGGGGCAATTAGAAATAATGTCAAACTCGATTCTGACAGCTTGGTGCCAAACAAAATCGAGTTTGACGTTCCTTATTTTATGTTTAGGGAACTTTAAATTTACGAGACACCGCGAATTGGACCCAATGTCGTCTATCAAAGTTTATAATTCTAGAATTTAGACGTCAATAAGCAAGGGTGTCCATTTTTAGGCTAAGTTCAGATGAACGCGCGTCGACGCGCGGTTGGCTCGACGCGCGATTTGAGATTGTAACAAATCAATGTTGTTGTGTACATGACGGTGCGTCACCGGGCACGCGCGTTGACGCGCGGTCATGTACACAACAACATTGATTTGTTACAATCTTAAACCGCGCGCTGAGTCAACCGCGCGTCGACGCGCGTTCATCTGAACTTAGCCTTAAGGAAATAAATTAGGATAAGTAATTATAAAATCAATGAAAAGTCGATTAATTAATTCCAGCTCTGCAGCAGTAGGTATGCAGGCGTTGTTGACCTACGTGAGATGCATCTAAAACAATTATTTTGAGTTACGTCTTTCGGCTTTCGGGTACAGTTAAATACGTTATTTATTATCAAGCCAGTATATGCTATCTAATTCGATTTTCAACTTTATGATCAATCACACCGCAGTGTAATAAGATTATCGGTTAGCGTAGACTCGAGGAAAATCATTAATGCAATTATCAACCAATCTAAGAGGCGAAACTTGTTGCTAACTAGGCCACAGTTCGTTATTTGTTGGAGTATTGCCAAATTGTTCGACGTCTTTTGCATAATGCGAAAGGGCTCTGATACCAAGACAAGGGTTGAGAAATAACAATATTTAAGAGGGCTCGGTATCAGGTTTTTTGACTAAGAGCGAATGAGGCGCCTGGTCTGTAGCGGTGCGGAATAGGTCACAGCCAGTGACAGTATCGCGTTAGTAACGCAGCCGTTTTGCGACTGTATTGCGACTGCATCTTTGCAAAAGGTTGCCGTGGGTGAACGCCCTAACCAACCAATACCACACAATGCAACTATTTTGCATTCATGTACGGATCGGCCAAAGCTATATTTCTACATTCTTGATATATATTATTAACGTAAACTATTTCATACAAAAAATACTTAAATTGTCTAGAGAGGTGTGAGTGTGGCTTACGAAATCATACATTAAAAGAATATAGCGAATCTGGTCATCAATCAAAAAAAAAATTGGCATTATGTGATATTGTTTAGTCAAGAACGGTATCCGGTCACTTAATCAAAAAACGTTTAATTAAATGTATACCTAATTTACAAATTTTCATTTCGCAAACTCAATTCAATCCAATTCATTTATTCATAAACAATATACATTGTGTTTGAAAGGCATACATTCTTCTTATTTTGAAATCTGTTCACTATTCAGCGTATATTATCCCGCGAATTGTAAGTTAGGTTAGGTTAGATTTATGACAACCCTCTGGTGTGATTCTGTAACATGCGCAGCGGCTGATCAGCGAATAAATAAAACTGTTAATTTAGACTGTAAAGATAAAGTGATTCGGTCTAAATTTGAATGTGTCTCCCATGGCTGATCAGCCACTGCGTCCACAGCCAATGTAAAATGGTTAATAAGAAGTTTGCTAAATGAAAACTTGTAAAAAACGACACAATTGCGAAACTACGAGTTGGCAACCAGTCAAAACACTTGATATTCATTATGTAGATATATACAGGGAGCGCTCTTAATAAGTTTGATTTTTGAAAGAATGTATCCTATATTTAGTTAAACCTTTCAAATCAAAGTTCACTATAATGGATAAAAAAATGGCATGAGACATAATTGATATGTACGTTAATTGGCTTGTTTTTGTTTCGAAGCAAAAGAAAGAATCTTTGTCCCACGGAAAAACAAATTTTATCCAATGAAAGACGTGAGATTCGAATAAATTGGTTTACAATTCGGGTGATACCCAATGAATTTCGTAAAACCAATTTACAGGAAAATACTAACAAAGAGCAGGAAGTCCCAATTTAGCCGATGTCTGGTTGAATGTTGATATTGTGTGGAGCAGGAAATTAAGATTTCCTACAAAATAGACAGATATTGATTGTTCGCATTGACTATCTTGGGCTTATTTTTTGATTATAATCAAGAGTAAGTATTAACATTTTTATTACCAAGGACCCGCACGCTCAGTTCTCTGTTCGTAGCGAGGTTTCACTACAAAACGGTAAAACGCAGCTGCTCCCTATGAGTGTAGCGCTACCTGCCAATGAAAGCGTTAATACATTTTTTACTGGCATTTAGTTAGATAAATTAAGTACATAGAGACTAAACCGTCCCGTTACAAGCTACTCAGTTTTCAAAACAGTAAAAAGGCTTAAATCTTTGAGAAGGCCCTTAATGCACTTATTTTAGTACAACTTTTTACCCGACTGCAGCGAAGCAAAAAGTGTTATAAAAAATAATGTTATTCTGTTCTGTATGAAAATAAAGAAAACATTGCTATTTTCTAATTATTTATTTTTAAACTTACTATCCGTTCATAGTTCAGTAGATTTCTTCATAAAACAATAAAGAAATAATCTTTGTATAAGGAAGAACGTGAGGGTAGAAATATAAGTAATATAAAAAAAAACTAAGTAATAAATTAACATTAATCAATGTCAAACATAAATAAAATGAACATTAGTAGGCACATGAATGCGTAAGGATAAAGTGTTTGCATTGTCATACAGCAGAAATCAATCAATCAATCGTTTATTACCTGGACATACTAACACGAAGATCTTAATATTATTCTACAAACTCTAACTCCATCAAGAAAAGTATAAATGAGCCAAAAAACAGAATACCTACTTATACTTTATGCTGTTTTTCCAGTGTGACCTTTTCCTTGGAATTTTGATGCATCTGATTGGCGAAAACGCAATAATTGAAGTAAATTAAATCACGCTAAGGAATACGTTTTAATAAACAACCATAAGACGCATCTAACTAAAATTTATGAGATACAATCGCCCTTAATAAGAGGTTTATGTTTAATTATATTATATCAAGTAAAGCAGATAATAAACCACCTTTATAGTTAATAAGTGAAGAAATGATGATATTTACTTTCAGTTAATTGCATTATAACCATAAGAAAAGTATGCGTCATCTTATTAAAATAAACAAATGCGTCACAAAAAGATACATGTCTTTTGCTTCGAAATGGGTTACAATAGGTACAGGTATCTTTTTTAAAACGTCTTCCTTAAATTGGGGCCAATTCGAAAGTGTGTTTGCTAAATTTAAATGAAGCTAAACTTGTAATAAGAAAGGTTAAAATCGATTTTGTCAGCTCCGTGCTATACAAAGTCAAGGTTGACGTTTCTTATTTTAAGTTTAGCGAACTTTAAATTTAGTCAACATCTTTTCAAAATGGACCTAGTAAATTGTGAAAATAGATAAGTAGAGCATTAGTAATAGTATGGATATCGAATAAAACTTAATATTTAAAGTCGTCCACGTCAAAATGTGCTATTTCAGGTACAAACTAGTTATACCTAGTTATTGTTTCGCGCGGGCCGGTTTCGGCAAGTCGACGTCTTTATCGCGGGTAACCCTAGTTTAATCGAAAAAAAATTGACAAATTATCAGTTCCCAAACAATTTTTCGTATATTTTCATTTGCCAAATTAAGTATTATTTGACAAATGAACTCTTGTTTGGCAAGTGAACGTTCCAACAATGACCCACTTGCCAAATGGTACTTATACCAAATTTCATGAAGTCAAATGTTTCAATTGGCATAACATATTTTACGCAAACAAAATAAGGCAAAAGCATGTTTTATTAAGGGATGAAAAAAAACCTCGAAGGCTAAGGCGGGAGCAAAGCCTAACCTAAATTTATCCGACTCGGTTCTGCTCCGACCTGTATTGCTCGCTCACTTCGCTCGCTCACCGCATCATATTATTTCGTATTTGTTATTTTTGGCTTTAAGTATAGTTTTTATTATAACAATTTATTTGACTAAATGATTATTGTCTAATGATTTTTTGCTTTAATAAAACATTTGATAAAAGACCAAATGACTTAATGTCGTTTCCCGTAGTAATATTCGGCTGAGTGAAAATTTGAAATTTGTGCGTACTAAAATTATTCCAAAGATTGCATTGGCAAAAAACCGGTTGCTAAAATTTGTTTGGGAAGTGATCATTTGTCAAAAGTTTTTCGATGAAACGGCAGGCTCCCCTTTATCGCGTCTACTTTGCGTGGGATTCCCGTAATTTGAAAAGAAGGAGACAAAGCATACGTTTCTATAACAGCAGACTGAACGCAGTTGGTCGTGATAGTGCTCGAAGGACGCTGATACCCATACATCGGTTGTTCCCTCTGTCGCCTTTTACGAAACCCACGGGAGGAGATGGGGTGATGCTATTCTGAGCCGGCACCACACGGAAATGCGTTATGAATAAGCTTAACTCGTTAGTTAGTTCGTTAATTCAATCCATACTAATATTAGGTCCTTACATATGAAATTGGCGTTTTGTCGTACTGACCACTTTGATCCGAAATATCTCCTCTTTGGATAAGATTTCCAAATTCACATTTATAAATTCATTTAGCTGGTACATTTGAGTTTTGAAAACAGTCATTCATTAGTTTTTTCCTCATTATTTTTTTCTTTGGCGTCGCTTATTACCGCACAATGGAAAACATGAAATATCGGTATATTTACGAGTACGAGCTCTACCGTGGCACCAGTGCTGCAGAAACAGCTCGAAGGATTAATGATGTGTACGGCGCTTGTGTTGCAAAAGAAAGCACGGTACGTTTTTGGTTTCAAAGTTTTCGTTCTGGAAATTTCGACCTTCAGAACTAACCCTGTGGACGGCCGGAGACCAAAGTGGAAAATGAAGAAGGCTATTGTGGAAGCGGATCCATCACAAAGCAATTCAGAGATAGCTGCAGGCTTTGGGGTAAGTGATAAAACTGTATTAATCCACTTGAAGCAAAAGGAAGAACTAGCTGCTAAACAACCGTGATTGGTCAATCGCTCTAGGCCACTGCTGCTTCACGACAACGCAAGACCACACACTGCACAAAAAAGCAACCACTAAGTTAGATGAGATACAAATGGAATTTATGTGACATCCACCGTACTCCCCGGACCTTGCTCCAACAGATTACCATTTTTTACGGAATTTGGACAACTTCTTAAAAGGAAAAAAATTCAACTCCAATGCGGCAGTCCAAACCGCCTTCAAAGAGTTTATTGATTCTCGCCCCCATGTGTTTTTTAATAAAGGGATCAATGAACTACCTATGAGATAGCAAAAGTGCATAGATGACAACGGTGCATACTTTGATTAATTAAATATATTTAACAAAAAAAAATTAACCTTATATTCCTCCCGTACAAAACGCCAATTTCATATGTAAGGACCTAATATTTTAATTGCGAAAGTGTGTTGTTTCGTTGGTTCCGTTTTTACAGCCAAACGGCTTAACAAAATTCCATAAAAATAGCACAAACTATATTTGTAAATATTGTATATTATATGGAGATGGGTATAGGATACTTTTTAACTCGATATCCTGGATGGATTTTCAGGAATCGTTATAAATACAAAAAAAATATATATATATATATAATAACAGAAATGCTACTGCTGGCGTTGCGCGGGAAACGAATCCACGCGGAAGAGGTCGCGGGCAAAAGTAGGTAAAAAAGGAAGTAAATAAAAATCCCTCTCACTTCACAGTGGTCACGGAAAGAGATGAATGCCGCTCGAATTTCGAGTTACTCATTAGCTGGCTCTCAAAATGCCGATTTAGCACTAAGAGTGGTGTTTCGTGTAGAGTAAGTGCGGTCGTCCATCGTTTACACCCTTAAGGCCAGCTGTCCACCTCTATGTGCTAGGAGGATGCGAGCGATGACCCGGCTAGGCAAGGCTCTAAGAGGCGTTCTCGTGTGTTATAAGTATTTATACGAATGAATTTTTGCATCAAGTATTCACCCTCTTCAGAATAGGTGTAAACAGTTATTGTATGCATTATCTATTACCTATTCATAACACATCGGAACGGCGGTTGAAATTTTTCTTACCCAGCTATAGCAGCGACTTAGATGGGGATTGAAGTAGCTTTCGTCCGTAGGTTTTACTATCGAGTACCTACACGTGCTGTCTGGGTGGTGTAAAACGAGCAACACACTACTGCGCCACTGGCAGTAGCGGACTAAGCCCGTCAGAGGCCCGGGGCGGCAAAGCTGAATGAGGGCCCCCCTCTTCAAGACTAATTATAATTTGTTCGAGTTGAGACCGCATGATCAGGGGAACGCGGAGGCATTTGGGGGCCCCCCTAGACCGGAGGCCCGGCGCGGGCCGCCCCTTCGGCCCCCCTGTTAGTCCGCCACTGGCTACTGGGCTTCGACCGCGGCTAGTCACCATCCCCTTGGCAATGCCATGCCGTCAATCGCGTTCCGGCATAATGCCTTAGGTAGGAATTCTGTCTGTCTGGACCGAAAAAGACGACAAACATGCGAATAATTTTTCATTTCCAGTTTCGTTACCTCGGAAGGAACTTCCTTCCTTTCCAGGTCTATTCACAATTAGAGTAAATAGGCATTCTGGACAAGCACATTCCATCTGCGTCTGCATTATCACTTTCTATCTGATTGTGGTTAATCGAAGGACCATAAAGAAATGAAAAAAAATGGATAAATAAATTGGAGCTACTATGATCAAAACTATCTATTTGCATAGCAGTAGCTATTTCATATGACAATGAAAATATTTATTTTGCATGGGCTGTTTCACATGTCTGAAGCTCCCAGCGTTTCGAAAGGTGACATCTGCTGAGAAGAAACGCTGCAAGAAACTCAGCAGTAACTCTTTTGTTTCCAACTTTTACATTAGAGTTTTATCTAAAACTAACACATAAAAAGGGCAGCAAACAAACCTAATGGGTTAAAATTAATTATAATAAATAGTTAATAAGTGAGATGTATAGTCTTCGCGTCTGGACAAGTTAAGTGACTTAGAGATTTATAAAGCCTCTAAGGGTCATAATAATAATTAAAATAAAGAAACATCTAAATTGATTACCTAATCTAGGTTAAATAGAGATGTAGACAGTCTCCACGGTCAAGTATAAGGATGGAGATGTAAGGTCTTCAATTATCAAAAATAAAAAACAATTTTAAATAAAGGATAACTGAGGAACGCTGCCATGTAAAACATTCATTTTCGTAGTACGGAATAACAATTCAATTTAGTTTAAAATCTAACTCTGAATCGCATAACAAGGTCATAGTAACATCCATCTTAGTGGTGAATTTTCTACGTTGGCATGTAATTGTCTTCGCATATTATGTCGGGTGAACAGCAATGGCACATTGAAAATCGAAAAAACAAATGATAAAAAGCAAAAGCTGTGATCAAAGTCAAAGTCAAACTATCTTTATTCAATTTAGGCTTTTACAAGCTCTTATGAAGGTCAAGGAATGAATCTACCACCGGTTCGGAAAAAATCCTCTACTGAGAAGAGCCGGCAAGAAACTCGGTGAGGTATCATTTTTTCAAATCAGTACACATATAAGTCAACAATTATGTCTACAGTTTTATACAAATCTAAGTATATACCACAGCAGGTACGCTCATCGAGACCCAGGGATCGCCGGTGCAGGTCACGATTTAAGCCAAACGATCAAAGAAATATACTTACTTTCTGTATGTATTCTGGCCCCCAAATAACCATATAGAAATAGACATAAATCCCACAATCTCGCATCGACGAACGATAATTCCAGTTTACGTTACTGGACTCTAGTCACTTGCACATTTTGGCCAAACCTTTTGCCTCATTTACATGCAGCTGAAGTGAGCAGGGAAGTGGGCAGCGCGAGTATGTAAATGGGTCACTTCTCCTGCTCCTGCCGCTGCTACTCGCGTTGCCCGGCGCGCAGTGAGTCAGGAGCAGCATGTAAACGCCCATTGCCTTCGAAAGCAGTATGCGGGAATTATTTCTTATAGATCGAGCAGCAGTGGCAGTGGCTGCATGTAAATGAGGTATTAACAAACTCAAATAGCTCGGGGCACGATGGGGAAATTGTTAACAATATTGATCTTGTATGTATAATTTCTAGGCCATGATAATTTTTTCCATATATAGTAGTTTGGATAAAATAACGAAAAGGTCAAAGGTTATTCTTAATTTTGGATTTACCATAACATCATAATTTCTGTCAAAAATAACATGTCATCTTATTAAAAAATGGCATGCATATATAGAAAAAAAATTGGTTTATATTTGACAAAATCATCCGTGGAAATACATAAAAAATAGAAAAAATCGTCAGCTCGTTTGTCAGTCAATTGACATAAAAACAAGTGCGAGTTAAACTCGCGTGGAGAGGGTTCCGTTCCGTACATGATTATCTGAAATTTACTAGGTTACCTTAAATACAATAGACTTCTTATAGGTTTTCCTGTAATCTATAGGCAAAGATCTATTTTTTGTATTTTTTTCAAAATTTTAGCCCCAGTAGTTTCGGAAATAAAGGGGGAATGATCATTTTTCGCCTATTTTCCTGAATAACTTCTAAACTATTTTACTTAAAATTCAAAAGAAAAAATATTTAAGATCCTCACAATAAGCCCTTTCATTTGAGATGTCACACGATATAGGTGGCATAACTTTTTTTTTAATTTTCTAGTTTACCCCCAAAAAGTGGCCCCAATGTTTAAAATTCATATATTAACGTCACGCGTTCGTGTTGTGGTCACCAACTTACATATGGGTACCAAATTTCAACTTAATCGGTCCAGTAGTTTCGGAGCAAATTGGCTGTGACAAACGGACAGACAGACAGACAGACAGACAGACAGACACACGAGTGATCCTATAAGGGTTCCTTTTTTCCTTTTGAGGTACGGAACCCTAAAAAATGAACAAAGCTTTATGAATAAATTTCTAAACATCGGTTAACATTTAAGGGGTAAAAATCGTTAACGCCTTTTGTATGAGAAGCCGTAGGTTCACATTCTTCTGAACCAAATAATGCCAAATAACCAATGTGTCATTTTACAAATTTTCAGTTTGCAATTTTCTTAATTTCAGATAAAACTGTTCACTTTTCAAGATATATTATAACTGAAAAGTTAAGTTAGCTTAAATTTATGACAATCCCGAAAGTTAGGCTTATACAGGAACAAACACGTTTGCCAAATAAAAAATCGTAAAAAGACATAATTTGCGAAACGTTGAGTTTCCAATCATTAGTTAACCAGTCATCTCATACGAGTATGAACCAAGAAGGTTCCAGAGTGGGTAATTCTTACAGGGCCTCGGAGTAGCCAAGGACGGCTTGTCCTTAAAAAAAATGTTATGTACCTTTTTCTGGTTGGTCGATTGTAAAAGGAAACAAAGATATGATGCTACCATTGACATTTCCAAAGTCAAAGTATTTTATTTGTAAATGACAGGTAAAACTGAATACAGTGGTGGAAAAGGAAATAATATGTGACAATATGATTTGCCAGTTGGCGTACAAAAATATGCTTGTTATATGACAAAATTATATCAACAAAAAACGAATGAAATAAGACGATATTAGATGTTACCAAGCATGCCAATTAGTATTACTAGACATACCATTATTGAATACTTTATCATTTAAAATAACAACATAATCAACATACAACAGAACAATAATATCACATAAAATTAATTAAATCTAAATAAAAACTAAATAATAATACTAAATACAATTAATTAAATCTAAGTAAAAGCTAAATTAAATCTAAAACAGGTCCCCGTGACATTGTGCCGAAGATGCTGGCAGCGTTTCCTCGCTGTATCGCAATGCTGATGCGTTGTGCGAGGAAGCTGGCAGCTCTTCGGTCCCCGGTTGTCTCAACCAGCCTCTTCGAGATTTCATTTAAAATTATATGTCAAGAAACCTGTGATTGAAATAGAAACAATTATCTATCAATTAACAATGTCTAGAGCCTAATTTTGAAATCTTGTGTTGACTATATCTAACCCTATCAAAATTCTTCCTGTAGTTCTCCTGTGGTACTTGTAAACAGATAAAATGACAAAAATTCCAAACCCTGAATTTATGGATTATATTTCTTTTACCCCTTATTTCACTGTTTAATATTTTGTACACATACTACATGTGTAGAGATTAGCGCTCAGTGGACATCTGGCTTTACTAGAGTAATAGGAAGACACAGTGTGGGCAGACGGACAAACTTTACAATTTTCAACTAAGTAATGAAGTAGGCCCCGGATGGTAAGTAGTGAGTTTCTTTGCAAGGGTTCCGTGACATTAGCGCAGGGTTATAAAAAATGTACTTGTTATAAGCAGATTACCTGTAGTTTTAAAGGCTTTATAACCCTTACTAGCTGTACCCGATATGCGTTGAAATGATCTGTTATTTTTTGGGCCTTCCCGGGGCACGCACAATACCTCACCAAAGTTTCATCGAAATCGGATGACAAACCAATAACCAAAGAAACATTTAAATACTCGATCAGATAATGGGTTTAAATGCATCATTTTAAGGGTTTAAGAAAATTTGTTACTTTGTTCCATTCAGTAGTTTAGCGCGCGCATACAATTAGACAAACCGACATGAAATTCAAAATCCATTGGGGTGTTGTGTTACTCATACTGAGCGCGCCCCTGTAGCATTTTTCCACTTTACGACTTTATTATAATGTTTAGATTATTATCATAAAATGTAAAATGTAAGTAAATACCTAAAGAAATTTAGGAACGCGGTAGACGCGGCAACAGTTAGTAAAGAATAGATATACAAATAGTGCCTACAACTAGGTATATTATACTCACGCGAAGGTATACCACGTTTATTTATTTATTTGTACATATATTGCATAACACATCAACGTTCAAAAAATTGGTTGGCTAATTGTGAAATCAAACAAAACGAATGAAAACCTACGTGCTGTCATGGAACGAATCAGTTGTTCAACTTTTGTAGATAAAACACGTCATCAACTTTCTATCTGAAAAGCGTGTCCATACTCGTCATAATGATACGATGGTCATTCGTTCGCAATAGAATGTTGACCGATTCAAATCGCCACGTGTTGGCGCTATATAGGTACCTACGTGGGTGACTAGGAAAGTTCAGGGCGTCTATTCGGGAACGTCTAAGTGATACTGCAGCGACCCGCGAGCGAGACTCGCACCTCGCTCTTACGCATTACGCGTCGTGCGGAAGAGTGGGATGAGAAATCTCGCTCGCGAATCGCCACAACATCACTTAGCGTTCCCGAATAGAGGAGTGATTTACTATATCGCGATTAAATGCCAAAACAGTGAATGTGAATGTCAAACGAGTACAGGGCCTCTATTTGGGAACGCCCAAGCGATACTGTTGCGACTCGCGGGCGAGATGCGCGTCCCCTCTTATGCACGATGTGTAATGCGTAAGAGTGGGATACGAATCTCGCTCGCGAGTCGCGACAATATCGCTTGGACGTTCACGAATAGAGGCGCTGAACAATGAAACGTTCGCCGTTTTGGCATTGTAGTGACGATAAAATCACTTAGCAGTACCGAATAGAGGCCCTGAGATACGCCAACTTCAAAAAACCGGGCAAGTGCGAGTTAAACCCGCGTGGAGAGGGTTCCGATACATACATGATTATCTGAAATTTCCTATGTTACTTTAAATACCATAGACTTCTCATAGGTTTTACTGTAATCTATAGGTATATTTTCTGTATTTTTTAAAAATCTTAGGACCGGTAGTTTCGGAGATAAGGGGAATGGTCAATTTTCGCTTATTTTCCTAAATAACTTCCAAACCATTCATCTCAAAATTCCAAAACAAACATATTTAAGATCCTCACAATACGCCCTTTCATTTGATATGTCACATGATATAGTGAGCGTAACTTTTTTTTTTAATTTTCCAATTTAACCCCCTAAAGTGGCCTCCATGTTTAAAATTAATTGGTTTACGTTACGCATCCGTGTTGCGGTCACAGACTTACCTGTGTACCAAATTTCAAATCAATCGGTCCAGTAGTTTCGGAGCAAATTGGCTGTGACACGGACAGACAGACAGACAGACAGACAGACACACGAGTGATTCTATAAGGGTTCCTTTTTTCCTTTTGAGGTACGGAAGCCTAAAAATTGAATTGCACCTTTTTAAAATCATCATTTATGTGAAATTCAAATACCATTAGGGTTTGACAACATATTAAAAAAAATATGACATGTTTATTTCTTTATTGCGTTTCAGTCGTTTTTCTCTCAACAATGGAATTCGAACGCGAACGTTTTCGTGCAATCATGTTGTATGATAGGTATTAAAGATGGTTTAATTTACTTGAAATTGTTCTTATTCCTCAGCTTATCTCCTCCATAGTTGGGTCATGATGCGATGCGGCTCGGGTTTTCGCCAGTCGTGTCTAGGTTTTATTTGCCACTGAACTAATAGCGTCAGCCCATTGCGGGGGTTCACCTCCCTGCTGTCCTATTACAGTAGACAGTTTGCTAAGGGCAAACTTTGTATGATGAGCATGAATGTTTGTACCCGAGACATGGATGTGTAGTTTTATATATGATTGTATTTATCTATACAAGTATTCAAATCGTTGTCTAGTACCGGAACAGAGATCCTAATTGGACGAAGTTTAGCAAAAAGGATCCAAACCAAAATAAACGCATCTAATAATTAAGTCATAGTATAAAGAGGCGGGTAGTAGGTTATCTTCATACAACGCACCGCGCATCGCCGCACGCACACTTAAACAAAATCTCGACCCGTTTCCCCTTACTAAACGCATCTAAACGGGTCGAGATATTGTTTAAGTGTGCGTGCGGCGACGCATAGATACTTTGGCGCACACATACAAGCCGTGCGCGGTGCGTTTGTTTGAAGATAACCTACTTCCTTCTTTATACTATGATTAACTTCTATGTCATCGATATACCTAATGGGTCCAATTCGAAGCAATGTCGCCTAAATTTAAAATTCCCTTAACTAAAAATAAGAAACGTCGAACTCGATTTTCTATGTACGAAGCGGTAATAAATTAAGTTTGAAATTTCTTATTATATTATTTCAAATTTAGAGACTTTTAAATTAGCGAATAAGGTTTTAATGTCGATTGAATCCTTTTCCCTAAAAGCCAGTGTTATTATTATTAACAGATGCCAAACTTGTTTTTGCCACTTCTGATTTTAATATGATACGAGTATCAGCAAGTAAACAGGCAATTAATAACCAAAAACAGTTTAATTACTAAGAACGTTTCGTGACTGTCAGTGATCCATCAGAAATCCCTCTGGACTCGGTCATATTGTATACATGCGTATCCTAATATGCCACCATACGAAATGTATCACAATGGATCAATTATGTAACTCGAGGTATCCACTACCTGTGTATCATTTTTAATGAAGTTAGGTAAATATTTAATCGATCACGTTCAATACAATTAATTTTACAATTGATTTTAAAAATTTACTTGGTTGATTTTTACCTGGACAATCTTTTTTTTTTTGCGAGGGGCTTACCTGATGGTAAGCAATCATCGCCGTCCATGGACACCCGCAACACCAGGGGATTTACGGATGCGTTGCCGGCCCTTAGAGAAAGGAGTAGGCTGACAAACAGATAGACAGCGCACCTGATGGAAAGTGGTCACCGCAGCCCATGGACATCTGCAACACCAGAGGTGCTGCCAATGCGTTGCCAGTCTAGGGAGTATGGAGAATGGGGATGGGATGAGGACGAGGGAATAGGCCTCCGGATCTCGTCACTCACCGTACGAAACGCAATAGCAAGCTATTACTTTACGCCGATATTCTGTGAGAGTGTGGTACTACCCCGGTCGAGCCGGCCCATTCGAACAGTAATCATCTAGTGATGATTACTGTTTGGCTCTACCACCATATTGGTAACATCTTTTCAGAATTCTATACCCAGTACTTTTTCGCCCTCAGTTGTTAAGGAAATTTACTCCTCGAAGGTAGCTGTATAATGTATATGGCCTCTAAGTCATCCAATTTGAGAAGCACATTATGTTTAACGCTGATGGGCCGTTTGCAAAATGTGTTGACTTTTCCAGTAAACCATTTATTTGGGTAGGGTTTTCGGGAAAATAATATAATGCTCACCAAAAATACACGATTCCCACCAAAACTTAGAATAATAACGCAATAGAAACCAAGTCCGCGCGCACAGTTTGAAGCAACAAAATGGGAGCCATTTATGGCTCCAAATTCATACAAATGACGGGACCACAGCCGGGACGATCCATAGTGTCAAATGTCAAAGCGCACCGGTTTATTGCTTTACTTTTGTCAGTAAACGGTTGTATGTAGACTATCCTTCTATAGGTTGTAATTCTATGCACCAAAAAATAATAAACGCATAATCAACAATAAGTTTAGGTTAAAGTTATATTTTCATATGTTTAAGAAGGGATTTGAAATGTTCGGCAGTCAAATTTGGTGAGTATTTATCCAATTATGTAAATGTTAAATGTAAGCCGTTTTTATGTATCATGATATCTTAAGGAGGATAATTCAAAGCCAAGCAAGATCGCTTCAAAGAAAGTAACATATTTTAAAGTTTACTCAGAGTATTTTTAAATTAAAGCACTACTTGTTTTAACTGTTTTTATTGCTTCATCCTCCACTAAACTCTACCGAGGTTGTTTACTCAAAGCTATTCACGGGCGCAACGGGTTTGAACGAAAAGCCAGCGATGTTTAAATACACTTACAACTAAGTCGGTTTATTTTAATAAAAAGTAAGCTTTTTTTCACATCTTCGTTTGGGGACGCTCTACAAGAGCTCTACTTAGTGTTGTAAAGGACTCGAGTTCTGGGAGTCCTTTTATTACGACTCGGAACTCAAATGACGAGACTCGACTCAGTAAATATTTTGTGAATCTAGCCGCGAGTCTAATTTGGAAACTAATGGTCGCAGTGAAAGACTCCAGTTTTTTCGAAGACTCTAGCTATAGAGAAAACTCGAGTCGCTGGAATCACGCTCGATAGCTTACTCACGCTCGACACGACTCGGGACTCGGAGTCTTCGAGTTCACCGAGTCGTCTATTAAGTGAGTCGAGTCCATAAAATTAGGACTCCAGGACTCGAGTCTTTTACAACACTACTTGTACCCATTAATAGTGTGGACTATTCAGTGCCCTGTCATTAATATCGATAATATTAAGTTAATTTATTAGTTTTGCTTATTTAAAGATTAACTCTGCCTGCAACTACGTACGCGCAGGAGGCCACTTGTCTTAATTTTTAAATTAATTTTAAAACGATTTATCTTTTTTGTAGTTACAATTTTAAATAAGATTTAATTCTACCTAGGACCTTTCCTAGTTCAAATCCTACCAAAATTCCTTCCGTAGTTGTAAGAACTCCTCACTAGATGGCGCTTTTTAAAATATGCAATTTCCTGAATCACGGTTTTTAAAGTTTTTCAGGACAATTATTTATAGCTAGTTAGATAACGACCTTCATTAAGCGTCCGTCGTTTCATCTGTCGAGTAGTAGTTTCCCTGTAATACCCTTTCAAACCAACAAAAGAGCAAGAATAGGAGGTCCAAGAACGATTTTTCTTTTGAAGAAAATTGCGTTTTTTGCGTACCGCTGTGTAAGTAAAATCTTCAAAGTACAGAAATCTAATGTTTACGGATTAATAATTTGTAACATATATTAGAGTCATGTTGTAAGCTACATCAAAATACAGGCTCAGCCTAGTTTGGGGTCCACCGGATACCGATCAATGTATTCATATCTGTCTCAATAAATATATTTCTTTTTCATAAGGAAGACCATCTCTCGATTCAGGCGTAACTCGTATCATCGAAAAAACACGCATACCCCATTCCCATGTCTTTTCACGACACAGTACTTCATATGCCCCGACAGACATCACTTGCGGCGACTTTATAGAGCTCTCAGCTCTTTTACGATCTACGGAGCCCTGGCTCACTGACACAACGCATTAGTTGCTTATTCAAAATTTATAGTGCTGTAAAAACTCGTCGGATTCGATTCCGGCATGATATCTGATACCCTGGATTAACACATATCCAGGATATTAAACTATTCCAATCTTAATTTCGTTCAAATCCATCTAGCCGTTGAAGCATGAAGAAGGAACAAATAATAATAAAAGAGGTCGTACACGGGCTAGTTTTTTGGCAATTAATTGCTGCAATTCGGGCTATTTTCAAAAATTTATAATAAAAATTTTTGTTCCCATTAGTGATGTAATGTGTAATCTTTTTGAGGATAGCCCAAATAGGGAAGATGCATATTTTTTTTTTTTCATCTTGTATTGGAAAGTGCTGAGTAATAGAAACCGATCTGTGTACGGAACACATTATAATGTTGATTATTTTATGAGTTATGAAGCTATGAAAAGTCATTGTTCATACCACTCGCAAAAACACTCCATGGACGATAACTATGACGTCACAGCTGTCATTAGACTGTACATAATGTATGGCGCTTAAATGGAATCTACAATTATTATATTTCCGAAAATACGGTTTTGAGACCAACATCTTAGAAATAAAACATGACATAAATTTGATGAGGATGTCCAAAAAACTAAAATCAGAACTAGAAACCAATATATATTTTTCACTAATTTTCAGCCTTAATAAAATTAAAATGAATAGTGAAAATGATTTGATATTTCTGTAATATGCTTTGGATTTTACTTTCATAACATATCATTTAAACCTCATTTTGATTTTCATGCATCTTCCCCATTGCAGCAATAAGTTGCTGAAAAACTAGTCCGTTTACGAACCCCTAAACATGAACACTCACAAATTCGAATCGAACATATAAGTGTGATTTACTTATCTATATACTTAAGTATTCGTATCGTTGTATAGTACCCATAGTACAGAGCCCTACTTTGGGACTAGATCAATGTATCTGACTGTATGAAAGTTTGTTTGATGGTTTGTCGCTTTCACACAGCAACAGAGCAACGGATTAACGTGGTTTTTTTTCATATATACTTATAGATTGTTTATTGCCTCATTTACATGCAGCCGAAGTGAGTAGGGAAGTGAGCATGGAGCAGCGTGAGTATGTAAATGGCTCATTTCTCCTGCTCCTGCCGCTGCTACTCGCCTGGCGCGCAGTGGGTCAAGAAGCATCATGTAAACACCCACTGCCTTCGAAAGGAGTATGAGGGAATTATTTCTGGCAGCGCGAGCAGCAGTGGCAGTGGCTGCATATAACAGCATGTAAACACCCACTGCCTTCGAAAGCAGTATGCGGGAATTATTTCTGGCAGCGCGAGCAGCAGTGGCAGTGGCTGCATGTAACAGTATGTAAACACCCACTGCCTTCGAAAGCAGTACCTATGCGGGAATTATTTCTGGCAGCGCGAGCAGTAGTGGCAGTGGGTGCATGTAAATGAGGTATTAATTGTGGTCGGAGTTACTTTTTATCCCGGAAAATGAAGAATGGCCGATGGAACAGCAATAAATGAATTCCACGCGGATGAAATAATATATATATTTCTCCGCAAAGCCACGTAAGTCATTTAAAATTCTAATGTATTTACAGAGCTACAGGGATCTGTTTTGTACAACAAAGGTAGGATTAAGTAGTGTTCCCACTCCACTTTGCGGGCAGCTCTCAAGTTCCTAATAAATTGATATGGTATTAACTAAAGGAAACCGACCCTAGAAAGGTGTGGAATATTTGAAGCGTATTTTAAGTAGAGAACCCCTGAAATTCAGGGGTATTTATAGCCTATTTGATAACTTTGTAATAGAGATGTTTTATACGAAATTGAACCCATTGTTCGTCCAGGTTGTTTTCAGCTACTTTAACCGCCAAGGTTATTTTGATACATATAAAGCTTTAAAAAAATGAACACAGATCATAACAGTAACAACCGGAACTAAAAAAAACGCCTGCAAACCTGGGCGTCTATTCGGGAACGTCTAAGTGATACTGCTGCGACCCGCGAGTGAGACTCGCATCTCGCTCTTACGCGTTACGCATCGTGCGGAAGAGTGAGATGAGAAATCTCGCTCGCGAGTCGCTACAACATCACTTAGCGTTCCCCAATTAAGGCGCTGAAGCGACTTTAAAATATTTTTCAATAGTATACATATTTGATTAGTATAGTTTGAAAAAATAAGTGTGTGTGTTTGATTTGATAAGACTTTTGTGTGTACGCACCTTAACCCTTAAGCGGGCCCCATACATATAGATATACCACGTAATATTCAAATATAGTTTAATGTTTGTCACTTACTGGGGAATCATTTAAAAGCCATTAATTTTTTACATAAATATAATCGAATTTGCATCATACTATGTAGTTACTAAGGTTGAAATTCTTAATACAAGTATGTCGTCCATAGAACGCCTCTAACAAGGGTTACAATGAATCGTATTCTATTTTTGTAGTTTCCGTTTAGCGAATGTTTCAACTTTCATAACGTAACGACCTTATTACTTCCTTGCTTTCATGTTTTCGTTATTTCCACAGATGACCGTAAAGGTATGTCTGGGTAATTTCATGAAAAACAAAGGCTTCTCCCGTTCCGAAAGTAGTGCCAGTAAATTGGCAGAATCACCTTACGGACACAATTCCAATTTACATTTGATTTGTTGCTAGGAACCTGAGACTTTTCTGTACCGAGCGTTTTTATTACTTTAAATAAACGTCTCAGAGAAATAAAAATAAAAATATAATAGATAGAGATAGATAGTTTTTGACTTACTAAAAATTGTCTATTGTTTTTTTATAAATCTATCAATTTCAAATTTGACCCGTGCATAAGGAAAACTTTGCAGTTTCCTTTAGTTTAGTTTAGTGTCCTTTACTTTTTTCTGTATAATCTTCTGATATTCTCATGAATTCTAATGAAATTCTAATCTCATAAATTTTTAATAACGGATAAGATATCCCAAAGTTCAGGTGAATATAACAGATATGAGGCTGTAAGTCATCTCCGAAGCTACCCTGGAGATATATCTCAATGGGTAAATATGAAATCATCGTGTATTTCAGCTGAATATAACAGATATGCACCTGTAAGGTATCCCGGTTGCTTCCCTGGAGAGGAAACCCCATAAGTAAATATGCTCATCGAGTATAATAAGATCTGTATAATTTCATCTTCGGTAAGGTATTATTATTACAATGCGTCTATTGAAAGATATAAGAATGTTTTCTGCCGATAGTACATCGTTACTCGTAGTAAATGCAATAGGTCAAATCCTAGACTAGCTAATTCGTTTTTATTAATATTTGCGGGATCCATAGCAGGAAATGAAAAGCGGTCAATCGCCAACACAGACCAAATATCCTAAAGACAATACAATACAATACAAATACTCTTTATCGAACACCACATAAACACATATTGGAAAAAGACAAAAAAAACACCGTTTAGTCTAAATTTTACTAGCAAATAAAGCTGGCAAACTAGCGGAGCGCGCGGGGTTTTAGAGAGCGGTTGGTGTTTTCGAGGTTATGCGCTCCCCGCACCTGCCTCTAGCCCCACCGCTTATGGCTTTTAGCCACTAATGTTGCCAGTAGCGCCTGGCGATGCAGAGTCTATTGGATCGCCAAATGCTAGAATTATGAATTAATTAATGAACACTAAGAACAGTTCGGAGTTTAGACGGTACTGTAAACTTTCAGATTTCGTATTAAGTACTAAATTTAAAACTACCATTTAAATGCGCCGGGGTAACGCGAGCGTTACAGTTTAACCTGTGGTATGTCTCTCTAAAGTGCGCAGCTTCTGATCACCGCATAAACTAAACTATTAATTTAGACTGTAAGGATAATGTCATTTGGTCCAAATTTGAATGTATTCGTCATCGTTGATCAGCCGCTGCCAAAGATCTCAAAAGAAGGATAATTATGCCTATCAGTCCAATTTCCTGTAACAAGTCTCATATAGAAGGTTGTCAAACACCAGCGCCATGGCTTACCCACACCCTATTGCTGATGTCTTAGTTCTTACGACATACATACAAAAGTCTAATATTGCTTGATTCACACGCTATCATTTATCATTGTGGACGGTGTGGTCGGTGGGGCTGCGGTCTCACACCGCACGGTGTTGCCATGCGACTGAACGTGCGATGGTGTCAGATTCGCGTTCTGACACCTCAAAAGTAATCATTGCGAAATTGCTTTGAGCAGTTCCTTACTATGTTTCGATGGCCGCTGCGTACGTTAAAGAATTACATGGCTGAGCATGGATTGAAAGCCCGCCCTTCGATAAAACTACATCCGAAATAATAATAAAAGTTCAAGGAGAGCAAACCCCATTTAATGAGTACTTAGCAAATATAACAAGAAAAACTTTACAACACTAAATTTGAAACTGAAACATTTGGAAAACATCGTGATATTGTCGAAACAAATCTTTTAAGGTTTCATGAAATGAGTCACTTGAGTTTTTTATCGCAATATTTACGATATTTGTGCTAATAAACGTACTACAGTCAAATTAAAACTTTCGTGAGACATTATGAATACTTGAAAAACACACGGCTTTACTCACGATTTATTGTCAGAAATAGTCCGACATGTTTCGAACTCGAATTGGAGTCCTTCTTCAGGGTTTAAGTGCGGTCCCGGTCAGTGCGCGGGTTGATCTGACCGGGACCGCACTCAAACCCTGAAGAAGGACTCCAATTCGAGTTCGAAACATGTCGGACTATTTCTGACAATAAATCGTGAGTAAAGCCGTGTGTTTTTCAAGTAAACGTACTACACGTTGACATGTCAAAGTTAACAAATTTCCTTGGTCTTTCACAACTTACTTTTACTTATAGGTACAAATATTATACAGGGACCACCAGTGGCTGTTTGGGGTTAGATGATACCTAAGTATAACTATCAATGACTCCTTTTGTTACTTCTACGAAAATTTATAGATTGTCACGCATTTTTGAAACAATGCATGTACGAGTAGCAATGCACATTCTAGCTATATAGCTAGTTTCTTCCTTACAATTTTTCCAGTTCTGTAGCTACAAGGCTTTCTTCAGGATATGCACTTCAGTGCCTTCCTCCTGTGTGGAGTACACAGGAGGAAGGCACGTGAAACATGATAAGTTTTAACATGAATAAAGTGGAATTTACCAGAAATGATACGACAAATAAACATTCCAGAACAATGATTTACGAATCAATATCCGATATTAAAGTGGTAAATCACTTTTATAGATTTGTATCAACGTTTTATTTGCGTTAGTGTGACTGTATCCGTAAGAATTAAAACTTCTATAATCTTTAACTGGAATAATATTCGGTCAAACAAGTAACTGCATCAGTTAGTCACAAAGTAGCCTCGTAAATAACGAAAGAATTGTGGCGCTAACATAATCGTTTTTACAAGCTTTTTATTAACTTGCAATGTTTGTATGTAACTATGAAAGTATGTTCGGGTCAAATCTTGCAAGCTAAATTAGAACCACTTCCATTTCATTTCCTCTTAGCCTATGGAGCTGAATTTTTACGTATTGGTTCAGTTCTGATGATGAAGCATGACCTGAATCGAAATCCAGGGTTAGCTCCAGATAAAGGAACTATTCAACGGTCAACAGCACAGACACGAAATTTTGTGTACGCATTCTCGTGAAGGCCGAGAAGGATAAACTTAGCAAGTAGGTACCTTGACTTGATTCAAGAGGTTAACGCCATGTGGGATGTTGATTTGACGATCATTATCTCGATAGTTGTTTCTGCGAACGATCTCAAAAAGAAGAGTCTCGACCAACATCTAAAGACTCTCACTAGATCACTGGATCAAGGGTCAGATACAGATGGTACTACTGGATACGGCGCGCATCTTAACACAACTACAAATACTTCAACTCATCCGTGCGCGCGTCGCTATGTGTGCGTGTATATATGCAGCTTTGATTTGTGTGACAGTGACGCGGCAGGCATGTGCGTACGAACAACACAAGCTCACGCACAACATAGCGCCGCACACAAAGATGAATTGACGTATCTAATCTACACTACTCTTTACGTCAAGTGCGATCTATAGGGACGGTGACAGGAATGACGAAGTTAGAAGTTTCGGAGCTATCTAACCAGCTCAGGAAGTGCAGGATAATTGGCACATAATTGGAGCCCTTTGAGCAGCGAGCTCAAAACGGCGGAAATTTGGTTACACATTATTGACGTCGAATTTCTTAATATAAGATGGGGGGTATGGCAAATTGTATGGTATCTGAAACTTTTATGTGTTATTAGGTTATCAACTACATTGGAGGTATAAAGCCACGGTCACATTGCGTGAGAGCGGTGCGATGCCATTTTGTTGTATTGCATTGGTGCGACAAATAGCCCGTTGCAGTGTTTTCCCTGTGGGAATAAAATTATTTGACACTATAATTAAAACGAGATTTTAGATAGAAAAAAACCATTTAGGATTTACAAATAAAGGTTATGTGAAACTGAAATTGGTTTAGGTATAACATCAGGTGGCGCACCTACACCTCGTTGTCCTAGGACAGGTCTCAGAAAATACTTAAGTAAATATAAAATTGGTTACCTACCACCAATAGAACTATATTACCGCAGATTAAAAAAGATACCTAGCCTTTATTATATGATTTATGACCGAATTTGCAGCGAGCGAATAATCTTACTACTTATAGGTACTTGCTGAGATAAAAAATAGCCACGACATACGGACGGACATCTGTCTGTTATCTATCTAGGTAGAAAATAGTACATTGTGCATCTAGGGCCGTAAGAAGGGGATAACTAACAAGAGTCTGTTAGAAGCCCGACGCCGATAGGCGAGGGCTTTTATGACTCGAGTTTGTTATCCCCTTACTGCACGTGATACACACAATGTTTTTCATCACATTTGCGAGGAAATGAAATAAAAATTAGATAAAAAAAGTATATATATTAATTTTATTTACATTTTACATCGTGAATTACCATCAGGTGGATGTTCATAAACTGAGCGTACGTTGGGATCAGCGCGGGGCAGCTCCGCCGACCTGGCGCACTTAACTGCCCGCGGGAGTTCGAAACCATACAAAATCCATAATTCACTAGGGAGTTATGGATTTTGTATGGTTTATAACTCCCGCTGTCGGCGGGGTCCGTAGAGGAGTTAAATCGGCTATAGCTGCTCTATACGCCTGCGTATAATAACACCCTTTCCGAGCAAGTGTGATGAAAATATATTTGACCATAAGGGTTGCTTTTTTGACAAACGTCAGTGCCATATTGATTTGTTTACATTATTGCTATTTACGACTAAGTAGACTTAACCTACTTGTTAGTTTGCAATATTTCATATTGAATAATTTGGGTACCTACGTAATCAGATTTCAACCGTCTCTAAAGTTTTATAAGTATAACATGTCAAGCTTGTGCACGAAGTCCTTTAAGAGAACTGTGAACCTACGGCTTTTCATACAAAAGGCGATAACGGCTTCCATCCCTTATATTTGAACCGATGTTCACCAATTTTTGATAGGTTGCAGAGGCGAAGCGTGAGGGTAAGCCAGTGCATAATTTCTTAACTCAATCATTATTATTATTATTAATTACTTCTTGTATTAACATAAAAATTACATATTACATATTTTATTGAGTAAATAGATAATTTAATGAGTAATAATATAATGGTTAGAACGAGAAATGATACACCGGCTTGCCGTCACGCTTCGCCTCTGATAGGTTGTCAGTCGGAATTGGTCAAAATCTATTAACATTTAAGAGGTGAAAATCGTTATCACCATTTATATGAAAAGGGTGATTTTTGCCTTTGCTTCACAGTCCTCTTAACGTGTAGAAGTACTTAGAACTTACAGTCAAGGGTACAATACAAGGATTGCAACAAGACGTCATGCGTGGGTAAGTTTTTCTCTCTACGCTGTCAAAAGCGAAAAAAAATACCATTAACCATGTCAATCATGTAACCGCACTGCACTGCTGCAACGCTGGTGCAAAACTTAATATTGAGAGTTAGTTTGGACCGTCCAATGTTAAAATCAAGTAGAATCGATCAGTCAGTCTAGTCAATAAATATAAAGTGTTCTTTAATCAATAGCGTGCTTTTACTGCCTCCCTGCGACGTAAGTGCACTTTAATTAGTTTCTTACTTACCCGTACGGAATGCAATTTTATCAGTAAGGTTACAATTAACAAGTGATCGTTTTCATGGTTACTTTATTTATTTATTTAATCTTTTTGCACAGTAAAAACTAGAGTACAAAAGGTGGTCGAACTTTTGGTAGAATGGTTCAGTTATCAGAGGCGAAGCGCGAGGGTAGGCCGGTGTATCATTTCTCGTTCAAAAAATTATATTATTACTCATTAAATTATCTATTTCCTCAAAAAAATATGTAATATGTAATTTTTATGTAAATACAAGAAGTAATTAATAAAGATAATAATAATGTTTGTGTTAAGAAATTATGCACCGGCGGCAAGCCACGCTTCGCCTCTGTCAGTTATTTTACCTTTTGGCACTGCTTATAAGTTTGCATACAATTAACAAGATTAACAAATACACATTAAGCTCCAAAGAAGAGATTGAAAAAAAAGAATGCAGATCTTTTATTCGTTCTTTACCATTTAAAAAGTTTCAATTATTTAAAAGAATCAAACTTTCTTTGTGACTTTCTTATTTCGAGTCCAAAATATAAATAGGTGTGATAAATTTGCAATGGATTTCTCGCTGACTTCTACGTCGCAACAGGTAATAATTTTTAGCGTTCATAATTCACATCCAAATACCGATGTATAAAATTGGCAGAACGCGTGTATTTATTTCATACACTTAGGTCTCTTCAAGTTTTGAACGGGGACGGCGGAATAGCTATTCGTGTCGAAGGTTATTCGGATTCTTGGATGAGCCTATCACAACTTAGTAAGTTTTAATTACTCAAGACAGACTGCTTTAATGGCATACGGGTGACTCAGTACAAATATCACTGTTGCCTATTTCAGTACAGCGCCTTAGGTTTTAATATCACTTACCCTATCTTGAATAGAAACCCTGTAAAAGAAATACATTCGAAATACGTTTAGGTAAACATGTCTCGAACGAATTTACAATTCTTGTATTTTTTCGCGTTTAATAAATTAAGTATGTATGTTTTGTTTTGCAATTCTTGCGATTTTTACATTTTATAAACTACGGCATGTCAACATCAGAATAATATTTGAAGTATATAAACTTCTATAAAGCCATAAATGTTAATATTTCGCTTCTACTAATCAGAATAAAAATTCTTGTACATACTGAAGCAAGAAACTTTTTACAAAGAAGTTTAATTAACCTAAGAAGCATTTATAAGTTACTCGTATTCGCTAAGGGTAATTTTATAAGTAATCGTTACCCTAACATTTAAAGTATTTTGTAGTGGTAGAGCCAAACAGTAATCCTCACTATATGATTACTGTTCGAATGGGCCGGCTCGACCGGGGTAGTACCACACTCTCACAGAATATCGGCGTAAAGTAATAGCTTGCTATTGCGATTCGTACGGTGAGCGACGAGATCCGGTGGCCTATTCGCTCATCACCTCCTTAAGCACCTCTGGTGTTGCAGATGTCCATAGGCGGCGGTGACCACTTTCCATCAGCTGGGCCGTCTGCCTGTTTGTCAGGCTACTCCTTTCTCTAAGGGCCGGCAACGCATCCGTGACTGCCCCGGTGTTGCGGGTGTCCATGGGCGGCGCTGATTGCTTACCATCAGGTAACCCGCCTGCTCGTTTGCTCTTACTATAAAAAATAATAATATGCGTTTTACTCTCCATAAAGGTCTTCTTTACCACGATCGACAACAATGTCTTAATTCACAGGTTATTGAAAGGTATTTTAAACTATTGTGGGCGTATGTATATAAGCTTGCGTATGATTTAAATACAGAACATAAACCCAGCAGAGTTCTTCCGTTCGTGGAGGCGTGAATTACATAAAACGTGTCAAACAAACATTAAGAATAATCTAGAAATCTATTAAATCAATATTCATTAAGACTTTCGTATATTTAAACTCAAATAATGACATTTTCAATCCCGGTCTTAAGAGGACTGAGAACCAACGGAAAAATCATCTTTTTCAAGTAATAAATAATATGCAAGTCTTAATGTTTTATATTGATTTTTAGATTTCTAGATTATGCTTAATATTTGTTTGACACGTTTTATATTATTGACATACATACATACATACATAGCATCACGCCCAAAATCCCTAATGGGGTGGGCAGAGCCACAAGACTACTTATGGCCACGTTCGATTAATTAGTCCTCAGATGGTATGATGAACCGTATGGTGACAGGTACCGTATATTATTGACACCCTCTTAAATTCATTTGTGGTAGGTAATACTAGTACATATCTTCGTATAGCCGGCATAGAAAATGGTTTCATGTTTTGATAACGCTTCCTTACAAATCTAAATATTGAAGCTGAGCCTATCGCGAACTCTTAGCAAGAATAATCCCTATCTCTATACTGTAAATGTCAAAATTGATTGAAATTAATTTAACTCGATCTATAGTCGCTCCTGCGGCCCTAACTTGCAAGACACAAGGATGAGTTAAACCGTCTTATCTCTAAGTCGTATCTCGTCTCTCACACACTAGTGCCGACGAAAAGGATAGTCATAGAGATAAACGGGTTTAACTTATTTTTGTGTCTTGCATGTTAGGGCCGCTGGTGAAACCCCTCTGGGCGCGCGATAGCTTTTATCGTGCACCCACCGATTAGTTAAAAAGTAACACGTTTTAATTTATTTGGTGGGTGCGAAAGAGACGAATGCTTTATCTGGGCGATAAAAACCAGTGTGCTAAGGGGGCTGCATCACTAAATACAAAACAGAAGAGTTGCGACGGAAATAGCCAGTAATGGACTTGCATCCATTGTTCTCTAACAATGTCCCCTGTTCTTTGTTCCACTTCGTAACAGATACGCATACACAAGATATAAGTATTACATAATACAATACTTATAAGTGGGATAAACGATCCTTGGCACTGAGGTGTAGTGCGGGAAATGTTGTAAATCAAGAGAACTATATTTTTCTGAGCAACAAAAGATGCACAATAGTAGTTTATGCAACGGTTGCATAATGATAAGCCTTAAAACACTAGTGCGGTTTTCATGAAACGAGCTTTAGCGAGTTTCATAATAAGATCGCACGTGTGTTTTAAGGCCAAATTATGCAGCGTTGCATACATAACTTTATCTACACACATATTATAAATCCTCCATGATGGGTTCAGAAACAATATTTTCTGGCAACAAGTTATTTGTTGCAATTGTGGCGTGCAATATTTCCGATATCCGGCGCATTTTCACATCACACACACTCCGAGAAGACTACTATTCATATTTTCAACTAAAATGTAAATTACAAACAACTTTTTCTATTCAATTCAACAACAATTCTACTTTCGTTCAGCAAAACACCAACATAATGGCGGCAATTCGATCCTCCGTCAAGACTATTTTTTTTAAATCATAGACAAACGAATGAAGTCTCTATTCTCATGTCACTCGAGATCAAATGTTGTGCAGTTTATATTAAAAAAACATACTGAATTGACGTTTCGTATCAATAACTGTTTTAATATCTATGGATACTAGAATAGAGACCCACTTGAGTTTTGACAGCTGTTCCAAATCTAATCTCATTTCTATACTAAAAACGATACGGGAATAACATTGCAGCACTCGTTTTACCTAATTGGTTGTCAAAATGGTGGTCATATCCTACGGTTTTTGATTGCACTATGGAGGTTTTATGATATGGGTGTAGATAAAGGTTCATAAAATTGCAAATCACTTTAAAAAGGTTTGCTTTGGGAAACACTTATGCTTTGTGAGTATCTGCGCAAAAATCAAACGGCAGAACTATTAGTCCACGAGCCAGGTACAAATTTCGTCAATCATTTCCTCCCGGGCGATAACTTGTAAAATGCTTCAGACAGTTGTATCATGAAGCCTCGTGAACGTCAGCTGCGGTTCCGTGGGCGGGTTGAGCAGTTACCTAACCTAAAACGCACGTTGAAGTTTTTTTTGGTCTTTTTCCTCCTTATTGAAATTTTTTCAGATTATAGCTAACCCAGTATCTTGAAGGAGAACAAATCAGCTGACTATAAAGTGATGGAGTATACGTCAGCTTTCTTCTGGTGACCGGCTGACGTATAATCCACCTTTTTATAGTTAGCCGATATTTGTTTCTATAAGATATTGGGTTAGCTATAATCTGATAAATTTTCGATCGGGAATGTTTTATAAAAAAAAAGCTACGTGTTTTTGAGGTTACCACTGCTCAACCCGCCCACGGAACCGCAGCTGACGTTCAAGAGGCTTCATGATACCACTCTCTGAAGCATTTCACGAGTTATCGCCCGGGAGGAAATTGGTCATGAAAATCTGTTGCTGGCTCACGGACCATGAACTGATTTTGATAAAGGAACAACATGTCTTTAGTGTAAAAATTGTTTAAATTTGGAATTCTTAGACAAAGTTGGCCACATTCAAAGAGGCCAGTATTAAAATAAGGCAATAGTTATAGTATGTGGGTACTACGAGTATGTTCATTTAATTTTATATAAGAACGAAGAAAAAAACTTTCCGTGAGAAATTCTGTTGGATTCTTGTAAATACGATCTTAAATCAGCCCTTTATGAATTTCGAAATCGTTCGTTTCTTGGAGCAAGTAAGTACATGTACCGTTGGTATTTTTGTATTGGCCGAGTTTACTGGTGACACGCGACCTACGCTCAAAGCAGTTCATGTTTCAAAGGCCTCTAGTTTATCAACTACGATATTGCTTGAGGTTGGTTCATATGAGTAGACGATCAAGCTTGAGCGGCAAGTAACTGTGTTTTACTCGCTGCGCGACTCGACCGACTACTTACTCATTATATTATGTAATTCAGAAACGCCACTTAAATTGAGATTTAATTAAAGTGACGTTTCAGTGACGTTTCTGTATAGGTTGACAACTAGTTGAGGGACATTTAACTACTTAATATCGAGACAAATGCTTAAATGGCGTTTCTGAATTCGGCCATAAGTTTGAAGTTTAATAATTAATAGTGTATATAATTACAATTGTCTATGGTCCTGTGACCATTGATTTTGACAAACAAAAAAGAATGTAAGCAACATATTTTTCAGCACGGTTTAAATATATGTATATTTTTTTTATACTTTAGGTCACAACGTTCTCGGGCGTGCGCAGCCAGGCTGCGGCAGCCAGTAAAACATATGGGAATTCGTGGCTGCCTAATGCGCGGGCTCCTATGCAACGTCATGTTTTACTGGCTGCCGCAGCCTGGCTGCCCAGCAAGGCTGCCCTTGGGGGGCCTAAATGTTAACCGATTTTGACCAACTTTTGATAGGTATTCACTCAGAACAAAATCTAGGTCTACACGTTTTTTGGATTTTGATTAAAGATCAAGAAAGTGAAATAATGCCGAAATTACTTTTGTATAAAAATACTGAAACCACAATAAAACTGAATTTAAAGATTATAGTGAAAAAATCAAAACGTATAGACCTAGATTTTGTTTTGACTGACAACCTGTCAAAAATTGGTGATCATCGGTTAACATTTAAGGGGTGGAAATCGATATCGCCCTCTGTATGAAAAGCCGTAGGTTCACACTCCACTTAATAAATGATATTTACTCACACAACTTATTTCAATCGCCACAGATCTTTGTTTTCGCTTTCTTTCTTTCGACGAAGTTTAGCAAAAAGGATGCGAAGCAAAATAAGTGCTATTCATAATGAAGTTCAATGCCATCGAATCGATATTATGTCTAAAGTCTAATAGTTTCTATTGTGGATGGAATTACTGACAATTTTACCTCACAGCACAGTTACAACGTCGATGGTTATCTACTTTACCGTCATTCTTATTTTTACTTGAATAAGATATACAATAGCATAATATTTACGTATTATGCAACGAGGTGTGATCAAGGGCAATTTAGGTAAACGCCTCGGGCCATAAGGGCGCGTGCACACGGTTATGGACTTTATATTCCTGTTCATTCAGCACGGCTGGATGGACAGGAATGCGTCTGTACTCGCTCAGCGCATCCCTAGTATATTTGACTAGTTTAACAGAGACGCACTGAGCGACAAACGACACGCGGGCATGATGTTTTAGCCCCCCTGTTTGACGGAGTGATTCAAAGTTGTGTCAGGTTAGCGTTGTGTTTGCAATAGTTTTGAACTGCGACAGTCTTTTTATTGCGCAATTCAGGGCTCGTGTGCACAAGCCCTAAGGTTTAAAATATGTATAAAGCTGTCGTATGCCCGTCGAGCTCGTTTCGACTGATTTGAATGCAAATTCTTTTTCCTTAGAGATCATTTTAAATTATTTTCGTCCTGGTTTTGAGTTTCAAGTTTTCAACAATATTTAGATTGTTAGAAGGTATGATGTGGCTTACGTAGACAGTGTCTATTGACAGAAAGGCGAAGAATAAGTTTCCTATACATTTTCATACTAGCTTTATAGTACAGTAAACCTTAGGTATATTATGATTGAAGCAAAATGGCCCTTACCTCAGTGTCTTAGAACAATTTCACTGCGTCTTATGAACCTCCTATAAGTAAGTATTAACCGATATAAAGAGTAGTATATGTCCTTCGATCATACAAATGAGGAGATAAGGTACCCTCAAACATTCTGCTAAAATAATGTATGTAATTTTTTTGAGATTCGTAACCGTATTTTGATACAACAAATTTTCATAAAACCTACCACAAATTAACGTATTAATCGATCATAGCCATGTTGGTGACCACAAAGTTACAAGTTACGTTTTAATAAGCGATTATTAGGTCAACATTAAGAATGGACTAATCTACCTGTGACTTTATACATTTTCTAGTGGACCCGCCACAGCTTCGCCCGCGTTATTTTCCATACAAACTTTATCACCCCCTTTCACCCCTTTAGGGATGGTATTTCAAAAAAATCCCTCCTTAGTGCACTTCTAGGGTAATCGAGGAATGTCTCCTCCAAATTTCAAACCTCTAGGACCAGCCATTTCGGCTGTGCTTGTCTATAAGTGAATCACGGTACTGTTTTATTTGTATTGATTTGCTTTCGGCAAAGAAAGCTACATAAATAAATCTAAACGGGCCCTCTGGTGTTGTTAAATTGGAATAGATCTTATCGAGCAGGGCGTCTATTCGGGAACGTCTAATTTATACTGCAGCGACCCACGAGTGAAACTCGCATCTCGCTCTTACGCATTACGCATCTTGCGGAAGAGTGGGATGAGAAATCTCGCTCGCGAGTCGCTACAACAGAGGCGCTGGATACTATCAACGAACTGCGGCCCTAACATGCCAGATACGAGGATAAGTAAAACCCGTTTATCTCTCTGTCTATCTCTTTCGTCGGCACTAGTGTGAGAGAGACGCACTTAGAGACAAGTCGGTTTAACTTATCCTTGTCTCAACCTTGCTAGAGTCGCTAGGGTATAATAAATAACTTGATTGGGCTATACGTCTACTCACAGCTACAAAGTGTGCCAACATTGCAACGACCCTGTGGCCGGGTTCTCTGTCGGCGACTTTCGCTACAAGGCTTACATAACTTTTTTACTGGCAACTTTTGTAGCTTTGTGTATTTTGTTTCTTTTTAGAAACTATGCTACTTTTCGCTACGAAAAGTATGGCATTGAAAGTCATTTGAACGTCTTTGAAGTTTTCTCCTGTTGCACTGGGAGTGAAGAAATAGCATAGAATGCGTGCAGATGCTTATCATCCTGGCATGTCGTAAAAGTCGACTTAGGGACGGGTCCTCTCCAACATGGTCTAAGGGCCGGCAACGCATCCGTGATTCCCCTTATATTGCGGGTGTCCATGGGCGGCGGTGATTGCTTACCATCAGGTAACCCGCCTGCTCGTTTGCCTCCCTCTTACTATAAAAAAAAGGTGGACTATCTATATGGGCGATGGGCTGATCACCAGTCACCATACGGTTCATCATACCATCTTAGGACTAATTAATCGAACGTGGCCACAAGTAGTCTTGTGGCTCTGCCCACCCCATTAGGGATTTCGGGCGTGATTTTATTTATTTATGCAAAATATATTTACATGACATTACAGTTGTTAGACTAATGCATCATGAAACCAAATTACTTAATAATACAGTGATAAAATAATTAAATTAAATTAAAACACTCGATTCTCTTGGATCCATCATCTCGCAAAATCTCAAGCATTCACGATATACAGCCGCCCATCTCCACGCAAGCAGGTCACACTCCGGTGCTGATGCCAACAGCGCGTTAAGCAGTGTGAGCGCGCGAAGCAATGGTGAGTTCCTGTGAGATAGGGTGCGCGCAGCCGGGACCGCCAGCAGATCACGTCGCCGCGCTCTGAGAGCTATCCTAGGTGCATCTGGGACCGACAATCTTACAAGCTGACCCACCAGTTCCAAACTGTCTGATTCACCACGCAAAACCCGACAAGCACAGATCATCAAACTATAATTACGCCTGACCTCCAGAGAATCGAATCCAAGGGTTCCGAGAAGGTATTTTGTCGGATACAAAAACGGATAGTATCCGTACATTTTCTTATATAAGAATCTTAAAAATGCCTTTTGGACCTTTTCTAGAAGTAAGGCGTAACTAGCTTCATGTGGGTGCCATATGACAGACGACGACTCCAGCTTGCTTCTCACCAAAGCATTATAGATCAGTTTAATTGCCCCAATATCTTTAAATTCCCTCACGTTACGAACCACAAAGCCCAATCTCTGAAAGCAGCTGGCAGTAAGTGCTGTTATATGCTCATGGAAACTGAGGCGCGCATCGAAAATTACGCTGAGATCTTTGACAGAGTTGACACGGTTAATGGGTTCCGTCCCAAGCACGTATTGAGCATGTAACGGAACACGTGCACGGCTGTATGTGCAGACAAAGCACTTGTCTGGGTTAAAAAGTAGCTTGTTATCCACACTCCATCGGAATACCGAATTGACGTCCTCCTGCAAAGATTCACAATCAGCTCTCTGCTCCACACCGTACACCAGCTTAAGATCGTCAGCGTAGAGAAGACATCGAGCCGACTTTAAATTTGATTCAAGATCATTTATCATCACACCGAATAAGAATGGACCCAATATCGAGCCCTGACTGACTCCAGACCGAGTGTGATAAGGAGCAGAGACGAAGCATCCATGCTGGACATACTGTTGTCGATCACGTAGATAACTGGCAAAAAAAGTAAGTAGCTTGGGAGAAAAGCCAATCCGATCAAGCTTATCAAGTAGCACATCGTTATCTACGCGATCGAATGCCTTTCTAAAATCGAAGTAAAGGACGTCAACCTGGATACCCCTGTCAAGGTGCTCAGAAATTATGTCAACCAAAATCAGCAGATTCGTGTTGTGATATATGTCGTGTGATGATATGTATGTATGTAAAATTTTAGTTTTATAATCCGATATAGTCAGTCTGCGCGAAGGTTTGTGTTTGTATGAATGATGTGACGCTTTAAATTCATCATTAATTCCTTAACTATGATTAGTAATTGTGATTTGATTTTGTGCTGACGCACGATGCAGCACATATTTGCTCTACAGCAATAAATATCGAACTGTGATTGCCCCGTCTAAAATGTTATGCTGAAAATAATTGTAATGCCGAAAACGGTATACGGGGCTCGAAACTTGTCGCCTAAATTTAGAATTCCTTAGATTTTGTATAGCACCAAGCTGTCAAAATCGAGTTTGACATTTCTTATTTTAAGTGAAGCGACTTTTAAATTAGCGAACACACTTTCGAATTGGCCTCACTAGGTTAGTAATACGATAGGAACATATACAAGTACAGTAACCACCAGGGCGGGGCACATTGCTCGTAAAACAGATGGCCGATGGGGTCGCAGAGTTCTTGAGTGGCGACCACGTACCGGAAGGCGCAGCGTCGGCAGACCACCCACACGGTGGACTGACGACCTGGTGAAAATTGCGGGTCTCCGCTGGATGCGAGCAGCACAGAATCGGTCGTTGTGGAGATCATTGGGGGAAGCCTATGTCCAGCAGTGGACGTCTTTCGGCTGAAATGATGATGATGATGATATACAAGTACAAGTTTTCTGTGATATTTTTTCTGTTACCAACTTTTTGCAGTAGTTGAAAAAAAAATGCACCTCGTATCAAATGATTATATACTTAGCGCTCTTTTATGCTGGGGCTCAAAAACTAACACCCGACGACTTTTTCCTTCGTGCAACAATCTAAAGTCGATTCATCCTTACTTGTCTTATTTGGAAAACAAGTTTCTAACTTCAAAATGCACCTCTTTTTGGCAAAACGGAGATAATATTTTAGAGATCACTTTGCCAACTTTTCACCTAGGATTGCTTTACTTAGGATAAAATAACTTGTTGACAAAAAAGGGTACATTTTGAAGTTATAAACTTGTTTACCAAAAAAGACAAAAAAAACAATTTTATTTTCAGTATCTTACTACTATTACATAGGATTGTGGCCGGAGCCTCCTTTTAAGTATATCAATATTTGTGATAGGAGGTACCGCTCTTCCATACCAGGTGTCTTAAAAAATAAAAAGTAAAAATAGGATACAGAATAGTTTAGAAAAATAATGATTTTAAGCAAAAGTGTGTTCAAAGTAAGGTTGAATCGACTTTAGTATTATCTACAGATTTTTATATCGTTATGAATTTGCCGACCGCTTTTAGCTGTCGCATGTGTCGACCCCTCTTATAGTTTGTGGACGTTTATTGAAACACTGACCTCAGTGTCAAGATTCACTCGGTAGCAAAGAGAATTGGTCACTGTACGTATATATTAATGTATAAAAGACATGACCCGCTTTTACAGGTGATAGTGTATGAGGCATACAAAATAGGTAGTAAATTAGTTTTATCTACAACCATATCATAAAACCTCCATAATGTAATCAAAAACCGTAGGAAATGACCACAATTATGGCAACCTGTACTGTAATGTTATTACAGTATCGATTTTAGTATCGTAATGGTCATAACGATACAGATATGAGCTACAGGCCGGCGCGCCGCCGTCGCCGCAGCCGGCGGGGCCCCATCGTCGCCGCAGACGGCGGGGCCCCATCGTCGCCGTGTCGCCGTTTATAATATGGGTATAGATAAAGTTATGTATGCAACTCTGCATAATTGCCTTAAAACAGACGTGCGATCTTATTATGAAACTCGCAAAGCTCGTTTCATAAAACCGCACTAGTGTTTTAAGGCCTATCATTATGCAACCGTTGCATAAACTACTATTTTTTTATTAGTCCTGCCTCTCCGCGAGTGTTCCACAGTTTGAAAGAGAAAGGGATACACTGAATTTGTTCCCAGTTGGTTTCGTTTTAGACGAAGTTGAAGAAAACCCTAAGCAATTAAGTAAGCTTGACAAAGAAGATGCATTTGTTACAAGTGCGAGTGAGACACCGATAATACCTGACATGTATAATTATCTGCCTCATTATGTAATAGGTACGTGCACATTCTACAAAGGGTCTGCACACAGACACACTTAATCCAGATTAGTGATGAGGCTAAGTGTAAGAAATGTGAGCATTACTCAATTAAGTTGTGAAATGTCGGACCATAAATACCTGTTTTAGAACTAATTGACCTAATATTAGGGTCTGAATTTGAACAGGTTTATTTTCCACTTAAGTCAGTTCGGTTTTGCATCGTTGTTTCGTCGCGTAAGCAACAAGTTGGCGAACCAAGCGCCTTAATTAATGACTAAATACGGATTTAGAAGAAAAGTTTATCCTTTTGATCGCATTTGTATACGTACAGTAGACAAGAGACGTGTGAGAGTCATAATTATGTATTTATTCCTTGAATTTGAAAGTTAAAAGGTGGAATCAGTATCATTTCATATATTCCATTCACTGAAAAAACACTACACGTTGATTTAACAAAATCGTCTCGGCTGACTTTTTTTTTGGTTGAATTTACTACAATTTGATTAATTTAACAAAACTGGTACAAAACTGTTTTGTTAAATTAACCAATTTGCAGTAAATTCAACCGAAAAAAAAGTCAACCGAGACGATTTTGTTAAATCGATTTTGTAGTGGTAGAGCCAAACAGTAATCCTCACTAGATGATTAGGTACTGTTCGAATGGGCCGGCTCGACCGGGGTAGTACCACACTCTCACAGAATATCGGCGTAAAGTAATAGCTTGCTACTGCGTTTCGTACGGTGAGTGACGAGATCCGGAGGCCTATTCCCTCATCCCCATCCCATCCCCATTCCCCATCCTCCCTAGACTGGCAACGCATTGGCAGCACCTCTGGTGTTGCAGATGTCCATGGGCGGCGGTGACCACTTTCCATCAGGTGGGCCGTCAGCTCGTTTGTCAGTTAATTGCCATAAACGTGTGGTGTTTTTTCAGTGTTGTATAAATTAACTTAAGTCAACTGGTTCTAAAATTAGTGTACGCGATTTCTGTTCATCAGTCAGTCCCTTAGACGCATGTGTGTTGTGATTTTCCTTTGTGGGCGAGCTCATCGCTGCCGCATACTGGCACAAACACTATTTCTATGCGTCAGTGATGAGCTTAGCGTTGACGCATACTGGCTCAAATACTATTTCTATGCGTTAATGACAAGCTCATCGTTGACGAATACAGGCACTAACACGATTTCTATTGCAGGGTAAAGAATCACATTCACATCACTGTCCGGTTAGCACACATGGCCCCATTTAACAGGGCCATATTGGGGTATCATATGCGGGTGGCAAGTCTTCGTCACAAGTCAAGCATTTATCACGTTGGAGAAGGCTTTAAAAAACTCGTATGTCTCTTAAGATCAGTACAAAGACCAGTTGGCACGCTTCAAGGTGAGTTTGGTAATTTCGAGATACGAGCTCTTTTAAAAGAAGTGACGAACCGTGGAGTCATAAATCCCGTCCCCTGCGCAACAAGTTGCCGAACATTGTGCTTTATTTTATAAATAAACACAAAGGAATATTCTGCTACTGGAACTGGAGGAAAACTTTAAGATTGAATGAAATGAATCTCGCATGAAGAAACTGACAAGACTGCCCAATAAAGGAGTATACTAATTATTTAAGGATTGGATTTCAATTGCTGACAATGCCGTAGCTTCGCGCGCGCTTATTTGATTTGACCAATGAGCACGCGTGGTGGTATATTTGTAGCCGGGGAAGCGCGCGCTTATTTGATTTGACCAATGAGCACGCGTGGTGGTATATTTGTAGCTGGGGAAGCGCGCGCTTATTTGATTTGTCCAATGAGCACGCGTGGTGGTATATTTGTAGCTGGGGAAGCGCGCTCTTATTTGATTTGTCCAATGAGCACGCGTGGTGATATATTTGTAGCCGGGGAAGCGCGCGCTTATTTGATTTGTCCAATGAGCACGCGTGGTGGTATATTTGTAGCTGGGGAAGCGCGCTCTTATTTGATTTGTCCAATGAGCACGCGTGGTGGTATATTTGTAGCCGGGGAAGCGCGTGCTTATTTGATTTGTCCAATGAGCACGCGTGGTGGTATATTTGTAGCCGGGGAAGCGCGTGCTTATTTGATTTGTCCAATGAGCACGCGTGGTGGTATATTTGTAGCCGGGGAAGCGCCTGCTTATTTGATTTGACCAATGAGCACGCGTGGTGGTATATTTGTAGCCGGGGAAGCGCGTGCTTATTTGATTTGACCAATGAGCACGCGTGGTGGTATATTTGTAGCTGGGGAAGCGCGCGCTTATTTGATTTGACCAATGAGCGCGCGCGGTGAGATGTCAGATGTTACACATCATATGCAACCACTGTTAGGCACGTTTCATATTTTCTGGTTGATTTATTTAATAAACTCTCGTAGCTAGCTCAGGGAATCCTAGTTTGGGGCTACATATTATGTGTTAGTGTCCAAGACATTATAATTACTAGTTTCCGCCCGCTACTTCGTTCGCGTGGAATTCGGTTTTATAGTTATTCGCTCTGTTATAGCCTTTGAGATAATCCAGGGTATAGTAGCTATCTCAATTCCAAATTTTATCCAAACCCACGTAGCCGTTGAAGCGTGAAGGAATGACAAACATACTAACTCACACACACACGCACACACTCACAAAGATTCACATTTGCAATATTAGTGTGATACGACTCTGACAATGCCAAATTTTTTTGATAGTACATGTAATGCCTTCTTACCTTAGGAGGAGTGTGAACCTACGACTGTTCATACAAAAGGCGATATCGATTTCCACCCCTTAAATGTTAACCGATGTTCACCAACTTTTGACAGGTTGTCAGTCAGAACAAAATCTAGGTCTATACGTTTTGATTTTTTCACTATAATCTTTAAATTCAGTTTTACTGTGATTTCAGTATTCTCATTCAAAACTAATTTCGGCATATTTGACTTTCTTGATCTTTATTAAAATGCAAAAAACGTATAGAACTAGATTTTGTTCTGACTGAAAACCTATCAAAAATTTGTCAAAATCGGTTAACATTTAAGGGGTGAAAATCGTTATCACATTTTGTATGAATAGAGTGATTTTTGCCTTTGGTTCACAGTTCACTTAAAGACGCATGCACAAGTTGATATACCTCAGAATCCGTCTGTTTGAGGTAAGCCAATCGATCAAGCGCAGGTGAGCGTGACGCGATGATTGCAGAGTTTCATCTTAGCACCGCTTAATGAAATGTTTTCGAGACTAATGTTATAAGATCGAGAATCGCTTGTTACGCCGAGTACAGAGAGGTCACGCTTTATAGGAACGTGTACGTCCAGTGGCTCGATTTCTGTGCTGTTTTAATTTTTAGGGTTCCGTACCTCAAAAGGAAAAAAGGAACCCTTATAGGATCACCCGTGTGTCTGTCTGTCTGTCTGTCTGTCTGTCTGTCCGTCCGTCTGTCACAGCCAATTTGCTCCGAAACTACTGGACCGATTGAGTTGAAATTTGGTATTCATATGTAAGTTGGTGATCGCAACACGCGTAACGTAAATGTATGAATTTTAAACATAGGGGGCACTTTTTGGGAGTAAACTAGAAAATTAAAAAAAAAGTTATGCCACCTATATCGTGTGACATATCAAATGAAAGAGCTTATTGTGAGGATCTTAAATATATTTTCTTTTGAATTTTAAGTATAATAGAAGTTATTCAGGAAAATAGGCGAAAAATGACCATTCCCCCCCTTATTTCCGAAACTACTGGGGCTAAATTTTGAAAAAAATACAGGAAGTAGATCTTTGCCTATAGATTACAGGAAAACCTATAAGAAGTCTATGGTATTTAAGGTAACCTAGTAAATTTCAGATAATCATGTACGGAACGGAACCCTCCCCACGCGGGTTTAACTCGCACTTGTTTTTATGTCAATTGACTGACAAACGAGCTGACGATTTTTTCTATTTTTTATGTATTTCCACGGATGATTTTGTCAAATATAAACCTATTTTTTTTCTATATATGCATGCCATTTTTTAATAAGATAATATGTTTTCATTTCAAGTATCTACTAATGATTATAATATCTTCAGGTAGTTCTAATTGTTTATCATGTCCTTTCCATATTTAAAATTAGGGCACAATAAGCGAAAACGGAGACTAAAAGGATCAAAAAAGGTTTACCATTTGCCTTTTTAGTATAAAAAAACTCACGGTGATTTTATGTAAATCTACGTGTTAGTATGAGCTGAGTGCAGTGGTCGTAAACGCATAGCAACTGCTAATAAAGCTAAGTAGATTGGACAGGCGCCTCCCTGACGCATCATTAAGCTGTTGCGGAGTTCCACATTTTTTTTTAAATACATTGTGTCTGAACTTCACAATAGTAGTTTATGCAACGGTTGCATAATGATAGGCCTTAAAACACTAGTGCGGTTTTCATGAAACGAGCTTTAGCGAGTTTCATAATAAGATCGCACGTGTGTTTTAAGGTCAAATTATGCAGAGTTGCATACATAACTTTATCTACACACATATTATAAATACTTACTCCATGATGTGTTCAGAAACAATATTTTCTGGCAACAAGTTATTTGTGGCAATCGTGGCTGCATATTTCCGATATCCGGCGCATTTTCACATCACACAGTCACTCCGAGAAGACTACTGTTCATATTTTCAACTAAAATGTAAATTACAAACAACTTTTTACAATTCTACTTTCGTTCAGCAAAAAACCATCATGAAAGCAGTAATGACGGCAATTCGATCCTCTGTCAAGACCATTTTTTTTTTAAATCATAGACAAACGAATGAAGTCTCTATTCTCATGTCACTCGAGATCAAATGTTGTGCAGTTTATATTAAAAAAACATATTGATTGACGTTTCGTTTCAATAACTGTTTTAATATCTATGGATCCTAGAATAGAGACCCACTTGAGTTTTGAAAGCTGTTCCAAATTTAATCTCATTTCTATACTAAAATCGATACGGGAATTACATTGCAGCACTGGTTTTTCCTAATTGGTTGTCAAAGTGGTGGTCATTTCCTACGGTATTTGATTACACTATGGAGGTTTTATGGGTGTAGATAAAAGTATTTTTACAGCTTCATCTACGCAGGGAAGAACTAATACATGCGCACATAAGCTCACGCTTGGTTTCCTTAGCGGTAGGCCGAGATAACAGTACCATTACCATGAGTTGCGCAAACCGCTCTCGCTAGCGTAAACTATCGCTCGGTCCCTTTTACTTGTATCGGCAACGAGCAGCATTTCCGATAGATTTCTATAGCGAGAACAGTTTGCGCAAACTCATGGTAAGGCCTCAGTGCTTCTATTCAGCAACGCCTAAGTGATACTGCAGCGACCCGCGAGCGAGACTCGCATCTCGCTCTTACGCATTACGCGTCGTGCGGAAGAGTGGGATGAGAAATCGCGCTCGCGAGTCGCTACGACATCACGCGTTCCCGAATAGAGGCGCAGGACCTCTATTTAATATTGTCTAAGCGATTGCGCAAATTATTTTGATACGATATGGTAATTCTTATTAACTTGACAGCAAGGCAGCCGCATTGTAAAAACAATTGCGATATCTGTCACTTAAGCAATTTCGAATAGAGGACTAGAACGCCACTTACTTTTATATACATACACTACACATACATATTATCACGCCCGAAATCCCTAATGGGGTAGGCAGAGCCACAAGACTACTTGCGGCCACGTTCGATTAATTAGTCCTAAGATGGTGTGATGAACCGTATGGTGACAGATGATGAGCCCATCGCCCATACAGATATTCCACCATGTTGGAGAGGACCCGTCCCTTAGTCGACTTTTACGACATGCCAGGATGATAAGCATCTGCACGCATTCTATGTTATTTCTTCACTCCCCGTGCAGCAGAGGAGTACTACTTACTTTTGCCTTGGTGTATTTCCCTCGTCGGTCAGTCACAAGGTCCATTTTCAGAGCATAGCCAATCTGGGCATTGATGCCCAGGTACAACCTCCCCAGCGAACCTAGCAAGGTTGGCATGAGAATAAACACCTTCTTAACTGTAAGCGCGTCTCTCTAACACTAGTGCCGACGAAAGGGATAGCCAGAGAGATAAGTCGGGGGCAAGTTATCCCCGTGTCAACTTGCTAGGGCCGCTGATGGCTAATAGGATGCCCTGGGCATGCTTGAGTATGTATAATTAAGTCGACACCATGTCCCACAGGCGTTAATATGAGTATAAATGATTATAAGCACTTATTGCAACCTAGTTTACTATATATTTTTACGTTTATTGATGTAGCGAACGCAATTTATGCTGTCTAGCCAAACCAGTCCATGGGTCCACTGAAAACCAGCGTCGTACTCCTCCAGTAGGTGGTACGACACATAGCTGAGTGGATACCATTTTCGCAGATTGTAATTTTTATTTAGATTATATTACACAAATTGTTTGCAATTGTTTAGATTACAAATTTTTGTGAAATAAATATTTTCTATTTCTATTTTCTATTTTCTATGTATAAGGAGGGTTAGGTTAATAAAAAACATTTGACTGTTTATTAATTTACACTAAGGAAGGTAAACTAAACGGGAACAAAATACAATAACGAATGCACTTAACTGGTTGATTTGTGGTTTTTTTTTTATGTTAAATAGGTATACATGGTGTAATACCATCATCAGCGTACATAGTATAATGCACAAGTCCTATTGCTGCAAGCGTACTCTCATAGTGAAAAAGGACTGGCTAGCAGTAGCGGCCTCACGCGGGCTCAGTGCAGATTGAGGTCCAAAAATATCCTAATATGATAAGTAACGTCGCATATTTTAAAACTGGTGAACTCCCACAATCAGATTTTTTATTATCTATTTGCGGAATAAAAAACGGTAGTGAATTATATCGCTCGGCTAATCGGCCCATTCCTGTTTACTGACCGTTGGATAATTGCATCGCGCGCTCAATACTGCCGCAGTTTATGATTGACAGATCTACCGTCGTACTAAGTATAAAAATTAAGAGGACGCGTAATGCGTCCCATCCCCAATTCCGCTTCTCCCTAGACTGCCTACGCATTGGCAGCACCTCTGGTGTTGCAGATGTTCATAGGCGGCGGTGACCGCTTTCCAACAGGTGGGCCGTCAGCCTGTTTGTCAGCCTCCTCCTTTCTCTGAGGGCCGGCAACGCATCCATGACTACCCTGGTGTTGTGGGTGTCCATGGGCGGCGGTGATTGCTTACCATCAGGTAACCCGCCTGCTCGTTTGCCCCCCTCTTACTATAAAAAATAAATAAAAAATAAACTGTTTTACGATCGGTCATAATGTTTTGATTTTTTTTTTTGCTGGTGAACCCTCGCTTCAGAGTAGAAGCTGTTTAAGCAGAATATTATATTCTTTTGAACTAAACTTGGAGTATTTCCCAAATTTTAATTCTTACAAGTGCATTTGCTTGATGAGGGTTCGACGACGGAGTCCCCTACTGGCACAACCCAGTTATCTATACGATAAGACGAGTCTTTGTCGGCGAATGAAGCGCCTTGCGTCTTTGAATATCACATGGCGAGCAGTAAGATGTTTTGCCATGCGATAAAGTAACGTGTGGCAGACTTCTGCGTTGCAATGACGCATCGGAATTGTGTATGTGAACCGGTTTGATACTGATGTGTAGCAAAACCGTTTTTTATTTTTTAGAATGCCAGTAGATTTATCACATTAGACCGAAAAGAAACTTTCAAAATTGCCAAACATTCAAGTGAGAAGTTCACTGTACATTCTGAGAATATTCTCATTTGTATGGGAGTTAGAATGTTATGAGTTATATCGAATGATCTCAGAAATTTCTCAGAAATATCCACATACCGCGGGTGAAATTCCTGCGCGTACGCAGAAATTTCGCAGATCATTCTATTGTCGAACAACAAAAATGTGGAATGCTCTCCCGGCCCACGTTTTTCCCTCTTCTTACAAACCAGGTGTCTTCAAAAGAAGCGTGAAGAAGCATCTCCTAAGCCGGCATAGTGATGGCGACAGACGCCGTACTTAATTTTGGTTAAGCGCCTGTCGCCCGCACTCATGGACTCCACTTGCCGCTTACCAACAGGTGGAAGAAGAGTCACATGTCGCGCTCCAATAAAAAATAAAAAAAGAGAACATTTCCATATTTGTCGGATTTTTCCGTAACTTACGTTTACTTAAAATTATTGCCAGAATTACCTGTACGAACCGTAGTTAGCTGTGCCCTCCGCGCGTATACCGTGCAATCGCTGCAATAAAAACGGGACGTGGGCAGACGCAGACAAAGCAGTAAAGCAGATCATAACTAGCTGATATATCCGATAATTACCTATTAACCGCTCCGTGCGCATGACATACATTACTGATCAGCTATTAGGTTTCAAGATATCCTTATATAGTCAATCGCTTATGGTAAGTCAATCAACGCCGTTGCAGGGTAAAATAACCGTACATTGGGTAAGTTGGAAGGTATGGTATGTTAAATTGCATGATTTACATTCAACACAAGGCAGCGTCAACATCCGCACAAGTATTGTAGTGACGTGCTACGCGCATAACGCGTAGCAAAGTTTTTCCTCTTTGTAGCGAAAACCTATTTACAGATGGTTACCGACTTCATGATAATAATAGTTATTTGTTATACAAGAGTGCAAAGTTGCTTTTTAACCGCGTGCTCAATTTTGATGGCCGAGCAAGCGAAGGAGTTTAAAATTGAATCACGAGCTCGGCGAGTGATTAAAAAAATAGAATCCTAAGTGTTAGCGAGGGAATCAAAAGAGCACGAGGTGAAAAATCTTTGCACTCGAGTGCAACACGTAACTTTTCATTCCACCTCAGTGAGAAAAGGACTAAATACGAAAAATTAACATTTGCGCATTATTAACAGTTTCAGTCAATTCTGTTGGCGTCAAATAAACTTCCTCGTCGCTAGAATCACTCTTTTTAGGTATTTCACTTGTTTTCAAGTTTCTTTTTTTTAACCTAAGGTTTTAACAATATGACGTGAATAGAAAATGGCAAATAAAAAAAAGTACACCAAGAAGGTTCCGAGTCTGAGTTTTTAACAAATTAAAAAGGATGTATATTAGTAATTCGGCACCATGGAAGTAGAAGTAAATAGGTTTAATGATGTTTTGGATTCACAAACTTAGTGCACACGATGTTCTAAATTCAATTTACTTTATCCTCTAGCGGATAAAAACGGCTTTTGCACTCAGATATCGAAGAGCAAAAAATACTCTTTCCGAGATGGGGAATGAAATAATGATGATTTAATACGATTAATTGACACTCTTGGCACTAAATATAAAATTTGTATCATTTAAAATCGAAACATTACGAAGCCACTTGTTTTATGCTTAAATATGAAACGAAACATACAAAGGAAAATATAATGTTAACAACGTAATTTTAAGGGTAAAATTACCCCGCTGAGTCGAGTGGGGTAGATTAGGGTGCCATTCCACAAAGGTCCAATTTAAAGTGTACGAGGTAAAGCTGTAACAACGAAGTGCTAATGCATGGATTATTTCAATATTTTCTAGTTCAGTGTTTCCAGTTTTCACTTGAAAAATTGCTGCTTTGTATAGAATACATACATACATACATAGCATCACCCCTGAAATCCCTAATGGAGTGGGCAGAGCCACAAGACTACTTGTGGCCACGTTCGATTAATTAGTCCTAAGATGGTATGATATGGTGACAGGTGATCAGCCCATCGCCCATACAGATAGTCCACCATGTTGGAGAGGACCCGTCCCTTAGTCGACTTTTCCGACATGCCAGGATGATAAGCATCTGCACGCATTCTATGCTATTTCTTCACTCCCAGTGCAGGACTTAACCTTAACCTAACCAGCAAGGACAAGTGCGAGTTAAACTCGCGTGGAGGGGATTCCGTTCTGTACATGATTATCTGAAATTTCCTATGTTACTTTAAATACTATAGACTTCTTATAGGTTTTCCTGTAATCTATAGGTAAAAAAATATTTATTATATTTTTTTAGGCCCAGGTGTTTCGGAAATTTTGCTGAATAACTTCCAAGCTATATATTTTAAAATAACAAAAAAAAAATTGAGATCCTCACTATTAGTCCTTTCATTCGATATGTCACACGATATAGTTTGCTTAACTTTTTTTTTAATTTTTTAACTTACCCCCCAAAACTGGCCCCCATGTTTAAAATTCATTTATTTACGTTACGCGTCCATTTTGCGGTCACTGACTTACATACATATGTATACCAAATTTCAACTCAATCGGTTCAGTAGTTTCGGAACAAATTGGCTGTGACAGACGGACAGACAGACAGACAAACACACGAGTGATCCTATAAGGGTTCCGTTTTTCCTTTTGAGGTACGGATCCCTTAAAAAAAGGAAAATACATTTTATATTAGCAATGACTGAGTGCAGAAATGATAAAAAAAACTTTGTTGTTGTTGTATAAATGGGGAATTGAATGAAGGCAATTGAAGGCAGTTGAAAACTACCGTACGGTTCGAAGCAAAAACATTACGCTTGGAACAGAACAAGTTTTTAGGAAAAATCCCATTAATAATTGCGTCCTAAAACAAGCACAAAACCCATCATTGCTTTTCCCTAAATCCAAATAGGTTATTTGATATAGATGCGAGGAAACTTCCGTTGTTGTAACTATTCATATTGTTAAAACTGGCGCCTCATTCGGGAACGCTAAGTGATTCTGTAGCGACTCGTAAGCCAGATTTCTCATCTCGCTCTTACGCATTACGCGTCGTGCGGAAGAGTGGGATGAGAAATCTGGCTTAGATTGTTCAAACAACGTTTAACTGGAAAGGTAACATTCCGTGGATATTGGCTACATTTTATCACCGGCAGTCATAGGGGCTTGGAAAATGCAATAAACGAACGTGGAAGCTACGGATACTCGTCACGCAAACTAGTCGAGCGATACTTGTCGGAAAACATAGTTATCTCGGAGATGTGATAACGGAAATATAATTCTACATCGTATAGTTTATGATAAATCGTAGGAAACTTAATCTGCTTACAACAAAATGGCACATGATGGCGTAATGCTCCATTATCTCGACGTTGTCTATTCAAAATTGGCTTAGCGATATAAAGATATCATGGCGCTTTGTCGTTATCTAACGACTCTACTACTTTACCTTAAAGTTTATATTGAAAAGAAGGTGACAAAACAAATATTTGAACCTCTTTCAAGAAGCATTTGTGACAATTGATGTTGTTCTGTGTTCGTTTAGCTTGCCATATTTAAAAGACAGACACAAATATGCACAGATTTATACTTTTCTATATCTTATGGTGCGTCCACATCTGACGAACGCGCTGCGAATGTTACAATAAATGCACGTGTACAGCGCGTGCTGCGCGCGAGCGGTTCGCGATCAGATGTGAACGCACCATAATACAAACACATATATAATACATACAGAAATTATTTTGATACGCTTGTAGTAACTAGGACCAGCTACGGTTCTAAAATAGCATTCGTCCTTTTGGTACAAAAACTAAAATGAATAGCATGGTTGCCTTCGGACTATTACTGTCAAGTTAATAAGATCTACGTTATCGTAGCAAAATAGTTTGCGAAATTGTTTAAGCAATGATGTCGATTACATGCACAGGTCTGTGTTGTTTTGTAAATTTCGCTCGCGCTTCGAAGTTTTTAGGCTAATAGCTGTGTTTCACGGATTAAGAGATTACATTAATTAATCTGAACATCCCAATTTGTCAGCATTGTTAAAAAACGTGCGACATTTATTTTGAGCAAAACTTCTCTGAAACACGTCAAACCAACAAACGGCAAACTGAATGACGTATTGTTGTTTTACGTTTATTTTTTTTATGATAAATCGTTGGTAGATACTTTTAATCAATCTAATCATACAATTTGAGAGCTTTCAAATGGCACGTTTTGATAAAACTTATTATAAGCCCAAGAACTTATTATAAAGAAAAACTCATACTACCTATAGGTCCTATAATCAGGCTCCAAATCCAACTGTTTTAAAAGATTTTTTAACATAAACTTGGAATAAATAAATTAAGAATATCCTCAAATAGTAGATACGTTAAAAGGAAAATATCTTATTTTGTATAAGAGAGCCAAGACCAATACATAACATACTTTACGTAGATAAGTTGTTGAACCGAAAAAGGTGGGAAGTCGTAAAAAATAAGAACCAAATAATCTTTGTACAGGCCAATAGGCACCTTGAAAAAGATGAAATTTTATAATGGTAGGATTTACCCGTAGTTAAAAGAACCTACCGAACTTTTTGTGTGGCTTGTTACAATTAAACATTAAAAGATTCAATTACTCAAGTGTTGCCAACATAAATTATAATTTGTTCTCCTCAAGGTTCTCTTACTATCATCCGGTTTTTATGTTTACTTGTTTTAATAGTATTGATTAATTGTTTTCTTTACTCTTCGTGTGATCTCCTAGGGGCCACTGAAAATCAGTACTCGCTGCGCACGTTATAACGCTGAGTGGCACCTTTTTGGCACCGTTGGGCACAGCTTAGTATTTCTTTTCCTTAGGTATTTTTTATTTCTTGTTATTTTTAAGTCGAATGTGTGCGCTTAATAAATGCTTATCATTATTACCTATTATAATTATAATAACCCAACTCACAGACACGCAGGATGATTGGAGATTAAATAGTTAATTCTCCGTCAACCAGCTGTCAGCTTATACTTAACGTTACTTTAATTGAAGACATACATCTGCGAAGTAAGTAAAACAAGTGTGTGAAGTCCCCAATCCGCATTGGGGTTGCGTGCGGATTACTGCCCAGTCCCTCTTACTATGCCTGACAAAAGTAGATTATTTTATTCTTCTACAAAACTATTTGTTATCATGCACGACCATTTATCTTCTTGGATGCAGATTGTAACGGCCGTTAGATACCATTTAGAATACTCGTATCAGATAATAATCGTTGCATATCAAACTATGCTACTGACTGGTAACCGTTTTATCAACTTTAACCGTTGAGTATCTCCTTATCAATTGTTGATACATGTTTGTTATCACTACTGTTCAGAACAGAACACAGAGGGCCTAGCACACTAGATTTTATCGCGCACATAAAGCATCTGTCACCTTTTAACTAACATGTGCGTGCGAAAGGGACGAATGTTTTATGTGCGCGATAAAAACTAGTGTGCTAAGGGGTCTGGTTATCTATTTTGTCTATGCCGTCACGTGCATGCGCGGTGTCTTGTTGAAGTACGTTGCAAATAATTATATCCGACCATCTGAACTAGTACCAATAAACAGCAAACACCACATATTAAAGTTTTTTCATTGCTCACATCATCTTTGATGAGAATATTGTGTGGCACAACTAGGACTACAGCACTAGTGCACAAATATGGTTGTTTTTCACCGTACCCTAACTATCGCGTCAATGAGACGAAGTCGTGTCAAAAAAATCTACACTTGATTCATCTCAATGATTCGAGAATTAGAGTAGATACATAATTGGCCATAATTCAATGATGTAAAAAAGGGTCCCTTATTCGGATGGATATTTTAGGTATTTTGCCTAAAGATTTTTTTCCCTATTAAGTATGAAGGCTGCTTTTTAAAAACTTATTTAATAATAAAACACGCAGTAAAATTGCCGCTAAACGTTGAGGTCTTCAAGGCCTGCCTTTTTGTCTAATAATAACCGCCTGGCAGGCATCTAACGTACTTTCGGGTCTTTATGAAGAAAACTTAAATCATTACCACGATTGCCGTTACAATAAACACAGAATAAAAAAAAACTTCGTTTATTTTATTGGGTGCATGGGCCCCAGCAGGAGGGTGTCCCGAAAGAAAATACACAGAAAAAGATTAAGATTTTTAATTTATTAAATCATTGTTTAAATAAGAACTTAAGGAGTCTTGGTTGCTGTCCAAATTCGTTCATCACTTTGTCAATGAATGAAGTATCCTTCTCTACTCTTTTCCAGTAAACACTGAGCAGACTTGCGCTTTTTGCACAAAAAAACGTATTAAGTATATCCAAAGATCTCAATAGAAGGATATACCTATCAGTACAATGTCGTGTAACACGTCTCATAGAAGGTTGTTAAACGCCAGCGCCATGGCTTAACCACACCCTATTGCTGATGTCATAGTTCTTACGACAAGGGTGGGGTCGGTGGTGCGGTCTCACATAGTGTCACTTAAACGGGTGTCAAGGACCGTGGTTGCCATACGACTGAACGTGCGATGGTGTCAGATTCGCGTTCTGACACCTCAAAAGTAAGCATTGCGAGAATTGCTTTGAGCAGTTCCTATATATATATTTGAGCAGTTCCTATATATTTCAATGCTTATATCGTTCATAATTTGAACAAGGATCCTTACGTACGCACTCGTGGCTACTAGATTAACAGCAGCGTTAACTGAAGCTATTCAAAATACCCGCGCAATTAGAATTTGACATTAACTTAATTGACATAACATAAATTTATAATACAAAAAAAAGTATGTTATTAGTTAAGACGCTGACAAGATCTAAATCGGCTTTACTCATCGGGTTTATCAAAAACTATTTGATTTGGCAAAGCAAAAAATATATACGTTCATATTAAATATATTATTGCAAAAATGACTATTTATTTCCAAAACACAATCTGCTTTAAACCGTTCTGTCTTAATTTTTTAATTTTATGGGTTAATGATTTAGAACACTATTACATGACGCCCATACTAAAAAAAAAACTAATTCATATTTTACGTGTGCTTATATAATTCATCCGGTTTTGATTTTCCCCATACAAAAAACCGCACAGTGCTTCTCGTTCACTCCGGTGCAAACAGACGACCGATCACTCTAGGTCATTGGCTCTTGTCAGCATCTTAATAGCATATTGTGTTGATGCAGATGCCCTCCTTGAAAGTAATTCTGGCGGCGTCCATGATTGGGTACATATTACCCTAATATTCTTCGGATCATACGATCTATGTTTATCGGAAATACCGCTGGAATTTCTGTTTTCCCAAATCATTCAATTAGGTTTATCCCCAAGCAAATTTCTGACATTGGTATTTATCTGAGTTGTCAGTCAGTCGATTTGACACGCTTATCTTGAGTATGTTCCTTAGACTTAATATGATTAACCATAACATGAGTAAGTGTGTGACGACAGAAATGGCAACGCTACTTTGGACGATACAAGGGTTATCACCATCTTACTTATTAACCCATTGAATGCCACCTGCGCGTAGCTAGCATTAGGGGCTATTTATGCAACATTGCGTAGTACGCATTCAGTATATCCTTTTACAGAACAAATCAAATCATGAAGCTAAGCTGAAACTCTGGCATACAGAACTTTACATGTTGAAATACGAAAAAGTATTATTGATAGTTAATTGAGAGTTATCTGAGAGTCGGACTCGCACACCTACCTATGAAAAAATCGACTCTGGTCAGTTTTAGACCAAACTTTGAATCACATAATGAGACCATGCATGGTAATGGTTAGCTGAAAGAGTTTCCTTAAAAGAATAAGTTCGCCTGCGTACTAATAATATGTGTTTACATGAATTTGATGTATAATAAAGAGTTTAAATACATATTCCCCAGCGGGCCTAGCATCAGTTTGTCTCTCTTTTAATAAAAAAGGTGAAAAAAAAAGATGGAAGATTAGGTACGATAAGTGAAATCTTAAAATATACTTACGTCAGGTCTTGCTGAAACGAAAAAAAATTAATATAAAGAAGGTTACTTCATAGAAATCGAAGCCTTCGAGGTTTCCGAACACATGATATAGGTATGCTACGTGAATATTCTGAATTATTTACCTAAAATATTTAGGTCTTAACTATATTATTCTGGCTATCTGGAAATGATCAATATTAAGGAATCGTAAGATAAGTAAGTGACTGCTGCTACTGCTATGTTACCTAAATTTATCCCTCGAGGTAAATTATGTAGAATTGATAATTGATCAGTTAGAAGTATAATCATTGGCGTCGTTAAATACCTAACCCTTAGATTTTATAATATTATAGAACATATAATTTCGTTGCACTCGAACACTGTTTTGTGATAAAACCTTCCACTGATCTTTTAATTATTGACTAGACTTCGATGCCAGAAAATCAATAATTCAATATACACACATACATACATACATATCATCACGCCTGAAATCCCTAATGGGGTGGGCAGAGCCACAAGACTACTTGTGGCCACGTTCGATTAATTAGTCCTAAGATGGTATGATGAACCGTATGGTGACAGGTGATCAGCCCGTCGCCCATACAGATAGTCCACCATGTTGGAAAGGACCCGTCCCTTAGTCGACTTTTACGACATGCCAGGATGATAAGCATCTGCACGCATTCTATGCTATTTCTTCACTCCCAGTGCAGCAGAGGAGGGAATTCAATATAATGACGTTCATTATATATAATTCATTATATTTAACTAGCCTCTGCCCGCGACTTCGTTCGCGTGGAATTCAGTTATAGTTACTCCCTCGGGAACAATTAAACTTTCCGGGATAAAAGGTTTACCTGTGTGCTATTCAAGACTATAATCTATCTCTGTGCCAAATTTCATCCATATCCATTCAGCCGTTCTGGCGTGATTGACTAACAAACATACATTCATCCAAACTTTCGTATTTATAATATTAGTAGGATTCTGTAACTTTACATAAAATATGTTATTATAGTTGATTAGATAGAAATATGGATTGGTGAATGCATGATCTGATATGTATCTTAGTATAACATGAATAGAAATATTCTATGAATTTAAATTAATAAGTACTATTTTGCCGCAACAAAGTATAAACAAGTTATATTTACATTTATAGTTAAACCAGCCGCTCAATTACGCAACACCAAGTGCTATCGCTTTCGCGAAAAGTAAACCAATTGTGCCCTTATTTACACAGAGTTAAGACTAAATTGGTTTGCATTTCGAGCCAAACCGATACCAATTGTACTGCTTAATTGAGCTGCAGTATCACGTCCACGATAATATGTATATGTATTATACATATTCATATTAATTTATTGCTTTATGTTCGTTTATTTATCAACGTGGCTGACAACTTTTTATTTGCGATGTCACTAGACAGCAAATTAAAAGTGATCAATCAACAAACAAGAAAAAAATATATAATATTTATTCCATTTCTCTTTTGATAAATAAATAAATAGTAAAGAGCTCAGAGTTATAGCGACACTGGGGCCAATTCGAAAGTGTTTTCGCTAAATTTAGAAGCCGCTAAATTTGAATTAAGAAACGTTCGACTCGATTTTGAACCTTGGAGCTATACAAAATCGAGTTTGACGTTTCTTATTTTAAATTTAGGCAATCTTAAATTTAGCGGACACCGTTTCGAATTGGACCCACTGTGTACACACTTTAGTTTTTGGGTTGCTAATTTGAAAAGTTGGAAGCACGTAAATAATGCGCTAGACGTCGGCGTGATAGGGTTTAGGTTCCCTTAAAGGATTTCATGTTAGTCCTAACTCAAGCTTGGCTGTAGCTATCGAATAACGTAACATTTTAGGATTTTGAAAAGAAATCTTGACTGAATACTTACTCTTTTCAACCTGATAATAGTTCTTGCTTTTTTGCACTCGGTTGAAAAGAGTAAGTATTCAGTCAAGATTTCTTTTAATACTGAAAATAGTTCTTTAGATTAGGTACAGGAAACCTATAAGAAGTCTATGGTATGTCACACAATATAGGATGCAGAACTTTTTTTTTAAATCCAATTTACCCCCCAAAAGTGGCCCCCATGTTTAAAATTCATATATTTACGTCATGCCTCCGTGTTGCGGTCACCGACTTACATATGTATACCAAATTTCAACTCAATCCATCCAGTAGTTTCGGAGCAAATTGACTGTGACAGACGGACAGACAGACATACGAGTGATCCTATAAGGGTTTCGTTTTTCCTTTTGAGGTACGGAACCCTAAAAAAGGAAAACCTAGTTCAATCGAATCGCACGATCTTCACATTTCTGGATCTATCAGCGTTTCAAATAAAAGGGCAACATCTGCTTTGAAGGAGCGCCGCGAGAAACTCGGTTGGCAACCTAAGTACTTAGTTAATCGTTTGAGCTGACGTAGACTTGTAAAATATCGCGGGCAGATCTTGTGCATGTCCATATCTGACGATTCCCCAAGGTCACCAAACTACGCTTATTTATCTGCACGATGTTACCGCTGAAATTGGTTAAGTAGCCGTTTCACTGACACGATTGTGAAATGTTGGATAGAAGCTGTCGCATGTTTTATACTAGCAGCGTTTTCTCACTTTGTACTGATCGCTGCGAGCAGAGAACACGGCTACCGGGTAATTTTCAATGTAAGTATGAATAAAAATACATCATCATCCTCATTTCAACCGAAAGACGTCCACTGCTGGACATAGGCCTCCCCCAATGATCGCCACAACGACCGATTCCGTGCTGCTCGCATCTAGCGGAGACCCGCGATTTTCACCAGGTCATCAGTCCACCGTGTGGGTGGTCTGCCCAGGCACGAATAAAAATACAAAAAGAATATATTTTTAAAAGTAAGCATCTTATCGAATTCCCGACAATAATCACAGAAATGCATGTATCGACCCGAGGCTTCCTCTAATTCGTACGCAAATAATACTAGAGTATTTTAAATTAAGTACCTATTAAATATATTTATGTTTCTATAAAAAAACTTATTTTGGTGAAGCAGCGTTCGTTTGCTAGAAGAAACTTACTTATATTTCATCAGGTACGTTTACAGTCAAAAAGCCAAAGCTATTTAAGGCATACTATAAGCCTTAAAAAACCTTTATGAGCTTACATTTACTGCCATAGCTACTGGGTCTATTTACAAACTTTCTACATCGTCCATGGATTATTTTCACTTTGCAAAAATATAGGTATACTTACATGCAACTAGATTTATTTGTGGAAAGATTGCTGCCTAAAAATAAAATAAAAAATAGGAGTAAGTATGGGAAAAATAAACATCACTTATGTGTAATAATTTATTTTAATGCTTATTTCGAATAGGGAGGCATGCTTTCCGCGCTGTTTCCTTGCATAAGGAAATACAGTAGCTAAGTAGCCGGTCGTAAACTTTTTCAATCGTATTGTCGTGAGGCATCAAACAAACCCCGGGCTAAGCAGATAGCGGTGATCGACAGTATCGGAATATCTCGCAGTGACGTTATCTAAGCTCGTGATATAATGATCTCGATAAAATTCATCTCCTCCAGGAGCCCAGCTTATTTCTGCCGCGGATCGCAACCGATACATTGCGGTCAAAATGAAGTGTAAGTAGTTTTTATTGTTTTAAAATTGATTGTTTTGTGGCAGGCAAGTGAAATTTGTTAAGTTAACAAAAAACTGGATTGCTCGGTGTGACAAAGTTTTTGTCATTTCGATTTAAATAAAATCTTATCCTCGTCTTTAATAATCTATGAGTAATATTAATGGTACTTATATAATAAGGAATGGTTGCAGCAAATAAGTTAGTATTGTCGGTATTAATAGGGCACCATAGTTTAATTTTGTGGTCTAACAAAGACTCTTGCTTCTGGTCTTAAAGGAGCTCTTTAAACGCACTATCGATTTTTATTTTTGGTAATTTATTGGTGCAATTCGGGCTATCCTCAAAAGTTTACTGTCGAGTCTTGGATGTTTCCTATGTATTTTAAGTATTTATTTCTCTATATAAGTATTTATATCGTCGTCTAGTACTCATAACACAAGCCTTTAGAGCTTACTTTGGGACTAGATCGATTTGTGTAGGTAAAGATTGTCCCCTGATTTATTTATTTATTTATTTATTTATTTAAACTTTTTCTCCCCATTAGCGATATCATTAAGTAATCTTTTAGAGGATAACCCGAATTGCAGCAATAAATTGCCGAAAAGCTAGTCAGTTTACAAGCCCCTCAACGATATTAGATAATTGTATTGACATCAAACCAGGGCCTTTAGTCATTATTTCAATCCGCAGATAGTATTTATTGGTTACTACGGGTTAAAATTCAACATTTTACGCATACAAGATATGCAAATTTTTATATTATTTCTCTCAGTTCTCGCATACATTCATAAATATCTAGGCATCAGATATTTATTAACCGTTACAGTCTATGATAAGCAAGTCTATCCACGGATTGTATTTTGACAACGAGCGCTATGCGACATTGCGTATGGGTTTCCTACGATCTGACCGCATTTGAATTTAATAAGAGCTACCATCGTAGCAAAATAATTTGCGATATCGCTTAGCCTATTTCGAATAGTGGCCTAGGCGCTAAATTGAAGTTATTTTGCTGTTTCTAACGATGACATTCGAAACTTCGGTTCTTTGCTCTTTTTATAAATCACGACTGCGGCCCTAACTTAAACCGTCTTATCTCTAAGTGCGTCTCTCTCACACTAGTGCCGACGAAAGAGATAGTCAGAGAGATAAATGGGTTTAACTTATCCCCGTGTCTGGCATGGTAGGGCCGAAATAGGAATCAAATACGTATTCCATTTTTAAATCATTAAGAAAGAAGATTTTAGTTACCTAGTGCCTAGTCATCTATCTTCCGTAGGTTCTATAGGTTACGTGCCGGCGCCTGTACCTAGCTAAAATTCTTTCAAGATGTTATCTTCTTGAATTGACAGTCAGGTAGGTACGCAATGCATCTTGTGACTGTTATCAACCACTTTAATGAATTTGATGTTGAAACAGACGATAAAGACACATGATCTCCGTTTTATGGACAAAGGCGATAGTTATGTTAAAATTTAAATAAAATAATTGGGCATTTTGTGGGAATTCTTATAATTATCTATTAATAAAATTAAACTTTTTGTAAAGGTACCGGTACCTTTTTTAAACCATGTTACCAAATTATTTCGAAATGGAAAGATTTCTTACTGCCGAAAATGTATAGAAAAACTTAAACATTACAATTAGATACCATTACCTAACGAAATGCGCCTTAAAAAGTTTTAAAGCGACTTCTTAAGACCGCATATCATCCTTAGGTACTAATATTTTAAATCTGAATGTAAGTCTGTTTGTTTGTTACGCTTTCACGTAAAATCTACTGAACCGATCATCATGAAACTTTGTACACATATTCTCTAAGGTATTGGGAAGGATATATAATACCTTTTATCCCGGAAAATTTTAAAGTTTCCGAGGGAATAACTATAACCGAATTCCACGCGGATGAAGTCGCGGTTAGAAGCTAGTACAAACTTACATAATTTTCGAAACATCTAAGGTTGAGGTTTCTATAACAGAACATCACTGCATGCGTTTGTTAGTGAAACAACACAGGATTTTAAGTAAATTGTAACGCAACTATTAATTTTAACAGATAGGTATAGAGAAGTCCTAAAAAGTGGAGCTGTGTTAAGTGGCAAATTACGATTTTACAGCAAAAAGATGGTAACACTGCTGGGAAACTGTATGCACTTGGCATTTGTCATCGGTGTTGCCACCTTTCATGTGTAAAGTAACTTGATTGCTTTATTAAACAAGGAACCGTCTGTCACGCCTTAACATTTTCTTATTCTATTCCAGTAGCCCTAAGACTAGTGCTAGCCGCGGCGGCTCTCGCCAGCGCCTCCAGCCTCTCAATCACCTTGAGACAAAACCCGGAGACACTATGTGCGGGTCAAGAGAACTTCCTGCGCATTGCCAGCATCGAAAACTGTGTGGCTTACTACCAGTGCTATGCCGGCAATGCGTACCGTATGGAGTGCCCTGAGGAAGCCTGGTTCAATGAGCTGGAGCAGGTAACTCGCAATCTGCATTAGCTAGGTCTCCTGCAATATTAATGTTCTATTCAGATTTGCTTTCTGATTATTACCAAAATGAGTAAAAAAAGATCGGGGAACCCCAAACTGACCAACTTAAAAATTTAAAATTATTCATGCTGAGAACAGCTAGGTATTATTTACAGGAAAAATAAAACAAAGTTCCAAATGTTTATAGTTTTGGGTTTTGGCTTTCCTCCGTTGGGATTATCCGCGCGCGAGTAGGATTCGCATTTTAGTTTTTTCAATAATTGTTTGAAATAATAATTTCTTAGCTCGAAAACTTGCTTACCGAGCACAGAAAAAAAACATCTATGGGGCCTCCATTCAATATAATATTTTTCTTAGTGCTTAAAAGCTGAATACGGGAGCTTTATCGCTTCAGATTGCCTTCGCAAGTAGCTGCTGCTTTTAACTAGTATGCATTACTTTTAGGTTTGCGATTGGTCCGAACCCCCTGCGAGTTGTCGTGCTGAAGAACCTGAACCAGAGCCTGAACCCGAGCCCGAACCTGAACCAGAGCCAGAGCCGGAACCCGAGCCAGAACCGGAACCCGAGCCTGAGCCGGAACCCGAGCCTGAGCCGGAACCCGAGCCTGAGTCGGAACCCGAGTCTGTGCCAGAACTCGAGCAAGACTCCGACAACTTAGTAGAAGGAGAACAAGATGAAATTGCTGATGATGTATTTAGCGGTGATGACCTGGATGAGGAATTGGATGATGAGGAAGCTGACCACCACGACCATGAACAAGATCACGAACACGTTCAGAAACTGCGTATTGACGAGCACGACAACGAGCTTGACCATGACCATGACCACGATCATGAACATGACCATGATCACGAAGACAACCACGATCATGAACATGACCACGATCACGAACACGTTCAGCAACTGCGTAATGATGAGCATGATCATGAGCATGACCACGACCATGAACACGATCACGAACATGTTCAGAAACTTCGTGTTGACGAGCACGATCATGAGCATGACCACGAGCATGACCACGATCACGAAGATGACCACGATCATGAGCACGACCACGAGCATGACCACGATCACGAAGATGACCACGATCATGAGCATGACCACGAGCATGAAGACGATCATGAACATGTTCAGAAACTTCGTGTTGACGAGCATGATCATGAGCACGACCACGATCACGAAGATGACCACGATCATGAGCATGACCATGATCACGAAGATGACCACGATCATGAAGATGACCACGATCACGAACATGACCACGACCACGAACATGACCATGAACACGATCACGAACATGATCACGCACATGTTCAGAAACTGCGTATTGACGAGCACGATCATGAGCACGACCACGAGCACGACCACGAAGATGACCACGATCATGACCATGATCACGAAGATAACCACGATCATGAACACGACCACGAGCATGAACACGATCACGAACATGATCAGAAACTGCGTATGAATGAGCACGATCATGAGCACGACCACGATCATGAGCATGACCATGATCACGAAGATGGCCACGATCATGAAGATGACCACGATCATGAACATGAGCATGACCACGATCACGAACATGATCATGACCACGTTCAAGAACGCCATCAAGATCGTAAACATCATCATGAACACCATCATGAACATCACCATGATCACAAACAAGAAGATGGCTCTGGTAATGACATTGATAATTTGGAAGAAGATGCTGTTATCAAATTTCTGAAGTCCAGGTTTCAAGAGGAAATTACCGATGAGAAAGAAATGATTGAGGAATTACAGAAGCTGGTACATCGCCGTCGTTTTATCAGACCCATTCATGTTCTTGCAATGGGACATCACGAGAAACATCCCCATGAATATAAATTTCAAGAAGAACTAGATGAGGAACAGGAAGCTGTTGAAAAAGTGCAGGAGGAAGTTGAGATTGAAGAAGGATTGGAAGAGAAAAGAGCTCAAGACGAGACTGACGAGGACGAAGAGGAAGCCGATCTGAAAAGACACGAGGAGGATGAGACTGGAGAAGATGAGGAAGAGGAACTAAAAAGACAAGAAGAAAATGAAGATGAAGCTGTAGAGGAAGAAGTACGCATGAAGCGTCAAGAAGAAATTGAAGGTGACCAGGATGAGACGGAAAATGAAGAAGAAAGCCGCAAAAAACGGTCTCATCAGGAAGAATTACAAGTTGAGGATGAGGAAGAAGAGCAAGAAATCAGAAAGAAGCGTGCTCAAGAAGAAACTGAAGACGACGAGGATAATGAAATCTTCAAGCTGCAGGAAGACGGTGAAGATGAAACTGAGGAGGAAGAGACTCGCAAAAAGCGTCTTCAAGAAGAATCAGAAGACGCAGATGAAGAAGAGGAAAGCCGCAAGAAAAGGTCTATTCTTCAAGAGTCCGATGAGGAGTACGATGAGGAGTGGCAGAGGGCTCAAGAGGAAGCAAACGACGAAGAAAACGACCAAGAAGAAGAAGTTAAGAGGTATCAGGAAGATAATGAAGACGAACAGGGTGAAGAAGATAGCGATGAAGAAAGTTTCTTCGGGCGGTTCTTCAGGTGAATTCAATAGCAATTCCCTTTGGGAATGCCCTTTAGGAAGTTATTTAAGTAGATATTTATTTTATGTAAATAAGTCGCGTATAAGAAAATGGGATCACTTTGTGCAATTTTATAAATATCTTAGTGAGTGTTATTAAAAATATGAAAGCCAATTTATTGTTTTTCTTTTTTAATCTATATAAGTAAACTACCTTCTATCTGTGGCTTAGTTGTGCATGGAACTCCCTTGTAGTTATTCCCTAGGAAACTTTTTAATTTTCTGGGATAAAAGTAGCCTGCCAAGGTGGGTATAAGCTATCTCCATGCCAAATTTGACTCAGCCAATTCAGCTTGAAGAAGTAACAAACATACACACTCACTCACTCACGAACTTTCGCATTTATATATAATAATATCCTAGTGTGATAAAACTAGGTATACTAATTTGATCACCGGACTACGGCGAAGCAAAAAGGAGGGTTATGATTTCGACCGGTGTGTATGAATGTATGTTCATCTGTTTCCTCATATCTTTTTAACTTCTTATCACAATTTGACAAATGAGGTATCGTTGGAAGCGAACGTCTCATTATGAACTGAATATGGCCCTCTAGAGGATATTAACCCTTTCGGCGCGAGCATGTGATAGCGCGCTGCAATCCACCCGCGCGACCGCCTCATAGCGCGCTGCGATGCACCTGCGCGAACGACTTCCAGCGCGGTGCAACGTGCCCGCGCGCACATACATAATTTTCTGTTGCGCGCCACGGTACCGCACGCATTTCGCTGCCGCGAGCAACAAGGGAATGAATGGTGTCATGCGCAATTTATAATAACCAGTTAGGTACAAAATGTTTATTTTGGATGAAATAATAAACAATGGGTAAACAGTCTAATTGAATTAATTTGACAATGACATTGGGAAATTTAATTAATTAATCCAAGTAGTTACCTAGCGGCATTGGCATATCGCTGATATCGGTCGGCAGTTGACCATTTGATAAAACGGCAACTATCGGGTCCATGAGGTGAGCAGGGTCATTCGTAGTGGAAGGCGCATAATCGGACTCCATTATGAAAGCCGGGTCAATCGTAGAGTTAGCAGAGTTCGAGTACATAGAGAAAGCCGGGTCCATCGTTCTACGTGCAGTATTCGGGTCCATAAAGATATCCGGGTCAGTGGTTAAAGATACACAATCACAACCGATTATCACTCACAAGACGCAAGGAGACAAACGCACAGTCACAGGCATAAACTAAGACTGTACGTATTTAATATGAATTACCCACCCTTTGTCTTCCCAGCTCAGCACGGCAACATTCGTGATTGGTCGCCTGCATTCCGTGAAAGTTTTCTTAACAATAGAAAAGATAAGAAAATAATAATTAGCGTATTTCTCCAAGGAATGCAAGGTCACGGGACATGACAGGCCGCCGCCAGGTAGCTGAACGAGATAAGTAGCGTGATAAACCATTTCTTAGTCAAGTGTACCGCCACTTTCTAGACTATACAAAAACGACTATTTGCTAAATTTATTCGCTGAGTAATATTAGTATCTACTATTGTATTTATCGCCGAAATATTGTATGTTTATATACTTTACTTTAAAAAATTACAAATGAATGACTAACGTCAACGCCACATGACACCGTCCAATGTGATTATCTGTTGCTTACTTAAGAAAAATGTACTTTCATTCATGCGCAATAAAGTCTAATATTATACGACAAATACGATACTTGTTGCATTTTAAAATTGCATGGCAATAAATGCGGTACGCTCTGGCGCAATGATGCACCGTGGTTATCATGACATTTTTAAGTGAAAATCTAAATATATAGATGATTAAATTAAATTAAAATGTACAATGATGACTAAGCTAACGGTTTATCAAATAAATAAGAAAAATTTCTTACTTAATACAAGTAATATCGATTGTTAAAGTTCAAAGTAATTTTTCTCTGAAAATACAAAGGAAGAAAAAAATATATATATGACACTCAATTATTTAAAGTCTCAATAATCTCAATCAACCTAAAAACTGTTCCAATTTGGACAAAATACTATGTTGTCATCAATCTTTGTCATGAAGCACATGTGCATCATGCGCGCCCAAGGGGCTGCAATCCCATGAAGCACATGTGCATCATGCGCGTGCGCGGGGCTGCAATCCCATGATGCACATGTGCATCATGCGCGTGCGCGAGGCTGCAATCCCATGATGCACATGTGCATCATGCGCGCCGAAAGGGTTAAAGGAAGCCGATTCATGAGCAAAATTTAATTGTTTCATACTTTTTAGATTTTCCAGTAGTCGGGTTTTAGTTTTTGAACTTAGATATTACTTGTTTTCTTTATGAAAATTGGAACAGTACCTAAGCAGAGTCTTCAATCGTTCACAATACTCGCAAATAAAATGCATACTCTTGAGCTTATTTATTAATTAAGAATATAATATATAGAAGAGCACAGAATGCTTTTGTGAGGCGTCAGTGGCTTCTTGTGGAGGTAACACACAAAGGTATCGTAACCATTCCGGTGAAACAGAGTCATTTGTAGAGGGATACCTACGTAATCAAAAATCATGATCAATCCTATTTATATCCCTTCTCTCCCTTTGTCTCAGTTTCTGCACTTTAAAATAGCGAAAGGGATAAAACAAAAGTGACTGACAATTATTCAAATTTGGACTCGTAACATCGTAAGTACAGGGCCTCTATTCGGAAACGTCCAAGCGATATTGATGCGACTCGTGAGCGAAACTCGCATCCCACTCATACGCATTAGGTATCGTGCAGAAGAGTAGGACGAAAATCTCGCTAGCGAGTCGGTACAATGTCGCTTGGACGTTCCCAAATAGAGGCGCTGACGTATTAACGAGTCCACTGAATCGCATTATGAAGGTATGGGTAAATCAGATGTGGGAGTCGTGTTAGAATGTGCAAAAGGATAAGCATGTTATGATTTTGTGTTTTAACAAATTTTATTATTATCCGCAGCAGTAAAACAGGACATGATGTGAAACCAAACGCACAAATCAATTTTATCAATTTATTACACCATTATTATACAAAATAAATCTCAAATACAGTAATAATATTATAAGTAACACAACCAAAGCAAAACATTAAACATTGGATTTGAGAGGTACTGTCACGCGAGGCTCGCAGGATCAGCCTAAATGCATCAGCCATGTTACAGTAAGTGGCGACAGGCCCACCAATAGTTATCTAAGGTATGACATGACTCGATAGGTATCTCTACTCATTCGCAGTACAACGACTTCATAAAATACTGGCATAGTTTCAGTCAAGACCCAGTAGCATCACAAGCGGTCTGCACAGATGGTACACCATTAAAATACTCTTACGCTCGCAATAAAGCTAGATATAAAAAATAAACTTCTAAAATTGTACACAACATAGAAATAGCGTTAAAATTAAAGTGCGAACCTTACAAAATTTATTCAAATATGTTTGATTTCCCGCTTTCTGGCAACAGGTTAAGTAACACAAGCTAGGCCGAAAACAAGAAAAACAACGGGGGAATTTATAAGATTAGTAACATTGAGACTGTTCAAAATGGTCCACCTAACAGCACGGTATAAAAGAGTAGCTAATGAGTAGATTAGATATGTGATGTATTAAAATATAATAGGAGTTCTGCCGCTGTGGAAATGCGTGTAAAACTTTTCAACAACAATTCGCTCAATCGACAGCGAATCAATGGTATACGAGATAAATATCACAATGCGGGGTACAGCGTCTCCACAGCCGCAGGCGACAGACCTACACTAAAGCGTATAATAGTAGTAGAAATACTTGTATACCTAGTGATTTATAACCGATTACCATACTTGACCAGACCGAACGCAGATGCTGAGCCCTCAACTCTTTGGCAAAACGCACCGACCCATCACTTCCATCGTAAAATATCATAGCTAACGATTCATTGCCATTTCGTCGTCCATGTTGGCACCCCAACAAAAACTTACGTAACAAATCATAGAGGAATACAATAAAAATACTGTTTATTACAAATTCATGATATAAATATGAAGGTGAATATTGCAGTTAAAATAATAATAATTAATAAAACGAATCGAATTAAATATAGAATAAAACAATTATTAAACAAAGTTAAACGACGCCATGCCATGGATCCGACGAATAACAATGCTTCGGCCACTAAGCAATTCCGACATCCAAATCCGTGTTTTTAGAATACCTACACTACGGTCTACGGCGGTTACATGAAAATATCACGAGAACGAATACATAGTTTACATTCCATTAGTACAAAATTACGACACTCGGTTGGATTACTACAGATTTTAAAGCGTGCCCTTACGATTAATTGTATCAAATATTCAAATTCTTCAACAGTAGAAAAGTACGAAATAACTGGTTGTACAAAATCCCTAGTCTATTCGTGGCTAGCTCCTGTAAGTGTCAAGTAGTTAGTTACCCAGCGCGGGGCGGCGCGGCGCGGCCGGCGGGTCAAAACAGGCCGATGTCCTTCTTAAGATTGGTTTGCTTCCACGCGGGCAGTACTGCAAACTCCTCTTTGTTCATGCCGAAAGCCTCCTGCAATTATTAAGTTTAATGAGTCTTTACAATAAAATCTAATTTAAAATTTACATAACCTACATCGACGAAAAACAAAATCCAATAGTCCGTGAATAAATTACAGTGAAATACAGGCGTTTTAAAAACTATTTACGAAAAGTTCCATCCCTTCACCATTCACCATAAATATATGTATAAACATTTGTGCAGGTAGTTTGTTGGCGTTGAGCGCTAATAATCTAGGTTTTTGTTTATTATTATTTGTACTCACTTAAATGTAGCTCATGATAGCGGAAAGATAAGCGGGCGACCGAGCTGCGTCTCCAAACGCTGTAGATTTTTTTTGTAGAAACAGGCTAAGGAAGTGAGGACAAAGGTCGGCGATTCAGGGATCCCAGCATTCGCTAATATACATACCATCGTTCAGAAAATTGTGGAACTGTGTGTTGACGAAAATGTCCGAGGCTCGGCTAGGTCAACGTGAATCGGGATATCTGTCTGAACAAATGCATACCATGAAGTCGGGCGCGGACAGATGGCGCTCGAGGCGGTGCGGGTCGACGTGGCCGGGCAGCGGGCGGCGCTGCAGCGCGGCCAGCGGCAGCTCGGCGCAGCTGGCCAGGCGCGACAGCTCGCGCGCGCCGCTCAGCGCCTCGCCCGCCTTGTACCCGTGCTGCAAGGGACGTGCGTGCGAGCGACTGGCCGGACATGCTCTACTCGTGTGGACTTTACAAAGGGGACTGAATAACTCGGTTTCTCTGATTTTGGTAGCAGCAATCGCACTCGGTATGAATTCTACTAATATTACAAATGCGAAAGTGCGGATGGATGTTTGTTAATAAATCACGCCAGAACGGCTGAACGGATCTAGAAGAAATTTGGCACATAGATAAATTATAATATGGAGCCCATATGCTACTTTTTATCCCGGAAAATTTAGAAGTTCCCTAGGGAATAACTATAGCCAAATTCCACGCGAACGAAGTCGCGGGAGTTAATACAATACATTGATTGGGTGCTCAACAACGTTGTATTAAGGACTTGTGTGCAAAATGTCATGTTTCTAGACCCACTAGTTCAGGCTGAGCGTTGTCTGTCAGTCAGTGTTAAGAATCTTATTAAGTATATACTTTGTGTTGTAAATATTTATGTCGAGGATGATTTTTAATCGATGATCGAAAAGACGGCGGCGAGCTTTTCTTTTTTATCAAAAATAATGATGTTAATTTATTTGCCACATCAAAATACAGTAGACACATGTCCGGAGTGCAGTCGTGTAATAATACAGTGTAAAGCGTTCTTAAAGCATATTGCATCTCATCACCAGTGAATCGTGTTCTGTACACTACTTTCAAATAACGTGAATTTTCATCAGCTCATTCTTGGTACTATTGTCCAATAAATGTGTAATTTCATATTACAATTCCAAACGTAATACTAATTACGTATAACCTTTATCTATAAGAGGTTTTTATTGTACGGAAGCTAGGTCAATGTAAGAACGTAGTTATCTTGAAAACGTACAGAGCTTTTTTCTGACCTACATGACGTCTGACAAGATTTCACACTTACAGCTACCACCACCTTTTACAACCATAACCGAGAATCATAAATTGCAAAAGTATACGCGTCTAGTACGGCCGCGGTCAGCGAGCGGAACGGCAATAGGCGTGTTTCCTGAAAAATTCTAATTAGTCCGTCATTTTCATTATAAAAAAATATTGAACACATATTTTTTCCTTTGTCAATTAAACAAAAAATTACAAAGATATAGTGCGTCGAAGTTTCGCGTGACGTCACGACTTTGCACACTTTTTACTAAGTGACGTCATGAGCCCCCCACTCCCGGACTTGACGCGAGTTTATCTTTGTTAATTTTGATTTATTTGATAAAGCATAAAATATGTGTTCAATATTTTTTATCTACACCCATATCATAAAACAAAATCAATTTTAGTATAGTTATGAGCTTAAATTTGGAACTGTCAAAACTCAAGTGGGTCTCTATTCTAGTAACCATAGATATTAAAACAGTTATCGATACGAAACATCAATTCAGTATGTTTTTTAAATATAAACCGCACGACATTTTGATCTCGACATGACATGAGAATAGGGACTTCATTAGTTTGACTATAATTTAAAAAAATAAATTGTCTCGGCGGAGGATAGAATTGCCGCTATTACTGTTGGCATTTGTTTGTTTGTTAGTTTTTTGCTGTTACGAAAGTAGAATTGGAAACAATTGTTTGTAATTTACATTTTAGTTGAAAATATGAATAGTAGTGACTCCGAGAATTATGTGAAAACTCTGCCGGATATCGTCAATGCAGTCACAATTGCAGTAAATAACTTGTTGCCAGAAAATATGTATTGTTTCTGAACACATCATGGAGGATTTATAGTATGTGTGTAGATAAAGTTATGGATGCAGCCGTACATAATTTGGCCTTAAAACACACGTGCGATCTTATTATGAAACTCGCCTGTCGGCTCGTTTCATAAACCCGCACTCGTATTTTACGGCCTATCATTATGCAACCGTTGCATTACCTACTATTTTTACTCAGGAAACATTCCTATTACAAACATCGTGCCGGTCAACTAGAGCCACGGGTGAGGACTTAAATTTCAATCGCTTTTGGGCTACTAGGGCTTACCGCGATGTTGGCCTCGGCGGCGGCGTCGTGCTCGGCCCAGCAGTCGAACAGCGCGCTGAAGGGCTCCGGCTCCAGCCCGGCCGCCACCACGCGCACGGCGGGCGCGGCGCGGCGGCCGGCGCGCCAGTACGCCGCGGCCGTGCGCAGCGCCGCCGCGCGCAGCGCCTGCCAGCGCGCCGCGAACGCGCCCACGCCTGCACAACCGGAACGATTACATTGATTACCTTCTGAACACCACGGCTAACGGCGAAAAAGCGTCCCATGGGCGCTCGACGACGACTTTAGCCAACGCGAATGTATGGAAAACGGCATATCGTGGCGTGTCAGGGGCACGAAAATCTGCCGTCGGCTACAGCCGACTGGGGCGTTCAAAAGGTTAGTAAACTGGCTAGTTTTTCGGCAATTTATTTCTGCATATCATATTAGTTATCCTTAAAAGTTTACATTCAAACTTCTTATCCCTGTGACGTATTATATAATCTTTTTCTTCCTACTACGCTTTAATTTCATCATAATGGCCTTAAATACTCAGCACAAAGCAGCCCTTATTTGCTCTAGAGCAAATAAAGTTGCATACAAATTTCATTATTGCACTGTTTTGTATTTTTTTTTAATTTGGTTGGTTGATCAAGAAGTTTACACCAACAGCTAGCCAATCCGCTCATTCACAGTCCGACGAGACAGCCGACCACTCTTCTGTGGACTTAACGTTAGCAAAAAAAAAAAAAACAGGCCACATATCGGCGGCCACATCGAACTGTGATTGTCTCGTCTAAAATGTTATGCTCAAAGTACTGGCTGATAAGATAGTATGGGTTACAAAAAGATTTAAAAAAAAATTGGCATAATATGACAATTAATAGACTAGATACAAGATTTCTGTGAAAATTTTCGGATTTTCAACTTTAGCTTCAGACCCAATAGACCGATTTTAATAAATAGGGTATCTTAAGATTCGGGGAGAACGTGCGAGTGTCATAGGCTATATAAAAATTCTAAGGGTGCGTCATAACAAGTGCTAATATCCTTTTTACTTCGCTAGTTGGGTTTAACTGTACCTTTACGTTTTTTACCAACTTTTAGCAGTAGTAGAAAGAAAAGCAGGTTATGCACCTCGCATCAAGTGATTTGTTATTGCGCTCGTGTTTTTAGAGCCCTCACTAGCGTTCGGGCTCCAAATCAACACTCGGCGCAATAATGAATCACTTTCTGCTTGGTGCAACAATCTACTATCTAATACTTAGCCCGAATTGCAGCAATAAATGGCCGATAAGCTAGCCCGGTTACGAGCCCCTTTACTACAAATTGATTTCTGACAACATTATTTCTATTGTGACCGAGTGCTCTTGTATAAATTTCGGATACTACAATTAACATAAAATTGGTAATATTTAAATTCATGCTACTATCATACTTCCTACTAAATGCAAAAATGTTGATGGTATTTGTAACTCGATCACGCCAGAACAGCTAAACGGATCTGGATAAAATAAATGAAATTTGGCACACAAATACATTATAGTCTGGAATAACACATACGCTACTTTTTATCCCAGAATAATTAGAAGGAATAACCATAGCCGAATTCCACCCAAACAAAGTCGCGGGCAGAATCTAACGTGATATAAGCGAACAAATAGTAACCGATGACCGAACAGTCCGATCCTTTATTTCCGACAGAAGATTTTATAAGGACCTTGAATATAATTTGACGACAATTTAATGCCACAGTTCCTGCAATTTGTGTATCGTATACGCTTACCGTTATTCCGCTCTGCGGGTTCGAGCTCGCCGTCCTCGCCGCGCGGCCACCAGCCCTGCCACAGCCACACCGAGATTCCGTCATCCAGGAGGAACAGCGCTGAAAAAACGACCAAATAATATTATTTTAGAAAGTTATCCCACTACGTAGTATTCTAACACCGTCTTTTACAATGTTTCATTTGAACTAAAAAAATTGTATCGGATGTGATTTCCAATAAACACCTCAAAAATAAATAACTTCATACAGAATATGTTATTAAGTAAATTTAGACTCGATTTTCCCCTGAACTACAAAGTATCTTATATCTGCAAAGAATCTCTCCTTTACCACATTTTATCAAAAATAAGAATCATCATAAACATTCCTTAATTCCTTTGAGTTATTTGTATAGTTATGCAAAAGCCCTTAGCTATTACAGATTTTGAATATTTTTAGTGAAATCCTTGACAAAACACTGAACGATGTTTCCCCGTTAAATCTAGCTTAGTTATTGGACGACATTGTGCTTACCTGGTTGCGAAGCCGAATACAACTCCTTTTGTTCAAAAGGGAAGGGTGTCACCAGCCTCTCGTGGCGAAGCGGCGACAGCACCTCGTTGGCTTCGAACTGCCCGCCCAAGTCAGTGAAGTGGAACAAACGCGGCGTAACCTCTCCCCCGCTCTCCCGACCCCCACTCAACACGGAATTGTAATACTGCTTGTTAGCGACACCCAACGCTTCCAGAACTTCTTTCGGCTCCTCGCTTTCCTTGACTTCTGTGATAACCAAGTTGGAAACGTTCGCGCCGAAGAGATAGCTAGATTTCCGCGCGATTAGCTTGTTCGCTAGGTCCATCGCTACGTTCTTAGTGTGTTTCAAGCTTCGTGATCCGTGCCAGATGTACAAGCAGCCTTTTTCCGTATCGACGAGGAGTAGAGAGCCCCGGCTGCGTAACTGCCGGACTGAGCACGGCACTTGCAATAGGTACGCTTCGTTGGAGAGATTTCCACGGGTCACGAACAATTTGAATCGACTTTTGTCCGTGTTCTTCTTGCCCTGATGGATGACTAGATTCCCTTGGAAGAGATTCAGGAACGCTGGCGGTTCGGTGCCTTGAGCTACTCGCAGCTGCGGGCCCTTTTCCTTGTCGAGTTCGACGGTTAACAACGCGGCCGCTCCTTTCTCGTTCGACGAAGCGTCTTTGCCTTGCCAACAGAAATAAGCGCAGCGATCCCTTCCGGTTACATTATGCTTCGACGGCTTCCCGTTCAATTCTCTACCGGACACGGTGATCTGATACTCCCATCTGATAATGTAGCTATCCCCGGAGAAGAACTCGCCGATTTGCTCCTGGCTTTCCACCTTTTGGAAGTCGTACTCCTGAATCACCCATTTGCAGACGGATTTCGTCTTGATTTCGTAATGTCGCATGTTCTCCTTGTCGTAGTACTGCGTGCCGCGGCCGACGTGGGACCCTTCTAAAATGAGATCTGGATCCTGGTACTCGTTCGACCACATTTCTTCGGCATCGCAGGGCGTTATTTCTATGCTGTTCGATTTGTTCTCCTGCGGTTTGATTTGTATAACTCTGGTGTAGTCGGGCCAATCGAGGAATTTCTCTTTGAACAATATAGTTTCCATGTGTTGTGTTACTTTAGATAATATCGCCCACTCGGGTCGGGTTTTGGATGTTTTTTCAGGCGTGCTTGCTTCCTCCCTATCACCTTGATATGTAGCGGCGTTCAAAGGGTTGATATGACATTCTTCGTAATTATAACCTTCATCATATAACTCCTGCGCTAACTGCGCGGCGCGCCTTCTGCTTTCGAGCGGTACATTCTTCCCGTACCAAATGTACATCTCTGAACCAAAATCGAATACGATCACCTTCGATTGGTTCAACATGGCAATTTTCGGCATTTGGCCCCAGTATTCTTTGATCGGTATTAATTCCTCATCCATTACTTCGTAGCACATGTTCGTCTGTACGATGCAGGATTCGAATATCTCATCTTCATCAGGGTGGCCTGTTCCTATAGGCTTGTAATCCTCGATGCCTTCCGTAACGCCGAGGAGAGACCAGAACTGGTTCCAGTGCTTGTTGGTGTAGGTTTTGGTCTGCTCGTCTATCTTTATAATGCTGGTTGAGTTCTTGCAACCGAGATCTTTGGTGTTTAGGATGTGCTGAGCGACATCGGTACTGCGATTCCTAAAATGAGAAAAATAAAGGCAATATACTCAAACTGGTCCTCATATGTTACTATTCCGCGGGGCTGGCCGAAAATAATGATAAAAAATATGTCATTAAAAAAAATGTAATACCTCTCAATGACATTGGCGTACTGGCCTATGTAAAGGAACAGCTGATCGTGAGTGATCAGCACAAAACAGTCGCCACGGTTGACGCTCGTGTGTACGGGCTCCACTAATCTGGTCTGAAAAGAAAAAAATAAGAAAAAAAAATCAGATATTGTTAAATCTATGACAAAAGTTGGTGCCGTGACCAGGATTGTTTATTTTATTCCGTGCACGATTCATAAGGAAAACCATCTATATTTTGGGCGTAGATATAATATCCGAGCAGAGTATATTGGATAATTGCGTTGAATTGTTTTCTTATTCATTAAATAATTTAATGAAATGTAAAGATTTTATTATGCAATTAACATTAACATAATTTGCAAATAATTATGTGTACAAAGGAGAACGTATGTGGCCAAGGGATCTCTTCCAGGTTACCTTTGGGCGATCGGCAATGACGCCCAAGGATAAATAAGTATGGATACCTATGAAGATAAATGTAATAAAAATAATATCTCCAGTCAGCAATTTCCTATAGTAATTTAAATTCACTATAAAGCGCCCCACTACTTAATATTGCGTCGCAGGATTGCGTTAATGTACGTAGAATTGAGTACTGGGGCGCGTCCTCGTGGATTGGACATTAATATAGTACAACTTCTCATAAGAGCGTTCCCGAAATCAGCAGAAGTTTCTCGATGTTTTTCAATCCAGCGGCTATTTCCAACAGGCGGCGATATTATTATTTTTGATCTTTCGCGATTGCTAAACATATTTATAACTTTGGTCAGGGTTTTAACGCGATGGAAACTAATAAATAAGTGCAATTATGTCCCAGTTATAAAGATACCTAACTTAGTGAGAATAACTATACATTTATACTATTACCTGTAATTTATATTATTAAGAAGATTGTGAACCTACGGCTTTTCAATCTATTAAAAATTGGTCAAAATCGGTTAACATTTAAAGGATGGAAATCGTTATCGCCTTTTGTATGGAAACGGTGATTTTTGCCGTTGGTTCACAGTGCCCTTAACCTCATCGACGCCAGGCATGTCTATGAAGAAGCACGAATTTCAACCTTACGTCATACCGTGTATGTGTGTGGATATATCCGTCATCTGCGTTGAAAAGGTTAATAAAGATGAATATGTATATGAATATACCTGCACTCGCCGGCGGCCCTTGACGTGCAGCAGCATGAGCGGCGCGTCGCTCGGGGCGGCGGCGGCCGCGGCGGCGCTGCGCAGCGCGACGTTTGAAAAATCTTCTTTAGTCGCCAGCGCCGCCAACGCCTCCGCTGCCAGCCCACAGTTCGCTGTCGCTGGAGAGAATTACAACTTTATAATACACTAGTGCTAACGTCCGTGTGGTGCCGGCTAAGAATAGCATCACCACATCTCTACCCGTGGGTGTCGTAAAAGGCGACAGAGGGCCCAACTCGCAGCGTCCTGCGAGTACTATCATGATCAACTGCGGTCGCCAACCCGCCTGCCGAGCGTGGCGACTATGTCAAATCCCCCCATTTTTGGGGGAGGCCTATGTCCTGCAGTGGACGTTTTACGGCTGATGATGATGAATACACTAGTGGACCCGCCACAGCTTCGCCCGCGGTACTTTCCATACAATCATTATCACCTCTTTTCACCCCTTTAGGGATGGAATTTCAAAAAATCCCTCGGCGCACCTCTAGGGTACTCGAGGAATATCTCCTCCAAATTTTAAACCTCTAGGACCACCCGTTTAGGCTGTTCGTTGTCTATAAGTGAGTCACGGTACTGTTTTATACAACAGAAACACCTGTGCCAATTATGTACATACTATCCTCTGTCCGCGACTTCGCGTGGAATTTGATTATAGTTATTCCCTCGAGAACTTTTCATTTTTCCAGGACAGAAAGTACAGAGTAGAGAAGATTCCGAATTTTATCCAAATTCGTCCAGCCGTTTAAGCGTGAAGGAGTAACAAACATACTAAATCACAACTTTTCGCATTAATAATATTAGTGTGACTAGCTTTTAAGTGTCACCTCTTCCACGTCACTATGTCACTCTCCAACCCGTAAACTATCTCTGTGCAAATCAAATCACGCCGGTCCCTTGCCCCATTCCTACGTGAAAGGACAAACCGACAAACACAATTTCGCGTTTATAACATGAGCACGAATTTACGTTACGTGTTTGCTTACTTCTAAAACAACTGTGCCAATTATGTGCATACCTTTCTCCTTGATCAGTTGGTCACGGATGTTTGTCGAGGGTGGCGGTGAGTATTCTTCTCTCAAATCGGTGCGGGCGGCCAGGGCCTTCAATGGATTCCTGGAGGCGACATGTCGGCGCTCACGCTTTGCCCGCCTGGTCCAATCGTTGGCCAACCTGTAGGCAATAAAGTTGCTTTTTAATTTCATAGTCATAAATAATCTGTAGTTTGCATCTGTCAATTCAGTTTACGTCGGTTTCCACTGTGGTTATTTGCAATTCGCCAGGTTTACTTAAGACGAGTGTGAACCTACGGCTTTTCATACAAAAGGTAATAACGATTTCCACCCCTTAAATGTTAACCGATGTTCACCAATTTTGGATAGGTTGTCGGTCAGAACAAAATTAAGGTTTATTATACGTTTTGATTTTTTCACAATAATCCTTAAATTCAGTTTTATTGTGGTTTCAGTATTCTCATACAAAACTAATTTCGGCATTATTTGACTTTCTTGATCTTAAATCAAAGTTCAAAAAACGTATAGACCTAGATTTGCTTCTGACTGACAACGTATCAAAAATTGGTCAAAATCGGTTAACATTTAAGGGGTGAAAACCTTTATCGCCTTTTGTACGAAAAGGGTTATTTTGCCTTTGGTAGTCCTCTTTATGGCCTGGCCTTAGGATAATATGCTACTTATCCAAGTTATTTGTACAATGTACATTTGAATCAAAGAAATTAGATCGAATATTTGACAATAATATCTTAAATAGTTGTCTTGACTAAAGATAAAAGAGTATAACATGTCTTTATCCGTATATAATCCAAGTTCAGGTATAGATAACTCTTCCAAGCCCAGATAACAAAAATATATTAATAATAAAACACAAAAAGCATATCAACCGCTAGGCCCCGACGAGATTCGAACTCGTGATCTCCTGTTTACTAGACAGGCGCTTTAACCAACTAAGCCACGGCGCCTCGTGTCAACGTTAACGAAATAATTGGCTTGTTGCCACAAGACGCACGAAAATAACTAGTACTTTGTTCAGGGGAATACAAAGTGCGCAGAAAGTTATGTTTTACTATATTTGCAACAAAGAAATAAGCTTATGTATTTTATTAACTCAACTAAATGTTTTGTTTTATAAATACCAATCAACTTATTTTTCTCCCAGGTCATTCAGGTGGATCGGATCCAATTTATTAGATATCTTCTTCATGCAAATAGAACCGGTTATTGGACATATATTGTGCATGTTTTTTTTGTGTAAAAACTATAGTAAAAACGGGATTCGCTAGTAAATCAATAAGCAAGAATGGATACGGTATTATTGCGATCCGAGCTCCTTTTTTTTACTGCGCAAACGATATGATATGACAGCTGCTTATTTGATTTGGTGACTGGGTTTGAAGTTTTTATTTAATTTCACGTGTTAGTTTCTTCGTTGGTATGTCCAAGTGAAATATGTATAAGTCGAATTTATCCCACGTATATAATATATCCGCATAATTAAAACTTTAGTAAGCACGTTTTCGATGACACAAAGGCGAACGTCCGCGGCCTACGCTGTGCGCCGACACATAACTTAAGGTGACGTCGCTTACATTTCGATAAAAACCGAAGCTAAGTATACGTGCGTTAGCTGATGAAATCACCCAAAACTACGAGTCCGTGCACCGCGGTTGGTTTCCGCCTTAACAGTAGTACAGTTCACCCAAAAGCTTGTGTGAGACATTGTTTTTTCTTACATTTGTCTTGAGCTGCTGTCAATGGCATCAAGATCGACGTCGACCCCGTTGTCGGTGGTTCGTTCCTTCTCCATAACTGGCGTGAAGAAAGCTTGGAAGGTCTCATCATCAGCCCGTGGCACCCGCACCGTGCATCCGGACTTTTCCGCTCCGGGAGATTCATCTTCTGGATAAATAGGTCTTGTTAGAAAAATTACTTTTAAAATTCAAAAAATACGGCATAGGAAAAGCGTTTATACTTTACTCTTTGTTATTTTTCTAGTTACTTACTTAGCCACTTTTCTGGAAAAGTAAAATCAAAACTAAAGATCATAAAATGACAAAAAGTTAATGGCTAACTTTAAAATTATAATGTAACTCACAGGATAGGCTAGTTTCCTGAACAATAAAAATTAGTCCATCATTTACATAATAAAAAAATTGAACACATATTTTTTCTTATGTCAATTAAACAAAAAATTACGAAGATATAGTGTGTTGAAGTTCCGCGTGACGTCACGACTTTGTACACTTTTTTACCATTAAGTGACGTCATTAGCCCCCACTCCCGAACTTTGATGCGCGTTATCTTTAATTTTGATTGATTTGATAAAGCAAAAAAACGTGTTGAATATTTTGATAATCTAACTGACGGACTAATTAGAATTACTATTTTTTGACCCAGGAAACATCCCTATTGGATAAAAAAAATAACTTTACGATTTATCAGTTTAATAAAAAAGTATACTCACTCTCATCAAGCCGACTGCTAATGCTCTCGCTCACACTATGGCTGCGCTTGAACGACTCGCGGTCAGGCCGCGGGGTTTCCTTCGGCTTCTCTGCGCACACGACGGCGCACGACGCCGACCGAAGCGGGCCCGACCCGAAACCATTCGTTGGCGACGAGGGCTGCTTTCGAGATCTATAATGGTTGATTCGTTTGGTAAATGCTTCATGAATAAACTTTAAGTTTCATGCGTTTGAAAAATAGACGTTCGAGAAACAATTTTCGTGACTCATCATGACTAATGGATATAAAGAAAAACAGGATGTTGGAGAAGTCTTCTGGTCGTGACAAATTCTTGACAACTTTTAGTTGCTTTATGAGTAAACATAGGCGTTTATTGGCCCTTTTACAATAGAATTTCCACGTAACATCGTTTGAAGGCTATTCAATAAATTTGTGGTCAATTATGTTCACCACTGACGCTCAATACGTATTAGTCACCTTTTAAGTGAATAATAACTACTTTTCTCTTGTTTAACATACCAATAATGATATTAATATACATGATTGAAACAGACAAAAGTCTGACCAAACGAGATTGTGACATCGTTTAGTATAGTTTATTTCCGGCGTTTTCGTTTTTTTATCATTTAACTTTTTCCGGTGTATTTCGTTTCACCACTATATCTATCACCATTCTCAGATAACTACTACTATAGCTGATAGCTTTGACTAATCACGAGATGACTTTGGATGTGGTGTTTCAACCACCTATCAATGCAGAGAGTATGGAAAGCTAACGGTCGAAATTCAGAGTTCAGCACTAAAATAGGGATAAGAAAAGAGAGAAGGGTAGGGTTTTGCCTCACCTAAATTTGTTGGCGATGGGGATCCCGGGCGAGGAGGGTGTTGTCGGAGCGGTGGTGGAGACGGGCGGCGGCGTGAGCGGCGGCGTCGTGGTCACGTTGTCGCGCTCCAACCGCCCCGCCACTGTGAAGAGAGATGCGTCGCTTTGCGGGACACGTTTGCGCCATCCCTGGAAACAACGGGATGGTAAGAAGGTTGTGTTTGGAACGTTATGAAAATGAAAATGTTTTTTTTTTTATTTAGAAGTAGGCCACATGGGCTCTTTTACATGTCTGAAGCTACCAGCGCTTCGAAAGGTGACAAGTGCTGAGAAGAAACGCCGCAAGAAACTCAGCAGTAAGTCTTTTTTTCTCCAACTTTTACATTAGAGTTTTAACTAAAACTAATACATAAAAAGGGCAGCAAACAAACCTAATGGGTACAAATTAATTATAATAATACGTTGATACTTATACCCGTAAGAATAGGCTGAAATCGTACTGAAAAGGGTATTTGCTTACAGTTAAAACCTTACTTGAGTACGATATCAATCGTGAGCGCTGACTATGCATTATGTAGTAGTAATGACACATTTTGTTATGGTCAGTGGAAAAATATGAATGGGTAGTCGACTGTACTTTTAATTCACTACATTAAATCTTGATAACAATATGTAAAACTGCTTAGTGCAAATATTTCAGCTGTTTGTTTCGCTAATGTAATTCTTTAATTAGGTACGTTTTATGTTTTCGTAGAAATTGTAGTATTCTCAGGTTTGAACAAAAACAAAATGTAATTAGTTACATAACTTAACTTTGACGACTGTTTAGACTCACAAATAACATTAACCTATTTACATAAATATTCTAATGTATAATGAGACACTTATCATGAGCAGAGAGCACACATAATGATGGCTGTTTAAGTTTTGATTCACCGTCATCATCATTTCAGCCGAAAGACGTCCACTGCTAGACATAGACCTAGCCCAATGATCGCCCCGATTCTCCTTCTTTTTAAGGTATTTATGATTATGACAAAGATATTATGAAAATGTTTGTATATATCTTTCTATCAGTGGCGGAGTATCAAATATTACGTAAGGGTAGCCGGAAGAAAAAAAACTAAGACAGTGTGCCTGTAGCTATCTAGCTTTGCAAAGCCTTCAGGAATCGGCTGACAAAGGCTGTGCTACTACTAACTATACAAAATTATAATTTGCCCATATGGTTGGTGCACTTTACGCGTCTAATGAATCACCGGTAGCACTTACTCACGCAACGCGTTTTATGACTACAATATACAAAAACGGAAGAAACCTTTAAGATTTATTGACATCAACATGCAAATCATTAATTAGCATGCCCCTTGAACTTTCGAGTTGTCTTTAAAAGTGGTTTGTAAGGATATTTTCATTAACGTGTTGTTTCGCATTGAATACAGGCCTGGCAAAGGTCGATAATTTAAACGGCATTCCTATTCGACGCCATTTCGCGTCGGCTTGGTTGCATATTGTAGAACAGTAAGTTAATAGCTGCATTCATTGGATTAACTAAGCATGTGAGTTCTTTTCAATTCAGTTGCATACCATATATGCCATGTTAACTTCCGGATAGGTAAGTAAAGGAGCTTATTTCCTCGGAAAATAACTGGTATCTTGGAAAATTGTTTTTTGCTGTCTTGGCATCCTTGGGGTAACTCTGCAAGGTTTACGAAAGAATTTCCAAACAAGGTCTTATGCATAATAATTTAAGTTTTTATGTGTATGGCAGCAGGATATACGTCATAAAACAGAATTTATTTTTTAATAGTTATTAAGTGGTTACCTGCGCTGCGGTCTCGAGTTTGTTCCGTCGGTCTGCGAGTATATTGTTTCCAAGCTCATCGTCTTCAATTTGCACCTTCTTTTTTTCTTCAACTGCAGCGTTAAGGGAGTCCTGTAGCAAATGGAAACATAATTTAACGGATGCCCTTCCAGGTTTCATTATTTCCATCCATACTTGTATTAACACTTGAAATAAACACGGCTTTGTCAGAAAGTGTCAGACATGTTTCGAACTCGTATGGAGTCCTTCAGGGATTGAGTGCGGTTGCGGTCAAACCCGCGAGTAAGGTCGTGTTTATACCAAGTGTTCATAACGTCTCACTCGAAAGTTATAATTTCATACTTTTATTATAAATACAAAGATAAGATAAGATAAGAACTTTATTGCAAGAACACAGTAAAGTTAAAGTTTGTCCGTCTGTTACGCCTTCAAGGCCTACCTTAGGCACCAATTGTCCTGAAATTTGGCATGGACATAGCTTAGACCATAGATGATACTTTTAGACTTCGCGATAATTCTACGAGGAGGGACAGGCTAAAAGCTAGTTTCAATATAAATATAAAAGAGTACTGGAGAAATGGTTCAGTATCTTTGGAAATGACTTCGTACCAACAGAGAAATATCCTATCAAATCCTCTCTAGAGGTATAAGTTATGTATAGATAGCGAAAATCCTGATTCTGAGGTCAAATTGCCTTTATTGTTTGTTGGACTTGGGACCGTGTTGAGAATAATTATCTCATTTGTCATTTTGCTATCGGGACAGAACGCCATTGCCTCACAAGGATCGGGGTTGACTGGCATACAAAATGTCTACCCACCTTAAAGTTTCAACGAATGAATTCTATATTTTGTATTGACACCAGTATGGTAATCAATCAAACTTATTTATCTTATTATTTGCCTTAGATAAAAGAAATAGAAATAAGAAATAAATAAATAAGTCAGGGGACAATCTCGACACAAATCGATCTAGTCCCAAAGTAAGCTCTAAAGACGATAACCGCATCGTCAAAATGAAAGCTATACCTGAGTTTTTCAAAACAAAGGGAGATTGTTCCATTAAGATATTAAGATTTGCAAAAAGTTCATAACGGAACATGTGTTTTAATGAGTAAAGATAATTACAACTGATAAATGAGCCCATCTTACTGTGAAATCAAAATGACAAAATAGTGTGAAAGATCGCAGTTAGACGATTTTTCCTAGCAATGCGTTAACGTCTATTGTTACGTATTAACATCTGATCCACATTCGCGGTATATTTATTGTCACGCTATATTGCGTAACGCGTCATATTTTATAACAACGCACATTGATGTGAAATGTAATACCGTCCGAATAACATGCCATCAAAAACTAAATTACTTTTACTTATCTACCGATTCGCTTACCGTTCAAAATCGATTAAGACAATAAAGTTAAACCTAATCTTTCGCAGACTTCTGTGCTTATTTCACATGCAAATGTCTTTACGACGTAGGAATAAACAAGCAAATAATTGCTCCGGTAACCTTAAAAACCGAGGATATGAATGCAACCGGAAAGTACACTCATTAAAACCTTTTATTTTGATATTTTTTTAACTTCCTGCGTCCCTGGTGAAACGTAAATAATAAGTAAGTAAGTAACCTTAATAATACTTGTATTTAACAAATACATGCCTCAGCATTGTCTACGGTATCCGCATCAAATTTCCTGAATACAGGCTTCAGACCTCCATTTCTCGTTTTGTTCTTCAATTCTCCAATAACCGACCCAAAATTGAGGCCTATTGGAAAACCGGGTTGTTTTTGCAAACGTTTTAGAACGGGCCTGTCTTCCTGTGCTTCATTTTCCTCCTTTGTTTTACCTTTTCCTTCATCACAAACATCCTGTGCTAATATCGGTTCTTTATTCAAATTAATATCATTCAACTTTTTAACTCTATCTGAAACTTTATCGAAAGATTCTTGGAGTTTCAATGCTCGATCACTTATGGAAAGAGACTTAAACGCTTTTATATCTACCGGCGTTACATTAAAATCAAGTATCTGTGGTTCATGATTTTTTTCTGATTTGCCTAAAGACAGGTTTTGTATAATCGTTTTTATTTTGTCATCATTTAAAATAGTTTTTTCGAGGAACTCTGTTAATCTTTCTTTAGGCGGACTCTCGCGCTTGAAAACAGTATTATTATGAACTTTAGCGTTTTGCTGTTTCAACAATGCGCTAGGTGTGATTAGGTCTTCACTTTTGAAATCTGTACCTAATAGACTTAGATGATCAACACCATTATTGTTGGCTAGAACACTTTGTATTTCTTCAGCAATTTCAGTTACAGGTATTTGAAGTACTTCTTCATTTCGAGTAGTTATTTCTTTTAATATTGGTTTTGTATCCTGTTCTTCATTTTTCACAGTATATTTTACATTGTCGGTGCTCGCCGGTTGTTTTGTTATTAAGTATTTCCATACCAAGTAAGAAAGTAAGCAGAGTCCAATCACAAGCTCGTAAAACATTTTGAGCAGTCACCAAAATCACATCACTGACTAAAATTTGTTAATGTATTAAATTAACATTACCAATTACACTGACACGCTTCATTTATAATAAAGTTCCGATGAAGCAATCAAAGTTTTTTGCAATATTGAGTATCACGAGTTTATGAACCGCACCTATTTCGGAATATGAATAAATCATTATTTAGAGCAAATTATTGATAGACACTGAAATCGGCGAAACCGGAAAACAATAACAAAGCGAGTGCCACAGCAGCTGGTAAAATACACACTGGTTGAACAAGTGCGCGTTATCACCTGGCAGCGGACACGAGTGACTCACGCGCAGATCCTAGAGCGTGTGTAAACATTGTCGCGGTAGCCGCTAACACATGACGCATCTGAGATGTAGACAGTCGATATTATAGGTGTGTCGATAAGATGGACCCAACCTTGACAGCCATGAAATAACGCACCCATAATAAAAACAAGATTTTTCGACCTTCGGTTGAACATCGGAGCTTAATTGGTTAACGACCGATTATAAAAAGATGATAGCAATTTCGAATTTATTCGAAAAACCAAGTGAACTTATAACGCAGTTATTTATTTATTGATAGGAGACTACAGCGTGTTGAAAGACGCGTGTATGTGTATAAAGTAAATACTAATCTATTTAACGATCAAAAGTAATGCGAATATCGATAGCATAACGCGCAGATACTACTTATATCTCGCTTGCAATTAAAAACAGATCGTCATTCACCATTTTATTACATATACCATTATTTAACGTAATCGATGTTCTTTATTATATTTTGTAAATCGATATATGTAAGTATAAAAATTGTCTACGTGATTTTGTAACTCATTTAATGCAAGGAAAATACAGTGGTTTTTTCACGCTGACGGCATTCCATATATCTGCTTGAAGGTACGCAATAAAGACTCGGTCACCAAATATGTCAACTTGTCCGAGCCTAATCTGTAAACGAGCAAAAACTTGAAGACCCTAATGGAAACTATTCAAATTAACTTGAGATGATTTCGGCAAGATGTTATCTTATAAACAATCTTTAGACACGCCTGAGGATATTAACTAATACAATCAAGAAGGCGGTAAAAAAACGGAACAATGTAAAAACTTGATGATACCTCATATGATACCAATATCGTGTATATAACTCCTTGACATTCAAGGGAAAAGATGGCGTGTCACACCAAAAATAAAGTTAATTTTGGACTACATGAACCATATTCCATGCACTGGGGAAAGGCCCATTCGTTTTAATACTTAAATCAAAGTGCACATTACGATCCAAATCAATCACAGCCTGTCACAAGCCCAATATATTTCAATAGAGAATGATGAGAAGGGCAATATAGGACGAATCCATTAAATTATTGTAATGACAGTTAACACGGCACCGTAAGAGGCGATCGAAGATTGAAATGTGCATCGCATACGGAACGTGTGGACATTAGAAACTGTCGACCTGATTCCTGATGACCCTAAAGATGTCATCGTGCATACTGATTAACAAATAGTAAACAGAAATAGACAGCCCAAAAATAGCAAGTCATATAAAAAAGTTAGTTAATCTGCATTGTGGAAAGAAGTAGCAAGGTTATCTACGATAGAAGAGATAAAAGATTGATAACAAACGATAATGACACTCGTTTAGTTTCATCTCACCATTGCGCACAAAGTTAAAGGATCATTAGTTTCAATTGAAAACTTAAGTAGACCAAACCGAAAGCTTGTGTAAATAGTGAATATCTATTGAAGAAGAATAAGTCGATAATAAAATGAATATTGGCAAAGTAGTTTTCCAACAATAAAAAAAGAAACCGAACAAAACTTCACATTTGAAACAAATTCAGGCGGCCGAAATTAACACGAAATAAATCCACAGGTCGTTTCACGATCCGACACTTGGGCGAGTCTTAGAGAAAGCGAATTTTCAAATTAAAAATCGCGTAAGACGTTCGCAGCGCGGCACGGGCGCAGGCGGCGAGTCTGCCAAAACAACTGGCGGTGCCGCTTCGTCTCGGTGACCAGTCGGGTCACTGTCGGGTGCAATGTAAATCACTTTTATTTTAGTAAAAAAAATGCTTTCCGCGGATGTTAAATTAAATTATCGGTGTTGTAAAGTTAACTTTGATGTAGCATGAGGATTTTGTACCTTCATAGAGTGGAAACGTAAATGAAGAACGTACCTATGTGTTCGCAAAAGATAACACCAAATAACGATTATGCTGCAGACATGGTAATGAACTTATGCAAATGCCGGAAGCTAAATCCATTCGTATTGGAAATATTAATCAAAGCGCTCTTGAAATGTGAATGTACGGATTCAATTAGACGCATAATACTGTATAAAAGTAAGATGATACTGTGTTGAATTTCGTGTGAAATTCAGTCTTATTGTGACATTGAAAGTTAAACATTAATTCGTGTCTGTTTCACACGAAAATTATGATCGTGTGTTTTTAAACTAATTAAAACGCCTGATTAATTTCAGCGGTTCATTTCCGATTCAAGTACTTTCAAATTGTAATAACCCAGACTATTAGATACCTATCATATCGTATCTACAGTGATCATAAAACTTGGATATTTAGATCCATAACTCAATTACGAAGTAAATAAAGCATTAAAGGAAAACCAGCGATGGCATTTAATTTGGAACTCATCACTATAGACAGTTTCATAAGTCCAGCACTCGCGTCTACTGCGGGGGCCAAATTTTATAATTAGATTTCGCACAAACGCCAAACTTTATGTGGAGCACTTTGATAATGCGCTGGCAGTGGTTGACCAGTTAGTTAAGTGTCATTTATAATAAACATTGGTAATCTAATTGTGCTGTAATTAGATGAATTTGCTAGAGATGATGAAATAAATGCGGATGGAATTAATCTTGTTGTATTTTTAGCAAACGCTATGGTTATAGAAGGAACACATAATTTCACTATTAAACATTTTTATCATTCGCCACAGAATTCCCGCGATAAAGGTAAAATAAAAGTAAGGTCCGACCGAGATCTCGGTCTCGGTCTCGGTCTCGGCAAATCTCGGCTAAAAATCGGGCCGAGATCTCGGTCTCGGTCTCGGCCCAAAATGGCCGAGATTCTCGGCCGCGGCCGAGACTCCGCGGCAATCAATTTAAAAATGCTTTTCGGTCGTATAATATTGCTATTTTCCATTTTTGACTATTAAGATTGTTTGTAGTACATGGCAGAACGTTTAAACCATAATAAAACCTTTTTTTATCATAACGGATGTATTTTTTTAGTTATAAAACAGGACAAGTGCGAGCTAAACTCGCGTGAACAGGGTTCCGTTCCGTATATGTTTATCTGGAACCTTTCCTTTAATTACCACAGACTTCTTATAAGTTTTATTGTAATCTATGGTTAAATAAGTCCTGTTTTTTTTTATTTATTTCGCGGCCCAATATTTTCGGAAACAGGGGGCGGGGGGGGATTGTAAATTTTTGCCTATTTCGATTAATTTTCAAACTATTCATTTTAAAATTCCAAAAATATATAAGTATGTATTTAAAATACTCACAATAAGCCCTTTCATTTCATATGTCACATGATATAGCTTGCATAACTTTTTTGAAATTTTTCTAATTTACCTACCGGCCAAATGTGGTCCACATATTTAAAATTCATTTATTTACGTTACGCGTCCGTGTTGTGGTCACCGACTTACTGTTTCGGAGCAAATTGGCTGTGCCAGACGGACAGATGGACAGAGGGACAGACAGACGGACACACTAGTAATCCTATAAGGGTTCCCTTTTTTCCTTTTGAGGTAAGGAACCATAAAAAACGCAAATGTAGAAAAAAATATACAATTTTTCCGTGTCTCGGTCTCGGTCTCGGTCTCGGCCGAGAATTTATTTTATTCTCGTTCTCGGTCTCGGTCTCGGCCGGGATTAAAAAAGCAGTCTCGGTCGGACCTTAAATAAAAGTGAACACTGATACATTTCTGGTTTAGCGTACTAAATTCATAAGTGCCAATAAAACCCATACTTTTCTACTCTGTTGGATGTGTGGTGCGAATTCAGAAGAGACATTTATTTATTACAATGCACAGTAAATTATGAAAGCAATTACACTCCAACCCATATACCATTATACCGTTTAGGTATATGGCATTCACAGAGCACATAACAGGATCAGTAAAAAAAATACAAATGTATTATATTGTAACGCTGATTTTATTTCATTGCAATTTCACAATGCTAACGTGTATGTCTATGCATTTTTGTGGGCAGATTTTAAGTACCATTTTGAATTAAATTCATGGTTTAAGGCATCTGCATAGTAATATTACATATATTTTTTAATTGATATAATTTAAATTTTTAGCTCTCTTTGTAGCTCTCCCTTATTTTTTTATGATTAATATGTTTTTAACGTTTACATTTAAGCGACTTTAGTGTAAGTCAATCAATGATGTGTCTGGCAACTTTTCTCACTCAACATACACAACAGAATTACAAGAGGATTGTTTTATATTGTTTAAGTTTAGTGTATTTGCTCTTATAGGCCTCAGAACTTTTCTGTGGATTGTCACAGTTGTTATCCGAGAAAAACAACACTTTATTCCAATACAATACGAACTTCGACAATCCGCTTGAGTCCACAGAAATATTGGTAGACCTATACAGGGTGCACTGTGTATCCGACCGATGCGCGCGCGTAGATAAGGTGATCCTGCGTTGCGTCACGACCGCAAACGAGTTTGACCAATGGGTAACATTACACTGCATTTGCGATGTACTTATTGCATTCTCCTTGCAATGTAGCTGGAGTGGAGCGCACGCGCATTACTCATGCTTAAAAGCAAAGTGCCATAAGTCATAGTGAAATGTATTTATAATTTGAACTCTATTATTTAACTTGTTGAATTTGAAATTGTAATTCATTTTTGTTTCATATTTGGTCAATTTTGTTTTATTTGTGAGAATATGTTTTCTACGTTGTTTGTTTGTTTATCAAGTTCGGTATGAAAGATACTTCAGTGAAAGTAGGTAGGTATATAACATGAATCATAATGGACCTAATCATATCCAATTTCAGTGCAATTAAACCGTATCTTAAGTGCAAGTAAGTATTTAAATTTATCTTATTATAAGTACTATAGTGGTTATGGTATCGGTTATATCAATGATGCACTTACTAGGAGACTAGTGATTTCCACATACTTTTGAGCAGCCGTGTCTGTAACTTTGACAAAATGTGAGCTAAATTGAGGTTTAAAAACAAAACAACATCCAGTCGATATTTCACTGACTTTCAGCTAAATGGAACAAATTATCTTTGTGATGAGAACAATTCAATCAGAACTTTGTTTCGTAAGAAACTTGCCACCTATTTCAAGGCAGTTCCCAAGTAAACCTCAACCCGCAACCTTTTAACGTCCGAGGCTATAGGTATATAATACTCATTCGAACGACCTCCTTACGTGACCGCATAAGGCTAGCTAGGGTTATAAACCTACCAAGCAAAGCAAAGAGGATTGAGAACGGAACGAATGTATGACTAGTTAACGCTCAACGATCTCAAAAGAGGGATATGGCTTTCAATACATCTGCGCTGAACAAGTCCTTTAGTTCGGTATGGTAACGCCAGTCTTAGTCCTTATGTCATTTATACAGAGTCTTTTTTTGCCTGATTCGGACGTTGTCTTTCATTCCTCGCTAGAAGCTACGAACCACAAAAACAAAACGCATGAATCAATCGATAATAGACCTTTCATCAACGTAAAAAGAACTCCGATGTCGGCAATATTTACTGAGTCTGCGATGGTGAAAATCGCGATGGGCAGTTCCTTAGGAAGGTACTAAATATTTCTATGGTAACACTGTTCGTGTATGAAAATGAGGTTTGTATAGTCAATGGTAAGGTAATAGGAACGGATAGTTTCTCAAATATATGTAGAACACGGTCGAACTCTTGTAATTATGATTAAGTAAGTAAATCTCTTATCGTCGCTGCGCGTGCAATACCGCGGAAGAGCACTTTGTAAAAACCGCGTATCTGCGTTTTTTGCGATTTTTTAGGAACATGAAAAAACTGAATATCTCAGTCATTTAACTACATATCATTACATATCTCAATTTTGTGCCGTGCTGCTGTTACGCGGTATTTACAAAGTGCTCTTCCGCGGTATTGCACGCGCAGCGACGTTATCATTTTAGCTATAACTATAACACTATCATAGGGCAAAATATAATGTTGAGTTCTGATTCTATACGAAGCTTTGGCTCTATACTGCCAGCTGTCGTTTTTGTTAAAGTATACATACATAATATAAATAAATAAATGATAGACATTAAATAAAAACACGCAACAGACAATTTCCCGTGTAAATGTAACTCTATAAGCTAGCGGCAGAGAAAACACCACCGCATATTTAATTTCCGCCGTCAAACATAGATGGCGCTGTCACCAGATCTAATAAACGTTTGCTCCGGAAAAGCTCAAATCCAATTTGTCGCATCACTAAATGGGGAGCAAATTTGGTTCGAATCGAAATAATAAAATGGATGATTTCAGTGTTTTTCTTTAAATGCGAGAGCACCATTGGAAATTTATTTCCAATTTTGGTCTTTGTTTAGGCACGGATATCTGTTTACTGATAAACTCATTTAATATAGAAAAATCTTGAATAAAAGAGAATTGTAGAAGTACTTCATAGCCGGCATTATTAGTTGATCGTGCTAAACCATTTGGTACTCAATTTCGCTTATTAATAATAAGCAGTTTTAAAACGACTCTTTGCTTTATAAAAATTCTAAACTTAGTAATTTTTGCCTTGTTAGTTTATCTTTATAACTTTTACTTAAACATCGATTCGGACATTGACATTTCCATTAATTTCTAAAATGTTATTTATGTATGTCACAGTCACAAGGGAAAGTTCGCTAAAGGTCGAGGTGATTGGCATTTGCTGGATCTTTTCATAGCTCTGTCATTTGGGTAAAAATAGGCTAAACTTCCCTTGCCTTACTGTTGACACGGCAGCCCCCTTAGCGAAGGTCTGTGAACGTGACATTCTGTCAGTTGTCGGTGAGCATTTGGAAGGGCTATTGAAGCCTGTTTACCTTCAACGATTAAAATTTGGCAGGCAATAACAGGGTTCCTGGAATATGTAGCATAAAATCCTCGGGTCGGCATAAAACAAGCCGCGTCACAAGTTTCCGATATTCAAACGTTTGAAAGGATAGACCGTTAGACTGACTTATCATCGCAAAATACTGAAACTTGATAAATGATAACATATTCATTCAAATAATTTGCACTCTTAGACTAGGCGCCTAGTGATCCAAGGATCAAACCTGCGCCTCTATTCGAGAACGCTAAGTGATGTTGTTGCGACTCGCGAGCGAGATTTTGTCATCCCCCTCTTCCGCACGACGCGTAATGCATAAGAGCGAGATGCGAGTCTCGATCGCGGGTCGCTGCAGTATCACTTAGACTTTCCCGAAAAGACGCCCTGGTCTTTAAAACACCTCGTTTAATGCTCCTCCAATGTTTGGGCGTCAACGTATTACAAGCCGGGCCTTTCCAGCATGTCTGTGCTCAGTCTCAATTATGTAAATAAAAACACACACGTCAAAAATAAGACATCAACGATCGCCATAACAGCCCAATAGTTGTTTTATCACGTCGTAACGTCCCCTAATTTTCGAGGTCGCATGCGGCTATTTCCTGAGGGTTCTCGTAAACCACACATGGCTGATCTTACCTCATAACGAAACGAAAGTAGGTGGAAAATTGCGGCCAGTGGCGCCGAGCAACGATGACATAGCAATAAAGTCAGAATTTGCTCTTAGCAGGTAATAGATGGTATGCTTGCGAGGAATCTTTTTGATATTGGTTTAGGATGGATCTTTTTATTTGGATTTGAGGATATTGGAATAAAGGATTTAATATTAGTAGGATTTATGAGTAAGCACGCTTTTCATTTCGGGAGTTTTAATAATATCCGCGATGATTCATTTCAATTAGCCTCCATGTCTCTAAGAAGAAATTCTGTACCACGCCTTCTAACGAAAGCTTTTAAGGATATTTACGAAGCACAATTATCTACAAACATAATAAATCAATCACTTTTCAATTAGGATCCCAATGGTTGGCGACGGATAGAGTAAAACAAAGGGTGATTAAGGTTAGCGGGCTGTAGGGGAGTAAACTGGACCGTGACCTGTCAATATTCACTTTTTCTTTACTATTTTGAGTAGGTACGTAGCTTTATTAAGGGATTAAAAAGGCCAATTTACAACGTATACAATGAAAAGTGTGAAGGACATAAAAAACCCACGCAAATCCAGTAATTTGTATTTAAAATTCGCACAGAGGTGTGGTACAGTAATTATTTTAACACTCCCTGCCGGAAAACGACCCGCCGTTATTTAACAAAGTAATAAAGTTTCAGTGATAAAAAAATAAAACATTTACCTTATGGCCTCGGTTTTATTTTGAGGTCAGAGTTCAATGATTTCGTCATTATCAGCGTAAATTAGGAAGTAATATGGAAGTGACAAACTCAGTATCCTCAGAATGTACAAGATAAAAAGCTTCACGTGCGAGAATATTATTACGAACAGCCATGTGATCCAGCGGCTGATCAGCGTTGAGGGACACATTCAAATTAGGACCGAATGACTTTGGTCTTAGAGTATAAATTAATAGTTTAGTTTTTATGCTGTTCAGCCGTGCGCACGTTAAAGAATCCATCATAAAGAGCGAAACCGGACATTAACATCAACGCCCACGACACGCCATCACATGTTTATCAAAAATAAATATAATCAAATTGGCCCAACTTTACTATTCTCTAACCTAATTCCTGTAGTGTGAAAGTTGACGAATTTTTTGTTTTGTAAAAGCAAGGTGTTTCCCGCAGTCACGCGAGCTGATAACCATCGACCTCCGCTACAGTTGAGACCCGTCACGATATCTTATTAGGGGGTAATCAATTACTTCAGAGGTGTGGTATGTTTTATCAACATCATTATGACGCTTACGCGAAGCGGTAACGCGTATTCAATGTCAAACGCTTATCGAGATTATGTCAGTGTTCGACAAAACGAAGCTCTGCTAATAGTGCAATGTTTCTACCTCTTTGAGAGGCCAAGCATGGTTTCTTTCGAACTCAAATCTTCAATTACTTGCGTATCTATGGGAAATATTTGGCCAATCGTACGGTGAAGTAACCAAATAAGCATAGACACGGCAGATTATATAATGCTAAAGAACGCCATTTTCTTGTTTATTCTGAGAAAAAACAAATCCTGTCAAGAACTGTCGTAAATCAGCCGACGGCAACGGCAAAGTTGGCTTTATCAGAATTAACTACTACTGTTTCAAGTACTAAGAAAACTAACAAATAACAAAAATAAGTATGTAAGAATATGTTATGTTTAATCTTGTATGTGGCTAACGTAATACGCACGCATATTCACGCATGACATGCGCCAGTTATAATATGAAACTCTCTGCAGCAAATCTGACAAAGGCCGGGGATATCTCCACCTAGCACGGTGCCCTTGACAATAGCTATTGATTTTGAGGGCACATCAAACTGATTAATGGAAATACCCTAATGGTGACCGAGGTGGTAGAGACAACCACAAAACACTAAACATGTATAAGTAAAAAACATATCATGTCGTTTATAGACCCTCTCTTTAGTGGCAAATAAATTATGTTTGGGTTAACAAAAATGGCTTCGAAATAAATAAAGTCCAATTGAATTTCGTCTTAAATCATATACAAACTCAAGTTCTTTCAAATTCAGTCCATTAAGTACTTTAACGCGAAATTCAAACGATCTCACATCGCCCAACACACTTTTAATAATGGAGCGATGTAAAGTAACGGCACCCTATGCTTAAGCTACATAGCAACCGCTACCTTCATGGCGGGCCCTTTATGCGAAGGCTTGAGGCTATGAGCTAACGCTGCACTCTTTCGCGACAATAGTTTTTCAAGGGGCCACTCGTCTGATGGATAGAACCAAGGGACAAAGTTGCAAGGTCGCTGCGCAGTTATCAAAGAGGGCTATTTCCACTTCGCGGCGCTTTTCTTTGTAAAAAGCGTTGTATACCTACAGATTGCGAAATAGCCGGTCGTGAGATTTTAAATGGACGGAAAAATCCTGTTATTTCTATTATGTACAGAAGAATTTAGGTTTATTCTCTACACATTTTAAGTTTTTATATTTACCTATTTATAACCACGGTGTCTTGTCAATATTTATACAAGATGAACCTGTTGATGTTTTTATGCTATACATGTATATAGTGGAGTTACTATATTAGTGTGAATGGCAGGGTACTCACGTTTATTCTATTCTTGGTACGTTCTATCGACTTAGAGTCTTCCTTTTCGGGGCTTAATCGGCAGACTCTAGCGCGCCAGTCGTTGGCACCCGCCGCCTGTAGAGCGGCTAGCCTGCAAACAAATAAAAAAGAAAGTAAATATTTGGTACATAGTAGCAATAACTTACAAAACTGTTAGGTCTGTTTAGGAGCATCGCAGCTTATTTCGATAACCTATCTAAAAAAGTAAGTTTTACAAAACGACTGGTTCTCGAAAATACCACATCTTCAATTGACCACATCTCAAAAAGACCAGGTAGCAAATTAACTTACTGAATTTGTTTCTGTGCAAGTTCATAGGAATCTTTTGTTCTGTACACATCTATGCGAAGGCGTGGGTAAAAGCTAGTACGTATTATATTTTGATGTTAAAATGTTATGCAGCTCTGATTACACGAACATTTTGCGATCTAGTCGTTTTGCTACCTGCGCCTCTATTCGGGAACGCTAAGTGATTCTGTAGCGACTCGTAAGCCAGATTTCTCATCTCACTCTTCCGCACGACGCGTAATGCGTAAGAGCGAGACGAGAAATCTGGCTTACGAGTCGCTACAGAATCACTTAGCGTTCCCGAATAGAGGCGCTGGTCTTTTTGAGATATGGTCTATTGACGATTTGATCTTTTGAGAACCAGTCGTTTTGCTACCAAGTCATTCGGAGATATAGGCTTTCTACGATGATGGTCCTTCTAAGATCTGGACCTTATGATGATTTGGTCGTTTTGACAATGTAGTCGTTATGATACCGACCCCTAACTAAATGTCAAACGCACGTACGGTTCTAATTCTTCCGGCTTCCCTTAGGAAATATTTGACGCTTCGCCACTGATAGTTGTAAAAAAAATCAGCTTTGTTACTTTAATAATCTTCGAGAAAAAGTGGCTGTGCCACAGCCGCTACGGAACCCTAAAAGGGCATCACTCATAAATCATCAATTTCTTCATCATTGGAAGAAAAGTTCTAACTACACATTTATTATCATCAGCCATTAATTCAATAATACTAATCCGATTGAGAGATCACAATTGATCATTAACAGGATTAAGCTCAAAGTTTCAATCCAACCGGTCAAAGCTTCACTAAGCTTAGGATATTAAGTATAATCACACGTGCTACTAAAGAAAATCCGTACATAATAATAATAACCCAGTATCGGAATGGGTAGGTAGAGAGTTAAGTACGCATTTGTAAGGTACCAAATGCGTACTAATTGGCAAGTAAGTTTATTTGGTTTTACTAGGCAATTACATTATTAAAAATGATTATGTTTTCTTATTATTAACGGGAGTACATCCGAAACAAATGTTATTTCAATATTCAAAACTGAAGATAGGTGAGAGCAGGTGACATGATTTGCCGATATGCAAAACTGGTTTTTAATGTTGGCAAACTCTACAAGATATTTTAAAATAGCCCTTGAAAGGAGTAGGTATCCATATTAGGATCTGGTTGATACTTAAAAGCCCTACCTATTCCTAAAATCCGTAACAATAACAAAAAGATGAACCCAACATTGGCCTTCGTTAAAAACGCCTCAGTTTGTTACTAATCACTTTCGTTAATTGTTTCAAAGTTAAAACGCAGTAACTTTATGATTTTATCTATTCTTATCACGTTTCGAAGTTTTGTTATCAATGGAAGAGGACTGTTCCTATTGTGTCAACTTGGAGTTTTCTTGAGAAAGTTAAGGAATGCTAATTGGGTTACCTGATGGTCACGTGGGAGCAAATGTATACCTTGAAGGGCTACCGTTCTTAACTTTTTACAGTTCATTCTAAAATAACCATGTGCCTATGTAAATTGTCACTTTTAAATGTTAATTTGGCATGACTATAAAAATCCCCATTAATTTAAAGTAGCATTACGACAGGGACCACCTAAGTAGGACCTAAGGAATTCAAGTGTTAATTTACCCGTTTCTATTTTCGAGAACTGTCTAGCATACGATTTTTATGCTAGTAAACTTCACATTTTTTTCCATGGTCATATCAAATATATCTATATGTTAGCATCTACCAGCAGAACGTATGGGTGAATCAGCTTTTATTAGTCCTCTTGTTTTAACTTAATTATAAGCTACCATGAAACATGCATTAGATCAAAACTATACATTTTCATAACCAAATAAACAGTTAAATTGAACATATAATATGTGGCATGTACTAAAAATGCGGTTTTCCATGAAATTTTTCCATACTAATTGTAGGGACTTTAAGTATGTCTTTTGCATTATTTTTTTTGTTTTTATTACAACTTCTATAGTGTTTCATAGAATTACTAATTAACTAATAAATACCACCACAATGAACAGCAAAAAGTATCACTATTTTTTTATTTTTTTCTACAAGCCGCATAATAACTAGAATTAAGTGGACGAAAATCAAGTTTATTGACTCAAATAATGATCTTAATTATTATTTATTTAATGCGAATGACCGAACAAGAAGATACGGGAACGGTTGTAAGGAAACCGATTAGAATAATTTATGTAACGATTATTGGTGGACGGAGGATTCCGTACCGTCTTCCTGTCTTGGGCTTACACGGGCTTATGCAAGCTTACCGGTCAAGTTATTACGGGTTTATAGGTGTTTCGTAAATGGAGACGACAAATAAAACCCGGTCAAGTGCGAGTCGGACTCGCACACCGAGGGTCCCGTACCTAATTACAAAACAACAGTTGTCTTATATACGTAAGATTTATACGTAGGTACGATAACAGCAAATACGTTAAAAGATACATCTTGAAACCTGTTAAAACTTTCTTAGCTAGCCATTTATAGTTAATTTTGGCTATAATAATTATGTACTGTTATCATAGGAGAAGGATTTGTGCTCAAGAGTGTATAGGCTTATATAGATTAATAATTTCCGTTAAAAGGTATTTCAGTAATCTTAAATAAATACATCTAGAAGTATCGAAGGCTTCTCTATTACATTTTAATCAAGATTGTGTTCGGCTTTTTGTTCGATTTTTTACCGCACGTGTTCCTCAAAGGGAAGGCAACTAGGCAAGCGTCATGTTTTTACAAACCGGTACTATTCCCTCGAGGCGGAATGATTTGGCGGATTTAAGCCACATGTGGGCGTTACTGTCATCACTTTTGGCAAAAAATTGTGGACAAGTTGACGATTATAACGGCGGATCACTCGACATCAACCCTCTGATACTGTGTACTTGTTGAGAAGTTCAAGCTTGTCATATTCGAGTTATTTTAATTGTTTTCTCACCTTTCGGCAATAGTACTTCCTCGGTGTGGCATTTCGGCATGCGTGGCGCTCCGCTGCACGCCGCCGCCGAACCTGCAAACAAAAAAAACACATTATATAACAAAAAGTAAAGCAATAAAGGACCTAACAGACTGAAGACGTCAGTGCTATCGGGCACAAACTGACTGGTAAAACGGTTCGTAATACATTGACGCATCAATATTGTCGCTTGGTGGTATTTAGTTCAATGCTCTTCCAATGTACAAGGCAAATGGTCCGGGATTCACGGGCCTAGTAGTAACTGCTAGTCAAGAACAGTGCTAGCTAATAATAAAACCCATTCGACTTGGCTATAAAGATGATTATATTGCAGCTTGAACTTTTCTATAAAACAAACTTGTCTACAAAGATAACAACATAAAGTGGCTTCTATTCATATCAGTTCCTTTATAAACATATTAGCAATGGCCCCTCCACGTAATTTCCAAACAAGCTTTGAACTCTCTTTCCTCTAATTCTAAATTCTAATTTTTAAAAATTCTGTTTAATGCACGCTTACATCCTAAAAAAGACCTACTTGCAGAATTTCGCGTTTCCAATTTATATTGTTCTAGAAATTCGTTATAATACGCGAGTCACTATACCTACACTGGTTATAATTTCCTCGTCGTCATTATTGTAGTAGCTATAGGTACTTTTGTGACAGTAATAAAGAGATTTTTGATTTTTGACTATACCTATTTCGCGTTAACATATTATAAAAAATCACACAAAGAATGCTGGTTAGGGCTACTGGTGTACCGGACACAATTAATTTGCTTAATTATATTTACAAAGTGTTGAACAGGAAAATAACAATATTAAAACATATATATATATTATTAATTAGGTTAAAACATTTATGCACTAAGCATAAAACTATCGCGAGACTTTTGTTATATAAATTACCTTGGACGTTCGAACACTTCTTTAATAGACTTAAAATTAAAGAGTCTTTCCCCCATCGGTCCCCTCGGTAGCATGATCTCCATGATTTCCACAGTATAATTACCAACACTTTTAACACAATATCACTTATATAACGGAGAAATTTCCGGTTAAACTTTGTAAACAAACTAGAAAATTGTAGGACTGTTTTGATTGTCGACCGCGTGGTTCGGCCGTCAAATGGACAATGACAGATAACGACATTAGGTACGTAGGTTCGATTTGAGATGCGTTCGGTTCGGTTCATAACTCTCGCGACACTGGTATTTGCTTTGTAATGAGGACGCCTCGTTACCCTGTTGCAAATAATAATAATTTATATGCTGGTCAGGGGGTCTATTCCGGAACGCCTAAGTGGTACTGCAGCGACCCGCGAGTGAGACTCGCATCTCGCTCTTATACACATGTAAAGTATAACGGAAATATTTATTAGTTTATTTAATTATCAAGTCAAATTAAAAGAATTTTGAGATCGACAAATTACATCATAAATACAAAAAATGGTAAATTAATGTAAAAGAATAAAAATAGAAATAGTCACTTGGTCAAAAATCCTGACAGAAAAGCGTCAACCGTCAAAATTCTACAAAAATTGTACCATTTTTATTCAATTTTCTCGATTCTTTTGTCATCTTTTAAAATTGAGTCGTCGCCTTCTTTAAAACAAAAAAATATAAGTAAGTGTTACGACGCAAAAGCATCAAAAAAATATAACAAGCAGTAAAAATTATTATAAAACAGGGAGAATTTACTTCCAAAAACAAATTAATTCAACAATACAAATACCCACCGTAGTTCTTGAACAAAGAACACGTATACTAAAACAGTAGGTATGTACTGTAAGGTTTTCAAAGAAGGCTTGAGGCGAGCGCGCCCTACGGAGACCGAGCCGCGACTGTAGGGCGGGCGGGCGAGCGGCGGGCTGCTAGTTATACTCGATTGGAAGCCACGTTCGACTTTAAGACATTTTCACGTAGTAAATAGTCTAAGGTGAGAACTATGTTCGTTGGATTTGGTAGATGGGTGCCTCGAACGCATTTTTCTTCCGTAGGATTTTTTCCCTAATCGTATTTTGCCACGATCGTGTTTTGTCACGTGTGCTTTATGTTTGATCGTATAGTTTCCTATGGGGAATTTGCCTTACAGAATGTTGTCTGATTCGCTTTTTGATCTATAAATAATTGGCCTAATAGCATAGGACTATAGAAAGAAGAAAGAAGAAAGAAAAGACATTTATTCACTTCACAAAGACACACAATAATAAAAATACAACAAAATAATACAGAAGAAACGTGGCATGTGTGTCATTGCGGCAGTGAATCGGTCACTGGCTCAGCATAATGCTGTGGTGTCAGACACCCGCAGCGCTGATTTTCAGCCAGCACCGTCTGTAGCAATCGGAGCGCTATACAAACACACTAAACACTAATAATTACACAAAACTACTTGGATAAAAAGTGTTATATATAAGAATAAATATTGTTATTGTGGCATTAGAAAGAAAAAATAAATAAAATGCATTACACGCAAACACTTACATGAACGTACTTACTATACAATAATATACTTATTTTGTATACAGCATACAGTGAGTATATAAATCAAAAATCAAAACGAACAAAAAGTTGATTCATTTGTAAAATAGTGCTGGTTTTGGGATTAGGATTTTTGGAGCGTCAACAAATAGCCTTTAAGCTTTCGCTTAAAGACGTACCCGCTAAACGCCCCTTGGATAGGAGGGGGGATATCATTCCAGCACTTAGACGCCGCAAACCTAAAACTGCCCCGAAATGCCGCAGTCCGGTGGAATGGCACAATAGCCCTAACCTTGAACCGGCGCACACTTTTTGACCAGACTATCTTTTCAAAAAGGTACGAAGGGGTCTCGTGCTGCACCACACCGAACATTAGGGTCGCTAGGTGCAAGCGCCTACGCGCCTGCATGTTCAACAGGTTGGCGGCGTTCAAGTACGGAGTGATATGGGAGCGGGGAGGGACTCTGAAACAAAAACGAGCGCATGCGTTCTGAACTCGTTGTATTAGCCTCTTAGATCGGCCAAGTATGCAGCCATCATAAACAACATCGCAATAGTTCAATCTTGATAACACGAGCGATTCACTCAGGTGGACACGCAAATCCACACTGAGGTAATCACGAATATTATACAGAACTCTGAGGCGGTAGAAGCAATTGCTAACCACTTTAGCTATGTGGCGCTCAAAACGCAGCTCGCTATCCATGGTCAGCCCTAGGTTACTTGCTTCGTCCACTTGTTCTATTGGTTTACCCATGATAGCCACATCTTTGGCGGTCAGACTATCCAGAGTATTACGGATTTGATGTTTCGTTCCAAATACCATATATTTGGACTTCGTGGGATTGAGGATCAGACAGTTCTTCTCCGACCAAGAGTAAATACGATCGAGATCCGCATTGATGTTCTCTACGGAGGTGACTGCATCTAGAGGTACGCTCGACGCATAAAGTTGCAAGTCATCAGCGTAGAGATGGTATTTACTAGTCTTTATACTGGAAACGATGTCAGCGCTATACAGTATAAAGAGCAGAGGACCTAGGATCGAACCCTGCGGGACTCCCCTAGTCACAGGACTAAGAGAGGACCGCATGGCACCACCATACATGTTGCGTACCTCCACCGCTTGTGCCCGGTCGGACAAGTAACTGCCAAACCATCTGACCGCGGCGACATCAAACCCGTAATAGGACATCTTAGATAAAAGCAAGGGCAAGCTAATGCAATCAAAAGCCCTGGAGAAGTCCAAAAGAACCAAAATAGTACTTTTTCCAGCATCCCGAGCCTGCAAGATGCTGTCGACTACATCGAGTAACGCAGTAGCAGTCGACCGACCCTTGCGAAAGCCCGATTGTAGTTCAGGCAGGATACTGTTGACTTCCAGGTATTTTGACAGCTGATCACAAATTACCCTTTCTATTATCTTTGATGAGCAAGGAAGGATACTTATAGGACGGAGGTCGGACAGGCCCACTGGGTTGGGTTTTTTCGGTAATGGGGTCACTCGAGCAATTTTCCAGTCTGTCGGGAAAGTCATAGTCATAATGCTCTTGTTAATTATGTATGTCAGAATGTCAGCGGTCCTTGAAAGAGTCAAATGTAGCATGTCAATAGGAATCGAATCTAGTCCTTTCGCGGTCGTTTTAATAGATGTTATAATCTTTGTAACAGCTGTCGAAGTCGTGGGAGCAAGAGTAAAGGTCAAGTCGCCATGTCTATTGAACTCGTAAAAAGTAAGGTCTGACAAAGTTACGTCAGGTTTCCCAGGTATATTCAGAAAATGGCGGTTTATTAAGTCAGGGTCATTAAAATGCGTCGGTAGGTCGGTCTGCGTGTGTGGGTCTGGAAGTACTGCACGCTTTAAGTTTTGCCATAGTGTCTTTGAGTCAGTCGTGTTGTTTATGTAGTGTTTGAAATACGCACGCTTCTCGTTGTAGATAGCTGCGATGACAATGTGCTTCAAGTCTAGGTAGTATTGCTTATGTGCATCAACTTTAGTTCGCTTGTACTTGGCATGAGCTTCATTTCGGAGACGCATCATAAGCCTTACATTGCCAGTGAGCCATGGCTTGGGCGCATCCTTCACCACAATTGTCTTCTCAGGCGCATGTCTGTCAAAAAGTCCAAGTAAAAGGTCATTGAATAGTCGCACCATATCGTTAACATCGTCAAGACTGAGGATTTGATTCCAGTCTGTAGTGTCAAGGTCACAGTAGAAGTCACTTAGATTTATGTCTTTCAAAGGTCGGTAAGTAATACTTTTCGGCGTCGGTTTTCGTTTTTTAATGTCAAACTCAGCTGTGACGAATGCGTGAGCACCGAGTTCCGGGATATGCTTCACGTCTAAAGTCACAACGCGAGCGTCAGTGCACACAAGGTCTATAGTCGTTTCGCTGTGGTTTGTGAAGTGTGTTGGGTCACGTACATGTTGAGTCAAGTTAACTGAAGTCAAAAATTGCGTCAAGTACACTACTATATGCTTTTTGCCCTACTGTAAATTTACAGATTGCTATTTGTTGTAACAATTGCCCAACGAAGTGGGCACGGGAACAGCTAGTGTATCGTAATCGAGAACTACAACAATTTTAAAATGTCTGTTTAAAGGTTGAATGCGATGAGAAAAACTGAGATTAAAATATATGCGTTTATGACTAAATGCAATGAGAAACAGCGAGATAAAAAAATATGCGTTTATAACTAAATGCGGCTAGAAAAACTAAGATTATGAAATGGGAGTCTAAGGGAAAAATCGATCATACATAAAGCGAACGTGACAAAACACGATCTTGGCAAAATGCGATTAGGGAAAAAATCCTACCGACGAAAACTGCGTTTGAGGCACCCATCTACCAAATCGTTCGTTGTAATTATAATGCAAGATCTCACCCTGTCGGTTGTCCATCTTATTTGCATACAAAAGTAGCTTGTAACAATTCTTGTGTAGATGACACATATATATATATCGGGCGGCTTTGACTTTCGGCTTTGAGGCAGATGCAAAATGCAAGAAACGCTTCTTGCATTTTCAAATTAAATGACAGCGAATGCAGCGCACACGAATATAAGCCTACACCCCTCTTTCCGTAAGTACATACACCTAACTTTTTTTCACAAATTTGCAGTTAAGTTGGCAAAACAATGTGCAACTCGCTCGTGAAGTTTCTCATCTATATCGCGGAACATCCATCGAAAACCCTTAGTGCCACAGAACTGCATCGTTTAGCAGACGTGCGGAAAAGCCAGCTCGCAACCAAATGCAGCTTTTACCGGCTTCACTGTTTACACCGTGGATGCAATTAATCGTAATACTACCCGCCGGCGTTACGTTACTGGAAGTTTAATCACTAGGGTCATATTACAGGAATTGTCGGGAATAAAAGTGGCACTGTAATTACAGTGTAGATAATAGTTGTTTACGGAGATAAAACCTTATCACCAAACAAAAGAGTTCTTTTCGTATAATTTTTGTAACTGTTTTTACGTTTGGATATTTTTGTTTGGTGCCGTAGTGTTGTGTATGCTTTAATTGGAGTGTTAAGTATTTAAAAAACGGTTACTCTTTCGCGGCACACGCACATACACAATTAAAAAACCTTACAATGGGTTAATTTGCAAAACTACGCATTAGCTCCAAACGTAGAACGTTAGGCAGTAATCAAAATAACTACCTAGCTTAATATTTTTTTAATGTTAGTTACCGTAAAGATATCAGATATATTCTGATATAAAATAAAACTATTAGTAGTGGTAGAGCCAAACAGTAATCCTCACTAGATGATTACTGTTCGAATGGGCCGGCTCGACCGGGGTAGTACCACACTCTCACAGAATATCGGCGTAAAGTAATAGCTTGCTATTGCATTTCGTACGGTGAGTGACGAGATCCGGAGGCCTATTCCCTCGTCCCCATCCCATCCCCATTCCCCATCCTTGCTAGACTGGCAACGGATTGGCAGCAGCAGCGGTGTTGCAGATGTCCATGAGCGGCGGTGACCACTTTCCATCAGGTGGGCCGTCAGCTCGTTTGTCAGTCAATATGACATAAAAAAATATTAAACTTGTAGAAGTGTTCTATCTACGATTTAATTATAACACAGTCATAACTTCTCTTTCTCACTTTTTACAACTTAATAAAAAGACTAATTGAAGAGAGCACCTAAAAACCTAAATGTAAAGCTGCTTAATGGTTCATTCAACTTTTAATAAGGGTTGTTGAACAATTAACTAAGGGGGTCCAAACACGGGGAAACAACCAGGAGGCCTGTACAGTCGGACTATTGTGAGCAAACAAAGGGATGGCTCGTTAACACAAAACAACATAAATAACGCTGAGTGTACTCCATGATATGACGTTTTACGGCTAAATAAATAGGAGAAAGAAGATTGTATTTTATATTTGTTAGTTAAAAATTTGCTATATATATTTCAGTTCCTTCTATTAAGATTTTTTACTATTAGGTAGGTACCAGTGGCGAAGCCTGCCTACAAGACGATTCCTGACGGCTTTGCCAAGCTAAAAAGCTACGGCTAGCTGTCAGTGAAGTCCATGTTACTCTAACTAAATGGCAGACCCGCACATACGGTTCTAAGTCTTCCGGCTTCCCTTATGAAATGTTTGACGCTTCGCCACTGGTAGGTACGCTGGGAAATTTCATCATTTCACGTCATATTACCGAGGCAGTATGGTAACACTCGGCCAAGAAAATATGAATGAAAACGCAAATAAAAGCTAGGTTGAATGTATGATCTAATCTTACCCATACTAATATAATAAATGCGAAAGTGAGTTTGTCTGTTTGTTACGCTTTCACGGCCTAACTACGGCACCAATTGTCCTGAAATTTAAACGTAGCTCATGTTATGAATACGGACATAGGACCTTTTTTACTGGGGAAAATAATATATTCCTGAGGGAATATAAGGGAATCCTACGCGGCCGGAGTCACGGGCAAAACCTAGCCCTAAATAATTCAGTTTTGTTTACCATAATAACATTGTCTGTAAACTTTCACAATAAACTTTAGGTGTAAACTCAACATGGTACAGTCAACAAGCAATGCGGAGCAGAGAACAAAGGGAACGCCTCCGAGAGCTCGTTACAACACCCGCTATACGTGGCGATGGAGAGAACTGTACATTTCTACGTGTTTTTTTACATTGGAGTTTACTCCTTAAGAATCGATTTTCATATATAAGCCCGGGGTATGAAAAATTATGGGGAGTGAAATCAAACTACGATGTTACACTGTCATACGGTACGGAGTCACACGAAGTCACACGATGTTAGCCTAAGATGCGTCGGTCGCTTCGCATTGCATGCAGATACTCGTATAGTGAATTATTATGTTTCCATCGGTAAAACTCGGATCTCAATCGGAAGAAACGGGACCCGAAGTGTCAATTAATTATTGTATAACACAATGAGTGATATGTTTATTTATATTCATTCATTTGAAACTTTATTATTTACTGTCAAATGTCAAAATGAAAAATGACAGCATGATATGATGGGTACTGGTTTATTTTATAATCGTACGTAAGGTGTATACTCCTATAGTGCGTACACACACGCACTTTTTTAAATAACAACACAAGTACGGATTCATTATACACCTTTCCGTGTGAGCAATAAGAAGTTGACAAGTCTTAGGACACACAATCAGACAACCAAGCATTTATCCATTAAAATGAAGACCAACGAGTATACCAATCGGTTTAAAATAAACAAACCGCGCGCAAATTAATAATACACGCAGGCAGGTAAAATATCGATATCCCGACGTATTTCCCATTTACTTGTATGTACACGAAAATGAACGCACACTAACACAAGCCGAGACTGAGACTGGGCGGAAATGGCTCAAAATCACCGACACACACACGCAAAGCGCAGGACATCGCTCGTCTAGCCGCTAGATAAAGGGTGCGCCAATGAGTTTAATGAATAAGTGTCCAGTTGAGTAACTTTAATCTAAGACTTAAGTATTTAGAGACAACGACCTCGACGCTTCCTGGGTGACCTATGCCCTACGATAGCTAGAGGTGCAAGGTGCACGTCTGTTAGATAATTTATAATTGAATAATAGGTTGTCTAACAAACATAGGTACGTTGCACCGTATATGCCTGTCTCGCCTTCGAAATCTAATTGGTGCAGTGTTGTGTATACGCCGCGGCATAGGAGGCAAATTCTGTTTGTTATAAATATTAATTTACTTTGTCGCCCTTTACTTCGCTAGACATGCTAAATATTTGAGTTGCATCTCTTTCTTTAAACATAAGAAGGCATTGAAATATATGTAAGGAACTGTTCAAAGCAATTTTCGCAATGATTACTTTTGAGGTGTCAGAACGCGAATCTGACACAATCTCTGGTTCAGTCGCATGTCAACTATCATCCATGACACCCGTTTAAGTGTCACTGTAATAATTGAAAAATTGCCGTCCCGCATTGTGCGGTGTGAGACCGCAGCACCACCGACCCCACCGCGCACAATGATATGATAGCGTGTGAATCAAGCAATATAAGACTTTTGTATGTATGTCGTAAGAACTAAGCAGTACCGTGTGGTTAAGCTATGGCGTTGGCGTTTAAACCTTCTATGAGACTTGTTACACGAAATTGTACTGATAGGCATATCCTTCTTTTGAGATCTTTGCATCAATACGAATATTTGGCAAGTACAAACATTATATAATATCTTAGTAACTATTGAATGCATACTGGTGGTTTATTTAATGATCAAGGAAGTGCAAATCTACAAGTATTATTTCAGAATCCTTTCTCGTGATACTCTGGAAACACGCTGCCGTTTACCGCGCTTACGTGATATTTTTCAAATTTGTTATACAAGTTATACAAGTGTACAGCGCCGCCTATCAAGTTCTCTTCTTAGTGTTAATTATCTAATCAAAAGAGAATAATGACAAATACCAAAGCGTCGCCTTAGAGTTAAAACCTCGGCAATTTTGGTCTTTAACTTTTTATTACATTTGTGGAAAGAAAGAATAATATAGTACGCAGTTTTTTCATCCTCCTGAAAAGTTACCTCTTTTGCACTAGCCAGGCTTTCATTCTAATTCGACGAAATACAGAATTGTCTAGTCTAAACGATCGGCTTCTTTTTATTCTGTCTCTCGTAATGCAAATAAAAAGTGGTAAATCGGCTTAAGACTACAAAATTGGTGAATTCACTGCTGTGGGATTTACGACAAATCCTTGAACGTTTAGATAAATATAAAATCGGTTTTCCAACGTAGAGTCATCACGCAATCATTTTTCATTTGCTCGGCTATGTGCAACCGCCTACCAAGCCTGAAATACGGGCGAACGCCCAGGATTTTCCGGTGCCAGGAAAAGCGTTATCGAAACTGGACGAAGCTATATAATTCCTACCTCCAGGAATGGCGGATTTATGAGACAGCATGATAAAGGATTTCATATGCCAAACTGGAAGAATGGAGCCTACAATTTATGGTTTGTTGATACAGTGTGACTGAAATATAAAAAGGTAAATCAAACCAGCTGGAAACGCCGCCATCCTTGCAAAACGCCACTTTTTAACAGGAACCTTTAATAATGCGTTTTTGCGTAGCATCCACGTATTATGGCATCTGCCAAGCGACAAGCTTTAATAAGGGAGAAAAAAATGTGTATAAATTGATTACTAGTTGACATTAATCGATTTTAAACTCCCGCCAATCGTGTCGAATTTATAGTTGCATAGGTACGATACATTTAATAGCGCTGTCGTTGCATGTGGTAATTGAATCGAATCGCTTACGGGTGTCGTCGGATGCATTCGTAATTTATCGAGGGCTGTTTGATCACTATATGTATAAACTTACTACAATGAACGGATCTACACAAAGTGCTAGCATGCTGCTAATTTTTATAGTCAATCTAGATAATTTTGTAGATATAGATAACAAATCAATGCAATCTATATCACCAATATAATTTCAGCGAAACGTGCCAGGAATAAAATAATAATGGTGCTAGTAAAATGGTCCTTTTAATCTTATACCCGCCGTTCAATTTTCATCAGACTTTTGTATAGTGTGTGTGTGACTTATACATTGTTTATGTGTCACTGTGGTAGCGATATGAGCCACAGTGACACATACGAAATGTATAATAAGTCATTCGTCTTAAATATAAGACTGCGGCAACATGAGCTGGACGTTTTGTGTTAATAATTCACTAGTGGACGCGCCACAACTTCGCCCGCGGTATTTTCCGTACAATCTTTATCACCTCTTTTCACCCCTTTAGGGATGGAATTTCAAAAAATCCCTCCTTTGCGCACCTCGAGGAATGTCTCCTCCGAACAAACCTCTAGGACCACCCGTTTAGGCTGTGCGTTGTCTATAAGTGAGTCACGGTACTGTTTTATATGTATTGATTAATAATTTGACTTGAGATATGCTTAGTCAGCGGAGCAAAAAACTAGAAGCAACTGATGACTGTTCACTTTAAAGGAAATTTATAAACCACCAAGTGTGAATTCTGTATCTGTATGTAATATAAATCAAAATATCACCATAGCGCTTGTTTAGGAAAGTAGTTTGTTTGAATGCATGCAGTAGACAGTCTTCAAGTGCAGAGAAACTTATTCATGCGCTAAAGGCACTTGCATTGTCTGACACAACAAAGCAAACACTATGTTAGCGTCTACAATTTCAACTTACTTCCTCCATAATATTAAAGAATTGGATGAAAAGTCACTACACTTGCTCATATTTCTTCAAATCTTTCAAGCCGATCTTAATGTCAGCAAGACAAAAACAAGAATAGACAAACTGCCATAATGTTACGTCATATAGCATCTTAACCTCTTCAACGCCAAGCATGTCTGAGAACTAACACGAATTTCAACTTTACATGGGCTTTTTTACCCTGTATACCCTGACGGATATATCCGTCGTTGGCGTTGAAAAGGTTAATAATTTAATCTACGAATACTAACATACCATCAAATCTTGCAATGCAGCTTTGAACAAAAGTATTGAAATCGAAATCTAATCGACAAATATTGTCTTGACAACATGTCAATAAGACTATCCTATCCAATAAAGAATGTTACAACATCGCAATGGAGATGTTGTGGCCATCTGACATAATGACGGTCATTAATAACAATTGACATGGTTGACATCGCATATCAGTTGTAATATACGTTATATTGGTGCAGCGGATAACTTTTATAAGGCTGCGTTTTTACTAGGGCTGTGCTATGCAGCTAAGCGGTGCGCGAAGAAAAATCCACCAATAAGAATGGTTGGTTCTAGACATACGAACGACGCATTATGCACTGATTGGTGGCTTCTTCTCACACAGCTCTTGATGGTAACGTAGCTTGTGTGTCTAGACGTCTTATTAAATTTTATTGTACCTAAAATGTTTTTTTAACACCTACATGACTTTAAAAATAATAAGGAAACTGTCAATTACAAAAGGACACATATCGTAAATGAATTTAAAAACAAATGTTACGCGCTACGTGTAAATAGCATTCACTCGTTTATTATTGTTTATTATTCATGTATTACTGGTGCGACGGGAAATACGTAATATTTTCTACAGTATAAATATTCAAAACTACAGATTATTCCGTTGTAAATGCTTAAAAGATAAATCCGAAGACATCACGAACAAATCGAACCCATGCCGAACAATATTACTTTTGAAACTTATATTGGTCTACTTTAATAACCATATCAAATTGTCACATTTTTGAGCGCCACTTATTTATATCAGCACGATGTGTCACTACACAATACAAAAATACACTAAGAACTACACAACGATAGCGAAATTAGCGGAAGATAATTGATAAGAAACACTTCGATAAGGGGAGAAGTCATTTTAAGGCACAATGTAGCCTAATACTAGGCTTTTAAATTAAATTAATTAAATTAAATTAAATTAAATTAAAAAATCTTTATTGCCAAAATATAAAAAGAAGAACAACACAGTGATTAACTTAAATCTAAAATATTTATGTCTAGGCAATGGGTACCAGTCTCAGCATATGCTAGGCTAGTGAGTGCCCGGCGCTGGTTTTCAGACTGGTCCCTACAGCAGGGTTGGTCGTAACGTTACGTTAGTATAAATAAAATAATATAAAGGAGTGCAGCTGTGAAATTGTTTAAATATGAACGTGTGTACTAGGTATGTAGGTATGTAGATATCTGTAGGTAGCAAAATAATTAAATAAAAAAATATAATGTGTTTGTGAGTGTAGTGTTCCAGCTTGTATACGCGAGTGTAATGAATTTATTATATTTATTTGTTTGATTTGAGTGAGGAGTTTTGTTTTTGTGCTTCAAGAAAATACATTTTTAATTTATTTTTATAACTGGGCAATGACATGGGTACCCGTATCCTTTTGTAGGCTTACTAACGCCAGAAAAAATAGTGATTAATTTATGCACAGGCTAAAAATATGGTGATGATAATGAAGTGTCAGTAAATATTAAATTACCTTTAATGGTGTTGGCAACTAAATGGTTTTTTTTGGTGGGGATGAAAAGCGGATTAGGCTTTTATATGCACAAAAATGTGATTGCACCTTTTCTACAAAAACATTTATCTACTTTATAAGTACTCTGTAGTGTAAATCTTCTTCCTACAATGTCACTTTATCGTAACCTTAAGTCTGAATGATAAGCCGTGTTATCGTCGTACCATTAAGTTATTAATTAAACGTACGATCGATATGATTACCTTTATTGAACAGACGCCAACAATGGAAATGTTTACCGTTCGCATCGTCGATAAAGTCTTCGGAGAATTACCAAACACTAATTATGAACAACATCCAGCCAAATTGTATCAAACTAAATTTTTAATACATCCTTAGTATCTCATGTTCAATTATATTATAACTATGGTTTTCATAGGCATGAACGGACATATTTTTCATTGCGAATTTATATTTAGAACTGGTTCCCCCAGAGTAAGATTGGGTATAGAGAAAATAGCAAACTAATGCCAACGTCAAAGGCATACATCACGTATTAACCACCCCTGTAATTTAGTTGCGTTTTATCGGTCGGAAAGCAGCGATATACTCCTCACCATAGCTAAATAAGGGACGGTATAAATAGCACCCATTATGGACGGTTAGAATAATGACAGGCCCCGTTACTGTATTTATGGGTTTCATGCGTCGATTAGAAACGCCCGAATGCCCGATTTTTCAGGAATGAGAGAAATCTATCATAACCAAGTGAGTGAGTTTCAAGTCATTATGTTAAGATGTGTTGTTTATGTCGATTTGCAAAAAAAGAATTTGGTTGTTAAAAATGAAATGAATATTTCAAAAAAAACTTCAAATCTTAACGATTGAAATACCAACCGCGGACCGCATGAGTTCGTACAAATGAAACAGGATTCCATTTTTTATGTAAATCAATGATTGAAACTAAAATAAGTGGTAACTTTTTAAGAAATATCACAAAACGGATAGTACTAGAAACACGAGTACATCACTATTTTTGTAATAAAATATGCCTATAACAACATCCACAATCTAACTATACACCTCACCTATCAGTAAACGTAGATATTTCCTACCTGCCCATCCAAGTGACGCGTCAGCCACACGGCTGAATGTTATCTCAAGCTTTCGCTTCCTCGCGTAGGACTATGATGAGGGTGACATCATATTTGAACAGATAAATCAACAGGAATATTTCAAGGCAGTGTGTTTGTTAATTATAGAAATTTGATACATTTCTCCTAGCTATTACTGCGGCCCTAACATGCATGCCACAAAGATAAATTAGAACCGGTCATCTCTATGACTATCTCTTTCGTCGGCACTAGTGGGAGAGAGACGCACTTAGAGATAAACGGTTCTAATTTATCTTTGTGCCATGCATGTTAGGACCGCTGTATTCTCCTGTTAAGTTTGTCTTAATATGTAAAAATTATTCAACATTTTGCCAAAAGATATATTGATTAGCAGAAATTAATAAGCTTGTAATAAAGAAGTCCAGTGTGAAGATTAGATGATTCGAACTTTCGGCGTCCCCTCTTCAATATCACACAAGAATTAAGGCTTCTGAAATAAGCGTCTCATCATACATACATCATAGTTCAGTCAACTTTTTTTCTCTTGTTTTTCCTTAATTATATGCTGCCATGAAACCTGCATTAGATAAAAACAGTTCATTAGAACATATACATATGTGGCGTCCATTGAAAGTGCATATTTCCATGAAAAATATAGGTTGCCCACGGAACAAACCACTATTTTCATACAAACTCTGGGAACATTACGTCTCTTGGACAGCAAAATTTCAAGTATTTATAATTTTTTTAATACAGCTTTCATAGAGTTTCATAGATGAACTAATTAAATAATAAATGCTACCACAATCAACAGCCAAAATGGTTTAGATTACGCAAACTTAAATAAATAAATGAATTTAATTAAAATGCAAAAACATATTGCAATTACTCCTGATGCACTTAAATTTATCAAGCAACATCCGACCCGTTTCTCTAGCTAAATTTATATAAACCCCCAGTGGAGAATTACTTAGCACATATTGGATGGAAGTTTGCAACGGAAGGAAACGAGGCAGGATTCGCGTCCCAGTTGCCATTGTCAAGTTTGTGACACGCTCGGGGTATATTACATTAGATCGTCCGATCAATGAAGCTTGCAGGTTGTAAACCCAGCATTACACAAATTTTGCAAGTACCTATTTCTTTTTTGGTGACCGAAAGTACCAACTTCAACTTGCTAGGACAAACATGACACAACTTAATACAAGTAAAAGCTAAAAAAAGAAACAATAGGGAAGATGCCTCATTTTTTTTCTTCATCTTGTATTGGAAAGTGCCGAGTTAAAGAAACCGATCTGTGTACGCAAAACATTTTAATGTTGTTTATTTTATGAGTTAAGTATGAAGCTTTGAAAAGTCATTCAAATTCAAAAGTCAAGTTATTTTGGTTTAGATCCTTTTTGCTAAACTTCGTCCAATAGTAGTAGGACCTTCAAGGACTAGGTAACAACTCCTTCAGAGCATAGGCATTTCTACATTTTTGACTTATGGATCATTCGACCTTTTGTAGCCTTATGTTTATTTAAAATTTTACTAGCTTTGTCTCTACTAAATGTTTGCTAGTAAACCGTTATTTGTCTAGATTTAGATACTTACTTTACTTGGTAATATCAACAAAGTCACATGTGAAGAGTGTAATAGAGATAAACGTTCAAACGTTTCACCAGTACCTACGTGTGTGGCTTACGACACGAGACATAATTAGCGTAAGTCTATTTTTTTCCTTCCTTCTCACACTACAAAGTAAAAAAAAAGATTACGCAAACTTTAATCAACATCATGATAATTAGCTAAGAAGAGAATAAAAAGTCAAAAACTCATCAAGCTAACAGGCATGTTTACAGGCGACGTATCCCATCCATCTTCCCTTTTCCATATGGTAATTCCGGGTGTTAATTACCACGCTCCCCAAGCCAATAACTTAGAAAGCTGTTCGTTTATACGGTAGGGTTCTTGTTTTCAGCTACTTGGCTTCCTATATGTGTGGTAGCGAAGGTTTCTAATCAAGGGAATTCAGTCGAATGGGAGAGGGAAGAAAATGTTTTTCTAGTTTGAAATAGACGTGTGTTTAATTTTTTCCAAGATTTCAGATCACTAGACTCGATTGTAGATATATCGTCTCTCTTCTTTATATATTAGTTTAAACTTTGTTTTATAGAGAAACGTCATATAAGCTCTCAATAAATAAACAATATGAAAATGTAAAAACAGTGTTTTTGTATTTCTTACAGATCCAACAAAGCGTACGCATTTGTTCATCTGGGTCTCAATGTTGGTTGTTGAGACTCTTAAAAACATGAATTAAATTAAATAGGTGAGCAATTATGAACAACAGAATGATTATTGTCCTCAGGTGCGCCATTTACTATACTGCATTGTGTACAAAAAACAGGAAACCTTCTACCGCTAAAACCATCGGAAACATGTAATGATGAGGAAAATACGCCGGGCGGCGGTAAGCCTCGAAACATTTTATTTAGCAGAAATAATAAGACGGGAACAGTGAATTCAGCAAACCGCGGCATTACCGTCTAGACGAGGAAAGGAAAATAAATATAGAAAGAAAAATCCTACTACGCGTTCCTTATGATCCACGAAAACACTTTTGGGAAAAGAGTTGACGAAAGCTAGCACTGGGAAAATTGTGAACAGTTTCTGTAGTTTATTTTTTCACAAACGGAAGTCATAAATCGTAAGTACCAAATCTTCCGAAGTTACCTAGACCAACGCTGATTGAAATGTTCTACAATGTTCCATAAAATCCTGTGTATTTTATCCATAGCAACGTCTGGCGCGTCCCATCCCGTCATTCGTGACGGAGCACGATCGTTATTACTGAGGCATTGAAAGACGTGGTCTGTGTGTTGAATCAACACATGAATACATTCCGACATTTATAATGGCTCTTGCCCTTGCAAGATTCACCGAAACGAAATGAACGAGGAAATGTTTCAGATTATAATGTAGACGCCTGTGGTAAAAGTGAACGAATTCAATGGTAGATAATTTATTGCTCTTAGCTACTATAAGGCGTCTTTAGGTTATACGAATTGAACGAGCATGTGATCGGCCTTAGAAGTGTTGTTTTTTATTTAATCGTTCATTATGTTCTCTTAAAATTATCCACGGTTTGCTTTTGGTGAAGCCTGAAACGCATTTTTCTACACATCGATACTAAATAAAATATTAATATACTAAATATACTAAATATTTAAACAAAACGCTCACAAGACTCATTCTTCGTTCTTATCCTTCAAAAAAAAAAGGTCTTGAACAGCATTTACTTTCAAGAATATCCAAGACAATGCCGCACTTATATATAGATATAGGTAGAGGTATTGGTTCGCATAGCTCGGATGCGTGCCTGAGCACAGGTTGCCCCCAGGCTCTTGATTAAGACAAGCGTCGCCATCTTGAAAATGAGGAAAAGCCGAGATTAAAAAACCCGCAGACGGCTGTCTACTCTGAGAGATAAGTCTAGCGCAAGACCGGAAGTTTATTAAAGTGACAGGTTATTAGGGGGGTTTACTTTCGAAATCCGAGCTTGAAAAAGATTTGCTGTGAAGAGCGTTGCGCTGTTTTTATTATGAGGTGTGAATGAGATATTATAAGAAGGGTTCGTAAATATTAATTTGAATTATGTTTAAGAGGTTAATTTTACTAGTGACGTATCTCAAGAGCACTGATAGTGTTATTCACATACATAGCATCACGCACGAAATCCCTAATAGGGTGGGCAGAGCCACGAGACTACTTGTGGCCACGTTCGTTTAATTAGTCCTAAGATGGTATGATGAACCGTATGGTGACAGATGATGAGCCCATCGCCCATACAGATAGTCCACCATGTTGAAGAGGACCCGTCCCTTAGTCGACTTTTACGACATGCCAGGATGATAAGCATCTGCACGCATTCTATGCTATTTATTCACTCCCAGTGCAGCAGAGGAGTGTTATTCAATGCATAAAATGTTAGGCGTAAAAAGTTAAGCTTTTGAGTACATTATGTACAGCGCAAGTTTATATATAGTTGTGATTTTACCATTTTTAGGGTTCCGTACCTCAAAAGGGAAAAACGAAACCCTTATAGGATCACTCGTGCGTCTGTCTGTCTGTCTGTCCGTCTGTCATAGCCAATTTGCTCCGAAACTACTAGACCGATTGAGCTGAAATTTGGTATACATATGTAAGTCGGTGACCGCAACACGGACGCGTGACGTAAATATATGAATTTTAAACACGGGGGCCACTTTTGGGGGGTAAATCAGAAAATAAAATAAAAAAGTTATGCAATCTATATTGTGTGACATATCAAATGAAAGGGCTTATTGTGAGGACTTTACACTATAGACTACTATAGATTACAGGAAAACCTATAAGAAGTCTATAGTATTTAAAGTAACCTAGTAAATTGCAGATAATCATGTACGGAACGGAACCCTCTCCACGCGAGTTTAACTCGCATTTGTCCGGTTTTGTGTGCTACTGATAGTATGACAAACATTCCCATTCATTCATAGCAGTAGTAGCGCAACTGCCTACTGTTCCAGAGGTTGCGGATTCGAGTCCCGTAGGAGCAAACTTCGTGTAATGACCATGAATGTTTGTACCCGATTCATGGAAGTTAAGTTTTTATATATGTATTTATTTATATAAGTACATGTATCGTTGTTTAGGAACTAAAGTACAGAGAATCCTAGATTGAGATTAGATCGATGAGTATTATTTTCCATCATATTATTATTACCGTAAAAAAAGGATTTCAATAAAATGTAATGCCACTATAACATAAACAGGCGGTGCAGTATGCCGGCAGCACGGCTGTCAGGGAGATAAGTTGATTTCTAGCGCTTCATTGGACCGGAAGCGAAGGGCGAGCAATGTGAAGGCTTATGCTTGCAATTACGTTCATCGACACAACCTGACAACGTACAACTGAGCAGAACTGACCATATTAGGTATATACTGTATTCCGACAAATAAGTTATTTTGACTTGATTAGAAAAAAAAAAAACAACTTTTTTTACAAGACAGTAAGGAAAAGGATAATGCTGGCAAGATGGTGTTAAAGAACTTGCTTTTTTGGAGTCGAATAAAAAAATCTTTCTTGCGCATGAGTACAGTTTTCAGCTTAGGCAAATAGTAGAATAGGCATCCATTTTTCCTCTGTATTGCCAAGTTGTAGGCATCGGAATTAGATCCGCAGATGAATATTTAGGAATTGGTCGAACAAATTGTCTTCCACTGAACTAAGAGGAAAGGGTGAGAATAAAAATACTTACAACAAAAACCTATGCGAGATAAATGAGATTGTTTTTATTAGGTGCGGCAGTATATGAATATCTTTTCGTCGACAATGAGGTTGGGCTGACAATAATCGAACTTACACTGATACCGTTATGTCAGTTGGTTACTACCCACCCACGACACTGTTCGTAGTAGGTATGATAGGTATTGTCTGAAGCAAACGAAGGAACAATCCTTTCTGCTATACCAATAGTGAATGCTTTTCCTAAAACAGTTCGGTAACTATAGCGGCGATCAGTTGTGACACAATATTATAACCCTCTTAAGTCTCGAAGTATTAACCACAGGATACGGGGAAGCCTTTCATTTGCATGTTAATATTTTATCTTGTAAGATAAAATCGACCTAAAGAACATCATTTTACTATTGACTTAACTGATTAAATATGTGTTTTCTCAAGTCAAATAGTAGTTTATGCAACGGTTGCATAATGATAGGCCTTAAAACACTAGTGCGGTTTTCATGAAACGAGCCGATAGGCGAGTTTCATAATAAGATCGCACGTGTGTTTTAAGGCCAAATTATGCAGAGTTGCATACATAACTTTATCTACACACATATTATAAATCCTCCATGATGGGTTCAGAAACAATATTTTCTGGCAACAAGTTATTTGTTGCAATCGTGGCTGCATATTTCCGATATCCGGCGCATTTTCACATCACACACACTCCGAGAAGACTACTTACTATTCATATTTTCAACTAAAATGTAAATTACAAACAACTTTTTCTATTCAATTCAAAAACAATTCTACTTTCGTTCAGCAAAACACCAACATGGCGATCCTCCGTCAAGACCATTTTTTTTTAAATCATAGACAAACGGACGAAGTCTCTATTCTCACGTCACTCGAGATCAAATATTGTGCAGTTTATGATAAAAAAACATACTGAATTGACGTTTCGTATCAATAACTGTTTTAATATCTATGGATACTAGAATAGAGACCCACTTGAGTTTTGACAGCTGTTCCAAATTTAATCTCATTTCTTTACTAAAAACGATAAAGAAGTCATGTTATTTCTTTATCGCAGCACTGGTTTTTCCTAATTGGTTGTCAAAATGGTGGTCATTTCCTAAGGTTTTTGATTAACCAATGGAGGTTTTATGATATGGGTGTAGATAAACTGTATTCTATGTCAAAACAAAAAATCTGATGTAAAATTTGGATTGTTGTTTGGGATTGTTCATGTAAACTTTTCCCTAACGCCTCTGTTTTTAGTTGAGAATCAAGATTGTATTGTTTAATTTAAAATGGCGCATATAATGATGCCTCTCGGACATGGGGCTTATTTAACAGCGGAAACAACAGGCTGTCACACGGCGCACCGGACACAGGAACAAAAGGCTCGTCGCGTCGATATAACAGTGGACGGTGGCCATTATTTTACATTCAAATGGCTCGGTCTTTGGTTTTATGAAGTTTTGATTGGGTGCAGTTTTGCGTTTCCACCAGAGCAGCACGGCTAGCACGACCTGCCCGCGGGTCATTTGTCGCCTCAGTGCGTCCCTTACATATTTGATCATTTTGACAGTGACGGACTGAGCGACAAACGACTCGCGCGCATGTCGTGCACGCCCCCCCGTGCGAGGCAGCTAAGAGGTGCACGAGGAAAAAATCAAATTAGAATTAATAACTGTTCTGAATGCAGTTTAAATTAGACATTCGGTACCTACGAAAATTATAATATTTTTTAAAGATTTTCGTTCCAATACGTTTTGGTTCCTATATTCTGCCATATGTAGTGTGCGAATGAAAAGCATTTCTTGCAAAAAATCTTAAGAGGACTGTGAGCCATCGGTAATAATCACCCCTTTCATACAAAAGGCGATAACGATTTCCACTCCTTAAATGTTAACCACTTTTGATACATTTTTGACAGATTGTCAATCAGAACAAAATCTAGGTCTATACGTTTTTTTGAATATTGACTAAAGATCAACGAAGTCAAATAATCGCCGAAATTAGTTTCGTATGAGAATACTGAAACAGCAATAAAACTGAATTTAGTGATTATAGTGAAAAAACCAAAACTTAGGGACCTAGATTTTATTTTGACTGACTCAAAAATTGGTCAAAACTGGTTAACATTTCCGGTGGAAATCGTTATCGCTTTTTGTATGAAAATCCATAGGTTCACACTCCTCTTAAGAAAATTATGCATAAACTGTAAAAGAATTAAGTAGATTATCTTTACAACTATAGTGTTTGTTATGCAAATAAAAGCATGTGTTCAGAAAGCCTTATTCAAGTTTATTACAAGGCAAAAGACATTAGAAAATATTTTTGTATTGTTCTCAGTTTAGCCGTAAATGGCAAGTAACAAACACTTGTAGGTATACTTAGGGGTCATCCATAAAGTACGTCACACCTTATGGGGGGAGGGGGGTCGACGAAGTGTGACATTGTGTGACAAGGGTTGGGAGGGGGTCATACGTTTTGTGACGTCACATTTCAAAATCTAATACGTCTAAGTGTTAAAATGCCAAAATTGAACTATTAACGAAAAACTTGAAAATATTTCCAACTCTATCTGTACGGCCATAAGGTTTAAATTGTTTTGTTGGTGAGTTGGTGGCGCTAGTGTAGCGCGCGGGTCCCGGATGTGTCCCGGTAAATGAAAATAAAACTAATTTCGGAACTGCTGTTTTAGTTTAATTATTTGTAGATGTAAAATTGCAAAATATGTGACGTCACACTAGGGAGGAGGGGGTCTCACAAATGTGACCTTTTGTGACAAGGACGCCCCCGTCCTTGTCAGGGGTCAAAAAATGACGAAATTAGCGTGACGTACTTTATGGATGACCCCTTATCTCTGTCTCTGTTATGATGACAACATGTAACTAAATCAGGCAATCGCTGGTTTTATATCATTTTGTCATGCTTTGATACATCAAAGCATGACAAAATGAGTCATAGAGTCGTAATACAATTTAATTTAAATACTGTCTTTTAGAAGCCCATTAATTGTTATTAGATTTTCCAATTTAATGTGACCTACTTTTGTTTATAACCTGTTCATTTACCTACCTACTCAGTTTCGATTAAGTACCTGAATAATTTTCAGATATCAAATCATTAAATACAAAAAGTATAGGAATGGAATATTAATAATACAATTTTTAGGGTTCCGTAGTCAAACCAGGAACCCTTATAGTTTCACCATGTCCGCCTGTCTTTCTGTCTGTCACAGATAATTTTGTAAGATTATAATGCTTTTCTCGCGCATAAAGATAAAGAATAAAACTGTTCACTGGTGCATGAGTTATAGGCGATTAACTTATTTATAGTTAAAATCATCGAAAAGCAGCAAATAACTTTGAATAGAAATCTAGTTCAAAGTTATGGGTTTCTGAGTTATAACGGCTACGGAACCCTGCACTGAGCAGGGCTCGGCATGCTCTTGACCGGTTTATTACTATCTTCATTATGCAATAAAAATAGGATTGCGTTAGAATTCATTCGCATCTACATGATGAGGTTCTACATTCTGAAACGTAAGTAGAAGATGGGAAGCATTCGCCTCATTCACTATGTATAGAAGGTAATGAACCTACCATATGGGGCCGTCCATTAATCACGTGAGGCTTGAAAGGGGGAGGGGTTTGACAAAAATCACGAAATGTCACAAGGGGGGAGGGGGGTGTAGTAAGATATCACGTGTATTTATTTCTTCATTATTTTTTCTAAAACATTCTAAAAAATTTAAGATTTTTTGTAGGTACTAAAAATACACGTGATGTTAGGTGGGGGGTGGGGGGGTAGTCTTAAACCTCACCATGTATCACCAAGGGGAAGGGGGGTTAAAAATGCTTAAAAAAACATCACGTGATTAATGGACGGCTCCTATTCAATAAAGACATTACAGAATTTTGCAGAAGCAAAGACGATTACATCGTAACCAGATAATTGGGTCAGCATAGTAGGGTTTGATTTATACAAATGCTTATGAGCAGCGCTTATCATTGCGCCTACACAGAGATAATTTAACGCCCATATGCCATACGATCTGTGCAAGTATTTTAATGATGTTTCGAAACGGTATTCATTCCAAGAAAGCCTAAGACTTTTCAAACTTATATTTGCTAAATTCTCTGATCCTAATAGATGTTATTTTATGCTACATTAGTATATAGAATGTATTGGTGTGTGGATAATATATCGAATATGTTGTAGGGATATTAGGAACGCTTGTTTCATTCAATGAGTCCAAAGCTTCATAAATATTTAAGAGGCGTATTTAGAATGAGCTGTCAACGTCGAATTTCTTGCGTTTTTATTGCATACAGCATCACGCCTGAAATCCCTAATAGGGTGGGCAGAGCCACAAGACTACTTGTGGCCACGTTCGATTAATTAGTCCTAAGATGGTATGATGAACCGTATGGTGACAGGTGATCGGCCCATCGCCCATACAGATAGTCCACCATGTTGGAAAGGACCCGTCCCTTAGTCGACTTTTACGACATGCCAGGATGATAAGCATCTGCACGCATTCTATGCTATTTCTTTACTCCCAGTGCAGCAGAGGAGCAATTTGTAACGTAACGTATTCTATTATCTGGTGTATTTATATGCACGTAAATATCATAACCGATCGTTGCTAAATCAGCGTTGTAATAAGCCTGTTAAGCCTCTGCGTCCCATTTTGTGATTTTATTATATACGCAATTTGAATAATTTGGTCAAGCGACTTACAACGTGTGCTGCACCGGTATGGGACCGGATTTACATAAGTATGTATGTAAATCAATATGACGCAACCCGATGTAGGGTCTACGAACCGGCATGTAAACAACCGCACCGACTCGTTTGGGTATTAATTTGTATAAGTTTTTGTATGTACGAGAGCTTGTCATAATCTATTATGTTGTTGCGTAAAGTTTGGTATGTTTGTACTGCCTTATTTTAAGATATACTTGAGGTTTCGTTTATTGCACTGGGAGTGAAGAAATAGCATAGAATGCGTGCAGATGCTTATCATCCTGACATGTCAGGATGATAAGCATCTGCACGCATTCTATGCTATTTCTTCCCGTCCCGTAGTTGACTTTTACGACATGTCGTAAAAGTCAACTAAGGGACGGGCCCTCTCCAACATGGTGTACTATCTGTATGGGCGATGGGCTGATCACCGGTTACCATACGGTTCATCATACCATCTTAAGACTAATTAATCGAACGTGGCCACAATCAGTCTTGTGGCTCTGCCCACCCCATTAGGGATTTCGGGCGTGATGCTATGTATGTATGTTACTTTTTTATTTTATTGAAACTGTATTTGTCAATTCAACTAAATCAAGTTTTCGCACAGTTAAGTTAAAAGCATTCTATAAGAAATATTCAATTTGTAGAGAGAATGCTACCTTGTATCCATGGATGGCATTTTGTGGCTATCCTTCAGCTGTAGGTGCGCAGTTTCTGCATTGATTCTTCAATTCTAGGAACTATGCATACTAGGAACTATGTCGTCAATGGGTACATACCTGAAACAAGGATACATAAAACTAGAATTATACGGATCTTTTTACATTAACATTTCGTCATGGGAGCTGTATTTAATGCTGCTATGTACTATGTAGATACATTTTCGAAGCAAGTTTATAAAATAAAACATATCAACTGATTTAAACCCGTGGCAATCTCTCTCTCTACAATTTATAGACGAAGCCCTATGAACCTAGCGTACGTAAGCTCAGTGCAACCTACACTTGTGCATAGTGCATAGCAACAGCACACCGCAGGCTTCCTTCGTCGATACAATCGGTTGGAGTCTGCACTAACATTTAAATGTCAAGGTATCTTATAAATTGAACCTAATAAGTATTTTATGGGTTGCGATTTACCTACAATTGTATCGAGTAAATTAATATGATGTCAATGATATAAAAGACGGAAATATAAGTTATTTAATATAGAGTAACGTAGGATAGTTATAGCCGAAGTCAGTCCTTTCGGAACGGTATACCTCATATTATATCGTACAGATAAGAATAGTCTTGTAGTTCGAAGCGTTAGGTTATTATCATTAAATTGTGAGACTATTTCTGTCACCAAAAGAATTTTTGAAAGCATTAAAATTAAAGTTATATATAGGTCCTCGTTAAGTAATGTAAAAGGTCCTGGAAGAAAATATTAGTGTGTTACTCGGCAATAGTCAGCTTCTTATTAACATTCCTATCTAAATCTGTCTATTAAAACATGCCAAGAACTTCAATTAATGCAACGTGATCACAAATGTGCACGATCCTGGCTTCGTTCAAGAGAGACCGCGTCTTGATAAAATCTAAGACAGGTCCAAGACAAATGATTCGTACTCGCAAACGCTACCAATCAAGCGATTAGTTTGACAAACTCATGGTCAGCTATTACATCAGCTGACCACAATGCAACTTTATCTACTGTTGTAATTGATCTTATAACTCGCCGGTAACTGATACACAGGGCGGGCCATAAGTTTTTGCACTTTTATAAACATGATAGAGACAAAACTACAAATGCTATTTAATTAGGTATTTATTATAAAATATTATTTATCTACACCCATATCATAAAACCTCCATTGGTTAATCAAAAACCATAGGAAATGACCACCATTTTGACAACCAATTAGGAAAAACCAGTGCTGCGATAAAGAAATAACATGACTTCTTTATCGTTTTTAGTAAAGAAATGAGATTAAATTTGGAACAGCTGTCAAACTCAAGTGGGTCTCTATTCTAGTATCCATAGATATTAAAACAGTTATTGATACGAAACGTCAATTCAGTATGTTTTTTTAATATAAACTGCACAATATTTGATCTCGAGTGACGTGAGAATAGAGACTTCATCCGTTTGTCTATGATTTAAAAAAAAAAATGGTCTTGACGGACGGCCGCCATTATTGACGCGCTGCGCCGCGTTGACGTTTTGCTGAACGAAAGTAGAATTTTGTTGAATTGAATAGAAAAAGTTCATGTGTAATTTACATTTTAGTTGAAAATATGAATAGTAAGTAGTCTTCTCGGAGTGTGTGTGATGTGAAAATGCGCCGGATATCGGAAATATGCAGCCACGATTGCAACAAATAACTTGTTGCCAGAAAATATTGTTTCTGAACCCATCATGGAGGATTTATAATATGTGTGTAGATAAAGTTATGTATGCAACTCTGCATAATTTGGCCTTAAAACACACGTGCGATCTTATTATGAAACTCGCTAAAAGCTCGTTTCATAAAACCGCACTAGTGTTTTAAGGCCTATCATTATGCAACCGTTGCATAAACTACTATTTTATGTGTAAAATACTGTCGTCTAAATGAGCTCCGTCATAGCTGGCACTCCTGCAACCGACTACGCAATTGTATGAAAAGATGCTTACAATCATCACTTCTGGTACGTAACTGCCATGTTTGCTTAATATTCGTTGTTGAACCAGTTTCTTTAAACTTTTCGATCCAAACTTTGATTAAATTGACGCTGGGACACACACTTAAACGGCGTAATCCGTATTCAATCCTAAAATGGCATCGCATAATAAAATAAGACTGTTTTTTTTTTGAACTGTTTACCACAATAACGACGTTGCTTTCCCGTGAAACGGTCCATCGGTAGTCCAAAATGTACAAAATGGCGTATAATTTCCCTTCATCCTTTGCACCTCACAATTAAAAGTTTAGAAAAAATCTGTGTTGCTATTTGCAAAAACTTATAACAGCCCACCCTGTATAATGGTGACCTTACAGCCTAAAGAATATCACGTAGAAATTATATTCTAGGTCTTTGCCAGTCTTTCAGGCCAGTTACATTATGCTCTAAATAAAAAAAAAGTAAATGAATAAATACATATTGGTGTTTTAGTGTTTTTATACAAAAGTATTTTTTGCCATTATGTCGTCATGTTTAATCAATCTTTAAAAACCTATAAAACTAGCCTTGACCTAGTTGACACTATCTATACTAATATTATATATGCAAAATTAACTCTGTCTAGGTCTGTTACCATTTCACGGATATAGTTTGAGCTCTGGGAGAGTAGGTACATAGGGAAAAGAAAACCCCTAAACGGGCAAAATAGGGAATGGAAAATTAATTGACGGCAAATTCGTGCGTGCCCGATACGAGCCCGTAATTTGAGGGAAAATAATCCAAATTTAAGTCAGTACCTAGTATGAATTTTAAAGATACATTTCCACGCAGACGAAGCTGCGGGTAAAGGCTAGTATTAAATAATTGTCAAAAATTATTGACATTAAAAGCCTTTTCGCCGTTTATGTGTAAAGTATGACTTTTGCCATTGGTAGTATATCCTCTTAACTTCAGCAGCTCAGTCATTACCTGGCGCACCTTTACATGCTTGAGTAAGTAAGTGTGAATATTCCAAGACCAAGGTAATCTTAAATTAATAGTGCTAATAAATTCGACTAGCAACTACCCTTAAAGCAACAAAGTACATCACATACTAAAGTACATTTTAGTATTTTATGATACGAGTACCTAATTAGTGTTGGTTCTACCGGTACCGATTATAAACCAACTAGCTGTTACCTGCGACTTTGTATGCGTAGAAATATATCTTTAAAACATAACGAATTTTCATGTAACAGACTTCTAAATTTAGATAGTTTCCTTCGAGTTACGGGCCCTCATCAACATCAGGCACGCACGAACTTACCGTAAATTAATTTTCCAGTTCCTTTTTTTACCCTCTAGGCATGGATTTTCTTACAATAAAGTAGTCTATGTCCTTCCCTAGGGTTCAAACTATCTCTATTTTAATTACTTTTAAGTTATTTTAATATGTATGTTAGTCTGTAAGGTAATTATGGGCCAATGGTGCCTGAAATAAATGATTTTTTTATTTTTATTATACTATCAAAATCAGTTTAGCGGTTTAGCCGTGAGACTGTAACATACAGATACACAGACAGACAGATTTACTTTCGCAATTATTATATTAGTAAGTATATAGTATAGTATGGATTCCAGTCAGTTACCAAAAACATTTAGCCATAACAGGTCAATATGAAATCCAAATTTCGAAGTAGGTACCGGCATTTTCAAATTCTCCATCAACGGCATTAGTAGTCGGTCGACCGCGCCATTCGAACATACAATTCGATAATTTCCCGCCATTTTCCCTCCGTTATCCAACCGTATTCCGTTGTAACACCGCAAAATAGATTAGTCGCGTTCCGATTGGCCATTAGTGCAGAGCCCATTCCAAATTCAAAGTTGCTTCGCTTGTGTAAACGGAAATATTTACCAACTCGTAGATTGCACAGATACCACAAATGACGGTACTAGCTTCTATCCTTTGATGTGAACTACAAAGAGCGCTATTTGGCCAGACATTTTAAACATTTCTTCCTTTACTCAGACCATTTCGCCGCACAAAAAGAAACAGTTTGTTATTATTTATTCACTGCGTTCTAAATAAGAAGATTTATTTTTACAAAAAACGCCGCCACTGCGAGGCCATTCTATGCCACCAAAGTTCAAGTTTATATTCAAACACAAAACGATAAAGACCAATTTGCTGCATCTTATCGGATTAAAGTTACATTGTTGCAACAAGGTAAGACGCAAGTGCCTAGCCAATATTATATCCCGGCAGGCCATAACAGTCATAAATTGCAACACAGGGAATCTATTAACATTCGAAAGCACCAAGCCTGCCATCGAGTTACAAATGCAACGGGCATAAATAATCTTCGGATAAGTATTGCGCATGCGGCCTTGGATCCACTGCAGTTTAAAGTGAGAAGCTATATTACCCATATACACAATGTAAAATGCAATTAGAAACTTTATTGCTACGTGTAAAGGCACACAATTCTATATCCGACAAAACATCTCGAGGAAAATTATGGCGCAATGCGGCTAAGTTGAGAAGTAGTTCCTGCAAATATTTTCAGGGTGATTTCAGGGGATATTCAAATTGGCCGGCGAGAAACTACGATCGACTTGAGTCACAGATTGCGTTAATGGTCGCTTAGTGGCGTCCACTCGAATAATGTGATTATATCGCTTGAGTTAAACAGGTTGCGAGATAAGATCCAAGATTGTGTCTGGTTAATTTCAGGCTTGAGTCATTATCTTGCATGAGTAAGCTGCCGATACGATGTGGATTTCCCCATTGAATGGTCAGTTGAATTCAGTTTAAAATTAGGTACTTTCCTTCCAGAAGCCCTCATTTTACGTAAAAATCACAAGATTAACTTTTTCTAGATTTCGGTATAATTGAGAAGGTACTTTGGTCAAATACTGCGGCGCTAGCAAGGTTGACACAAGGATACGTTAAACCGTCTTATCTCTAAGTGCATCTCTGACACACTATTGCCGACGAAAGAGATGGTCAGAGAGATAAACGGGTTGCACTTATCCCCGTGTCAGGCATGCTAGGGCTGCTGATGGAAAAAACAAACTTAACGAACTCACATGTTTCCCCACTGCCCAGTTTAGGGCAGAGACTTAGTTATTATTTGATCAACAAATCAAATGTACTTTCATGGCATGACTGCATGTTAATTCCATCCCATTAGAACCGAATGCATTATAAGAAAACAGTGTGGAAACTTCGCTGCTTAAAAACCAGTAACATTCTTAAATGTGGACCGGACGATAAGTTCTCTCAATGACTTGAAAAATGCGCTAGTCTTTCCTTTTCAAGCGCGCATTAAAGCAAGTAGAAAGCTTGCACAGCTTATAAAGGAGTGTACATGGGATATAGCAATCTGGATCTAAACTAGGCTGAATTCAATGCTAAATATGACGCCTGCGCGTGTTGTAACGTACAGGTGTTGCTGGCACCTCTCAACTATTAACAATACTATTAACGCCTACAGAACCTACTATCTTTAGTCGTTTGACCTCGTCCCTAATATTCAGTAAGTAAATAGTTTTTAGAACAATGTAGATATCTGCATTATGTAGTAAGCGTATATAGGACACGCCTGTGTTTTAATGAATTGAATGGATTATGATGGGACTAGTGAAAGCTAGTGCCTAGCTTACGCTAAGGACTGGTTATAACGGTGAAAGGGATTTCCAGACGATCTTACTGCAAGACACTTAGCGTTGGTGTTATGTTTAAGAACGAAATCACAAAACAATACATAACATTTTAGCTCCGGAGAAGAACTTTGAAGGGTTAATAACTAATAAAACTTATGTTTTCACAATCCTCATTAGAAGAAGAAAAAGACGAAATAAAATTCAAAACAACAAACATATAAGAGAACACGCATAAATAAACAAGAAAAAAATAACTGTTCCGAAACGATCCCCACTCAGCATGTGATGGGTGTGAAGCCAACGCTGGTCTTCCGTTTGAACCACTTGGTGAAAAAACAGATGACACAAATATATTACAAACTACACTATGACAAACAACCAAAGGAAAATAAAGAAATAAAAAACACAGTAAATTAAGCAAAACAAGGTAAACAAAACAGGTTGAAGCAAAAGCCGAACAGCAATATTGAAACAACATAATATTTTGGTTCCTGTGGGAACATTATTAAAAGACAGACAGCAACTTGTATTATTATTAGGGTTCCGTACCTCAAAAGGAAAAAAACGAAACCCTTATAGGATCACTCGTGTGTCTGTCTGTCTCTTTGTCTGTCTGTCTGTCTGTCCGTCTGTCACAGCCAATTTGCTCCGAAACTACTGGACCGATTAATTTGAAATTTGGTATAATACAGTAAATAGTTCTTTACCTATAGATTACAGGAAAATCTATAAGAAGTCTATGGTATTTAAAGTAACATAGGAAATTTCATGTATGGAACGGAACCCTCTCCACGTGGGTTTCACTCGCACTTGACCGGTTTTATTAGGTTCATAAGCCAATTATATTTAGCGACGGCTACAAACGTTCTTAGATACTTTTACAAACATAAAGTATTATACACATTTATGGCAACCATGAGTAATAACTGAACGTTACTTTCCTAAATAAACTATTACTCCTTTACCTATTTATCATATCGAAACCAGCTAGGGTTCACACCTCACCGCAGGTGGGCAGCTGCTATGCATCACGGGATATCGTGGTAATGATCAGTAACATTGTTTACGGCGTGCATAATAACAAGTGGCTATCTTTATGCTTTCGTTGCTTTATTGCCTATGATTTCCAGCCGGTTAATACTTTGGATGAAAGGGAAACCATCATTATAGTGTTACGTGAATACTGTAACACTACCGTATTTTAGTAATATACTAAGTTCCTTATTGAGAATCACACTAATCTTATAAATACGAAAGTTTCTGAGTGTGTGCGTGTGTGGGTTAGTATTTTTGTTACTTCACGCTTCAACAACTGCACGGATTTAGAGAAAAGTTGGAATAAAGATACCCCGAATTAACAGATAGGCAACTTTTTATCCCGGAAAATTTAAGTTCCCGAAAGAATAACTATAACCGAATTACACGAAGTCGCGGGCTTAAGCTAGTAATATAAAATATAGTACTTATAATTGCTGGTTCTAATATTATATTAATTATTCAGAAACTTAACGTTCGCGCAACGCAATCTTAAAAGTTGTAATATCATTAGTGGGATTTCCCGGCTCCGATTTAGATCTATAATATATTCACATGTGGACAAGCTCCAAAACGGTGTAAACAAAACCGATTGTAGGTAAGATGATTCATCTGATTACATTTAAATATTATCCTACACTAAACCTTTATAAAGAACGCCCCACAATTTATTTATTTTTGTGGTTCTATAACTAATCGCAGTCATCTTTTATATCTACTCAAATCAGTGTTGCAATCTAGTGTCCAGTCGTTGTCCCTTTAACTGCGTATTACGCATTCCCGCCGGCCTCCCACATTAAAAACCCTTTTACTTCGCTCAAGTACGACTAGGTAGCACTCAAATCAAGTGTCTCGTCGTTCAAACGCATTGTGACCGAAAACATGGACAATAACGATCATTAAACAATTCATTAAAATATTATCCGTAGTGCAAAATTATATACAAACATCCGCGTATTTTCTGTTTTTTGGTATTATAATACAGTTGTTAATATAACTTCAATACACACCGCATTTGTAGCCGTCAGTTATCTATAACCTGCTTATTTATTAAAGAGTAAGTCGAGACAGTCGTAAATAATGGTCCCTTTGACCTCTCAACATGTAACTGCACTATATTATTGAGAGAAAGCCGCTTTCACACGTAGGAAGTACACAAGGAACCGACACACAAAGGCATCAACTCTTTTTATGAAGCCACTGACCGTGCCTATCTAAGCACAATGAAATAAAACGAGAAAAAACAACAGCATAAAGGAACGTATCAGCTGATGATAAGATCAACAGTGCCTTATGCACGCTTTGGTTTTCGGGAGAAGATAGAACTTAGCACAAATGAAATTAATCTATAAAATAAAATACACCACCGTGACTCACTTATAGACAACGCACAGCCTAAACGGGTGGTCCTAGAAGTTTGAAATTTGGAGGAGACATTCCTCGAGTACCCTAGAGGTGCACTAAGGAGGGATTTTTTGAAATTCTATTCCTAAAAGGGTGAAACGGGGTGACAAAGTTTGTATGGAAAATACCGCGGGCGAAGCTGTGGCGCGCCACAGCTTCGCCCGCGGTATGATTCCGCCGAACTGATTGGGTTCGATACGGAAATAGCTGTCGGTGACTCACCTTTTATGGTCTTTCCATATCGACCGGCGGAATCAGTTTCTTGATCCTCTCTTTTCAAAGGTTACGCTGTCGGATTTTTAAAATTATTTTTCTTTTCTTTTTTTACTTAAATAATACCCTACCTACCCTATGTCAGTCCCACAATTAAGACGAATCTAACGACACCTCATATGTTAAAAATCCGTCAAGCTGTTTAGGCTCCAGAGCGTGCCAAAGCAACAGACATACATACATATACTCTCCTTCTGGAAGAAGGAAAGCCGGTAAATAAGTAAAGTGTGATTTTGTTTAAATCTAAACGTAATTGCAATCAGTAAGTTGTTTTCTTCTTGTAATTGTGTTTTAGTACAATAAAGTAATATTACTTAAATTACATTGAATCATAGATGCTTTAGTTCACAGCTGCACTGACTATTGCTACCTACATAATCATCGGCCTATATTCGTCCCACAGTTGGACACGAGCCTCCTCACACAATTAATGGGTATTCCGACGTTATAATTCCAAATGTAATTATTATTGTTAAGATGTGCACTATGGCATCGTTACTAACTCTTAATGACAATGGGTGGACGGACGCGAGACGGTCAGCAATCTCTAGAGTAAGACTGCGATGCCACCCTATGCAAGGTAGCCTAGCGGTGAGCGAGCTAAAACCGCCAATAGAATTGGTTAGTTCTAGACAAATGAACTCAGCCTTATACGCTGATTGGTGGGTTTTCCCCGCTACCCCGCACACCTCTGGTGGAAACGTAGCCTAATATTAAATTATTAAATTAAGTTTGACCAATTTCTTCGCTACGCTAATGAAGTTATTGTTAACGCTCTTATCGCATACGAATACGACTCAAACAAATTAATTTTAAATGACCTTTAATATCCGATATATGTTCGATGTGTGATGTGGAGCTCTTCTTTAACAAAGATTAAGCTCCTGCTCCAAAATTCGTAAAATATGATAGAATTTTATCGCATAAAACAGACCGTGATTAGGAATAGTACATTGGGCATCTAGGGCCGTAAGAAGGGGATAACTAACGAGAGTCTGTTAGAAGCCCGACGCCGATAGGCGAGGGCTTTTATGACTCGAGTTTGTTATCCCCTTACTGCCCGTGATACACACAATGTTTTTCATCACATTTGCGAGGAAATGAAATAAAAATTAGACAAAAAAAGTAAATATGTTAATGCTATTCCCATTTTACACCGTGAATTACCATCAGGTGGGTGTTGATAAACTGAGCGTACGTTGCGATCAGCGCGGGGCAGCTCCGCCGGCTTGCGGTCGCGCGCCCCGCCGGCTGCGGCTCCCGAGCAGCTCCGCCGACCTGGCGCACTTAACTGCCCGCGGGAGTTCGAAACCATACAAAATCCATAACTCCCTAGGGAGTTATGGATTTTGTATGGTTTATAACTTCCGCTGACGGCGGGGCCCGTAGAGGAGCTAAATCGGCTATAGCTGCTCTATACGCCTGCGTATAATAACACCCTTTCCGAGCAAGTGTGATGAAATAGAATGTACTTTCGTCTTAGAGCGTACGTTTTATGTTTCTGTAATTTTTCGTGTAGGTATATGAAGTTTTACAACTTTATAGCAGATTTTACTATACAAGCCATATCACACTTTAATCCCGTCATAAAATCCCGATGGTTTACTTGCTCATTTACGACTCGTGCGCTCGTCAAAAGTATGACTCGCATCTTTTGCTATAAAGCTGACGCCTGACCCAACATAAAGTTAACCCGTCGCAATACATTTTCGTCATAAAGTTTGACGACTGACCCGTTTGTCCCATGGCTCCGTAATACCATAACCACGACCCTGTTCTCACGTTTCACGAGTAACACCGTTACGTCTCGCTTGGGTTAATTTCGTGCGATTTTTATACAATTCATAGAAACAAATTTCAATTGGATTGATGTATTTTTGCTACGGACAGTTTTTATAAATAGTTTAGTTTAGTTAGAAAACATACGTTTCTATTTAATGAAGATTTTTGTCCTAGCGGCAGTTAAGTAGATGTTTAAGAAGTAGAAATCAAATTTCTATTTAATTATAGTTTCATTACCAGACAATTAGATGTTTATTTTGGACGCAATCATCAAGCACTTTTACTGTTCTATGATAATGTCAGTCATAAAGTCACATATGGTAAAAATACCATGGCGCAAAGCATAATGTAATGTACTTGAAGCTTGGAGCTCCTGTCCAAAAATAAATTTGTTTCTTCGTTAAAGAATAAAAAGATAAATTTAGAACATTCTAATAAGACTCCTTGCTTTTATGTCCGCCATTACACTCGACATTTCGGAACTATTTCTGTAAAAGGGGCGTTTCATATGCTTAACGGTGCAAACAAAAAATAGAAAAAATATAATTTAAACAAATCTCACATAACATAGCACTTAGAGGAACCACAACGAACAAAAAAAGGATTGTGTAAGATTCTATTCGTGTGATTCTTAACTAAACAAATCGTTTCCTCTGGCACAGCGAATAGAGGACCATTCATTAATTACCTATAAAGAATTTCTTATTTTATTATTTTCTTAGTTCAATGTCGTTATTACTTAAAAAATTATCACGTGAATTCTTTGTAATTAAGTCGTATATTTCATCAATTTGACTGAGTCAAGGTTCCCTCCACTTTAACATTCGTATTTGCTCTGTGACGTAACAGATATGCATACACAGGTGAATTACAAGTCAGAAAATATCGAGTAACGGACCGTAAATATTGGTACAGTTTTACGTACCTTCCATAACTGCCATCTCTGCATTGGATTTAACGCTTAATCCCTGTGAATCAGGGTTGAGATTGCATTGACCACTTGATTTCGTTTTGTAGTATTTTAAAATGCGACGGCTAATGTTTATAGGTAGGATGAGAACTGCATAGTATGTGGGAAGCAACAGGATGGAACTATTACGGGACTGTTAATTTTGTACAGCGCTTAATCTTGGCTCAATTGAATATACCAGCTAAACTATCGTGGCTTTATAGAAGAATTGACTATTGAAATATAAAGTTCATGTATATATGATTGTCTGTACGTACAGTTCTATTAACAATGGCTTTGCATTAATAAACAATGCTTATCGAAGTAATAATACGAAATACAAAAAAAGTCTTAAGAACGTCGAAACAACGCACTTGCTCATGCGTCCCAATTGAATCGATATGGCAGGTCATTAAGGAAAAGTACAAACCATTGCAATTAAAATAAATTACTGGAAACCCACAACACTACCGATGTCGATTAACGACATGCGTGCGCAAATGTTGGTCCGTCTTCAAAAACTTCTTTTAACTCTACCTGGCTAATTTTTAGGGTTCCGTACCTCAACAGGAAAAAACGGAACCCTTATAGGATCACTCGTGTGTCTGTCTGCCTGTCTGTCTGTCTGTCCGTCTGTCACAGCCAATTTGCTCCGAAACTACTGGACCGATTGAGTTGAAATTTGGTATACATTGTAAGTTGATGGCCGTAACACGATCGCGTGACGTAAATATATGAATTTTAAATATGGGGGCCACTTTTGGGGGATTAATTAGAAAGTTTAAAAAAAAAGTTATGCAACCTATATCGTGTGACATATCAAATGAAAGGGCTTATTGTGAAGATCTTAAATATATTTTCTTTTGAATTTCAAGTAAAATAGTTTAGAAGTTATTTAGGAAAATAGGCGAAAATTGGCCATTCCCCCCCTTATTAACTGCCTAAAATTTTGAAAAAAATATAGAAAATAGTCCTTTACCTATCGATTACAGGATAACCTATTAGAAGTTGATGGTATTTAAAGTAACATAGGAAATTTCAGATAATCATGTACCGAACGGAACCCTCTCCACGCGAGTTTAACTGGCACTTGTCCGGTTTTTTTCCCTAAACAAGGCCCTCTAACTGCAGCAAATAATTAAAATGGAGATTCCTTAGAGTATCCCCAGTTATAACCAAGTGGTCCTAATGTTTCAAAGTCCTTTAATTCGGAGATATAGTAATTTAGAGTTAAGATTCATAATCAATGTACGGCGATAAAATGTCAAGGAAGTGTTCCGTTCCGACTGCACACGGCGTATATGTCAAATATTTGTTATACATTGCTGGTGCGATTAATTTTGTTAGAAGCATTTGTTTTTTTTATTATGACATTAATTGATTAAAATAATTTCGACTGCCTAAAAAGCCTATAACTATTTTAATTATAGCCTGTATAAACACAGTAGCTTCTGCCCGTTATAGTTATTCCCTAGGGAAATTATAAATTTTCCGGAATAAAAACTTCCTTTGTGTTAGGCTGGGTATAAGCTATCTAGATTCCAAATTTCATGCAAATCCGTTCAGCCATTAAAGTGTGAAGAAGTAACAAATATACTAACTCAGACACAAACTTTTGCATTTATAATATTAGTGTGATTAATAATGCAGCATTAGGTACGTCATTAGAATCTAGCCGACGGGCTTATAAATCTACTTTACACAACATTTTCTTATGAACTTCAGGGCACGCCATTGTTCTCGTTTTCTTTACAAGGAGCACTCATAACTACACTAAATTACAGTATATACGTTGCGCTACACTATTCTAACTCAAAAGGTTTCGTTCTTTGACTGTGTCCGTGTTGACGAGGTGTTCGATCATCTCGACCTTCACATGATGATAAAGTCTGATGAACTTCTGCATATTTTCTCATAAGTGGCAATTACGCAGGACACTAACGGACCGTAAGCTTCGCTTTCCAATGTGGAACTGGTTTTTCCAAAGCAAAGGCAATTTACCGTAGAAGGTAAGACTCATTTATTTTGGATTAAAAATTACGAGGTTTTATTTCCTTTCTTAGAATGCAAGCGCATGCATGAATCACAATGTATTCGTGACACTAACGGTTTAACTAATTATAATCAGTATTGATAAGATAAAAAGTTGTGCGAGAACTTACATAAGAAAAATATACGGGTAGAATAAATAACCTCCTCCGTTTTTGCAGTCATTTAAAAAGCAAATACAAACATTCTTGAAGTAGCACTTTCACTGTTACAAATACTTCATTGCCACTGTCAGCTTGATTGCGTCAGAGTAATTAATTTTATTTATTACGGAACACGAGATTAAAAAGATCATTACAGATAAGTGTTTACAGTACACGCAGGATATGGCGTATATTTGAAAAGTGTCAACTGTGATTCGAACACGTCTTTTCTTTTCAAGACCAGCGTTGGCACGGTACCTAGTTAGAATACGAAACTTGTGTTTGCGCGTTCGATTCCAGTTCCAGACAGATACTCGTGTCTTGGAGTCTTATCCTAGTTTGTGCCGTTGCGTGTCACATTATTTATTAATTTATATGTATTTATATTTATATTATGAGCAGAGAAGTCCACAACAAGCATGGACTGCACCTACCAAAGAATGTCGCAGTTTCACTACAACTCCTATTATTATTCCACTATACTTATTCCCTTATTTAAGTGTAGCTCAATTTGGTTACACTAACTTCCAAACATTTACTAAACATATCGATCTACGGTCCGAAATAGTCCCGGAAGCGTACCCCAGCTCAGTTAATTGCCGTGACAACAACGCCGACGCTCATTATCCTAAATTTGGACCACACCTTCCCGACTACCAACTAATGGATTTAGGCACTCCGACTATATTAAGTTTGGAGTTGATCCTCTTGAAAGATAATGCTTAAAATAGGGGTAGAAATCATAATTCAGACAGAGAAGTAACGTACCTAAAATGTGCAGCATTGGTTCAATATAACACGGACAACACGTCAAGGGGTTTAAATATAAACCTTTTACGGCCGCTAGATGAGAATAATATTCAAACTATGTACCTATCTTCGAATAATAAAGTGCAAATATTGCAACGGCAGACGTAAAGAAACAAATAATATACTCAATTTAAAATAACGCAGTAAATTGAATTCTTCAGAAACATAATAAGCTCGTCGGGACGTGACAGTCCAACCTTGATACGTGGCTCATTATACTCATAGGTACTTCATGTTCATGACTAACCACAACACCGAAGTGCAATCTATAAGCACAAAAACTATTCGAGGTCAACTTGTGTAAAGAAACAAATGAAGACAGATGAATAGATAAGATTTAAGCTTTTAAGAATTTAGTTGGTAGTTAACTTCTGAAGTGTTTCTGAACGACCAAATTATAAAGCGATACGTTTAGGTAGTTTTTGTCACTATACCTCAAATATCAATTTGTAACTTGGCAGTTCAGAAACACTTAAAATAATGTTATAGCTTATTAACCAGCGAAAATAGACAAACAACAATAGAACAACACATATAAAACATCCATTTTGATTCTAAATATACATAAGTTACAAGGAAATGTAAATGCAATGAACTGTTATTTAAAACGCATATTCGATTGACATGCGTTTGTCATGCCGTATTTAAATAAAAACGTGGAGTCACGCTCAAGAGAGCACACGACCATGGAGAACGATAGGAACACAAACTGAACGCCACAGACGATCGCAATATAGATAACTTGGAAATGGCAAGAAATTCAACTGCTAACCAAGACAACGAAAACTATACAAAAGAAGTCCTAGATGTAGTTAGCCAAAGTTATGGAGCGGTTGTAGTATAACTCAGTGACATAACATACCGAAAGGTTTCTCCGGTAGGAAATACCAATTAAGAAAGATTAATGGTCACGAAGTGAGATGAAGAAAAGGTTTCGCTAAGTGCATTACGTATGCTTTTATATCTTATCGTCGGGAAATGCGCCTCCTTGAATAATTTGAAATGCTTAATCAGCTCCTTGGACGAAAGTAAAATAATCAAAAATCTTCCTAAGCATAAACAAATCTTAAAGCCGTGGATATCCCCCGGGATTCTGCGTTGTATAAGAAATAGGAACAAAATGCATCAAAAACTCCGGTCTGACCCATCCAATGAGATCCTGAGGATCACATTCACCAGATATCGAAATTTCTGTAACAAACTAACTAAGAAACTCAAACGAAAATATGACAGAGATCTACTCACTAAGTCTTCCAACAACCCCAAATCTCTATGGAAAGCAATAAAATCGATAACTCATTACAAATCAACTAAATCCCAGAATATGGAACTACTAAACTGTAAAGCATCACCTACTGAATCAACAAACCACGTTAACAACTTCTTTGTAGATATAGGCAGAACACTAGCAGAGGAAATTGTTACTACTGAAAACCGTACTTTACTTGACATTACCCCACAACCACGAAACTCGGCTCTTTCCTCATTTGTGCTCCTTGACACGGATCAGCAAGAAATTGACAGCATTCTTGTTGGCCTAAAGTCTGAAAGTGCGTCAGGCTGGGACGGCATCTCCACTAGGTTCCTCAAACTGGCTAGACCTATAATTGTCCCGGTTTTGTGTCACCTAGCGAATCTGTGTTTTAAGCATGGTGTCTTCCCGGCCCCCTTGAAGAAATCTGTAGTTACTCCGGTATACAAGGGTGGTGAGAGAGATGATCCGAATAACTATAGACCCATTTCGGTATTGCCTGCCATATCTAAGATCATGGAAAAATTAATAAATACTCGTCTTCTATCGTATCTAAATAAATTTAGTATTATCTCGGATTCACAGTATGGTTTTAGGCACGGCAGATCTACTGAGGATGCTGTCTTGGCTCTTTCAACGCTTATAACAAAATTTGTTGACAAGGGACTTAAATGTTTAACCCTGTTTTTGGACATTAAAAAAGCGTTCGACACCGTCGATGTCCCCACTCTTTTGCACAAGCTGGAGACGATAGGGATCAGGGGCGCACCCTTGAGCTTACTGGATGATTACTTGCACGACCGCACACAAATAGTAAAAATAGGTGAACATCTTAGTCGCGAACAGGAAGTCACTTTCGGTGTCCCTCAGGGGAGTGTCCTTGGTCCTACTCTGTTCCTAGTCTATATAAATAATTTGACCAAGCTCAAAATAGATGGAGGTCACGTTTTTTCTTACGCGGATGACACTGCTATAGTTTTTAGTGGAAAGTCCTGGCAAAACGTATTCACTCAAGCTGAAAAAGGACTTCATCTGGTATCTGCATGGCTCAAAGTTAACTTACTCACACTTAATTCCTCAAAAACAAACTTTATATGCTTTACTAAATACACTAGTACGCAACCTCACCAAGACCTTAAACTTAAGCTACATAAATGCAATCTGGCTAACCCAGCATCCTGTAATTGTACTCAAATAAACAAAGTTCCCTCGACAAGATACCTTGGAGTCATAATAGATGAGCGCCTATCGTGGCACTTTCACATAGACTATATAAATAACCGTATCAGGAAACTAACTTGGATATTTAAAATCCTGAGACACATTGCTAATAAAACACTCCTGAATAATCTGTATAATACTTTGGCACAGTCTGTAATGAGTTACTGCATCACTGTGTGGGGAGGCGCAACAAAAACCAAATTTCTGGAAGCAGAAAGAGCTCAAAGATGTCTGCTAAAAGTAATTTATTCTAAACCCTACCGATTCCCAACAAGTGAGCTATACTCTATTAGTGAAGTACTGAGTTTGAGAAGGTTGTACATATTACTTACGGTTCTAAAACTACATAAAACCCTTGACTTCAACCCTTTGTTATTGGCACGTAGGAGAAAAGCTGTTGTTGCCCCTCAAATTCATACTAAAACTATGTTCGCTAAAAGGCAATACATTGTGCAATCTGCACATCTTTACAATACCATAAACAAAAAGCTGAATATCTACCCCATGCTGCTATTTAAATGTAGGAAATGTCTGACAGACTGGTTAAAGTCACTTGCCTATGATGAAACTGAATTGCTTTTAAACTGATGACACACACACACACACACACACACACACACACACACACACACACACACACGCACACGCGCACACACACACGCACGCACGCACGCATGCACGCATATACATATATACCTACACACCAAACTAATCTACCTTAATAATAAAAAGAAACTTAACTAACGTAAAATTGTTACTTTAAAGAAAATATGTATGTTATTAGTCACTAGTTCTTCACTTTTGTTATAAATGTCTCAAACTTAGCTGTTAAGCTGGGCAAGGAGGAGCGATTTCTCCTGACACAGGTAAATATTTTACCTACTAGGAGATCTCAACTCACCTGGTCAATCGATGTACCGAAATAACGAAATAAAATATTTTCATTTTCATTTTCATTCATTTTTCATTTTCATGACCGCTTTGTCGGGCATCAAACGACATAATTAAATCTCTTAAATTTTGATACACAAAATACTCGAGAGAATATTTTATTGATATAGAGGTTGGGCGGGTCGTCTGCGCCGTCTCCATTCACACAGACAGAGGGTAACGCACCCCTCAAGTTCACAGTCAACCCCGGGCTCGGCGCAACACCACCCGAGCACAGGGCGCATGAAGACAGATAAACAATAAAAATCGATACACAACAGTTCCAAGCATGCTTAGACTGCAGAGTAAACAGTACACGGAGGTTGTAGAGTAAATATTATTGGTACTCACGCTGATCAAAACAATGCTATTGAAGACGCAGCACGGCCGCCCGATACCACGGTCAATCAAGGAAATCCATTCTCACGAACACAACACTTGTAAGACGAACTCTTGCAGTTTAGTTAGGAAATAAAACGAGTAAGTTCAGTATAAAACTAAAATTGCAAATGTAAATTTATTGCACCAAAATATTGCTAAGCTCTATCGCGAGAGTCCGCAGGACCGTTTTCGGGATATCGATCTGATTCCCGGTATGATGCAGTTCTGGTTCCTGTTTGTACCTCTTCGTTTACCACTGTTAACTGTTTTATAATCAATAGCGATTGGTTATTGATATTTTTTATGTCATAATGTTTGTTTATGTGGTACGAAAGGTCGCGATCAGCTGTTGCGTTCGGAAGGCGGGCACACAGAGTGTGAGCGGGCGAGCGTGCCGCGCGCAACTGACTCGAACGACGCGCGATGGTCTGAGCCGATCGCCACCAGTGCCGGTGGAAGCGCCCCGCGGCAACTTAACGGATCACTACCTACATTCGAACGTACTACGACCATATGTAAACAAACGAGCTCCGGATCAACGCTAGAAGGTTTTCTTTTGACAACAAACGAAATCCATTTTTTTTCTACCTTTTTATTAACTTGCAATGTTTGTATTTATGTTCGGGTCAAATCTTGCAAGCTGAATTAGAACCATTTCCCCTTATCCTACGGAGCTGAATTTTTACATGTTGGTTCAGTTCCGATGACAATGCATTTTTATGGTAAGCATGATCTGAATCGATATTCAACGATCAAAAGCATAGACACGAAATTTTGTGTACACAATTTATTGCATTAATAAAGTGCTGTTTTTATTATAACTCTTGTTTTTTGCAAAATATTTATCGTACCCCATCGCGCACTCGTTGCTTGGCAACGGCAGGAGTTTTATGCTACAGAAATATTTTTGGTCGATTATTATGTATTCGACTTCGAGTTCCTTTAAATATAACCAGGTATAATGCAGCTATGACCTCATTCTGTACAGGACGTGAATTATCTTTTATCTACTAATATGAAAGTAATGGTTACATTAGGCAACATAACAAACAATGGCCAAATCTCACGGGTTTCCGTAAGCCGGACGGCTAATGTCACGGTGTCGCCATATCGGGCTACTGTAGAAACTTGCGCCATATCGTGAAGTTTTAAACAAATCGTCATCAACATGTTGCTATCCAACCAATGCTAAGCTGCCGTTAGTGCTAACGAACTACAAGGTGACGAAAAATGCTTAAAATGTACGCTTTAAAGAAACCGTAACCCCGGCATGTCAGCAGTCAGTTCTGAATACTGTCAGTATTTGTGAAACTGTAGATACAACAAAAGCTGAGCGAACAAAGAATCCACGACATGCCCACAAAATCTAATCGTAAGATCCTTTTGGCAAGACCAAGACGTATAAATAGCTTCCCGATATTATTAACACTACCCCATTGCGACACATCTGCCGATCTCTATTCACCGACTGACCTTTGAGTACCGTTCCGCCTTGACTACATGCTGTTGCGATTGCAGGTTCGAGGAAGACTGTATAAATGGCAACTTACTGACATTTAATATAAATGGAAATATTAGACACGATACTCAACCCGGATTGCGTAAAGATGCAAAACATTTATAGTTCAAGATGATACCGACAGATTATCTTACGATTTTGGTCAGGAATGGGAATGGCCCGAAATGTTTCGAACTCTTTTGAAGTCCTTCAATGCAAAAAGTTTAAGTGCAGTCTGAAGAATGCCCGTAATAGGATTTGTACATTTAAGAATCCTGCGGTCCTAACACGCAAGACACAAAGATAAGTTAAAACCATTAATCTCTATGACTATCTCTTTCGTCTGCATTAGTGTGAGAGAGACGCACTTAGAGGTAAGACGGTTTAACTTATCCTTATGTCTTGCATGTTAGGGCCGCTGGTGTAGTTAGCTTACTTGACTGTAACGAGAAGGATATTGACAGAAAGCTCTTTTCTAAGATCCGAATTAGAGACGATTTGCACCTATCTGTTTAATGGATGAAAATGATTTTATGTCAAATTTAGTATGTAAAAAAATATATCTCGAGTGGGTTGGCTAAAAAATTCCTACCCAAACATGATTTATCAAAAAAATATATAATACTTTTCATTAAACATTGCACAGATAAGTTTAACGAATAAATTGAATACCAACTGAAAGTAAGAAAGCCTTCTACTTGAGAAAACGCGATACATTTTTTAACATACCTACTTTTGATATAAAATCATTTTCATCCATTTAACGGATAGGTGCAAGTCGCCTCTAATTCGGATCCTCTACTACTCGATTTATGTTAAGATCAAAAATTCACTTTTAACTTTTTGGGACTTTTAACGTCGGTGGGAGTCGAGTTCGATATAATTAAAAACGTGACTACTGGAAACGTGGGAAATTGTGGGCACGGCGCCCGAGACCGAGACTGTGACGATTGATTTTTTATTGACGCACGAGTAAATCTAAACCCATCAAAGTCCCGTTTTTAAACCGCGTCTAACAGATGGAAGACATCAAAATAATTACCTGACGCTTAAAATATATTGTACATTTTATTAATCTAATAGTCTATCAATAAAACACCAGAAATAGTTCAAAATCTAAAACGCTTTTCAATTGCTGTTCCATCAACTGCTACAACTGTTATCTCAGAAGGCATTAACCTACATAGGAAACGTAACTCATAAACTATTGCGTACGAAATCGAAATGAAACCAGTGCACCGTGCGCTTACACATTTCTGTTGAAACCGAGAGTTGTAAAGTTTCTAACTTCAATTTTGGTAGCACTCATGGAAGAAACTATGAGATTCCGATAGTGGGCATCGTGATGTAACAGTTATAATTTTGGGTCAAACGGCGGCATGGTTTATTGACTTGCAATCTTTCAATGACTTTGTTAGCAAGAATAATGATCTTCAAAGTAATTAAATGGCAACTCAATAAACCATTGATTGTATTTACTTTAAAAGCCATACCAGATGACTTGCTTAGCATACAAACAGGTTTTCTACAGAAATCTTAAATTCACGGATTAAGCAGTTTCCGAGAGATGCAAGATGTGGACACAATAAAGAAGTCTAGACTTAGTCTAGACTCCGGTAACGAATGGTTGGGGTGCAACTACTTCATGACTTTATGTCTAAATCGATGCGTTTGCTTTAACAGGAAATTGTAAATTCCAAAAAAGCAAGCTTGGTCAATTAAAATCGTAAGTGCTAGCTTCCTATAATACTCTACTACTATTACTACTCTATTTTGATTAGAGTAATTATATGTATTTCCTGTTGTGCGTAAATATGCCTTTGTGATAATACTACGCATCCTAAAGCATCAATTGATATTTAACAAAGCCATATTTTTAAAAATATATCAGTGGTAATGGAGTTGTCAGTAACAAGTGTTGTTTCTGCTTCCTACATCTCCATATAGTAATAGAGGAAGCATAAAAAGATCTCCTTGATTACAACAAGATAATTACACGGTCACGATCATTAGTATTGGTAATGGATCAAATGAAGACTAAGGATATTTAATATTTTCAATCTATAGAAATACAATATTTGTTAGTTAGGTCCTTACCAATTTTACAATTTTTTTGTGTAACTTGCGTTATTTTTACGATAGATCTTTCTTCCTGCTTCAAAAATCTCAATGCGCAAAATTTACGACCTGCCAGTAGCAAATAATTCTTAATCGCATAATTTTGATAATCATTCCATTTATAACCTAAATGAAAATGAAAATGAAAATGAAAATATTTATTTTGCAAGTAGGCCACATGGGCTCTTTTACATGTCTGAAGCTACCAAAGTATACGCTATTGGTGTTAATTCCTTTGCCGTTACAAGCCAGACGGGCAAGTGTAATAACCTCTCGCCTTTACTTGTTAACTGGCGCTTCCGCTGCTGACCTTTGATGCTTGCTTCTTTATGTCATTAGCGCTCGGTTTATTAATGCATGATTTACGACTAGAGACTTGATAATTATGTTGAAGCTTTTTAGTGATTAGTGTAGAAAATAGATTTCATTTATCGCCACTCTGCAACGTCTATTCAAAAAGTAATTTACACGATCAACCTCAAATTTGGGTTTGTGTACTCTCTCTGATGGTTGAATATAACATTATTCAACAAATTAAAGAATTGTCCCATGCAATTTGTTTAAATTTTCTGTCTACTTTCAACCGTTATATTAAACTTAACACTCCTATTATGCGGTAAACATATTAAAACAGAATATATTATCTCTGGAATGTGTAAAGAAAAAAAACTAGACTGTTTAAAACTCGTCTTCGACGTCAGTAAGGACAGATAAGCTTAATTGAGACTGGGTCCAAATACCGAGACACTTCGAAATTCGATACGTTACGATAACCTCAGTCATCCAAATAATGTGAGAATAGATGAAATTAAAACGGTTCGTTAGCAATACAATTACGCGGTGTTGCGAAAGACAAACAAAATGTTCGAATGGTTAACCATTCGAACATTACACAACACACACATTATAAACATTTAAATGTTTATAATGAAAAAAGCAATAAAAGGAATTAGTTCCGGTCAGCTGACAACCTGGACATGGCTCTTTACGAAATGATGTCTAAGTTGAAAAGGGTAAAGTAGATGACTGTGACTTAATAAAATTGTCATGAGTGATTTGTAATGAGAGTACCTAAACTAGCAATGTTAGGAGTTTTATTAAATAAATACAACAGCAATAGAGCGGACTCAGTAACCTGTATCTATTAAACACCACTATTAAACCACGATAAAACACAAAACAATGCAGATACCAGTAAGATAATTTATATCAAAACAAAAGCTGGGTTTGTGGGACACGCGTGCGCACCGCGCTGTGTATCTATTGTGCTGTATTGTGTAATGTATAACTGCATATTACCACGTATACTTAATGGCGTATGAGTGTGTTATTGTGGATGATTTATGCCCTTTAGGCACGGGACCAGGTAAAACGGACGACGCAGGTGCAATCAACTCGTTCTATACCGGCGTGATAGAAATGTGAATTAATATAATTATGATAATAATCAATAACGCAATGCGCTTTGAATATAAACCTGATGGGCTGTTTTGCCGTTTACCATAGGTACTAAAGTAGCTATTCATATGTGCAGCTTTTCAATTTAATGATATAAAAAATAGTCTCCAATTTTATTCCAATAGCAATCATCGAAAGATACGTCCCTATAGTTTTCTTTTTAATAATTCCTAATTTGATTAATAATTCCTTATTAGTTTTTTTTACCACAATATTCACCTACATTTTAGTGTCTTCATTATCTTCATCATCTTCATTAGAGGCTCAATAATGGACTGATCATCAACAAACATTCATGTTTGATATCTAAACAATTAAGCTCTATTGACTGGCTCCGTTGATATAATAGACTTCGTTCGTCATGCATCAGGGAGAGGAAAGACCATGAGTCATCCGAGGTTATCGGACCACGTGTAGAGAAAGCTAGTGCGTCATTCGGAGGCAGGTACGATTGACAGTAAAGAGATACAATACCTACGTGTCATATTGACCATAGGTAAAAAGTGAAAATGAAGATCCAACTTTAATCCGATTCATTCAGCAATAACATAATTATAGTTGAGGAACATTATTTATTACATTTAATGTACTACTAAGCAAGGCAAAGTAAGAAGGTAGCCTTGAATATGAAGGTGTTTTCTAAACCATGATTGACAGTAAACAGCGAATAGATAGACAGTAAATATATGTATACGTGCCATATTGATCATGGGTAAAAAGTGAGAATGAATATACAACTTTGTTTCGATTCATTCAGCAACTTATCTAGCTAATAGTTGATAAACGTTATTTATTACATTTAAGTTTAATTTACTGCGAAGCAAGGCGAAGTGAGAAGGTAGCCTTGAATTTGAAGATTTCAGAACCAATGAGAATCTAACAGCCAAATGTATTAAGACACAAGTAAATGTTCTTCAGGGAATGCAGCAACAATAGTTGCAGAAGAAACATAAATTTGCCAGTCTGATGTCATTCGACGAGTAGTTGAAATCAGTAATAGTGTTGTAAAACTGATGCAACTGCGCTTCCATTGTTCGCTGAGCATCGAACGGAGACGTACTTGACCCACTTCTTAGCGTTAACTTAATTTTGCTGAATAAAATTAAAAACAGCCAATCTACAATACTTTCCAGGCGCCTCATTCGGGAACGCTAAGTGATTCTGTAGCGACTCGTAAGCCAGATCTCTCATCTCGCTCTTACGCATTTGGCGTCGTGCGGAAGAGTGGAATGAGAAATCTGGCTTACGAGTCGCTACAGAATCACTTAGCGTTCCCGAATGAGGCGCCAGAACTTTATGATACGAGTATATTCAGTCTCGGTGACGTATTCGGCTTTTAAATCTGACGGCATCGCTACTGGCTACTAAACTAAAGTCCGTTCGCCGAGAGTTGATAAAAAAAATCAAGGCTTCTCAACTCATTACAAATAGCGGCCCGCTGATTATTTTTACCGATTATAATAAAAACATAAAGGGAAAACTATACCTATTTTTTTCATAGAATATTATTATTGAATGGTCTGTAAGTATATGTCCCATTGCTGGCATATCATCGGACGACGACAATGACAAAATCGCAGAGTCGGAGGAAGATGAAACGTTCAATTGCTTCGTCTAAAACAACACACGAACACCCAAACGACACACTCGAAGCGTATTCCATAACGGACGCGCTCGCCTGCCCGACGCGGCGCCGCGCTTGACAACAACTGCCTCCCTCTTACCACGAAACTCAGTGCGCGCGGCGATAAGCGCTGACGTCGCTTACAGTCATACAGTTTGCGATAGGTAAGCGACAGTTGCTATTTCGAGACTATATCATAATATTTATCAACTCTCGGCGAGCAGACCTTACAAAAATTGGATATTCACACAGAAACGCCAAAAAACAAAATACTAAACATCCCTGATTCAGGTGCAAATATGCGCACTCATTACACAAAGCTTGCTCCTTGAAGAAATCGACCGCATGACCTCTAGTATAGCAGGAAGTTGCACTATGGAATTTGGAATGGAGATAGCTAGATTAACACATAGGATACTTTCATCCTTATCCCACGCGAATAAAGTCACGGGCACACCTAGTTTAACATAATGGGTAACACGTTTAGGATGGCTTATGACTCTATTTGGTAATGGGCGCTAAGCTAAATTTTATACGGCATACTTTATTATTTAGTTACTTTGAAATGCTCACGCATGAAATCGTCATTTGGCTGATGAATTGATCATTGTGAACCTTCATTGGCTTAGGTAACTATTTGGGTCTAGGCCTTAGAATTTCATACTTAATGCTTACCTTGAAACAGTTATTCTGACACAGATGACACAGGCATCTGTGATTTGATAAAACCATTAAAAAAACCGGAAAAGTTCGAGTTAAACTCGCACGGAGAGGGTTTTGTACATGATTATCTGAAACCTATGTTACTTTAAATACCATAGACTTCTTATAGGTTTTCCTGTAATCAATAGGTAAGTATATAACTATATTATTATTATTTTTTCAAAATTAGAGGCACAGTTGTTTCGAAGATAATGGTCCATTTTCGCCTATTTTCCTAACTAACTTCAAAATTATTTCTCGATTCTTTTTTATTATCTTCTTTAGCCTCCCAAAGTAGCCCCCATGTATTAAAATTTATTTATATACGTTACACGTCCATGTTGCGGTCACCAACTGTTGTGGTGTTGTTTCAACTCAATCGGTCCTCTAATTTCGGAGCGAATTGGCTGGGAAAGACGGACAAAAAGACAGGACACACCCCCTAACCCTAAAAATGGATATCTGGCACGTTTGATACAATATCGATTTCAACATAGCGATACTAATATTGTCACACTATTAATTCAAAGGCCGCACACAATTCATTCCATTTGAAAACAGCAAAAAGCAACAATAGCATTGGATTGGCCAACTTCGCATAAATAATTTCAATCTGTATTGTTGATACATAACATTCAACCTATTTATTTTACGAGTATGACACTCACTAAATCCTACTTATATATACATATATAATAATATTAGAAGCGCGAAAGTTTGTGAGGATGGATGGATGTTTGTTACTCCTTCACGCTTCAATGGCTGGACGAATTTGGATGACATTTGGAATGGATATAGCTCATTCCCTGGATCAACTCGTAGGCTACTTTCTATCCCGGAAAAATGAAAAGTTGCCGAGGGTATAACTATAACCGAATTCCACGCGGACGGAGTCGCGGGCAGAAGCTAGTAATGTATAAACTCAAGAATATCTTACCATAGAGATGTGTTGAAAAGGGCAAATAAAATTTCACTTCCAAAGAAATCTCGCTACACAAAGCCATCCGGCACATTTGAAATGAGGTTCATCATTCAACAAGTAGCTCTTAATCTAATAGCCAAAGAGTGTATTTTTGAACGCCTATCAGTGATCTATTAAAAAAACAAAGCTTGGCATTCTGTACTTGACCTGCAGTCTATTTCACTATATATGGATCTCGGCTTCCTAGCCGTTTCACAAGGATGCAACTATGCCAGTCGGCCGATCCGCATCCGGGCAGTCAACAGTGAATCTAAGCGACCTAATCATACGCACTAATTTAAAATGGATGCAGCTCAATGTCTTTAGCGGAGTTACGCACTTCCATTTTTGGTAATATGGTTTCGTTGTAATGAATCATAATAATACCATTACATGTACATTGCAGAAATTGGACGCTTCCTTTGTAAAACATGTATGTAATACCATGCGAAGTTGGACGCCAGTAGACAATTAACACTTTCAGTGCCAGACCAAAAATCAAGTTCTGGAATGGAACACATGGCCACAGAATTGCCTGCATACAAAATTACTATAGCAAGACCCACACTAGCGGGTTGTCCGGCGTGGCGGCAAAGTACTAGAAAACCCGATATCGGGTTTTCGGCAATGAATGTGTTTAATAAAGATGTTAAAATATGACAATGATAGACAATATAGAAAACATAGAAACATGATAAACCAGTCGGACTTTATTTTGTGGATGATGAACTATAATTATCGATTTATTTTCCAAATATATTATATTACACTAGCTTCTGCCCGTGACTTCGTCGGCGTGAAATTAGGTAATAGATATTCCCTAGGTAACCTTTGATTTGCCGGGATAATAAGTAACCTATGTGCTATTCCAGACTATAATTCATCTCTGGAAGTGAAGAAATAGCATAGAATGCGTGCAGATGCTTATCATCCTGGCATTTCGTAAAAGTCGACTAAGGGACGGGTCCTCTCCAACATGGTGGACTAACTGTATGGGCGATGGGCTGATCACCTGTCACCATATGGTTCATCATACCATCTTAGGACTAATTAATCGAACGTGGCCACAAGTAGTTTTGTGGCTCTGCCCACCCCATTAGGGATTTCGGGCGTGATAATATGTATGTATGTAATTCATCTCTCCGCCGAATTTCATTCAAATCCGTTCTTCCGTTCTGGCGTGATTCAGTAACAAACATCCATCCATGCAAACTTTCGATTGATCGAAATGATCGAATGAAAACAAACGACAACCATACCAACCTCAAAAAGAAAATAGTCTATTATAAATTTCACAAATCGTTAGCAGGCACAACTAGTGATTATTTAAAAAGCGGTTTCACCACAAAAGAAAATTTCGCCAACTGTGTCAGATTTACCGCGCGGGCGCACTCGATTTCCAGACTTGTTTACTATCTAGTCGGCAATTGATACCATTCATTAACCCCCGCTGGCTTAGAAATTCTAGCGTTAAAAGACTGGGTCATATTACTGATGTACACATAGGTACATTCTGAAATAATGGTGATGTGATGGCCCACGTAATGGTGGGTTGAATGATGAATCGGGATGGTTTAAAGACAGATCGATTATTGGTTCTATCTTTGCGCATGACTCCTCGAAGTTCCTACTAGATTAATCAAGTTAATCTTGCAAATTGTGTCCAATATACATCACGCTAACTAAAAAATATTTTCAATTAAAAATGCTTAGATAACTCTTATTTTTAAGGTACACAGTAATGCTCGTCGATGTTCAAAGTATTGCAGTATTACGAATGTGGAAATTTTATAAGGAAATAGAATTGCCGGTAAATGAATATCGCGTTCAGTTATTTGTTACTACTGGCAAGTGGAACAAATGCAGTTTTGCTGCCTGCTACTATTACAGCGAAACGTGGACAGTGTGAAGATTGAACACGCAAAATACTATCCTAGATAATCATATAATTAAAAAAATAAAACGACTTCAAATAGCCTTTGAAAAGTAAGATTATGAATAATATTTGAAGAGTTCCATCGATTCCTCATAGATCCTCTCATCACACCTCAACTCTGACTACAACGGGACCAATCTGGAGGTATACCCAACCGATTAAAAAAATAATTTTCTAAATCAATACATATAAAACACTACCGTCAATCACTTATAGACACACCCACAGCCTAAACGGGTGGTCCTAGAGGCTTGAAATTTGGAGGAGACATTCCTCGAGTACCCTATAGGTGCACTAAGGAGGGATTTTTTGAAATTCTTACCCTAAAGGGATGAAAAGGGGGGATAAAGTTTGTATGGAAAATACCGCGGGGGAAGCTGTGGCGGGTCCACTAGGCGGTTAATAAATGACGGAGTTGTGAAGTAACAAACATACAAAAATACAACCGATTCGAGATCCTCCTCCTTTTACTTTTGAAGTCGGTTAAAAATTAAATGAAAAGGAACTTCCGACGCTAATCTGACAGAAGAATTGCATATTTAAGTTTTACAGTTGTGCGTAGTAATCTATCGGATCAGATAAGGATAAAAGTGGTTACAAAGACAAACGCATGGGCCACGATTATTGGAAACCTCACACAGGACAGCAATGTGCCCTCGACACTTGTTAATTTAAGAAAGTTTCCACCGTAGGAAACCGTACTAACCATGTCATAAAACCTCCTTCGCTTCGTAATAAAGGAAAACTATAATAAAAATAACTTCCGGAGTTTTTAATACCAGTCGTCTCGCTGCCGCCATTCATCATACTCAAAATACATAATAAAAGAGCCCACAGGTGGCCAATTGGCTGAATAAACGTTTTGATTTGATTTGATTCAACGTGAAGCTGTCATTGGTTCGTTTCACGAAGCTACAAGTAAAATTGGCAATACCGATGCCAGTTCCCATACATCTATCTGCCTTTCTGTGTTGCCAATTATTGCCTGTGAAATTCTAACTAGTAACTTCGTGCACTTGTAACCACTACAAAAATAATGCTACCTGAGTATAATAAGAGTAATAAGTACATGTATATTCTTTATTTAATGAACTTGACCAATATCGGCTATAAACTACATGCTATCATTGGAACTTAATGCTATAGATTTCCTCGAACCGGCAGTATCATTACGATCACGTTGCATTGATAAACAGCAGACTGTAATTTGCGACACACGCGGGACAAAACCTTATATTAAGCAAATGCCATCAGATTACACGTATACTGACTTGTTTGTTACTAACAAGCTAAGGATATTATCGGGTGAATCTAAGCCCATCAGGAACGGGAAACTGGAATGAACCGGTTCTGTAACGATGGTGATAACCAATACAAAGTTGCTATGAGAGTTTCTGAAGGTATCGATGGGAAACTTTTATGTTTAGCTCGCCTAGTTTTTCATTATGATAATCCTTGCTCCAATAGGCCAGTTTCCTAAAAAATACTTATTAGTCCATCATTTACATTATAAAAAAAATATTGAACACATATTTTTTCTTTTGTCAATTAAACAACAAATGACGAAGATATAGTGCGTTGAAGTTCCGGGTGACGTCACGACTTTGTACACTTTTTACCATTAAGTGACGTCATTAGCCCCCACTCCTGAACTTAGATGCGCGTTATCTTTGTCAATTTTGATTGATTTGATAAACCAAAAATACGTCTCCAATATTTTTTGATAATCTAACTGACGGACTAATTAGGATTACATTTTTTTTACCATGGAAACATCCCTGTTGTATTGATAAACAAATTAAGTTCATAGAAAAACAGTGTATAACCATCATACCATCTTAGGACTAATAAATCGAACGTGGCCACAAGAGTCTTGTGGCTCTGCCCACCCCATTAGGGATTTCGGGCGTGATGCTATGTATGTATGTGTGTATGTATGTATGAAAAACAGTGTATAAAGTCAGAAACATTCGGTAAGTCATAATTATATAAAATGTTGTTTTCACCCTTGCCACCTGTGCCATAAGGTAAACCAAAATAATGGTTTAAACCAATTAATCACTTACATGAAGTGAAGAAACCGACATCGCATGTCGAAAACATATAAAATAGATGACACGTTTTGATTTAAATTGGTTGAACAGAAAAAAACGTCTAGATAAATTACCTTGATACCTTACGTAGTAAAAAATGAAATATTGCTCCACTAAGCAAGTGAACAGGTACCGTCCGCAAAAAAGTGATAATATAACGCAATTGCTTTTAAAGTAGGCGGCAGCAAAGAGGTTAAAGCTAGTCATGTAACCAGTTCCTTTTTCAATGAATAATGGTTTATCAGGAGTCAAACCTGATTTTATGGAGTTTTGTATAGAATACGAGTAACTAAGACTTCGCGCTAGTAAAGTGTCAAGATTAACCGAGTTAATCAATCAAAAGTCTTCAACCAATAGAAACAATATATCATGTCGAATCTATCGAAGGATTATTAGGATCGAGTGAAGTGCCGATCGACAGGTTTCGCAAGGTGAACTTACTTATGTGGTCTCCCACAATGACTCATGGCTAGAGTTAAATAAAACAAATTAGATTAATTCATACCGTGTTATGTGGCTTTATTGGCTTTTAAAAACATTAATTCATATGTTGTTTGAAATATATGCAAATTGTACAACAATCGAGATCGTAATCATTAATTGTAGTGATTATTCGGTAATTTGAGATTGCGTACATAACGAGCAAACTCTGATTGTTTTAGTAAAAGCGAAACTATATATATGAGCAAGTTTGCCGACCTTGGCAGATTCACAACTGCGCGCGCCAAATGTAACAACAATGAAACGGTTACGTGCATTCTTGATATTCAAGGTCGAAGAGGACGTGAGATCAAAATTTGACTGCATTTTTCCTTCGAATAAAATGCTACTGCAACTACTGTTGTAAAGGTTTTAAATTGAACACCTTTGAGTGTCAATCTTAAAGAGATCTCCTAACGTTTTGCGTGTTAACTTTTAATAAAAGTCAGCTATTGAAAGGTCCCTTTTAAGAAAGGCCAAAATACTTTCTGTTACATTTGCTAGCCCGCAAAATGCCGGATTGGTTCAAATCAAAGCTACTTCTTAAAATTTTTACAAGTGCTAATAAATTATTTATTCAACAGGAAACACATTGGCTATTATTAAAGTTACAATTTACATTTATTTTGCTTATGGCACGATAAGATTAATTTATCCTTTGCAAGTAATGAAGTAGGTACAAAAAAACGTTTGATAAATGCTTTTGAAATTTTCAATTTCAGAGACGCAGTCTATATCTATCTATATTGGAATTTGCAAGCTCGTAGCAGATTATGCCAAATATTTCGACTTTCATGAAAAATATACCATCACAAAGTACTAAATAACCACACTAATAAGTTACTTCGAGTTCCTTTAGCGTTAGCAATAAAAGGGTAATTGCTTGTCGATTGAACTAGCACAGGAACTTAAACTTATCTTTGCGCACAGCGTTGTGTGCGTGAGCTTACCTTGTTCGGACGACGCTTGCCACGTCACTGCCACACAAATAAAAGCTGCATACATACGCTATACATAGAAGCTCACGCATACATAGCGACTTGTGCAACGATGAGTTGAAGTCTCAGTAATATAAGTAATAGGTACGTAAGGTGACTGACCTGTGCCGAACCCTGGTGTTGATCTGGCGCACCTCGCGGCCGCCGCTGCTCTCGCCGTCGCTCCCCGAGCCCGCCAGCTCGATCGTGTGCACCGATATCGACTTGCTTACCTGTTGGGAAACAGATCTATTCAATAAATAGCATAGAATCTCGATCGATTTAGAAATCAATACATATAAAACAGTACCGTGACTCACTTATAGACAACGCACAGCCTAAACGGGTGCTCCTAGATGTTTTTAATTTGGAGGAGACATTCCTCGAGTACCCTAGAGGTGCACTAAGGAGGGATTATTTTTGAAATTATGTATGGAAAATACAACGCGCGGAGCTGTGGCGGGTCCACTAGTATACATATGTATAAATGAGTATAGCATTTATCACCGTCCCTTGCCCAACTAGAGGAAAGTATATATCACTAGGGTCAAATGTCAACAAACTGAACTGTATCTGCTCTGCACTAATGATCATTCTCCTGACCGATAAAAGTGCCTATTGGCTAAAGTCTTATGCTGGCTACACATGCATAGGCTGGGACTGTAGGACTTGACAGGGCGCGGGCGGTGTGTACAGGTATCGGCCGGGCCGTCATTCTGCCTCAGTGCACTCTGTTCATCAGACGGACGCAGACGCACAGTGGATATTTTCCTCCTACAAAAATGATGGACGAAGATGCTCTGGCTCTAGTGGAACTGACGGCTGCCGCTTCACACCCATACTACACGCCCAGACCGTCTCACCATCGAATGATATTTCCTTTGGTCCTCCAGCCGCGCCTTTAGTTCCGAATTTTATGGTAAAACAATTAAGATTTGGCCGGATGATCCAAAAACGCCAGGCCGCCTCATCGTGAGTACCCAAAGTTCACTTGGGCAGCACAGCAGCAACTGTCTACCTTATGAATGGTGATCGTGGTGATTGGCGTCGTTTACTTATTGTGTCTCTTAAGTGACTGTGCCTAATATTTTGGTTAAGAGGCACCTGTCTTGAAATTTTTCATCCACTACATAACAGTATCCATAAAAATTTAAAATTATTAGAATTCTTAATATCTTATTATGTGGTATTTTTAAACCTCACAAAATCTAATTAGTTTACCGACTTAGTTAAGTTTGCATTTGAAGAAAAAGCCTTAATATCCCTTACCCTTCCTTTCCCTTGTTTAGAGTCGTGTTTATTAATCTAGAACAAGATTCGAGTTTGTTTGTTGATAGAGCTTACGATGGCAACGGTTTCAAACACACCATTGAAATTATTTCCGTCCCTCCAGTCAATCGATGAGCTATGAGTCAACTACATACCAATGCTCCAAAATAACCAGTAGCAAATAGCTTTCTTTTACTACTTAAAGTGCTGCTTGAAAATAGCTCAACACAGGGATTTAAATTAATATTTATCTCGTCTCGCTTAGGCGAGCTTAGCTGGGTTTATTGTATTCCATCGCAACTTTAGTCAATATGTTTTCGAAACCATTTTATCAGTGTGCACGTCAGTGGCGAAGCGTCAAATATTTCCTAAGGGAAGCCGGAAGAATTAGACCCGTATGCGCGAGTTTGATATTTAGTAAGAGTAACATGGACTTTACTGACAGCCAGCCGTACCTTTCTAGCTTGGTAAAGCCGTCAGGAATCGGCATGTAGGCAGGCTGCGCCACTGGTGCACGTCAGCAGCATTATTAAAGTCTTTATAATTTCTGCTATAAACACAGGCCTTTCCACGGGCCTTTAGACTAAACTATTATCGTCTAGTAGAAGTTTAAGGACAAAGCATTTAGCACAAAATTTCAAAAACTGTGCATAAACTAAACACCTTCTTTCCTTTCTTCTTGGCAATCGTTTAGACATCTTTAACGTTAATTTGTAACATGTAGTTTTTTACAGTTCATAATGAAATTCAATACTCTGACATCATCCCTTTGTAACGAAGAACCCATCTATTTAGTCTATATTTACGATTTACGACACTCAGTAGTGTAAAGGACTGTCAGTGGCTAAATCGCAGCACCATTTTTATAATTCAAATAATCTGTGCAATGTCTTATGACTCCTAAGTTATTTTTATTTGGTAATTCAGTTTCCCAACAAGTATGGTAGGCATAAACCAACCAAACCGCGGCAGCCTGTACTTTATTAGTTATTGGCTAATGATACGAAATAAAAATAATGCTGTAAATGACGCCTACCAGCTTATGACACCAGAGGTCGTATTAACAGCTCTTAATTCCAGGCAGTTTCCGCCATAAACTGAACTGCCTGAAAAATTTAAGAGGCCGGCTTTAACGCGGTAATGATACGAATTTTCCAGGCAGCTCATTTTACGGCGGAAACTGCCTGGAATTAAGAGCTCATAATACGAGCCCAGGGCGGCGCTGGCAGACGTTACGTATGCTGTCACCTTCAAGTAATCATTAGAGAAAAATGTGTATGGTCGCATGATTGTCAAATTTCATGTCTGGTAGTCCTCCTCTATCCAGTATAGGTACTATATTTAACAAATACTTACAGGTGGAATGTATTTTCTAACAGCTGCCGTCAACTCGTCAATACTTTTCTCTTTCTTCGGTTCCAAACCAAAGAACTTATTCTTCGCTTCCTGATTCAAAGCGGATATTTTTAAAACTTGCGGTGGTTTAGCGTCCATTTTCTGAGGACTAAGTTTGTCCATAGGCCGCCTAAGCTTTCCTAGTTGTATCGGCTCTTCGATTTTCTTTACAAATCTTGTGTATTTATTTGTTTCGTCATCGCTTTTTATTTCTTCCGACGGTTTCTTTCCTAGTTTTCCTAATAAGGGAATTCCCTTCACGGGCGTATTATTGATTTGGTTTAATCGCTCCTTCAGTTCGTTAGCTCCTGGTAGCTGTATTTTTCTTGGAAAAGGTTCTTGCAGCACTTTTGTTAGATCTGAATCCGTTCGCGATGCCTTGAGCTTATTGTTTTTGCGCTGGAACCGCCTGGGCTTCGGCCCAGGGACCTCGTCGGAGCTCTCTGATGAAGAACAGCTCTTTTCTGATGAAGATACACTGGATGCTGAAGCGGATTCGTCGTCTGATGAACTGTCGATGCCTTCGTCCTTTAGACCCTGAAAATAAAAGACAACATTTTCATGAAACATTTCACTTTTTCTGAGTGACACGGACAAAATTAACTTGATAACGTTTTACTGATTTTGAGCCAATTAGATACCTACCGATGCCGATTTGATCATAGCAGATCTAATGTGGCATCCCTTGTGATTAGAGTTCACTGCTCAGGACTGATACGCCCAGGAATATGCAGATGCTATGGGAAGTGAGGTCTTGGACTAAATTGAATTTAACTATGTGTCACTCGCGGTCGATAACAGAGGACACATCTATGAAGGTCAAATACGCTCATGACTAACACAACCTATTTAAAAGAAACCCATCTTTATTTCGAGTTCAACATGAGGAAAAACAATTATTAAAAATTAATTAATTGAACTGATGTCCGATAAAGTTGCACTAATTAAATGACAATAAAAATCTTAACCTCGCCACTTCGAATGCAAGAGTTGGTACACTTGCAAGATTTTGTTATTTATTAGAGAGTTGCAAATTCGATTTTAAAGGGGCTCGTAAATGGTCTAGTTTTTCGACAATTTATTGCTGCAAAGCAAGGCTATCCTCAAAGTTTAAATTGAAACTTTTTGCTCCCATTAGTGATGTAATATGTAATCTTCTTGGGGATAGCCCGAATAGCTACAATACATTTCTGAAAAACTAGCCCGCGTACAAGCCCCATAAAACGCAACTAGAAGTAACAATAGTGCTTTGGTGTTATAGTTATAAATAACTACATAAATTTTAAAATACTAACCTCAGAGCTCTCTCCTTTGGCCAAGGTCTTGGGTTTTGGCACGACAGTCGTTCCAGACTTGAGAATGCCTCTCACTTCCGGAGTGATCATCCTTTGAGCCCGCTCAGTAGGCGCATCATCGTCCAGGTCTGTAACCATGCAACATAAATCAAACTTTATCATCATGAAAAAGCATAAACAAGTTGAGCTCCAGAGGGATCTAAATTTGTTCAATCAAGTTTCAATGAACTTTTGTGAACAAACAACTCTGATCTTGAAGAATAAAATGAAGCTATAAAGTTGTTTACTCTGTATAAACTTTCATACTTTATTCTGATAAGTATCAAGAAAAATATGAAAGAAAAGTTATAACTAACGGTTTAGTAAGCATTATGACTAAACTGTACTGAGCTGTAAATAAATATTGCTCATATATATATTAGTGAAGTTAAAAGAAGTGTCCAGTTTTAGTGAGATGACTTATTGAGATTGGATGACTAGAGTGCATGCTGTTTAGGTTGAAGAAGCACTGAAGTATTAGGAGCTTGTTCCTAAACGTCGTTACAGGGTAGAACTATGATATTAGTAGTAGACACATATCTCTGAAAGCAACTCCAACCCTGTAAATAACTAGCGTCTACCACATCACGACCATATCAGTCACTACAAGAAGGACCTAGAAAACCTCATGCATAGTTAATCACATGCAGAAGGGTTTAATTAACAACTTACCTTGTAACCAACAATTAGAGTGGACCAAAGTTAGTATTACAAACCCAGGAAGAGCAACGACTCAAGCAAAACAACGAACCAAACTTAAATAAGAACAAAATCAGACCTAAACTCCTAAATTTTGAATTCTGCCTCATGAGGTACTCTAGCGATGTATTCTTTGCGCTGGCCGAGCGGAACAATTCCATTTTGAGCGCGAAGTCTGGATTACGCGGGACCTCGTTATGGGTGAAAGACTTCGTCAGTCTTTCATTTTGCTCCATGGCCTCTTGAACTTGGCTGGCTAATACCGGCATGGTCTTAAGCCGGGACGTCCGCGGCACCCTCTCTTCCTTGGCGCGAGGCAACCCGGCCATGGGGGGTTTGTGCGTGAGCTTCGCATTGAACATTTTCATTTTGTCCATGAGAGACATCTTCGCTGGATCGTCCTCGTCTAACTTAGCTGCCACCGGTGAGTGTGTGCGTATTTACATAACATTGTGCAGTTTGTGTTTACGATAGAGCCCGGACATACACATAGTAGAGTAGTCGAGGACATGCAAAAAAGAAACAACAGCCGACAATCAAAAGACAGGAAGCGTTTTCTGGTGTTTTTTTTATAACATAATGCAATTTACATGCCATATTTAAGAACTGAATATTTTATGAATAAAATAAAAGATTCTCACATCATTTTTAACTAATTGCCTGCACACGGCACCGCTGAGAAAAATGCGGACAAAATTTAACTGCCAGCAGCAGACTAAGATTCTGTATTCTAAAGCTAGCATAAATTAGAAAACAAATGCTCACCATCTTCGTCCCTGTCCAACACATTAGCGGTGCTTTTGGACTGAGAGAGAGAAGACTGTTCCTCTTCCTTAGGAGCTTCAGCCTCAACTGGCGGTTGTGCAGGCGTGAAAGATATGGGCTGCGTCTTGAACCGATCCGATATAGACGAGTCCATATTTCTCAATCGATTATGGCGGATCAACGGCTTTGGTGTGCCTGGAATTTTATTGCATTAGGGATAAAATAATACAATCATTTTCTCATCAGATAGGTAAGAGTATAGTAGTTATTATAATCTGGTTGTTGATATAGTAGAACTTGAAAGTCACTAATAAAGCCTTATCCGTACTCATATCATAAATGCAAAAGTGTCTGTCTGTCGGTATGTCTACTTGTCTGTATTCCACAGCTTAAATACTGAACTGATTTTAAAGGAATTTGGCACGAAGGTAGCTTGCCTTCCGTCCCATTCTGGAAAATTTGACAGTTCTCGAGGAAAACGCCCCTCACTAAGAAGACATAAGTCGTAGAAGAAATGTACCTTTTGCTTGCTGCTGCAGCTGCTGCCACATGCTGGCGCGTGCGACAACACTATTGCTCTTCACCAAGCCAAGGTTAAAACCGCACTGTTCCGCCTGTGCCTCATCATCGCTTCCCTGGTCCTCTAGACTCCCAAAACCTTCAACCTCCGTCGACTTCCTCTGTCTGTCCATCGTTATGAGACCCTGCTCAATGGAAGATGGCGACCACTCGTTGCTACTATTGTTTGTTTCGTGGTTCTCTTTGATCTCTTGGCTCTCAATCAAACCTAGTTCTTCGCCTAGAATTGAGAGAAAATAAACATTAGCATCGAGATTAATGTATGGAGTGAAAATAGACTTTGGTTAGAACAGTAAACGGGCAAATAATTAAATAAATTGAATCTTCGGTAAACAAAGAACTGAAAACTTAGTATAATTGAATGAAGCAAAGTAACAATACTACTGAAACATGACAAATGGAATGTTGTCAAACGAAACGTGCATCACATTGACCCAAATACTAGGGCCAGAGACACGTGCAAGGTTACAAAGTGTTTATTTTCAAAACCGTCCCTATATTCATAACGGCGTATCCTCAAATCTAAAATTACCAAGCACAAACATAAACAAACGCAAGTTAATGCAAACCGGGTCTGGCCCGATTTCCCGCGCGTGTACACTTTATGACACTGTTTCTATTGGTTTTGATTGCTTCACTTGCTAAATAAGTCAAACTTGGACCGCGCTAAATTTTGCTGAAGCGAATATAAATATAAACTTTTATGATTGCATACGGGATGAGCGATGCTTTCTCGTTAATATTATGTGATCAAATATGAACCTGATTGCGGGCCTGAATCCCTCGATGATGCGCGGTTATACACTCCACTATCGCATGACACGTTCAGACTCCAATTGTCGGCTTCAGCTTGTTGCCGCTCGTCTTCTTCCAAAGCGCGACTGTCCTCGTCTAAAGCAATTTGGACTTTGTTCACTTCCTGTTCGATCTCGTCCAAGGTCGACTGCTTTCTTTCAAGGTTGGCTGTTATGTTTTCGAAGTCAAGGAAAGTGGCCTCGCCGAAGCTATCGTCCTTGACAGCTGGGATATCCGAGAAGCCGTTGAATGTACTTGGAGTGTGGACACTGAAGCAATTGATGTTGAACGGTGGCGAGTCTAAATCCTTCGTGAAGTCTGCAAGAGGTAGACGCTCGGTTTCTGCCGCGATTATATCCCTGGCAAACGATGGAGCACCGGACTCGACGGGCTGACTCGGAAAACTACAGCCAGAGAGGCCAAATGCTTGGAAACTCGCTTGGCCCGGCTCCAAACTGCAGAATGAGAAAAGAAACACGTTAATGTAGAACACCGCCGTACACAAGACAGAGACGGGCGCTGCTTCAGTACGTCTTCGTTAATATCGACGAATTATGGCATGGGTGGTATGAAATGGCATTGCCGTTCTATCGATAAAAGGAAATTTGACAGAGTCTAAATATAAAATTCTGATGAGGGTTCCGGAGTTATCGATCGAATTTCAGTCATCAAATAAATGACTCATACACCTACGGTGCTAATGTAGGCTTGAGTATTGGAATACAGAAACAGTTTAAGAGTATTAGATTAATTTGTAATAACAACGAAACGCAGTATAAGAAATTACTTTGCAACAATTTCCGAAAGCATAGATCTTTCCATTTTAAATTTATATAATCTTTTGAAAAAATTCAAAGCATGGTTCGGATATACGAGACAATACGAGTATAAGAGAGGAGTCAGCTGCATCTGTATCATAGTCTTTAAGGGCATCGAAAGTTCATAAAACTTTTGATGCTCTATAGAGCACAACAGATCCAGAAATAGTGCTTGACCCAGTAACGGCTGGAGCGCTTATTTCCGTCATCAAAATGCCGTTTCAGATGTCGGCTGTACCAGTAACTGATGGCGGGGACGATGTTTATCATGCAAGAGATTAATGCAATCGGCTTAATTCAGGACACCGATAAATTAAGCTGTAAGAGTCTGCAACGCGTACACGTCGGTAACAATACGTAGATTCCATGATCTATTGTTAGTCATTACATTGGGGATGAACGAGAACATCCACATTTATTCATCGAAATGATAGCCAAGACCTAGAGTACCTATAACGTATATCAAATAATAAATAATACATTAACACTTTCAGTGCCAGCCCAACACTCAAGTTCCACCCCAGGCGCCGAAAAATTGCCTCCATACAAAATTGCTATAGCAAGAACCCGACCAGCGAGTCGTTCGGCGTGGCGAAAAAGTCAACGAAAACCCGACTATCGGGTTTTCGGCATTGAATGTGTTAAGATATTCAGGATAAGGACTTAAGGCATTCTCTAGGAATCGAACCTTTGGGCATAGCTGAAATTTAATAGGGAGCGGTGCATTGAGATGTAATTTTTAAAAATAAAATTAGTGACGTATGAATTGCATATCATTATATAAAAATAAGTACTGAAATCTCTAAGTTCCGTAGAATTTAGAGATTTCAGTTCTGTTAAGAGACATAATGTTCTTTGTTAACCGACTTCAAAAAAACCGAAGGAGGAGGTTCTCAATTCGACGCGTATATTTGTTATTTTTTTCTCGTTTGTTTGGGTCTTGTCGGATGTTAAGTTGAAGACCATTCCAAAGAAATAGCTTAGCCAGTAAAAGAGTTGGAGATAAAGCCAATGCGGTATGGAAGGTAGGAGAGATTAACAGGAGAGAGGTAGGATGAGTTTTCGTAAGATTTTTTTTGTCGAAGGACTGATTCTGCAATCACTAATTTAAGGCCTTATTCTACAGATAAAAGCGAATTTTGTATGTTATTCGACAAGTACATTTTATGCGGCTATTGAAAAATAGGCCCTAAATGATATTACAATATAATAATCATAAAGAAAATCATACGGCTGCCAAAGATCCATTATACAATTCTGCGTGCACATAATAACTATTGTATAATATGGCAGGAATAGATTCGAAAGACGATTAGTAATTAGTCACGTATTGGCGTGGTTTATATGTGGATATGTAACTCGCAAGGTAGACAATTTTTGTAAGTGCCACATTCATACTATCGCAGTAATGATGAAAGTTTGTAATAAAGTACAAAGTCGGCGAAGGTAAAAAGTTCAATTTTGCGAGATTTGTAGTATAGCAAATACTTATTGTACTCAAAATTATATACAACAATAGAAAGAAAGCTAACATACCATGGCTATCCGAGATGCAGTCTTCAACCACCATTAATCCCAATAAAACTCACAGACAGCAAGTCACAAGGGCGCCAAGGGGTAGCCAGGATTCTGTTAGGGGGGGGGGCCAGGCGAAGAAAAACCAAGAACATAACTAAGGTGCACGAGCAATAAGGTCAACAGGTTATGTTAAAATTGAAAAACAAAATATACATCAGTGACCAACTGCATCTGCTAGGAGGGGGGGAGGGGGCAGCTGCCCCACCCTGCCCGTACCTCTCTTCGCCCTTGGCAAGTCATTACACAAATCACTTCTCAGTAATCTGTCATGAGATGAAAAGATCCCATTAAGGGAAAGATGATCTTTCAGTAATTACTTGGAATTAACGTCACATGCGATCACATACTCAATGATAATGTAATATATTACCGTCAGTGAATATTCAAGGGTCTATTAAGGAGCGTCAGCCTTCTCACAAAGGTATAAGTTAATTTACTGCGGTTAATGATGTACGGTTATAAGCGAAATAAACTCGGTCTGTATCGTGTGAAGAAGTACCATTATAATATAAATGTGTAAGTTTGTTACCACCTAGCCCCGTAACGGATAACAACAACGATAACAGAATTCTACGCGGACAAAGACGCAGTCAAAAACTATTAATATTACTTACAATTCTGCAAGATTACGCCAAATGATGTAGTTACTCATGGTGTTTTCGTGGTGAATACAGACGAAACGGAAACAAATCTTTTATTGCTTGTTTTTAAAATCACTAAGCAGCCCAGTCCGAAATAATGCTGACGCTCTCCGTGGTGAGCACAAGTCTAATGCGCTGAACCAACGGATGATGTCAGACGTTCGAAGAACATAAAATTAACACGAATTAGCCTAAATTCATTGATTACTAATAACCAAGAGTCTAACGAAATTTTCATTCTATAATAACTCTGAAAACTTTAAGAAAATAATCTTTCAGTAAATAAGTCTTAATTATTTATTATTATTATTATTGAAATGCTGCAAAAAATTTAAGATACGCTAACGAAATCGCCTTGAAATTAATGTTGCCCTATTGTAAAATAATAATATTTGCTTTTGTAATGAAAATGTAACTCTGAACATCTAAATTCTTGTATTATATTATGGTTTTGAGAAATAAATTTTCCAATCTAATCTTATCTATACAGTTGTCATTTATTTAGCTTTGTGTTGAATTTTTTTTAACTTGGGGAGTGTCCATCATATCCCTTATTAAAGCAGAGGAGTTTTATCGACCACATACTTGTATTAAGAATTTCAACCTCAGTAGTTACATAATATGATGCAAATTCGAATGTACCTATTTATGCAAAACATTAATGGATTTTAAATGATACCCTTGTAAGTGACAAACATTTTTTATTTTTATTTTACGTGGCATAAATGGGGCGCGCTTATGGATTAAGCCAGAAAGTGGACAACGTGACGTATGGAGCACTCGCTTCACTTCTAAGGCCCGATTTAAAGAGATTTTTAAGTTTTTTGTAAACATATTTCAGCGAGGAAAATGGAAAACACATTTCCTTCATGAAGAATTTGTCAAAACGATCGTCTGTGTTTTCCCTTGGTTTCAACCATTATTTTAATAAGGTAAGTATACCTATGCTTGAATATCATGGTATGCACATTATTTTATTACATACATGAAGCCGGAAAGAAAAGTAATTAATTTAATTGACTTGATAAAGGAAACAAACCAGAAAATTTACAGAACAAAACATTCGATAGCAGCCCACGACACGCGTGTGCTCATCAAAATAATGGCACCCAGCCAAGATTCGGCATCCAACGCTTAAGCGTCGATTTCAGAGCACAATCACCTTTACACAAGAAAACTCGTAAATTGAGGACGTCGCACGAAAAGGAAATATCACCCGCAGTAAACAACTCGTGAAGTAGTGACAACGTAATGATAATTTCCACAACGAAAGGGATAAACGCGAAAATATCGATGGTGAAACACAAGAAGAGGAATTGAGGAAAATTTGGTGAATATTTTACAAGTGTCGTTTACTAAGACTATAAAATATATTTCCTTACCTGGACGTGATGGATCGCATTTCTTCAACGGTGATTGGTTGTGTTTTGTAGCGATCTCTATCCCGATTTTTTGATCTAGATGTCGAAGCTTGGTCTTTTGGTGATAGGGCTTGTTCCATGTTTTTTATTCTAGCAGCAATCGATGGAAATGGCTTAGGATTGCCTGCGATATCTTCTGAGTTTTCACGACCCCACAGTTCGAAACGACCGTTTGCACAATTTTCGTCAACCTTTAATCTGCGATTGTTTAATATTGAAAACAGCTCATCGTTGACGTCCCCCACAAGACTTTTTGATCGAGGGTTCGATTTCGGTCGTAGATTTCTTCGTCTAAGCACTGCGCTTGGGTAAGGGTTTCTAGCGCTATCATCTGGCTCGAGCGAGAGATTCAACACGCGTCGCGGCCCAGCCGCTAACAAGTCGTTCGCGTCGCAACTGAAATTCGTCACAATGTTCGCTTCGTTATCCGCACAGAATGAGAGTCGTGGGCGCGGCGATTGGCTACGTTCCCTAGTGAGACTCGAACCTCTTTGCTTTAAAATAGGCCTTACTGCAGCTTCACATTCCGATCCGGAATGGTCTGACGTGCGCGACCTCAAGAGTGAAGATCGCCGGGAACTTCTGTCGTCTTCGCTCAGATCGAAACTAGAAGTATGACCTTCATCACCAGACAATTTTCTTGATGATTTTAAGATCGGTTTCTTTGGCCGCTCGAAATCATGTTCTTCGTGTTCGACTGATTTCTTTTTCAGAATACCCAGAGGCCTAGGGGTTTCAGATATCGATATATCGAGACATGGTCGTTCTTCTGAAAAACTTTTTTTCTTCAGAATAGGTCTTACAGTCTCCTTATCATCATCAATTATCTCGGCGCCGCCAGCGGCTGCCAATAAAACTGCTTGAGCAATGGAAACGTGAGATGAAGTTGTGCTACTGCTGGAGCTGGAATTTGATTTACGTTTTAATATGCCATGCGGTTCTGGGGAGCCATGAGACAGGTCATTATTGACATGTTCTTCTTCCTTGCTTATCTTTCTCTTTAATATCCCTTGTATTTGTCCATCTGGTGACCTATTTCTAACAACATCTTCAAGAGATGACCTACGATTTTTGAGAATCGGTTTATTCGTATCCAGTGAGCCGTCTTCGGCAAATGATACTTCAGGGCTACAGGATCTCCTTCTCGCAACTTGTGACTCATCTAAGCTGCGTCGCTTCTTAAGGATCCCTTGACGCTGTCGGTTGTCAGAGCGACAGTGGCGTGGTTCGATAACGCTTGGCGAGAATGTGACCGGCGGTGAAGAAATTGCATGATTAGACGCATTATGCATTGCACTATCCTCATTGATAGATTTCCTCTTTAAAATAGACACGGGCGTTTGACTACAAGATGTCGACGTTGCATCCAGACGGCGGAATTGACTAGAAGTATCATTATTGAGATCAGCAAACATTGCATTTTGTTTCTCAAAGTCGATCAGCCTCTGAGCTGCCGTGTCTATATCCCTCAATCTTTCAGTTACTCCTCTGTTTTGCATTGGTTTCTCACTACTACCAAAAGTAAAATCATGACCATTATTTTTTTGTTCCGAAGTCAATCCAAATAATGTGTCAAAACGTGGCTCAGTCGAGTCTATATTAATTTTATTACTATTTAAGTTATTCGATAATTTGTTAACCCTATCTAAAGTTTGTTTCGTCAACGCAGCTAAGCTATCCATTTCCTGCGATAATCTAGAGCTACTCGTGAGTGGTCTGACAGTTTCATGTAGAGTAGACATTTTCGGAGTACCCTGGCAATTTCCTAGGCTACCAACAGTCGTCTCAAGCTTGGAAACATATAAATTGTCATTTATTATATTTTTACTAGACGATGCGTTTCTAATATTCGTGTCTCCTGAAAAATTATTATTCTCTAAACTAGTCAGTCTTTTCTTTGAAATATGATATTTTTCACTAAGACCTTCATTTTCTTTTTGAGCTCGATGTCTTCTATCGTTACGATAATTTTCGGTATCACTTTTTGCTTTCTCCGGGCTTTTGCTTAAAGACTTCCGTCTAGGTGGTTCCACTTTCGATTTATTTTCAGGTTTCTTGTCTTTTTTCGACTCCTGCTTGACGGGTGATATGGAAGTTCGTGGTTGTTTTTCAACTGATTTCTTGGAAAGAGGTATACAACTAGGCTTGGTAACAGTTTCAGAACTTCGTCTTCTCTCGGTAAATTTTTGAGTCGAAGTGGTAGAAGAAAAAGATTTTAATGGAGAAGTTTTGATTCCAAATGATAAATTTAAATTAGTTTTAGGAGATATTTTGGAAGACGGCAGTGAGTTCTCAGTCTTGGAATGCGGTGCTTCGAGGGACCTTCGTGTTTTTGTTTTCGCGACAGTACCTGAAACAAACAATTGCAAAGTGTTATGACAAGTTTCTATTCGGATAAAATACAGTGATAGTTTGGGCGGAAGAGGTCATTATTGAACTACAAGTGCGCATTGTTCCACACAAGTTCAATGGCAGCTGCACAAACGCCGATAGCCGTGACGTTTCGCGTGATATGGCGACGGGAGCCATTGTTATAAACGCATTGCCCGTTGTATTGTGTAACACACGAGTGTGGCAAATGGTATAACGTTATGAACTTAAATCACTTCCGCTCACACATACATAAAATTCAACCATTTAATGAATCGCTAGTACCTGAATAATACTCATTGCATAGCACCCGACAGCATCATAGCTCTATTTCAGACCCGGATGTTTTTAATAAGCTGCAATAAAAACTGAACAATTCGCAGCAAACCAATTTTTTGTGTGTCAATTGACGTACATTGCCTACAGTGTCTGGGGTACTGTTGAACATAGCGTTCATTGGCAAGAAGCAGGTACGCTAAAAGTAGATATTTTCAGTCAGGAGCATCACCATACTTTAATTCCTTCTTGCCTTCATATAAGGTACAAAATATTTACTGGTGCTCGCAACTGTATCAAGAGCGCGCATAAAGCGATCCGATCACGTGCGAATCGACGAAGGCTGTGGTCCATGCGGTTTTTAACCGCGACCGTCGTATTCCGAACACATAATAACTAACATGTTTTCTATTACGGACATTAAGGTATCGGATACCAGCCCAGTTGCACTTGAAATTTTTTGCAGCTTGTCCACAATGTCATGGAACAAAGGACTATGTCTGAATCGATTCATTCTGATTTTATAAAACCGTAAATGATATAACAAAGGGAGTTTCCATTTTTATACTAACAATATAGCGGCCGTAAAACTAAACGCGTTCGTGTTTCAAACATGACGTGACATTGAAAAAACTGTCGCAGCGCAATTATCGACAATTGTGTGGCGGAATTTTCAAAGAACTTTCGGTAAATGTTGAATGTTAACTGTACTTTTAAATATTTCCTGCTTCCTGCCATAGGGTCACGCAATCTGTCCTACATTCCGCCCTAATTCACCCAGTAAGATGACGTCCGCAGCATCGTTGTAGAGTTGAAGTGAACTGAATTTTCTATGCATTTGGTTAGTTGGTTTCAAATGACTCGGCGATAACTTTTGCAAGTCAATAGTTGCGGCCACTATCGAAAAAAGGTTACCCTTAGCTTGTTTAAAGAATAGTTGACTTAAATGATGATGAATGATAAATGCAACAATAAATAGAGGTAGCAGAAGCGAGCAACCACAAATCTGACGTTTTAAGTTAACTTAATTGTTTCTCAACCCTACCGTATAGTTTAATGTTCGTGGTAGTCCATCAAATTAGTCAACGGCAGCAATTACAGTAAAATGACCTTTTCCATGTAAACGCACTAATGGAAATAAACTGAACATGTCAAAATAGAACTATAGGAGTGCCCCAGCTATAATTAAATAAATATAAGCGTTATAAACTAAAAACACTGAAATAAATGACCAAATTAATCTTAACACGATAGAACTGGCTAATATGGGTGTAAACTTAATCATTGATCTGTTGTAAGGCAAAATTGTGTGTTACATATTATTTAAAATGAAAAAATTGCCCCCCTAATTTAAAAACCAGGAGGCATACTTTCAACCACTACCTTTCTTTTACGGCTTGCCATAGTCGTGTAAAAAATTTAAGTAACAATGACCATAAAGAATGTAGAATGGAAGTTTTCGTACAATTCATTTACGGTTAGGGGATCAAGACATAGGTTTCGAACGCGCCTAACAATGCTATGTTTGTAAACTAACACATGATGCAATAACATACTCTGATATGCATCACTCATTTCTAATGCTTAGGTTTATCGTTAAAACAGCCGCGGTTAGTTTTTCACTAAAACTTTTACCGATTGACATGAAACTATTTTACAAGCCAAGCTATAAAAAGTATCTACCTACTGTAAATATTGCATTGTGATTAAAAACACGTGGCTGAAGAATCTGCCAATCGGCAAACTGTATACAACTGAATCAAAATCAATTTCGAACGACCAAAGAATTTCGCGTATATGCTTTTTATCAAGATATTTTGATAGTAACGTTCTTCTCGACGTTTAACCAGAAATCGATGCAGCCAATGGAATTTTAACTTGCCTTGGATAAGAGACATTCAGAGCTAAAACACAATATGTTTATATATGTTTATTAGTATAGGCTCCAAGATTATGATAATACCGTTGAGAGCAGTAGAAGCTGTCATCAACATACCCACAGCCTCATCTGAATAGTCTTTAAAATGATTAACATTATTCAGTTACAAGCCCTGTCTGCGGCGAGCTACTGATGTTTCGAAGATCTAAAGTGATGCCGTAACAAGAAGTCCTATCATTAAGGTTGAATAACGCTTGTCAAGTTTTACTTTCGTACCCAGAAAGTTTTTATATTGTACTTAATGGCACGAATATAATGCGAAGATAATGGAAGACGTCAGAAGTCGAGAAAAGTTTATCAGCAGATGAATGAAATGTGTCATCGCTTTAAAAAGGTTAAGTACCTAGTTTATCTATTTTTGGCCTTGTCATGAATAGATCATTGCATTACTTTATTTTAACATAACAGATACTCAAATGTAACATGCCAGTCACTCTAATGCTTACTCTTCCCTAGTAGGAAACCGAAGTTAGATTAATTAAATAAAATCTTTTCAAACGACTCTGCCACATTATTTTGTGAGATTAACCTAGCCTATACATGTAGCAACAAACTCGTTAAATACCACACCAACATTGTCAGGTGCGCTCCTCTGAGGGATCGCTGACTTCGGAGTCACAGGCTCTGACCTAGTTCGGGAGGCAGGGGTATCTTCAAGTGTAACTGCTTCTAACCTAACATTTTATTCTAACAACATTTCGACGAACTCTGTAATTATAATTAAGGTTTATAAAGATTTTTAGTAATTGTTTTAATTCATATCTGCAGTAGATAGAATTATATTCATCTACGTAATTAATGGAATATGTATAGATCATTCGAAACGTGCCTGGTTAGACCTTTAATGTGCAAGTGTCATCGCCCCAGACTGGTGAAATTGAACAAACAGGGGAGCGGTCCCGCACCAATGAACTGTGCGGGTGCCATTTGGGTTTCAGTGGTCCGTGATGAAAATTAACCGGTAAATGAAATGAAATTATCACTATGCCGCAGTTTCTATGAAGAATCACATAATTTATATATTAATAAAGCTAAAGAAATGTTAATAAAATGAAAGCAAGCAATTTGTATAGATCGTACAAATAATTTTCCGAAACACAATCAACCACTAACCGGATGGAAGGCAGTTCATAATATTAATTAGATCCCCACCATAATTGCATATAATAATAATTGATATGATACATATTGCAAAAACTTAACAAATTCAAGTGTTTAAATCTGTTAAACTAATTTGTTTTAAACTCCCCTCGTAACGAGAAACAGCCAAATGCTCAGAATGTATAAGGAATGCATGCACCCGTCTAGACGAAGGTATTGTATTAGACAGAACTTGTTAGCCACGGTACTCACCCACAAAGGACGCATCATATTCGGTCCAACTGTTTTCAATGCTACCTCTGTTACTACATGGGACCTAACACTAGGCTATTCAAAGCATTCATTAATAAGTCAAATACATAAAGACGAACATTTAATGAGTGAATTGAATAATGCACCACTTCAACTTTAAATCAGATTTAGATCTAAGCAATTTGAAGGTAATCGATAGGAAAAAAATTGACTTAACAGTGCAAAACATTATTGGCTACAGCCCAGAATTCTGAGTAGACTGACGCAGCTAAGCTGAAAAAGATTTGTAAAGTGCAACCAACCGTTTTGTCAGCACTGCCGGAATTGAAGTTGTGGTTGTTTTAATAAAATAAGCAACAAGCGTTTTTCTCGTCTAGCCGGATGAAATAATGGCCTCAATGGCTCGGGGTCGTGAGTTCGAAGCCCGCTTCCATGGCCGATAACCTTTGGGTTATTTGGCAAAACTCTGTCACCTTAATCGTTATACGCATAAGCTCATTTAATTAAACACTGGAATGAGTGATCACCTCATTAATTCGGCTATATATTCAAATGGAAATCTTGATGATTGGAAATTCGTTTCGCATAGATTGCATGTAACGTAAAAGTGTGTTCTGAACATAAATAACTGATCTTTGAGTATGGTATTCATCGATAAATGTGGAATGCCAATCACTTTTTATGAAAGAAAGTCGATGAACTCGAGTAGGGTTTAACAAAATCCTCAAAAAATGTAATAGTATTCAAATATGGAAAATGCTATTCTTTAGAATCACAAACGAGAGATGATGAATTCATTTGTGGATATTTTTGGCAAGAGGACGAACTTATTAATGTCAACAGGGGATTTGTTAAAAATGAAGTTTTTGTTGAGAGATGTCGGACCCAAGACATTATTGCTTGATATACGAAAGAGAGGGTTCACTTAGTGTACCATGAATGCAACTACAAGATCAATGAAACAATCGTTAAGTTGATTAGTAAAGTGTAAATCATTAAACGTATTTTATCAATCCTTCGAATGACAAATGTATATGACTGAATAAAAGAATAATTTAACAGCAACAAGGTCAAATGGAACCAAAGTAATATTGATACTTTCATTAAAATATTACTCGGCGGAGTCTCTTTTTTTATCAACACCTACATAGATATCATTAATCAAACCCGCGTCAAAGTTATCCAGCCCACGGCTTTTGTTTGCGACAAATACTTAATTTTACGCATCAACGCCTCGGCTTTCTTATTATAAAGACGTTTTTGGTCGACAGTTAACTTATCTGCCTTAATAAGATTTCACCCGTGACAATATTCGTGTGGGTGTCCAGTTTGATTCACCCTTGAGATAAACGCAAGGGTTTAACATTTACAAATATCGCATGTGATGTGTGGCTCTTGCTAAAATTATGTATAAGCATGTAAACACAACACGCGTCCTTTTTTTATAATGTCAGTAAACTAGATTTCCCCAGAGGCTTTAACTTTCGACATAACCTCGCGGTACGGTGCGAGTGAGCCGATATTTATGAAAACATTAAGGTTGATTGATTGAAGAGTCACGCCAAAGGAAGCGACTGTAGCAAATTCTTAGCACAAAGTGTCTATATTTTCGGGGAATTTAGGCCTATGACCAGCGTTAAAGAAAGAGATGACACCAAAACGTTCTCAATCATTTCCCAAAGACTTTGTTACGCTGAACGAAACATGAACTTCATAAAATTGATTCATTATCTTCCAAGAACATCACCGTAACAAAGAGCGCAGTTTTAAATCCTGCAACATTAACGTGTTCAGTGAATAGTTATTTTCATCGGTTCACGAGTTTTAATAGTGGAACTTTTATGCGTCGCATAAAGTACAAAGATACATAGATTGGTACGTAAGTGGTGGTATGACACGGCAAACAAAATATCGAGCTGAGTAAACACAGACGTGGGTACACTGAATTGCTTACAGAAAGCACCACTCACGCAAACTCAAGTAAGTTACGCAAGCAGGAACCGTGACAGATGTTGTCTCCATTGGAGTTTTTCTATGTAAATTGCGCAGGATTACAAGGGCATTTTTCGAATTTACGGGTTTAGCTTTTAACCTGGAGAGCAATAACTCTTTTGTATGCGATGTTAGTACTCCCTAAAAAATACCTTATGATACATAGGTAAACACACACGCAGATAATTTATCTAGCGATCATGTTAATAATATCAACAAATACCGCGAACTGGAAAATATTTTCTCTTGTGTATGGAATAGCAAAGAAGGAAATGATTTTATAAATATAATATGTAAGCTGGAGGAAAACATGATTGTAAGTACGATATTGAATGCCAGAATAGGATATTAGGAACGTCGTAGCATTAAATTTCAGGAAATTTCACTTGACTGGTTGTTTTATTTTCTTTTCAAACTTGCATGGTATTCTACCTAGTATTCCAGCTCTACTGGATTTATATTAGATTCAAGATGGATTCTCGCCTTTTACCTCTACTTAAAACGAACACGTTTCTTAGAATATACCTGAGATTATTCTGTCCTGTATTCGAGACATTTTAGCACAAGCAGAATCAAGCAAATCATTTTGTTGGATAAAAGGAGGAATTTCTGATTCATACTTTCAAAATTACTAGAACACAAAATGGATCAGGAATGTAAGCAGGATTGAAGTAACGAATAATGTAGGTATGATGTATTTAAAATATAGTGATACATTACACCCCGCTAATTTTATTAAAGTAACACGGTAAGGAGTGAACTATTTCACATACGTATACATTAGTTAATCAGTTGACGTGTTACTAAATGTAGTTTAATAATTACTCTCGTCTCGTGTCGGTATAGCGTGTCAAAGACAAAAGTATTCATCAGTAAATCCTTAACACATTTTAGCCCAATGAACAATTAATCTATTCTAGACAATAATAACATTAGATGAAGCACATTATAAACCCTTGTCAATGCATAATTTGTTAACTTCAGAGTGCCCACTCATCAAAAGACTGAGACAAATATGTAAATATGTTATAATTTCTTGATTGTCAACAAGAACCCTACTTATAGTGTTTTGATTCACTCATCTTATAGTTTATCTACAAAAAAGGGGTCTTCAAAAACTTTAACATTCTCGGGAACATCGTTAAAGAACTAATATAATTCAATTTTGCATTTCATAATTAAGAAATTGTAACATATTTACATATTTGTCTCAGTCTTGTGATGATTAGGTACTCATCACAAGACTGAGACAAATATGTAAATATGTTATAATTTCTTAATTGTCAACAAGAACCCTACTTATAGTGTTTAGATTCACTCATTTTATAGTTTGTCTACAAAACAGGGGTCTTCAAAAACTTTAACTTTAACATACTCGGGAACATCGTTAAAGAAAACTAAAACTCTAAACAAAGAAGAAAGTTCACAAAATATTCATTATTTAGTAGCAATCATTTTAACAATTTAAAAACTTGGATCAGATTTATTGCATTTAATTCTCCGAGAACAGTATTTCTCAGGATCTGGCATTATCTCAAAATATACAATTACTTCTCATACATTCCATTTCGGTGCACCAAAATTGAATACAATGAGACGAGATAAGCCGTAGGTACTAGTAACTTGATGCTGCAACCGCAAATTTCATTGAAACTAGAGAAACAAGAAATAATTATGAAATGAAAACTTCCTATGTTTATCACTTATTGCTACACTGACTATCCACGTGTCAAATAATGTTGCGAAGTATAACATAGTACGTTGTGTGCTGCCTCATGGCACTACATAAAGAACTTTACCTCTATAAGCTTCATGAATTTCTTCTGTAACGTGTGGGTTAAATTGATGGAAGAAATTATCAAATCCACTTATTCAAACTGTTGAACCTCATTCTAGTTTAATTTTAATCTAGTCACATTTGTATGCCAACCAGTACACTCGGCTGTTTAAGTTTTTTTATTTGTATGTAGGTATATTCTTTTGTTTTAAACCATACTGCGGGTAGTTTCAAATCGACTAAATGACGCCGTTATTAACCGGCAAAGTTTGTTTAAATTAGGTAAACTAAACTAAATCCACAACAGGTGTCAGTTTACCTTGGATAAAGGTACCTGGCAAAAATCCAAGGACGGCAAAAGGTATCCATGGAAACTTTGATTTCTCTTCGCCTGATAATTGAACCAGTCATTAAAATAAGAGCATGTCGTCGTTTCTCATAACATGCTTTGGCTTCAATAGCTCTAGTAGCGGATCGCCCGTGTTTACTAAACATTCAGCAATGATTCAGTTGCCTAGTTGTTCATATAATTAGGAAACAAATGTTGGCATACAAACATTCTTCAATTTGCACGCGCTGCGTAAATCCAAATGTATTGTGCCAGCATGTCAAGTCATAAATCAAACTTGATAAATTAGTTGGTGTAGGTACTCAGCTTTTCTATTGAGAATAAACTATTGCTATTTATCTTTAATGTATAAGTGTGAACGCTACAAATAAAACGTGAGAAACATACCTAGTTCGTTCTAGTAATGACAATGGTGAAAAAGTTAAACCAGGTTAGAAGTTCCGTTCGTCGCATCATGAGCAATGAGGATGGGAGAATGTGTCCAGTTGTGTCATACGGAAAGATGTGATGTAGAAGAACCTTTATCAAGCTTGACGGGAAACGTAATTTTCACACCTACTGTTCTAAAATAATTCATTTCTATCCAGCGTAATGGGAGCAAAATCGCATTTTGTTACCTGCTGTGTTATTTAAATTTATTACAGCTCAACCAATTCTTTTTTTGTATATTTAGGGCCCGGTTTTATTAAATTAAATTTAAAATTACCTACTAAAATAAAACAAATGATCATAATTATGTTGTTATTGAGCGTGTTTCATTTGTTTACTCGGGCAGTAGGTACAGCTTGCATACCTTGCTACACTCAGGATTCAACGTTAGAAGCCTTTGCTTCGCTCGTGATTCTAGAATCATACGTTGAGCTATGGATTTAATATTTTGCCCTCGACCAAAGTAGGCATATCACTTACATCCCATCCCATGTAACACAATATACTATTTCTACCTTTTTATTGCCAAGCATGTGTGAATTGTATATTTCTTTCTTGCTTGCGACTACTGTCAGGCAACATAACAGCGCAGCGTCGTTAGCAGAATTTTCATTTTAAGACGCTGACTAGAGCCAATGACCTTGAGTGATCGGTCACTGCCTATTTGCACAGGAGTGAACGAGAAGCACTGTGCATTTATTTGTATGGGGAAAAACAAAAACACTACTCGTAAAATATAAATAAGTCAAGCTTTTATTATCGGCGTGATGTAACAGTGTTATTAATTATAGACACGTAAGTAAAAAAAAAATAAGACGGAACTGTTTAAAGAGGCTTTGAGACGTAATTTCACCATTATTTTCTATCGTATCGATTTCATCAAATCGTATTTTGGAAACAATCAAGTTTTCAATAATATGAAGAATAAGAACATATATTTTTGTCGCTTTGCCAACTTCAATAGTTTTTGTTAAAAAACTGTTTAAGTAAAGCAGATTTAGGTCTTGTCAGCGCCTTTGTCACACAATGGTGCAAATTCGTTTCATTTCTTCATGGGGTCTATTCTACGGGTCACCTGTCTAACCTAATACAAATAATTTGTTCTTAGTCTGCACAAGTCGCTTATAACGAATTGATCGTCACATGTTATTAAATAGTAAAAGGTCCAAAGAAAATGAAAAAGAGTAACTTTCATTGAAATAAAATACCTCGGTACTGAAATTACTTACGTAAATTAAAAGATAATTTAATCAGAAACTCAACCCGAACAACCGAATCAGAAATCCCCCAATTATTGCCTCTGGCTGGTCGAGGTATTCTACTTACTGATTCTGACACAATATCGATAAAGTGCGAACATTACGGCACGTACAAGTACATAAAGGCTATCGAGATATTGGCCTCAAATCCAAAGCACTTTCGCGGGGAGAAAATAGATTTACGTATATCTAAGTATAAATGTTTTTTGTAAGTGCCTATTGATAACAAGCATACGTCCCAAGCAACGGGTATTAAACCAAATTCAAAGGTTGTTAGGGGCTTCGCCTCGCAACACCGAATTGGCATTTATAGAATTAAATTCTACCTGAGATACCTATAGTGAATTGTCTGTTTTTGGGGCGAAAATATATATTTTAATTGGTTTGGATTTACGTTTGTATTAAACAAGAATATATAAATTCAACTATCATACCTTAGGCCAAATAAATTAATATCCAAATAACGTAGGTACTTAAATACTTTTATTACTAAGAGTTCTCTCGCGCCGGACGGTTTCAGTGATCGTCCCAAAGTGTAATGAATTAAAATGTTTCGAAACAATAAAAATATCTTGCGTGTCACACCCGAGCCTATTAACACTAAACTGCACAAAAAAATACAAATGGCAAGACTTAAACCTGTATTTACTCACTAAGGGTCACACACTACGATAACCTCAAAAAGTGTGATCAGATAGAAGTCATAATTCAACAACCGAAAAGCAATTTTAGTCTCTATGTAAACCAAGGGATAATTTTAATAGAAAATCAAATGCAAATGTCAAGACTTCTCAGTGAAAAGGGATTCTAGGCTATTGTTTCAGCGTACTCAAAATCATGAACAAATTGTAGTATTGTTCAGAAGGCAATCAATAGAGCTTGTAAATGTAAAAAACCGACAAATCTAAAATTGCGTATTGTGTGAAGTGTAAAGTGAAAGCAAATTTCAGAAAAAACTGTCTGTGGCCCGTTTCACGAAGCTAAAACTTACAATTTTACAAGCGTTTTTTTGCTCGGCAACACAGATGAAAGCTCCCGTACATCTAACTTGCATCGGGACGCTGATGTCAATTTTAGTTTATCCCTCCGTTCAGCACGGAAATTGGATTTTTAATATACACTTCACAATTGTGACGCATAACCCTGCAGCCTCATCTAAATTCAACGATAAGTCGTAAGCGTTTCTTAAAGGAGTTATTTCAGCATTAAACAAATTCATAAAGCATTCAGACTGGAGAATGACAAAGGACAAAAATAATCTTGAAACTATGCAATAGACTGTTCTATTTAAGCCCTCCTGGATCAATTAAAAAAACAAAAAACCCGACTGCATAACCTCAAAACGAAAGAAACAAGAAATTTATTCTGCCAGGCTTGTGGGGCCGATATGGAAATAGCAGTCGGTGACTCTTCATAAAATCCTACAATACCTATTTGAAGTCACCGACTGCTATTTCCACATCGGCCCCACAAGCCTGGCAGAATAAATTTCTTGTTTGTTTCTTTTTGAGGTTATGCAGTCGGGTTTTTTGTTATTTTAATTAATAATTTTTTCTTCCTACTACGCTTTAATTTCATCATAATGGCCTTAAATACTCAGCACAAAGCAGCCCTTATTTGCTCTAGAGCAAATAAAGTTGCATACAAATTTCATTATTGCACTGTTTTGTTTTTTTTTTTTTTATTTGGTTGTTTGATCAAGAAGTTTACACCAACAGCTACCCAATCCGCCCATTCACAGTCCGACGGGACAGCCGACCACTCTTTTGTGGACTTACTGTTAGCAAAAAAAAAAAAAAGAACAGGCCACATATCGGCGGCCATATCGAACTGTGATTGTCTCGTCTAAAATGTTATGCTCAAAGTACTGGCTGATAAGATAGTATGGGTTACATAAAGATTAAAAAAAAAATGGCATAATATAACAGTTAATAGGCTAGATACAAGATTTCTGTGAAAATTTTCGGATTTTCGACTTTAGCTTCAGAACCAATAGACCGATTTTAATAAATAGGGTATCTTAAGATTCGGGGAGAACGTGCGAGTGTCATAGGCTATATAAAAATTCTAAGGGTGCGTCATAACTGGTGCCAAAATCCTTTTTACTTCGCTAGTTGGGTTTAACTGTACCTTTACGTTTTTTTACCAACTTTTAGCAGTAGTAGAAAGAAAAGCAGATTATGCACCTCGCATCAAGTGATTTGTTATTGCGCTCGTGTTTTTAGAGCCCTCACTTGCGTTCGGGCTCCAAACCAACACTCAGCGCAATAATGAATCACTTTCTGCTTGGTGCAACAATCTACTATTATTTCCAGCTTTTTACTTGTGTTATGTTTTATTTTTCACGTTCTAAAGACCTTTTCTGCGATCATAAAATAACTTTAAAACAGCTTTATTATAAGTATTGAAAATTTAAGTGAGAATGGTTGCTAACCAACTTTAAATACCTAGTTATAGATCCTAAATGGTCATTCGAAATGAAAAATGATAAGAGAAACCTAAAGATGTTTTCCAAATACCTATTCTATGATACCCCACTTAACATAGCTCATCGACTTTATTTTTTTCTTTTTCACAATATGGCGTCTGGTTGTCGCCATATTGGATTTTGATTACTCTCATGTCTTTAGTGACACTCGCAAGATTACGGCAAATCGATTGATGTAAGAAACATCAAAATCGGCCCACGCGTTTGATCTCTAGAGCGCCACAAAGGAACAAACATACATACATACAAACATATATAGGCTAATAAACACATTACCCTCTTTTGTGTTACGCAGTCGAGTAAAAAAGCATGCGATTCCCACATTCCCTGCTGCATGTGGTTAGAGCACGTTCTGTACGACTGTGACATAACTCACATAACACAACCACGTAACGGTTATAAACCTCTAGGAAGCTTGGATAAATGTGTTCGTTGAAATCATACCTGAAAGCGGTTACGTTCCTTCACATTTTATTAAAAAAAAAAAAAACCGGACAAGTGCGAGTTAAACTTGCGTCGAGAAGGTACCGTGAGTGTATGAAATTTCCTTTGTTAGGTACTTTAAATACCATAGACTTCTTATAGGTTTTCCTGTAATCTATAGGTAAAGAACTATTTTCAATATTTTTTTAGAAATGTAGGCTCAATAATGTCGGAGATTTTCCTAAATAACTTCAAAACCATTTAAAAAAATAAGATTCTCTGAACGAGCCCTTTCATTTGACATGTCAATCGCCATAGTTTGCAAGCAAACCTTTTTTTTTTTTTTTTAATATACCCCCCAAAAGTAGCCGCCATGTTTAAAATTAATTTATTGACGTTACACGTCCGTGTTGCGGTCAACGAAATACATAGATGTGTGCCAAATTTTAAGTCATTCAGTCCAGTAGTTTGCGAACTGCGTCCTGGCTGCCTTAGTAAGAAAAGTGTCGGTAGTCAGTATTTTTCGAAGTACCCACTAAATTAAAAAAAAGAACTAATGTGTAAAGAAATAGTTCAAAACTAGAATTCAGAAAGACTCTTTAGCACACCTGCACTGGTTACTCGTACGATTGATCGAAATAGATTTGTCCATGTAGGTACGCTTTTTAGTGAAACGAGTTTTAATGGTTTTATTGCCCTATTGTAATCGAAAAGATAAGCCGTGCCAAGAGATAGGTACCATTCATCGGTGCAAATAATATTTCTTGAATTATATCCTCCCTGTGTCGCTGACAATGACATCGTCTTGACCCTGTCTATCTTGGGCATCGTCAGAGGGGTCTCACTCCGCACTTATGTACGTTCGCCTGTCGGACAGCTCGGAGCTGTAAATCGCAGAAGGATGCCGCTCGCTCGCTCGCTGGCAGATTCGCGCGTCAGAAAGTAACCCGATGTTTGAGTGTTGTTGGGTGACGCGGATAAACTCACAACCCTAGCGTACAGGAAAGGAAGGCATAATTAGGAATATTTTCTCACATAAACACCGGTTGATTAAACAGTGATTCTTCTGTACGTTAGTACTATTATCTATTCTGTGGCACTGTGTAGCACTTACTCATTTAGATTATGAAAAAATTGCAAATCACATTCGCAAAGATATTTTACTGTAAATTTATATCATATTTGCCATCGTTTATTAGGTATACGGGTTCGGAATAATCCCACGCGTACATACGCATGGCTGATTTCGGCCTATTCCTCCACGTAAGTTACAGATTTTGTGGATAAATAATATTTATACATATGATTTTTGGTGAATTCACTAGTATAGTCAACAATTCTCACGCAGAGATATCGATAGATTACTTCTAAACATGCCTATCTCTGCGAGAGAATTGTTTAAGGTTGTAAATTCAATTTATTTCTCCAATATCATAATGTAAGTATCTATATCTATTTTTTTTTAATATCTAAATTACCTTAATTTAACCTTTCATTGAGTAGGTAATTAAACGAGTTAATATGGTGTTCGACGATTTTGAAAAGTTCCTGCACTAAAATATGCATAAGTAGGTAGTTTCGGTTATTTCAAATACACATGCGTATTTTAATTTCGGTCCAAAATAAATATCACCTGTAATAGGTACAATAAACACAAATGTTTCGGGCTTCTTAACCTTGACATTTATTTTCTTCAAATTATAAAACAACACGTTAATATAAAAATGGTAATTTAGGATACTCATATTTTTTTATACTAAATACTAAAATGTATTATTCTATAGTTAGAAAATATCCTAGAATTCCATTTTAATAGCTGAACCTTTTTCCATCACTTTAACGTTCGTAGGATTAAGCTACAGATAATTTGCGAAGCCAGTAACTAATTTTACGTCAGGGGTAGTTAAATATTAAATTATTAAGTAAAAGTCTTATTAGTAATTACATTAGATCCAGAATTCCCGTTGAGCGAATATTACTCGCCCGGTAGACTAGCTGTACACTAGCCATTACGAAGTATCTCTAAAGGATTGAATTAAAAAACACATTTATTTACAACGTACCTATGAAATGACCTCGTTATGACAGGCGTCATTCTGTCTCTGTTTACATAAAAGCAATTAGTATGATTACGAAATTATACCTTTGTCTTGCTAGACGTCTGCAATTACAAGATAGAACCAAGTCACGACTTCCTCAGGTCACATTAACGACGGAATCTTGTTTTTTTGTTTTAGGAAATGCGCTTTATTTGAATTTAAATTAAATGCAGGATCTCAAAGGCCGCACGTGTCAATATCTAGAAACAAATTCTACATGCACACCACAGCTGATCCCCGTACAAACAAACTCACCTTTAAATAACACTATCTCAAGCTCATGTTTATCGACGTATAAACGTTCGATTTACAAACTTCCTTTGTGCACTTATACGATTCAACGTTCAAAAACGACACGCGATTTCCGTGGACTAAAAATATTCGTTCCTCATTTAGAGATATGGGGTCAAGCGGAGGACCAAAGGGCGTGCGCCTCCCGCAACCGCCGGCGACTGACTGATGACGCCTTGAAGAGTGCAGCGGTATCAGGTAATAAACGGACAAGGCATAAGTTCGAGAGTTTGTTTAATAACATGCAGTACAATGATAACATGCAACGACGACAAGATGTTTCACTTAGACTATCGTTTGCGGACAAGTAGGTGGTAATGAGTGTTACGTTATCTTGAACTGCATTATGTCATACATCTATTGTTATAGCATGTGACCTGTCCTCAATTCCGCATTCAAATTCATTAGTAACAGATAACGGGTTTAATTATCTATTCGATGCAATAAAATGTTTGCTTCATTAAATTGAAATGATTACGGTTTTCAAACTTAATTATAATTATAACAATGCACACATTTCGGGGTGGAAATTACCAGGTACCTATAAGGAAGAGATATGAAGAAAAGTAAAGCCGCTGTATAAAGGCCAATAGATAGTAAAAAGTAATTTGTAACTCTGCTCAAGGGCGCTCGCAAGAGGCTCTATCTAAGAAATGAATTAGGGTTACCAACAGAACCCATACAGAAGATACGAAATGGAAGGATAATAATTCTCGTTTCCGGAAAAGGTGAACTAATCGTACTAAGAACTCAAATATTATAAAAGATATTTTTAAAATTCGCGTCAAAATTAGACTTAACACATTTCTTTTGTTTGAACGGATACCTGATTGGTGATTCACAAAACCCGAAAATACCCAAACAACCAAAGAGGCTGTTAAACTGGTGTTGATCACGCCACGTTACTTTTAGGGTCCCATTCGGCAGATTGGTAAATAAAATCACTTATTTATCTTCGTATAAACATATATAAGTAAATAGTTTGCGGTTGACGCATTGCTCAGATATTTTCATCTCCGTGCTACCGGCCGAATGCACTTTCTTTTCATCATCAACGTAACGATTTCAAGACAGACCAGGATAGTCATTCGCCATGCTGTATTTACCGTTGATGTCAGATTTACTCTCATCTAAATTTACCTACATTATGTTAAGCGTGATGTATTTTTATTAGTGCCGTGACGTGAAATCGTTTTATACGCTGCTGCAAGTCAAACGCTGGTATCGAATTAGCCTAAATATTGACTCAAATAGGCACGCCTCAAATAGAAAGTTCATTTCCAAACTGATGTGTGTTAATTTTACGGTCGGTCGTTTCAAGACGAGTATTCATAATTATGTTTTTACTCATGTTATTTGACCAGATTGCGCATGAAACCAAAATCCTTCGAAATAAAGTTATACGAGTATATTCTATGACAGCCAGCCAAATCTTAAGCTAATTTAAAGCAAAATTTACGGTCTTAAAAGCAAGATTGCGCAAAAAACTGCAAAAACTGACATTGCAGAAGTCGAATAACAAATGGATAACAATATAATAGGTATTATAATCACATTTCCCACTATCCAGCCGTATCTGATATCAGTTAGAATGACGTCAAATGGTAACCCTATCCAGGACGCCCCGGCTGCACCGTAATCAGACTGCACCCGACCGTGAAGCCACTTGTACAGGATCACTCTTACAAGTACTGTTAAGGCGGCTACACGCGTAACTGCAAGCATGACAAGCCTTCATGAATAATCATTTTGTGCAAGCGTGCTTGAGCGTATGTATGCTGTCTGCTCTGCAAGCATCTTGTTTGTGAAAACGCTCGCTTGCAAATGATCGTTCATGCTGGCTTGTCATGCTTGCAGTTACGTGTGTAGCCTCCTTTGGTTAAGGACTAATTAAATTATATACAAGCTCCAATTTGCACACCTATGCGACACTGGGACTGCGTTTTATGCTTCACGTGTTATTATTGCGACGTAAAAACAAACCTTATGAGCGTATCTTTTATAAGATAAGTATTTTGAGAGCAGCTGTTTGTAACTACCGCCATTTTGAATTCCAAATGAGATACAATTTGTTAAACGTAGACATAAAGTTTTACTTAATAATCAAAACCATAATAGGGATGTTATATAACGAGGGCCTTAACAAATCTAACGCTGCGTTCCAAGAAAAGTCCCGACGGCTTCATCTATTATATAAAGTTGTATTAGAGGCTATTATAGTATATGTGAAATAAGGAGCTCGGCACAAAAACGCGGTGGAGTGTTTAATTTTAATTAGAACAGCGCAGACTTGGCGGTAATTGAATGAAAAAGCGGTTGACAAAATTTACGCATAAAGCTCAGGCGAACAGACCTGGCTTATTACAACTTTTGATATCTGTATACATCTCTGTAATTAATCGGCCTCATCACAAGTCCTTGGAAGAAATAAAATCCATCTTCAATTTAAATGTGTCAGATTATATAATTATGATGGCAGCGGCCTTATCGAGGTTAATACGAGGATAAGTTATCCCCATCTTATCTCTCTGTTCTTCGATAACAGTATGAGAAAATGAAAATGAAAGTCAAAATATTTAATTTTTATGCAAGTAGGCCACATGGGCTCTTTCACATGTCTGAATCTACCAGCGCTTCGAAAGGTGACATCTGCTGAGAAGAAACGCCGCAAGAAACCGCCGAAATGACGCACTAAGGTATAAGATGGAGATAAATTATACTCGTGTCAACCTTGCTGGGGCCACAGGAGGATATACGTGCAATGCAATCACAACAAATATATAATAATATACTTTGTTTAGCTGTGTTATCTGAAGCACTAAGTGCATTTCTCGCCGACGAGCTAGGTCCTAGCATAGAAAACTAACTTGTGCCAGTATGGGATTCCTCGCTAGGAGCCATGTCGTCAGAAGGTGACGCGTTTAGCTTGTAGTAAATCACATGCTGGTAAGACAAACCATGTCCGATAGAAAGTGAATGTTTCGTCGTGTTTCTTCTAAAACAAGCGATTATACAGTCCGTTTCGTCTCTTGGATTTACTCTAAAGATGATACTTCATCTTACTTATATTATTATGTTATAAAAATATTTTCGCTTGTAATGGAAAATGTGCTACGAGCCCTATGTGCTGGCGGGTTCCAGGGAGAAGGTAATGATGATAGTTTTACTTAAGGCACTTTATGGTTTACGATTAAAATATAATCAATGTATTTTCACCAATACATACTTGATAATTCTCAGAGCACAATTATGCGAGTACCTAGTTTGAGTTATATGGCGTAATCTTTATTCAAACGCTCGTGCGTGTTCTTTTACGAAAATTATTACTTGCATAAAATACTCCAACTGAGAGATTCAATTGACTTGTTTTTAAATTCCGGGCAACAGCGAGCGACAAACACACGAATACCATTAAATTTTCAGGAATACGGGTTCAGTATGCGGCAAGAAGACTAAAATATCGTTTCGGGGACAACGTCGAGGCCTAATTCTGGTAAAAGTTCAACAGGGAAATTGTGAAATTCTTTCTTAATAAAATAATTAATAGTAAAACCAACAGCTGATACAAAATATTAAACTTAGAATAAGGTAACAGAATGCCAATTACAGGTTCCACCGATAGTAACAATGTAATGTATACCAAAAAAACGAATATAACCGTCAGCGCAGGCACAGATGTCATGGTAACATAATGGTAGTTCACACAGAAGTAAACTTATATACCTAAGTTGATCATTATTAGACAAAACAACAATACTATTAATTACTAATCATAAAAATGTTGACTAAGCAATCGCCTTACAATGGGTGTTTTAAATACGTCTATAGATTCAATTCTGTTTCTCTGAAGCTTTATTCGTTGGTCCATTTAAACAAATTAATAATGATATTGTCAATATATTCGATTCGAAATAAGCGAAAATCAGTGATTAATTTCACTTTGTTGCTAGAACAAATGTTCAGACGGTGTGAAAGTGGATATCCAGGCCTGTTTTCTTAATAGAAATTGATGTAGAGGGGTCTCAATGTCCTTAATAGAGTGAAGGGCGCTTCAGACAAATGTTAAAGAACGAACTTAATTATATTTGATTTTTAATTTATATGTACTTATATTGTGTCAACCCAATAACTGGGCCTGTGAGTAAGTTAATATTACATTAATAACCTTTAATGACGTAGAAAGTAAGTTAAATTGAATCGGATTAAAACTGCTATCAGCGTACTGATTCTACGAAGGAATTCCTGGAATTGAAACGTTGGAGTATTCATTTTCCTTTTGGCTTTTATACATATGAATCTTTTCGACTTCAGCCCCTTTTCACGGTGAGGTTTCGGGAATGGAACTTTGTGAAAGGAATTACGATGATGAGGATGGTAAATTATCACTTACCTCCAAGGCCATTATCTGCCATAAATACAACAGCTCTAGTGGAATAAGGACGCGCGTTGACAGGATTAATCCCTTAATTTAACCCTCTCTCGACCATTACAGTTAACTGGAGCATTGGATCAAAATGGATCATGACTTGCAAATGAAGATTATCACTGCGCGAATTTAAACTCCGATTTCCTAGTAATTGAATTGAACCTAACATTGTAATGGTTGTGAGCGTCAAGTTGGCGTACCCGTGGAAGATATCCAGGATCTGATGATTCCAAAAAATAGTGCCTTAATAGTACCTGCAGAAGTATAAAACAGTTTCGCAGATAATAAAGCCCTACTCCGTGTTAGATTTAACAGGGTTCCAATTTAATTATAACGATTTTATATTAACACAAATAAAGACCATATTGTGAGTGTGTGTGTGTGCGTGTCTGAGTGCGTGCGTGCTTGCCTGTGTGTGTCTGTGATGGGTATGCAATGCAGTTAAAGTAATCACACAGTTATTTCACAATCTGAATTCGACACATTTAACTTGCATTTGTAATAAATGAGATAGAGGGTATATGTTTAGTTTATTGGTCAGACGGTTGTACAAAGTGGAGCTGATATAGTAGAAGTGGCGACGGGCAGTTTCCATAAGGTTAGGTTCGACTTTAAATACTCGGTCACGTCTCTCTATCATCAAATAAAACATATTGTTATCATTTGCATAATTGGTATCAATAAAGTAGGCGGTGTTTACTATGATATTGCTAATGACTATGTCAATTAAGCCAATGGAACATTTCGAATATTATAATGCCATGCAATGATACCTTCTAAACACGTTTGTCTTCGATTTAATTACTTGAATAATATATATTTTATTAACACGCTCAAAATGTCCTTAAAGCATAATGACACGGATCACCTGCATCCTGACGTTGGTAATGAGAAAAAGACCATGAATATTAAATCGGACATTAAAGAAAGAAAGAGGTTTATTCAAAGGCTCCTTAGTTTTATTAAAACCGTTTAAATCAAATCAAATGAAAAATGAAAATAAACTCTGACAGATCTCCACAAGTATAATTCTCACGGCTAACAGCTCTGTTGTCTTTAAAACAATAAGGTCGTCAACATAATACGAATATTAACAAACTCGCAAAACAATAATAACATCCAGCAAAGCTCCGGAGTAAATATTTCCTCTGAAAAGTTTTCTTACCCAATATTTGCCGAGTGCCTTCAATTTAATAATCTCAAATATTCTTACTAATATTATAAATGTGAAAGTTTCTCTGTTTATTCTGTTTTTCATCTGATACAATTTTAACGGCACTAATAATGTAAAATGTTATTCTACTACTTTTAGATTTTTATTCATAGAATAGTTAGTCATTAAATCTATCCTCAACGCTATGGCAGTTGGCGGAAAATTGCATTTCTGAACCTTTCAAAAATAGTTAAGCGTCAAATGCGATATTTCTTTGGGAAAGCTTTATTCCATGAATATAAATTTAAAAAGTTATAGGACATTTCAAAATATCATTCTGCAAATTCTACGAAACATTGGAAACATCTATCAAATTGCGAGAGTATTTTAATGTTTCGTGGCATTTCTGAATAATAATTTGAAATATCCTGTAACTTTTCAGATTTACAGGATATTTCAAATTATCATTCAGAAATGCTTTTTAGATTTTTATTCATGGAATAAAGTCGTTTATAAAGCTTTCCATAAAATATTGCAACATTGCAACGTTGCAACCGCGTTAGAAACATCTAAAAAATTACGAGACTATTTAAATTTTCTGAAAAATTAGGCTTATCGAGATTTATTACATTATTTTTAACGTTGCTAGCTTGTGCGAATATACCATCTGAAGCATTTTCTTTAGTCGCAGTCATTATCTCTAGGAATAATTTTATAAAATCAATCTGCCGGAAATCAGGTGAATGGAGCTTTGCATGCATTTATGACGAGCCAGAAAGTGTCCAAAAAGGCTCGTTTGGCTGTTCATAGAAGTGTGCTGGTTCCAACACTGATGTATGGAAGTGAATGTTGGGTATGGCAGAAGAAACATGAAAGTAGAATCAATGCAGTGGAGATGCGAGCTTTTAGAAGTATGTGTGGTGTTTCTATGAGTGACAGGATAAGGAATAGCGTGATAAGAGAACGATGTAGTGTGGAAGAAGATGTGTCGTGAGAATTCAGAAAGGTATGCTTAGATGGTTTGGACATGTGGAGAGGATGAACGAAAGAAGACTAACGAAGCAGATTTATAAGGCAAGTGTGCATGGTAGGGTTGGAAGGGGAAGACCTAGGCGAACGTACCAAAACCAGATCGTGGACGTTCTTAAGAAAGGCCGGGTCAAAAGTACCCTAAACCGGCGAGCGTGCATGAAGAACTTAATGAGAATAGACGAAGCGAAAGTTGGGTGTCAGGATCGTAGCAGGTGTAAATCCGTGGTCTCTGCCTACCCCTTTGGGAAACAGGCGTGATATATGTATGTATGTATGTATAATTTTATAACAAATTTTATGCATACATACTTTATTTTCAAACTCCAATAACATTCCGTCGTTTAACGTATAAATGTTTTATTACCTGAACTGAATACAGTCGCAAATAAAAATGCGTCGTGACAGAACTTCACGAAGGGTTTTTAATACTATTGGTTTTAAACATCAAATGCATTCTCCGGACACGTGCAGAGCAGTATACGCTGAAGCGCAGCTTATGGCCCGGTCATGAAAGTACAGTCGCGCATTAAAGTGTACTTTGCACGAAATTGGACATACTTGTGCTGTGCAAGATACAGTAAAGTAAGCACCAGGTATTTTAGCAACCTAGCGATTTTAGACGAGGTGATATATTTTGCATATACTGCAGGGTTCGCTTGTGTTTGTGTTTGTGTTTCATTTATCCCAGACCCAGAGCATCCATTCCAGAAAACTAATTCGAAACTTCATTCAGTCTGCCGTTCGGAAGCATTTCGTTTAAAACTGCAGATAAGTGTAGTAAAATTGTTGTTCCGAAGTTTTTTTTTATTATTTAAATATTTAACGGAATTCTGCTGGTATCTTAAATTCAATTACATATTTAATGAAACATTTTCTTGATACTAACATGGTATCGGTGTATGTCGTATTTTTAGTGTAAAAGCTGTCAGACAGCATTACGTCTTTATATTCACCTCTGCGATCTAGATTTGTAATATGTGTTCATTCATTTTAGCTTGCAAATATGTAAGGTGTCTGTATGTAAAACCAACTCTACAAATTTCACGCAAAAGATCTTCGTGCGATTTCACATCTTCACTAGTTTTAGACGATATCACCACTTCAACACGAGTACTTTAGAATTGTTTGTATTTCACAATATTATTGTGAAATGGGAAATGAATGCTTTATTTCTTACAATTACATTTCCAGATACAAAACAAAGGCTGCCGGCTACATATATACAGCTTGTATAACATCGACTCGGCTCCCGTGTCGGCAGCGTGTGGCCAACTTTAGATAGAGGACACGCGAGCGTACCTATTCGAAATTGCCTAAATGGTTTCGCAAATTATTTTGCTCCGATATGGCAGACCTTAAGGCAGGTTCAGACGGCGACTATTTTAAGACGCCTAAAAAAGGCACCGTATAAACACTTTCCGCGCCATTTTTTCGCGGCATGTCATCATGACGCTGGTACGAAATAGAATCCGCGCCTATTCTATGGCGCCATAATTTAGGCGTCTCAAAATAAGTCTCCGTCTAAACCTGCCTTTATTTTGACAGCAAAGGTGAAGCATCGTGAAAAAATCATACGCGATATCGCTTAGTCAACATCGAATAGAGATCCGTTTATAGAGGCTGGTTTGTGATAGTACGTGACTTGTCGACCCTTCGCCTGGGGGGCTAGCACGACATGCCCGCGAGTCGTTTGTCGCTCAGTGCGTCTCTGTCAAACTAGTCAAGTATGTAAGGGATGCACTGAGCGACAAACGACTCGCGGGTAGGTCGTACTAGACGTGCTGAAAAGAAATAGAATCCCATCCCGGATCATTCATCTTTCGTTTACAATTTAAACGTGTTCTTTCAAATCGATCTTCCTTCTCACTATTTTACACTCTTACTCTTTCTCACAAACCGACTGTTCAGTCCAAGCCTTAACTTGTTCGTCCGACCGTACGCCATACAAAATGCAGACAGTATTTTTAGAGAGACCCATTTGGCTACTTGATGCCAGCAGGTACGGCTATTGCATTATTGACTCGGCCCCTAGTTTATAGGATCCATGTTCCACATTATATATCAAATACAATAAGATGAATAGTTTTATGCTGAGGCTATTAACTTTGACAGAACATAAGACATCAACGTGTTTTACGAACGGATATTTTTGCTTGCGAAGATGTCGATTACTTCATGAAACAAAGTACTGTAAGATATAATGTCTTTTCTGTGTTAATCTCAACGGTTGCTTAAAATCACATTTCCATATAGGAAAAAGCAATAACTGATTATGATACCCTAGATGCCGATACACATATGGGCACATGTTTATATGCAATTGTTTGCAAATTATGTTGTTTATAATTATATTTCTATACACAACACGATCGATTCAAAACCACAATTGCAGAATACCAGGCCAAAGACATCAATCATACGGCATTAAACATGCTATTCTAATGCCCGCCAGCTGCAGCTGAACTAGGTGACCTGGATTATGAAAAATTGAATTATCGCATATTTAACTAATCAGTGCATGTAATGTATCACTTAATTATCATTCACTCACACTTTTGCTGGTTATAGAATAGGCAAGCGTTCGGTTAATAAATATAAAATAATTGTAAATAAGACTGTAGAAAGTACGACGTAGGATAAGAAGCAAGCACCGCTAAGCTCTTAAAGTATAACTTGCAAACTAAGTTGCACCACTCAGCTTAGAGTACGTACTTATAGAACACGGTGCTGGCAGTTCTAAGCTGGCTCAAATGTTACAGAAACACTAAACACTTTTCGCATCATCTGGCTACATAACTAAGCCCACCGTACAATACAAATTCTATTAAATATTCCGAGGTAATCTTAACAATGACGCAACATCAAATGGGTACGCAATAGCGTATTCCTATGTCGATTTTAATGTTTCCTTCAGTACGTTAACACATGGTACATTTAAATAATTAGATCAGCATAACGATGAAGCAGACACGATGTAGGCCAAACGACCGCCATAAAACAATGGGTTAACTGCGTAGACATCGATCAGCATTTACTATCTGCAGTATACATTGCTGCTCCGAAACAAAGTTTTATTGTGTTCTTAAAGTAAAAGGATCCATGAAGCGAAATCATGAGAAAAATGGTGCCCTACATCAGAGGAGAGAAAAGGTATAAACTGCCGCGTTTTTTTAACTTTAACAGGTCTTTGGAATTCCAGACTTTCTTCGATAAGGGAATAAACTTTATCTACACCCATTTCATAAAACCTCCATTGGTTAATCAAAAACCGTAGGGAATGACCACCATTTTGACAACCAATTAGGAAAAACCAGTGCTGCGATAAAGAAATAACATGACTTCTTTATCGTTTTTAGTAAAGAAATGAGATTAAATTTGGAACAGCTGTCAAAACTCAAGTGGGTCTCTATTCTAGTATCCATAGATATTAAAACAGTTATTGATACGAAACACAATTCAGTATGTTTTTTTTAATATAAACTGCACAATATTTGATCTCGAGTGACGTGAGAATAGAGACTTCATCCGTTTGTCTATGATTTAAAAAAAAATGGTCTTGACGGAGGATCGAATTGCCGCCATGTTGACGTTTTGCTGAACGAAAGTAGAATTGTTGTTGAATTGAATAGATAAAGTTGTTTGTAATTTACATTTTAGTTGAAAATATGAATTAAGTAGTCTTCTCGGAGTGTGTGTGATGTGAAAATGCGCCGGATATCGGAAATATGCAGCCACGATTGCAACAAATAACTTCTTGCCAGAAAATATTGTTTCTGAACCCATCATGGAGGATTTATAATATGTGTGTAGATAAAGTTATGTATGCAACTCTGCATAATTTGGCCTTAAAACACATGTGCGATCTTATTATGAAACTCGCCTATCGGCTCGTTTCATGAAAACCGCACTAGTGTTTTAAGGCCTATCATTATGCAACCGTTGCATAAACTACTATTGCGTTTGTTTAGAAGCTTATTTTTAGTTTCTCGTTTAATGCATAATATATAAACTCTGTATGTAATGTACCCCTTGACATAATGGACCGCGAGCCAGCAACAGATTTTCATGACCAATTCCCTTCCCGGGCGATAACTCGTAAAATGCTTCAGAAAGTTGTATCATGAAGCCTCTTGAACGTCAGCTGCGGTTCCGTGGGTGGGTTTAGCAGACGAACGACACAATGGTGGATTATACGTCAGCTTTCACGTTCTGGTGACCAGTTGACGTATAATCCACCTCTTTATAGTCATCCAAATTTTTATTGCTTCAAGATATTGGGTTAGCTATACTCTGATAAATTTTCGATCGGGAGGGAATGATTAATTAAACAAAATTTTTCTACGCGCTTTTGTGGTTACCACTGTTCAACTCACCCACGGAACCGCACGGAAGACTTCATGATAGAACTCTCTGAAGCATTTTACGAGTTATCGCCAGGGAAGAAACGAATGACGAAATTTGTACCTGACTCGTGGACTATAATATTACCTGGCTAGCTGTCCATTGGCCTGCCACGTAACTCGACATCTCCAGAACAATACAGGTCTAATTCCGGAATTGTCAACAATACGTGACAAAGGTAAAGGCCAGGGGTTGATTGACATCCCCATCTCGTAGTAAATCGCTTTCATTTCAAGAGCAGAACCGAGGTAGGTACAACCAGTTAAATAAAATAAATAAATGCAAAGTACTCATATTGATTATACGCCATTTTGAGGTCTAACTATACGCCATTTTGAGTCTTATTTTCTTTGGTTCTTTCTCACAACTTGCACTACTAAGCGTCGTATGCTCAAGACTGATACGGACTTAAGTATGCATTATTTCATACTAACAGCCTTACTTGAGTCGGTATGAGTTTTAAACTCAAACTAATTAATACGCGCATAGGACTACTTTAAGAATAGCAATGGCAATTAAATTATCCGTCAAATTAACCATTACTTCAGAATACATCTTCGAAGCAATACAACGACTAGTGTGAAGTCCTTTTCTGGGTTATAGAGTTATCAGTATTTATCTTTATTAAGCGAGCTCAGGCAGATATTAAAGGTTCGTTAGAGCAGAGTCGAGGTCAGTTAAGTTAAAACTGTACCAAGTTAGCCCAGTAGTCGCTATGGTCGGACTTCGAAACGAACTTTGAGGTCGCAGGTTCGCTTTCTGTCAAAGTCTGATTCTTAACACTAATCGACAGCAAATTCAGCAAATTCGGTAAGTCTAGAAGCGTGACATACAGTAGTTCCTTATATAACTTAGGTGAGCACTAAGAAAGGATTGTTGAAAATTCATCCCCTGGTTCGGGTTCCTGAGATGTTACCGATGGGAAATCCCACCGGGTACACGGCCAGTCATAACATAATTGTATTTTTATTAGGATGTGGTCCTTGTGTGTTGTTTAAAAACCGGGTAATCCTAGTTTGTACGTTGAGTGTCATGTAAAAAAAACTAGTGACACTTTGTTGCTGTTAAATATGTGACAAACAAGATGATGGTGAAAATGATCACAACTTTTTTAAAGGACTTACTTTTGACTACTAGGATTTAGAACGATTTACACACAATAATATGTCCTTATTAAACCAAGAGTTAGTATAATGTTAATGCACATATTGTCACATACTATTCAGAATAAGAAGACCATTGAATACACAACCCTCACTTTACTTAAAATGAACCGTTTTAAGTAGCTTAAATAACATAAATAATGAATAAGCGTTTAAAACAACAACAAAAGGGCGAGAATGCCGATAACACAGGGCTTTCAAGCTGTCATCGCCACTCGCGCAGCTTTTCAATAACTGAGCTTTTGTGAGCTTTAATAATAACAGATATTTAGATTAAATTATCGCTTAAAGTACTCAAAAGTTAAGAAGAATATAAAAAAATTACAAATTTCTATATTCTACTGAAACTGACTATTATTTAACTTATGTGCAAGAAAATGCAACGAAAGAACCGGTTTTTTTTATTTCTGACTTACCGGTATATTTTACCGCGCCAATCTGATAATAGCACCTAAATATGAGCCATAGAAAAATAATCCACGAGGCCACTATAGGACCGTCTTGTGCTAACACCGCTTCCATTTGAAAATCGCAGTTCACGTCACTTCACAACACAATCGTCAACATAAACCTAACTCGCTACCAGGCGAAAAAAAATACCAATAATTTTCTTTGTTTTTCCACCATCTAGCACGCCGGACGTATGAATTTATACTGAATGTATACAAAAGCACATGTGGGTTGGTATTAAACGCGGGTCGATGTCATGAGCTGACACTAAAGACATGCGCTGGGAACGTTTGGCACATGCGCGGGCGTCGCGATCCAAATGACAAATTAAAAAATCACGTAACGTCCGTAATTACGAACGGAATTCGGAAACTTTCGCCATTAAAATAAACAAAACATTGACTTTGTTCCACGACTATAATTTTTTTCCAAGAAAAATTTACTTATTAGCGGGCATTTCAATTCAATATTTTACTTTAACAGATACTTTAATTTTGAAATGGGTTCAGAAAACACTATGTTTTTAAACAAAACGACCTTTGTTATAGATTCATCGATCCCAGACGCGCGCGCGCCGGCCTCATCGCCCCGACTGACATGCGCGCGTCTTGCACCTACCACGTGTGAAGTACAATACTCTCGTTAATGATAAACGAAAATAAAACACCTCCCATGGAGTAAAAGAAGCGACAAATTCTTTTTAATTATAGACCGCTTTATTACAGATGCAACGCATGTATTTTTAAGCGTTAAATGTTAGCGGTTTTTCCTAACAATGAGGTAGGCGTTTTTGTTTATCAATAAGAGGGAAAAATGCGCGGTTTTGCGTTACGAAAATTGAACGCCTTGTATGGTTACGCATGCCAAAGTAATTTCATTGGTCGGATATTTACTCGTCAGAACTCGTAAAATCATACAAATTCCTTAAACAGCTGCATACAAGACATAATCAAAACTGATATTCAGGCAACAAGCCTTGTAATACCAATTTAGTACCACAATACCAGAAAAATTTTCAACAACAATAATCGAGATTGTACATACAAAATGAATTTCTTAGAAAAAACTTGGAAACACCGATAAATTTACAAGAGAAAACAGCAGTGCTTTTCTAAGGAACTGTTACAAATGTTAAAGTTATGAGTTGAAACAAAACATCTGTTATTGTTTGGACGCAGCGAAACAAAATAAAAACCAATGATAAAATAGACACACACACACCTTCACACACACAAGTGATTCCTCAAGATAAATACATACACACATACATACATACTAGTAATATTTCGGCGGGAACCTATCCCGCGACTTCGGGCTATAACTTTGGTTAAATATTTGCTATGCCTATGGCCGTTTCCAATATTCAATCCGCGGATAGATAGATACTACGGGCTAAAATTTGGCATATTATTATGCCGCACACAAAATACGTTATTTTTTACTGGTAGTAAACAAATCTATCCATGGATTGAATATTGGGAACGGGCGTTAAGGATTGTCTATAGATTCTATAGTAGTATAATACAGTAGTAGTATAGAGTTATCATGGCACATGCCCTTCGATACTAAACCATATACACATGTGTGCATTACAGCGGTTGAACTTTTTTAAACTGAAGTAAAAACAAGGTTTATCTACACCCATATCATAAAACCTCCATTGGTTAATCAAAAACCTTAGGAAATGACCACCATTTTGACAACCAATTAGGAAAAACCAGTGCTGCGATAAAGAAATAACATGACTTCTTTATCGTTTTTAGTAAAGAAAAGAGATTATATTTGGAACAGCTGTCAAAACTCAAGTGGTCTCTATTCTTTCCAAGTATCCATAGATATTAAAACAGTTATTGATACGAAACGTCAATTCAGTATGTTTTTTTAATATAAACTGCACAATATTTGATCTCGAGTGACGTGAGAATAGAGACTTCATCCGTTTGTCTATGGTTTAAAAAAAAAATGGTCTTGACGGAGGATCGCCATGTTGGGGTTTTGCTGAACGAAAGTAGAATTGTTTTTGAATTGAATAGAAAAAGTTGTTTGTAATTTACATTTTAGTTGAAAATATGAATAGTAAGTAGTCTTCTCGGAGTGTGTGTGATGTGAAAATGCGCCGGATATCGGAAATATGCAGCCACGATTGCAACAAATAACTTGTTGCCAGAAAATATTGTTTCTGAACCCATCATGGAGGATTTATAATATGTGTGTAGATAAAGTTATGTATGCAACTCTGCATAATTTGGCCTTAAAACACACGTGCGATCTTATTATGAAACTCGCCTATCGGCTCGTTTCATGAAAACCGCACTAGTGTTTTAAGGCCTATCATTATGCAACCGTTGCATAAACTACTATTGGTTAGGATGTTCTTACGCACCCTGTTATTAAGAACTAGAATCGCCAAGGGAATCCAAAAATGTACCATTATATATTTTATTTATTTGCGGCATTGACAGCGATACATTATCCTAATAATATTCTGATGTTCTGCAACCAAGGCCACAATTTAATTTCGCAATGACCAAACCAACATATATAACTTTAAATGCATTTGGTATGAAGTCTGGGACTACGATCGTAAAGACAAACTTCAAACTTATGTCATTCAAGTATCTGGCACGTAATTCAGAGCACTTACGTTAACTTCGGCAAAGTGAATAGAAGTTGGTCATAACTGGGATCATCAAGGAATTTTAACTTGGAAAGACGTTAAAAAACTTTTACGGAGAGCACTTACGAGTGTGCACTTCTTGGCTGATCTGACTAAATAGTAACATTGTCAGTTTGATTTGACAATGTATCCATAATCCAGAGTTATTTTCAGCTTTTAAAAAAGGCGGCAGCATAATGACAGTGTGAATTAAATTGATTGACTCTTATTATAAGACTTCTCAAGATTAAATAATAAGGAAAATATTTGACCAATTATATTTATACACACACTTTTCTGAAATATCTGAACTAATAGGGAAACTCAGTAAGTTATCAAGGTGAGAGACGCCGTAAAAGAGGATTCGTTTGATGTTTACACAACAATCGCTTCAAAGAACACGAGGAGTATGTACATCCTGACCTGACCCTTTAACAAGGGAATAGCCCTTTAAAGTAGGTCTTTAAAATAGGCGTATTCGTTCATCATATCTCTAACCATTATTTTAAGAAACTTGGCACAAATCAGTAGAGATAAAGCATACATATTATTACGTTTTTAGGAAAATAATGGAATTTCTATAATTTATAACTTCTTTTTACCCGACCGCACGAAGCCAAAAGGAGTTTATAAAGTTAAAGTGTATGGATGTATGTGACCAAAAATCGGATATTTCACTTTAGCTCCTGAACTACTGGACCTATTTTAATGGGGTATCGTATGATTCGTGGATTTAACTTCACTGGTTAGATGGTTAGTATGTTCAGGTCAAGTCTTAGAAGTCAATTCTGAACCCGTTCCCTTGATGCACTATGCAAGTGCAACGGGAAAAATCTTGGTATAATTATTTTTAGCAAAATCTTATTTCTAGTTGAACGTGTCTGCAACAGCACTCTTAATACATTTATGATCCTGTGAACTTGAGTCACTTGATCTGATGATGAGAGTGGATCGACGACTTTGTAAAGGTTGCGGGAATCCGCTGAATTCGCTACGAGCAGCGCAAGCAAGACCGATCATTGTGTCGATTCGCGATCTTTGAGGGAGATCTATATCCAGTAATGGACGTTATTCGGCTGAATAGGGTAGGTAAATTTTTTGAAGACAGGCGTATATTCATTTTTTTGATAATGGACGTCTCAGGGATCAGGAATCTAAGGATAATGAATTTCTATTTCATATTATTTATTCAGGAGATGTTTTTAAATGACTGCGATGACATTTCCCCCGTTACAGCCGTTTGCTCGGCTGTTTGTGGACTGTTTGATTAAATCTTTGTCTTAAGTTAAATAAAGAAAAAGAAAGTGACAGTTCTTCTTCAGTGAGCTGTCATTTTCTATGCCCGTCTTCAAAAAACTTTACCTACCCAATTGTTAATAATGATGATGAACATAAACTTGATAACTCAAATATTCAAATGCTTTAATTTATTTATTTCTGCACCTACGCGAGATACACAAAACATTTTTCTCACACCCTTAAAACCAGTCTTCATTAACACGGGCATTTTCATTAACGGTATTCGTGTTAAGGACAGGGCCCGGCCTCGCGCAATCGCTACTCTCAACCAGCCAACTACGGCCTGCGAGGCTCTGATTACTGTCTGTGGCAGTTACGGGACTTAACTTCATACATCAAGTTACATGCGGAATATCAACTAAGACTCCCGGTATCATGTTCAAACTTTGGGATCTTAATTTAATATTGGCATAAATGTGGCGCAGCCTGAAACGAATAAACTTAAGTGGATATAAACAATTTGAATTGAGAAACAATTATACAGGCATGTGAAACTATAAGTATAGATAGAGCCAAATCCTAAGAGAACCTTTATAATAAGAGTTATTTGGTTTTAAAGTGAAAATGCAAAGTTTATGAGGTCGACATTTTCATTTTATATTTAGAGCACGGTCGTTTGTTGCTCCGAAATTATCCGCACATAACGTCCCTAATTTACCCAGCCCCAGGAAACGAGCAAAATGCACTGTTGCACAAACTTTCTCGTCTGAGCCGTACCTAGTCAACCTTGCCCTATATAGCCGCAGCCTGCGAGAGGCCGCCGGTCTCATATTAATACCTAATATTTCAGTACACGACGGTTCCCAGTCGACTAGTCGTTAATAATTCATAACACCTACATGTTACTGCTCGCCTGGTACCTAGAGTATAGCCTAAGATAAAGGCTTCCACGCACCGAAACGCGGATCTTGGGTCTTAAATAAAGACAAGGAAGGTATTGGCAAATTTATTCGTTTCTATTCTTATACCGATCTAGCAGCCACACTTCCCAGAAAGGGAGGATAACGCGCAAATTATACTAATCCTAGTGGGCTTCTCCGTAAATGTTTGTAAGAGTTCTTTTATATCTCTTTCACTTTATCGCGATCACTATTTATTTATACGTCAAGATGAAAGAAATGCTGAAGAGCGTAAATTGATTACGTATCAATCAAACCATTTTTCTTTTTCGAATAAACTGTGAAAAAACTTCAGTTTCACCTTACATTCGATGGCGTTAATTGATACGTCAACGGAGCGCAAATGATAGACACGCATAAGTTAATGCCATCTTCTGCCTCTTTCGATTTGATTCATCGCACGAAATAGCTCAACGATGGCAATTATCTCTAAAATGATGTTTGAGAATGAAACACAAGGCCTGAGCGACGCGTGCCAATAAAAACTAAGCACAGGTGTCCAATTGATCTTTCGCAACGTTCACTAGCGGTCACAAGCAACCAAGGGAACGACACTAAAATAGATAAAGGGCACGCTAGCAAATTTCATTCATAACGCGAAGAAGGTAAAGCGGCAGCATTTTCTGAAGACAAATTAGTTTGAGAAAAACGCGACGATACATCTAGTCATGAGGGCGTGTAAATCTTGCATAAGCGATGGGCTGGACGTGGGCGGGAGTGTGGAGATACCGGCTTGGAACAAGACAGGCAATCATAAAGCAATGTGTCTTAGACAAACACCATGAGTAAAGTTAATACAGGGCCGGAGAGATAGAAATTACAAGCTCCATCCCTTAATATAGTTTCATACATGTTTATGTAACATTTATAGGCGTAGTATCTACTCTATTTTAACTGCAGCAATATTATGAGTATTGTCTAGTTAATTCTGATGCCTCTGGATCAAATTGTTAGTTATTACCACTGTGCAACTGCTCAGAAAGTGACTAACCTTAAGTCTATTTCTGAAGCGAAACATTTCGACCATTTTGAGAATAACTAAATGATTTATAAAGCAAGTTACTCGACGTTCCGTGTGTTGTGTTGTAATGGAACAAATTAACTACAAGATAAATGGTGACAATAAGAATTTCAAATGCAATGTTTAGTATCATTGGGAAAGATGAAAGACCTGTCTGTGGTTTTCTTTATATGCTTATATCATAGGCCTAAAATGTTTTAGATCAAAGGTAACTCTGGATGTGCAAAAACATTTGCACAACTAACGGTCCTAATTTGAAAAATATATAAATATTTAAGCAACTAGGATGCATTTGCAAATTAATTAAAAACCGTAGCGAATTAAAAACAGCGACCCAATTTATATACCCCTCTTTAGCATTAAAATAGTGCCGAGAAATCAGAATGGCAATGACTGATTTATGTCCGTGTGGCATGCAGTGGTGTTGCAACTTTATTGACGAGTTATATAATAAATCACGAAGCGTTTGCATATTGCGATAACTCACTCAAATTTGATTAATACGATCGTATGAAAGATAATAAAATTACGCAAGTATTTAAGCATCCGGACTATATGGTTGTCAAGCAAAGAAAGGCTTGAAATAGAATTCGAAACTTCAATCAAACTCTCACTTTATTTGCAATGGAGTGAGTACGACAAACTACTAAAAGACTCGTCAGGGTCTCTTCGTAAACATCTCGCGATGGGCTCGATACTTGATTTTTGTATAGTGCCATTTTATTATTAACCTCCGCATTCCTTAAGACCCATTTCAAATTCAAGGAACATTATTCGCTAGTTAGAATTTTAAAACACCTTCGTCGTAAATTGCCTTTAATATTTAAATAGGTAAAAATGTTTTAAAGTTCAAGGACGGAAACTTCTGTCTGTGGCTAACTTTTACTAATTATAAAAGTTATTTCTAAGAAATTCGGTCTCTGTAAAAATCGAGTCCATAATCATTTGTTTCACCTTTTATGTCATTTAAACAGCTAAGTAGTTAGCCACCTCAAAACATAATATTCCGAAAGTGATTAAAAATTCTGTTGAAGCTGTGTTTGTTAATCAATAAACTAGTGAGGCAAAAAAATTACCCCATTAGTTCGGGCGGTTAGTAATTACAATATTTAGTATCAAAAAATGTTTACTGACATTCAACTTCTTTGGTTAAACGCAAATAACTTCTTTCCGCCGTGAACGCCTAATAGATACAGCATAGCAATGAGTCACAGCAGCCATCATATAGATTAATCAACAAGAATAACTCACCAGTAGCATCGTTGGCGAGTGTCGGTGCGGGCGCACGTTTCGGCGTGCCGATGGTGCGCGGCGACGGCTGCGCGCGGCGGCAGGGCGCTGTGCATTCTGGAGCCGGCCGCTGCAACCACATTGAGCAATGATGGAACAATCTATGCCGAAGAGGGATTCTACAACTTAACGGGCGAAGAAAACAGTCCTTTCTTATTTTGCTTTACGTTTTCTTCGAGAATAATACATTATTTAGTCAACGGAGCAACAAATTTAGTACCCGTTATAACTCAGTGGTCGTACTAAGCGTAATGAGGCGGAAGGTGAAGCGCCTATACGGTTAAGGAAGTGCCATTTGCTTGCCCTTGACTTGTATCCTTCCACATCTACCACATTTACTTAATGTGGGCGTAACGTAACGTTAGTTTCTATAGAAGATGTTTACTTAAGTAATTGATTGTGTCCAAATTTTTAAGTAACTAATTCAACTTATGAAGCGTCAGCATAATACTAAACCGGGTTTTGAAAGGGACGTAAAGTCTAGGAATTTTTCCAACAAATTTATCATTGGAATTTTAGAGATTGAACAAAGACAACGCATATAATACATAATTAAAACCGAACCGAAGAGTGGTTATTTTTTTTGGATTGTGTCTGTCTGCCGCAAAGCTCAGTAAATAACAACACAAAGAGAACGCTAGCTTCCCGCTATTCTAGTAGCTAGGTTCAAACTAGGAATCCCTGAAGGAAAAACTAAGCAGAGATAAACTTTCATATACATAGGAAAACTCTGAACTCTAACTTTGCGTGCTATTTGAGGCACAAACTACCATTTGCTCATAGAATAGTTAGGAAGCTAACGGTTTGGCCGGATGCTTGTGTGTAAAAGTTTTGTTTTTCAAACATTATTTATGCCTGTAAAATGCGCCACATAGTAAGCAACAACGGGTAATACAACAACAGCAGATTGTTGCACCAAGCAGAAAATTATTCATTACTGCGTCGCGTCAGGCGGGTTTCACTTGGAACTTTAGGTAGGCTCGGCCGTCGGGCACCGCGGCGGTGTAAATCGCAGTAGATTGCCCCTCGCCCGCTCGTAGCGTCGCGCGTCGTCATAGCGACTACTCCACTTAAAGCGACCCTAGCGTACGTGAAAGAGAAAGTGTTACGCGACAGAGAGAGAAGGCATGAGTAGTCATATTTTCACGCCTAATCACCGGTTTTGTTAGAGTGATTCCTCTGTACGTTAATACTATTATTACTATGTGGTCGCGTGTTGGTTTGGAGCCCAAGCGTAAGTGAGGGTTCTAGAAACTAGAGTTCAATAGTAATACACTTAATGCCATGTGCATAATATTCTTTTCTTTTAACTACTGCAAAAAAATGCTTTTGTTTTATATGTTCGATTCTTGTCCGAGAGAATTTTTTTTTTTTTTTATTAACCTGTACTACCTTGTCAGCCAATACCTTGAGCATACAATTATTGACGGGACAATCATAGTTCGATATGGCCGCCAACATTACATCGCCGCGCGAAACCTGCATGGATCAATGAAAAAAATTATTCTATTGACTCTCACAAAGTGGACTGTCTTGCTAATACTATACCTACCTATAATTAATACGGATGTCAGGTCAGGCGTCCTGTCGGACTGTGAATAGACGGAATGGACGGCTTCTTGATCAAATAACTACAATAAAAAAAAACTGTGCAGTAATGAATTTTGTATGCAACTTTATTGATCTTAGAATAAGTGCTAGTTTGTGCTGAGTATTTAAAGATATAATTAGGAAAGTAGAGCGTAGTTGACAGAATAGTAGTTTATGCAACGGTTGCATAATGATAGGCCTTAAAACACTAGTGCGGTTTTCATGAAACGAGCCGATAGGCGAGTTTCATAATAAGATCGCACGTGTGTTTTAAGGCCAAATTATGCAGAGTTGCATACATAACTTTATCTACACACATATTATAAATCCTCCATGATGGGTTCAGAAACAATATTTTCTGGCAACAAGTTATTTGTTGCAATCGTGGCTGCATATTTCCGATATCCGGCGCATTTTCACATCACACACACTCCGAGAAGACTACTTACTATTCATATTTTCAACTAAAATGTAAATTACAAACAACTTTTTCTATTCAATTCAAAAACAATTCTACTTTCGTTCAGCAAAACACCAACATGGCGATCATCCGTCAAGACCATTTTTTTTTTAAATCATAGACAAACGGATGAAGTCTCTATTCTCACGTCACTCGAAATCAAATATTGTGCAGTTTATATTAAAAAAAACATACTGAATTGACGTTTCGTATCAATAACTGTTTTAATATCTATGGATACTAGAATAGAGACCCACTTGAGTTTTGACAGCTGTTCCAAATTTAATCTCATTTCTTTACTAAAAACGATAAAGAAGTCATGTTATTTCTTTATCGCAGCACTGGTTTTTCCTAATTGGTTGTCAAAATGGTGGTCATTTCCTAAGGTTTTTGATTAACCAATGGAGGTTTTATGATATGGGTGTAGATAAAATATTTTTTAATCTTAAATCTGCAATATTTAAAGAATAGGAAAATCATTATTTAAAAGACAAATTAAAACGAATACAGGGTGACTTTGAAGACGTAATACAAAACCAATGTTTCCGGCTCGGTTTAAGACAACAAATATAAAGCAATAACTCCGACGTTAAAGAAATCCTATTTAATCGTTGCTAATTTACTTAATAAAAATAATAACAACGATTAGACCTAGTATTGTCACTCTACAATCAGTAGCTGGTTATCACTCTTGCTAAGTTAACCAATTTCATCTGACAAACTTAATAATTTTAGATGCCAAAGAGCAAGGGTGTCCATTCTTAAGGAAATAAATTAGGATAAATGTAAAGTCAAAAAAACCTGGATTTCTTAATTCCAGCACTGCGAGAACGTCCAGACGTAGTTCTCTCGAGATTTCTCGCCTCGGGAATTCCCGAGCAGAAACCCTACTGCGGACTCTTCCTTTGTACAGATTTTTCGAGGTCTGTATTTTTTTGTAATATATATAAACTCTTTGACCGCCACAGTCGGGTGTGGCCGTCGATAATTTTCCGTGCCCCTGACGCCACGATATGCCGTTTTCCATTTTGCGTCGGCTATAGCCGTCGTCGAGCGTTCGTGGCACGCTTTTTCGCCGTTAGCCGTGGCGTTCAATAGGTTAATACTGAGTAAACCGCGAGAGAATAAAGCAATCATCTAACTTTCGCCAAATAAATAAACTAGATAAATATTGAATCAGCAAGCAGTCCGTTACCATTGGAGGAGGGACCTGCTGAACCATTTCTCAGTTCGTAATATAACAAAATAAAACTGACTTCAAATAAATAATGGCTGGCCAGTTACTATATCGATGTCGGTAGCAAGCTAATAAGCAGTGCTCGGAATAGGTAGTGCCTATTTACCTAAACTTCAGAGGACGACCTAACTAAGAGTGGTTACAACCACCAAAAAATATTATTTATTATTATTGTTCGCGGGATTTCCCGGGATTCATAAGAGTACCTAATCGACATATACTCAGACTCGGGGTCATATTTTGGTCTGTATGGTCTGGTCTATGGTCTTATTTTACAAAAAATACAAATAAATCAGAATATATCTGTAATATCTTCTATATTATAACACAATGCAAAAAAAATAAAGGCCAAAAAAATAAATTTCGGGCTCATTTTGATGTTCGACGACGGCCACTTACGAGGTCGACTTTTAAGTTTTCAACGTAACCATTCAAACTATCGGCATTAAACAATTGCATTTAGTTAATAATTTGACCCCGAGTCTGAGTATATGTCGATTAGGTACTCTTATGAATCCCGGGAAATCCGGCGAACAATAATAATAAATAATATTTTTTGGTGGTTGTAACCACTCTTAGGTCCTCCTCTGAAGTTTAGGTAAATAGGCACTACCTGTTCCGAGCACTGCTAATAAGGTATATATGCCTCATACTGTGTTCAATTACTGGCCACCGACTTCGATATATTTATTGTATCATTAAATTAACGATATACTTATTTGATGTTTCTAGTTAATTTACTAAAGAAGGCCAGTCATTATTTCTTACTGCTTTGAAGTCTAGCCGCCGTTATTATATCTTACTAATCTTTTATTTTGTAAAAATATTTTAATTTTGCCTTTTTTGTGAACATGATGTACTCGTACCTACAGCTCTTTATTTCTATAACGAGCTGATAATAATAGCGTTTAATTTTGTCATTACTGTTCGACATTTTAAAAATATTGCCATTAAAATACAAGGACAGCTGACCATTAGTTTTTGAGATAATCGCGAAAATACATAAGCACAGCATATTCTATAGACACGACATGAATAAACTAGGACATGTTTTGTACCATGTATAACTAGATATGTCAATACTATAGGTTGACCGTTTAAATGAGTCTTCGCCCGCGCGGCACAGGAGCGCGGGGGCATGGCAACAAAGGGGCCTGAGAGAGGTGCGGGTGGCGTGAAATGAATGAAAACAAAAAAGCGCCTGCCGCCCGCACCTCTCTCGGTCCCCTTTGTTGCCATGCCCCCGCGCCCCTGTGCCGCGCGGGCGAAGACTCATTTAAGCGGTCAACCTACTATAGTATCATGGTTTTACATGCATTTTTTTTTCAATTAGCCTACCAATATTAATGCTAATTTCAAGCACCATAACTCACCACTTTGATTTTGGAATCCTTGAAGTATATCCGCATGTTGCCCAAAGCAAGTATCAATTCTTGAAGTTTACGTGTTCACATAAGTATCAAGATCGTTTGCGGATGTACCGCCACCTTAAATTTACTCGTCACCTTTTACGGTTAACACAAAATTCATGAATAAGATATGATTGTTGGTATTATTATTGAAATAAAGAAAACTATATATTTGGCAGAGACCCATATCCAGCAGACGGAGGTCCCACGGTTTTAATGATGATATCATCGGGGTTGAAACTCCATTTTGTTATTGTAAGTGAGACGAAATTGTCATATGTCTCGAAATCGGACAGTTTTACTGCATCTAATCGACTAGGTTTACTATCTCATTTTAATGAATAATTAATATTTGATTTTCGACATAATGCTTTGCAAATAGGTTCCAGCAGTAACAACCCCCCAGCACGAAATTAATAACAATACCAGCGGTATTGCGAAACTGTAATTAAGGTATACCTAAGTTAGGCCACAAACCAGCGTGCGGCCTTCGCATGCAATATAGAATGTCGATCTAGGTAAGCTGAGTACCACCTACACTATGTAAATTAGACAAACGTCAACATTCATTATGTCTGAAGGGCATATTGAGTGAGGGACGTTATTGATCTTAGAATATTAAAATAGCTCTCGGGAAAAAGTTCACATTTTCATTATAAGTCCATCGATTTTATTAACTGGTTATTAGCAGTTTCAATTTGTTGGCATTTTATATATTTGTACGAAACTTCATCACCAAGCTTAATGGACCGGTCTGTCTAGAGTCTAGACCGACGACAGAGTTCTGTTTCATAAAATTGCAGGATTATTCCAGCGTAAGTAGAATTTAACATGCACCTTTTTTTTAAAGTGTCTCATAAAATAATCCTTTTCATTAAACTCTAGTGACTAACGCTAACAAAACAATAATTATACCTCCGATGTAAAAAAATACTCATTTTACCCTAAAATTTACGTGGCAATGATAGTTAAAAGCTTCGTCCCACTCATCTTCTTTGAAAAGTAAAGAAAAGTCAAACCCCGAAAATCACAATCTTCAATTCTTAGAGATCTATTGTAAATTCGGAATTATTTCCTAACGGCTTTACCATGCTAGAAAGCTACGGCTAGCTGTCAGTGAAGTCCATGTTACTCTAACTAAATGTCAGACCCGCACGTACGGTTCTAATTCTTCCGGCTTCCCTTAGGAAATATTTCACGCTTCACCACTGATACCTTTTAAGATTGTGGTGAAAATGCGGCACAGCTTTCGTTATTTTTCTACTGTTTATAATTATATAACAATATAATAGAAGTAAAGTACTAAACATGGGTTAATTATAATTACAAGAATGGGTAATTTGGTTATCAATTAACAGTTAAAGAAAACTTGATCGACGAAAGTACTAAGCACACACCAACATTTCAACTAATTCTCAAATTAAGTGATATTCATGAATGTTACTCTTCAGCAAAGTCTAATAAATAAATATAATTCAGTTTATAAGACCTCTAGAACCAGCCTATAGTCACGCAATTGATAAATATGTTTTACTCAGGCGACGTTCAGCATATTAATTTGGTTTGCCGTTGATCTCTACACAAAAACTGAGCACAAAATTATATAGCTCACTATTTCCGATATCGGTTGTTATATTAGGAAAGTTATAATCTCGTATTAAAGGCCACTCATTTTGAGCTTTAATTAAAGTGACGTTTAAGTAACGTTTCTGTATAGGATGACAACTAGTTGAGGGACATATAACTATTTAATATCTAATAAATGCTTAAGTGGCGTTTCTGAATTCGGACATTAGTCTCTTTATGTATTTTAATTATTACTCGTGTACAACCTTGACATTGTACGTTACGTGGAAAATTTAACAAATTATGAAGTCAAGTCAGCTTAATTACATAATATGTTAAGCTTATTTCTGAGAACTACTACACCCGTACCTTTTTCTGACGCCTACACAACTTAAACATTAAAGGAAGTGTCTACTTTGACTCATCGAAACTCAAATCTGCATAAAAATAAATAGTATCCAATGAACTGCCCAACGCGACTGTCGCGATGCTCACTTTTTAGATGTCAAAACGTGAGTTTGACACCATCGCACGCTCAGCAAATATTGCCGACAACGGAATTCTTATTACATTGACGAAAGGTCTATTGCTGGTTGATTCATGCGTTTTATTTTCGTGGTTCGTAGCTCCTAGCGGACAATGAAGGACAGCATGAAGCGGGCAAAACTTTGTGTAAATGTTTACAAATCTGCAACTGTTATCATTAATGAAAGTAATTATAAAGAGTTAATGGTAAATGCTAGTGCCTAGTAGGAACCGATAACGCAAAACTTTATAATAAAAAGCTGTTACTACCTTCCTATCCTTTACAATAAGCCATTATAAGAGCAAAGGCCCCAGAAGCCGTAAAGCTCGCAGGCCATATAAGGCGCGATTGAATGCCTACGAATTGCGAGGTTATTGTGCTTGTTAAAAACCCATTTGCGCATATAACTCTTAAAGTTAAATGGCTTCCGATAAACTATTATTGCTACCTACTTACCGAATATAGAGATATTGAAAATTATCATTATAAGGCTATCATTTATAACTGTCAATGATTGCTCATACTAGTAGAAATAAATGAAAGTGAATTGGAAATTTGTATTTTAAATAGACGCCTTAATAACATCACGCAAGTATCATTTTGAAACTAGCTTCTATTATCAGAAATAAATGAAGTTAAATCACAACTTGAAAATAATCAGCAGAATTTGGCAATGGCAATACAGAGATGAATAAATAACAATAACAATACCAACAAAACGATACCGCGATGCGCGTAAGCAAGCGCGCGTCGTCAATGCAACTGACACGATCAGCGCAAGCGCAGCCTTCTTTCACTGCGATCGATTTCAGTGCGGTACATATTCATGTATAGCATGCCTTATTTAAGATCCCGTTGTTACATTATACATTGCTCAAAATTTAGTGAACTTTAGTTATACCTAATCCAGTAGGTATGTTTGTTTAGTTATAAAATTTAGTGAACTTAGTTTATTTTAGAGTTTTGGTGTAAAATCAAGGTTTGTTTTCCTTTCTGCCATTTTATCTTGAACGGCATTAACTACTACCTCAATTTAAGTCACTTATGGACATCATCGTCAACTTAAATATATTAATCGATTCGTCGAGATAATCACTTGATACAAAAAAAAGCTTATAATAAAAAGATCATTACAATATAATAGAATTCGCAAAAAAAGAAGACAATAGCGTTACTTTTTTCGCGCAAGTTCATTAACACACAGTATTTGATTCTATTGACATCGACTATTGGTTTTAGTTATTTTTTCTACTATACATATATAAAAGTACCGTGACTCACTTATAGACAACGCACAGCCTAAACGGGTGGTCCTCGAGGTTTGAAATTCGGAGGAGACATTCCTCGAGTACCCTAGAGGTGCACTAAGGAGGGATTTTTTGAAATTGAAAACGGGTGATAAGGGTGATAAAGTTTGTGTGGAAAATACCGCGGGCGAAGCTGTGACGGGTCCACTAGTCGTCGATAAAGCTTGTACCTAAAATGTCAACTTCGAATTAAGTGGAAAACGAGTTTTCTTTATTCACCGTGCCGCAGCCAAATAACGCAAAATACCTACATAAAATAAACTTTTAATTGCCTCAGATACAAATATATAAAAAAGTATAGGCTCCGAAATGCCTGAACGGATTTAAATGAAACTTTTAGGGATAGTTAAGGGTATTTTAGCTTAGATAATGACAGTTATTTTATTTTTATATCATCCCATCCCTACGCGAACAAAGTCGTGTGGGCACCGGTAGTTAAAAATATAGCTTTCAGAGCTTAACGTTATCAATTGATCATATATGTCAGTGTCTGTCAACCGGTGGGTCGCCGTCACTTGTGTGCAATACAGAGTTTACATACATAGATATTGACGATGTTTGTGAGGTGACTTGCACACATCTGCGAGTAATTCAAAGTGAAGTCCCTAATCGGCACTGGGCCCGCAAGGAGACTACTGTCCAGTCCAGTGGGACGCATATAGGACGATGATGATGTTGATGAGACTGCAGAAAATGTACACTACACACACAGGTTCATCTCCTAAATCGTCTAACCAAAATACTGAACTCAATCTCTTGGCAGAGTAAAAGCAATCTTTTAGCAATGATTGAAACATACGTGCAGACTGTAAAAACAATAAATAGCCTGTTAAATCAGCTTCGTCGGAACAAGCTGTAACAACCCAATTAGAGCTTGAGCTTTGTATCTTGACGACATCTTTCAACAATAAACACTTCGATCAACCAAAGCCGCGTACGTGCCTGATCACTTAATTTCAGATAAACGCAAGCTTACTTTGCGACGATCATGACCAAATACGAGCAGGTCTGGCGATGTAAAAACGAGGTCAGCAGCTAGTCGGCGAGACTCCTTGCGCGGAGAACACAATACGTTCGATTAATACTCGCCGCTACCAAAATTGTCGAACTTGACCGTGCCTATCGTGCCTCTACAACGCACTGCAGTTGCAGCGCGCGGCTATCCAAAAATGTACTTTCAAGTTACCCAAATAAAACAAGCACATGCTGATTTGAGGATCCTTTCAGGGTTGGCGAGCTTAAACCTTTAGCTGCGGGAGGTCTTAAATTAAAAATAAACACCTTAAGGTCTGCTTGAGGAAAATATTTTTGTTTAATACAGTATGAACTCAATATGTTTACTGAAGGTTTCAGAATCAAGGTGGGCAACATAATATGCTAATGTTGACGATAATAATACGACGAGCGTACAACCAGCTTTTTTAAGCAGTCATATAGCGGTCAAGAGCACAAGTTGGTTACCTGTCAACTTGATATACAAGATAGGTAATGTAATCAGCCGATGACGTCATTTAGATTGAGTACGACCAATCATGGTCCCAAATATAACGTAATTGGTTAATCTGTCACTACCTGGAGTGGAAAATGCAATGATGGCTTCCGGACGCTGTCAAACATTACATTACAGGCTGCATCAATCATCCTCGATCAAGTGGCATACTGTTTGCTGTCATATGTCATGTGAAGAATTTGTGACTAAAGTCACATAGCAGCAACGCAGTAACATTTCGACCTTTCAATATTAGTGGACACTTCTGAGCTAGAGCTGATAAGTAACTATCGAATAGGTAATCATTATAAATTAATAATAAAAATAATGCTTAACTGTTCATATACCGTCGTCAGGAAATTAATTGTTGAGCCAAATTGGCTCAATGATTAATTTTGCCATTTAATATCTCGATACGAAAGTGCGTCGTTTTGACGCTACTTAATCTGACCGATCCAACAGACCCGACGGCGAAAGCAGGTCCAAGAAAGGGTCCAAGAGCAGGGTATTGTTAATGTGTATGTGAATATTACATTAGAATCGACAGAAGACCATGTAATAAATCTGCATTTATACACATATAAATGCAGATTTATTACACACCCCCCCACATTTTTGCGTTAAGGAAATAATTTTATTTATATGCAGTGTAATGATGAAAAGGCGTATCCATCTCACATTTTTTTCTCTCACATCCTTAAACATTTTTGTTCTCCTATTATCATCAGTCTATATACGTCGCACTGCTAGCAAACATAGGCATCTCATAATGGCTGTACGCTGTAATATGCTGTCTCGCAGGTATGCACGTTGTGATGGTAGTGTCAAAATAACCCTTTTCAAGGCATTTTGTCAGACCTTTTACACGTGCAGCCTGTGGACGAAGTACACACAAAAGGCGATTAATGCCCTGCGCATCCAATATAATAATGGATTAAGGATGCTGCTGGGGCTGCCTCGCTTTTGCAGCGCATCGGGGATGTTTGCGGAGTTGCAGATTGACAGCTTTGGTGCAATAATACGCAAAAGGACTGCCTCCCTGATGCGTCGCGTGCGGGACAGTACCAACGGGCTCGTGAGGCTGGTCTGGGACTACCCTGCTGGCGAAATGTGGAAGCATTGGAATGCTGTTCACATGGGCTCCAGAGGGGTAGTGTATGATATTATTTAGTTTTTAGTTTTGATTGTATACTAACATAGCCGGTAAGTTCTTGCTGTTACTAACATTATGGACATAGTCTGAAATAAATAATTTGATTTGATTTGATAATGACACTGCGCAGTAGACGTAGGGCCAGTGCAGAATGAGAACTTCATACACATTGTTGAGATAATTCGCAAATGTGTGCAATAAAAGCATCTTTACCAGACCTATAATTCAAGTCAGATCCGAATGGGGACCTACCAGGACGGAGGCACAAAAGGTAGAATTCAATTTGCATAACAAAACGAAATAACATAAAACAATGCCAACACGGTATCCATGTGAAGCTTAACCGTAAGCGGAATGAAATTGAAGCGTCGACGTTTTACATACAATATCACGACATCGCCTTATCTGCGACTCTCTTGACCTGATTGCATCAGATATCTTGGTAAAACACCAGATCAAGATCAAACGAGGGCTGTTCTAATTGGATTCAGCGGCACTGGGTGCTTTTATGAATTTTCTTTATCTAAACTGCCTCAGTATGAAAACCGTTGAAGGTAACAACTTTATACAATCTATAAATAAAAATTTACTCCACAGATAAGGCCTCAAAAAAATCGAGCATGCTCTAAAGTTTGTACCCTCAAATTCACAGATGTTATACATGGTTATTGCATTTACCGTGACACTAATATGGCACTTAAATTGACAATGACAGTCAGTACCCGGCTTTGAAGTCGGAACATTTCGGAATACATAAAAATATACGAAAACCTATATATAGTTTTATTACCAAATTAATTCTTGAATGTGAAAAGTTCAACATTGCACATGTGCTACTATTTCATTAAATTTTAGCGTTTTTATTTATATTTTAGCGGGTAAATTTGTGTATTTGCGGGTTTTCAATACATGGGATATAATAAAGCCATTCAATAAGTTCTCAAATTACACTCAAGGAATACAATCGGTGCAGGACTTTGCGTTCAAACTCACTCCTGCACCAAGTAACTAACTTAAGAACTGTCCAGCACTCAGTTTAGGGAAATATCAGAAACTAATAAATAACTATAGCAAACATAAACGACAAATTACAGCAATAAACTCCTGCTGGGTATCAAATATTTTTATTAGAAGAGCCTTTATTGCCAATAATTACTTGGTAATAAAAAGACATTTTGCTTTGGTCATATCAGCAGAGAAATATTTTTGAGAATGTTAAGAATTTCTTAATTATGTTCACGTTTACCGCATAACTTTCTGATTCACTGAACATTTAATATCTTCACATTATTTCATAAAAGTTTTGTACCTGGATAAACGAAACCTGAAACTAAACTGACAAAGGCGACGTGCGCTCTTATACTTTTATTGGTGTACAAAAACATCTTCGAATCTAGGGACAATGCACGGCTTAGGTCCTGTCATTTAAAACCTTCATCTTAATTTATTTTATCTACGACCATATCATAAAACCTCCATAATGTATTCAAAAACCGTTGGAAATTAATTAATATAAACCGCACGACATTTGATCTCGAGTGGCATGAGAATAGGGACATCATTGGTTTGTCTATGATTTAAAAAAAGCATTCGTCTTGATGGAGGATCGAATTGCCGCCATTACTGTTGTCATTTGTTTATTTGTTAGTTTTTTGCTGTTACGAAAGTAGAATTGTAAAAAGTTGTTTGTAATTAACATTTTAGTTGAAAATATGAATAGTAATGACTCCGAGAACGATGTGAAAACTCCGCAGGATATCGTAAATGCAGCCACGATTGCAACAAATAACTTGTTGCCAGAAAATATTGTTTCTGAACACATCGTGGAAGATTTATAATACGTGTGTAGATAAAGTATGTATGCAACTGTACATAATTTGGCCTTATAACACTCATGCGATCTTATTATGAAACTCGCCTGTCAGCTCGTTTCATAAACTAACACTCGTATTTAAAGGCCTATCATTATGCAAACGTTACATAAACTACTATTGTAACCTTACGAATCATCTCCTTGAAGTGTAAAATCATAAAAAGCGATTTCAAGGCGTAAACTTCACATTGACTTATCTTATTTTAAACTAGCTGTGCCCGCGACTTGGTTCGCGTGGACTCGGGAACTTTTCAATTTTCTGGGATAAGAAGTAGCCTATGTGTTAATCCAGGGTATAAGCTATCTCCATTTCTAAATTTCATCAAAATGCATCCAGCCGTTTTAACGGGAAGAGGTAACAAAGATACACACAAACTATCGCATTTATTATATTAGTAGGATTAGATTAAAACTCTTTCTTTACATTTACTATACGCGAATGGTAACTTCTTAAAATAAACGCATTAACATGGGCAAACTATAGCCACAGACAAGAAACGGGGCAAACTCATGCTACACCTACATTTAAATCTATCGAATAGTTTATCTACAAAGCATACAACCTAATTGATCATTTATGATTTATAGTTATAAAAGTTGATGACAACAAAGAAGACATGTACATTAATACTTACCGATTCACCAGCAGAGTCGATCCCGTTTTCCACCAAGATGTCTTCAAACAAGACATCAGCTTCACAAGGCGAACATAAATTACTGAGCAATTCACTGAACCTTTCCACCTTGCGAACACACACAGCCCCTAACAGCCCACCCACTTCTACATCTTTCACACCTATTGGCACTACAACACTATCTTCTAGTTTTACAATAACATCAATTTTCTTAACCACAGGTTCTTGTATTATAGGAATGTTACTTTTGTGACTATTATTGAGCACGTTTGGTCGGTCATCCAAACAATTATGTTTATTGTTCTCTTGCAGTTTATTCTGAGCTTTTTCAGCTTCTACAACACAACTTTTAAACAAATCTTCAAATTTATCTTTTTCTAAGCTTAGAGAAATGCTTTTGTCGAGTAAAACTTCATTCAAAATTTCTTCACCGCTGACGCGAAGGTCTGTGGTGACTTTTTCTTTAATTCCTTTATTACTATTTTCAGATTCATTGTCTTCAATCTCAGAGTTGCATTCTTTTTTCTTCATACAGTTGGTTTCGTCAATATTATTTTCTTTAGGATTAATAACTAATAAATTAAGGTTGTCTTTTTCTAAAATATTTTTATTAATGGAATGTTTGGGTTTCGTTTTATTAGCACCAATTTCTCTTTCAGAAAAGCATGGGGCTGATGGGCTTTTCAAATTCTCCTTTTGATGACTAGTCCTTCTATTTGTGACAGACTTGTTTTTATCTCTATCTATAACTTTCGAGTTGTTGGCTGGTTTGACCTTATTTTCTTCTAATAGAGATTGTGCGGAAGAACTTCTGTTTGACTTTCTAGGAGATGGCGAAGAGTCGGAATGGTTTGCAGCGGCAGCTCTTAAACGAGAAGCACGTGTTGTTCGGATGGGCACTGAAGTAGAAATAGAATTAAGATTTAATTCTGAAGAAGATTTGAGTTGAGTGGTTGGTTCTTCTAAAGGCATTCGTTCCGCTTTTCTGGGGCGCCTGAAAGTAATAAAAATAAAATATAAAAAATGTGTCATTGTGTAATCAAATTTAAAAACGTATTGTTCATTTCTTATCATGTTTAAAGGTTTTTAAGACATACCTTTGAGTAACATTTTCGGAAAACAATGTCGCCGTTCTTGCTGTAAGCTGCTTTCTTCTCTCTTCTTTGTATTTCTGTATCCTTGCCGCTCGGGCCTCGTCTTGAGACTGGCTCATGACGCCCTCTTTTCTCTCTCGGTGATGTCACGTACGCCAGCAATTCCCAAGTTTTGTAGCTTGGTCTCCGTTCTTACACTGAACGTGAATTTTGTCTAGCATGGCGACATTAAGCGCGCAGTAGGGCGGAATAGTTGGCAGTGATGAATACAGGCTAAGGCTGGAGGTAGGTGAAGAAGGCGCGATTGGCGATAACCTGAAAAATAGAACGGTAAAATTAAATAAACGCTAAGTCGTTTAGATATGGGTATTATCTGGGAGCGTACGTGAGTTACTTGAGTGAGGTCGAAGGTAAGCTTGGATAGCACAAACAATGAATGTTTAATTCATTGACGCATGGCGAATAGCGCGAAGCATTCCGAGTGAGACATCGCGAGCCTTTGTTCCATTATAATGGGGCGTATTCCCCGTACTTCACCGTAACATACGAGATTATTAGCATGTACGTCGCGTTAATTGTGAAGAAAAGGGCTTTTACAATGGTCCATATTTAATAAAAATACACGAACAGAAAAAAATGTGTTTTCTCCCTAAAAATGACAAAGATCTACATATTGTCTATCATAGATAGTCAAATAGTAAGTGACATGTTGACCTAGCTTAAGAGGACACACTACCAAATTTGTTGAACAAACGGCGAAAACGTTTTTACCGCTTTAAATGTTAACCTTTTGTACCTATGGAAAATATTTGGTTTCCTTTTCAGCTATTATATCACAGCCACGTTTACATCTGAGATCTAGGTCTAGAAGCGCAGCTGGGACAAGAACTACGAAGAAGTAGAAAAACGAATTACCTACATAGAATCTGATTTTCACAAAAAGACTATTCCAGAAAAATAAGTCGTAAAATTCGCCAAATTCCAAGCGCAGATGTCACCAAAAGGTTTGCATTTTCATATGTGTAGATGAATTTCAAATGTGGCCAAATCCAGAAAGCAATAATGCTCACTCACGTTACTTAACCTCGAACTTCTCCGTATTGAAATAAAGTTCGTAGTTGGGTTGCTTTGTTCTATAACTTTGAGCATTATTGCTTTATGAATTTGGCCATCGTTAAAATTCATCGCCATATAAAATCTAGTGCTCGGAGAAGTTATTTAGCAGGTTGAGTTAGACGGGTTTCAAATTTTCAAATACTTACCTCGAGCTACAAGATAACGGGTCGCAGTTTCAAAACATTAGTTATTCACTGCACCAGATGTTCGTTACTGTATAATGAATGATAAACTTTAGCTCCTAAGATACGAAGCTAAGATGACAATTTTAATAATAAATTAACTATATTACTAGAAACTTGTTGGCAGCAAATTCTAATTCAGATGGGAATATAATGTAAATATCGCATTATTTACTCGTCAAAAAGGTGCAACTAGGAATACATATTTGAAAGGCAATTGAAGTAAAGAGACAAAATAATAGCAGCTTCATAGATGTGAAGAAAATTCTAAACTTGATTATAATACTTAAACATAATCCGCTCGCTTGACAAAGACGTTGGATTATAATTGGTTATTACGTCATATCGGAGTTAACTTTATATTTATGACAGACTAGCCTAGACTTCGTTCGCGTACAATTTCCCCATTTTTAAGCTTCCTTACCTCAAAAGGAAAAAAACGGAACCCTTATAGGACCACTCGTGTGTCTGTCTGTCCGTCTGTCACAGACATTTGCTCCGAAACTACTGGACCGATTGAGTTGGAATTTAGTACACATATGTAAGTTGGTGACCGCAACACGGACGTGTAAAATAAATAAATGAATTTCAAACATGGGGGCTACCTTTGGTGGGCAAATTAGAAAATTCAAATTCAAGTTTTACAAACTGTATCATGTGACATATCAAATGAAAGGGCTCGTTGAGGGAATCTTAAACATATTTTTATTATAATTCTAAGATGAATGCTTTTGAAGTTATTTAGGAAAAGAGGCGAAAATTGACCACTTATCTCCGAAATTACTGGGCCCAACATTTTGAAAAAAAAAATACAGACATTAGTTCTTTGCTTATAGATTACAGGAAAACCTGTAAGAAGTCTATGGTGTTTGAAGTAACATAGGAAATTGCATATAATCACAGAAACCCTCTCCACGCGAGTTTAACTCGCACTTGTCCGGTTTTTTTTTGTTTATTAACCACCCCTGTATTTAAGCGAACAAAACAAAAAGGAATTATTCAAATCGGTCAAGCCATTTTTGAGTTTTAGCGAGACTAAAGCACGGCAATTGATTTTTATATAAGAGAAGAAGATAAATCATTCTAATTTTGTTTTACAAGATTGTTCTGTACTATCTGTACCAATCTTCTACCAAATACAAAACTAAATAAAATAAAACTTGAACAGCAATACATATTCAGAGATAAAATGCCTATAAGAAAAACAGCTCCAACACGTAAAATTGCAAAACGACTAAGTAACCTTTCTAAAATAACTTTTTATGAGCTTAACTCGGCCTCTAAGTCAAATAGATAAACAAGATCTCATAGTCAGCAAAACGTAAATGTCTTACATACACTCCTGTCTTCAAACAAATTAAATTATACACAACACGATGTCAATGCCAATTACGGTTTGCCGGTTAAAATGCCTTTCTTAAGCCAGGCCGAGGCCTCCCGAAAGAAGCATTGGAATATACTTTATCTACACCCATATCATAAAACCTCCATAGTGTAATCAAAAACCGTAGGAAATGACCACCATTTTGACAAGCAATTAGGAAAAACCAGTGCTGCAATGTTATTCCCGTAGCGTTTTTAGTATAGAAATGAGATTAAATTTGGAACAGCTGTCAAAACTCAAGTGGGTCTCTATTCTAGTATCCATAGATATTAAAACAGTTATTGATGTGAAACGTCAATTCAGTATGTTTTTTAAATATAAACTGCACAACATTTGATCTCGAGTGACATGAGAATAGAGACTTCATTCGTTTGTCGTTGATTTAAAAAAAAATGGTCTTGACGGAGGATCGAATTGCCGCCATTATGTTGGTGTTTTGCTGAACGAAAGTAGAATTGTTGTTGAATTGAATAGAAAAAGTTGTTTGTAATTTACATTTTAGTTGAAAATATGAATAGTAGTCTTCTCGGAGTGTGTGTGATGTGAAAATGCGCCGGATATCGGAAATATGCAGCCACGATTGCAACGAATAACTTGTTGCCAGAAAATATTGTTTCTGAACCCATCATGGAGGATTTATAATATTTGTGTAGTGTAGATAAAGTTATGTATGCAACTCTGCATAATTTGGCCTTAAAACACACGTGCGATCTTATTATGAAACTCGCTAAAAGCTCGTTTCATAAAACCGCACTAGTGTTTTAAGGCCTATCATTATGCAACCGTTGCATAAACTACTATTATGGCCAACACGTCGCAAAAGTACAAGATGATGTTAGGACTAGCGAGACGGAACTCTCTTGCTCCTGTTACTTGACAGGCGATCAAATCCTTCCGAGTGTCTGGGGCATGAATTTTCAATATACCGTTTACACTGAAGAGAAGTAATGAAATACGTGATGCGAGTAGATAGCTTTTTCTTGATCTTTTTGATATATTTACACTGCTATATACTATTTTTCAGTTACATTTGATTAAATGTCTGGTAAATGTATTTTTTTTCATTACTTTTAGATTCGGTTACACGTCTGTAAATAAAGTTTCCTTTAGACCTACTTATTACTTTCCTAATGTAGGGCCAGCAATTCCCTAACAAAACAAGGAAAACCTCAATGGCTTATCCTCATAAGTAAAGAAAATAAGAAATACATTTCTCTTTTCATAGCGCGACTATTCGTCACTTTGCGCTGTTCAAAAAGCGTAAAGCGCAAAGCATTATAAAGCTATTGAATAGAAGTAGGGTACAAAAAGATCATCTGAGAATGAGAGAATGTCGATACAATTATAATTTTCATCAGAGTAGAGTACAAAAGGGACGCCTTAGGATTGGGACTTGGACATGCCGTGCACCTAGTTTTGACGTCAATTTGACAAAATCAAACAAATTTAACAGATCCTTTTGATAATGCAAAAATGCATTATGAAAGAGCCTTAGTTTGAAGCGATTATGAGCGAGTTGCCTACAAAGCAAGATGCCTAACAAAGCAAGATGCCTAAGTATAATGCCTACAAAGCAAAATGACTAAGTGGTTGAATGCCGTCTAGGCAAATGGTCTAATTGCTAAAACGACTACCAAGCAAAATGTCTAAGTAGTTGAATGTTTTGAAGACAAATTGCATGGTATTTCTTTAATTTTAATATTAATGTTTTTGAAGTTATTTAGGAAAATTGGCGAAAATTGCCCATTCCCCTACATTATCTCCAAAACTACTTGGCCTAAAAATTTGAAATAAATACAGAACATATTTTTTTACCTATAGATTACAGGAAAACCTATGAGAAGTCTATGGTGTGCAAAGTAACATAGGAAATTTCATATAATTACGAAACCCTTAAATACTTTTCAGACATCCAGCTGGGTAGGCATCTTGTTTTTTAGCCATCTTGCTTCTGAGGCATCTTGCTTCTGAGCCATCTTGCTTCTGAGCTATCTTGCTTTTTAGACATTCAGCTTGTTAGGCATCTTGCTTTGTAGGCAACTCGATCATAACCGATTTGAAGTTACTATACAGACCCGTCACTAGAATCTTGTTTCCAGCTCCATTATCTCAATGGGAAAACAATATAGCGTGCCACTCTCAGTCTGATTCACACGTGCCGAGGCCGATTACGTTGCGTTTATGAGGATCCACGCACTGATCCACATAGTCACCGGCGGCACCGAGCGCGGCAAAAACGCAAGATTAATAGCGCAGAAAATAAAAGTGGTTCAGGCTATTGATGGGTAAATAAACCGGGACATTGACACGGTAATTGGAATGTCAATTGACTTTGAATTTTTGAAACTATATTTCGAATTGAAATGATCAGTTCACGTGATTTGAAGAAAGCAACATAAACGTTGAAATATGCCTTGCATTTACCCGATTTTGCTTACTTTGCTTTGCATTCATCATGAAAACCGAATCAGCATTCAACTCGCATATCCACTCTCAAGAAAGTATTCATACGGATGTTAAATAAATTCATCTCGCCTACAAACCAGAGCATCCAATATTTGGGGGAATAAAAATATGACGTTAAAAGAAGTGTTTACATTTAGAATATAAATGATGATCACTCGCTTTATTTGTTTTGACTACTTTACGTGTAAACACGGAGACCTTTCCAATTGGATATAAACGACACATGACGTGATTGATACAGAGTTTTATTGGAGTCAGATGAATGGTGGTGAAATGGATACTGATTGATGGTAAACGAACGATGGTTGAATATGCAATCCAATAAACTAAGCTTTATTTGGCATATACCTACTTTTTTTTAACCTTTTAACACCACGGCTGAATGCGAGAAGACGTGCCCCGGACGCCTAGTGACGGCTTTAGCCGACAAAATGTATGGAAACGGCATGCCGTGGCGTCAGGGCCACGGAAATCTGCTGTCGGCTACAGTGTGGCGTTCAAAAGGTTAACAGAATTTAAACATTTCGTTTCGATTTGATGAACTTTATAGCAGTCATAGTTAGTTCCCTCTCCGCTATCGTATGAGAAAGCAAAGCAAGTTCAAAATAGCAGGCGCGATACGTAACGCGTGATAATGCCCGATGTCAATGTTAGCACAAGTCATAAAAGAGAGGTGACGCGAACGACCCGTTAGTGGACTTTCCTCTCCCTATCTATTATACTTATACAATCCACGGAGCTCGTTATATTTACATGCTCCACGTAATCCAGCTCCGTAGATTCACTTGTTTATTCTGTTCGTCATTGATTTTGTTATTAATAAATTCTTGATTCTATCAGAATCAGAAGTCAACATCTTATAAATTATTGGCACTTATAGGTTTTTTGTTGACCCATCGAAGAAAAGTCACCCCGTTAAGCGCAATATAAAACAAATGGCATCCAATTACGACACGCCTCATTCAATTGCACAATCCTGTTATGTAGATTCCAATGATTGCGGGCTAAACAATGTACCTAACGAACTCTTGAATGTGAGTGACATGGAGATAAAACGGTGTCGCAGATAAAATCACTCTAGTTATATTAGTGGAATACTTAATCCGATATTTATTTTCAACAGGCTCAAATTTTGCTACCTTCGAATGCACATAACTGGGTTCAGAAGATTGTTATTTTTCCGAGAATCGGAAGCTAAATTCGTTTGGTACGGTGAAGATGACTAATGTTACTTGAGTTGGTGCACCGTTTTATTTGAACATGTTCACGAGTTTATACTTTTATCAACTAACTGATGGGATATTTTATTTAATTGATAATCGTGTTTTGTCCTTCAGGTATTGTTAAATAGGAAGGAAGCCAGTGGAAAGGAACAAATTTTGAATAAGATTTATCTCAACGTTTCGCAATTCGTAAGGCTTTAATCCCAAACTCTAGTTCTTTGAGGGTATTTGTGGCATGAGCATTGAGTTTTTTTTTCCATGATTATTGAGGGCAGACAGAAACCAAAACAGTCTCATAAAATAAAGTTACTTATTAATAAAACCCTAAAAAAATTACCGTCCTCAAATGCGGGCACTCATTTCAGAGCTTTGATAAGAACCTACCATCCGAATTGTAACGACAGAAGCCGATGAAAAATGTCAACAAGGGTACGATTCCAGAAACTTTTGCTCTAAACACTCGGTATTTACATTGAATTTCGGGGTGAAGACAATGTCACAAGACCCTGTTGCGCGTCTACCCAAGTACGACTTTTTTATAAAAAAGACACTGTCGCGCCCATGGAAATACGTCACCTATCCCCGAAGAAACTCGATCTAATCGTGTCTATACACCGAGACTAAGGCAAAGTATCTTAAGGAAAAGTACGCATTGATTTCAAAATTATTATAAAGATATTCATAAATCATTAACCAGCAGTTATCAGTAAAACAAAGAGAATTGAATCTATAGTTATACCGGTCAGTGGTAGGGAAAATTAAATCGCAAAAGAGTCTCAAGACTTGTTTGATCAGTTTTTACTTGCCCCTCGAGTCTATTCGTTGGATTGGATCTTTACCCATGTAGATGGTATAGGTTCGCAAAGACGCAAAGACTACTAATAAGAAAAACGTTGCAACATCTGCTTAGTTTACCATATTTATACAAGTTTATACGCAGCACAACGATAAATAAAAATACTGAAAACTCTTACGACTATGTTGTAATGCGAATCAATTTATACGAAAGTCGTTTTTGTTAAATAAATAAATTCATTAAAGAAAAACAAATTACAAACACGTACAGTTTCTTAAGACCTACTGAATAATATTCCGTAAAAGTCATAGATAACCTAAAAAAATGTTTGTTACATCAAAACCTTTTATAAACTTAATCCTGTTCGCATGAAATTTCTGAACTCGAGGGAAGGGCCCAGTTAAAACTGGAATAGGTATTTCTAGCATTAACGTCAAGATTCATCCAGACTGTTTCTCGCATTGGGTTCGTGTAATGAGCGCACTGCGTCGTACATCAGCCGATACTGGCAAAAATAAAAGTATGTAAAGTCGGACCGGATCGCATCGAAAGCCTGTCTCGCCTTGCGGACTCTCGATTAATATGTATATACGGGCTTATAGCGGTTCACTGGTATTTTTTGGCGCTCACCTTAAGCATCGGATCTATCGTGATTTAATGGAGAATAGTAATTCATCCACTACCCGCTCATTCCATTAATCTGGAACACTACTTTGAATGTCAATATGGGCTATTTAAATATGTTTGTTAGTGAGAAAATACAGGCATTTACAACGAATTTTCTTTTTGTTATGGTAATGGGCTTTGTAATCTTTGTATCGATTGTAATTCCGTTCTGTTCCGTTTTAGTGTGAAGTCATGACACATTGTTTGTGAATGACATCAGTTTTTGTAATACTAAAATAATGGCATTTCAAAAAAACCGGACAAGCGCGAGTTAGACTCGCGTGGCGATGGTTCCGTTCCGTAGGTACATGATTATCTGAAATTTCCTATGTTCTTTTAGATACCATAGACTTCTTATAGGTTTTCCTGTTATCTATCTAGAATTATTTTCCATATTTTTTTCAAAATTTTAGACCCTGTATTTTCGGGGATAATGGGGGGAATGGTAAATTTTCGTTTATTTTCCTATATAACTTCAAACTATTTATTATAAAATAAAAAATATATATATATTTAAGATTCTCACAATGAGACCTTTCATTTGATGTCACATAATATAGTTTGCAAACCTTTTTTTTTTAATTTCTATTTCGCACCCCAATATTGGCCACTATTGGGGTGCGATTCATGTTTGAAATTCATTTATTTACGTTAGACGTCCGTTTTGCGGTCACTGACTTACATATGTGTACAAAATTTCAACTCTATCGGTCCAGTAGTTTCGGAGTAAAGTGGCTGTGACAGTCGGACAAACAGACAGACAGACACGAGTGATCTTATAAGGGTTCCGTTTTTTTCTTTTTGAGATGCGAAGCCCTAAACACGGTTCTCGATTAAAATATCGACCAACTTTTTACCAAATATCACTACATAGACAACGTTTACCAACATTCATTGTTTTGTCGACGTAACTTGTTATTGCAACAAGATGAACAACTGAACTACGATGTTTGATGTGTTTTTTACCATTTTCTTAAATGAGTACTATTTTTTTGTAAATTCACCCGTTAAGCTTCTCTGCCATTTGACATGTTTTAAAAATTAGTCATCGAAAAACTAAAAATACTTGAACACTTTTTCGAATAAGCATGATAAATTGAAAAAAAAAGGTATGAAACTAAATTAATCTAAATGAAAATATAACAATTGATCATTCTATGAATCGTCGTCTATGAAATGAAAATCAATATAATGTTTGTTGATAAAACAAGGGTACACCCCAAAAATAACCTTTACAGAATGCTTTGAGGCATTAGTAATAATAACGTATTTTTTTTTTAATTTTGAGATTAATTTTCAAGGTAAAAAGCTAACCAAAAATGTGGTTTGACTTCCATAATTACGCTTGCTTTGAACTCGTAGACTAAATTCTAAATGTTGAAATGGCAGAAACGAATACTGAGTAAGCCATTAGAACAGGGAAAATGAGAATTGAAGTAGACAAAGATGTTTTCATGTAAGCTCAAAAAATAATCACAGAAAGATAATGGATTTGGTAGCAAAGCAACATACAAAATAAAAACATAGAAAATCGAAAATGAACGTTCATTAGCAACTATACGATATTACGTATTTATTGTTTACAAAGTTCTTTATCATATAATTCGGAAACAACTTTGAAACCTTCGTAATGTCGAGGAACAAGTTTCACTTATTACTTACGTGATGCTAATAGCGAGAACCGTTAATCCTAACACAGACAGCCTTGAGCATAGTATTTTCCTGAGAAACATTATGAGACTAGTTGTATGAGAACTTAACTGTTCCTTGATGGCCCGTTGACCAAGAAAATTTAAGTTTATAACTCTGCAGAAGGAAACTATTAAAACAGTAAAAACATAAAAAGAAATAATATGACAACACTAACACCAAGTAAAGACCAAATATGGTATACCAACAGTTACCTACTTTCTGCAAAGCATGATTCGAATAAGTACAGAGCTCTAATTATTTTCCGACTCATTACGTCAATAACTATTAATGACATAACGTATCAAGTACCTATTAAAAATCAATATCTATTTTGACATGCTTGTTATTAAGGTTGCACGTGTCAATTACAATAAAACATAGAATGTAGAGTTTATTACATCAGGGGAATTAAATAACCCTTTTTTGCTCAATTAAATGTAGAGTCTACAGTCTTACAGTCAGTAAGATAAGGATCTTTAATGACCAATTATGATAAAGCGTCGCAGGAAATAAAATAGATTGCAGACTGCTTTGCACTCCTCTAAAATATGTAAGGTTAGAAAAATTATTACACCGATAACATGTCGTTCATTATTTTCAGAGCAAGTTCAATTAAATAAGTTCAAGTAGGTGTCTCTAGCTTTGTTTATCTTGGTAACCTTTGATGCGGTGACTAGATATTACCGGTTGTACATACTCTATTGTATATTGCCTAACATAAAGTTATAAAAGATTAGGCTTTGAGACTTTAGTGTTATTAGATAACTTTACTAAGCAACGCAACTTACCTAAGATGGTTTTCAGAGGACAGTTTACTCAACGTCTGTAATAATATCATCTATAAACACTGTTTGCCAATGGCCAATTGTATCCTTAAATAGTTTATCATCATTGGCCTTTACATCTATCTATATGTAAGATAATAGTGGTTTGTAGACATCTTTTTCGATGACTATATAAGCCAATACGAAAGCGTCAGCTTTCCGCAGGTTTTACAGGGCAAATATGCATAGCACTGTTTGAGTTCTATTTTAATAAAAATAAACTTAACGCATATTCTGAGTCATTTTATTAATTTTTAAATCGAGCAAAACATCCTACATATGTTAATTTAGAAACCATTAAAAAAAACACAAGCGTCTGCTATCTCCATGTAGGTATTAATAATAAAGTTTAAAGTGACAAATTTCAATGATTGATTCCACAGTGAGGACTTTTGAAGTTAATCAAAACTTTTAATAGTCGGCTTCAAGCGGCTTTTCAAACTAAAATGGTCATTGACATTAGAAATTAAAACTTGACTAAGACAGACGATCAAAATTATTTTAATCTACTCTGTCATAGTTTTAAAATTTATTTTCAATTTAGACGATCAAGAAAGTTTACCTTTGGAATCGACGTTAAGCTTTCTCCCAATTAAAAAGAACTCGAAAACCTACTTTATTTTAACCATAACGATAGTCGATACTAGGTTATGAAAGATATAAACTTAGTTTTGTTATCAAATGAAAGGGTTTTTAAAACTTTATGATTAACGTTTAAAGCTTACAATTATAATTTATAAAATAAAAAGTACCTTTTGCCCCCAACTCCAGAGTTCAATTTCTACAATTCACTTCACAAACACAAAATACGACCAGTACAAAGTTTCTCGGGGACCGAAAAAGTACCAGGGTAGATGAATAACGCAGGAGGTATCAGAGCGCACCTGTTGGCGCGGCGCGAAGAGCATTACTGGCACGACGCGGCCCATTAGTCGCGCTCAAACACGTCATGCGGAAGCCGGTTCTCCGGACATCGATGACTTGGAAGAAATTCGCAATATTCAATGATTTTTTTTCTCATTGAAAATGCGAATGATTAACCAACCACTTCTGGCTTCATTCGATCGGATGCAAGGACGACATACGGGACGACGTAAATGTTAAAAATAAAAACTTTTTTTTTTAAAAAAGAGGATCATTATTGTTGAGCTAACCAAATCGTTGCTACGGAGACAAACAAAACCCAAAGAGGAAAACGATTCAGTTGTAGAGAAAGCCCTATCGTGTGAAATCCAACAAGTACACAATAGGATTATATGGGACAAATTTCGTATTAAGTTATGATAAGTGCAATTCCGATATTATCTAAACTACAGTTGGAAACCAAATTATATCATGCGATAAAGTGAATTGCAGGAAATACTTTAATCAGGAAGAAAGCTCAGACTTATTCACGGATAAGAATAAGGTGAAAGTAGAAGATTCTTAATGGTCTAGGCCTGGTGCAGAAAATAATTATGTAACTACATGTATTCAATTGATTATCATCACTGACTGAGTGGGAAGAATAATGAGCGTTAAGAACGGACAAAATAAAATAAACAACATGACCTTTGTTGAACAACATCAAATCTCGATTCCAACAAATTATAATATTTATAATGGTTGAATTGCATACTGAATGCAAGTAAACCAGGCCAAGCTTGGCAATTCATTAGGATGATCTCATCCTAGTCTGTATAATTCACAAACCAAAAAGGTTTTACGTATAAAGTGACTAGAAAACTTGAAGAAGGTTGGACGAGGAAATAGAACTTCGTTTCCCATTTAAGTTTTGCATATTGAAACGAGAAATCGCGCATTGTAGCATGTCGGTGAAACTAACTGGCAATCCCAGAGGGTAGGGGCTATTTGTTGTGTTAACTCTATCGTCCTTTGAGGACCGTATGTTTCAAACTCTCATAGTATTTACAATAATTCTATATAACTGCTATACAAAACAGGATTACTGTTTAACTATCATTGAAATATATAGTAAGGAACTGCTCAAAGCAATTCTCGCGATGCTTACTTTTGAGGTGTCAGAATGCGAATGTGACACCATCGCACGTTCAGTCGCATGACAACCGCGATCCTTATTAAGTATCTAGTACAATTCCACAACCTCTGAGACAGCACCACCGACCCTACCGCCCAATATTTGCCCATATTGCATAAATTGTTTTACAATATGGGTAAAGTATACTGCCCATATTGCAAAACAATGTCATGTGAAATAAAGAATTTCTATTCTATTCTTTATTGGTCCACATGCAAATCAAACAATAACTTCCAAATGTACATCACGTGTAATGTAATGTAAAAGGACTAATAAAAATACATTAGGAAAATTCTGAGCTGTAAGTGATGTCAGCTTTCGTAAAGTAATTATCTAAACATAATTAAATTAGGTTTCGTATCGAGTCTTAATTTCAGTTTTTTTTCTTTTGTTTTTATGTGTTATCGTCAAAATAAAGTGTTATAATTAGCATAATGCATAAATGCGTATTTTCTTTGAATATTAAGAATTCTTCAGCATCAAGATAGATAAGTGCCCACTTGTGTGCCGAATGTGATAAGTCATTTGATATCGTTAAACATCTACCCAGTTTCCTCCGTTAGCGAGGGACATCACGATTGAGGACGGCTGACCTTATAGCCTACTTTCTTTGATACGAACAATCTGAGAAACAATTGTTTCTTTTCCCATACTTAAGATATAAGCGACACTTTACGCAGTTTCAGATCACGGTCCATAACATACATTCGTGCTAGTAATGACATGTAAGTAAATACTTAGCGAAATGTATGCGAAGCACAGAAGTCTGTTCCGAATGATTAACACGTAAGCCAACATTAAATTGAATCCACTTCACAGGGTTTGCAATGATCAAGATAATTACTTTCTTGATAATTAGCATAATGATTATCTGATAATTATCGATGCGGATTCTTAGTTAGTCTTATTAGTGTAGGGTCTGTAGTTTTCGACATTTTCGTTTCGTATTGCAATTAATATCAAAGAAAAACAATAGCAAACGGTAAGAAAACAAAACAATGTTTCGTTTTTGATTGGTTTGTAATGCAGACTTTATTTTTTGACACTGATGTTTTGTTTTTCTAATTATTTATTTTATTATATCATCATCATCATTTCAGCCGAAAGACGTCCACTGCTGGACATATGCCTCCCCCAATGATTTCCACAACGACCGATTCTGTGCTGCTCGCATCCAGCGGAGACCCGCAATTTTCAACAGGTTGTCAGTCCACACGGTGGACCTTTATTATATTGGTAGAATAATTATGCAAATAATTATAATGATAATTATCACTTCGAACCCTGCCACTACGTACCCGTAATATAATAATATCGTTGTTCACTACCAATAATATAGGATGATTTAACAAGGTTTTCATTAACGCATATACGTAGAACATAATGATAAAATATTCCAAAACGATCGTATTGACTACATTAATAGGATAAACCACCTTAGAGAGACCAATCTTGGATTGGATCAATAAAAGCCTTTTAAATCTTTACTAATATCCCTACTTATAATATTAATGCGAAAGTGCGTTTGTTGGTTGTCCTTCTTTCACGTGATTTTATGCACAGCGGCCCTAATATGCAAGACAGAAGGATAAGTTAAACCGATTTATCTCTAATTGCGTCTCTCTCACACTAGTGCCGACGAAAGAGATAGTCATAGAGATAAACGGGTTTAACTTATCTTCGTGTCTTGCATGTTAGGGCCGCAGGGGGGCTAGCACGACATGCCCGCGAGTCGTTTGTCGCTCAGTGCGTCCCTGTCAAACTAGTCAAATACGTAAGGGACGCACTGAGCGACAAACGACTCGCGGGCAGGTCGTGCTAGACGTGCAGAGAGTGACACCGGCTAATTTATATCTCGGAAAAATGTACGGGTCTCGAGGGACCATCGTCGATAACTGTAGAATTTGTCGACGACTTTGTTACTATCGATAACAAAGTCGCGGACAAATGCTACAGGTACCATCTACCGAGAAGATGCATTTCTCATATTGGCTGTATCTATAAAGATTCCTAGAAATCCTTCCACGATTACGGGGATAAAAAGTATCTTATCTTCATATAATAAACAGACTATATTTATACCCACGTTTACGAAACGCTTTAACCCGGCTCTGAAAACGGAACAAATAAACGCCTTAAAATGTATAATATTTGTATGTATAAGATCATTTAGTCTAAAAGTTTTGAACTAAATTGGATGCAAACTTACATTGAGCTCTCTCCTCTAAGTTTCTGTTCTCCAGCGATTATGGAAGCAATTTGCGGCCTTTTGCGGCCGTGTCATTAGAAATCTTAAAGTGATTTGTGCAAAACGCCTTTTATTACGGTTTATGATAATCACTTTCACATCGCTTCGTTTAAACTGGTGAGATTCGTATGAATGGTACGCATACGAAAATTGTTACAATTAGTTATTGGTGTCATAAATAAATACCTACTCGCCTAAAATGCTTCATGGAGATGGTTAGGAAAATGATTGACTGAACTCCACTAGTAAGCTTTACTGACTTCATCACTACATTTGATGGTGATCATCTGATCATTCACTTCAGGTATCAAATTTTCGGCAATTTTTGTCTACTCAAGTAACCCAAGCGAAACAGGAGTCGGTCTGCTTCTGACTTATAGTTTCACGTTCCAGCTAATTGTTCGGTTCACGTCGGTTAACCAATTATCACGTGTCCCAAGAACGGTTTAGAAACTGCAAAACAACGGAAACGGCAATTATTGGCCGGCGAGTAAGTATGAGTTCACGGTCTGCTGAGTATTGCGATCATTGCCCGTCGCGAGCCAAGTAACGATTAATCTGTAACATCAGTAGGTAACATGGATGTCACAATGGCTAGGGGGAAAAGTAACGGTGATCGCCCTTTTCAAACTTATCAACAGCTGCTATGTTCTCGAGGGTGTTGTTTGGAAATTAGAAACTTCTTGAGTCCAACTCTATCCATCTGCAGCTGTCACAGAATCCTATAAAAGTGATAAAACTGACAAAGTTTCTAATTCTGTTTTTCGGAGTAGACTCCTGGCAGTACATCCAACAACGTTGAGTATAAATTAGCAACGATGAAGATGAAAACAGAAGTGTGCTTTAACAAAGCGACGAAAGAGTAAAAAACGTAACTGTCTTGGGAAATAAAATAGATGAAAATATGATAAGATGCTTATGCGTCGCGTCAGAATGTTGCAATAATCAATACAAAACAGTACCTTGACTCACTTATAGACAACGCACAACCTAAACGGGTGGTCCTAGAGGTTTGAAATTTGGAGGAGACATTCCTCGAGTACCCTAGAGGTGAACTAAGGAGGGATTTTTTGAAATTCCATCCCTAAAGGTGTGAAAAGGGGCGAAAAAGTTTGTATGGAAAACACCGCGGGCGAAGCGGCTCCACTAATTTAACATAAAGGAACCCAAAAAGAACTTTTAGTCATTCGTTTCGTTCGGTATTCTGACAATGAAAATAAAAATGAAATTCCCTAAACGTAAGCTCTTATCGGTGACCCCGTATACAATTTGCAATGATTGACATTATCTAGGCGAAACACTTTTTTGACAGAGATAAAGCGGCAGCAAATATTTTTATTTCTCATAACTCCATTATTATTGTAGACATTATTTATTTTTACTTTGGCTTTGCTGCTAACCGGGATTTTGGCGTAAATCAAGTCGCGGAAGCGAAATGAACTCTAAAAGAAATCGATAATACGACACCGGAAAGCGTTATTTGGCAAACAAGAGGCATAAATAATTTTAGCAATACCGGTTTACTTTCGAAATTTTGCAGTAATATGATAATAAGGAAGTTTTAACAAGACATTTTTATGGAAGATAAATCGTTATTAAGATGTTAATGTAGGTACTGCACTTAAATGAAGTTTCACCCATTATGTTTGGAGTCTATTTTTGGCCAATGCACAAACTGGAGCGGATCAAATACTTATGGCCATATTCAGAATGGCCACTCAAATTGAACTAATTAAAGTGCCGTTTGAGTGACGTGTTTGCATAGAATAGAATACAATAGAATAGAATAGAATAGAATAGAAAAACATTTATTCGGCGAAAACATCAACACAACAACACAACAACATAATGAAAGATATAAAGCCGAAATGGTCTCCACTCAGCAATGCTGCTAGTATGGGAGTGCCAACAACGCTGGTTTTCTGTGGAGCCAGAGCGAGTTAAATAGTTAAATGTCTCTCAACTAGTTGTCATCCTATGACAACACACTTCTAACTATTTAATCTCTAATCAAATGCTCAAGTGTCGTTTCTGAATTCGGCCGTTAGTCTACTAAAACCACAGACCAAATGGTCTGTGACAAAAACAAAGGGCAAAAATTTAAAGAGATCGATTTAGTTTTGACTTTAAGCGTGTATCGTTTCAATGTCCAAAAACAACCAAAAAAAAAAATAATAGTATTAAATAAAAAGTTGTTATGATAATAAGCGACAGCAACGACGTCATCTTGGCCTATCACCGTATGACCTTATTTTATTAGACCATAATCTAGAACATCCGCGGCTTCATGAACACATACAAACATGACTCGTTAACCCACTGACAGCTCGGACAGCTCGGCATAAACATAGCAATTTTAATTAAGCGCTCAACCGCTAAGCACTTTCTTAACGGACCCGCGTGGGTGTTAAGGCCGTGTACATCAATACCTAGGTTTATAGGCCTGTTACATGGCTGAGCACTCAGTGTTTTATATAAAAAAGCTGCCAAGTGCGAGTCGGACTCGCCCATGAAGGGTTCCGTGATTTAAACGTATTAAAAAAACTACTAACTAGATCTCATTCAAACCAATTTTCGGTGGAAGTTTACATGGTAATGTACATCATATTTTTTTTTAGTTTTATCATTCTCTTATTTTAGAAGTTACAGGGACACACATTTTACCACTTTGGAAGTGTTTCTCGCGCAAACTATTCAGTTTAGAAAAAAATTATATTAGAAAACTCAATATCATTTTTGAAGACCTATCCCCATCCCATTATCCCATTTGTGTGGAGTATCTATCTCCACACAAATGGGCTTGATGAAAAAAAAAATTGAGTTTCAGTTCTACGTATGGGGAACCCCAAAAATGTATTGTTTTTTTTTTTCTATTTTTGTGTCAAAATCTTAATGCGGTTCACAGAATACATCTACTTACCAAGTTTCAACAGCATAGTTCTTATAGTTTCGGAAAAACGTGGCTGTGACATACGGACGGACAGACAGACAGACAGACATGACGAATATCTATAAGGGTTCCGTTTTTTGCCATTTGGCTACGGAACCCTAAAAAGCTCTGGAGTAAAAAAAATGATCTGCCGATTCTTTTGAATGGGCATGGGACTCCCCTGGCACTTCTCAAACCGGGTCCGCTGTTGCTGAAGAGCGTTTGACATGGTTTCTGAAAAGACTTTTGGCGGGCAAAGTGATGCCACTAGCGATACGCAATGATTGCAACGAGCGACAAATCATAGAAACTTTTGCCACACAGAACGCTCGCTCCGCTTGGTGAACGAATTGCTGCAGCCGGGAGCAATGCAGCGTGCAACTCGAACCTATGTACGGGCGAGGAATGGTGCCACTAACTAATGCATGAAACTAACCAAAGTGACGCGATCGAAGACAGTGGAGGAAGATATTTTCGCTCTCAACATACGTGGCGGAAACTGATGCTAGCGATTTCGCATCGCTTGTCGTGTCGCTAAGTTCGTTAGCCACATTGTGCTATTCAGTATAACTCGGTGCGACCATTCACACACAAACCGCGCTGACATTGTTATCCATGGCGAACGGATTCCCAAAGTTCATCTTCGGGAGGCGATGAAATGTTCTATTAGAACGTATTTTAAACTAAAATTTAATAGTTTAGTTTAGTTTGTTTATTACTCAATATAATATACAGTTTAAATTACATGTCATGTCAAATTAAAATAAATTACATTGAAATCGTCAAGCAAGTACATATAAGCATTCAAAATAATTAAATTATTAAAAGTTTGATATTCAATAATGAAGAAATAATAATATAAATAGGATGTCATATTGGGTCTTCTCTAGGGATCGTCATTTCAAAGTAAATTTTAGTGTAATATAACAAAAAAACAAATAGATAACAAAGCAATAGTACATAACAATGTCAAAATACAATAAAAACCAAAATCAGTAAAGTCAAATGAACCAACTTACAACTAAAGGTCCATATACTCATTTACGGAGTATAATGGATTATCCAATAGAAGGTTTCTCAGCCGGCGCCTAAATGTTTCGTCAGATGACGGTGATGATTCAAGTGTATTAGAGTTACCTAGGTAGTTAATATATATAGGGCCATTAAGAGACACTTATAGCTTATAGCTGTGTTATAGGTATTGAAATACCAAGACCTCTTATCGTGATCGTCGGCTTAAACGCTCATCGTGCACCAAAACCGCATAGGCACTGCAGGCAATGCATGAAGTCGCCATAGACTTAACAAGGCCGAAAGGCCAAGTAGAACGTGCCAAGGTCAAACGATTGTAATAAAATTTAAGATAGTAATTTGGCTAGTATTAGGAATAATAATCGGGAGCGAATGTTTGGGTTGCACTATGGCTCATTATGGCATAAGATTTAAAAAAAACCGTGAATGATTTTAATACGGCTATTGCTTTAGACCTGTATACATAATATACTGCCTAATGGGAAGGTCTATAGAAGAGCAATATAAATGCGACTGGAACGTACGCTGTTTGTATAATGTTCTCTACGCGGAGGAATTACCGAGAGATTTCATACAATTTTAGTGCATTTTCATTGAGTAACATGTTTTGTCAGTGCTTAATCGGATCCTAGGGGTTTTGCCATACCTAGTTAACCTTTTGAACGCTCCAGTCGGCTGTAGCCGACAGCAGATTTCCGCGCCCCTGACGACACGATATGCCGTTTTCCATACATTCGCGTCGGCTACAGCCGTCGTCGAGAGCTCGTGGCACGCTTTTTCGCCATTAGCCGTAGCGTTGTAGCGTAATTGAAGTCAGGTAATGAAACTGTGACTGAGTAACAGGACCACCTTAATAGTGCACACAGGCCTAAACTTAACATTGAGAGGAAATATTTGAGTTAAAAACTGTATATCCATCTACAACCAATTTTTATTCATTTTTCCAACATGCGCAGCCTAATTGTATTTCAGTTACCCTTTTGAGCGCCACGACTAAATGCGAGAAAGCGTGCGCCGGACGCCGACTGACGGTTGTAGCCGACAAATGTATGGAAAACGGCATGTCGTAGCGACAGGAGTAAGGAAATCTGCTGTCGGCAGAACCGACTGTGGCGTTCTAAAGGTTAATCGGTTGCATCTAGTTTTTGTTTTACATTTTATTTCCGTGATTCTTATTATTTCCCTGATTTTTATGTTCAATATACTTCTTTCCATTGGGTTTTTTGGGTTTGTCATCAAGCACTGCTGACAAATAATATTTATTATCTTAAAGATGCAGGTTACATAGGGTAGGACGCACCCCTCGGATAAATTATAATTATTCGCTCTTCAGGTAAAAATATGTCTGAAGTTAAATTAAAAATCTTAGGTATGTGGCTAAGGACTGATAAGTTCTGCAACAATTTGTTAGACCTAAATTTAATTATGCAGGTGGTAATGATACATATTTTATTTTATACTTTTTAGAGGTCAGTTTTTACATTGGTGTTGTAATTGAACTTTTTTAAAAGATCTAGTGTTAATATCTTCAACTTTTATGGTCTTCTCTAGATCTGCATCATCCTTATAGTTGTAAATTTCTAAGCCTACCCAAATGCCAAACTCCTTAAAAAAGGTGTCAACACAACCATAAACTGACTGTTGTTATTTACATCTTGGCACCATCGTGTTGCTCAAATCAAACAATCAAGTGTGGAGTGGTGATCCCGGAAGGTATAAGAATGAGTTATAAATAGAATGGGGTCCAGCTTCGAGGAAGCAATGGTCAAGATTCATTTCCTTGGTCCTTGACCTAAACTGAACTAAACTGGTTTATATTTTGTTTATATAACTCATCATCATCTTACATAGTTTTTATGTTAGGCCTTGAACATGTTCCTCTGTTCATCACTGACCCATTATATAGAGAATAAAATTCAATGTTAATTGGTCCTTTTTTAAAGCCTGAGGAAGATATCAAAAAATATAGCAAATATCGCTTAACTCAAAAATATACTACTAAATCATGGCATAATATTTAAAGTAATTTGCTTAAGTGACCACAGCATATTTAAAAGCAATTATTTGAGCCAAATATTCTTAAAACACACCAGGGGGTTCATAAATTGCAAGGGGTACTTTCAGGGCCCGATTAACCATGTTGGGCCCCTTATGCAATGCAATTCTCCGGGCCCCTTTACCCATTTCTAACTTCCTGATATACTTTTTTTTACCACAATGCAATTATATTCATAATTAGCATATTTTATTATTTTCATTGAGGATACATAAATCTTCAAATTAAATTTTCACACAATGAAACATTTAAATTATTTTTCTCAGTGCACGGTTTCTTTAGGCAGTTGCCCACACTGCCTAATGGCTAATCCGCCCCTGCCTACTTTGTCTGATCATGGCTATTAAAACACTTGTTTCAAATAAGCAATTAAAACAGCAATTTAAAAAAACTTGTACCCCTTCCATTCCCCCATTTAAAATCCTTTATTAAGTCACTACTATTATTTCTTTATAAATTGCTTTTGTGTCATTAAAGGTTACACAAAAAATATCAAATCATTATTTATCAATACTGGTAGGTAAAAACACACATCCAAATATACATAGTATACTTAATTGTAGCTCCATCCATTACAGACGATATAAGTTTAATCAAATAACTGTTTTCTTTAGATGTTTTATCATAGCATTATTAGTAATAATAACACGGTAACTACCTTTCACCCGCGAACTCACCCGCGTTAAATTTGGTAGATGGTATTCTCTCAGGTAATTTTCCAGGATAAAAAGTCCCAACCTCCTAAAAGGTCCTACCTCAAATCCCAAATTTGGCCAAAATTAGGTCAGCTGTTTGGTCATGAAAACGTAACAAACAGTTACGCCTTTATAATATGAAGTAAGTTTGCAGGATGGATAATGATTCGCGGCATAAAAAGTATCTAATGCGATAAACTGCAGAAAGCAATATTTGAAACCACCATATTGAATAATGTTCTTTACCGAGAAAGAGAAACAAAGTAAAATCTATGTAACAATGATGAGTCAGTTAATGGACAGAACTGATAAAGATTATGTATCACACAGTCAACAGATTTATCTGGCAAAATTGATATGAAAACGTTACATACGGAGATACTTGTAAAGTGCGCCATTCAGAGATAAGGTTCGATTCTTAGAACTCACTAAATTAAATATTCTAGAAGTTTTATTACAGCATATAAATAAATAAACCGTTACCTTTTTAAAATCAGTCGAAGCAGGTCAACTAGAACAAAGTAGGCTGATGTTCTCAATGCTCTGCCTGCTACAATCGCACGCTGATCTAATACAATAACATTGGTATAAACACTACACACTATATATATCCCACAATAATTAAGTATCACAAGCCCAATAACAATTAATGATCTTATTAACAAAATAACTAACAATTCGTTTGCAAAATATTCACAACACGCTCGATTCTTTGAACATGACAGTTAGTATGAGTTACCTACTACTTTTATTTATTTGGCAAGTTTTAGTGTTACCAGAACGTAAGTTGATTCCACGGTTTTAATAAAAAAAATATCGTTTAGGGAAGATTTATGGGCTTTGCAATCTATTTGGCAATTTTTCTATATTAATTTCCTTAAATATAAGGTGAGATTTAAAGATCACTACAAAAAGTGAAAATCGAATGAATTGTGGGTACATCATAAAAAAAATATGGCACATGTGACGCCATCTATAAATATATTTCAGAATCAGTCGCAAGTATTTGAAAGTCCTTGAATTGACTTGGTTAAAAGGTAACAGAGATGGCGCTATAAAGGTAATTAACCTGGATACGTAAAATACAACTACTTCTCATAAAAGTATCAATTTTCTATTATTCAATATATATGCCCGAAAGGTTTCATTAATTCGAATTGATTAACGAAATAAATAAATTACCATGCAACTAGTGAATTAAACATCTGAGTAGAACTGTTACGTCATCTATGAAAAAGCTCTAGAAACTTTTAGGCATGTGAAGTTGATTAGGAAGGGTCTAGTCTAGTCTAATAGGTTGAGTCACGTTGAGTCGGCAGATGGCGCTAAGAACAAATAATTAAAAAACCGACTTCACAAACCCATTGAAAAGTAAGAAATAATGCCCTTCGTAAGTAAATTACCTAGAAACGTTAGATATATTGTTGATTAAGTGATAAATTAAATAAATCGAAATTGGTGTCAAGTAAGCATTTGTAGTGATTATTATATATGTGATTTAACGACACACATTTACTACATAGCATAATGCCAATTGCTCATCACGCTTAACAAAATGTTGCTATACAAGATGCAAGGACGTCAATCGTTGAGGAGTTCTCCTGGTTCATCACCATCGGTTCTACATTACCACATGATTTTTTACGAGCATAAGTTGCTTTCCAACCTAATACAGAAATCTAATCGCCACCCTTGAAATACTTATATATATATATTGAGGAGTTCCGGTGGTCATCCGTGGTCTTCATCATCAGTTCCACTTCGACAAATAATGTTTTTAAAACACAACTGCTTGAATTATGAATGAAAATATCAAAAATTATATACCTACAAATAAAACAACAAAGTAATAAAACTGAAACTTTATTCAACTTATAACTCTCTCTCTCCCTCGTAAATATAAATAACGCTCTTCTTAAAAATAACTGGAAGCCTCTACATACAAAGATAGATTAAAATGTCACATAACAGTGGGGTAGGCACAGAATTCATTACAAAACATCGACCATTATTAATTAATATGTTTAATATATATTTAACATATCGGTCAAGTGTGCAGGCTGTTGCATGGAGATCTCCGTACCGTATAAAAACAATTATGATAGAATAATGCATTATTCATTTAGGAAGTAGGCAGATAACGACTAGCCTTTATTTCTGTTTATTTCCAGTTCCACTTGAGATGTTTTTAAGCGACATCGGAATACCTATGACAGGCGACGCGCATGCTTGGTTATTTTTTTCTTGCTGTGGCGCTGCATATGAATAATGTACTTATAGTCATGTCTTAGCTAATATTATGTAGTATGCCGTGTTTCTGTTTCACCGTAATCAAAATTCACTATAATTTAATAGAATAAATTTAAAGCAGATATGAAGATCATCCAATATGAGGGTAAAGATTTAATCGATACTTAGTGGCGACATCTATTAGAAAAACTTTACAACAAAGCAACTTGATGGTAACTAAGCATTCTAAAAGTATCTTTTTAACACATTGGTACGGAATCTCGGTTTTCTTACAAACTAGGTGTGCTAGGAGTTTATTTTATCTTATTATTAAGTAGTTGGCAGAGCACTGCAGGCATCAGTTGTCACCTAGAAATAAACCACAAAGTTATAGAAAACAATTTACTCCTAAATTAACCTACCTACATACATAGGTAGAGTCAACGTCAAAAATATATCAACAATAATTTTTAGTACTGTGTCACCCACGGCTCTTACACACGGTGGCATTTAAACGTGAATATGACGCGCGTTTCGTATCAAGATGACGTGTGCAAGGGAGGGCCCTTGCCATTTGACGTTTGACGTATGGTGAAGTAAGTCAACTTAGGGAAGTTGACTTACATCACCATACGTCAAACGTTAACTTGACTTGAAGCAACATGGTTCTAAAATGTGTTAATATTTCTAACGCTGACTGTACAGTCGGCTCAAGTATTAAATACTTTAGAAATATCTCTATTTCTCATAGAAAAGTTGTTTAGAACAGGCAAAATCAGTTTTCAATTGAATATGGCTGAAATAAAAATGCCAATCTAAAGCTTAGAATTGTCCGATAGTACGAATTTTGATGATTCAATAAACATTAATTTTATAACACATCTATTTTTAAATTTCGTCACGTTGCTGATTTAACAACAATAATTATAACTTTAGTAACGAATTTCTTAAGGTCAGTAACAAGTATTTTTAATTATTACAATAATCTACTGCAGAGCACAGACCAATATATATCCTAATACACCACTTAGCCTAACTTTACTAGCAAATAGGTAAAGCTGCCAAAGTTGCGGGGCGCGCGGGGATTTGAGAGCACTGTGATTGATGCGTTCGAGGCAATGATCTCAAAGAAGGATAATTAATGGCTTTCAATAAAACTGCGTTGAACAAATTAGTTCGTCATGGTAACGCCATCTATTTACAAGTTTATAAACTACGAAGCTCTATTGCCGACGTCTTAGTTCTTATGACATTTACACAGTCTTATTTTGCCTGATTCATCGCTGTCTTTCATTGCTCGCTAGGAGCTACATACCACAAAAACACCGCATGAATCAGCCAATAATGGACCTTTCCTCAATGTAATAAGAACGCCGATGTCGGCAATATTTACCGAGTTTGCGATGGTGTCATTTGACACCAGAAAAGTGAGCATCGCGAAAATCGCGTGGGGCAGTTTCTATGCTTTTTGCCTTTAATGTTGGCAGCGGTGTTCGCCCGGCTATGCGAAAACTATTGGATATGTTTATGTTCTGTGCTCTGCAGAGTCATTCGCACTCACTGTCTATAAGAATGAATATGAAACTAAAATAATTTCTAAAACTACACAATAACAATAAACACTTATTATTTTTCATACTTACAAAAACCATGCAATAATATTCATGCGCTTAATAACACTAAAAGCCCACGTTAAGGCACAAATATTTGATCAAATAAACAATACTAGGTCTAATTATAGAATGTTTATTGCATAAATAAAAATAATTTTAATTAAAATAGAACATCACAGCTAAAATACTAAGGTGGTTCGCTAAAATAGAAACATGATAATTTTATCATAGAAAATTAAGAACTTACCTACTGCTAAACAAGTAAAGACGAAGGCTTTTTCTTACTTCATTTAAATATTGGTCTAAATGATATGAACAACGAAATAGGTAATTATTATTGGCATTCGTAAAACATGTTCGTGTAATATTCTCCTCTGCTGCACTGGGAGTGAAGAAATAGCATAGAATGCGTGCAGATGCTTATCATCCTGGTATGTCGTAAAAGTCGACTAAGGGACGGGTCCTCGCCAACATGGTGGACTATCTGTATGGGCGATGGGCTGATCACCTGTCACCATACGGTTCATCATACCATCTTAGGACTAATTAATCGAACGTGGCCACAAGTAGGCTTGTGGCTCTGCCCACCCCATTAGGGATTTCGGGCGTGATGCTATGTATGTATGTATTCGTAAAACATTTAAGTAAGGTATCTGGCAGTTACGTTACAAAAGCGAAGGCATTGCATGTATCAATCAGGTTTTTACTAAGTAGTTACTGTCCTGAATGTTAGTTTCATGGTTCGAAGTTTAACATTATTTTGTAATTTGTTCTGATCTTGTAAGCATTTGTTAAATTAAAATAGGCTAATTATTCAGTGGTCTTTTAAAAAGTCTAGTGATAATTTTGATTAAGGTGATCTTGAATTAATAACTTAAACTATTCTAAAGCATTTCGTAATTGTTAGCTTAGTATATTGTTAATAGGACAGAGTAAACAATTTTTTGTTTACTAGAACAATTTCGATAATGTTCTGATGTCATCTTAGGATATTTATTGCGATGGGCAGCATGCTTTTTTGTTTACAATTAGAAGAATAGGCGCAGGAATGCGATCTTTTTGGTCAGACAAATAATTTGCTCGATTTAGAAACAAAAAAAGAGAAAATTTCATGCTTGAAATTGAAATCATTATTTTCTTAGAATTTTCAAGTGAGTGATGCTGTAGCATAACTCGTCAAGAGACAGGACGCCTCAAATGAATAAGACCATTTACAGTATCCATTTAACAATCACTCAAAACATCGTCTTTGGGTCTTACGATTAAATGATTAGCATAGCTATGATAGTAATAACTGCCAGTAGCAAGCCCAGCAACGTCAGCCAATCCAGCTCCGCCAGGTGTTGGGTCAGTATCAGCGTGTACGTACAAGCTATCATCAACGTGCCGTCGTGCCAATCGTGCTTCGACTGCGAGTCGCCTGCCAACATCAACAAAAAACCAAACACTTAAAAAAGAAACAAAATGTGCATTATCTGGTACCATTTGCTAGCTCGCGTGTGTTATATACAAGGCATGGTATCGGTAAGTCAATACCAATCTATAATAATTGCACTTCGCCAGAATTCGTACTTTCTCTATTCCGTAATGTATCATTGATTTCATCTATATTAACTGAAGGAATAGGATTGCTTTAAACTGTATTGTAACGTCAGGCGAACTTGCGAATGGTATAACTAATGTGAGACACAAAAAGCAATGGCTAAAATGAAAACCAGACACCATGCATGATAATGGACCACGTACCTCGTGAATCGTTTTCTGAATTGTTTCGCCTCTTAGCCCTCCACGGCACTACGTTACTTGGCAGAGGGGCGGGTTGGGCCATCACGTCCCGATCAGCAGAAAACCGCCCCAGCTGCTGATTCATTGTCTGAACTAGTTTAGGGGAGCTTAGCTCATCTCTCACTTTTTCGGCCTTGTTTTGATTGTCTACTGCAATAGCGTGCAGTTTTAAATTACCATCTAAATTAAATATAGTTGCTAATTCCTCGGAAGAATTATATTCAGCAGAATCTACAGCATCCTTCTTTACTTCTAAATCATCTTCGTAAATAGACAAATTAACAGAGCTTCTGTTTGGTACTGGGTTCGGCACGTCTTTTGTCACTTGGTTTAGCTGCTGACTTGCTTCCGTCATACCAGTTACTTTGGGTTTAACATCATCTTCAACTTTTTGGGCCTTAGGAATAAACAATTTTTCATTTACTTGAGATATTCCGGCAATTAAATCTGAAATGCCATCTTTTAACTCTTTAAATGCATTAATTTCATTAATCTCCTGTAATTTATCATCTGTATTTAGAAATGGGTTTGTTGATCTTATTTGTGGTTGTTTTATTTTACTTCCATCTTCACTGCTTTTATCACTATTTAATTCAACTTTTACTGAGTCATTCTGTACTGTGAGTGGCACAACATCTGATATAAGTTTATTATTTGGGATAACTACAGTAGTCTCATGAGCTTTTAGTGGTTCTTCGTTTTCATCAATGTAATTCGAAAGTCTCAGACTTTCATCTACAACATTAAACTCTTTCTCATGACTATGTTTCAATTGATCTTCGACTCTGTGCAATTGATTTGATATAGCCAAAAGACTATCTTCCGTTTTTTGTCCCTTTGTTTGTTCTTTTTCAATTTTAACATACCTTCTTGTGGAATCATCTACTACCTCAGAATGAACATTGACTAATTTAATTTCTGCTTGTGAATTATCAAAGGCGTCACTGGTAAGGCCATTTAAGAAGTGTGTCCTACTGTCTGATATCCTGCTATTGACGTCAGGTCTTTTTTCTGTGTTATTGTTTCTATTTTTATCTAGTTCGGCTAAAGCTACACCTAACTTATTACTAGTGTCCATGGCTTCCTGCGCAAGCATAGTCAGGACCTGCTGAAATTCGTCTTTTGATGATCGCTTCGATGACTGGGGTGATCTGTTTGATGGGGATGAGCTTTTGGACTTATCACAAGATGCGGGCTTGGAAAGGTACTTATCGTCATTATGAATGCATGAGTCATCTTTTGCGAAATGATAATTGGGCGAGTGCGAGTTATTTAAGAATAGACTAACAGTATTGTGTCTTTGTTTTACCTTATTGCGAGGGTAGTGCTCCGATTCGTTGTCGTTATTTTCAAAAGTGTCTCGTAAGCGCCTCATCACGTCACTGTTGCTTTGAGTTTTTTGTAATGTCGTCGTCTTGCTCATGTTAAGCGCGTCATCGATTTCTTTTTGAATCATTGTAAATATATTAGCTGAAAGAGATCTTACTGCTCGCTTCTTTTTCAGATTAACTGCAGAATCTTTAACATAGGGATATTCGTTATAGTTTTGATTATTATTACTGTGGCCATTATACTCCTCTCCGTTGAATAATGATGAATGCCTGCTATCTTTTCTTAAACTTCTGTAAGCCAAGTCATCTGATACGATATCTGGTGATCTTCTTGGGATAAATCGGGAACGACCCTTACTTTCAGGTGTTGCATGTAAGTAGTCACTCTGAGGAGCCGGAGACACTGGCCCTAATGGAATTCCAAAGGGTGGTTGTGGTTCAAGAGTTTTCAAGTGATTATTAGTTTGTTTTATATTTCTATAAACAACATCATCATAAACGATGTCGGGTTCATTTCGTTCTGAATATCTATCGTCATCCGAGGCATATGGTACGTATACGGGTGAAGCAAGCATGTAACTTATTTGTGGCTGGGCTTGCTTCACGTTTGGTTTTTCCTTTGTAAATGAGTTCATTCTACGAAATGCCATATCATCTTGTAATTTATCAGGCAGTGTTGATCTCCTTGACATCCTTCGTAAAGGTGTGGTCGGTTGACTCCTTAACTGAACTTCGTCGTCATTTCCGTTCCAGTCATTGAATTGATCATTATATTTAGGAGTCATTGACTCTCGTTGTTCAGCCCTATCTAGGAGGTCTTCGTCTCCTAATCCTAAGCTATTGTATATGGCTTCTAGTTCGTTGAGGGCATCGTCAAGATTCGTTGATTTGCGTCGTTCAGAGCTTTTTTCATCATCTGAAGGTATTTGATAGCTATTAGTAATAAAAGTGTCGGATTTATGACGCACATGAGTTTTAGATGTCGGTGAAGTCACCGATTTTGGTGGTTCAACAGTAATGGACCTCTTATATTCAGTCGTCGCTTTCCACATCTTGGCACCATCTAATACATCACGCGATTGATCGACACTTGTTGCTCTGTTTTTATTTTGCATATCTATATTTTCAAGGCATGGCCCACCATTACTTCCTTCTGAATAGTGGTGAGTTCTTTGTGTATTTCTTAAATGCTCACTGTTGCTTCTGGAGATAGCGAAGATGTTTTGTTGTTTTTTCTGTCGTTCAGCGTCGTCTAATTTTTTCCAAAACTCTGAAGCATTCCTCGGCCTGCGGTAAACACTTTCTGCCACATTAACAGATGTTTGGGAATCACTAAGGTATTGGTTTTCGTAGCCATTCTGACTAGATTTGATACTTATTGGTCTACGAGATCGAGGATTGTAATCAGCATAGTAAAGAAAGTCGTTTCTTAATTGCTCTGGTTCGGGTTTAACTAGATTTGGATGATCAACCCTTTTTCTCCATGGCGGCGTAAACCCGTAAATCCCGTAGTGGTTAGGTTCAGCTGACACTGACGCAGGCCTCCTGGGCTGTTCTGATTTTTGTTGGAAATGTTGCAAATATTCATTATTTTGCATTGCAAGTTGATCTTCAGAGTTTGATATTGGGCGGCGTAGTCCATTTGGTCCGTGATTCATTGTTCTCTCTTGACTTCGTCTCATCACTCGATCGAAGTCATTGTTAGGGACTCCGTGCGTTATATTCTGAATACTGCCTATCCTATCAGATACTACGGAGTTGTTTTCATAGTACATCGATATAGGGGTTGCAACTTTTCTGTGCATATCTCGAGGTGGTGGCACTGGTGGCGCTCTTTCTTCCCTTTTAATATTGGTCACGTTTCCTAAAGGAAATTTTACATACATTACTTTTTCAGAGTTTTCGTCCGCACGTGGTACAGACTTTTCCCTATTATTAGCATAAAGCGGTTCTTTATTGGCATAACTATTTGGATACTTTATGGAGTAGTTAATATGTTCGTTGTTAATTTTGGCATTAAAGTTAATAGATGATGGGTAACTTTGAGTTGATGGAAATGAAGAAATCGATTCAGATTTAATGGGTCGTCGTGTTAAGTCGTTGTTAAGTTCAGGTTTTTGTTTGTTTTGGTCTCGTTTGCAGGTACCGTAGCCACTGCTTTGGCTTGTGGGAGTTCTTGTCAGCATCTCTACTTCAGCTTTCGTGTAACCTTGCTGTAATAATTCAGCTTCCTTGTTGAGCTGGTTCTCTTCATCACGCGATAGTCTTTTGATGTACCGCTCATTTCGGGCATTTCGAGACCTTTTGTTGAGCGAACTGTCTCGAGACCGCATCAAAGAGTCGTCGCTTCTGAATCTAACCATTGAGGAAGAATTTGATGATTTTAATGACTCCTCATCACTACTTGAGTCTCCTTTCATGCTGTTTCTCAGGGCTTCAACTCTCGCTTTTAGGCGTCCTTTTCTCGTTTTCCTCATAGTTATTTCTGGACCGACTCTTCCAGAATTAGTTGAGATTTCATCCTTCAAACTCAACGACTCTTTTGATGCGCCATGGACTTCTCTAGTTTTGGGTCGGTAATTAACAAAGCCCGCAGACGGGTCCGACAGCACTCCATCGTCAGTAAAGTCACGGCCATTAGGCTTAGCGAGGCTCTGCGCTCGCCTGGTTTCTCTTATGACTATGTGGTCAAAGTTATTAACAGCTGGGGTTCTTTTCTTCTTCTTATTAGACTTTCGCTTTGATGTGGATCGTAAGCTTCCGCCCTCTTCACTTTCTGATGAAGAGCCGCTTTCGTCGTCCTTCTTCTTTCGTCTGAAGAGCTTGCCAATGGACCATTTCTTGTCTTTCTTACGTTCAGCGTCCACTGGTGGAGCAGGTCTGACCACATGGTGTTGTATGGCCGCGTGGTCTCCATTGTAAGGGCGATAGGTCGCGGAAGGACCCGAGATGTCCCGATGGGACACCGGCGGTGAGTTGACAGCCTGAAAGAAAGAAAACAATATGGTTATTAACATTAAATAAGTAATTTGTTTTGAAGAACGCAAGCTTGTCATTAGTCACTTGTTTAACATACTTATTCATAGTTATAAAACTAGACATAAGGTAATATCTAACACATAATTTGCATAACTCTCGACAGTTGTGGAAAATATATACCGCACAGAACTCGCCTTACTGTCTAGAAGATAAATTACTCAAGGACGCTTTCTTGGCTACATTTCAATTTTAAGAATATTATGAATAGTTCCTTTGTCTCTTGGTCAAAATCTTCGTGATATGGAAAAGTTTAATTATGATTTATAAATACTCCCTAAAATTGCGCACTAGTTATTTAATCTCGATGTGTTGGGGGTCAATAGTTCAAAGTCATTTGGAATAAGTCTCATTTGATTAGGTACTTATAAGACAGATAATGGTGACTTTTTAAAGTTATACGCTTCCAATTTGCATCCTTTTAAATATATGAGTATTAAAAAAAAAACTTACGGGCAGAAATGACTTGAAAAAGTTATTACTCGTTCGCTCTGCCACTTCAATCATAGCTACCATTTTATGTTTCCTAACATAATACTAATTTACTGTAGCGATATTTTTTACCACACTTTAAATCACTCTCACTACTATTTTGCAAAATTCTTAATTAAATTGTTTGATATTTATGATAACATTATTCAGGGAATCTTTATTTGGTAGTTAGATTTGGCTAGAATAAGAAACACATTACTTTGCTAAACAGTAATTAGCAAAGGTAATCGATTCAAAATCGTGTACATTATCAAAATAAAATCACTGAACAGTATTTGTTACAAAAACAAACGCGTAAGTATTTTTAGATATTTCCCGCGCGCTGCGCGTGCGTCGCGCTCCGGTCGCTCCGTCGACTCGTGAAATCTTGAGATTATTTCAGCGTCTGTATTCTGAATCCTATCATAAGTTTCAATACAAATATGACCCATATAACCTACAGAATAAGAGCTATTAATACTATAAAACGTGTAATCGCTGACGATGTTAGTATCCAGAATATGGGTACGGTGTTAAATAGGTGTGTTTCTATATTTCATAGCTATACTAACACAGACGGCTCCATTGGGCATTGGCTCCACAATCCTAATTATTTATAAACTCACAAGCGTTTATTTATTTTTATTTTGTATGCAATTCTGGGCTCGGAACGTTGGGAATCTACCGCTGAACTAATTTATAGTGCTTCGTAATGTTTACTGAAATAAGTCAGTGATTTATCCAAGCTATTTAGAGAATTAAATTCATCACTAAGTGGGCAGTCGACGTTAATAATGATGTATTGATAGACCAATCAGGAATTCAGTTGTTTTTTTTTAGGATAAATATGATAAAGTACCTACTTAATCATAATTCGAGCCGAAAACAAACGCGTCACTACGAGTATAATTATGCGACGGGTGTCAAGCACTTGTTAAACTAAAGGCAGATTTAAACAGGGTCAGTGCACAAGTCAGTATCGGCGCCCAACCGACTGACCTCAAAATATTCGTATGCGAATATACAAGTCAGCGCTGACCTCCCACCGCTGTACTGACTTCAAATCAATTTTCAATTGGGTTTTTCACGGGTCAGCGCTGACTTGTCTCGAATTCGAAGTCAGTCACTGACCCTGTCTAAATCTGCGTTCACATTAAGTTAAATGATTATTGAGATCATCTAACAGACACAAAACCATGTGTTCAGTAATGAATGAACGCAATATTTCTACAATCCTGGCGCCTTCGCCGTGTCGTTAAAAGGACCATTTGAAATACTTAATGCATTCCGCTGTACGTACATCTACAATTGTACTTGTACTAATGGGAAGGTGCAGACGGTCTCCTAATATGCAAAAGCTCTTACAGTGGAAGTGAGTGCATTTAATACTGCCTCGTGAATCAAAGGTTGATCCGCAGATGTATGAAAGAAAGTCGCCGTTAATCACATGGAAATTGATCGAGTTGAGATGTTAATTGACATAACAAAATGATCGTACGCTCAGATACATTTATAAAGCGACTTATTAGGATAATCACAATGCGTAGTTATGTTCTGCATAGTAAATAATAGTGCAATAAAAGTGCATGTAAACAAAATAAGAAAATCGCAACATAAAGTTTTTAACAAGATCAGGCTTTCTGTTTATACTGTCAAACTTTTCATAAAGCACTTTAGAGTTTTTATGTATTACTAAAGCACTCTCAAGTCGCAAAAGATGAGCGAAGTTATTAAAAAGTTTATAATATTTGAAACTTGCAGTTTCCAGTTATGTTTATTTGAAGCACCAACGTTGCGTGTTGAGTTTTGAGCAATGCAGATTTTTAAGGAGTCTACTGCAAAAAAAACATGGTAATTTTTTTTTTTTTTTTTACCATGTTATAAACCCTTTGAACTCCCGCACGTAAAGCACAACATGCCGCGAGTCGAATATCACTCAGTGCGTCCCTTCATTATTTATTATAATTATTTTTAATTGCGTACTTTGACGAAGCATGTTGTGGATGATTCTATTGTGTTGTTTGATTTTTAATTAATATTTTAAATTATTTGTATAGTTTCACAGGGCCGTAGTTTATAAAAAGGATATTATGACTGGAATTGCAATTGCACTTATTTATATTAAGTGCAATTGCAAGTATAAATATTGAGGCTACGATAACAGTTACATTTGGCCTGAGAGAGTTGAATTAGTGAACTCGAGTAGGCAAGACAAACTACCCGCAATACCGACAAACGAAGATATTCAAGAGTTCTTGAGTGGTGACCCACAGTCGTCAAATGCGGTATAAATAGGTAGGTAAGTTGCGTGAAATTACAAAAGTCCACTCCCTGTTTTTTGTAAATTTACGCTTTAGCAATAATTTTACACCCAATATTATAAAGAGAAAAAACGAATAATATCAACTTTTTGGTAAACCACAGGCCTGATGAATTAAAATGTCGTTGGCTTTGACAGGAACTTCCCAAGAACCAAAGCTAGTGGAAAAGGAAAGAGGGAGGCATATGTCTAGCTGCGGCCCTAACATGCATGGCACAAAGATAAATTAGAACCGTTTATCTCTAAGTGCGTCTCTCTCAAACTAGTACCGACGAAAGAGATAGTCATAGAGATACACGGTTCTAATTTAGGTATCTTTGTGGCATGCATGTTAGGGCCGCAGTGGGATAGAATAGAATAGAAAAGAATATATTTATTTGCAAAGAATAAGTGGGTACATAAAGAGTCCATAGGTGGTATGGTGACAATGAAATATTTTTCTGCTATTTGTATTTAATACAAGCATGCAAAAAAGTTTATTTTAATAAAAAAAAATTTTTTTTATTTTAAAAAAGCTGATAATGATAAAATGTATGATAGAGATTGTGCTGGAACAGTATTATCCTTCACTTTAAAAAGTGTTAGTATATATCGTAATGCCAGCAAATGAGGCGCGTATCAAAGGGCTCCGAATATAACTCACAGATGAGTCAAGTGCACGTGTCTCTTTTAAATACTATTTTAGGGTTCCGTTAAGAAAAAAAATATTATAAGAGATCACATCACAAGTAATCGTAATAAAACGTTTAGTCTTTGTCTTAAAGTCATTTTATTATTTATTTATTTATGTATATGCTTTTCATGTGTTATTTATGGACGATTTTGTTTTGACTTCCTTCGCTTTCCGGTACCTATTTAATTTAGATATAAATTTACACTGGAATTATATAAACGGTTCGAAAAGATACTAATAGTAAGTCGGTTAAAAAATAACCTTGTCAACGTCAATTTTCTTTAAAATAGAGAAATAATTTCACTGCTTGCTACTCATTTCTTGAGTTGTAAGGGCTCCTGGCATGTCGCCAGTCCTGGTTTTACTAATAGAGTGTTCATTCCACGCCATAGAGAGATTACGTATTTGCGTATCTAATTATACCTGCCAGTATAATAATACTGAGATGAGCAAAGTTTTCAGACTCATCAGAAATCTTATGCTGATGGATAGTCATAATTCCGTTAATGCAAACGCTTTTCCGCGTGAATAAATATTCTATATCGCGTAGCTAGGAACGCTGACTTTTTTTATTACAATTTAGCTTCTGCCCGCAACTGCGTTCGCGTGGAATTCGGTTATAGCTATTCCTTATTTCTTTTGGTTTTTAAACCAACCCTGTATTAAAGCGGACAAGCTGCATTGTTATTTTAAAAGAGAGCAGATTTGTTTTATCTGCCCCTTTAACAATAACAAGTATCTTTGTTGTAGCAAAAATTTCGCTAAATGTAATGAAAGTAATTGCAGAGGCAGTTTCGAAAAGACGTCGAAGGAGTGAAGCTGTTCTTTATCAACATTTCAGCCATAAGAAGACCGTAAAAGCCTCTTTCAAGGATCACGATCGTTACCGCTGCTTGCATGCAGTCGATCCCTTCGATTTTCAACATGTCTAGAGGCATATTTATCCTAGGGTCATGGTGGCCATGTCCCAGTGCGGCAGAATGCGAAGAGCGGCTAAGTCGCCCCTCGCGCTTAGCTTTGGGTGCCTTTCGTCAAATCTTAAAATACGCTTCTGATCTGACTATATAGAGCGCTTAGCCAAGATGGGACTCTCTGACATCACAAGCTGTAGAATGTGTGGCGAAGAGGAAGAAACAATGAAACACATCATGTGTGAATGTGACGCCCTCGCGAGACTAAGAATGAAAATCATTGGCAATGGATATCCAGAACCAAGGGAATTCAGGGCACTACCACTGCGCTCCACAAGTCACTGCATTGAAGTGGTGGAGAATGCTATGGAATATTGTTTCGGAAAGCGGTAATTACACAAAAGATCCCATCGGGTTAAAGTGTATCCGCCGCAAGGACCCCACCATCTAAGATAAGATAGGATATAGAGGGCTTAGTGAAAGTTTGAGTCATAGCACAAGTCTCTATATCCTTATAGAAACGATTAACGCATTAGAAACGTTTTTATGATTCAAACTTACACACAGGCCGCCAATTGTCGGTGCATTCAAGATAATCTCACAATCGAGATTAAACGTCAGTGCATACAGTCGTTTGACACAACCGTATGAATCTGACGTTTAATCTCGCAATCGACATTATCTCGATCTCGAATGTACCGTGAATTGGGGGCCAGGTCTTGGATTCATCTCGTGGTCTGCCCACCTTGCGTCTTCCGAAAGAAACTGTAATCAAATGTGTACCTAAGACTATAGAATTGTTTAAATACAAGCTACGGAACCATAGAAACTTTGTTCAAATCTACGTCAGTTAAAGTTTTGTACTAACGATAGGAGATTCGGCTGAGTGGCAGGGATCACGACTAATATGCTCGGCTCGTTTCTCATCTATTCCCATCCGTGATTGAACGTTCGGAAGTCGTAATGAGATGTGTTGGTGTGAGTTATATTTATGTGCCGTGATAGTGTTTTGTTAAATAGGTGAGTGGGTTCAGGCTAGGTCGCTATATTTTAGTTCTGTGTATTGTGAATTGAAATGTTTCAATTTAATTATTTAATTTAAAGAAACACTCGTTAAGTTTACAAAAGTAACATCATGTGTAGATTTGTTTACATTTAGTTTTAAGTGGTTTCATTGTCGATTCAATAGAAGGTTATTGGAAATCGATGGCCAATTTGTAAAGAACAGAACTTTCTAGGAATGAACGAAGGATTTTACAAATGCCTAATCTAATTTTAATTATACATTTAGCGGCCTAAGCTCCCCCAAATGTGATACTTTGCAACATTCGCCGACGAAAACTTTAGAATAATAGCCGATAAAATACTTTAACGGTAATTTCATTCACGAGTTAACTTTTCGCGCCCAAGAAAATACGACTGTTTTCAAACAATACATAAATATTCACTTTTTATAGCAAATGTGCCAAACATTACAATACAGAAACGTTGGGAATATGTAAATGTAGTAGACAGGCTTTAACTCGGTGAATTAATAATTATTTATACTGATATGGAATCAAAGCTTAATTTTTTGCGCGTACCTACGCTTAACTTTTACCACTAAGTAGTGGTGGCGAACTTCAGGAATATCGGGCCTTCTTGCGTTATAACAACGCAACTTTAAAGGGTAAAAATGATAGTTGATAACCTCGTCCTTCTTTGAAGTCGGTTAATAAGCACACATTTTCACACAGCAGATGTATGGGATCTGATATCGGTGTGGCCAGTTTTTACTTGTTAAATTGCTACTTGTATCTTTCTGAAACGGGCCACTGGTTGCTGAAGTAAAAAGAAAAAATCTTGGCAGCTAACAAATCGTTTCATGTCAACGTACTCTCCACTATTTAATTAAGCTGAAAAATAATAGCGCCTCCAGTGTTGCCGGGTAAAAATAGACGACCGATTTACCCGCCGGGCGATACGTAGGGTGACCAGACCATCGCTCAGGATTAATTGATATTTCCGCCGAACACCATAACTCCATTTCCGACCGGACTTAAAACAAGTTTATAATAAAAACCGTGAGCGAGAGAATCTTAAACACATTTAACTAGTGAAATTTGCACGAGTGTTATTCACCAAAACCTTCCTCAAGATATTATTGTAATAATGTTAAAAACCACATAAAAATTTGTCAAAGGTTTTAAAAGTTTTAAATGAATATACAGGCAGTCGTCAAGAAGATTATTTGTTTTAAACTGATAAAAATATAGATATAGATAGATGCAGAAGATTTATAAGCATGTGGAAAGACCGGAAGGTGGGCGAAAATTACCACCGAGTGGGTTCCAACAGACGGACCTCGAAGACCCGCAGCTCAATTACGCAGCACAATTGGTATCGGTTTGGCTCGAAATGCAAACCAATTTAGTCTTCACTCTGTGTAAATAAGGGCACAATTGGTTTACTTTTCGCGAAAGCGATAGCACTTGGTGTTACGTAATTGAGCAGCTGGCCGAGAACGAGGTGGCGGCAGGATCTCGACGACTACCAGCCCGATTGGTCGGAGGTCGCACAGGAGAGGGTGGAGTGTAGATGGAGGGGGGAGGCCTTTGCCCAGCAGTGGGACACAATTGGCTAAGATTGATTGATTATTTGAACAGGTCCTAAATAGCGTTCCAAACAACAGTTCTGTTTACTAACGACAATCAAAACTATCCATCTACAGAGTAAGTAGTTATCTAGTCTTATTCTGCTTAACTAATAGTAATGGTTCTCTATGGTTCCGTTTTTAGGGTTCCGTACCTCAAAAGGAAAAAAAACGGAACCCTTATAGGATCACTCGTTTCTCTGTCTGTCTGACTGTCTGTCCGTCCGTCTGTCACAGCCAATTTGCTCCAAAACGACAATACCGATTCAGTTTAAATTTGGTACACATATTATGTAAGTTGGTGACCGCAATAGGTACGTAACGTAACGTAAATAAATGAAATTTAAACATGGGGGCCACTTTTGGAGGGTAAATAAGCAAATTAAAAAAAAAGTTCTGTTAACTATCTCGTGTGACATATTAAATGTATTTCTAATAATTTAAAAAAAAATAGTTTTAAAGTTATTAATGAAAAACAGGCCTTATCTCCGAAACTACGACGCCTAAAATTTGGAAAAAAATATACATGGAAGATAGGTCTTTACCTAGAGATTGTAGAAAAACTTATTAGAATATGGGAAATTTGTGATAATCATGTACGGAACCCTCTCCACGTGAGTTTAACTCTCACTTGTCCGGTTTTTTCTATTTCAACCTTTCGTCTTCCTCTTTGCTTGCATAGCAAAACACATGTAGTAACCAAATATCCTAGGTGCTGCACGAAGATGCGACGCGGCGGCCAGGTGGGCAGAAATAGACCAGGCCAGTCGTTCTAGTCGGTTACACGTTCTAGACACGCCCGTAAATCTGTCCTAGACAAACATTTAACTAGGTTCCAAACGATTCGGATTGCGTTTCCTTGTTAATTTTAATGACTTTAAATACGTGGATAAGCGATCTAAAGCGCGTCTAAATAACCTACATATTACTTTTTATAGGTCCGTATTACCATGTATGACAGACCTGTACCATTACCATGAGTTGCGCAAACCGCTCTCGCTAGTGTTAACTATCGCTCGGTCCAGTACGAACTTCAGTATGAAGTAGCATGAAGTTCTAGTTTTGTCCACCGCCTCAGATAGTGCGTTGTTAGTTCCCACGGCAAAGTTATCACAGAATGGAACAATGCATGTGTTGTAACGCACCTGATAACGTATATTAATGGCACAATGTTGACACCATTTGTGTTGGAGACAACAATATGAGTAGGTAAACCAAAGTAGACTTTAATAAAAGATGTCATCCAGTGTGTAGGTAGAGGATTAAGCTGTACAAACCGCATATGACTACTGCGTGAAGCTGCGCTAAAATACTAAAGAGACTAGACTTTTCTTAATTTTTTTGTAAATATCGATGATTTAGTTAGTGCCTGCTTTACCCTAGAACAGGGGTCACCAAATAGCGGACCGCGGTTCGCATCCGGACCGCCGACCCATTTTGTGCTGACCGCGAGAACACAGCAACTTGCACTAGGTACAGAGTGCAATTATTTACATTTTACTCCAAACTTCAGACAGATAGTCCGCAACACAAAATGTCATTTTTCTCATTGATGTGTAAAAAAAATACCTTTGTTATTTCCGTAATTACATTTTTTTAATAAATATATTTTTCAATAAAATGTTGTGCAGACCGCGGTGGTCATTTCATTTCTTAAAATGGACCCCGAGCGAAACTAATTGGTGACCCCTGCCCTAGAATATTATGTAAAATATTGTTGTTGATCTTATGGCGCTATTCAGAGTATGTTAATAAACGATTCCCATGTTCCTTAGGGCCTCCATAGACGGACCGCTTCGAGCAGTCGAGACCAACTGCACAGGAGTTGCTAATAACAACTCCCGGGCGTCTAAGTGATACTGCCGCGACCCGCGAGCGAGACTCGCATCTCGCTCTTACGCATAACGCGTCGTGCGGAAGAGTGGGATGAGAAATCTCGCTTGCAAGTCGCTGCAACATAACTTAGCGTTCCAGAATAGAGGCGCTAGGCAAAATTCCATGCTCCCTAGCCCCACCGGTTTAGGCTGTACCTTGGTTCTCAGTTAGTGTGAAGAATTGTATTAAAATTTAACATACATACATACATAGCATCACGCCCAAAATCCCTAATGGGGTGGGCAGAGCCACAAGACTATTTGTGGCCACGTTCGATTCATTAGTCCTAAGATGGTATGATGAACCGTACGGTGACAGGTGATCAGCCCATCGCCCATACAGATAGTCCACCATGTTGGAGAGGAAGGGACGGGTCCCTTAGTCGACTTTTACGACATGCCAGGATGATGAGCATCTGCACGCATTCTATGCTATTTCTTCACTCCCAGTGCAGCAGAGAAGGAACAAGGATAAAATTTAAACCTTAACTAATTGTAAAAGTGTGACAAATCACTAGCCGCTAAATCTTACTACGCATACCGACGTCTCAAAGGAATCTTCCTTCGATTTTTAATAACTTTTATTAACTAACATAACGTAAAGAAACGTAACATGAGACTTAATAAAGAAAATTAACGTAAGTTGTAAAAACCCGTATAGCGATAGCTTTAAATTAATCAAGAGTTACAATGCGGATTATAAAAACATAGACAAGAGACGTAGCAACAAGGATGAAATAGAACAGTTTATTTTTATTGCAATTAAAGAAACTGGATTACATAACTTTTAAATAAATACAAATAGGGTGGGCCAGAAGTTTTTGCAAATAGCAACACAGATTTTTTTCTAAACTATTAATTGTGCGGTACAAAGGATGATGGGAAATTAAACGCCATTTTGTATATTTTTGACTACGATAGACCGTTTTACAGGAAAGCAACGTGGTTATTGGGGGAAACCCTTTCCAAAAAAAAAGGAAAAGTGCGAGTTAAACTCCAGTGGAGAGGGTTCATTGATTATATGAAATTTACTATGTTACTTTAAATACCATACACTTTTTGAAGGCTTTCCGGTAATCTTTAGTTAAAGAACTACTTTTTGTAAATTTTTCAAAACTTTAGGTCCAGTAGTTTCGGTGATAGGGAGGGGGAGGGGGGGCATGGTAATATTTTGCCTATTTTCCTAAATAACTTCAAAACCGTTTATGTTAAAATTATAAAAAAATACATATTTAAGATCCTTATAACGAGCTCTTTCATTTGATATGTCACACGCCATATTTTGCAAATCGTACGTACCAGATGTGATGATGGATGAAAAAATACTGATATTGTCATACAAATCCGTAGTCGGTTGCAGGAGTGTCAGCAACAAGACGGAGCTCATTAAGGCGACAGTGTTTATACTAATAAAAAATATATTTTATGCTTATTACTTATAATAAATACCTAATAAAATAGCATTTGTAGTTTTGCCTCTATCATGTTTCTAAAAGTGCAAAAACTTCTGGCCCACCCTGTATACAAATTTCGTGTTAAAAGAAATTTGTGGTAAAACAAACCTATATCTACAGATATATCCTCCAGACCAAAACCACTGACCAAACTTCTTATACGAGGTGTCGGATATTTTAGACATCAGACTTTATGAATAACATAAGTATATTTAGAGTTGAAGGTGAAAAACGAAAAAAAAATTGTCGCGGGTTTTCGCTACAAAGTGGAAAAATGCTGTTATTTGTGTGAAGCGCTACGTGGCAATAAAAGACTAATAGGGTATTTTTTTTTTAATGTCAATTGACTGACAAACGAGCAGACGGCCCTGATGGAAAGTGGTCACCGCCGCCCATGGACATCTACAACACCAGAGGTGCTGCCAATGCGTTGCCAGTCTATGGAGGATGGGGAATGAGGGAATAGGCCTCCGGATCTCGTTATTCACCGTACGAAACGCAATAGCAAGCTATTACTTTACGCCGAAATTCTGTGAGAGTGTGGTACTACCCCGGTCGAGCCGGCCCATTCGAACAGTAATCATCTAGTGAGGATTACTGTTAGGCTCTACCACTACAAAAATTTGCATTTATTAAATAACTAGCAAACCCGGCGAACTCCATTTCGCCACCAGATGGCTTCGTTTTATGTAACATTTCGTTTGGTGTGGCTATGTATCAGAGATGGGGCTGTATGTGAAAAAAGATTTTCCCGCTTTTCTGTTGAAATTTTTCCTGAATTTTCTTTGCTATAAACCTCACGGAGCCCGAGACCTTTCCAACGAATGCAAAACCGTGGAAATCGGTTCGTGCGTTCTGGAGTTATAGCGTCAGGAAGGAAAACCCGACTTATTTTTATATAGTAGATTAATTATAGAAGGCCGCAGAGTTCGACTTAAGGTAAGTACATCCAAAAGCGTTTAATGCTTGAGGACAAACATTACACTTTAGTGCACGGCATTTGCACAATTCATTGCATTTTAATGAACGCCAGTGTATTCTCTCGAATGCAGTGATCATCAACAGAACGGTTTTCCATGAATTCGTTATTTGTCCCGAGGCTCGCTTGTGCACATATTGCAAACTAAAATCAATTTGACAGGTATTATTAAATATCAATTTGTTGTCAATGTTGACTGGCGTATTTTGACAGTTTTGTCTCTGTTTGTTCTAGATATTTCATCTGAGTTAAACACATTAAACGAGTTCGTATACCTATTCGTTTGTGCATACCAAAATACTCCCTTATAGGTATATTCATGCTGTTACCGACTAATTAGAACATCTAGACCAGCCTAGCCCATTATGATGGAGCTTAATAAAATACTCCTCCTCCTGCACTCCTGTACTCCTCTGCTGCACTGGGAGTGAAGAAATAGCATAGAATGCGTGCAGATGCTTATCATCCTGGCATGTCGTAAAAGTCGACTAAGGGACGGGTCCTCTCCAACATGGTGGACTATCTGTATGGGCGATGGGCTGATCACCTGTCACCATACGGTTCATAATACCATCTTAGGACTAACTAATCGAACGTGGCCACAAGTAGTCTTGTGGCTCTGCCCACCCCATTAGGGATTTCGGGCGTGATAATATGTATGTATGTATGTTAATAAAATAAAAACAAACGTACCTATCGGCACATTTGCCGTTTTATATTTCTGAAATATTTAATTAATCACTGCACGATTTATTATAGCGTGCGCCAGCTTGATGACGTAAAAGACTATTAAATAAGTACCTAAGGGGGCATCCATTAATTACGTAAGACATTTTTTTTAAAATTTTTGACCCCCCGCTTTTTCTCGACTTCCTCCCCCCTGCCCCAATCTCACGTGAGACTGTTCAAAATTTGTGTTTCGGGTAGGGGAGGCCGGGGTTCGACGTTCCGATTTTTGAGTAGGACGCAATATTAATGTAATAGAAAGATTTATAATCCACGATACCTGTATAAATATATGCAGAATTTATCCTAGTTTCAAATTTTATAGTCAAATTCATTTAAATAATAACACATTTTGGCTCAGGATATTTTTTCTGTAGCAAGTCGACAAGGAACAACTCGCCCCACAAAGGGGCTGGTTGTTCCTCAGTTGAGGTAAGTTGTTCCGCTGTCAACTCCAATCATTAATAAGGTAATATTAGTTGGAAGGGTATGTATAAAATAAATAAGGCACATTTACTGAATGTTTATGAGAGTTTCATTTTAATATGAATAAAGTAAAGTACTAAATTTTAATATTTTTGACATATTTTCAACAAACAGGCTTTAATGAAAACAAAACCATAAACAAAATAGTAGCAAGCATTAATACTAATAATGTAATACAACCTATTAATTAGGGCTTATGACTAATAAACATCTATAATATTAATCAACTTTGACGAACACTTGTTTGTCAAAAAAAAAAACAATTTACTTTAATTAAAACAAAAAGAAACATCAACAAATTTTAACATTTCGAACTAAAGTTTCTATTCAGTGTCATAGCTTTCACTCTACTTCATATATTTTTTTCAGTCTCGCAGAACTTAAAAAATAATTATTCAGAGGATTCGTCGTCAGAATTACAATTCGGACAAACAAAGAAATGAACATCTTTAGATTTCAGGCATTTTGAATGAGCCCAATTCTTACACATGACGCATTCAATCCATTGTTCACCTGGTCGTGAATTAGAATATGAGTCGCAACATATTAAACAATACCATTCCAGGCTGTCTTCTTCACTATCACTTCCATGATCATCTTCTTGCAGGACTTTCCGTTTTGCATTTTCTTTACCATTTGCGGATTTACGTGTCACTACAATTTCGCTTGTTTTCACCGGTTGCCTTTTTCTTTCCGATTCTTTTTTCAATTTCCTTTTTCTTTATTTACTATTGCTCTTTGCTCTTCTTGCTTTTTCTTCAGCCAAAGCGTTCTTTTCAGCGAAATAATGTCATATGATATATCTCTAGTCCCGAGCTACCGTCTTAAGCTTACGACCATCTTTAATAACAGCATCAGCTGCCCACTGCAAAAGGTCTATCGAAACCTTGCCCCGTTCAGTTTCTGTTTATTGTTTCTCATCCTAAAACAAACTATTATTTACGTGTTTCTTTACGGGGCACATTGTTCCGCGGAACAACTAGCCCCACACTAGAGGAACTATGAACCCCAAATCCTATTTTCAAAGTGACCTCCGATTATAATAGAATAGGTTATTAAAAGCCTACAATGATATTAAAAAGATAATCACTATAGTTCGCCCAACTGGTAATAGCAAGTAACTCACAAATAACTGGAAAATTGATTGATATAGACCAAAAACTTAAAGAATGAAAAAGATTACTTACGTGATGTTTATGTGTCACTAATCGGTTACCACTATAACACGCCGACAGAGCGTCACTAAAATGGCTGATGCAATAGCGTGATGGTATGACGTTTCGCGATGCACTTCATAACTATTTCTATCTCTTTTCTTCGCGGAGTTATTCGGATCGGAACAACCTACCCCCGGCACTTTGAACCCCGTCCTCCCCTATAAAAGCGTTGAATTTATTTTAAAAAAATTGCCATATTTTATTCATGAGACACTTTTTTTACTTTAATTTAGCTTTAGTTTAATTCAAGTTAACTTTCACGAAGTTTCACACCGTTTTCTGCTAGAAAAAAATTACGTGATATTTGCCAAGACCCCCCCCCCTCTCCCCCAAGTGAGATTTAGTAAGATTCGTCTCAATCCCCTCCCCCCCTGAGCACCTCTCGTAATTAATGGGCGCCCCCTAATCTTTCGATTTTTTTGCCATTACCACACAGACCCTATATTCAATAGACTCCGCACAGTACTCCTCGCTGCCAACATTAGAGGCAAAACGCCATAAGCGACGCACCAATCACAGCGCTGTAAAACCCCGCGCGCCTCACAAGTTTGACAGCTTTATTTGCTAGTAAAAGTTAGGTTAAGCGTGGTTTTTAGAATACTTGGTCCATGCATTACCATTTCAAATGCCAATTCTTAGATTTGGAATGATACGCAATCAAAATATAATTGCCTACAAAACACGTACACACCCAACACATGTTACGTAAATAGACTCATTTCCCTCGCCAAACCAGATCTAATCGTAACAGAGATAACAATAAATCGCCCAAAATTTGCTGCGAGTGAAAGCTTTGTTCTCCCACGGCCTGTCATAGTAATGGTCTCACAGGTAAAAAACTGTAGTATCTGAATTCGAATAGACCTACAGCCGTTAAACGTCCACTGCAGGACATAGGCTTCCCCTAACAATGGGGGATTTGCCATAGTCGCCACGCTCTGCAGGCGGGTTGGCGACCGCAGTTGGTCATGATAGTACTCGAAAGACGCTGCTGCCCATCCTTCGGTTGGTCCCTCTGTCGCCTTTTACGATGCCCACAGGAAAGGGGTCGTCCACAAATTACGTAACGCAATTTGGAGGGAGGGGGGAGTCTGGCCAAGCGTTACGGTCCTGTTACGTTGGGGGAGGGGGGGGGGGGGGTTAAAGGTTGGCGTTACGTCACGATTTTATAATATTGTACAATTAATGTAAACTCATGAAATTATAATTATATTATTAAGAAATGGAACCGAAATACGTTCATAGATGATTATACCTCGCCCAATGTAAAAAGAGCGCTGATGCCTGTATAAAATGTATGGCCGTCAGCGCTCTTTTGAAATTGGGCGTACTATAGAATTCTCAGAATACTTCATTCTTATGTCGTCCTTAAAACTACACTTTCGTATTTTATTTAAAAATATTAATCTTTCTACCTGAATATTAGGCAAAAACTATTTACAAAGGACCTGTTACGTAACGGAATGGGGAGGGATGGGGCGGTCCCGGCTAAGCGTTACGGTTCTGTTACATGGGGGGAGGGGGGGGTCAAAAATTTGAGAATTTTGCGTTACGTAATTTGTGGACGACCCCAAAAGACGGGGTGACGCTATTCTTCGCTGGCACCACCAGCGGCCATAACATGCAAGACACAAGGATAAGGTAAATCGTTTTATCTCTAAGTGCGTCTCGCTCACACTAGTGCCGACGAAAGTGATAGTCATAGAGATAAACTTGTTTAGCTTATCTTTGTGTCTCGCATATTAGTGCCGCAGGACCATAATACACGGAGAAGATACCGAAACAAATTCTACTTGCAAGAAAAATACAAAGTACCTACTTAAGTGATGTCAAGATACACGTACACGTTAAAGTATCGTTTACTATTGAATAGATAACTAAGGGTTGTAACAAAATACCTACACTTGCTCTTTAAACGATCCCTGACACCTGAAAGGTGTCACGCGCGTCGGCCAAATAAATTATTCTTATGTTCCCACATTTCCTGAAAATTATTTACGTGAGCTATAAACGGAGCCATTCCACCGAAACTCCTGACGATGTGTCTGAAATTCTAATTATGTTTACGCGCAAATAAGTTACAACCTGCGTAAAACGAATTACAAGATAATGACACATTATTTTCCCTTTATTTTAACAATACAGGTACTTTAAGGCGAAAGTATTTACGTCATATGCTCAAATACGGTGGCTCATTTACAGATATAGTGAATAATATGTTTCCATCGGTAAAACTCGGATCTCAGTCGGAAGACGACGGGACCCGAAGTGTCAATTAATTATTGTATTAAATGAGTGACTTGTTTATATTCATTCATAAAAAAACTTTATTATTTATTGTCAAATGTCAAAATGAGAAATGACAGCATGGTAGGATACTGGCCCCCAATTCTCGATGCATTCAAGATAATGTCGATTGCGAGATTAAACGTCAGATTCATACAGTTGTGTCAAATGAGTGTATATATGCACTGACGTTTAATCTCGATACTGAGATTATCTCGAATGCACCGAGAATTGGGGGCCTGCTGAAGCTAATTGAGAGAGCACGATAAATACGAACTTTTCCGATAAAACACGATGGAAACTAATTACGCACTACATCTGTAGAGAAATAAGGGCTATAAAATGACCGATGTCAATGTCCCTAAGAGATTTTATTTTGCAACTTTAGCAACTAACCAAGGATTAATGTTAGTTTTCTTAAGTCATCGAACTATTGATAATATTATAATATTATTATTGTTTTTCTTATAGGTCAAAGGTACATCTTTGAAATAATACGTGTGAGTCAATACCCGTGGCGTTAACCGTCGATTTTATTACTTCACGCATCTTACTTAAATGCATACAAAATTTGCGCGAGGTTGCAGCGCCATGATTCACTTCCCATGTGCATTTGATGAGTATCAAACACGTAACAAACTAAACTCGGGGACTTATTAAATTTAGACCTAATAGCTTCATATCTAAATTTAATGTGTCGCTAGTCGTTGATATAGCGCTGTTAACTGTAAAAAATGATGTTTGATGCGTTTCAATTGCGTTACTTGTCACCATCGTTAACTGTGTTTACAAAGCGCTTCACTTAAAGTCGAGGTAAAAAGTACCTCAAATCAATCAGGATTGTGCCTAGATGAGGGCACAAAACCGCAGTCCAATTTAAAAAGGAACTAAATCAAAATAAATGCCATTAATATTTAAGTTTTATGCCATCGATATAATGTCTAAAATTCAGAGATTTTATTGTGGATTGGATCCTTTTCCGTTAATTACGTCCAATTGAAGGGTACAGGCAAAGAACAAGGAATGTCACATTTTTTTTTTTACCTTATAATATGACTAGTATAATGTAAAAACACAAAAAAGAAAAGTACAATAATGAATGTGACATTCCTTGTTCTTTGCCTGTACCCTTCAATTGGTATCGATTTGGCTCGCATCGTCAAACCAATTTAGACATCGCTTGTCTTTATAATATGGGTGAAGCGAGCCGAAGTAAGTGATAACAATACCTAGGCTAGTTTCCTGAAAAATTCTAATTAGTCCGTCATTTACATTATAAAAAAATAATGAACACATATTTTTTATTTTGTCAATTAAACAAAGAATTACGAAGACATAGTGCGTTGAAGTTCCGCGTGACGTCACGACTTTGTACACTTTTTACCATTAAGTGACGTTTTTACTACATCACTCCCGAACTTTGATGCGCGTTTCTGATCTTTGTAAATTTTGATGCATTTAATAAAGCAAAAAATACGGACTAATTAGAATAACAAGTTTTTACCACAGAAACATCCCTATTGTGTTACAAAATTGAGCTGGCTTCTGCATTCCCTAGGATGGGGCTTGGCGTCGAACGGATCGATGGCCGGCAAGTTTGAGAAACACGACAGCAGTTTTAAATTAAAATTTTATATTACGAATCAATCTTGTAACATAATCCCACGAACAATGTTCAAATATGACGTTTCCGGCGTCCAGCACATGTATACAATATCTTCCATTAGACACACTAACCGCGAGAAAATTGAGTATAAACAAAACAAAATAGTATAACTTCCGGCAATTAGGCAAGAATGTTTCACAGCTGTTTTCTATTGCAGATAACACCCGTGGTGTGCAACGTGTTGAAACTATATGAACCCAGGCCTAATGCTTAGCTGGTGTTATTCTTCTATGCTAAGATAATTTGCAAATAATCATATAATTTATAAAGTAAAAAACCGACTTCAAATAGCCATTGAAAAGTAAGTTTTTTCTTTTGACATTTTATTTATTATCCTGTGATTTAACGACACACATTTACTACATCAAGTAACAATAGCATAATGCCAATTGCTCATTTACAAACTGTTGCTATCCACGGTGCAAGGATGTCAATCGTTGAGGAGTTCTCCTGGTTCTTCAATTTTACTACATGAATTTTCATGGACATAAGTTGCTTTAGAACTTTATACAGCAATTTAATCGCCAACCGTGAAATACTCAACATTTAGGAGTTCCGATGATCATCTGTGGTCTTCATCAACAGTTACACTTCACCAAATAATGATTTTGGAACGTAACTGCTTGAATTATTATAGAAAATATTAAAATTGCTATATACTTGCCTATAATATTTGAAGAGTTCCATCGATTCCTCATAGATCATAACTCAACTTTGACTACAACGGGACCAAACTGGAGATATACCCTACCGATTCAAAAAAGAATTTTCAAAATTGGTTTATAAACGACGGAATTCTAAAGTAACAAACATAAAAAAAAAAAAAAATACAGCCGAATTGAAAACCTCCTCCTTTTCTTTTTGAAGTCGGTTAAAAAAATGGCGTTGCCTCGAAAATCCACTATAGCAACACCTATTTAATTTGCATGTTTGTCTTGTAGTGATCTCGACTAACTTGTAAATTGTTGCTATATATTAGATTATCTTTCGTAAATATAGTAAACAAAAATATCGCATCATTTATCATAGAGATAGAATATTTTAACAAGTATCGGTGTAACAAACCTGTGCCTCTATTCGGGAACGTCCAAGCGATATTGTTGCGTCTTCGCATCCCACTCTTACGCATTCCGCATCGTGCGAAAGAGTGGGATGTGAATCTCGCTAGCGCGTCGCTACAATATCGCTTGGACGTTCCCGAATAGAGGCCCTGTGTTCGACTGGTAGAAAATCCCTTAAGGTATAAAGTCCGCCTTTTGTACAATTAGGTTCTATTTGTATTATTATTATTGGGGGGTGTTATTGGGCCATATATGTGCCGCCTCGACCATTGCTGATCTATTGTGGCAGCCCTTTCTTATAGTTCACTGCTTAGTCCCGTTGCATCCAGGAAATTCCAGATGCTTTGGGCAGTGAGGTCTTGTATCTCTGCGGGGAGCAAAACGTGTCGCCCCAGGTGGATACTTCTTTTGCGCATGAGTGGCCCACATGAGCAGAGGATGTGCATGGCTGTTTCTTCTGTCTCTTGGCAGAATCTGCACATTTCGTCTTGGCTCATGCCCATATCTATTTGTAACAATAAAAATTAAATAAATTAATAAATTAGGTATTATCTGGTATTTGCAACTTATAACCACCATTATCTCTTTCACGGCAACAACAAATGATAATATGATAAAATATTCCATGCAAGTTTTATTTTAATTTTATGATAATTCCCACAATAAACCTCATGAGTTACAATTGTGCGGAAGCGGGGACCATTAAGACGTGACGTCACGGTTCAGCTGGTTCAGCTGCACACATAATTCGTCAACCTCCTTTGTGAGACGGATTTTTACCGAATTCATTTAGACGTATTTATTATTGAGCGTCTTCGTCCGAGTGGAATTCGTACATCGCTATTCTCTCGTAAACTGTGCATTTTTCAAGATAATAATAGCCTATGTCACTCTCCGGCCCATAAACTACATAATATCTATGCATTAAAATGACGGCGATCCGTGAAAGGACAAACCAACAGACACACTTTTGCATTTATAATTCATTTTGGGATACTTAATTATTATGTTAAAAATTAATTTACACATTTACACTCCTCTGCTGCACTGGGAGTGAAGAAATAGCAAAGAATGCGTGCAGATGCATATCATCCTGGCATGTCGTAAAAGTCGACTAAGGGACGGGTCCTCTCCAACATGGTGGACTATCTGTATGGGCGATGGGCTGATCACCTGTCACCATACGGTTCATCATACCATCTTAGGACTAATTAATCGAACGTGGCCACAAGTAGTCTTGTGGCTCTGCCCACCCAATTAGGGATTTCGGGCGTGATAATATGTATGTATGTAAAATTAATTTAGAGTCCCAAATCTCTATCTCGTTTAATAAATCTTATCAGATTTGACCCCTATGGATGCTTTTATCTGAGTTCAAAATTATTATTTTGACAGATGCGACACATCGAATGATGAATTAATTAATTTGAGGAAGAGTCACAGCACTGGAATAATTTAAAACAAAGGGCGTGACGCGCAAATCGAACAAAGAAACGAAACAAGGAGTCGTAGCCGGGAATCGAACCCGGATTCCCGGAACGCGGTGACATTGACGCGCGACTTGGCAGTTGGTCGGTTCCGCTTGGCCACAACTGCGGTGAGAAAACAAAAGTTTTCTGTACATGTGCCATAATTCCTAGTTAAGTGTATATAGAGTTGAGTTCTAGCTCAAATGGCTAATACACACTTCAAGAAACAAAAATTGTTCCTCCAGTAACCAAAAGTTAACGAAAACGACTGCTTAATTTTACCTTTTATTCATACAGGCCAAAACTAGGTTTAATGTCCTACATGCGGATATAGTTCAAGCAAGAAAATCAGGTCTCAGGGTTTTTAACTTTCGGGAACAGGACGGGACAGTACTGGACCTAAACGTGTGTATGACCGAAATATACATTGAAAATAGCATTTAAAATACAGAACACTAAAATCATGGACGTATAAGCAAAAAGACTGTTAATTTCCTTAAAATCAAGCGTTTTCCTAGATTTTGCAATGCCATCTATCGATGAATTTCTTAACCTTTTGGACGCCGTTGTCGACTATGCGTGACAGGCGTATAAAGGGTAAAAAAAGCCCTTCACTTCCTGGACTTTAAAGTTGAAATTCGTGTTACTTCTCAGACATGCTTGGCGTCCAAAAGGTTAAATTGCAGTTGCCATTCGTTCCTTCAATAAGGTTTCCTTCGAAACGCTTTTCACAAACGACACTTAAAAAAGCACTATCCTCGCCATTTCGCGGATTGAAATGATTTCATTTAATTGTATTTGATTAAATACCCCGCAGGCTATGGTTGTGGTGCCATCTAGTTTAATTGTGTTTTAGCAGTTTCGGCTTATTTCTGAGCTTTATAGCGATTGTCAGCCGTCTTGTCTTAAGTCGGCATAACTTATCGCATTAGGCCGCGGCCGCACTGATAAGACGACAACGCCGCAAGCTGCAACAGCGATCGTATATTGTGGTCGCCGCATAAACAATGTCGCCACCACCAATATATTTACAATACGTTTGTTTCTGTCGCGTTGCCGTCGCGTTGCAAGTCGCCTTACTAGGCCGCGTGGTAGACTTAGTTTTACATCATCGGATTAATTTTTATTTGAGGTAAAATATCATATTAATAGATTCGTCAAAATACTTTCTTATCTTCATCAACAGCGGTACGTCCCACTGCTGGACACAGGTCTCCACATATAATAAGCCCAGGTGAGCCTAGATCCCAATCCACAAAAAATACTGGATAGCAGAGTTATGAACTAGGCGAACATTCTAATCCGTTTTAAAAAAAATGTACTAGTAACTTTATATAGATTATTAATAGGCCTTTATTAAATAATAGACATTTCTAACGTTGAACAATTTAATCTATAGTTGTCAGAAACACTTGGCTTTGGAGGTCGTATACAAATTTGGTAGTTGCATAACAACCAGCCAAATTCATTTCGTGTTTCAGTTTGGGTCTAAACTAGGCTAGATCTAAACTGAACCGTACAGAATAATTGTATACCTCAGCTCTGAACAAAATGTTTTACCACGCTTTATTTTTATTTCACCAGAAAAATAGTCTTGGAACAAAGGAACAACTCCAAACAACACAATCTAGGTTATCTAGCTTGCGGGAATGTTCTAAATGTCCCTACAAAATGAACTATCAAGGAAATAAGGGGGAAATTCCAGGCCCCAAAGTGATCCCGGGGCCCAATTCCAGGGATTGTGCGAATGTCCGGGATTTTTGTTTACGCATTCTTCCCGCACGCCTGAAATAAAGGTGAGATGATATTTTCAACGATGACGGTTTGCGACGTTCAAGTGATGAGACTCTTATCGATACTTACGACAAGGTGACAAAATTACAGTTGTAACAAACCTAAATATACCTTCCAAGTCCATAATTCACACTTTATTCAATATTAATTAGTTTTATACTATCATAAATAGATTTATTTATTATAAGAATCTTATCCAATCCCAATTTTAATAGTGTTCAAATATAATTTGAGTTAATACAAGCAAAACTTTCAGGCAAGTGTCGAATTTCTAAATTCTAAAGAATACTTAGGAGTAAATTAAAATTTGCCTAATACAAACCTTCTATAGATATAATAACATAATTAAAATGCCTATCACCGCGATCCTTTATTTCGAAAGTTACGTCTACCTACATTTTAAATCTATTTCAGTCTCGTGCCTTGGACGTGGGCAAACGTGACCCAGTGCACTATGTAGGCGCATACTTGAACTACTCGAGTTCTCGTGAAAGGAAAACTCCATTTATTATTAAGGTAGGCCATTGCTAGGAATGTAAGCTAACCTAATTCGTTAGGAAAAAGTACCAGTAACGGTTGAATGCGTAAGAGGTAAAGGAGCCAGTAATTGGTTGTATGGCTGTGAGGCGGTTTAGGCTCAAAGGAATAATTCGTGTATAACTAGAAAAATATGGATATTGTACGATAAATTTGACGTTTAATTAATAATCTATGTGCGTACTTCCCTGGGTAGTTGAAATTCCCTCGGGTGCTTTGTTGGTGCACGCGGCCGCCGTGGCGCGAGTCATGGCACCGCCTCGCCGCTACACCTTAACTTGATGATTGTTTGGAGCTTGATTGAAACTCTGATAGTTTGATGTATCTGGTTTATTGACACTGATATGAACAGTATTACATAATAATCAGGAGACAATAAATCAGTGAATCATTACATTACTTTGAGAGGGAAAAAGCACACTTTCGCTTCCATGAATTTTGCAAGCGGTTGAATAGATGACTAATTGATTAATCCTATCGATCTGAATGGCAGTGAGTGTACAAATTAACTATATCCAATCGGAGATCATGAGGACATCTTGACCAATGGAAAGCTATTATTACAGCTACAGATAAATTATTTCTAAAAACTGAGTAATTACATACAATAAAGTTCACAGGTGATGTGAACTTTGACACTGATTACTTATCAAACATACCTATCTAGATAATACGGAGTGTCTTTTTACCTATGACTTCAGGCCAGAAGCCCAGAACTACCTTGGCTTCCACTTCGTTCAAAATCCATAGTTTTTAAAAGCTACAAAACAAGAGTCACAAATTTATTGATAGTCGAATTGACCTTTTTATGCATTACTTACTTTACAGTAGAATCAAACAAAATTTTGCGATTTATCGATTCATAAACTATCGATATCTTACCATCCCTAGTCGTGATGGATGGATCCCGTCACTAATGAGTATTACACGGGTGTCAGAGCTACCTGAAAAAGCGAGCGAGTTCTATAACAAGTTGAAATAATATCAAAGAAAATAATTCAAAGAAAATGGGAAACTCTATTCCGTTGCCCTCTTTCTTTTATGTTTAATGAGATGTTATGGGCTCATGTTTGTACATACATACACATACATAGCATCACGCCCGAAATCCCTAATGGGGTTGGCAGAGCCACAAGAATACTTGTGGCCACATTCGATTAATTAGTTCTAAGATGGTATGATGAACCGTATGGTGACAGGTGATCAGCCCATCGCCCATACAGATAGTCCAGCATGTTGGAGAGGACCCGTCCCTTAGTCGACTTTTATGACATGCCAGGATGATAAGCATCTGCACGCATTCTATGCTATTTCTTCACTCCCAGTGCAGCAGAGAAGCAAGCAATGTTTTTACCAAGGTAAATTTTTTGATATTCATATTTTTTAAACGAATCGTGAATGAGTTTGTGCTTTGTTGTCACATATAATATATGTTTATGCATATAATGCAAAGTTTTTATTGCACATAAATATGCATATTGCATATAGAATATACACAGGAAAGCTTATCCCTTATGGGATCTCTCCCAGCTAACCTTGGAGCTTTAATGAGAGATGACACAATGCATGAGGATGGCAAAATTACAAGAAGCTAAATGCAAAAGGGTGAATAAAACAAAATTACGTTATTAAGGCGTTGTTAGTAAAAAGTTTCAGAAGTTCCTCTGGGTTACGAAAATTAGCCATATATTGGGGCCAATTCGAAAGTGTTTTCGCTAAATTTAGAAGCCGCTAAATTTGAATTAAGAAACGTTCGACTCGATTTTGAACCTTGGAGCTATACAAAATCGAGTTTGACGTTTCTTATTTTAAATTTAGGCAATCTTAAATTTAGCGGACACCGTTTCGAATTGGACCCATTGTTATTGTATGGCTAATCTTCATAACACAGAGGAACATTTTTAACTTTTTCTTAACTACGCCTTATTTCGTAAACATCTCTTGAAATTCACCGATAGCAGAAAATAAAATGTATGATAAATAATATAATCACTATAAATTTACTGTACTACTATATGTATATATATTTACAGGATGATAAGTATTATACGGGGAAATGGACAGGAGTTTGCCGTGTCCTAAGAGCACGACATTGCCCGTTGCAGTTAAATATGAATCGATAAAAAACTCTTACTCATACAAAAACTATCCTAGAAAGTCTCACCCTTCCCACGCATTCGGCATATTTACAATAAACCGGGCATTGTGCTACAAAGCTTGAACGTAAACGTTCCGACGTACCTACGTTTAAACGTTTATCGCCCACGCCGGCCTAGAACATCGATATTATAGCGCATTCGACGTGTGACAGGAATAAACAACGCAGAGGGCAACGTCTTTGATATTAATAACCTATTTATGGCGTGTTTTCTACGCTTATAGCCTTTTCCATACGTGTATCAGGGTCTTAGATTATAGAAGTTAAAGATACGCTGTAAATTAATTGAACCTACGACCGTAATGCTACGCTGCTCCCGCAAACATCAGCGCCCTAATGAGAAAACAAGATGGCTGTATTTTATTAGTACGTCGATTTCAAACATGTTTCTTGACAAGTGACAGTCGACCAAATTAAGAAGATTGGAACTCTTCTTAATTTGGTGGTAATAATGCTGTCACAAATAAACACTAAATTGCCAATATGATTTAGTATCATAACCTTACAGGCTAAACAAATGCGCATGTGTTTTGTATGAATCCGTGTGGCCTGTAGCTGACGTTTTAGGCGGCATGGTTTGAGGTCCCCAACGTTTTATCTTTTACTTCTATATAATCTACTAGTGGACCCGCCACAGTTTCGCCCGCGATATTTTCAATACGATCTTTATCTCCTCTTTTCACCCCTTAAGGAATGGAATTTCAAAAAAGCCCTCCTTAGTGCCCATCTAGGGTAGCCGAGGAATGTCTCCTCCAAATTTCAAACCTCTAGGACCACCCGTATAGGCTGTGCGTTGTCTATAAGTGAGTCACGGTACTGTTTTATATGTATTGAAGATCAGCGTACACGTAAAGAAATAAATTTTGTCTTTCCTGTGGCCAAAGTTAACGAAAACTTCTTCATTCTTCTTCTTCTTCATATAGGCCAGAACTATGTCTGATGCCGAACATGCGGATATAGTTTAAAGCAAAGGTCAGGCGTCTTCAGGTGTTTAACTTTTCCTATCAGGAAGTACAGTTCTGACTATCGGGCAGTCCCGGGATGTTCGTGATTTTTCATACAAACCAGACGAAAATCCAGGGTTGCACGCCCTATTCTGCAACTAAATGTGTGTATGCAATAATACAACACATTTAAATACTTTGGGTTTCTCAATCCAAAATACAAATAATATAAACAAATCAATATAAATAGCAACGATTGCCAACGTACAATTTTGTTTACATTTCTGGCAAACTGAATTGAAGCTCACTAGAATGGCACAACAGTCTGTTTGAAGTGACTTGGCATGTCTTGTGAATGAGCTGAGAGTTACATCATTGAGAGCTAAAATATGCGGTGTGCTTTATACATTACAAGAATAACAAATGATAATAAATGTGCTCCAATTACTTCATTGGACATTCTGTATAGGATTGTATATCTACACGATAGCTGAAATAAACGGTGTCCTATCAAAATCTCGCCAGTCATTTAGAAAATTTACGTTTCGCAACCAACGATTGACAAATACGAAAGCTGTATTTGTCAATCGTTGGTTGCGAAACGTCATTTTAACTTAATACAACTACAGATATCGCAAATAATCCATGTTTTCGAACAACTTACTTCACAAATTTTCATTTTGGATTGTATAATTTGTCAACTATTATTTATTATTGATGTCATATCGTCAACTAAGGTACGCCCTACAAGAGTTTGGTATATTACTTTGTTTGTCATAGTTTTCATTCTATATAAGGTTTAGTACAAAATAGGTAATAAAACCCTTATTACCCTTATACCCCCACGAGGCGGGTTGGGGGCAACATAAAATATTTGATACATTTATAAATTATACTATTTGGTAAATGACTAGTTGTCAAACGATAAGTTTTGAATCGAAACATTAACTCGCAACAACATAGTTAGATGTGAAATTAATAGAATACGAAACGTTGGTTGTAAAATTAACTTTTATCAAACAAGTTTGGGTATTTCATTAGTAAACCGAAATATACATTAATAATCCATAAAAGCAGCTGAGAGTTGCTGAAAAGGGAGTTAAAAATGCTTATCATGATAAGTCCAGTTTATTAATATTTGGGTAAAAAATACATTATTATTAGGGCCTGGCCACAACACTACGGCACGACGTCGTGAAAGTGAAACGGCGCGGCGCCGCGTCGGCACCGCGACGTTTCACGATCACGACGTCATGCCGTGGTGATGTGGCCAGGCCCTTAGAATTATAATTAATTTACAGTAAAACCTTTATAAAATACAAATAAAACCAAATGATCCTATTAATTCTGTTTTCCGAGAGATCTCTCATCCGTCTGACTGCCCCGAGTCCATGCGTACATTTAAAGCTTCTCAGCAAGCTGCTTTTCTTCCTTTGATCTTTTTAGGGTTCCGTACCTCAAAAGGAAAAAACGAAACCCTTATAGGATCACTCGTGCGTCTGTCTGTCTGTCTGTCTGTCTGTCTGTCCGTCTGTCACAGCCAATTTGCTCCGAAACTTCTGGACCGATTGAGCTGAAATTTGGTATACATATGTAAGTCGGTGACCGCAACACGGACGCGTGACGTAAATATATGAAATTTAAACACGGGGGCCACTTTTGGGGGGTAAATCAGAAAATTAAAAAAAAAGTTATGCAATATATATTGTGTGACATATCAAATGAAAGGGCTTATTGTGAGGACTTTAAATATATTATTTTCTGAATTTTAAGTAAAATAGTTTGGAAGTTATTTAGCAAAATAGGCGAAAATTGACCATACCCCCCCCTTATTTCCGAAACTACTGGGGCTAAAATTTTTAAAAAAATACAGAAAATAGTTCTTTACCTATAGATTACAGGAAAACCTATAAGAAGTCTATGGTATTTAAAGTAACCTAGTAAATTGCAGATAATCATGTACGGGACGGAACCCTCTCCACGCGAGTTTAACTCGCACTTGTCCGGTTTTTATCTTGTCTTTTATTCCAGTTCGATTTGTGAACACGTACCGTAGAGGAATTACCCTTAGTTAATCCAGGAAATAACTAATTCTTATCACGCGAAAACTTTTGGAAAGATTTCGCACAAATGAGTCCACGTGATACTTTCACTAGTAGACCGATTCAAATCAATTATATATGTGTATATATGTATGAATGTCAAAAATACATCTAAAGGGAATGAAAGCCGATTGAAAATTAGATTTTGATTGAAGATTTGCGGAAACGAATTCCGTTTGGCAATTTCCGAAATTAAACACTTTGCTTGCTACGACTCGCATAAGCTTCGTTTGGTACATTTGGAGAAAATTCCACCTAAAAGTATCATTCCCCATATTGCCTATTAGCTAACCCAATCCTTAAAACATCGGTAAATCGCTTAGTACATTCTAGCATCTCTTATAACTGGACATATCAAATGTATGTTCCAGGATATCAAATGAACCGTAGCTTTCAAATTAATGCTAAAGTGATGTGTTAAACATTAAATAGGCATTAGCGCACATTTCCGTGCAATTGACAGCGCATAAACGTACTCCGCTTCAGTAAACGTCACTTTAGTGAAACATTACGCACGTAAAGATACGAAAAACTCACCTCAGGGGATACGAAGAGAAATATAGGTAGGTATACTAACTAATAATTTAGAGTACTCGGGCCCATAAATAGGCTAGCTAGGTTTGGAAATAGAAAAGGTGTAAAAAAAGTATGCACGAGTATCTCCCTCCTGGCGATTTCTTTAGGCATCGCTTTAGCTAATCATATTTTTTTATAAATACTCGTATGCAAAATAACATCTGTATGCAATTTCTGCATCAAATTTTGCGTATTCCAATAACCTGAAGCATTCTTGGTGGTAAATTCCCAAGAGCAAGAAACCAAGAAAATTTGACTTATGCAGGTCCGACACACTCCGCACTTTAGTCGGTGGGCCCGTCCTACCGGGCTTATTCAATGGGTTGCCGCGTTCCTATTTTAAAATAGTGTTTGATATTGCCTGCTCATGTGCGGTTATTTTGTTATTAATAATTATGTAGTAGGCTATTAAAAAAATGGAATTCATCGAAATCATCGATCGATCATCTTTTTGATCTCATGTACTCTCCTTATTCGCTTAGGTGAATGAGGTGAAAGGCAACTTTTCTAGCCCAAAGAACGTGAAAACGCTCCGTCGTCCGTCCGATTCCATTAAAAAGAATAAACAAGATTTATTTTAAGTAAATAATACTGTGGGATACTCATGCTTTCTTTACCTGCATTTTTTACATCCTACTTAAATCTGATCTAACATTGAATTATATTTGAACGAACTCACATCGATGCATAGGGAAAAAACTAATGATTTTGTTTAACGTAATCTTTCAAACACCAATAAATGACTTCTTCCTAAGCAACTGCCTTTTCGCTGGCAGTGTAACACGTTACTTAAATGAAGTGACTGACTTTCATTTTCCACAAAGAGTGGAAATCTCGTCGCGTGTCACCTCTCGAGTTATATTATGCGGCAGCTGCTAATATAATGTGGCTTTATCACGAACACTGTGGACATAAATTACTATAATCACGGCTACTGCGCAAATACTTTAAGAATACTCTGATGACATAATTAGGAACAGTAGATTATACATATACCTACATGGAATTGGAAATAGAATTTTCACAATAATTGTCACTGAAAGTTAGTGTATGATTCATGGAGCAAATCAGATTGAAGTGTCATTAAAGTTTGGTATTAAAATAGATAAAAATATACCTATTGTATTCACCATTTCAGTGAATACAATAGGTATATTTTTATCTATTTCTGAATAATATTCTTTTTATGAATAAGGGCAAAACCAAGATAATTATAAACAAATTAAGCTGTTTCAATTTAGTAACAAAGTCAAACAAATCAGCGCCTCTATTCGGGAAAGCTAAGTGATGTCGTAGCGACTCGCGAGCGAGATTTCTCATCCCACTCTTCCGCACGACGCGTAATGCGTAAGAGCGAGATGCGGGTTACGCTCGCGGGTCGCTGCAGTATCACTTAGACGTTCCTGAAGCCCTGATCCAACAAGAAAAAAAGTTTCTTAGGATCAAGGAATTTTAATTTAGAAAAGAAAGCAAATTGAAATCAGCGCAGCGGGCCGAGCACGAGCCGGTGTAGACAAAGGGCCAATTATCTCACCCATCTCATTACTAACTTATTGCGGGGCCTACGGCCTATTTGCGATGAGCACAGGTAGAATTACTTTACGGATCTTAGTACGGAAAATACCTGGTATTACCTAATCTAACGTTAGTGTAGTTTGATCCTCTCAAAGGTGACCCATTTCATATAGCCAATGGACAACTCTACTTATCGAAAAGCTAAATAAAGATTGCTGATTGGATTTCTAGAAAATGAAGCTTTCCTGTGTTGCTTTGTTGTTTCTAAGTGTGAGAGAAACATTTGGACATTCAATTGTAAATAGGCTAGTTTCCTGAAAAATTCTAATTAGTCCGTCATTTACATTATAAAAAAATATTGAACACATATTTTTTCTTTTGTCAATTAAACAAATAATGACGAAGATATATTGTGTTGAAGTTCCGCGTGACGTCACGACTTCGTACACTTTTTACCATTAAGTGACGTCATCTTCACGTCACATACTCCCGAACTTTGATGCGCATTATCTTTGTCAATTTTGATTGATTTGATAAAGCAAAAAATACCTGTTCAATCTTTTTTGGTAATCTAACTGACGGACTAATTAGATTTTTTTTTTTTTACACAGGAAACATCCCTATTACATCTGCAAGTATTTTACAGATTCGTTTGACTTGGTATTTAAGACCAGTTCCTGTAAGAAGCATCTTCCTTAGAAGGTATCCCCTAAAATTAAATTACTCTCAAGATTTACAGCAGGCGTTGGATATAATTAGGTAACAAATTTCAGGAGATAGAGTGGTAACATTGCAATGCTTTTATCTTTTTCTCGGTTTCGTCGAAAAGTTTACAAGAAATTAGAATGTTTTGATACTTCAAGTACATTCCTTCATAACACGCTCAAACAAATTCTCCACGAAATCGAAATTGAATCTTAATTTCTAGTGCATATTAACAGCGTTCTAGATAACTAAAATTTGTGATAACTTCGCACTGTATTTGTACTGAAGGGAGAAAGACTTGCATTCCCGAACAGAACTTATAATTATAAGATTATAAATGTCATATTTCCGCGACTACGAACGATGGTAATGATGGTTTAAATCTTTATCGATCCAATCAAGGTCTAACATTTCAAGACATAATTCTACCATGTAAAAAAAGCAACTAATTGACAACACTCCAGGCCAAATGTTTGAAATCTGTCACAGGTAGATAATGCCACTTTCTAACTGTAAAATTGTTCTGTTATATATACGTAGTTATATTGCAACTAGTTTGTATCTTTATGATATAGAAACCTGGTGTTATTGTACCGAAACGACCATATATTTTAATGATGAAGGAATGAAATTACGAGTTTGTTCGCTGACCTAAATTGTTGAACAATGATGCACATGCAAATTGAATGCATTCTAAGTGGCGTTTCTGGATCATTTGAGTTATATAATTAGGACGAGCAGTATCTGAGAGGTTATTGGTCTTTTTAAGCAACGATCATTATACACTGCATACACTCACATAATTAATTCATCACAGTCATACACTCGAGTGTGTTTTTTGGGTTCCGTACCTCAAAAGGAAAAAAGGAACCCTTATAGGATCACTCGTGTGTCTGTCTGTCCGTCTGTCACAGCCAATTTGCTCCGAAACTACTGGACCGATTGATTTGAAATTGGGTATACATATGTAAATTGGTGACCGCAACAGGGATGCGTAACGTAAATTAATTAATTTTGAACATGGGGCCCACTTTTGGGGGATAAATTAGAAAACTAAAAAAAAAGTCGTGCAACTGAAATCGTGTGACATATCAAATGAAAGGGCTTATTGTGAGGATCTTAAATGTATTTTTTTTTTAACTTTAAGTAAAATAGTTTAGAAGTTATTTAGGAAAATAGGCGAAGATTGACCATTCCCCCCCCCTTATCTCCGAAACTACCGGGCCTACAATTTTGAAAAAAATACAGAAAATAGTTCTTTACCTATAGATTACAGGAAAACCTATAAGAAGTCTATGGTATTTAAAGTAACATAGGAAATTTCAGTTTATCATGTATGGAACGGAACCCTCTCCACGCGGGTTTCACTCGCACTTGACCGGTTTTTATATTTAAATGTATATAGTTGGAGTAAACTTTAAAAAATCCGTTGTCAGTATTCAATCCGCGGATAGTTTTTTTAACTAAACTACGGGTTAAAATTTGACATTTTCTGTTTCGAAGATAATGTCAATTTTTACTAGATAGTTCGAAAATGTATCCATGGATTAAATATTGGGAATTTGGGACCGAGCGTGATCCGTATTTTATTAGCTGATTGTCAATAGAAGTCAATCCTTAACTATTTTTGGGAATATCGCAGCAAAACACAAATCCGAAATTACCATCATTTTCCTAATAAGTACTATGATTTCTCGTATTTACCTACCTATTGTTACAGTTGCCAAGGTGCTAATAATAAACTTATAATTAGAGGAAGGGAGTTGGATTAAGCACGTCATCTATGTACAATTGTACACGGAATTTAACCGATGGGATTAATTTAACTGTTTAATCATAGCTAGTAATGCTTTCTGACTCTTGAGCGCAAATTAGTGGTGGTAATTTATTTAATTATGATTAAAGGGATGGGGTTAATTCCACATATGGGTTACTAAGTTGTAGGTACTTTTCTTGACTTCAGGCGGTGCGGTGCCTACACTCGGTTTGCCGCCTGCTAATCGATGCCTTTGAACCGTTTTCGCGCGACTTATGCTTCCCGTCACTAAATTACAGTCGTGATATCAAAGTAACTACGCAAAAATATTGCACACAAAACACGCACAGTTTCCTTACAAATCGACGAAATCTTTCCTTCTATCTCGATATAGTTCTGTGGTGTCCAATGAGCCGAACCAAGAGAGCGCAAAATAATGTCTAGCCCACACTGCTAAAGGTTTGAAACTATCTCACTATGTGTGTATTACCGAAATAATCGTGGTGTTTTCAAGCCAAAAGTGAAAACCTGTCTTGTTATGTGCTTAGATAATGATTGACAAAGACAAGCCCATTTTACAAAGATATAAAAAAAACTATTCCGTGCTTACCGTTATTTTTAAACATTGTAAAAAGTAACACGTTAATTTTCATTTAGTTTCAACATGGTCGTAGTCAAGTTATTCATTCTGTGGTCGGGTTTGCAACAATACGCTGATAAGGCGGGCGGATGTTCCGCCCAGCGTGTTCCCGGTTGTCGCTGCGACGTCAAACTTGCTGGAATATAATATCCAATGACGCAAACGTTTTTCCAAGTTGCCGTAAGAAATAAACCTAGAATATCTGCGGGGTAACACTAGGTACCAAAGCAGCATAGTATATATATACATATATACTTTAACAATGTTACATATATGGACACAAGATATGTGATTGTTCTTTGTTGTGTAATACTTTGGGGAGATCGAATGTCCAGCAGTATACGAGCACTTACTTCACCAGCTGTAATATTAATATTAATGATGATTAAACTAACATCTTTACTTTGCGAAATGCAACTGAAAAAGTTAAGATTTTATTACAGTTAACTATTACATAATGAAATGTATATTTAGAACGAGCGTTTTGGTGCAACCTGCACTCATCTGTGCAGTGTACGTAACGTCCCTAATCCACACTGGTCCCGCGTGGGGACCACTGCCCAGCAGTGATGAGAATTATAGGCAAAGGTATGATGATGATGACAAGATGACCACGCAATAACAAGTCAAATAACAATCTATTTTTTTATTATAATAACCGCAAGGGTATCACCTGGGCGTCGCAACTTCTGACTCATACGCAACACATATGTCCCTTTCTTTTCGATAGAATCGTGCGAAACAACAGCGCACGCGCCGCTACGCGTGCACTGCATAAACGCGACTATTCGTTGCATTAATTAAGAAAACATTGCATATGGTTGGAATATTAATCGTTTACTTGCATTGAATAATGTCCGATCACGGAGGAAAATGCGTCAGCAAAAGACGCATTTATCATTACACAACTTTTGATATTTTACTTCTACTTTCATGAGACCTGCGTCCTAAAAATTGGCAAAGAGCAGTTATTACTCGGATTTGACATCTAGCAGGATATAGTTATTTGATATGTTCGCAATTTTTATTAAGGAGCGGGAGAAGCCGTCTCCGACCTGACAACTCATTCGCACCAGAACCCGCTTTCAGTACATCTCGTGTTCACGATAACTTGATCGATATAAACACGCGACGCGCGACGACGACGCGGATAGCCTAGTTGGTAGTGACCCTGCCTCCGACGCAAGCGTCCCGGGTTCGATCCCCGGTAAGGGCAAATATTTGTGTGATGAACACGAATGTTTGTTCCTGAGTCTTGGATGTTTCCTATGTATTTAAGTATTTATTTCTCTATATAAGTATTTATATCGTCGTCTAGTACTCATAACACAAGCCTTTAGAGCTTAGTTTGAGACTAGATCGATTTGTGTAAAGATAGTCCCAAAAAAAATATATATATATAAAATATATATATATAAAGTAAAGTTAAACACGACCTAAATTTACTATAACCTTGCCACAACGTTCTCCATTTGTCACACGTCGTCTTCTAATCAAATGCAAATGTAATACAACTTAACAGAGTAGCAGATATATATTATCAAACTAACGCCATTAGGGACTCCATTATTGCGTACACCCGGTATTGTTCTACGCGAAACAAAAGAAGTGTTATAAGTAAAAAATGTTCCATCAACTAATTGAATACTTTTACTTTACAACTACACCGACTGCGGTGGAAATTCTTTACGTTTTTTTACTATTTACTTGGTCTGATTCCCACAATTTTTTCGCTATAAAATGTTGACACGCGAAAGCAAGTTAATTATTAAGCGTATTCAAGACACTAAATCCAGGGTTGTCAACATTCAATAACGCCAAAACCCTCGCTCAATTGCACGTAAAACCTCAACTAACTGCCTCACGCGGCTCTAATAAAATACAGCTAAGGAACGCCCGAGGCTCCATCACAATTTCCTCTAATCCTATTACATCGGCCTTCATGCGAGGAAAAAGCTGACAGCATACAGTTGGTAGTCGCAATCATTTTATCAGGCCTATATATTATTATCCTTAAAAAGATGGACTAGATAGTTGGAAAAATAACTAAGATGTTGCACCGTAATGTTAAGATGAGGAACTTAATTGATTTGAACTTCTAATTGGCATTGAAGTTAAAGGCATGGATGGGTAAGAGTCGACTGAACACAAGAATGAAGAGGCACCAGAAATTAAAAATCCATACTTCCATACTTAATATTATAAAAGCGAAAGTAACTCTGACCGTCGGTTTGTTACGTTTGTACAGCTAAACCGCTGAACCAATTTTGATGAAATTTGGGATAGAGATAGTTTGAGCCTTGGGAAAGGACCAAGACTACTTTTTCATGCCATACAGCCAACCTCTAAAGGCTGAAAAATTATTCAACGGCAAGTTTGTGCTCGCCCAATGAGAGTAGGAGGGGATTTGAGGGTAAAAATCTACAGTTAAAAAGTCAGTAATATGGAAATTCGTTATATTAAAGATACGTAAGGAGTTTATGTTTCTTTATTTGAGTTTTAGGAACGTAGATGTTCATTCTTTCAATGAATCCTAAATTCCATAGTAAAATTAAACAAAGAAAAGCCATCTTTTGACACATCGATTTAATAACTGCGCCAATATAGTTCAGCACGGAATCATGACCCTCATGACCTTTACCTGGATCTACGCTTGGACGATACCGCACATAAGTTAGGTTTTAGTTTAATCAAATGTCGACCGGAGTATCGTATCAGTCTTGAACGCAGTCTGCCATGTTTTGCATTGAACAGGAGAATTGTAAACTTTAGCTCTATGAGCGTCTGCCCCCAATACTTTGTATCCAACATTGTCACATACGTGCTACAATTAAACCTCGTGACTCAGAGCCATCTGTTCTGTACCATCTTTGGCAACTATTGTATGCAAATTCTACGAATTCGAATTCAATCTGACGAACCTATAATGAGATTTTAATGTGCGCGCGAGTTGCTTTGTGCACTAGATGTCGATGTAGGCGTTAAGGTTAAGCTTTATAGAAATGTAAATTATGATTGTTTAAGTCAGTAAGGAATAGCGTTACTTTAGCGACATCATATCACACTTACAAGCGAGAAATTGACGAACGATTTCCACTGATATTCTTCGTAAGATTTTCATGAAAGTCCAAAGAAAAGATGTAAGTTTACTGTTCACTCTTATGGTTACTATTTTTTTTTTGGTAATAAGCACAAAATTAGTAAGTTACTGCTACTCTTTGCCTCAGGAACGTTATGTTCTCATCAGATTCAAAGTTCCAATGAAAGAACATTTAAGCAAAATGTAAGGTCCAAGAGAAAATGGTTGATGTTTCATGACTTTCAGTACAATAACATCCTTTTTCGTCAAGATTTAAGATTCATTTTTGTTTTAAAAATATCAGGGCCGCCATTTTTTCCTCTGGACCCTTCAAATGAGACAGAACTACATTGCTTGCAATTCGATCCCTATTAAAAACACATTACGGCAACGATAGAGGCAGTGACGGTCGACTGTCAAATGGAATGGAAAATTGGAAACAAAATATCTATGTCGAGAGCTGAGCTGAATAATAGTTGTTTCGATAAAATCGATTTCTTTAAAGTTCATATGTAAATTAAATGCAACAAACTGGCTGCCTCGAGGCTGAAATACCTAACAATAAAAAGTAATACTGAAGACGTTAAGGAGCTCTTAAACGGGCTAGATTTTCGGCAATTTATTGCTGCAATTCGAGCTATCCTCAAAAGTTTACATTCATACTTTTTTTCCCCATTAGTGAAGTAATTAACTATGTAATCTTTTTGGGGATAGCCCGAATTTTTTAATTTTATCCTCAAAAGTTTACATTCAAATTTTGTGTTCCCATTAGTGATGTAATATGTAATAATTTTGGAGATAGCCCGAATTGCAGCAATAAATCTCCAAAAAACTAGCCCGCTGACGAGCCCATTTAGGTTCCTAACGGCAAGTAACTTTGAAAATCGACTTATCATTTATAATTCATCGACTTATATATGGCCTCATTCAAACAGCAAACTCCTTATAATATTTACTTTACAAAGTAACACAAAGTTATTAAACCAAATGAAAACCGAACGCGATACAACATAAAACATAGTACTCAATAATAGTAAAAAAGTTGGAAAAAAATGTTGGAGAAAAAATAGGTAGGACGTAAAATTTTATGCCCTTGTATTGAGACGTCTCAAAAGCGCTCTTTGTATGAGCAAGGGCCAGGGTTGTCAACTCGTACATGTTAAAACCATGTATAATACACGGTCCGCGCTGGTACAAATACGGTTAGGTACGCGGGGCCGCTCGCACCTAATACAGCACTTTGTTTGAGACCCGTAAATGTGTTCTGCGCATTCAAGGTCAGTTCAACTTACGTGCCGTGAAATCGGTCGTCCGGGCATGTACAACTATGGTTATAGTTGTACCTGCCCGGACGACCGCCATTTTGGTTCAACTTATGTGCCGGGGATTAAACTCATACCTATTATACATATTATGAATAGTTCCAGAAAACATAAACAACGGATACGCCCATCTGTCACTTGATGACCTGGCTGTTGGGTGTAAAGGTTTTTATAGCACGAGGTGCATTTTGTTGCGAGGGTATTAAATACTAGAGCAGACCGAACTACCCTCTCGTCTGCCACGTTGCATTCGGTGAAGCTCAACTAAAGATGACAAGAAATTCGGAAAACACCGATTAAACAACCTCAGTTGTTCAAAACCCTTCAGACAACCCTAGTACTCAATTGCGGAGGAATTCCCTTTTTATACAAGAACAATTTGTAAGTTCGGGACGTGTTTCACGTTTATTAGAGTCTCTCGTCCTTTACTTATTTTATTAGGTATAGGTTTTGTTAAGTTATTATGAATACGGAGTATTTACTTCACAATTTCGTTTTGGTTTTGCATCGTGTGATTTTACTGTAAATGTTGTTAGAGAAAGTGTTTAGTTTATTTTCTGATTTGATTTTAACTATGTAGGTAGGTAGCTATAGATATTCAGTTAGTACGTAGATTATAAATGGAATTGAAGCTAAGGGGAAGAAAGTACGTTGTGCAAAGTTGCACTTATTTAAAATTGTGTTAAAACATGTTATAAACCATGCAACCGACTGCGGCGCACGCTGTGCTCGGACGCGTAGCAATAGGTGATGTCGACTACATTTTGAGACAAAGCAAAACTACGTCTATATGCGTAAACTATTGAAATTACCCAAAACCAAGTATCCGTGCACAGCGTGCACCGCACTCGGCTTCCGCCTTTACTTACAAGAACCGCAAAATAATATTTTGTTTTGCATAAGCTACACCTATATCAGTGAGTGAATAATTAACTGAGGGCGTCGCAAGACAATTACACCTACTTTAAGTTATGTAGATGGCGCTTCAATGTACTCAAAAACGATTGAGTCACACCAAAATCTAAGTCTAAATCTAAGTCATGCCATATTGAATTGATCAGGCGCAGGCGTTACTTTGCAGAAATCCATATTAAGTAAACAATATGACTTAATTGGCTATTCTGCGCTAAGTGCAAGGTTATTCGTACAACCTAGCTGTTCTTGTATTGTATAAATAATATAATATCATGTATTATATACACAATACAAACGTGACCACTAGCAACACTGTCATGTTATGATAAAACACTGTATCTGTAGATACCCGGAAGAACAGAAATGCCTCGAAACGGTGTTTCACCCTTCTATAGTTCGAGCGATTTTTTTTAACTGTCTTCAAAAAAACCGAAGGAGGTGGTTCTCAATTCGACGCGTATATTTCCTTTTTTTTTACTGTTACGCGTTATATTACCTATATTATATCTATATAATAGCTGGGCACAAGATCCTTAGCCCTTAATCGGTAATTAACGAAGTAAACATTTGGAGTAACGGATTAACTTTTAAAGTTAACTTTTTTTTACACAAAAAAAATAGTTAACTTTAAAAATTGTTAACGGACTCATTAACTTCCGTTGAAACAATTAAAGTCCGTTAAACGTTAACTAAGTACCTACTATTTGCCAAAAGTACACCGGGCGGCTTATCGCTGACGCAGCGACGTATAAAATGCAATTTCTATCCCGAGTTGACGATTAATGTTAACTTCCGTTAAATCTTGCATAATGTAACGCTTTAACGAAGTTAAACTTTTTAGTAACAGATTAACGATTAACGAAGTTAACTATTTGATTGACGGCCAGCTATGTCTATACAACATAAGCACAGCTAGTCTGTATGAATAACCTTGCTCTTAGCGCGGAATAGCAAAGTAAGTCATTTCATTTCATTTATTTATTCCATTAACAAATTATTTTGTGTCTGAATATAACACTTAACCTACTTAGAAATTAAACACAATATTACTTCAAATAATTAACATTGGATGTCAACATTCGCATTAAAATAATCGAGCAAAAATTAAAATAATAAAATTTCGAGACTCGATGATATAATAAATTAATAAAAACTAATAATTATCAGCCATAATATAAAGTCTGAGACTATGTAGTAGGACTTTTTTAACAGAAACACCTTGAGTCTTGCGTTGAAAATCCTACTGTTGACAATTGTTTTCAGCTCAACTGGCAGCCTATTATATAGAATAATAGCTTGGTAGCTTGCAAGATGCTTCATAATGTTAAGCCTAGGAAGTATCTTGTTTGGAAGGTTTTTCCTCCTTGTTGAGAGTCTGAGCTCTCCGGAGCAATTGTTTACCACAAACGAAGTCCCAAGAACCTCAAACATACCGCTCAATATCAAGAAACGGTTGGTTTCTCAATAAATCATATGAGTAGATGCAATAAGGTAGTAAAACAATAGTAAAGCACATGTGCGCGGTGCGTCAGCGGTCGTTTTACGCGTCCCAGTAACCCAGCTCGGTTCAGTATGGTGCGTGGAACATACCAGGACTTATTTAATTGTAAACTGGAGCAAAAATTATATTTAACGTAATTTGTGTCTCTATTTTTAACATCGCATTTTTAGGGTTCCGTACCTCAAAAGGAAAAAAGGAACCCTTATAGGATCACTCGTGTGTCTGTCTGTCTGTCTGTCCGTCTGTCACAGCCAATTTGCTCCGAAACTACTGGACCGATTGATTTGAAATTGGGTATACATATGTTAATTGGTGACCGCAACAGGGATGCGTAACGTAAATTAATTAATTTTGAACATGGGGCCCACTTTTGGGGGATAAATTAGAAAACTAAAAAAAAAAGTTGTGCAACTGAAATCGTGTGACATATCAAATAAAAGGGCTTATTGTGAGGATCTTAAATGTTTTTTTTTTTAAATTTTAATTAAAATAGTTTAGAAGTTATTTAGGAAAATAGGTGAAAATTGGCCATTCCCCCCCCCCCCTTATCTCCGAAATTACTGGGCCTAAAATTTTGAAAAAAATACAGAAAATAGTTCTTTACCTATAGATTACAGGAAAACCTATAACAAGTCTATGGTATTTAAAGTAACATAGGAAATTTCAGTTTATCATGTATGGAACGGAACCCTCTCCACGCGGGTTTCACTCGCACTTGACCGGTTTTTACGATGCAGCTGCCTTTGCTGTCAAATTAATAAGAGCTATCAATATAGAAGCATAATAATTTCCGATTGTTTAGGTAATGTGGATAATAGGCCCTGGATATGCGTATTTTTAATTAAGCCATTAAGATTCGTGTTTTGCGAACGCTTCGCCATTACGGCTCATTATTGTAGAAAAGAACGCGTTTATTTTAATATTAAAACAATAACCTGAGCTTTGGTCTCAGAAGTGAATGACCGCATACCTCGCCGAATGTAAAAAGAGCGTTGACGGCCACATAAATTGTATGACCGTCAGCACTCTTTTTTTACATTAGTTGACGTATGTCTTAAAATTACCACTTATTATCACAATCTTCTTAATGTCTTCTTTTGTAACAATTACTACATAAAATTGCATTGCCTTGCGGTTATTTCATCTAAAGCATTGGAACTAATAATGTTTAAGAACACGAGCTGACCCGTGCGAATTTTCGCACAGTATCGTTATCAAACACCGGATAGTAATAATAACAATATAATAAAGTGAGAATAAGTACTCGTAAATGCAAGTATTATTAGTAAAAGATATTTTATTTTGAGAGAAAATACACATTGTAGGTCAGTACCTAGAGTACCCGACGCACAGCGCCATCTGTTGACATTAGTCTGCATGTGCAAATAGCCATCACATACGTAGTATCTTCTAAGTAATCTGTGGCCATCACACATGTTAGTTAAACAGACTGACAATAGATGGCGCTTGGCAAACACGTGGGTTTTTTTTTAACGAAAACGTTAATTTTAATCTATTTGTGACAAAGCGACGAACATAAGCTTTAAAATGACGTTTAAATCATTAATTTTGGTAAAGAATTAACGGAGATATAGAGCGTCTTCACAAAAATACCTTTTAGAAATAATATATATATGATAATTTGGAAAACTGGCAAAACCAATACCACAGATCAAAAGGATCAGCATAGAAAGACGACAACTGTACATACAGACGGATGGATAGATGAAGGATCTTAAAATGGTTCGGTTTTTTACGATCGATGTACGAATTCCTTAAAAACAATTTTCCGACATTCATATTATGTTGTTTTTGAAGCTATAAAAACAACAAGCCATCAAGTTTTTCCGAACCAATAAGCGATTCCATCCAGCAGTTAACTTTTTCAGCTCCAGTTCCTCTAGTTGAGGAAAATCGCACAATAACTTCATAATTGATCTTTTCTACGTGCAGCTTCCTACATCCAATCTACACTAAACGATATCTTACAGCATATCCCTTTTAAAAGGCTCCTCTTTCTAAACGACTATTCGATATACATTTTGAAGTAGGAAGTGAGCAAGTTCCACGTTAAAGTATTTAATATATTGTTAACGCTAATTTTAGAATATATTCCTTTTTAAGACCATTACTCGTATTTCGATTCATTTACATAATGCTTTATACAACCTTCGAATATAATTTTACTTTGTGTTTGGGTCCGTTATTACTGTGCCTTTTAATAACTTTATAAACAGATAAACTCGCGATATATGTAACCCATTTTTTTATGAAGTTGATAGTATCTATATGAACAAGATGATACTGAGATAGGTATATTGCTAAAAAGGTACGCTTTACTACCTCTCAATTATTATGAATATTCCAACATGTAACACCAAGTGACAGTCAAATAATTGCAAGAATTTTCAGCAACCAACTCTTTATAAATCTATTTTCGCAAAATAAATGTGAAAGCCCGTCCTAATTTTCATAATTCCTGTTCTAAATCCCCTGTTTTCTTAATCCACTGTTTTGTAAGCACACAGTAACTTAATTACGGCTCCGGGTTTTCGTACAAATTTATGAGACAAACGCGTTAATGACGTTTTTTAAGGGAGCCCTGAATTAAGCATAATGACGGTTGTACCTAGTTTTGGGATTAAGAAATACACCTCTTGTTCTTAGAGCAGTTGATAGCCGCAGGGCGGGGTAATCTCTGTATGTAAGTAGCTTAGCTTACTTTGCAGTCATAAAGTTACACTTTTATGTACAAGCGCCTTGCGAACAGCAGCTCAATTACGCAGCACAATTGGTATCGGTTTGGCTCGAAATGCAAACCAATTTAGTCTTAACTCGGTGTAAATAAGGGCACAATTGGTTTACTTTTCGCGAAAGCGATACCACTTGGTGTTACGTAATTGAGCGGCAGAGTTCACGAGATTTGTAGTTTCACTTTATGAAGAGAAACTATTTTAAGATAAAACAAATTCGTAACTGTCAAACGGTTTGGACATTGAGCCATCAACTATGTTGCAATTATCGTAATTTTGAGTCAGTTTTGTATGATGCGTGAAAACGTCGCACTTCTGTGTTCCGCGCGCGAACTCCAAGAAATACTTACGCACGATAAAGTAAAGATTTAGTGCAGTAAATGACTAATACGGCGACAGCATCGATAAGTATGAGAATGTCTTTAGGACAACACTTGTCCTGCACCTCTAGCATGATTTGCCCGCGAGTCATTTGTCGCTCAGTGCATCCCTTAATTATTTGACTTGTTTGACAGAGACGCACTGAGCGACAAACGAATCGCGGGCATGTCGTGCACGCGCCCCTGGTAGGCTGCAAGGTATGAAAGGTAGGACAGACGCCCGTTTCCTTAGCCCCCGATTCCTCGGAGCTCGCGCGTGGATTGCAGTAACTCTACGGATTGATTTCGAGACAGCTCGCTAACTCGCTCACAGTGCTATAATACACACCGTAGCTTGATTACTACAAGCGAGATGCCGACTGTGCCGGTTGTCGCACGGCGAATTGAGCGCCGACACCTCCTTTTTCAATTAAAAAAAATACAATTTGAAACTTAAAATACTGTAAACCCGACTTTTTAAATTATCTACACGATGTTTGAAATACGTACATAAAGTGGTGAAGAGAAGAGAGTGGTGGTGAGCTAAACCTGCATAACTTCTTCCCAAGATTAATCGAGCTAAGCTTAAGTACACTGTACGCTGTACGTGTCGCGCCTGCACTACTCTACCACAGATGACGAGGTGGTGGAGTATGTCCACAAGAAATCCGGCTACTCCCTGAGGGTATTCCAGCTGCGATCGCGCCAATACGTGCACTTCAGCTCGTTTGTGGTGCGCGTGCCGCGGCCGATGCTGGAGACAGTCACGTGTCCGGACCTCTGGCCGAAGGGTGTCGTGTTCAGGCGCTTCCGGGGCACCATGCCTGTAGGACACGACTCCAGATGGGACGACGCTAAGGAGCCACGCCTTTTCGTCCCCTATTTAGGGGACTAACTTAAAAGTAATATCATTTGATATTACTTTTAAGTTACTTTAATGTATAATATATGTATGTTAGTCTGTAAGGTATTTATGTATGGGGCACTGATGCCTGAAATAAATGGTTTATTATTATTATTATTCCGCTTTATTTTTTAAATTTTCTCATTTTTTACATTCTTTCATATTATAAAAAAAACATTATAAAATAAAAGAATAGAAAAAACGGTGAACCACCGGCCGCGGAGCAGGGCCCAGGCGATCGGTGGCTAGGGCTGCAGAGAGAGGAACCTCCTGACGATGCGTGCAGAGTCCAGGAGTACCGCCTTCTGTATCCGGCCCTTGATCCAACCATCTAGCGAGAGCCTCTTGAGGTGTTGGTCGAGGCTCTTCGCTATTAGCCCGTTCACTGAAACCACTATCGGGACGATAATCGTTGAATCCACATCCCACATGGCGGTCACCGCGTGGGCCAAGTCAAGGTATTTGCTTAGCTTATCCTTCTCGGCCTTCACGAGGTTAGCATCATGCGGGATGGTGATGTCAACGAGCATCGCCCGGCGCTCCGACCGGTCCACCAGCACGATATCAGGCTTATTGTAGGCAATAGTCCTGTCCGTGATGATAGACCGGTCCCAGTAGAGCGTAGCACGGCCATTCTCGAGAACTGGCTCCGGTACGTACTTGTAGTACGGCACTTCAGGGCCCACAAGGTCGTACCTGAGAGCAAGTTGCTGGTGGATGATCCTTGCTACTTGGTTGTGTCTGTGCAAGTACTCTGAGTTAGCAAGATGCGAACAACCCGAAAGCACATGCCTTAGAGATTCTCCGGGACAGCGGCATGCTCTGCAGATGTCCACTGTCCCATCCTTCATAATGTACTTTCGATAGTTGTTCGTCTTGACTACCTCATCCATAATTGCACAGACAAACCCCTCGGTTTCCCCAAAGAGGTCACCGAAGCGTAGCCAGGTCACCGATGCGAGCGGGTCTACATCAGGTCCCATGAGGGTCTTGTAGAACCGCCCGTGCAGCTCTTTGCTCCCCCATACGGCCCTCCGATCCTGAGTGCTTAGTACCAGAGGCTTGCGCCAGTTCTCGTTTGCCAAGGAGAGCGGGGTTAGGTTTTTATCAACTGCAACGACGTCGCGATGCATCCCGCATTCGGCGTGGAGAAAGTACTCCCTGAGATTGCACACCTCGCGATTGTGGAGGGTCTTGGCATTTAAAAAGCCCCGACCACCGCACTTCCGCGGGATGTACATTCTCATGACCGACGAGCGCGGGTGCCGCATGCGGTGGGTCGTTAGCAGTTGACGGACCTTACGATCCAGGGCGTCTAACTCGGTCTGAGTCCACCTTAGTATGCCGAAGGTGTATATGAGCAGGGGCATAACCCAGCCGTTGAAGGCGCGCACCTTGTTACCACCTGACAGAAGACTGTTGAGTACTTTTGCCAGGCGACAAAAGAAACGCTCCCTCACCGACTGTTTTATGTCCCCGTCTGCAATACCTAGTGACTCCGACATACCAAGGTATTTGTAGGTTTCGTCCGCGGAGAGAGATCTGAGGGACATTGTATCGGAAAGCTGCAAATTCGTCGAATTTACAACTTTCCCCCGTTGTACATGCATGATCCCACTTGTACAGGATTAAGCGTCGCAGGTGAAAGAAGAACAACCGTATTCGAACAAAGTTTATATTGAGCAACACACACACGCACAAGAATTAATCAAAATTAATTAGCCAAACAGTTGTACGGTGTCGCTCGCGGATGGTATGGATAGACTGACGCACTGACACAGCGCACATTACATTATAGCGAGCCTTGTGACACCGTACGAAATCTACCTTAAAATAAAACATAATATTAACAAATATACCCTATTTAAAAACCTATGAGCGCGTCGCTTACACAGCCCACCCCAGTGCTGACTCAGCACTCAATACCCAGAGGTATTCGCGCGACGCGTGCCGCTGAGCGCCTCAGCGTTCCAGACTTGGTCCTAACTTCGACCATTCTGATCCGCCCGTCTCTTCCTGGGAATACCTGTGTAATCACAGCTTTAGGCCACACGTTCCTCTGTGCTGCCGGATCTACAACGAGCACCAGGTCACCTACTTGCAGCGGTTTCTGTTCCTGGTTCCATTTTCTCCTAGGCAGTAACTCCGGCAAAAACTCCCTTAACCATCGCTTCCAGAACATGTCGGCCAACCTTTGTGACTTTCGCCATTGCTTTCGACAGTAAAAATCGGAATCATCAAAACATCCGGCAACGGGTAGGTTGGATGATGCACCAAGAAGAAAATGGTTAGGAGTCAAAGCTTCGTCGCTGCCCGGGTCGACGGACACGTGCGTCAAGGGACGGCTGTTGACAATATTTTCAACTTCTGCCAAGAGTGTAGTTAAGACCTCATCCCTTGGCGCTCGTTCCTTGAGAATTACCTTGAGTGAAGTCTTGACGCTGCGGATTAGACGCTCCCACGCTCCCCCCCAGTGGGGGCTTGCGGGTGGTATAAATGTCCAGCGTACCCCGTTGTTCCCTGCAGCAGTCTGCAGGGTTTCCTGGTCTAGTTCCAGGAATGCCCTCTTCAGCTCCGCGTCGGCACCGCGCAGGTTGGTACCATTGTCTGAATACAGGTGCTGCGGCCACCCTCTGCGTGCAGCCATCCGTCGCAGGGCCATAATTAACGAGTCCGTAGTGAGTGACTGAACGGTTTCCAAATGGACTGCTCTTACCGTTAAACAGGTGAAAAGTACCCCGTACCTGAGCTCGCGGCGTCTGCCCAGCGTCACCTCCATGGGGCCAAACAAGTCCAGCCCGCAAAACGTAAAAGGCCGCTGGTGATGAGCCATGCGCGCCTCAGGTAAGTCACCCATTCTAGGTACTTCCGGCTTTGCTTTTCGCATTCGGCACAGCATGCAGCGCGAAGCAACATACTTCACAGTAGGTCGTATTTTTACTAACCAGTATTTTTGTTTCAGGTTGTTGACCACAGTTTCCTGGTTCCCGTGTGCGGCTTGCTCATGGTAGTGCTTGGCCAGCAGCCGAGCTACCTGGTGCTTGCCGTCGAGGATAACGGGTCTCTTAGTTTCAGGCGCGACGTCGAGCGCGGCGTCGATGCGGCCAGCGCAGCGGAGCACGTCGCGCTCGTCCAGGGTCGGCGACAGGTCAAGTATCCTGCTAGTACGCTCTAAACACTTACCTTTCTTTATTGCAGCGATCTCGTCGCCGAAGGATTCCATTTGTGCCTGCCTTAGCAACAGGCGTTCGGCGCGCTCCATCAAAGTGCAATCTGCTTCTACGGTAAGTTTCCTACATCGGTTTATAAACTTTAGAACAGTCGCGGTGGCCCTTACCAAACGCAACCATGATGAAAACCGAGCAGGATCGGGAACAGGTAAGCTATCCACTGTATTCTGAATTAATGTTACGCATTCTAAGTCTGAATTTTCCATTTCAGGGGCAATTATGTGACGCGGCCATGTGGATTCGTCGCCATACAGAAACGCGGGACCCTTAAACCATTCGTTTTTAAATAAGCTACTATCGTAAACCTCCCGCGTAGCTATATCCGCGACATTTAAATGAGTAGGTACGTAACGCCACTCCTCCGCGCGCGTTAATTCATCTATTTCGCCCAGTCGATTCGCAACGAACGTGTTATAATTACGCGCGTCATTCATAATCCAATGTAGGACAGTGGTCGAATCACACCAAAAATACCTACGCTGCGTGGTAAGCTTATGTTCCTTTAATAGTGATTCGGCTAGTCTAGCGGCAAGCAGGGCGGCCTGAAGCTCCAATTTCGGCACTGTCGTTGGTTTGACAGGCGCAACTCTGCATTTGCTAGCCACGAAGGCCACACAAACATCTCCTGTGTCGTCATACCAACGCCAATAGGCCGCCGCGCAGCTCGCTTTCGTTGAGCTATCGGAGAAGATATGCAATTGTAGGTTATTATAATTGTTAGTACGAATAGCAGCGGCGGCGGCGCCCGCGCTCGTAGCCGATAGCCTTTCGTAGCACCCATCTGACCGCGTAGCAAGAGACGTAGCAGGCAGCGTAGCCGGCGTAGCGCATGAGTCGTCCGCCGGCGCCGCGGCAACCGGTCCTATATCTCTCTCGCTTGCACTCATTGACGCGGTGACCGGGCCTATCTCTGTTTCGCTTGCACCTATTGCCGCGTGTTGATAAAATCTAGGTACGCGTAATTTATTAATCTCCTTTAATAAATTAAGCCATTCGCGCCATTTCACAAATATATCGTCTGGGATGGCGTCATCCCACCCGATTTTTGCCCTCCATGTGTCTTGTAACATAATTTTCCCCTGTATAGTGAAAGGGCCCAAAAACCCAAAAACATCGAAAATTGACATAATTACTTTCAGCATGACCCTTTTAGTGGGTTTTTGTTCACCTTGCACTATGCAAGGGGCTACACGTTTTAACGATACGTCAAAACCCAACTCATCTGTACCCGGGTACCAAATTAATCCGAGCGTTCGCTCGCCCTCGTACTGCTGCCCGATTTTGAATTTTACGGCCGCGTTACCTAGGGTCTCCTTTGGCATGCTGTCCAGTACTGCTACGCTATTGCTGGTCCAGTTGCGGATTTCAAAGCCACCTTCTTTGTGAATATTAATAATATTCCTTACCATATCAATCGTGGTTGGCTCGTCCGGTAGACTATCTATATAGTCATCCATATAGTGCTGGTTACATATAGCAGCGACGGCAGCCGGCTGCGATGACTCGAACCTTAGCGCGTTTTTATTTTTAATAAACTGCGCAATGAAAGGCGAGCAATTGGCGCCAAATATGAGTGACGTCATCGCATAACATTTAACCGGTTCAGTAGATTTATTTCTCCACAGGAAGCGTAAAGCGTTTTGGTCCTCAGGTCTTATTTTGACTCTCAAAAACATATCTTTAATATCCCCAGTTACCGCAATCTTGTTTTCGCGAAAGCGAACCATTATACCAAAAAGTGATGCAAGTAAATCGGGTCCCGTAAGTAAATAGTCATTGAGAGACAAACTTTGAGCCTTCGAGGCAGCGTCAAATACTAGACGCAGCTTACCTTTGTTAGGGTTGTCAACCCCAAAATGTGGTAGGTACCATGTTTTAGACGTGGGCTTGGCGTCGTCCAACTCCCTGGCGAAGTCATTATTAAATAAGTGTAAAACACGTTCTTCATACCTACGCGCAAAATCCTCGTTTGCGAACATTTTCTTTTCCACGCCTTTCAATCGCATGAGCGCGTTAGGGAAGCTGTCCGGCATCCGACAGTTTTCATCCCTCCACGGCAGGCCTACCTGCCACCTACCGTCGACAAGGCGTGCCGTCTGCTCGAGCTGGGCTCGAGCGCGGACGTCGTCGACGTTCTGCCGGGGCTTACCTGTTACTCCCAAGGCGTCGACGGTGAGCGAGCGCCTGACCTCGTCGTGCAGGTCCCGCAGCGCGCGCGCCGCGTCCTCCGCGCCCGACTCCGCCTCCGCCAGCAGCAGCGCCGCGTGCGCCGACTGCTGACCGTGCTGCCCGCGCGGCACGCGCACAACCCCGTGCACGCACCAACCCAAGGGTGTTCGTGTGGCAGACGGCTCATAGGGTTTACCAACACATAGCTCTAACGGCGTTAATAAATGGCAGTTGTCCTGTCCTATTAACAATTCAGGCTTACAATCGACATTACAACACAATAAGTTATCTTTAATTTTGCTAAGATGAGCGTATTTATCACAATTGACAAAAGACACATTTTGCAACGGCAAGTTTAACTCATTAATGCTACGCGTATTCATAGAATACTGCTTGTTATCACTACCACTGATATTTAAAGTCACTACACTAGTTTGACACACCAACTCCGCTCGGTCCCAGGCGCCACGCACGCGCATCGTCTCAGCGCGGCCGCGCAGCCCCGCGCGGGCGGCGAGCGCGCCGCTGATCAGTGACACGGTAGCCCCATCGTCTAACAACGCGTTCACACTAAATGTACCGTTAGGGGCGTGTATGTTTACAGGCACCATCTTTAACAACACTTGATTGCTACTCGTGTTCACGTACGTCACAGTCTCCGTCACAGGCGGAGTGTCCGGCGCCGGCGCCGTCTCTGGCGCGGCGCAGCCGCTCGGTGCGCGCCCGTCGTTACTCGTCACGAAGTGTAGCAGCCGATGATGCGCTTCTCCGCAGCCATCTTTATCACACACCGGCGCAGGGCATGTTTCGCGCTCGTGGCGGGATATTAGGCATTTAAAGCACAAACCGTTCCGCTTAATATATCGCCACCGCTCCTTACGTAATGCCTTCTTGAATTTTGTACAATCGGTCAATTTATGTTGCGAGGTTTTACAAAATTGACATTTATTTTTATTAATTTGCTCCGACTGCATTAGCACGGTATGCGTGCGAGTGGCGTTATAATTATTATTTCGCGGTGTACTTATGAGACTTATGTTAGCCGTGGTTGATATTTTCACCGCTTCATGGCTTAGAAAATCTGCTACTAATTCCAATCTTGATTTTTTGCCTTCATTTATCAGCGGGAAACTATAATCTGACCATTTTGAGATAAGTACAGTTGGGAGTTTAGACAGTATTATTGATGATAAATGCATACCTTGTAGGTACTCTTCCCGGCCGACGGCGCGAACAGCTGCGATGAAGTTCTGCACTTTAACTGAGAATATGACAATATCGTTTTGATACTCCGGCGCTACTGGCGGAAGCTTCTTCATATCCTGCATTATTCTTGAAATGATAGTGTCTGGGTTACCAAATCGTAGCTTTAGTGTTGACATTATTGTCTCAGATGATGTAGCACTAATGAAGAGAGCTGACACGGCCTCTTTAGCAGGTCCGCGAAGACACTTCCTTAGTCGCCACAGATTCTCCCTTGGCCTGAAGTCACATACCTGTGTCGACTCCTCGTACGCCTGTTTGAACTGCAACCATTCCATGGGGTCTCCGGAGAACTCTGGTAAGTCTCTCGGCGTGCTGATGCGGCTAAGCAGGTTAACATTGGGTCCGTTTTTGGCTGAGACTGCGGCGAAATCCTTTAGAGCGCTGGCGAGCATCTGCACTGTCTCCTCTGACGTACCGGCGACCATCGCCGGCGGGTGCAGCTCGTCCAGGTGTTGACCATTGTCGTGGACCGGCTGCTCCTTGTGCAGTTCGGCCCGACTCCTATCCAGCCATTCCTCAACTTGTCTAACGGATGTACTTCGATCATCCTGTGGACTGTAATTTTCTTCTTCTAGTTCGGCTAGGTCCGCCTCCAATTTTTGGTTTATGAGTTCTATTTCGATCCTAGCTCTCTCTTTAGCAGCTTCCAATTCCAATTTTTTCCTTCGAACCAGCAACGATGAAGACGTGGACACGGACTTTGACCTCTTCTGCGAAAATGGCGGCGGAGGTGCGTCGCCCGTCAATGGCGGCGAAGGTGCGTCGGCCATTAATGGCGGCTGCCTTTGTTCCGACTTAATGCTACTAACCGCCTTTTGCGATGTCCGATCTTGTATTTGAAGCTTGCCGATTGATATTGGAGCGTTTTGAGACTGGGATGCACCATCTTCCATTTCGTCTTGTTCGCGTTCTTTGCGAGTAGTACTACGCGTTTTCACCATTTTCGACGGAGGCGGTGTACTAAACATTAATCCGGTTCGAAGGACCACTTTGTACAGGATTAAGCGTCGCAGGTGAAAGAAGAACAACCGTATTCGAACAAAGTTTATATTGAGCAACACACACACGCACAAGAATTAATCAAAATTAATTAGCCAAACAGTTGTACGGTGTCGCTCGCGGATGGTATGGATAGACTGACGCACTGACACAGCGCACATTACATTATAGCGAGCCTTGTGACACCGTACGAAATCTACCTTAAAATAAAACATAATATTAACAAATATACCCTATTTAAAAACCTATGAGCGCGTCGCTTACACCACTATTATTATTATTATTATTATTAAGTGTTATCTAGGCAGGTTATAAAACTCTAGTAAAACTGCAATTACCAAACGGCATTCTTTCGCTTCTCGCAATTTGCATTTATTATTGAAAAAGTTTCTTGTTTTTTCTGTCATTTGGAACAAGTCAACTTCGAACGGAACCATCATTTCATTAAATTTACTCCTTAAACACACTTAAGTAATTTTCGAATAACATTTCAATAGACCAAAGAAATCACTTTAGACTGTAAGGTTGGCCTGAACAACTTGAAAGCTAACAGCCGAAGTAAGCCCGGCCTTGGCGAAATTTGAACAAGTTAATTAAGTCAACTTTAATTATTCTTGCCTTCGTTTTTAATTATACTCGGATTTTTTAAATTTTCGTGGCGTTAGCATCTTCCAAATTTTTAGCAAAGTTATTACAAAAATATTCATTGAATAATTTTTGAATTTCTTACTTTCCTCTTACTTAATTGGGATTTGAACCAGTACCAGCATATAGCCGAGTCTTTTAAAATGCATGTACAGATATAGTGAATAATATGTTTCCATCGGTAAAACTCGGATCTCAATCGGAAGACGACGGGACCCGAAGTGTCACTTAATTATTGTATTCAATGAGTGACATGTTTATATTCATTAATATGAAACTTTATTATTTAGTGTCAAATGTCAAAGTGAAAAATGACAGCATGGTATGATGGGTACTGTCCCCCAATTCTCGATGCATGCGAGATAATGTCGATTGCGAGATTAAACGTCAGATTCATACAGTTGTGTCAAATGACTGTATGCACTGACGTTTAATCTCGATTGTAAGATTATCTCGAATGCTCCGAGAATTGGGGGCCTGCTGAAGCTAATTGAGAGAGCACGATAAATACGAACTCTTCCGATAAAACACGATGGAAACTAATTATGCACTACATCCGTATTTATCATTTACGTTACAAAAATCATTGCCATAAACCCTTTTTCTTGGTGTTGTTACCAAGTTCAAATTTTAACTTTATTTTTATTCATAACAAGGTTGTATTCGCAACTTCATGTTTTAAGTAAGATACGAGTTTGGTAAAGTTAAATCAACATGTCTACACGGCATTCTGCCACCATTGGCTGGAGCCATAAAACTGGCTTATATACAGTCCACAGGCATTAAGCTAATGGCTTACGTCCCTTCCTTGCTATTGTTGAGACATAGAGTTAAGTAATATAGGACTTGCATCCGATGCGATCCCACTGAAATAATAAACCCGGCCAAGTGCGAGTCGGACTCACGCACGAAGGGTTCCATACGCATCTATAATTTAGCAAAAAAAAAAACACGTTTGTTGTATGGGAGCCCCCTTAAATATTTGTTTTATTATAATTTAATTATTTAATTTTAAAGTGAATATATAACTAAATATTCTGTGTATATTTCAAGCGTCTACTGTTGCCGTTAACAATATCAAACAAAAACGAGCAAAAAAATCACGTTTATTGTATGGGAGCCCCCTTAAGTATTAATTTTATTCTGTTTTTTAGTATTTGTTGTTATAGCGGCAACAGGAAAAACTCCATCCGTGAAAATTTCAACTTCTAACTATCACGTTTCATGAAATACAGCCTGGTGACAGATGGACAGACAGGCGGACAGACGGACAGCGGAGTCTTAGTAATAGGGTCCGTTTTACGCTATGGGTACGGAACCCTAAAAGTTACTCTGATTAATACAACGTTCTCCAAATTGTGTAGTACTTATTAAAATTTTGTGTGTGTGTTTGTAGCACTAAAATGTCTTTTCAAGTTGACGTATGGCAACGTATTGTGTGTTGACATGTCAACTCTGAGTGATACGGTATGAAAATCGATACAAATATTATAAATGCTAAAGTTAGTTTGTCTGTTTGTTGCATCTTCAACGGCCTAACTACGACACCAGTCGACCCAAAATTTGGCATGGACATATCTAAGGCCACGGAGAAGGACATGGGGCATTTTATCCAGGGAAATTGCTTTGTTCGGAATCGCGATAAAGGAATTCTACGCGGACGGAGTCGCGGACAAAGGCTTGTATGTACATATTGGTTATGTGTGTTGTCTCAAACTGCAGAAATACATTTATTCAACTCGAGATTTTGTTGTCTTCATAGAGAGGTTAACATTTTAAAAAAAGGCAATTCTGAGCATCCAATTTTGTATCAATATTTTATGCGGAACCCGTTGAAAATCTTTTTTCCTTACTCAGACAACATTCATTGTAGACAATACCTAATGCACTCTTTGTTGACAAATTGATCCGTCCATTAGCATTATCGCTTCCATCTTTGAACAAAAGTTTACTTAATTGTTCTTTTGTTTTCCCTAGCACACACGTTTTTTTTTAAACAAGGGTTGGGGCAGACGGCCACTACTACAATAAAAACTGTATTCAAACTGGTAGTTAGTACTTGAAAGCTACAGCTTGATGTGACAATTAAGCTGAGCCCGACTTATTTTATGAGACAGGTTAGACAAGTTCGCAAGGATAAGTTTGCTTCCTAAATACCTAAATATGCAGAATAAATATCGAACTTTTTAATAATAAGTGCGAAAAGCTTCAAAGAATCTTCTTGTTCGAGTAAAACTTTTAAAGAAATAAACTAGATGCGACAGACAGCCCTCGGTGCAGAACTTGCATGGAGGCAGAAGAGACAGCCACCCACATCATAGTATAAAGAGAAGGGAAGTAGGTTATCTTCATACAAACGCACCGCATCGCCGCACGCACACTTAAACAAAATCTCGACTCGCTTCCCCTTACTAAGCGGGTCGAGATTTGTTTAAGTGTGCGTGCGGCGACGCATAGATACTTTGGCGCACACATACAAGCCGCGCGCGGTGCGTTTGTATGAAGATAACCTACTTCCTTCTCTTTATACTATGCCCACATCTTCATGGAACGTCCGGCGTGGCCAACTCCCGGGCACCACATCTCGCAAACCCAAGGTCGCTAGAGGAAGTCTTCGGCATCACCTAGGGTCTGCAATAGCTGGGTTGGCATGAGTAGTGCTGTCAACCCACACAACGCTAAATAGGCAGGATAAAGACGTCAAGTTGCGGAAACTCGGCCCGCCCGAAACTATAACTATCCTACTTATATTATAACTGCGAAAGTTTGTTTGTGTGCGTGTGTGTGTATGTTTGTACCACTCAGCTCCGTAGCGGATGAACGGATTTTTATGAAAATTAGTATATATATAGTTACCTTAGGTCCTGCTCTATTCATTGGATAGTTTTTATCTCAGAAAATTTAAAAGTTCCCGAGGGAATAACTATAACCGGATTCCACGCGGACCAAGTCGCGGGCAGCAGTTAGTATGTAACTATAACTATCAATAGTGAGAGCAGACGTAAAACTTGTATCAATCCATAACTTTTATACTCCCACTATTCAATTTCTTCAAGCATTTATAACCCCTGTGACGTCACGATCAGCACTCCTATTAAATTTAATACATTTCTCATGTCGTGCACCTTCCTTAATTTACCGATAAGTCTTATGTTGTAGACAATAAAATTGATATTGCTATGGTATCGCGTTAATACGTTTGCCCAGGTCAGCGCGTGGGGTCGCACCTCGCTGTGGGGTTTCTTTATCACCACTCTGTTTCTGTACAGGTAAGTCTGAAGATAAATTAATTATTTATAATTCCTGTTTATATGATGGAAAAAACTAGATTTGTATGTTTTAACATCCATTATAATATCCATTATAATTAATTTGTTTAGTTAAGATGACTTTAATATCCTTAAATAGGAAATACTTAGTTTCTTATGAAAAAATTGTAATATTTGTTAAACGTTTTACGTTGAGTTAGTACTTACACCCAGCTAAACAGCGTCTCAATGGCACTAACCAAGCCCGTTAAAATATACGCCCTAACTGACAGATCGAGATACTGAATTAGCACATCTGACATAGGCTCCTTGAGTTATTTGCCTGGTTAAGCCTGGATTAAACCTGGATCATCCCATTCCATCCGGGATGGGTAACGGCTCGAAATGATTTTATCGTTAACCTGCTCCGGAACTTCGCATGGAATTCTAGTGAAAGGTAAGGTCGAACATGAATTCAATGAAAAGTAATATAAATTATACTTCAAATACAACCCGACAAAGTTACTTGAATAGCGCTTTAAAAGCTTAATATGACCCAGTAACGTACTATAAACTTACCCACACTTCACTAAGTAATTAAGTTAGGTACAGAGTTGCTTTTTCATAAATAACTTCCTCCACGTCAGTGCTTTTACGTACCTGAAAGCAAATAAGGGATATTATTCAGAAAGAAAACCATCGTATAAGCGGTAAGGAAGCAAGGGGCAACTCTCAGCGGCCCTAACATGCAAGACACAAGGATAATTTAAACCGTCTTATCTCTAAGTGCGTCTCTCTCACACTGGTGCCGACGAAAGAGATAGTCATAGAGATAAACGGGTTTAACTTAACTTTGGTTCTTGCATGTTAGGGCTGATTAACGATGAGGTACGCATTCAAATTTAGACTGAATGTCTTTGTTATTATAGTCTAAATTAATAGTTTCGTTTATCCGCTGATCAGCCGCTGCAAACGTTAAAGAATCACACCCCTGCCCAAGTCACTAATTTTTTGGGATTAATAAGTAATTGTAAAAATAATATATAATTTTATGAAAAGTGATTTTATTTAGTATATATTTATTAGGTAAAAGATAGAAAGGGCGTAGCAAGGGGAGGGCATACATCAATTAAAACTAGGTACATACAAATACTACTAAATCGTAATTTTTTTTTCCTGTCCCTCCCAGACTAAAATCATTACTTACATTATTACATTATTACACATGAGAAATAGTTATAACTAAGTTAGTTTATACGCACTAAAAGAGTCTATGAATCACTACCAAAAAATCTCTTGTTCATATAGTTTGTAATGCCTAAAATTGTCTTGCATTGTCAGTTTTATTTTGAAAAGAAATTCATATAAATACCCGAGTATGGAATGCCAAAGCGTTGTATATTAATCTTGTTTGTGGACGACTTTCGGCGGATATGATGATGATGATAGCTAAACCACTTATATAAGATGAGAAAAAAGGAAAATATTATCATAATTATAAATCTAAATATATTGTTGTTTGTTTTATAGTTTCTGCAATAAGTCGGTTAAAATACGAATTTAAAAGTTACTTTTAGACCCCTCATATGATGATTTGGACATAATTTCGTCATTAATGCTTATCTAGGAAACTTCTAATACTATATATTATATTCTAAGTGTAAATGAATAGCTGAAAATATTATAAACTGTAGTAAAATGACGTCATCTCACGTCCACCCAATTCATCCTAACTTGCCCAAGATCAATTCGACCAGTCGAGAAAACTATACTAATTGATATATCGCCAAGACTCGACCTTTACTTGTGCCACTAAATTGATGTAAATGGACGGAGGCAGTGATTTTCTGACCACCAGTTAACCTTTGATTGAAACAAATTCCCTGGAAGTAAGTAGGTACATCGTTTAGTGCTTGGTATATTAAGAACGACGGCTGATGTCCATTAGTAATCTTTTGCGCAGATATGAAATTACGTTTCATTACGATAAACGCATTTATTGAGTAAATAGTAAATAATACATTCATGACGTTAAAATACATACATACATACATAGCATCACGCCCGAAATCCCTAACAGGGTGGGCAGAGCCACAAGACTACTTGTGGCCATGTTCGATTAATTAGTCCTAAGATGGTATGATGAACCGTATGGTGACAGGTGATCAGCCCATCGCCCATACAGATAGTCCACCATGTTGGAGAGGACCCGTCCCTTAGTCGACTTTTACGACATGCCATGATGATAAGCATCTGCACGCATTCTATGCTATTTCTTCACTCCCAGTGCAGCAGATGACGTTAAAATAACTTTAAAATTTGATAGTGTTGGTCATATGTTCTACTAATAGTCAGAAATTAAAAGAAACGTAGGTAGATAAAAATAATATGCCATGGAGTTATATAATACAATCACAAATAATATATTCTAAAAAATCTCAAAATTATTAATTATAGAATCAATGTGAATTGCTCGTGTTGATCAGATACATCCAATTTTGAAAGAGAAAAACGATACGTAAACTTTCTTATTGATTAAAGAACTTCTTAAAGCCCCAGCATTGATTTAATCATAACAGAACATAGCGATCATAATAGGTAATAGATGTCTTGCGATGGGATTCCATGCACGTTCTGTTTATGTTAAACTAAACTTTCCCCTGTTTGTTTAGGATCTGTGACCCAAACTAAGGACGAATATCCACCACCAAAGGATACACAAAACTTTTATTTACACTACTGGCTACAGGAAATTCAATTGCAAAAGATCCCCGTTCATCGCAGTGTTCTGCCGGCGTTGGTAAAAAAAATCTTTATGTATTTCATTACCACAAACAAATACAAATCAATACGGATATCTTCAAAACTGCGTAATAAAAAGGTGAGCACGGCTTGACTGATTTTAAGCTGATGTGACTAGGGTTTACCGAGTTCAATGATAATTTTGAATTTTATTTCCGTTTTACGTAATGTTGTTAAGATAATTTTCAGTCTAGTAATAACTATACTTTACTGATATATATAGTAAACCTATCATTTTTTAATATAACTAAATAATATACAAAATAAATTAATACTAATTTTAAACTATCTATGAATAAAATATTTGTTCCAAATCAGAGCCAAGCGATAGGGTGCCCTGAAGGCTGGCAGCGTTGCCAAATATGACCCAGCCGTCTGTACTTAGATATAATTGACTTTTTTATAGTTCGTGTAGGATCAATATTTTCTCAGACAATAGTCCCGAGGCGGGCCCAGTGCAGATTGAACACTTCACACAGATCTTTGAATTCGGTACTGACGTTATTTTCCTTCACCGAAATGCTCGTAGTAGGGTCATACAGACGTTAAGAAACAAAAGTTGTCTGTCTTGGGGCCAAAGGTTAACGAAAACGACGAGTTAAACTGAAGTTTTCTTCAAACAGGCCAAAAAAAACGCGGATAAAGTTCAAACAAAAATATTTAGGCCTCAGGGTCCTTAACTTTCGGGAGCACGAGGACTGTTCGGAACCAAAATGCATGTATGACCCATTAATATCAAATTCAACCCCGCACATCACATGAGTTCCGAAAAGCTGAGATGCGATCCGGAATTGAAACGAGTGATACTCCCCGACAGGTGCGTGCCAATTACTAGGCTACCACTGCAAATTTATTCACCACCTACTAATAGTACTTTCTGATGTGAGGCATACTTAAGCTAGATTAGGAATTAGCATTCTTGGAACAGCCAAGCATCGTATGTTGCCTGTATCCAGTTGCGGATTTTGTTTACGTTTGTGAAGTGAAATTTAGCACCAGCGGGTGTTTGCATTCCTCAATAATACGCAAGCGATTGATATTGTTGCAGTGACTTCGATAATGTAACAATACCGATGGCAACAGGATAATTTAATATTTATTAGTAAAGCTAAAGCTATGTAATAAAAGTTACATTCAAAGTGCGCCAAGCTAAATCGGTTGTATGATGGGATGATTTCGATTTTGAGAAAACTCATTTTCGTTAAGTCTCTATTATATTCTATTTTCGATAATTCTCCTCTCGAATTTGTACAGTGTCATGTCGATGGGCAGACCACGCACTTGGTGGACTGACGATCTGGTGAAAATTGCGGGACTCCGCGTTGCGTGCAGTACAGAATCGGTGGTTGTGGCGATCATTGGGGAAGGTCTATGTCCAGCAGTGGACGTCTTTCGGCAGAAATGATGTTGATGATTTCAGTTATTTTTATAACTTTATTTCAAAATATATATCATTCTAAAGAGCAAGAGAAGTTTTTTAAAGGCTTAAGGAAAAAGAAAGAAGAAATGCGTATTCAAATGAGTAAATGATATTCTAATAACAAATAATCATCTTCAACCAGACATCACGATCTCGTAACAAATGAAGCATTTTCTCGGTATCAATGGATGTTTATAAAAACTTCTAATTGCGATCTAGCGTGTCTGCTCTCCCTTTCACGAGTCAGATGCAACTTACACGATCACCTGATAAACTGGAGCAGTTACCAATGAGCATAATATAAATCTAAGATGGCAATTAGATACGTCAAAGTCAGCGTCAAATATTTAATTGCGGTTGTATATAAAATATCATAAATACTAAGTACAGCTGCAACATAAAGCCTGTGAGGGCACAACATAATAAAAAATAACAATACATTGAGTTAGGAATAAAAAGTAAAAATAAATCAAAGTTAGAGTTAAAATTAGAATTCCAATAAATAAACTCATTACAATAAATTAGATACTTCTTCTTACGTTTCAAAAACTACACAATCTATCAACTGCTATTGAATTAACCATACACCATCCGAATGAAGGTTAGAGGCTGATATAGTAGTTGATTGATCTCCTGGAAAGAACAAAACAATAACAATTGTCTTCTTCTTCAGCGTTGTAATCACTATCACATACGATACGATACACTATACGTATAACGAAATAGCTAAGCAGGGAAAACAACAGATAATTATGAGCTGTCTTCCGGCTGTCAGACTACTATTATACAGGCTGTCTCCTTGAAATCGGTCAGCATGGGAAAGTCTGAAACTATAAGACATACGAAGATCTGTTCTTAGGAACCATGTCATCGATTTTAATGGGAAGAACAACCATGGTGGACATTTGGATAGATTCAAGTACCTTGCAATCTTAGAAGATCTTTTAGAGGCCCTAGGAGACATGTCGGCAGAAGTAAGAGAACAACTTTATTTTCAACACTATTAGTATTATGTAGTACTAGTATTTTTTAGGAGTATGAATGCGGTTTTTCTTCTTATTAAAATCGATGACATGGTTCCTAAGAAGAGATCTCCGTATGTCTTATAGTTTCAGACTTTCCCATACTGACCGATTTCAATGAGACACCCGGTATACATACGCCTAGGAAAGCTCTGGCTGAAAAGAACTCATACGTTTTACCTATATCAAAACATCGCATCGAGCAGCAACTAACTATTATTATGGTAATATATAAATGTGAATAGATTAAGAGAAAACGATTAAACGATTCTGTCGCCAGTCATCTGTGACATTCCTAAGCAGTTATTAGTCACTTAGTCACTTTCATTCGGGAATATCTCCTGTGGTATTTATGTCAGCAGCCGATCCACCACAACCTACCATACCATGGATTATGCAAAACTAAAACGCCACGTGAAATAAGATCGCAGAAGCATTTAAAAGTTTTTTCAGGTTACCTAACTTACAAAAATGTTGGTATTTCCTGTCAGTGAGCGATTTTGTCGGTGTATTTAAACTTCGATGAATATTCCATCGACGTTTCGTCCAGATCCGAGGTCCAACCTGAATTGGTTACTTTTAGGCCTACGGAAAACTTTCAAAGAAACCTTACGAGTAGTTCGTCGGCCGATTTCTAAGATATAACAGGAACTTGCTTGATTTAGATTTTAGAATTGTGACCAAAGATATGATTATTAGTACTTATAGTTTAGAAGTTTAAAAAAAACAGTCAATAGCAGGTCGGGCTATGCTCAGTGTAGGGTATAACTTTCACTAGTAAGTATGAAACAAGTAATTCGCCTACTATAATTCATGAACCAATGAAACATCCTAAGTCGAGATAGTTTTCCTTCTAATCTCGTTATATAAAGTTTCAGTTAAGATTTTTCGTATTTTCATTGTTTGCTGTGCAAAAAGGGGATATGTACCTAACTCCAAAAGAAATGACACTTTCAGAGGTCAATATTTCCTAAATGGTCCCTCAAATCAAAATTGGTAATATGATACTTACTTACAATGGTTTTCAAAGAGCTATGTAACGACATCTCCTTCGAGTTTGTGCAAGAAAATATATTTTTTTAACTTTGATTTAAGTGTATGGGAGCTACCCTAAAAATTGCCGATTATTAAGGGTTCCTAGTTTGATTACGGAACCCTAAAAAGGTTGTAAAAACAGCATTCCACGTCCTTTCACGTTTGAAAAAGTTTAAAGAAAACGCACCCACCTTGATTTTAGGTTTCTAGACAGAATATATACCTATCTAAGTAGAATCTTAATCAAGGTCGAACAAAGTAATTTTTTAATTGGAGTTAATAGGCGTATAAGGGTAACAGATACGGTCTTGACTCGCTAAACATTTAGAAAGATAATTTTCAAGAGAAGGTGGGTAAAACAATTTATTCCTTACTGAAAAATAAAATAACTTGAGACCGAATTCATTTATTTCCCCAAGCTCCTCTCTAGTTCCTTTTAGCACTTTCAAAAATTCCTAAGCTAAACCTAGTCCACGGTAATTATTTTCGAGAAATCTAGAAAAGCAAAGCCGCGATTAACCCTAATGTACAAAAACTTACAACATCGCTGAAATTTTAAAATATAACCATAGAATCTTAATGCAAATGCCAGAAAATATTCCCAAAATGTATTTCATTCTACCACGTACTTAAATTTCACCGTCCATGAAAGAGTAGGCAAATTAAATTAGTTATAAAAAAATAAACGGAAATGTCATAGCGACGCCCGACGATGACTAAACTGGATTATGTCTAGACAACAGTCAGCGATGTATTTATAAACGTTGTTTAAATATACCTTATGTGTCATTTTATGGCGGGAAAAGACTACAAAGAAGCACGGGAACGTAAAAAGGAGATTTTAAAGTTAATTTGTTTTAGAAACAAACTGGTTGGGTGAATTTTTAAATTCGATTTTACAAAAGATTTTTTCATCACACTTGCTCTGAAAGGGTGTTATTATACGCAAGCGTATAGAGCAAATATAGCCGATTTAACTCCTCTATGGGCCCCGCCGTCAGCGGGAGTTATAAACCATACAAAATCCATAAGGGAGTTATGGATTTTGTACGGTTTCGAACTCCCGCGGGCAGTAAAGTGCGCCAGGTCGGCGGAGCTGCTCGGGAGCCGCAGCCGGCGGCGCGCGCGACCGCAAGCCGGCGGAGCTGCCCCGCGCTGATCGCAACGTACGCTCAGTTTATGAACACCCACCTGATGGTAATTCACGATGTAAAATGGAAATAAAATTAATATATATACTTTTTTTGTCTAATTTTTATTTCATTTCCTCGCAAATGTGATGAAAAACATTGTGTGTATCACGGGCAGTAAGGGGATAACAAACTCGAGTCATACAAGCCCTCGCCTATCGGCGTCGGGCTTCTAACAGACTCTCGTTAGTTATCCCCTTCTTACGGCCCTAGATGCACAATGTACTATTTTAGTTATACGTAGTTGTAAAGGTTCAGAACAAGATTTGCATTAAATCTCTAAGATTGCTTATAATACAAACGCAAAATAATGCCGAAATAATAGAAAAAACCGGACTAGTGCGAGTTAAACTTGCGTGGAGAGGGTTCCGTGATTATATGAATATTCCTAACTTTTCTGTAATCTATAAGTAAAGAACTATTTTTAAGTTTTTTTTTTTCAAAATTTTAGGTCCAGTCGTTTCGGAGATAAGGGGTGAATGGTAAATTTTTGTCTATTTTCCTAAATAACTTCAAAAATCTTAAAATTATAAAAAATATATATTTCAAATTCTCACAATAAGCCCCTTCATGCCATAGTTTGCACAACTTTTTATTTTTATTTTCTTATTTACCCTTTTTATATAAAGTGAATGTTTAAAATTAATTTACTTACGTTACACGTCCATGTTGCGGTCAGCGACTTACATATGCGTACCAAATTTCAACACAATCGGTCCAGTAGTTTCAGAGCAAATTGGCTGTGACAGACAGACGGAGTGATCCTATAAGGGTTGTGCGGTGTTCGTTTAGTATTTCATATTTAAAACAGAAACAAAACACGCATACCCTTACATTCTTCCCTATCACCCACACATTCAATAACTACTCCCTCATCTGATTTACCTATGCCTATATTGTTAAGTTGCACGGAAAATTATTATAGACTTTATTAATCATTATTATTCCAAAAATCGAACTTGAATTATTAGTTTATGCAACGGTTGCATAATGATAGGCCTTAAAACACTAGTGCGGTTTTCATGAAACGAGCCGATAGGCGAGTTTCATAATAAGATCGCACGTGTGTTTTAAGGCCAACTTATGCAGAGTTGCATACATAACTTTATCTACACACATATTATAAATCCTCCATGATGGGTTCAGAAACAATATTTTCTGGCAACAAGTTATTTGTTGCAATCGTGGCTGCATATTTCCGATATCCGGCGCATTTTCACATCACACACACTCCGAGAAGACTACTTACTATTCATATTTTCAACTAAAATGTAAATTACAAACAACTTTTTCTATTCAATTCAACAACAATTCTACTTTCGTTCAGCAAAACGTCAACATGGCGCGGCAATTCGATCTTCCGTCAAGACCATTTTTTTTTTTAAATCATAGACAAACGGATGAATTCTCTATTCTCACGTCACTCGAGATCAAATATTGTGCAGTTTATATTTATAAAACATACTGAATTGACGTTTCGTATCAATAACTGTTTTAATATCTATGGATACTAGAATAGAGACCCACTTGAGTTTTGACAGCTGTTCCAAATTTAATCTCATTTCTTTACTAAAAACGATAAAGAAGTCATGTTATTTCTTTATCGCAGCACTGGTTTTTCCTAATTGGTTGTCAAAATGGTGGTCATTTCATACGGTTTTTGATTAACCAATGGAGGTTTTATGATATGGGTGTAGATAAAATAAATTAAAAACGGAACAAATAATTTACCAATTTTTTAAACTTTCAAACCCTGTCGAATTTAATGTTTAGTAAGAAAACAGTGAACTTATAAATTCCGCTTTTCAATTAAAATAAAATATCGATGAACTGTGTTCTCGCACAATCGAATTAGAATCGAAACAAATCGAAAGCCATTCGAGCGCCCCGTAACAATTACCATAATGTTTAATTAGAGAGCGGGCATTTATTTCAATATAATTTAATTAATTTTGGATTGTTTCCGCGCTGTTGAGGTTATTTTAACGAGTGCTATTGGTCGTCCAATAAAGTCTTTTTATATTTTTACTTCGTTATATTTGAATTTATTAAATCTATAAATAACTTGAGAAAATCTAGGGAAACTGTATTCACGAATAGCAGTAAGTACAACGTAAGTAATAAGCTTATATTTTTAGAGCTCCGTACCTCAAAAGGAAAAAACGGAACCCTTATAGGATCACGCCGTCTGTCTGTCACAGCCAATTTGCTCTGAAACTACTGGACCGATTGCGTTGAAATTTGGTACGCATATGTAATCGCTGACCGCAACATGGACGTGTAACGTAAGTAAATTAATTTTAAACATTCACTTTATATAAAAAGGGTAAATAAGAAAATAAAAATAAAAAGTTGTGCAAACTATGGCATGAAGGGGCTTATTGTGAGAATTTGAAATATATATTTTTTATAATTTTAAGCTTTTTGAAGTTATTTAGGAAAATAGACAAAAATTTACCATTCACCCCTTATCTCCGAAACGACTGGACCTAAAATTTTGAAAAAAAAAAACTTAAAAATAGTTCTTTACTTATATATTACAGAAAAGTTAGGAATATTCATATAATCACGGAACCCTCTCCACGCAAGTTTAACTCGCACTAGTCCGGTTTTTTCTGAATTGTTTCTGAACCCATCATGGAGGATTTATAATATGTGTGTAGATAAAGTTATGTATGCAACTCTGCATAATTTGGCCTTAAAACACACGTGCGATCTTATTATGAAACTCGCCTATCGGCTCGTTTCATGAAAACCGCACTAGTGTTTTAAGGCCTATCATTATGCAACCGTTGCATAAACTAATAATTCAAGTTCGATTTTTGGAATAATAATGATTAATAAAGTCTATAATAATTTTCCGTGCAACTTAACAATATAGGCATAGGTAAATAAGATGAGGGAGTCGTTTGTGAAAGTAGTTGTGCGGTGTTCGTTTAGTATTTCATATTTAAAACAGAAACAAAACACGCATACACTTATGCTTTTCCCTATCACCCACACATTCAATAACTACTCCCTCATCTGATTCACCTATACGAGAAGTTATGCGCATTCCGTACCTATAATTAAAGCAATAACACGTACCTATTTGCGCGAACTTTTGCGAAACTCGGAACGCCCATCACATATTAATATTAGTATGTAATTTTGCCACTTTCTGTTATCCAATATCCATTGTAATCCGTCTTAATTCTTCATACGGCGGCATTCGAGCTATAATGGCGAATCCACGTTGGCTTAGGCTCACACGTTTTTCTGCCACTTAATATTGTTACGGTACAATGGATTAGGAAGGGAAAGGGAACGTCAGATAAGTAGGTATGTGGGTTCCATTAATGATGATGGCAGTTTGACGACGGTTCCCGATTCTTTCCGAGGACAGCCGAATTGTATTCTAATAGCCTACGGTCAGTTCTCGGTCGAAAAAAGTCTTATATTACTAACCCACAATCAATGCGTTTTTCATAAGAGTGAGTGAGACAACGGCAAGTTAAATCCGCCGTAGGTACTCGTAATTTAAGGGCAACAGGAATTTTGTCAATTTCGCTGGCATTTTACCTACATCAGATTTTTTTACAGGGACTTAATCTTTATCGTCGCAGTTTTACAGTAAACTGCATTCAAACCGTTAGCATCATATTTACTACATAGTTCAGGATAACATGTGTATATCTCAGTTCCAGGTCAAGAGGTATAACGGCTAAAGTAAACTCATAAAAACTTCCGGGAACCGCGTTTCAGCAACTCTACCGTAAGCGTTGGGTAACATTTGGAATTTTAATATACATTTGACTGGTACAAATATTCGCTTTAAACGTTTTCGTTTACATTTGTATTACCCGATGTACTATTTACTTATGTTGTCCATGTCTAATGTCATCTAATGATTTTGATTTTAGGATAAACGGTATCATAAAAGTAATCGAATCGAAAAATTTATTTACGAACATTGTTAGAATTATTTCTGCCCAGGTAACCAGGTAACAGACTGAGAATAACTTATTGAATTTAACTCCCACGTTCAGAATAGAGGTTTCATAGATATACTGTTGACTCCGATATCGTATATCAATCTATCCTAAAAATCTTTACTTTCTACCAAATACTTGATGGTTAACCGTCAAACTCTGAAATATGTGTCAATCTCTTTCATATGAGTCGAATTGTAAAACACTCAATATCGAGACAGCAATATCTACATAACTAACATACGTATATAGGTATGTACTTTACTTAAACATCAAATATGTTTTTCGCAAAATTAATATTGTAATCAAATATATGAACACATTTTGGTCAATACTAAAAAACAAAGTTCAAATATTGATTTCAATACGAAACCACAAACGCCAAATCATAAATTCATCCGCAGCAGTCAGAAAAACAAATGTCTTACCAGAAACCTACGCGATGTTCACGCATACACCGTCACTATTAGCTTAAATTATTCTAACATGGCCATATAGGGCCGCCATGTGCGCCCAAGGGCAAAGCATGGACGCAAAAACAGTTCGCTGGACCATTCATTAAGTTTTTTGCTCAACGTCATGTCATGCCCAGATGAATACTGTCTTTAAATAATAATATCTATGTACGCGGTAATTTCTGGCATATATATTATGTACGGTAAGGTCAGTGCCTCATTCGACATTGACTAAGCGATGGCTAAGGTATACCTATCATATCGCTTTGCTTTGTGTTTTACATTGAAGTATACCTATTAATCTGTAGTTGCCTACTACGAATCAGAAAGTTTAACTTTTCCTTGCCTAAACAGACATGGATACGCCCGTTTAGATTCTTAATTCTGTTACGTTAGTACTATTATCTATATTGTGATCCTGTTATCTACATTTATTCATAGTTAATTTAATCTAAGTCGTCACGCATCTGCGTGGTCCGCACAATAAACAGGCCGCAAGGGCAGAGCTAACGAGGGATGTCCGATATGAATAGCGATGAAAATTGCTGGATGACCATGTCATCAGGTATGGCCTTGATCCATAATCATGTATACTTTATGTGATTACGCATAATATTGAATATTTAGACATTGATGAAATTTGCTTGTTGCTTTCTATACGATGCCTCAACAGTTGAACTAGGACTAAGATTTTCATCCATAAATACTGAATCACCGAAACGCCTACACTTTCCTTAATATGTTTAATACTACCTTCTAAATACTACTACTTCCTTAATATAACGGTTGAAATTCATTATTTTTTGGATGACAATCTTAAGTACTAGTTCAACTGTTGAGAAAGGGTTAGTATCATCTGGTCTAAAAAAGCAGCTGGTCTAAGTAGCAACTGGTCTTAAAAGCAAATGGTCTAAGTAGCAACAGGTGTAAAAGTAGCTGGTTTAATTAGCAAGTAGTCTAAAAGTCAGATGGTCTAATTAGCAAGCGGTCTAATCCACTGTATCTTGAACTCTTGTAAAGTCAAATAGTTTTTCCAACAGTTCGAAACAAAGCGAGGTCTATAGCTCACAGAGCCACTAGTTATACCTATGTATAGCTATATAATAGCTTTATTACATGCGGAAAGATAATAACTATTTATTTCTATCAAACATTTAATTTCGGAGTCAATTTTTATTACAGACAAATTCTAGCTGTACATAGGTATAACTAGTGGCTCTGTAAGCTATAGACCTCGCGTCGTTTCGAAATGGCGGAAAAAGTATTTGACTTTACAAGAGTTCAAGATACACTGGATTATACCGCTTGCTAATTAGACGATCTGACTTTTAGACCACTTGCTAATTAGACCAGGTGCTTTTTAGACCAGTTGCTACTTAGACCATTTGCTTTTTAGACCAGTTCCCACTTAGACCAGCTGCTTTTTTAGACGAGAATATACTAACCCTTGAGAAATCGTTTAGAAATCACCAAATAAATTTCAAAATATTTTTTTAAGACTTCTTTTACACGCGTTAATATTTTGTCCAGCACTTGAGAGTCCCTTGTTTTATAAAGCAGGCAAACATATTTACTTTTATCAATTGTCCCTACTTCATCGTAATGTTTAGTAGAGAAGAGAGAATACCTCTCTTAGGATAAGAAAAATAATAAATATACATAATCGAACTATGATCACGCTTTTTATTAGTCACCGATAAATAAAACATCAATGAATTACGTAAAAATGACCTTTGAGTCCACCGTGAAATCCGTAAACCATGGCATTGAAACCGTCGTCCAACCAGGTGATATAACTAACTGTTTAATAACAACAACGAAGTTATATTGACGGCCGAAAATGATTTATCTAGGTTAAGGTTAGAGTTAATCGTCTCAAACGCCTACGAAGTTTGTCGGAACAATTTAATGAAGGCTGACTAAGTGGGTAATATTAAAATGCCTACGGTATAGGGGTCTTATATTGGCAATTTTTGTTTTTGCACCATTACGACAGAATTTATGGGACCTGATGCAACAGCATCGGTTGCATCATACTTGCATATAGCCATAAATTTTAAGTCTGCCGACGATGCCATGTACCTACTTTTCGGCTTTCCAAACTTCAAACTGGTTTTTGCAACTGCTTAAAATATTATGATATGTACTGCACTCTCAGTCCTTAACGCAATACCTTTTAGATATCATGCACACTTTGCATAACAAATCCTTACTATTAAGATGTGTTTGTTCTTCTTTTACGTCAAAACGGAGCAACGGATTGATTTCATATTTTGCATAGCGATAGTTGGAAAGACAGAGAAGGATACAGACAAATTTTTATCCCGAGAGAATGCACCGTTCCTCAGGAATACCAACAAATGAATTCCATCGCGGGCAAAAGCTAATGAAGTGTCGCTCATAAAAGTATGTTTTTAAATAAAGCTGTGTCAAGAGATCATTTAATACAGGAAAGAAAGCGTCCACTCCAAAATACTGGCGAGTATAATAGGTGCCAAACGTGAATAAGAAAGGTATTGTTTCAGGCGTTAGATCTTGTTTTCAACGAAAAAAAAGGTATCGATCAGAAAGTGTTCCGCAGACCGCACTCATTCTGCAGAAACATTGTCATACTCTATTAATTTTAACAACTTTTATAAACTTTATTAACAAGAGTATGGTCGACATACTCTATTAACTTAGGACAATATTCGCCGAAGGCGCCATAATAATATCGCCGGCATATCGAATAGGTCAACCGAGTCGTAATAAAAGTGGAATGAAAGGCAATATCGCCTCGATCACGTATTGCTCTGTTTTTGCTGGGTCTCTTCATCATATTAATTTTTCGTCTATGCTTTGCAATGCGAGAATGCTCTGGGTGCCAGTAGGCTTTCAGATTACTTGAAGGTATACGAAAATAAAGTACCTACGCTTAAAAAAGAACTAACTTAAAGAAAAACAGCAAAACTATAAATTAGAAGCACGCACGGTACGCAGAAAATGAACCCTATTGCATAGAAAATACGTAACATGATGCTTTTAGCTGGTTCTGTATTAAAAACAAGTAATAGGTTCTTAAAGGAAGTTACTAAAACAAACAAAGTTGATCATGAATTCGGTTAGGCATTTTGAAACAAAGGACGTATGACAACAGTTAGTCTGTCTTTAAGTATCATCTATGATCATGATCAGATCATCACCTATAATTTTATCATTTTGACAGTTACCTCGGGAAATGACTAAGTATATCGGTATATCGTCGATGCCATATGAGCATGACTCTGATATGTGTGTTTTATGCAAAGAGAATTTGACTTCATAATAATACGGTGCAAAGCCCTCTAAATATCGATACCTTTTTTCAGTAATGTTGTACCTAAAAATACGTTTATTCCACAATACAAAATCTAGCAACCTTTGAACTCTAGGAAAGCTTTCAGCAAATCTTTTGAGAATCATCCGTTTTTTACGCGTAAGCGGGGTAAATTTTTATCAAAGGGACTTGGCAAAACAAAGTTGATCACGGATTCCGCGCATTCGAATCCAAAACACGTATGGGAGCAAGTGGACCTGTCACATGAGGGCACCGGGTTACTCGCGGACTGAGGACATTGAAATGTACGGATTGCTTTAGGTCAATGGACATTGACCTAAATTGGCGACAGTTTTATTCTAAGCTTTTATTGTGTGATAGTTTCGAAACCAAACAATAAATTAAAATAAAGTAAATTTATCAAAATTTTGGTCAAACTGCAGCAGGTACAAATTTAAAAATTATAGATACATTATATGCAAGTTTGAGTGAATTATAATCATCGCATTGTAAGCTTGGCAGGCAGAAAAATATTTCTTCCATTTCCATTATGGGTTTCTATTTGAATTGGGCTGTAACTTTCTCTCTCTCCTTATTTTCCAAACATGGAAGTTCACTACTTACAGTATATTCTATTTTTCTATATCAATAAACGAAAAGTGACAGATGCGCCCCGAGACCCCTGAATACGAAATGTCTTAAATATTCCATAACCAACTGTTATGCCTGTATAAACATATGCGTACGTTGTAATGGAAACAGTCTCAATGTTAGCAATAAACGATTCAACTCTGCATTTTGAAATAATTAAGGGTCAATAAATAACAGAACGATGAACATTAAAGAAATAAATGAGACTTCAATGACATAAGTATGGCTATAACATATCCAATACGGTATATATTGTGTTTTGACATAGCCTCTCTGTCTTCCCTCAATGAAGGCATTATACGCCCACTTATAATGAATCGCAATGAAAATTATGTATGACATTAAAACTGGTAATGACCTGTGAGTTGCAGACGTTCATTAGACATTCATTATTTAGTTAGAATATGGTTTTGTACGTTCTGACAGCGATTGTTTTTACCCGACTAACCCCAACTTAGGGTAGCTTAGTTTTATGTTTTGAACACCTAGTGGTTAAGTTTGTTTATTTGCTTAAAGATATCTTTAGTCTCATTAAAACTGTCATCCCGTAACTTGGTCCCATAATCCTTGGCACACTTTACAAAGAACTTTCAGCCAAACAATGAACCTACATACAAGAACATGGCGAAGGACGCCCTTTATGTGCTGACATTTTCAAATAGCGGTATAAAGCAGACGTGATAAGATTGGGAAACTAACTCGGAGTTCGGAGTGGCGGCAGGGTACGGTGACAGGCGACGACGACTTGAGACATGTATTACAAGTTATAATAATGTTCTTGCCAAAAAAGCAAAAGAAGATAAAAGCATATTTAATATAAAAGAAACTAAAGAGGTGATGCACTAAGAGATCGATTCAGCTATTGCCACACACAGCACAGATAACTCTCACGAGTTTTCGTAGGGTGCTAAACAGCATGAAAGAAAAATGTGGGGTCCATTAAATGTAGTCTAGATGTTTTTGTTGTTTGTAGCACTAACAAAAATTAAATTAATGATTATGTTGTCATACATGACAAACCTAAATTATTATTTAACTTTTCATTAAAAATGTCAACGCTGTAATCATTTCTCTTCGTAAAAATGATGGTGGAATTGACAAGGCAATCACGTTTTTATTGTGATGACTATGGCCCGCGGCACCTGCGCCCACGCTTTTTATTATTGTTAACACTATCGATGCCAACCCTTTAAGTGAAAATATTCATTAGGTGATATTAAACCCAATGCGTTTATAAGACATTCGAGTATGCTTGCATGCCATTTGCTATTCAGCGAATGATCATAATTGTTTTATTGTTATTTCTTCAAAAAGGGCTTCTATTCGATTTTGTTCTAAGTTATACAGAAACCTACCTGGCCTATGTTAACGAAATGTCCCTTTATTTTCAATGTAAACTTGACAAAGTAAAATAAAGATAAAAGAAAACGATACGATAAACTATATCATTGAACCAATGACGAATAGAGGCCGGGCAAATTGAGCTGTGTAACTTCCTCGACATCTAATCACTATATGCATAATTAGGTATCTACACGTCGATCAACCGATTATTGCTTCGCCATAATGTGAAAAAAGAACCTACAGTTATGATATTATCGTAGGTTTTTATTGACAACTTAAATCATATTATATTATATCCACTATAAAACTTTTCTCTACCCGGAATTATTAAAAGAAACAATAGGGAAGACGTTTAACAAAAGGTTGCACTTAATTAAATATTCATTTTATACGAACTCTTTGTACTATCATCCTAAATAAATATAGATTTCACCGTTAAAAAAAAATCCTCTAGGTATATACTTAAAAGTATTTCGCATATAAAGTGCCTGTTTTCCCTTCACATCCTCAACCAGTGATTTGCTTTTAAAAATTGAGCGGGAATTTTTCCTAACGGCCAGTCGTCTTGGCTGAGAGGGAAGCCGTGTTTTCTTCGCCATGTTGGTACATTTCCGCTAGTACTTAAGGAAATTGACAGTATTTTTTAACAGGAAAAACACATCCGGGATAGACAGCTGCACCGTAATTATGGGCACTTGAAAGTACTTGAAACTACAAGCCTGGGTACTGAGTGTTTTTTTTTGTTTTGATACTTTGTGGAGCATTCTGTAAAACAAAACATGACCAATCAAATGGTAAATATTTAATTAAAAGAGAAGCAGACTTTTGTTGGGTTTCACTCCGCACTTTAGGTAAGCTCAGCCGTCGCGAAGCTCGGAGCTGTAAATCGCAGTTCACTCGCTGGGCGATTCGCGTGTTGTTGTCGATGACGCGGATAAAAATCGACAACCCTAGCATAAACGAAAGAACACGTTTTATGCGACGGAGAGAGAAGGCATGATTAGGCATGCTACTCTCGAAACGCAAATCCGTTTATCAGTCCTTAATCATAAAATAGGGGTAGTAACTGCGTGCCAACTGACCATGAAAGCGGTCTAGACGTAAATAATGGACGTGGCGAGACTAATTAATTTGAACACGATCATAAAACAAGAATTGTGACAAACAAAAGACTCGCCGCGCCGTGAGGTAGCGTTCAAAAACGTAACGCTCTCTTTCACGGCTAATGTAAGATGAAACTAGTCGATGCGACAGACATTGGACGGCAACCTTTACTAGTGAGGGGACAAAACGCAGAGCTCGGTTTGAATCAGACTTGCCACTATTATAATACGTAGTAGTGCTTAATTTTGGCGACGATTCACAAGATTCATGGCCCATAAATTGAAAATAATTGAAACGTTTGGCGTACACAGGACCATACTCAAGTATTGTCTTAATTTTGTCATGATGTCTGTGAGACAGTGAAAGAAAAGCATATATCTAATATTGTTCTGAAACATACCTATTCCTTTTATTGCATTACAGAGCGTTCCGAGAATAAGGATATGAAAATCTGGAGACGGGGGATGTTGCGTTTGGATTGCAATATTCGTATGCAATTTAAAATACTATGTACGAAAATTGCATATCGCTATTATTTCCGATACACAAAAGCATATTCTTTTATAAGTTTAAGGTTCAAAGAAGTACAAAATGAAGTAGATGACATAGAGGGTCTTCTTATGCATTGATGGCGTCAAGTTTGCCAATCCGTTAGTATTTCTTTGACTGACTCATTGGCACAGTGGTTCTTAGGTATGCTTTACTCCGAAACATGCAGCCGCAGATTTAATTCTGGATAGCGTCAGATTCTAGTCATTTGTGCGTCTTTGTCAAAGTCAAAATATCTTTATGTGTACGTGTATCTTTTGCGTGCTTTTTACGAATTTAAAATACAGGGTATTCTAGTTTGGGCTGTTGAGTGTGAATTTTTAATTATTATCTTGACAAACAGAAGCATCACTACACGTGACAGCCGGTCATGCGCGATTAACGCTGAGATCAAACGCGATTTGCGCCTGCGCAGTGAAAGTAATCGCTCAAGATAGGTACAATGTTGGTGCAAGATCGTACCACATGGCGTTAATTGTACTATTATCGGGTCGTGATATCAGTATTACAGACCAATGAACGATAAATTATATTGACAAAGACTAGGATGGTGGGATGCTAAATAAAGGATTGGTATGACTCGCTGTTTCGAAATTTATGACTTTTAGCCCGATATCAATAGGGCTGAAACCTATTTCAAAATGAGATTATGACTCGAAATGTTATCAGTAATTTAAAATAAACATTATTTACCTAATACATAATAAAGTCATTAGTTCTATTTAGGCAGGGTTTATAAAGGGTTTTATTAAAGTCCCAGGGCCTTTCAACAATACAATACAATACTCTTTAAAACACCACAAAGAACAGAAAACCAGAAATTAACAAAATAAAGTTAGGAATTATCGCTTTGTTTTGTAACTTCCTTTTCAATGTTAACATCTCGAAGTAAGACAAAGACTATAAGCAGAGGCAAATGATTACCATATCGAATAGAAGCTAGAATCAGTAATGCCAAAAGTCTTTGTCACAGGAAGTCAAAAAATTATTTGGATACAATGTCTAGACGATGTTGATTATGAGCGATGCCCTAAAGACGTAATATGAGATTGTGCCATAGTCTTGTATTTTGAGAGAGAGATTGTACTTTGAAACATAATGAATTGTACCAAATAAAACACAGTTCAATTCTATCTCTAAATACTTACTACATCTTAATCAGTCACAAACTCTGCTACAAGCGTGTTAAGTTTACTTTTCCTTAAACCGAGCGTGAGATACGAGCTGTCAAAATTCATGAAGAGTTGTCATTTTCAAGAAATAATTGTTAAGGAAATGAACACGGCGGAACTAAGCGGGTTTGGAGGTCACTCACCCCGCGACCTATAGGTACATAGCAGCTATAAAATATAGTGATATGTAATGAAATGTAGATATGTTGGTAACGATAACAATTGGGCGAGGTGATTACTCCCGCACGAAGCAGCGCATTTCCTCTGACAGTATAAAGAAAGTGCTTGTGGATATGGCATGTTTATATCGATACAAAGGAGTAAAACGGAGGTGTCTGTAACTTTTCAAGTGCTGTTAGATTTTATGAGTCAAGTCCAATGGTTCAAAAGAAAGTCAATGATCAATACGTCCTGGGGAAAAATGCAAGACACTGCTGCGCAAGAAAAACTGATAACAAAGAATGGCTTAATATTTTTATTATTAAAAGTGAAATTATAAAAGCAGACTGGATTTTGAAGTGGATTTTAACATTATGTACTTAAGTGAGAATGCTTTTAAAAAGATCTAAGCATAAAATTAACGAGGTATTAGTAGAAATTATTAGGAAACGAAGCATTTGTCAAAAAAAAATTCGTAAAGGCAAAGTTTAACAATACTTTCAAACTGTAAAATACGAACCTGTTTTGTGTTTGTATTTAGGGTGTAACATCTGGAACCGATTCTAAAAATTCTTTCACTTTTAGAAAGCTACACTATCCCTGAGTGACATAATAATATAATAACCGAATTCCACGCGGAAGAAGTCGCGGGCAAAATGCTAATTAGAAACGAAATTGGGGTAACTTAATCTCTACTTCTCAGGCAGAATGCATATCTTTGAAGTGGCGGTGAAGTTTCCTCCCGAGGGTTATATCGAACTATTAATGACCGGAATAGACCAACTTTATGAAGTATAAATTAGACTCCGAGTTCTGTTATGTTTGAAATAGGCTAAGAAAGACCTATTTCGAACATAGCAGAACTTGTATACCTAAATGAGTTGTTTTCGCTTGAATATGAATTAAGAAAAATCAAAAGCTAGGTAGATAGAAAAAAGCCATACCATAAAACGTAATCTGATATTGAGTTCAGTTGTCTATTTTAGTTAAGTCAGAGTAATTTATTTTAAATTGATGTGCTGTAGAAAGACAGAAGGGACTGTATTTGACATTGCCTACTCGTAAACAACATCGCAAATTATTTTGCTACAGTATAGTAGCTCTTATTAACGAGAAAAAGGGGGGAGCATTGTAAAACCATCGCGATATCTTTCGCTTAGGCAACGTCGAATAGAGGAGACTCCGGATCACAAAGTCATGTTTGCCAGAAACCTGTTGTCGTAGAATGTTAAGAGAGCTAAGACTTATCATATGTATTATTTCTAAAATGTGTTTTTGTGAAGACGCTCTATATGTCCGTTAATTCTTTACCAAAATTAATGATTTAAATATCATTTTACAGCTTATGTTCATCGCTTTGAGACAAGAATAAACAAATAGATTAAAATTATCGTTTTATTTATTTTTAACGAAAAAATAAATAAAGAACCACGCGATTTCCAACCGCCATCTATTGACAGTCTGTTTAACTAAAATGTGTCTTCGCTATTTGCACATGCAGACCAATGTCAATAGATGACACTTCCCGCAGGTACTCCGTTAATTATTATCTTTGTCAAAATGATCTGTTATTGACGGTAAATAGACAAATAGAGTACTAATATTACTTGCATACTTATTCTTACTTTATTATATTATTATTATTACTACCCGGTTTTTGATCATAATACTGTGCGAAAATTCGCACGGGTCATCTAGTTAATTTTAAAATCCCTGTAGTTTCCAAATCCCGGGTATCATAACTCAGAGAACCAAAAACTGCCGCCTCTGCCTAAACTGCCTTCTTGTGAAAGCCATCTGGCTCGTGGCATTGAGGCACCGTGACGAATGTGATAATCGCATTTTATCGACTTGGCTTGATATTTTATAAGGCGTATACTGTACTCGCATTTCATGATTAGGTGAACTTTTAGTTTCGTTTGGGTTTAAATCTAAATGAAACTACTTACTAAAGGTTTAAGTTTTTTTTATCTTATGCTAATTTTCAAATAAAAAAAGGGGCGAGTTCTTCAAGATCAAATGTCTACATCTGATGTTGATCAAAACGGAAAGTAGTTCGCTTATTTTTTATACTACCCTTTCAAGCAAACATGCTCCCATTCTTTAAGATTTTTGCGGTTTTGCCTACCTTCCTCCCAAATATGTCTGACATGAATTGTTGCTACTCTACTAACGTCAGTTTCATCAGTTTTCCTAGTATGATCTTTGGCTTACCACCCAACTGCTAATACATCTGTATACTTCTTATAAAAGCAACGTACCTGTAACAAAAACACAAAAGTGGTTATTCAAGGTACTAAGTACATGCGCAAATTTGATTTGACGTCATGCGCACAAAAAATGAGGCTTGTTGTCTTTGTGGGCTATCGATCATCATCTGGTTTGGCCGATTTAATAATAAACAATATATACAAACATTAACTCATCAATCACAGACAAACACCTACACAAGTTCCTGAACGCATCCTTCCCTTTCCTCATCTGTACTGGCAATACTGCGCGAGTGACGTCACATCCAGTCGCTATGTGAAAGAAAACATGTCGAATCGCGCGCGCACCTCTCTCTCGTTTGAAAAACAATATATATAAAGTTTTGTGATGAACAAACTATTTCCAAGCAAAGGAAATTAGAACTAGTGACAGTGACAAAGAAGGCGGACCGCAGTGATATCAACAAACGAACCAGTGCATCCAAAAGGTAATCCTTCCTTATCCTACGAAAAATTACTCCATCATCGAATTAACAATGACACATCCTATTATAAACTCGATGGTATGGTTAGTTAAATGATTAATAATGTAACTCACGTTTTACACTTCCAAACGCTAAAAGTTATATTTATGCTAATTGGCTAGATCACTAAAATTTGCACCCTAACCGACTTTGGTGGTATAATTTACGTAGAACAGTTGACTGTTTTCCCTGATTACTGCATGAAATAACAACCACTAACCCATTATCCATCGATAACCGCAGTTTACGAAGTCAAATTATAAAAGTAGTCTTACTTTCAATTTCAACGTGTCGGAAAAGAACAAAACAAACAAATAACAAAAGAACAGCATTAACTAGCGCAAACAAAATAAATAATGGAACTCGTCAACCTAACCACAGTGAGTATTCAAGTACAATTTAAGGTCGTCGCACTCTCTCTTGACGTAGACGAGGTGTGCCCGAATAACTAGCCTGAAGGCACTTACTTACTTACTTTACTTATAAAAACTCAATCGGTATAAAGCCAGTTTTTACCCTGTAATAAAATTGTTATTGGCCTGTAGTTATTAATTCTTTAATGGTATAGTTATGGTAATGATGGCAAATTACATATTAATACGATGCAGTTTGCGAAATTTCTAAATGGTTTTTTGAGTTGAACTTTTGACAGGTTTTTATATCACTTTCAATTCCCGATCGGATAGATTTAATTCAGTACAATGGGTTAGAATTTGACATATTTTTATGCGGCAAATGTTTAGTTTTTATCCATAGTAATCAAATCTATTTCCGGATTGAATATTGGGAACGGGCAAAATTGTACGTCATATTCAGTTAAAAACGTCCTATTATTACATACATACATATAATCACGTCTCTTTACCGTAGGATTAGGCAGAGACCACTTCTTTCCACTTGCTACGATCCTTACATACTTGTTTCGCTTCGTCCACTTTCATTATTCCCTTCATACATGCTCTATTATTAGCACTTTCAATTAAACGGATGATTCGTCAAAGAAGCTCTATGTTTTAAACATTGTATTAACCTCGGTGGAGCTCTCATGGCAATTCATTGGTTCTACTCTGTAGCTTGTTATACTAAGTACGGTAAACACATACACAACACACAACATCGCTGTTTGAAACATAAATGACGTCTCACAACAGGGTATAATACCTATACCTCCATTATAACATGTGAAACCACGTGGGAGAGATTAAATTCCGAAGTCATCGAGATCACGGTTCTGACAGCTATAGGATTAACAACACATGCCTGCCATGATGGAAGACAGTTAAACGTTGAGTTTAACCATTAAGATGACAATTGAAAACTTTACTTCAATCTTGATGATAATGATAATTCAAAGTTTATTAAGTAAAATATTGCCTTGATATCCTCACTCCAATTTAGGACTTTTACCCAATTATTGGAAATCAGGACTGGTATCTTTATAAGGCAATCCGCAGTAAAAACCACAGACAAGTATATTGGCTGATAACTTCTCAAACTTTGTTGCTTGTCAATTAGCTGTAAATTTGAAGTTTAATATGAAGTTATTAAGGTTGTTTTTGTATCTTCAGCTTGGGTGAAATAAGATTTTGAGAAAGTTAAATCGATATGTGGGAAAGTGACCCCTGTCCCTTTCAAAGCTCTTGGAAGAGGAACCGGTCCTGCACCATACTTGACTGATCCCACGTCCATTCCCAAACTACATTGGCATCATAATAATTTTTGAGCATCACAATAAGGGTAGAAGTCGTAGTTAGTGATGTTTTCATTGGCAAAGCAATGTTGGCAGAGGTAAGAAGAAATAGAAACAAGTAAAAGAAAAACGTGAGGATCCATAACATTAGCTTTAATTTCGATATCTGGCTTAATTCGAGTAAATATTGTTGCTTACATCTCCACTTTCGCTAAATTTGGAACGAATCATACAAGCATTGGTTATTCAATGCGGAACTCTTGAAACTCCTAATGAAACTCAATGGGAACGAAAAATTTAGTTTAATGATAAAATTCGGTCGGTTTTATTCGCATTTTAATGAATCCTCGTTACGTTAATTTTGCAAGTTGGAGCTTTATTGAAAATTTCATTTAAAATTGTCTCATTATTTTCACTTTATGCAATGTTAAACTTTGTCAAATTAAAAATAATATGGAGCACTGCATGGTTTGCGCTCCGCTTATCCAGTTCGCTCTCATTTAACTAACATTATTTCAGATATAAAAAGTTGCTTTGAAATAAAATAACAACTGAAAATTAACGGTGTAATTTACCTCCATTTTATATTATTTTAGGGACATGTGCAGTTTTCATAGCCAGCAAGATTTTATAGTAGAAATTAAAGAGCCGTTTCTTTCAATTAATCTATTGACAACATTTGTTTACGATAGACGTAGTACTTAATTATAATTATAGTTACAGTAACTTCTTTGTAAACTGTCAAATTTCTTATACATGCAAGACAATACCTTTTTCCAATGCAATAATAACTTGGACACTCAATTTGAGTCCACAGAAATGGTGGGATTTAGGCCTGCCTTATTGCCATCCAATGTCAAAAATTTCTGCAGGTTTCTGCAATCGATTTCCATCCTAATACCCTCCGTTTTTGGTCACGTGCGGCTGAAATTATCGCCAAGAATTTTCGCCCGGGGTTCGTTCGGTTTCGAAACGTAATTTTAATTTATAGGGATGCAAATTCCTGTTCCCCGGGGTGTGAATTCACTAAGATTGGTTTTGGTTCCTTAAGATTTCAGTCACGCGAGCTCTGTATGCGTACACACTCACACAAAGGCAAGTTTAAGATGTATTTACGTTCACTTAATTTAAACTTATACCCACGTCTTTACTTTATTCTAAGTTGGCCACAACTTTATAATCTAGACTACATTATGGACAGGGATGTTTGGATAAGACTGTAGACATCATTGTCTTTTACAAGCTCTTATGAAGATCAAGAATAAAGATAGTTTGACTTTGACTTTGACATTGAATCAGATTTGCCTCCCGTCTCGCAATCACAAATTGTCGCCAATGAAATAATGATATAACTAATCAATTCTGTGGCCGTGAGTCAGATTAAATAAACCCTTTGTTATCAAAATATTGGATTAATTCAAATCTAAAATGGACGTTTTAATTAGGATTTTGATCGAACATGAACATTCCTTTAATACGGTTTAAGTTCTGGATATCAGCTTTGATTGTGCAGTCCGCATTGTACGTCGATTACACCATCGTATTAATGTAATGAAGGCAATTTCCTATTTTTAGGGTTCCGTACCTCAAAAGGAAAAAAGGAACCCTTATAGGATCACTCGTGTGTCTGTCTGTCTGTCTGTCTGTCTGTCTGTCCGTCTGTCACAGCCAATTTGCTCCGAAACTACTGGACCGATTGAGTTAAAATTTAGTATTCATATGTAAGTTGGTGACCGCAAAACGGACGCGTGACGTAAATATATGAATTTTAAACATAGGGGCCACTTTATGGAGGTAAACTAGAAAATTAAAAAAAAAGTTATGCCACCTATATCGTGTGACATATCAAATGAAAGGGCTTATTGTGAGGATCTTAAATATATGTATTTTTTTAATTTTAAGTAAAATAGTTTAGAAGTTATTCAGGAATATAGGCGAAAAATGACCATTCCCCCCCTCTTATTTCCGAAACTACTGGGGCTAAAATTTTGAAAAAAATACAGGAAATAGATCTTTGCCTATAGATTACAGGAAAATCTATAAGAAGTCTATGGTATTTAAGATACCTTATTTAAGAAGTAAATTGTTTAATATAAACTATCACATGTTTAATTCAATACGATGTACTGTCTAGGGAATATGCATGAAATTCAAAATGAGTTTTAAATTATATTTTATGAAAGAAAATTTAAATAAATGCATGTAAAGAAAAAAAAGATCATGTTGTCTGTTATTTTTTATTAAGGATCAAAATAAATGAATAATAAATATTGATCTTTAGTTCTTGATTACTAGTTTTTGACATCCTCATCAAATTAGTAATTTTACGATATTGGCCTAAAAACAGTGTTTTCGGAAATAATTGCAAATTTCGTTGTACACAAACGTGTGCTGTGACGATCATACCACTCGAGTGGTATGAACTATGACATTTCAAAGCATCGTATCTCAAAAAAAAAACAATACAATAATGTTTTGCATACACAGTTTGGTTTCTATTACTCAGTAACTTTCCAATAAAAGATGGAAAACAAACATGCAAGTTCCCTTTTCATATGATACGCGCGCCTTTGAATTCAATCATCTATGGTATGTATATCTCTATGAACTAATGAAATTCGAAATGTACCTAAATTAAGCTCAAAACCAGCAATAATTTAATTCAAATTACCTACGTCATTTATTCTTTTACTTCAATGAAGAACATTCCAAAACTACTTGAGCATCACAAAAAAGTATTGGTATCTTCGAAAAAAATAACCCAGCTACCGCATTATGTTCCACGTGGCGGATTATACAATAATATTTGTCGTATAAGTATTGTTATTAATACATACGTGTTCCTAAATTAATAATTGATAGAATGGAATAGAACCAACGAATAGAATTCACTTCACACACTGTAACCCAATAACATCAATCCAATTGTTTCTTGAGAAATGTCCCATATTCCTTGCGAACTATGTCTTATATCAAATTACCCTTACATAACCTTACACACCAATACGCATAACAAAACACAAAACATTCCACATCGTCAAACACACTGCGGCTTTGGTTCCTGAAATAATACTTTCGACTTGTGCAAAACAAGCAATGTACTTGGATCAATTGAAAATAGTAGCTGTTTATGCACAAAAACACAATGTGAACGTTGGATCTTATTACATGCAAGTAAAGTCCGGGACGAGAGATAACGCTTCCAATAAGTACTTTGTCCACACCTAAGTTATTGCTTTAATTCAGAAATTACCAGTTTTATCCTAGAAAAAAATCCCTATCAAAAAATAAACCTAAGTTTTATATACAATGCGATCTTATATATAATAGTTTAAGTTGTTCTCATAAGAAACGTCTCGAATGCGTTTGCATTAACTCGTATAGAAATAGAAACTTAAAAATAGCCTATGAAAAGTAAGTTTTTTTTCACATTTTATTTATTATCCTGTGATTTAACGACACGCATTTACTACATCAAGTAACAATAGCATAATGCCAATTGCTCATCACCATTTACAAACTGTTGCTATCCACGGTGCAAGGATGTCAATCGTTGAGGAGTTCTCCTGGTTCTTGAATTTTACTACATGGATTTTCATGGACATAAGGTGCTTCAGAACTTTATACATCAATTTAATCGCCAACCGTGAAATACTCAGCATTTAGGAGTTCCGGTGATCATCTATGGTCTTCATCAACAGTTCCACTTCACTAAATAATGCTTTTGGAACGTAACGCTTGAGTTATTACAGAAAATACAAACATTTCTATATGCTTGCCTATAATATTTAAAAAGTTCCATCGATTCCTCATAGATCTTCTTATCCCAACTAGACTTTGACTACAACGGGATTAAACTGGAAGGTTTATAAATGACGGAGTTCTGAAGTAACAAACATAAAAAAAACAACCGAACTGAGAAACTCCTCCTTTTTTTTGAAGTCGGTTAAAAAGAAATGCATTCGAAGCGTTTTGTTATGTTGTGACTAAAAGTTACACTCAGGGCACCAGCGTTGAAACAGCGAGCGTAATAAAGTTTATAGCCGTCTGTGTGAGTAAAGGAGGATTCACCCAGCTCTCTCAAGAGGCACTTTTTTTTAATTCATCGACAAATATCCTCATAGTTCAACTACTATGCACTAACCGGAAAACCGTATCAAAATTTTTACAATACTTTCTGAGATTAGCCAGACTTAGACAAGACGGAAAAACGCAGTGGAGCGAAGTGACGATTTTACCATCAAATGTGTCGCTTTAAAGTCTGTACGGTCTTACAACATGGCATGATTTTGGTCACGCCCATATTTAACATAGTAAACAATCGTAATATGGCCTCTTTAGTATAGAAATAGAATACCTTTACGGTTTTATTTATTCCGTTTCGAAAGGAAATGATAGTAGAATAGATAGATTAGCTGCAAGCGTGTTAGCAGACAATGTCGTTGAACATTATGCACATATCACTTATGCTGATTAGTGTAACAAATGCATTAAGCACACCGTGTAAATCTGTGATCTATTAGCGATGTAAGTGTTAAGACGTGTTCAGCATAGGAAGACGTTATTGATAGTAGGTATGTAGTAGTAAGTATTATTTATCAGAGTAAAGGCCCGGGCACACCAAACGCGGTTGCGGCGCGTTTGCGGCGCGAACGCGGGTCCGCGCCGTTGTCGAACAGCGCGAGCGAATTTACCATGCCACACCAAAGTAGCCGCGGGACCGCGGCGGTCCCGCGCCGCCGCGGTGTGGCATGGTATATTCGCCCGCCCCGTTCGACAACGGCGCGGACCCGCGTTCGCGCCGCAAACGCGCCGCAACCGCGTTTGATTTGCCCCGGCCTTAAGTAATATGAATATCACGCGGAATTGTACGTAATGCCTGAGCTATAAATTGTCACTACTTAGAAAAAGTTCGTAACTCAAAACAGGTTACTGGAAAAATTAACTTAACGTCCTTGTGCCAAAAGTTTAATTTGTTACAGGTTTATTTCGAAGTACAAGATTTTTGTAAAGTAGTGACGAAATTAAAAACTGTCATATAAAGACTGTTAAACGACAGTACTCTCTCATCACTCACAGATCGATTCTTAAAAATATCAACTCGGGTTACTTATATCATTGCTAAGACGCGCCTCACCACTCAATTTTACTTACATTAATGCAATCGTACGACGTCGTAGATTTGACAGACAACAAACAGAGACAAACGTAGATTTGAAGATACAATAATCGAAGTACGAAATTAGAAAAAAAATAAAATTAGATGATTTAATAGTTCTGCTAGTTGATTATCGAAGTATACTTCGTTGTTAGCTACCCGTGAGTTTTAGCTCGTATTGAACAACCTATGAGTGACAACAGAACTGACATTGTCGCTAGTGAATCAAACACTCTTGATGCCTAACTCTTCGCTTCTTCTTAGCATCAATGCAAGTGAACTCAAGTGGCGATCCGAGTCGGCTGCCATCACTAGAGTAACGCTTGTTCCCAATATTCAAACCGTGGATAGCTTTGCTTACTAACAGTTTAAACTTGACGTTATCTAAATCTATCCGCGGAATGAATATTCCGAACGGCGATTAGACAACGCTCTCCATCTGTACACTCAAGTATGTATGAAAATTCAGATCGGCCGTGACATTTACGTAGCCAGAGCGTGAACGTTGCGCGTGAAGGAATTCACCGCCTATCTCTGTGAAACTACAGTCAGGGATTAACATTCGTGACATATCAACTTGACTGTACCATGTGGCAGTCTATTTATTTACTCTCTTATTGGCTTAATTATGTACTAATCTATCCCTTCATCGTGATAATATTTAGTTATCGATAGACCTAGATGGTAAGTTTCATTGCGATTTTGAGAGGTAGGTACTACATGCAGCACAGCCCCTAGTATCTAAAGCTGTTATGCTGCTGAATAAACAAATGAATGCGGGTTTGCTTCAACGAACTTTATCACCTAAGCACGCTTTATCAGATAAGTGCAACATGTTAAATGTTAAATCAGCAATAATATTAAATAATGAAGCCAAATCCTATTTCGTAACCTTTTGTCACGATAAGCGGTTAATTTTAAACAAAATTACGCCAAGTCTGTGGCCAAGTGAATAAAATAAACATTGATTTGCATAGCACATTTTAACCGGGCGTCATAACTCCCCTCGGCTGTTAACTCATTCATGAGTTCAGCTTTTATGAATGAACTTGGCCCGGCCTTCCCGCGCTTTTTATGGTCCTGTCGTACTATATCACTGTTTATGCGTACCTATGGAATACATACTTTCTTATTCAGCCGTCCCTCTGAATTTGTTGGAGGTTTATACGGGTCTGTTTTGTTTATTACGTTTGAAGTTAAACTTAAATTGCACGGATGATGTGAGATGAAGTCATATGTGAATAAATATCAGATTCATACAGTTGTCTCAAAGAACTGTATTTAATGAGGTTTAATCTCATCAAATCTTGTATCCGTTGAAAAGATAAATCTTGTCAATTTCCGACTAAGTTTACCGTCGATCATTAACATCCAAAACCTAAACAAACTTTGATCTTGTATAGTTTCAAAACCCTATAATTTATTTCCGATCAAGTTGATTTATCTACAATTACCGGTAAGCAAGTTAAATACTTAGTTAATGGACTATTAAGTTTGGAAGCGGTATTCATGAACCAAATGCTAAAGGTCAGATCAGAAGTAATTATAGCGATGATTCCCCGTATTTATATTGGGTTTAAATTACTATCATTTAAGTAAAAACCTCAAAAGTTTAAATGGTTTCAATCCATGCTAATATTATAACCGCGATAGTTACTGTCTGTTTGTCTGTGCGTCTGTCTGATACGTTTTTATGGCTAAACCGCTAGATGGAGTTTGATAAAATGTAGCAAGTATCAACTTTGAAAAGCGAAGTTCCCGAGAGAATTGAGATTAACGATTTCCATGCAGATAAAATCGATTATAGTAACAATGAAAAGTAGGCGCACAACAAAGTCAAAGGTCTAACACAAGATAAACAACCATAGTAGGGCACCGTTAATCAAATAGTCACCTTCGTTAATCGCTAATCCGTTACTAAAAAAGTTGACTTCGTTAAACGTTAAACCGTTACATTTCGGACCATTTAACGGAAGTTAGCGTAAATCGTTAATCGTTAACTAGTGCTAGAAATAACTTTTTTTATGTCGTTGCATTAGTGATTTAGGTATTTATAAAAAATGTTGGTATGGGCTATGGAAGTATAGGCAAGACATGAAAATTAATAAAGGAAGGGTAACTTACCTACCTATAACATGAGAGTGTAATAATAGTTACCAAATTTTATAAACATCAATATATACGGTCCGCGTGGTATCCTTTCGGCAAATAGTAGGTGCTTGATTAACGATTAACGGACTTTACTTGCATTAACGGAAGTTAATCAGTCCGTTAACAGTTTTTAAAGTTAACTTAAAAGTTACTCCGTTATTCGAAATGTTAACTTCGTTAATTAACGATTAACGGATTAACGGTCTTGTGCCCAGTAATGCAAACAACATTATTACATTTATATTTGTAATGATACATTTGTACACGATACGAGTACATTATTTAATCTACTTTCTCTTTCAATATTTGTTTCAATATCAATCATAAAAGTACAGTCGCTTGGAAACGTGCATAGTATTTAACTTGTTTTATTTTGATGCTGCTTGTTATTATTTTTACCATTTTTTATACGTTTCTTAATTTGTTCTTCATTATGTCACCAATCAAATTAAAACGACGGCAGTATTTTCACATTTCATTCTTGTGCGTGTGCGTGCGTGCGTGCGTGCGTGCGTGCGTGCTTGCGTGCGTGTGTGCGTGCCTGCGTTCGTGTGTGTGTTTGTGTGTGTGTATAATATAGTGGCAAATATAAATATAATAATCCCTAGAGCTCTGCTCTCCCTATAGCCCTATTCACACGGCAAAACACCGTTCTTCTTTGCAGGATAAATCTTCCAGTGGTGCATATCTATTAATATCTACATTGAGTAAATAACCGTTCGCACGTACGTTTGTTTGCAGTATAAATGATGTACGTTAGGCGACTACGAAAGTTACAGATAGATACAAAAAAAGATTGGCTTTAGAACGAATTTTCAATAACAATTTTTCAAAATTTTCTCCATTAGTCTCTATACAACGAATCATTTGTCTAAACCAAAGAATTAAAGCATTTGGCGATACGTTATAAAACTCTATATTAACCATGTTTTTATCCCAGATATTTTTATTGGTATCACTACGAACTTTTCAAGCTCAAAATCATTCTTATTCCGATAATACTTGGGAGAAAGCTGAACTTCGTGATGACAAACCCAACCCCATTATATGAGCTGATTACTCCTACCGAAGATTATACACCGCAGTTAAATTATAGTATTCATAGTGAAACTGGTTTCGTATCCGTTTCGCAGTTGTCTAAAGCTTTTATTAGGTTTTTTAGTGAGTGCTAGCTTTTGCACGCGACTTTTTACACATGGATTTCATTTATCGTTATACTCCCCCAAATAAAAACGCTCTTTATCTATCGCTGTGCGAAAAATTGCTTCAATTCGTTGCTTCGTTTAGACGTGAAAGAATAACAAACAAACACATTATCGCAATTATACTATTAGTAACATACACACACATTCTAGTATATGTGTTTATATGTACATTAACTACTTTTCGTGGATGATATTTGACAGCTACTTAGTTTGGGGTTCAGCAGTGCTAACCTGATTAGATAACTTGCTAGGTGGTATCGTTTTTGATTGACACTTTATCCACTTTGACAGATCTAAGGAAATATATCCAAGTATACTGAATAGCAAAGTCAAATACAACCAGGTTTAATAATAACATTAATATCATGGACAAAAAAAACATGGGTCTGGTCCCAAACATTCCCATCCTTGTAGAACGATACGACTACTTACATATAAAGATAAATATATACATATATATAGATTGTCAGGCTTGCAGAGAAGAACATTTGATATTTTTCATTCCGGAAAACTGTACCGTTACCGAGATGAATGCGATATTCTATACGGCAGGGCCCTAACATGCTAGACACAAGGATAACTTAAACCGTCTCATCTTTTTTTTTCCTTTTTTTTATGTCAATTGACTGACAAACGAGCCGACGGCCCACCTGATGGAAAGTGCTCACCGCCGCCCATGGACATCTGCAACACCAGAGGTGCTGCCAATGCGTTGCCGGTCTAGGGAGGATGGGGAATGGGGATGGGATGGGGATGAGGGAATAAGCCTCCGGATCTCGTCACTCACCGTACGAAACGCAATAGCAAGCTATTACTTTACGCCGATATTCTGTGAGAGTGTGGTATTACCCCGGTCGAGCCGGCCCATTCGAACAGTAATCATCTAGTGAGGATTACTGTTTGGCTCTACCACTACAAAGTGCGTCTCTCTCACTCTAGTGCCGACGAAAGAGATAGTCATAGAGATAAACGGGTTTAACTTATCTTTGTGTCTCGCGTGTTAGGGCCGCAGAAGTCGCGGAGAAAGCCAACAAATGAGATAATTATGATTCTTATATTGTTATCCGCTTACAGTGAATAAGCATTTTTGTTTGTGTTAGTACACTTTTAAAGTAACTCCCCAAACGCCTGCTGTCTTTGGCTTGTATATTTTGATGTGGGCCATATTTTCTTGCCTGAAAGTTTAACGATGACTCGCTCAAATTTATCAATCACTCAAAGTATTATGAGCTAATTTGACTGGCTAATAAATCATGCGATTTTGAGAAAAAAATATCCCTGGGATAAATCACCGAGAAACGTAACTAAGAAAATAAAACCTTTCTAAGTGGAAGAATGGGCATACATACTGAATTTAAGAGGACGTTGAACCAACGGCAAAAATCACCCTTTTCATACAAAAGGCCATAACGATTTCCACCCCTTAAATGCTAACAGATTTTGACCAATTTTTGATATGTTGTCAGTCAGAACAAAACCTAGGTTTATAAATTTTTTGAATATTGATTAAAGATCAACAAAGTCAAATAATCGCTGAAATTAGTGTATGAGAATACTAAAACAACAATTAAACTGAATTTATTGATTATAGTTACCACATTGTACCGTCAAATATATAGGCCCCGTTAATTTCTATAAATATTAAAGTTTCTAAACGAAATACTTACATAGCAAGCCATTCGTCATTGTTATCGTTATCAGTAATCACCAATCTCCCGTTATTTCACGATTAATCAAACGTCAAAGTAAGAGACCACTTTGACTGATGATAATCTATATAATTGACAAAGATTTCATTGTAAGTGTTTGCGTAAAGTAACTAAAAAATATCTAGTTAGGTAAGTACTAAATATTCAAAATCGCCAAACCTACATACTTTGAAATCATACGTGCCACTGCTGGGCAACATGCCTCCTCTCATAGAGGGAAAACTGGGCAGTAGGCCCCCAATCCGCCCCGTACCGGATTGGGGACCTCACAGGCTTCTTTTGAACTAATTCGCAAATGTATGCAAATTTCCTCACGATCTTTTCTTTCACCGAAATGCTCTTGTTAATATCGAAGTTAATCCCGCACATGAAATTCGAAAATCACAGAGGTGCATTCTGGGATTTGAACCAGCGACCCTCTGCACGAGAAGCCGCGCGTTAGACCCTAGGCTATATACCACTGCACTGCTGCGTATATTATATACATTCCTATTATGAAACAAGCATATATCTTTTTTGCTATTAATCGTACGAATAGGAAGAAATTAGGACATTTTCTTAAAATTCCAGCTCCAGGCCTATAGTTTATCCAGAAGCATCGTTTAAACCAGGCCTAACAGATGACACGGGATTTTTACAAGGCATTATAACATTGCATAGCTGAAGTTGGTCATTCAATTTCACATTACTTGCTAAAAAATACGCAAAGTGGCAACCGGAAATTATCCCTACCGTCTTCAAGCGATGCTTACTACACTTAATACTTACTAAAGTCCTTTTGGGCTCCATTGAAATCTGGGACGTGCTTTTTTGTCATGTGATTGACAGGGGACCCAATCGCGTGGGTCGGGTTCGACATGAGCTTTAGGGAAGGTGACGTCACTTTCCTTGAAGCTGTTAATATTACTTTCTTCTACTATTGGAATAGAGAAAATATTAAAGATAGATCGGCAGCTAAATTTCGTATAACAGTTATAAAAAGTAGTTCTTTATGTACTGGGGATAAATAAGTACTGCAGAACCGCCACAAAAAGGAAGCAAAATGCGTATTGTTTAAAATAGTGTCCATTCTCCATGGTCCAATGATTCCGTTCAGCCCTCACATACAGGATGTCACAAGAAATATTGTCAAGCGGAGGTTCAGAGGTAGAAAGAACACCTCCACGATACAGTTTGTTCCAATCGAGAAAACCAATAGTGTACACAATATGGCACTGACGTTTGCAACCAATGGAGCATTTGGTTTACATTTATGGGCAAATTGGATTGAATCGGGCTTTACTATCTACTTCTAATTTTAGTGTTTTAATGCTAGAGCGGCAATAAAACCGACTCTCAACGTTATATATTACGCGGTAACCCGGTTGGTTCTTTTTGGGGTTCCGTACCTCAAAAGGAAAAAACGAAACCCTTATAGGATCACTCGTGTGTCTGTCTGTCTGTCTGTCTGTCCGTCTGTCACAGCCGATTTGCTCCGAAACTACTGGACCGATTGAGTTGAAATTTGGTATACATATATAAGTCGGTGACCGCAACACGGACGCGTGACGTAAATATATGAATTTTAAACATGGGGGGCTACTTTTGGGGGGTAAATTAGAAAATTCAAAAAAAAGTTATGCCACCTATATCGTGTGACATCAAATGAAAGGGCTTATTGTGAGGATCTTAAATATATATTTTTTTGAATTTTAAATAAAATAAATTAGAAGTTATTTAGGAAAATAGGCGAAAATTGACCATCCCCCCCCCCCCTTATTTCCGTAACTACTGGGGCTAAAATTTTGAAAAAAATACAGAAAATAGTTCTTTACCTATAGATTACAGAAAAACCTATAAGAAGTCTAAAGTATTTAAAGTAACGTAGTAAATTTCAGATAATCATGTACGGAACGGAACCCTCTCCACGCGAGTTTAACTCGCACTTGTCCGGGTTTTTGTAGTAAGTTGCCACTTACTACGACGCGGAAACGTGACATTAAAACAGTTGTCACCAGTAACCATGGTACTCTACAACCCCGTTGAGTATTTCCTGAAATTCTTCGCTCTAATTTGAACATTATTTTCAGCTGCTAACAGCCATTCGCAAACATGGCCGTTGCGAGCCGTATCGCTCGCGCCCACTGCGAACTTTTTGATTTATGCACTCTCCCCCACTTAAACTCGCGTAAAATAGCCCTAGGAAAAGCCTGTGTGCGTATGTCGCCTGTGGGTTATTCCAAATTTGAAACCAAATGAATATCCCTCTCCCTCGGGCGCGATATACTAAAGAGAGAGCGCCAATGTTAGTTCGAACTTCATAGCCCGGATAATCTATGTGTGAGTTTCTTCACGTTTGCTTACTACCGTATGAATCGAAACGGGAACTCGGGCTTTATGGTTTCCTGCAAATTGTGCGGCAGTAGTGAACGGCACTTTATGTGCCGTATTAGAAAGATGTGCAGTGTGCGGCAAAGATCCGCCAATAAGATTGGCTCAGTAGTTTGTCCTCGGTCAGCGCAAAAGTGTAATTGGTGGATATCTTTCTCACTCACCAATCTTGCTTGAACATTCTATGTTCTGACATCTGACTGTCACATAACAAATGAATCTAATTCGTTCTTGTCTAGTTTTTGTGTTTGATTCTTATTACTTTTATGGTTTATTTTGAATGAGGGACGCAAAGGGGCGCTTTAATTATCATACTAATTGAGATTACAGATACAGAATAACGAGAAAAACGTAATAAGTAAGACAGTGAGTTAGATAGTAGAAACTAGAAAACATAAGGTGGAGCTCACAATAATATATATCACGGTAGAGATAACTGTACTCGTCTATTCTTAAACTTCTAATAAACGAAGAAATATCATCAATTTCAGTACCGTTGTGTGATTCTCTAATTTGGGCAGCGGCTATCAGCGGATAACCAAAACTATTTATTTACACTAAGGACAAAGTCATTCGGTCCAAAGAATGAGTCCCTCTTCACTAATCAGCCGCTGCTGCTGCGCACGTTAGAGTATCACATGACTGCAGTAAAATCAGTTTATCTTTATAGACTTAGTTTTGAAATGGTTGACTTCGCTCCCTAGTACGAACCTATGTCTGTAGAATTGCTGTGTTGTTCAATATGTTCATGCAGACCCTATCAACGCGGCCCACTCCTGCTTCTTTTGATCTTAAAGCCAGAGCTTACCTCCCTCCTAACCTAACGCAAACAGCATTTTGGGAACCTTTTTTTGTAATTATAAAATTCTTAACCAAAATGAAAGTAAGTTCTTTCGCAGTTGAAATTGTGTCTTGATACTCATGATTCATCGCAAAAGGTCAATGGTACCTGTATATCAATATTAATGAAGTTCCGATTTCTTAATGCGAAAACACCGGTTCTACGAGATTTTGCATATGACCCGTGAGACTTTCGCCTACTATAACGCCTCATTCCGGCTTGTAATTGAAGACAGTTATCTGGTTGACTTTATTAGATGTAACGAATAATTGCAAAACATTTTTAAACATTTTATTGGCCCACTGCAGGGCAACGTAATATTTTTTAAGTGTAACATCTTTCCTCTCGCTTTGCTGCAATCTGTGGGAGTGTTTTCGTGAAAAGGGACGGAAGTGTGTAACAGGAAGCCGGGGAAGCGTGCGCTCATTTGATTTGACCAATGACGCGCGCTATTTGATTTGACCAATGAGCCCGCGCGGTTGATTTGAACAATTAGGGCGCGCGGTGGTAGAGTTGATGCCGGGGAAGCGCGCGCTATTTGATTTCACCAATGAGCGCGCGTGTGAGATGTCAGATGTTACACATCATATGCGACTACTGAAAGGCTCGTTCAAATATCTCTCCCGACTGAGTTCGTGGCAAGTGCCTGCTAGCCTCTCTGCAACTTATATACGTCGTCCCGCCAATTATTAAAATTCTTAAGTCTGACTGACAGTCAACGCACATCCTGTACTGGGGATTCTAGAAGGATAGTACCTAATAATATTTAGGTTCAGAAATGTCCCTGCTGTTCCCAAAAGTTAAGGACCCCCAAGCCTAATTTTTTTGTTTGGACTTTATCCGCATGTAGGGTGTCAGGCGTATTTTGGTTTGCATGAAGGAAACGTGAATTGAATCCTTTGTTTTCGTTAACTTTTGGCCACAGGAAAGACAAATTTTATTTCCTTAAATTTTGCACAGGAATTCCTTAGCGTAGGTTAGCAATAAGAAAGGAATTTTGAAAGCCATCCTCTCCACGGGGTTAAATATGGGATGAAAATACAATAGTCGGATGGTTGATGGGTGTGAGATGTTGCCGATGGGACATCCCATAGAGCTAGTATGTAGATACGTTTTTATCCCAGATAATTGATAGTTCCTTAGGGAATAACGATAACCTAATTAATTTCACGCTGACAAAGTTGCGGGCAGAGGTTGGTTAAGCCAACAAACTTGTCGTCTATTCGACATTGCCTAAGCGATAGACATCGCGATGGCTTTACGATGCGGCCGCTTTTACCGGTAAGTTAATAAGATACAGATAAATAATGTCATACAGGCCTTTGTTAGTAAGCAGTTGTTTATGTCATCATGCCTATAGGGAATCCTAATTAAGTAAATAGACACGCTTACAATACTAATAATTTTCCTAAATTATAGCGAAATATATAGTTTGAATACTAACAAAGAATACTAAAAACTTGAATTATTATGCTACGATATGGCAGCTCTTAATAACTTAATAGCAAAGGCGGCCATATCGTAAAAAATCCACACGCGTTATCGCTTAAACAATGTCGAATAGTGGTCCTGGACCCCGTTCCACAATAATCTATTTTATTCTACGAGCACTAGTGAGTAATGTCGAATGTTGCCAGTACATTGGGTCCAATTTGAAACAGTGTCTTCTTAATTTAAAATTTCCTAAACTTCAAATACAAAACGTCAATCTCGATTTTGTATAGCATGAACCTGTCAAAATCAAGTTTGTTGCCTCTTATTTTAAGTTTGGCGACTTTTCAATTTAGCGAACATTCGAATTGGCCCCAGTATCATACACGGAAAATACGAAGTACCAACGTGGCTTGTCTAAAATTTTACGGCTACATACAACCGAGACTTATTTGGAAATAAATAACAGCTTTGTAAATTATATACACGTTGCTTTGATTTGATTGATTTTAGCAAACAGCTTTGTAAGCTCTGTCCGAAATAAGTCGCTTGGTCGATATTAGCAATAATTTGTTTATTACTAGCCTTCCCATTTTTTCAGTGTAGCGTTGTTTTTTTTTTCGATTTAAATTCTACATTATCAGAAACAATCTTTTCCCTTAGTACAAAATGCTTGCTTAAACTTTAACGCGTTGGACATCCCTGCGTTAATTCCCAGTACTGGAACTGATCTGCATAAGGCAGGCGCGAAACACTGAATAAGTAAAACTCGGTAGGGCTGCCACATTTGAATAGAAATCGTGCAGACCCCGTCACATTTTGTATAAAATTTTAAAGTTCCGTATATATTAAAATGGCGTAGGAACAAGACCATTTCGTCCTCGTACCGCTGAAAATTCAGCACATTTCCTGTGTTTACGGAACCGTCGTTTAGTCTGTCTAAGCTTATTATGTTGAACCCTCGCTGTTGGTCGTAACTGTAACATGTTGCCAACCCTGCATACTTATGTAAGGAAATTCCCAAACAAAACCTTACAAAGAAAGCAGCGTAAGCTAGTTGCGTAAGAATAACCCGCGAACCAAAGATAGAAAAATAAAACAGTAAATGCATATGGTATGTAAGATGCTTAGAAAAATGCTTGACTGAATAGACTTCTCACTCACTGCATGAAGTAAACGTCTTAAGAGCCCACATATGCTCAGGTCGCAACGTTTGGCGATCTAGATTTCAATACCATCAGGGTCTACGTGTTTGTTCTTTGAATATATTAAACTTGAATATTTCTTCTTAGAATGCTTAATCGTGAAAACCCGATTAGTAATAAAAACCTCGATACTTTTATTTTTCAAACATAACTCTATTTTAACATGTTTTTGGTTCAATCTTCGAAACCCTATGGCTATTAACGATGATTTTAGGTTAATTAGTCGACTAACAATAACTTCTCAATTCGCTAAAACGGATTTTTTAATAGATGTTGTGGTGCTGTAGTAAACAGCAAAAAATTCAGTTTTTCGTTAACGCTGCGCGCGGGGTGGTTGTAGCCATGGCTGAGAGCGCGCTATTTTAAAATGCAACGCAACGCCATAGAGTTCAGTTCTGATTGATGCAAAATGAGGTGCTTAGTCTAGTCATATGTGGGCTCTTAATACCAACATTGATACTCTGCATTAGCAATATTGATGGAAGGATATCTTATAAACAAAATATAGATCCTGCTGATATAAGTTTAAGACGCGGATTATTCAGCAGCGATGAGACGGTCTCCTTGCCATATACATCTGTTGATGATCCGATGACCGCACTTTTATATAAATTATCGCTCGCTCGCTCTAAACATCTTATTTCTTAATACTTGAAATACACACGGCTTTACTCACGATTTATTGTCAGAAATAATCCGACATGTGTCCATACGAGTTCGAAACATGTCGGACAATTTCTGACAATAAATCGTGAATAAAGCCGTGCGTACCGTGTATTTCAAATATTCATAATCTCTCACGAAAGTTTTGATTTGATTATCTTATTTCTTCTGTATTTTTTTTTATTTATACAGTTTGTTTGTAGGTATAACAATGTCCTATTCAAGTCATAAAAAAATTACCTACTAATTCATTTAAAAATATCATTAAGAGATGCAAGGAAACTCTCGTAATTTGATAGATGTTTCCAACGTTGCGAGCTTGTGCGAATATAATCTCAAGTTTTTATCAAGAGAACTTTCTGCGGGGACCCTCTGTGAGCGAGGGCGCGAGGCCTGTTTTATTCAGGGCGCTGCCGAAATATTACTGCAAAATTCAGCCGACAGTCCTAACGCCCCTGAATCACACTAGTTTCAGAAGTACGGTGAGCAAATTGGATTTTTATTTATTGGATGAACCGAATGATCCCATTACCGTTATAAATGCGTTCAGTTTGCAGGTTCGAATGTTGATTAAAGTTACAGACCAAATAACAAAGACACCGCTTAACTTTTACTAGCAAAAACAACTGCCAAACTTGCGGGGCGCGACGTCTAAAGAGCGCTTCACCAGCCTGTAGGACCGTCGCTTATGGCTTTTTGCCTCTAATGCTGGCAGCGGGGGTCACCCGGCTTTTCGGAGTCTATTTGGTCTGTGATTAAAGTTTAAACAGGTGAAATAAAAGTGAAGATATTTTTTATCTTTACAGAGAAGTTGCGTAGTAGAGATAGCAAACAGTAATTAACATATTCTACATGGTAGACATCGCAGGTAGAACCAATATTGACAATGCAGACACAGGTTAATTTGTAATACATATAAGCCTAATGTCTTCAAATTAGGCAGCCTAATATAACTGAATGCATAACACTACGTGAGCTTGGCTTAACTGGAGATAACTGAGTTATCTCTGCGCCTCTATTCGGGAACGCTAAGTGATTCTGTAGCGACTCGTAAGCGAGATTTCTCATCACACTCTTCCGCACGACGCGTAATGCGTAAGAGCGAGATAAGAGATCTCGCTCGCAAATCGCTACAGAATCATTTAGCGTTCCCGAATAGAGGCGCTGTTCGTGTTTGCATATCTGCTTAGTCCAAATTTAAACCATTACGTATCCCACTTTCTGAGCGACCTTCACTTTCTCAACACGCATGATTTATTTATTTGTTTATTGAGGGCAAAATCAACATACTTACCCAAAAAAGATGAATAAGACACAAACAACTTTACCCTAAAACACAGCGATATACCGCAGTAGCCGCGGCACTAGCTTTCAGTGACTTTCACATCTTTTCCCATTTTATGAACGGTTTTTACCACTATTACAAATACTTATACAGGCACATACATACAGCATATATTGTGTAACAACTAATAAACTAATAAGTAAGTTTTTAATAAAAATTGCATTTGCTTTTTTGCCCTTCGCTCTTTAATATTGCAATGTCATTGGGTTTACACATGTATGCCAAATGTCAGCCTATACCGATCAAGCGGGAACCAGTTCAAAACTGACTTTCAAGATTTGACCCAAACATCCTAATTAACTAACAATTGAAGTTAAATAAAAGCTTGTAAAATCGTCACTCTTAATAAGCGAAAGGACTAAAAACCGCATTCCGACAACTTAAACTAGCCCTTATCAAAATGTTGATTGGTGTTTAATCTCCAGCGTAACTTGGCCTTCAATAGGCCTTATAGAACCAATTTTTCTGAAGGGAAACAGTAGGAGTTTACACGTTCACAGAGTTCTGGTTATGTTGGTCGCCGAATATCGGTCAATAGGGGCAGAAAGGTCCACATTAAATTGTGATTGATTGTTGTGGTCGAGGCAGTTTCGATTGGGTGCTGATAAAAGCGCATTAGTTATATTAGGAAAGGTCCACGCAAGCGTGAGCTGTTTACATACAATTTAAGTTCATTGCTTATCGACAATCAGAGCTATATATAACACCACCCTTTAAGAAGAAGGCTAATAATAATGAAATGCATGTAAGCCAATGCAATAAAGTAAAGAAGAAACTTTCATGGAGCATGAAATGTCGAAAACATAAAAAACTACTGCACAAACAAAATCTGATATACAACTTAGGGTCATTTACAAATATATTTGTTATCAAAGCAAAACATATCAGCCCGTTCGGCTCAGATATCGGTAGTCAAAAGTGCCTTGACCGCTTGTTTCTAGAATAAGATATTAGCCCACTTGCGAATATATCCACTCCGCTATCTCATGAGTTACCTTATGTCCCGGGAAGAGGCCGTAGGGCGACCTTAATGGCTGCCACGCAGGCAAGAAAGATAACACGCGGGTGCCAATAAAGATGCAGGACCGTAACATGTCTTAGGCCTTACTCAAGACTGTCCAGACTGGGCAAATGATAAGTACAGAATAGGCAAGCCTTGAAAAAGTTTCGGTACCAAGTCTTTTGCAGTATCCTGAGAAGTAATGAGCAATAAGACAATTACCGCTGCTTAAATTACGCCGTTCGTTCCCAATATTCAAAACGTGGATAGATTTTAACCCGTAGTAACCAAATCTATACGCGGATTGAATATTGGGACCGGCCATTAGATGTTATAAAGACTAAATTGAAAACACAAAAACCAAACAATAAACATAGTAGGTACAACTGAGGACACGGAGCTAGGATAAGAGCAAAGATTAAGGCAACCCTTTTTCACGTTACGTATTTTATATTATCTTCATATTTTTACTCTAACGTAATAGTTATTTGTTATACAAGAGTGCAAAGTTGCTTTTTAACCACGTGCCCAATTTTGATGACCGAGCAAGCGAAGGGTTCTAAAATTGAATCCTGAGCATTAGCGAGGGAATCAAAAGAGCGCGAGGTGAAAAATCATTGCACTAGAGTGCACCACGTAACTTTTCATTCCACCTCAGCGAGGAAATGACTAAATGTAAAAAAAACATTTGCGCATTATTAACAGTTTCAGTCAATTCTGTTGGCGTCAAATAAACTTCCTCGTCGCTAGAATTTAGGTTTTTCACTTGTTTTTAACCTAAGGTTTTAACAATATGACATGAAATACAAAAAGGCGCGCGCAAAGCATATTAAAAAAAGTACACTATGAAGGTTCGGAGTCAGATTTTTTAACAAATTAAAAAAGGTTGTATGATAGATTCGGCACCATGGAGGTAGAAGTAAATAGGTTTAATGATTTTTGAATTCACAAACTTCACTAAGTTTCTATCACTCACGATGTTCTAAATTCAATTTACTTTATCCTCTAGCGGATAAAAACGGCTTTTGCACTCAGATATCGAAGAGCAAAAATACTCTTTCCGAGATGGGGTAATGAAAACTGTATTACAATATTGTGAGAATTATCAGTAAAACTGTAGATACACAAAGAGTGTAGTTTTTCTTGAGTTTACTTGCTTTGTTTTCTTAAATTCTGTATTTCAACATCATGGAAGCTGTTGTTCGTTTCCTGAAGAGTACATGAAACTTACGTAGGTAAACGTACTTTGAAACGTCATACAATGAGATATTTACACCATAAATGCGTTAGATAACCAAGCCTACAGCGTGGCAGACTTAAGCCCTATATATTAATGCCCAGTCTTGCGGGTGTTAACATATCTGAAGTAGAATTACCAACTATTGGACAGCATAATCTGTCTAGCGAATTCATAATATCGACAGTGTTGAGATAAGATTCGTATCATATCACATGAGTAGACTGTTTATCTTTTCCTAGATTGAATAATTTGGTACGGTGCAATAAGTTATTAATAAGTTATTAACGGTGTAATATGTTACTTTTTACGTTTTAGGCTCTAGAAGCTTCAACGCCATTCTGACGGCCCACTTGCACCAAAATCATAAACATATTTGAATAGTTAAACGCGTTAAGTTCTGTCAAAATGTATAAAACTGTCAGTCGTTAAACACAATTAACGATTTAAATCCTATTTATGATTTTGGCGCAATCCGCTTTTAATAACGAATTTGAATTCGATTATGTTAAATTTGATAGCGTTTGTGAACTGTCTGATATTAATTCGTTTTAGTACAATGTTGCACGTGAATATTCCTTGAATAACTTGCAGTATACTATTCTATAAAATTTAAATGAGAGTAAACATTTCACTTTTTCAATACACGGTCTTACTGGTCGATGTACTCACCCAATTGAGTTAATGTTCTGTGGAGATATCTTCGCAACGAATTAAATTTTAACGCATACCATAAGGGCGGTGGGCCGTGGAAATGCCTTCCTTCGGGTTCTGGACCCTCATTACGGGTGTCCTTTTAACCAAATATAATTCCCCAGGGCGTCGTCGAAACGCGAATATTTGCTACTGTGTTCGCAAGTTATACTGAATATTTGATTGCGCCTGATGCTCTCTCGCATCTAACGACGCGAATGCTTTTAAATGGTGACGCGAGTTCTTTTACAAGGCTTTCTTATTTATTTATAAACATACATTATACTGATCACGAAAACAAGGCCCTCAGTGCAGTACATGTAATCCAGCAGAGGGTTTTACTTCAAGAGTGACATATCTGAAAATAAAACGCTGCGCTGTTCTATTTTAAACTTATTTAAATGAAATGTTTTGATTTCATATTGAACAGAGGCGTTATATTTTGAGTTGATGATTAAAGCTGCACATAACGAGTATTATTGTAATGTAGGTTCCTGGGACACTACAGGGGTAGATAGAAGCAATATATCCATACCTAGCGTTAACTACAGTATTGTACGGTTACTCAAAAGTGTGCCCATTTTTCAACTATTCTTCAGATAATTCACTTGACTAAATCAAATGAATAATTACAAAAGTGCTTATGTGTATTCTTGAGTTGCGACCTCAGTGTAGGCCGCCCAGACTCGTTGGAGTATCAAAATCTGACAGGAACTAGGTGAGAGTAGCTGAGGGTCGTGCTCAGTGGCGTGCATTAGGAGAGGCCTATGTCCAGCCGTGGACTGTTATAGTCTGATGATGAATTACAAAAGTAGGTGGCAAAAGTGGCTCCGCTCTATATTTTGCTTTGTTAATTTAAACTGGTTGGTTACTGGTTTACTGCTTTTCTCAGCGAACCTGTTATTGAACACATTACGTTCATGTTTTCCAACGAGTATTAACGTATAAGCAAAAGTATTGCAACTTAGCAACAGAACGATCCGAGTAAAAGTACTTGTAGTGTAAATATTTAATCACAACCGACATTGTCCCACTTTTTGTTTGGCAACACTTTAGTGCTTAAGAGTGCCAAATTGTGTTGCCGTTTTAGTATTTGTATTGTATACTGCCGATTGCTGAGCACATGCTTCCTCTGATAGTGAGATGAACTGGGCAGTGGTCCCCACGCAGACCCAGTGTGGATTGCACACTCCATGTGCACACACATATTTGCTCAAAGATGTATGCAAATTTCCTCAAAGAGGAACAACCAAACACACATTCGCAGTCACAATATTAGTAAGGATTTGTTAATGAGCTAACTACTGTTGCTGTGTGGCTGCTAGTTATGAATTCCTTAAGGCTTTTACACACCGAAACGCCAAGCGGAAGCGGAGGAACTAGAACTGTCTCAGGAACTAGAATGGAATCTTTCATATCAATCCGCGCGGCTGCCACTGGTTTGAATGCTTCCATTTTACTAACAAAAATAGAAATAAGAATGATTTAATTGCCCCATTAAATTTGAATGCCAATATACTCAACCCTTCTGCGGACTCGGGAAGCAATGCAATGACCCTTATCAGACCCTGCATCGGTTTAATGAACAGCCCTTCCAAGGGCCCGCGTACTTAAACCAAGGATTTAAGGGATTAAAATAGGGAGATAATGGAAAAAGTTATTTATCTAGTACAAATAACTTCGGAACGTGATACAAGCTGTCGTACATACATACCTACAGTGCTTCATGAATTGGAAAAGGAACAATTACGGCAGATTGTCAGTTACGACCTTACGCATTCCTTATTAGTTCCATAATAGCTTATCAAATTAATTACGCAGCTCCTTAAAATTAAATTATTTTTACCGGACTAAACTAAGCCAAAAAGAGAATACAGAAGTTAACAGTCTATGTACCTATGTATGTGCCCAAAAATCGAATGTTAAACTTAAGCTCCTCAACTACTGGACCAATATTTATAATAGGGGTTTCGTTTGGTTCGTGGAGAATGTACGGGTGTCATAGGCTAATTATAAGTCTGTGTCATACTAGGAGCAAAAATGCTATTAAATCGCCAGTCGGGTTTTAGTTTTTTTCACTTTACATTTTACTAAACAAATTGTAAAACTATCCTTTCGCGTAACAAAAGCAAAAGGCACAAACACTTTCTGCGCTCAAAAGTAAACAGAGAGATCAACAAAACCAACGCAATAGAAGTTGGGCATACGTAAAAACGTGGTTATATCGCACAACAGGTACAAAAAAGCAATTGCTTCACAGGATGGACGCAATCATTCTCGCACGGCGTACGTTTATTTATTCTATTCGATAATTTAAATTGAAGTCCATTCGTGTTTTTCTCCCGCTTCCTCTTCCAATAAAGCCTTGAGTTACAATTTCCCTTATGGCTGGCGTCTGGCAAAAATTCTAAATGATGCTAGTAAAATATTTTATTTGCGTATTGTTATTATCCTAGTAAGTAAGTCTTCATCAATAAATACCTGAGGCAGACCCTCGGAATTTTCTGGCCGGAGAAGATCTCCAATGACCAACTCTGGGATATAAGTCACGAGGCACCTATCGGTCACCAGATAGCGCGGCGAAAATGGGCATGGATCGGCCACACTATCAGAAGGGATCCCAGCCACATACCAAGCACTAGAATGGACCTCTCAAGGAAGGAGGAAGCGTGGCCGTCCGAAGCATACCTGGCGTCGATCTGTGACAGAGGAGATGAAGTCACTAGGGCTATCCTGGCCCGTGGTGAAGTTCATAGCCCAAGACAGAGAGCACGATGACGGAGCACCACCGAGGGGACATAGGATATTAAAAGGCATAACTTACAGTATCTACGACATTATACTCTCACCTACCTCGGTTGAGTGAAAAACCGATCCAGCTGTGCTCACAGCAATTTTACACGCAGTTTAAAACTTTTATTGAATTGTATTCGTATTTCGTATCGTGGTAATGAAATAAAAAATGGCTATGTATTATTATTATTTAATCTATTTCATAGTCTAATTAGTGTCTAATTATGATCAAAGTTAGGCCCCACTGTCGGATTATGACGCTGTCGCAGGCTCTTTTAGGTACATTTAATCGATCAAGACAAATAACTTGGGGTCTGATCGTTTGTATGTCTTTGTCTCCTTTATTTATTTACTCACTGTTTATTTATTAAATCAATAATTTACATCTGCCACCGGTATACACTGCCATATTTGCAAAAATTCATTGCACATTGCCTGCGGCCCTAACATGCATGCCACAAAGATAAATTAGAACCGTTTATCTCTATGGCTATCTCTTTCGTCGGCACTAGTGTGACAGAGACGCACTTAGAGATAAACGGTTCTAATTTATCTTTGTGCCATGCATGTTAGGGCCGCTGTCATCAGAACTTAAAACCACGCATGTCAAAATATTTTTCGAATATGGAACTCATTTGCAGATTTATAATCGAAAGGAATATATTTCGCAAATTCTTAATAATAAAACTATTCAATAGCCGTTGAAGTTTATAATAATGACTAGGTTCCCACGATGTTTACAAACGCGTCTGCGCAGCCAATATTGCGTGAAAGTGATATATGACCATTTCTTCACTTTTGCAGAGAAAGTCCAATATCATTCACCTTTGTTTGGTATCCTTCAAGTGATTAGTTATTGCATGAAGCAATTCACTTCAAGTAATGTTCGTTGTCTTCAAAACCACGTATAACTTTCTTCTAGAAAGTCCCTTTTCGTTTTCAATCATAATAACTGCTACGAGTTTATATTTTATATTCTTTATACATCTCTAAGACACTTAAATTTACTTGTTCAGACGCGGAGACTATACATCTCCCTTATTAGTTGTTTACTATAATTAATTTGTGCCCATTAGGTTTATTTGTTGCACTTTTTATGTTAGTTTCAGTTATATGTAATTTTAAAGTTGAAAAAAGACTTACTGCCGAGTTTCTTGCGGCGTTTCTTCTCAGCAGATGTCACCTTTCGATGCGCTGGTAGATTCAGACATGTGAAAGAGCCCGTGTGGCCTACTTGCAAAATTAATATTTTCATTTTCATATATATACTCGTATATGTCTATAATTTAAAATGCTCATAAAGTACTTACGCGTTTAATAGGCAACAGATACCTACACTTCGTAACAAATCTGACCTTAGATGGAAACTACTATACTAGTGTTTTTCAACATGTTTCCCAGGGGGGTCGCAAACCCTTGCTAAGGGGGTCGCGGTCGCAAGCCAGGTTTTTAAAAACCACTGACATAGTTAGTATTAATAATAGACTTGGAGGTCGCCAGATTTTTTTGGGGTCGCGTACTTAAGAAGTTTGAAAAACACTGCGCTATACTAAAGTGAAGTTAAAATAGGCATTTCTGCAAAAATAAGCCCTTACAGTCATCCATAACCAGTGATCGGCAACACCCGTGCCATACCGCGGGATTCAAAGAGGAAATAATAATATGGACATGACATGATTCGCAAAAATTAAGACTTATGTTATATGTATTTGTAAATAGAAGTCAGAATATTTAATAAACTCATAAAATGTATTATTTTTCATTAAAGAAAATATTGATAAATTTTGGTTTAATTTTATACTGCGTAAAATATTACGTGCACTCATATAAAATATGTAAGTGTTAAAATATAATCATATGAAGTGCATAAAAACCCCTGTTCCCTACTTACTGAAATGAGAATATATTATTTTCTTTTACCGATTCGAATGCTGGAATCCCGGGGAATATCCATATTAACATAATGATTGAGGTCATTGACACCATATGGCACGGGTCTCGCCGATCACTGTCCATCACACATCAGAAATATAAACAGCTTCTTCCGTAATGGCTGGTTGACAAGTTCCAAATAACAGTAGTTTAGACCCTTATTATTAGTCTTTGCTCAAGACTGATATTGATGATGATTTTCTCATACTACAAACCTTACTTTAATGCAATATCAGTTTCGATAACAGACTTTTAATACGAGCATTAGGTATTAGAGATCGCCCTTGTGAAATTAGAAGCCACTTAATAAACCGTCTATGGGTTGATTTTGTGATAGCTTTTTATCAATTGTTTTTGCCGACTGACCTCCGAACTACGTGTTGTTTGATTAAAGTGGCCTCTCACATAATTTTCACTAATTAGAGCTCCAGTTAATTGGAATGTGAATAATATTCAGTTGAGCCTAAATAGTTCGCAGTCTAGCATTTAGCGCGCCTTAATGAGCTAGAGAGGAAGTCTGCGTCCCCAATACGTTATCGACATAGTAAATGTTCAGACAATGCTGGCTGATAAGATAAGTATAGACCTAAACGAAGAAAGTATTATAATAAGCATTGTTCTGCAATGCTTTACAAAAAACGTATTAAAGTTAGATCCAGATACGTTACTTGATGCAATAATAACTACTCTCAAAGAACCTATGGGTAAAGAGCAGAATAAAATTTGACTTGAAAGGCTTCCACTAAAGCCCTACATTTAGCAACTAGGAATAAGAAATATTTTTAAAATATTACTCTAATACTCGCATTTGGAAATATTATTTTCGTAAAAGGCTTGCGTGGATATTTTTTAAGAAAAGACCTAGAATAGTTAACATATAAGTTTAATAATCCCATTGGTCCTATTAATTTCCCTGCGTCAATATAACTTAATTATGACTAAAGCTAATATGTTTAGAGAATTATCAGATATCCTAGTAATAAATACACCTTAAATACGTCCACGTGCTACCAAAGTTTCCTTCGATAACTTATACCAACTTCTGTTTAATCACATGGCAATAGGTCAGTGTGCGAGTTCCGAGCTGGACAGATCGAGGTTAACACTCTCGGTTTAATAGATACGCGGCTGGTTGGCCAGAGTACCTGGTTAAAATGCATGTATTTAGAGAATATTAATACTTAATATTCATGAAAGCATTTATGTTTTCTTTATCACAATCGACATCGAGAATTTTACAGTGCTCTGACGTTATACATAACGCTAGGCATTTAATCATGAAGTAAATTGTAGTTCCGAATTTTACAATTTCTACCCGACTGTGCGAAACCAAAAGGCGGGTATTTAACAGTCTTTGAATATGAGCAAAAATCGCATGATCCACTGTAGCTACCTCCGAGCTCCTGAACTACTTACTGGATTGATTTTAATGAATGAGTTATCAAATCATTTTCGGAGAACGTGCGAAGCGTCATAAGGACGTAAGAATTCTAAGGGTGTGTATAGTTTATAACTCCCGCCGCTTTCTTATAGAAGTAGTGCGCAACCGATGCGACATACAGTTTATTCTACCCACCTCATGATAATTACTAATATAATGGTAATTACTATAATAATAAACGATGTACAATGGGAATAAAATATTTTCATTGTTATTTTTGTCTAATTTTTATTTCATTTCCTCTCAAATGTGATGAAAAACATTATGTGTATCACGGGCAGTAAGGGGATAACAAACTAGAGTCATTAAAATCCCTCGCCTTCGGCATCAGGCTTCAAACAGACTCTCGTTAGTTATCCCCTTCTTACGGCCCTAGATGCACAATGTACTATAACTTTATAGTCATTACTACTTCTTACTTTCTCAAACTAGTATCTCTAAAATGCCCTTAATTGAATGTCTTACAAGGTCGCTTTTGCAACAAAATGATTGAATTAGATATGAGTTTGAGAAAGTAGTCTTTGATTTAACAGATAAGTAGGTGTCCATCCAATTAGAAAACGTCCGATTCGCTATATTGACTACGTCAATCAACGTTTGCACGGATTTCCCCTGTCAAAGTAGACTATCACAATGGTCAATGGCATTAAGTACTTCGTTACTGTTAGTTATCAACAGCGTTCGAGAATTTGGATTATACTCACTTTGAAGAAATGGTATGTGGATGGATCGTGACTATACAAATAACTCATCATTTCAGCCGAAAGACGTCCACTGCTGGACATAGGCCTCCGCAATGATCGCCACAACGACCGATCCTGTGCTGCTCGATTCCAGCGGACTCCCGCAATCTTCACCAGGTCGTGAGTCCACCGTGTGGGTGGTCTGCCCACGCTACACCTTCCACTACGTGGTCGCCACTCAAGAACTCTTTGGCCCCATCGGCCATCTGTTCTACGAGCAATTTGCTATGCCCACTGTCCTTTATTCTAGATAGTTTGATCTCCTCATTTATAATTAGATCTCTAAGCGATACTCCGAGCATAGCCCTCTTCGTCACCCTTTGGGTAATGCATGAGCGTACATGCGACTCAATGTTCCAAAAGGCTTTGGAGTGCCTTTACTTTTAATGTTCTTGGGAATATCCGTAGCATACTTATTGACTGTGTAGAGAAATGTGCTCTCTTTGGCTGCAACGACATCCTTGCAATTTGGTGCTTTGCGAAATGTTAAGACTTCAAAATAATTTCGTTCGAACCCATGTAAAGCTATTCTGATCATATCTATGTACACTGTCACTTGTTTTATTTCATACAAAATCTTTGTCTTATCTAGTCACTTTGATATTAGGTACTGTAGTGGCGTTGCGTATGACCTAGATAGCACCATATATAGCTTACAATGTTTACCATATTTAGAAATTAGTAGTCTAGCTGGTTTGACATAGTTATTTATCAAGGGCTTCGATTACAAAATTAAGTTTGTTTATAAGTACTAACCTGTTGTATGTTATGTGTATTATGTTACCGACCAAACCCGATTCTAGGCCAAACAACCCCAATTTCAGGCCAAACTAGTATGTATGCTAATGATAATTCGGTTTGGCCTGAAATCGGGTTTGGCGGGTAACATATACCATGACATCAGTAGACCAGTTAGAATTAATTTATACGGTAAAAACTGGTACGTGTTAGCTGAAAAGAAACTCATGAATAATTTAATCTTGATAAAGTTGTAAGTGTTTAGAAATATGTTATAATAGAGCCTTGTTTCACGGTGGCATTTATTTCTCCCAGTTATTGTACCAAGTTGAATCAGGATTAGGGCTAATCCCGCGAGTCTTCCGTAAGCCTGATTAAGTCGTCAATATAAAGGTAATTTGTGCGTATATGGTACTACCGTACGAAATCCTCTTCAATCTCTCCAAATTTTCATAACACACACATAGGGAACAATTTACTTCGATACTTCAAAAGAAGACTGATAAAAGGGATGACAACTAAAACTTAATTTAATGAAAATCAAACAACAAAATTTATTTTGCAACTAGGCCACACGGGCTCGCTCAAATGTTTGAAAAGATGTCATCTGCTGAAAAGAAGCGCCACACAATCTAACTCTTGAATATTTTAGAGCCACAAACCGCGCTAGGGGCAAATACAAATAAATACCTTGCGGAAAAATATGGCCGTACCATCTTTCTCATCAATATTTGGAACGGGGAAGATGAGTCGCCAAGTTTTATTTAAAGCAATCCATAGCAACAGGTGCACTATCGCACAGTTAGTAGTAAGTCGTGATGCGACCTGCTGAGCGATAAGACCCGACAAGTATTCGTGTCAATGCAACCGTCACTCGGAAGCCTCCTAATGCCTTTAAGTTCACAATGTATGTAAAGGAGCACATTAAAATATCATCGTAAGATCAAATATACTAAAGTAAGCCTATCCCGTTATTTGTTTTAACCGTAATGCTATGTTAATATTGAAAATTAAAATGAATAATTCATTTTGCAACGCCTTTCTCAAATGTCTGAATTCAACAGTGGGTGGAAGGTAATATTAAAAAAAAATACATAGAACAACATCGGCGAATATTGCATGAGTTTTAATTTTAATTTCTGACAATAAATCGTGAGTATTTATAACGCCGTGTTTATTTCAAGTGTTCGTTAAGTCTTACGAAAGTTTTGATTTGAGTGTTAATCTACCTCAACGGAAATGACATCTGAAAGTCTATATAACCTACAGGCCTATTAGGAAACTATATACTTATTGGTAAAACATTTCTTTGCTTTACGTAACGAGTAATATACCTAAACCTACTTCAAAAGATTACTGGTAAAATGTGCATTAACTGTATTGTGTCAGAAGAGCATTGGACTATGACGATTCTGTTGCAGTCTTGAGAACTCGGCCTGCTACTTTCGTTTGCGTAACGAGTCGTTTGTTACAGCATCTCAAGATGTGTTTAGGACTTAGGGATCCGCCGATTGCTGCTCACGTAAGAGAGCCTCACCACAGTATGTGTTGTCCTAAAGGCATGCTCAATACTTGTCGTATCGTGCCCACTTGCACCAAAATCATAAACATTTGAATCATTAAACGCGTTTAAAACCATTCAAAACATATAGAACTGTCAATCGCTAAACACAATTAATGACTTAGATGATATTTATGATTCTGGTGCAAGCCGAATCTTTACTTGAACATGTTAAGATTTCTAGGAGCTCACGTGCGTTATTCATATTTGTATGTAAAAACCTTCAGAAATTCTAAGAAAACTAACAGGAAAAGGCATTATAACAAATAAATAGATATCAACCTTGAACTGTCTGCAGCTCAGCTTTTTAATATAATATTTGCTGTTACTTTTAATATTTGTGCAAAGTTACTATACCTCGTTGTATAACGAATAAGGCCTTTTGTATCCCATGTCAGGGTCACGTGTTTAATTATAACTAAACGCTTATAATTCATTGTTATATGTATAAGCAGTATAGGTATCTTTATTATCATTATGTCAGCTAAAAGACGTCCACAGCTGGACATCCGCCACCTCCAAGGATCACCATAGCGACCGGCCTCGCGCTGCCTTCATCCAGCGGATTCTGGCAACCCTCATTAACCGTGTGATTTTTTAACGTGCGCAGCGGCTGATCAGCGATGAGGGACACATTCAAATTTAGACCGAATGACTTTGATTAACAGTCTAAATTAATAGTTTCGTTGATCCGCTGATCCGCATCATCATCATCGTTTCAGCCGAAAGAAGTCCACTGCTGGAAATAGGACCTCCCCCAATGATCGTCACACCGATTGTGACCGTGACCGATTCTATTATGCTCGAATCCAGCGAGGGTCCCGCCACCTCCACCAGGTCGCCAGTCCACCGTGTGGGTGGTCTGCCCACGCAGCGCCTTCCAGTACGTGGTCACCACACCAGAAGTCGAAAACCATAGATATTTGAAAATTCATTTTATGTTTCTTGTAAAATATATCTAAGTTTCTATCATTTGTGATTTTTGAGTTGGCAAATTCATTCATTCAGGTCATGGTGATTTACTTACTGAATACACATGGTCCGTGCAAACAGAAGCACAATGCAGCGCCCTTGTCTGTCACTGCAAGGTGTGAATTTAATTAAACCGCACACGTAAACTTGACAAACTGTTCCTGTACCATTACCATGAGTTTACGCAAAGTTTCGAAAACTATGACTCGGTCCCTTTTACCGGCAACTTTTTGTATCGGCAACAAGCAGTATTTCCGATAGATTTCGATAACGAGAACGGTTTGCGTAAATTCATGGTAAATCCGCGATCCGCGTTATAAAATTTAACCGGGGCAGCCATCGATACAATACGAGTACAATACAAATACTCTTTACGAGTAAGTATCATGACGGGGAAACAAACTCAGAAAATAATTGACAAGCGACTTAACTCTTAAACAACAGGGTTTAAGTATGCCGTGTTTTATGTAACTTTCAACAATTGTAGCTTGCACTTTCGTCTCTAAACTGTCAACCCTTTTTGCAACCATGGCAGTGCAATGCCCTTAAATAGTTACACCATTTTTTATTCGGCACAGCAGGCCGGCAACACAAAAGCGTCATAAAATTAGTGAATATATTTCATCTGCATTTTGCCAATGTACGTAGGTATGAGGATTGTAACGCTGGTGGCACCTAACGTTGTCAGCCTATCATCACTGGTGATAAAATTGATTTTTAATTTAATCACAATGTTTTCGAAACGCGAAATACTGGCCAGTCTAGGGCTGCCAAGGATAGTTGGGCTGTCATAACCTATTTAAGGGACGCGAGAGGAGGGATCAAAGTGGAGAGTGATTAATGCTAAGATAGGAATGGTCTACCTGATATCTATGCATGTACAAAAGTTTATAACACATTTGGTCTCTATTCGTGAAACGATAAGGCATAGTTTACCTCAAATTTTTACACTGTCGTAGATATATTATTATGGTATATACACCATAATATACAGAATGCAGAATTTATTTTCGATACAATAAATTTCAGTTCGCGATACCATCAGGTTTTATGTATCAATCTACCAACCAGGTACAGTTAGGTTCAAAAGAATATTAGCACCTTTAAAAAGGCAAAAGAAGAAGTTATGTCACTGCATGTACAATGTACAGTCAGTATTATTTCTAACGATGCGACGACGAAACCATTGATCGAAAACAGGGTCACGTTTACAAGAAAGGTCACTTTACCCCACGTTCTAATTACTTACGGAAACCATGTCTCATCCAGTGAATCTCAATGTAAACTGTTTACGTTCCCGCTTTTTACGTGACGTGTTAATTTTAGCTGCGCCCGCGCTTCCGCCCGTTGCTTGTTGATCATGAAGCTATATTCCCATTTTCGGAGATACACTGACGTCTGACTAAAACTCAAAAATATTTAGAAAAAAAAAGCATCATTGACTGACCGCTGGCGTAATTCCACTGGACTACAGAAAACGATTGTCAGAGTAATGGCTGGTGTTCCATGGGACACATCTGCAAGAAATCTGTATATAAATCAAAATATGTAATGCTTTTTGTATATTTTTGAAGTGGCTACGTTTATGCAACGGAATCTGCATGCATTTAACAAACGGAACATTGTTAACGTAGTGATAAAGAAGGTGTTGAATTGATACCGCATATACTCTAAAAATCCGAACACTGCATATGGTAATAATCTATCGGCATAAAAATATACAATAAGCTACTAAATAATATTGAAGATTAATTGATATAGAACATTCAGCAATCATTATATGAATTGAGCGTAAACGAATATTTCAATACATCATCAAATAGGACTTTATTTGAAAATAATTACATAGGTTTTAATATAATAAGAATAATATAATATTAAATAATGTACCTAAAGTAATGAACAGCAATGTATTTTTATTAACCTGACATGTAACACGGTTATCAATAAATATATGAATATAAATATATAAACATGAAAGATCAAGTAGTGGCCGCCACGCCAGACTCAAATACTCGTACTGTTGTGTTCTAGTTCAAGTATCATATTGTACACGGGCGTATTATACACATACACTATACTAGTATATAAAAACCGTCGAATTTTAGTATTTTCTTGCAAAAATGTCAACAGAATTATTCTTTATACTTTACCTGTGTGATCAGAATGCCAGTACTTTCATCGAGCTCTGATTATCAAGACCCTATGAAAGTGGAAACCAACTCTGTTAAAATCATAACTCTATTCCATTTCTATTTAAACTTTCGTAATAATTTCGAGTTGTAGAGAACCATTTAAATTACTGAAATATGCAATAATAATAGAACTTAATAAGAACTAAAATTAGATTTCCCTTTGTCTTTCTCGTGATAGACTCTAGTGTGCAATTGATTTAAGTTTTCTAATAAAATGTCTCCAGTAAGTATACCTTTTATAATGGTTGATAATGGATCCAATTCGAAATTTCCTAAATTTGACAGGACTGTAAACGGCAAAAATCACCCGTGTCATACAAAGGCGCTAACGATTTCCACCCCTTAAATGTTAAACGATTTTGACCAGTTTTTGATAGGTTTTCTGTCAGAACAAAATCTAGGTCTATACGTTTTTGAATATTGATTAAACATCAACAAATTATCGCTGAAATTCGTTTTGTATGAGAGTACTAAAACAGCAATAACTCTAGTATTGAATACTTGAAAAACACACGGCTTTATTCACGATTTATTGTCAGAAATAGAGTCGAATCGAGTTCGAAACATGTCGGACTATTTCTGACAATAAATCGTGAGTAAAGCCGTGTGTTTTTCAAGTATTCATAATGTCTCACGAAAGTTTTAATTTGAATAACTCTAGTATTATTGATTATATTGAATAAAAAAAAAAACGTATAGTTCTGACTGAGAACCTATCAAAAATTGGTCAAAATCGTTTAACATTTAAGGGGTGGTAATCGTTATCGCATTTTGTATGAAAAGCCGTAGGTTCACACTCTTCTTAAATAAGAAACGTCTAACTCGATTTTGTATAGCACCAAGCTGTCAAAATCGAGTATGAGGTTTCTCATTTCAAGTTTGGTGACTTTAGCGAGCTCACTTTCGAATTGCCCCCAATATAAGTTTAAATTTGTGCATGTTAGTTAATTATCACCGTTAGCTGAACAAATTCTGGCTGCAATGTTAATTAGGCCAGCAGTATAAATAGCCGTGCCAGATTAAAAATAATCGCATTGTGATGAAACACATTCACTCACCTTCTGAAATAAATATATCAAGAGAGAGCGTCATAAGCCGATAGTTAAAAGGTCATCATCAGAACCAGCATCAGCCTTTATACGTCCCACTGCTGGGCACATATTCATTAAATCGGTATGGTTGCAAGAAAAAGTGAGACATTTTTCTAATTTATTGATTTTATTGGCTAGTAGCATTGCTAGTAGATAATCTAGTAGTGAATGTACGAGTACACATTGCATATTTCATTTCAATTCAATAATTTCATACCTCAATAATTATGATCTCCATGCATTTCGTTCTTCGAAAAACCACTTATCCATAAAAACACTCAGAAAAAAAAACATCAATCAAAATCTATCAGCCAAAAAAATATACCCGTGTAATTGAGAATCTCCTCAATACGACAATAAAGTGGATTTAAAACCTAATCATTTACAATATTTGACGTAGCCAAGTGAGTCAGATAAAAATTGATAAATATTAAGCGTCGTCAAGGACAATCGATAACCGATACAGGATGGCTCGTTATCAATCCTGATAACAAACTACAGGTAAACTGGTGCAATACTTACAAATGCACTAAACATTTTGTACGACAGAAATTTCAACTTCGATTATTTTGAACTACGATAGAAATAATTTCATCTGCGTGGAATTCGTTTATTGCGTTTCTAGGCCCTACAACTAACAATATGCAAAAATCGTTCTGTTTTGAAGTGAAGGTGGAAGGAACTAACAATCAATCAAACAAACACACCTCTGCGTTTATATTATTAGTAGGGATTGCACTTATTATACTAATAGAAATGGTAAAAAGTGCTTTGACCGTAAACTCAACTTAAATTGGAACCAAAATACGTGAGTAATTGTAAGCATACGGTAAAATCAAAAGATACTGCTATGAAAACGAACGCTTAACGAAATCGAGGGTGAAAATATAAAAACTTACACATTCAAGAAATTGAGGACGAGTCGTTTAAAGTTTAAACAGTGAAAAGAGAAAACGCAGCAAAACTGAACTTATTTTGCTACCTAACATCCAACGAAGTGAACCTCGTACCTCACGGAAGGCATTCCATCTTGCAGATCGGAATTCAGGCAGTCACGTGACTCCATTGTCGCCCGATAAGCCTGGCTCCAGTGACTACTATTAAGATAAAATCCAAGATAACTGCGACGCCTCACAAAAGGTAAGAGGACCAAATTGCCTGATAACAAGAATTCATGTTGACAAAAATGCCAATTACGTCGTATTGTAAAATTGAATGTATCCCAGGAAACATGGAACTTTACATAATTATTTTAAACATGCTTTCTTAGTGTTTATTTTTTACTCAGATACCTATGAGAGCAGCCGTCTTACAACTTCTGTACGGAAGTAATCCATGATGATGAGTTCCATTTCCTGCGGTAAAAAGCCTAGTTGAAAATTTAAGGCAGTGACATTTATATACGCTGATCTTATTGTTCTTTTCCTATATAGCAAGACGAAGCCGCATACGGCGCGGTGCGTACCTACTGCGCTATAGTTTATTGCGATTTATATGACCACCCACGGTCACTTATGTTTATTCTTATTTAAAATTAAATGTAGTATTCGTTTTGCTTGTAACATTGTATATAGGAAAACGAAATTACAGAAACTATAAACCATCACCACCTTGATCGGTGGCAGTCATCTGCCGTACCTTTTTTGCGGAATTTTTTGCCACGTACGGTAGGAATTTGGAACGAGCTTACTGCAGCAACGTACCCGGACCGATACGATATAGGAATCTTCAAAAAACGAGCCTACTCCTTTCTCAAAGGCCGGCAACGCATCCGTGATTCCCCTGGTGTTGCGGGTGTCCATCGTTTGCCCACTAACACTGTATAAAAAAAATCCTAAAAAAATTTTTGGCAGGTTCCTATATGGTGTAGACATCCACTCAGAAAGTTTCTTTTTATTATTGATGGGTTTTCCCTTGGCTAGCAGGCCGAAGGTGGAACGCGATTGCCCAGGAAATGCCTGTTTACTCTAAGGGTAAATAAACAGGGAAAGGAAGGAAGTTTGACGAGGCGAACTGGAAAGATCGTTCGCTTGTTCGGTGCAATTGTCTAAACCCAACATCTTCAAATGGATAGGCATCATGCCGGAACACGATTGGAGTCGCGTGGCGATATGGCTTAGGGACCAGCCGCGGTCGAAACCTACCACTGGTAGTGTGGCTCGTTTTGCACCACCCCAGGATCACGTGAAGGAACTCGAGAGTAAAACCTACGGACGCGAGCAACTTCGACCCCCACCGAGCAAGTTCACCCCTAAGGGCCTGGCCACAATACCACGGCACGACGTCGTGTACTTGAAACGGCGCGGCGCCGAGTCGATACACGGCGTCGTGCTTTGAAAAATTCTGTTGCACGTCGCCCTTATTTCTATACCTATAAAGCTGATGTACAACGGAATTTATCACGGTACGGTACCGTACCGTGGTTATGTAGCGGCGCCGTGGACCGACGCGGCACCGCACCGTGCATTTGCACCAAATCATCATTTGGATCAAATGGGAGTTCAAAGTCTGTATGGGAAATACCCCCTCCCTCCTCTCCTCCTCCTAGGCCTCTCTTGTCTTTATTTCTTATTTCGTTTCTTTTACCTCATACATACTTGCCCTTTTCAACTAGTCATAATTTGTTATCATCAATATCATCATCTTAAAATTTTCATCCTCAAATTTAATATTGATAGGTATAAATTCTATGCAAATATATCTCAAGTGATTTTTCTTATCTGATATTGCCCCAGCAAATATATATCAGACGCGCTCATAGTATAACGTGCCACTTTATATTCATTCAAATCATATTTTTATCATATTTATAGGTGAAATAAATTTGGGGTCTGTCGAAATTTTCCTAATAATATTTAGTTGGAAAATTTTACAAAATCTTGTGTTTATGTTGTTGTAGTGTGTGTGTATGCACTGATATGGACGTTATTTTAGCACTACTTTATTAAAAGCTCGTATCTGCAGCATTCATTTTAGTACAAGCGTGTTAATCGACCGATTTTGAAATACGATTTGTTTCGGAGATGTGCGGATTTGTTTCTTAAACCTGTCCACTATAAATATGCTTTTTATTATGTTATGTACGTACACGACACATATTTTTTTAAGAAGTAATCATGTTATTTAAGAAGTAATCATTGTATGCAAAATGTAAGAACTCGCAATAGTATTGGCAAATCGACATACTTTTCCTACTTTACTCGTTTCAATTTAAGGACTGAAATATGAAGCCAAATGTGAAGCCGAATCAAAGAAACGCGACACAATATCAAAAAAATATGCTCGTTTAACCACGTTTTATCGTTTTTTACAGGACCTGCATCTTATAATCGTACGTTCGGAGTTCGTTTGGAGTACAAGCCATAATAAGTCCATTGTGTGTGAAATCGCGTTGAATAGATTTCAATGAAGTATTTTCATAATTATGATTATTAAGCACGTTTAACGCAACCGCCACACTAGCGTCTTTCAAGCGACGGCTTCTCGTCAGCGCTCGCGCAGCGCAGCGGCGTCTTTTGACCGGTTTGGACCGTTGGCGTCTTTCCAGAGCTCGTGCAGCGTTGACGCCACACAGGCCCTGATAAGACACCGACGCTCGAAAGCCGCTAGTGTGGAAGATGCCTTAATGTGTGTTGTGGTTTGTTGTTAAATTTAATAGTAACTTTTTTTTTGTTTCATTGGCAGGCGATGAATATTTGACCAAATCATGGAATCTAGAGGTGGATGGGGTGACGGCGCGTCGGGTGCTGCTAAGAATGCAACTGACAGCTCACAAGCAGACTGCGATCGCGTACGAATCGAGTTTTACGCCACCTACGACGTCATGACCGGTGTTCGTATAGCCGCCACGCTTGGCGGCTTTTTCGCATTAATGGTCTTTTTGATCGTGTAAAAACGACCAGAGGGGATAGCAAAACATGCCCACGAGTTGGCTGTGGCTCAGTGCATTACTGTCAAACTAATCAAACATGTAAAGGACGCACTGAACGACAAATTATTCGCGGTCGTGCTAGACGTGCAGCAATTCATTTCTTTACGGAAGGTATCTTTCCATAAATTCCTTATATGTATTTCAATCCATATTCGTTCACACTTATCCACCGTTAAATCAATAGCTGTGTTATCGATCACCACAAATGAAGGTATGACCAATCGGCTGACCATGGCCGCGATTTAAATTTCTTGAAATGGACTTGTACGCGGCTTATGGACTGTACAACCTACATTTTATTTTCATCAAGAATTACCTAGGTTTTCTTGAACATCTTGAAAATGGTAAAAAGAACGTTGCAACATCAAAATATGTCGTATTTAACACTTTCAATGCCTGCCCGAAAAATTACTGGTACCCCAGGGGCACCCAATTTCCCGCGTACTTACCTAATAACTATAATAAGAACCCGGCTCACTGGTTGTTCGGCATGCGAGCGATTTAAGCCTGTATTAGTCGGCATTAAGGCGCTGACAATACCTAAATCGGCTTTACACAACAGTTTTAAAAAAAACCTATTTGATTTGGCAAAGCGCAAAAAATATATGTTCATATTATTTATATTATTGAAAACTTAACTAATTCCAAAACACGATTTGATGATATCGATACGATAGAAAAAAATCGTGAAGTTAAGTCTGAAATACTCTTTAAACAGTTCTATCTCTTAATTTTTTTTCACGTATGGGCTATAATTAATAATACTATTACATCACGCCCATACCAAAATCTTGACTAATTTAGATTTTACTTGTAGTGTGTTTACTTATATAATTCATGCGTTTTTGATTTTCCCCATACAAATAACCGCACAGTACTTCTCGTTCACTCCGGTCCAAACAGGTTATTGGCTGTTGTCAGCGTCTCAAAGACCGAAACAGAACTCATCAGCCATTTTTTCATCAAACCTCATTTGAGTATGTTATCAGCTGTGACCATTGGTACGGGCATTAGTCTGAAACTGTCAAAAATTGTCTATAGATATTTCTTCTTTGACTCTCTATTCGTATGACTAACAGTATCAAAGGACAGAGACAGGAACAATGAAGTTACCTTCACCTATTCTGTTGTTGGATAAAGTGTTATCTGAAAGTACGAACACATTCAATGCAAGAAGTTACTAAAGCAAGCGATTCAAGCAAAGGTCCAGCTAGACTTATATGTCGCAAATCCACAACAACCAATTTTCTAAAGTGGTGCCATACGGAGAGCTGTGTAAATATCTCAAGATGTAGAAAGAATTTTCTATTTAGCAAAAGTAGCAGAAAGATCTCAAAGAACACAAATATTTATCATATTTTTTCAGAAAATATTTTAGTAAAATATCATGTAAATATAAAATTTTCTTCAAGTTTTACCTTGGAAATAAATGAAACTTACCGCCATTTTAAATAGAACTATTTTACGATTCAAAATGAAACACAAACAAATGCATGCACTTAAATGTTATTGTATCAATACCAATATATAAAGAAAATCATTCTGGAAAAGTCCATTCTGTATCTGGAATGGTCGAGCTTGAATTGAATTACAAATACATACGAGGGATGAACTGTAACTCGTGTTTCACCCAACACAAAATTACTTATTCTGTAAAAAAATACGATCCCAAATCACGCCTGGTCTGTAAGAATTGAAAACGGTCGATGATCATTATTGGAACAGCTTAATTCGACGCGATTTATTATTTGTGCTTTATCATCAATACATATAAAACAGTACCGTGACTCATTTATAGACAACGCACAGCCTAAACGGGTGGTCCTAGAGGATTTTAAACTTGGAGGAGACATTACCGAGTATTTTTTTTCACCCTAAAGGGGTGAAAAGGGGTGATAAAGTTTGTATAGAAAATACCGCGGGCGGAGCTGTGGCGGGTCCACTAGTTTAATATATATCCAAGGCTGTTCATATAATAATAACAACCCATACATACCCATAGAACCATATAACCCCCATACCTATAAGATTGCGTTTTCAAAATTATGATTAGGACTTACAAATGTTATAAGAACCCAAGATGACAGACCGAACGCGAGCAAAACCAATGTTTTCATGACCGCGTTTTTCAAAGTATTCTATTACATTGTCTGTAATCAATAAATACTCAATTATAGCGTTTTTAATCGGATTAACCAAAAGAAATCTATTCAAAATTTACAAAAACTGCAAAGCCAGATCGGAATGCTCGTAAAAAGATGCACGAAAAAATCTATCGTCTCCACCTCACAAATACTACGGGCCTTGAGATGTTCGGACGGACAAAAAACAACTATTGTTAGTAACGATACAAGGTTCGCCTAGAAAAACTCATTACAGAGTGAGGCCCTGTTACGCCACTCATATTTTAAACCTTAGGATGAAGAGTTTAGGTTTGAATTAGCATGCAACTTACATGTTAAAAGTTGGGTTTACTGTACTAACCACGCGTGTTTTAAAGTTAGTTGACAAAAAGTGATTTTCCGCGCATTTACCGGGTTAATGACCGACGGTACTTAATTGGTAGTACCAATCTGGTACGATGCAACTAATTATGTAATGAAATAAATATAGAGTCGGAGTATCTTCTGATAACAATCGAAGATAATTAAAAATGTAGGAAATATGAACGCAACAAAACGTATTATTATTTCATTAACTCTAGGTTAAATAGTCGGAGAAAGTAGAAACAACTGAAATGTGTACATAGCTAACGATGCGTTCATAGATTATATTTACGTATAAATTTTTTTAAAGAGACTTTTTTTTTTAACTAAAATAATATTATCCATTCATGGAATTGCTGTATGAATAGCAGGGAATAATATTGCAAATTGCAACGCGATGCAAGGCCTTTACGTATTGACATCTAAGTGATACATAGACCGATTGTTAAATATGCCTTATTTTTATGACTCTCTTTTCAAAGACAAAGAATGGGTAGAGGCATAAGTCGAATAGAGGCCAACAACGAGAACTGTTTGCCCACTTAAAAGCCATTTCGAAATTAAATTTCAAATTCCAAATGGGTGCACGTAAAAATTATTTAGAAATAGGTAGCTGCTAAACTCATTTTGCGGAAATTTTCTTATCCGTTGCGTATAATATCTTAGCAATCTGAGCAAAGCATTGCGTATAACAACTAAGACACTTTCTGATCTTGAAAATGCTTTGCAATGATAGCTAAATCTTTACGTGTCCCTTAGTTTGTATTCTCCTCTGCTGCACTGGGAGTGAAGAAATAGCATAGAATGCGTGCAGATGCTTATCATCCTGGCATGTCGTAAAAGTCGACTAAGGGACGGGTCCTCTCCAACATGGTGGACTATCTGCATTGGCGATGGGCTGACCACCTGTCACCACACGGTTCATCATACCATCTTAGGACTAATTAATCGAACGTGGCCACAAGTAGTCTTGTGGCTCTGCCCACCCCATTAGGGATTTCGGGCGTGATGCTATGTATGTATGTGTATGTACCTAGTTTGTATTTTCTTTAGTAAACAACTCGAAAATTTAGTAACCATTGCTAAAGTTTTTTTCTTTTCGTGTAGTTCCTTTGGTTATTTTTTTAATCGCCACTATTTTTCCGGCCAGTTATTACTGGCATAACATTGTCTATGATATAAGCGGCATGGGAACGACCTTGCACCTGAATAGGCGTTAATCAGACAATTACACACTCTTTACCGGCTCATAACTACTTTGTTATGGCGAATTGTCTTTGGTGGACACAATATATTATGGAGCTAGTCGTAAGGGGGCGTCCATAAATTACGTGAGGTGCTCAGGGGGGGGAGGGGATTGAGACGAATCTTACTAAACCTCACTTGGGGGGGGGTCTTGGCAAATATCACGTAATTTTTTTCTAGCAGAAAACGGTGTGAAACTGCGTGAAAGTTAAGTTAAATTAAAGCTGAAATGAAAGTAAAAAGTGTCTTGACTAAAATATGGCAAATTCTGACACAGTTGTCATTATCGTATTTGTTTTTTTAAATAAATTCAACGCTATTATACCCAAAATCTCACGTGAGATTGGGGCAGGGGGAGGGAGTCGAGAAAAATCTTACAAAATAAATAAAAAAATGTCTCACGTAATTTATGGACGCCCCCTAATATGAATACGCTTGTGCAGCTAGTCTAGAGTTTTTTTGTCTAGTTTGTATGTAAAAGTGACTGAAAAAGTTTTGAGTACGAAACCTTCTATTGTAATTCCGATTTTACACAGTTAGACCGACTTGGTTCAAGATTGGGGTGGGATCTATCATTTGATACTTTAAACCATTTCCTTTCTTTCATAGATCGATCAAAGACCAGGGTCTATTCGACTTTGCCTAAGCGATATAAAAAACAATTTTGCTACGTTATGATAGCTCTTATTAAATTGACAGCAAAGCCGGTCGCATCGTTAAAAGATACACTATATGACTTAGGCAATGTCGAATAGGGGCGTAGGAAATAATTTTAGCCTAAAGAAAAATAGAAGTGAATAGTGGGCTGATTGGGAAGGCACAAGAACTTACTCAAGCAATTTAATATACCTACGTGTTTGTTGTAATAAGAAACGTACGATAGGTAGGTACTTATTACCTCTATCTTGTATAGTTGAGAAGAATATTACGAAACTATATGGCTGATTTAGTGCCTAGGTGGTTTCGCAGCTCTTAGCATTCTAGTTTTGAAAGCCTTATAAGTATAATTGAATAGAATAATCATCGTTCATTATCATACTATTCATAATATTATAATAATAAATGTAATGTTTAATGTTTACTTTAAGAGGAGTGGCTACGGCTTTTCATACAAAAGGCGATAACGATTTCCACCCCTTAAATGTTAACCCATTTTAACCAATTTTTGATAGGTTGTCAGTCAGAACAAAATCTAGGTCTATACGATTTGGTTTTTTCACTATAATCAATAAATTCAGTATTATTGTAAATGATATAACAAATAATATAATAACATAGTATTATTGTTGTATCGGCAATTACTTGACTTTGTTGATCTTTAATCAATATTCAAAAACGTATAGACCTAGATTTTGTTCTGTCTGACGTTGGTTCACTGTCCTCTTAACAAAATGTTTCAAACTTTTTAAGCTTTCTTTTAAGTAGGTAGGTACTTAATATAAAGCAATTTATAACAGCTTTAAGAAAATCCTATTTCAATCTAATTTGCCATAAAAGTAGACAAAAAAGCATGGTGGGAAATGTCTGCCATGGTGGTGTTTACTTTATCATGTTTATTATTACGTAGTTTGATTTATTTTAAATTGTCCTATACCTATACAGAAAATACTTTTTAAAAATAAGATTATAAGATAATATATATATAAAAAAACAGAGTGCCACCGACCGCCGAGCAGACCCCCAATTCTCGCTGCATTCGAGATAATGTCGATTGCGAGATTAAACGTCAGATTCATACAGTTGTGTCAAACGACTCTATGCACTGACGTTTAATCTCGATTGTGAGATTATCTCGAATGCACCTAGAATTCGGAGCCAGGACCCTAAGCGATCGGTGGCTAGGGCTGCCGAGAGAGGAACCTCCTGACGATGCGTGCAGAGTCCAGGAGTACCATCTGTGTATTTGGCCTTTGGAATTGAAACAGGCCTTAACTCACTTCCCACTCCCAAAATCTTGCAACTGTAGTCTAAAGGTCCTCCAATAAAATCCATTTATTCTAGACTTGGAGTAATCTCGAATTATTGGACGATAGTTGCATGGTTCTTCCGGTAACTTTTATATGACTCACCATCATCATAGAGGTGTGCATCGCTCTTCACTCAGCTGCCTGTGTCCTTCGTCGGGACTCAAACCCGGACTCCGTCACATCACAACTCCCGCCAAACTCACGTCAAACAAACACAAGGCAACACCACACTCTAATGAAAACAAACTTAAAAACTCAATTAAATTCCATTTATAATTGTTCATCCATGAATAAATAGGTTCCGTTATCAAAACAAGACACGACAAAGTTTGTAAATACGAAATGTATTGAAAACACGCGCTTCCACCACAAGCGTCCTCTTTCACGATATCACACTGACTGAGGTAGGATTACGCGCGGACAAGAGTGTGTCGAACGTACCTTCAAACTCGCAAGAGAAACAAAGATAGATATATCAAACCAGTTACGTATGCGGTTGCATTCATTGCACTTGCAGGCTACCGTGACAAGGTTCTAGTTAACTTTGAGTTGGAATAGAAACTATTAGATGAACTATAGGGGCTCCAGTAGTTTACGTTACGGTTACAACCCTGTCGTTTTAATGTGAGGGAGTATTTTGGGAGATTACCGGCCGCTATCAAACTGGCCGGTTATTTTGAAAGATCCGCGTGCCTTAATTAATTATAAACGGGATTTATTGTTTACGGTTTAAAGTGTGGAAGCCGTTTGTGGTTGTATACGACTCAAAATGTTAGAAGATACTATGTAATAAGGCATAATGAAAGATAATTAATTAAGATATATATATTGTTGATTTTGCATTCGGGTATTAAAAAAGTGCAAAAAAAGCCTTTTATATCAATAAAATCCTTATAACCAGAAACTAAATTGACAAATTCGATACGATACAGATGAGGCTAGACCTTTACTAGACATATTTTTGAATGAGACATTCGTCTAATAAATATTCTTCATTACAGAAACAAAAGATGAACATGTAATAACTTTAACAATGGGTGTCGCGTCACACAGCTGTTTGAATTATTCCCTTGACCCTAACCTACACATTACTACAACTCACTATGAATATTAATTTCAGTTATAGACTTTTACACAAAGAAGTGTTCTCAATTTAAATAACCAATGCATCCCCTTTTAATTCCCAAACCCGGTTGAAACGATCGTAATAATAATTGTAGAAATAGTAGATTGTGTCACGCGAGAGTAAAGTGGTATATTTAGGGCGAGGGCAACAATTTAATCCAGAGCGTAGCGAAGGATTGTTTAATAGAACTAACGTAGAATCCTGAGTGTAGCCAGGGATTCAAGCTAACAGCCCGAGACAAACATATATTGCTCGACCTTGCTTTTCAGAGCTCAATTACAAAACATGAATACTATTTTTAGTACTACTGGAAGCTAGGAGATTTTACACCGTCCTAGTATTTATATATTTGAAGATTCGGTGCCCATTGATATAACAAATACCTACTAATAAATTTTATGCTGTTCGCAAAATGTATTTAGAAATAATAATTCATTATGAATGTGATTTGCATCAAACTGACTATTATATTATTGTTTTCGGTACTATTTTACATTATTTGGTGTTTCGTTTTATGAATTGTTAAGTATGGGTTAACAAATGTATGATAAGAGAAAATAATATTTACGCCGGAAATGGCTAAACATCATCTGTATGTTAGCTACAGTTAATGCAATTAATAATTCGAAAGTGACTAAACTTGGAATAAGAAACGTCGAACTCGATATTGAAAATTGAGATTGCGTTTCTTATTTTAAGTTTAGGGAACTTAAAATTTATGCGACACCCTTTCAAATTGGACCCATTGAATAAGTAAATCCACGTCACATATATTTAACAGTTACAATAATCATTGTTACATTACTATTTATTTTAGAGGGTCGAAACGGCGTCTTCTTAATTTAAAATTCCCTAAACTCAAAATAAGAAACGTCAAATCATACTTTGTATAGCATCAAGCTGTCAAAATCGAGTTTGACATTTCTTACTTCAAATTTAGCTTTAAATTTAGCGAACACATTTACAAATTGGCCCCACTGGTTAATACTGCTAAGAATTTTCTACAACTATAAATATGCAAAAAAATATAGTTTAACTGTAATAAATTATAATAAACGTAATGAGCACAATGATCTCGCTCTCTTTACGCAGGATAGAAAATAATTATTTACAAAAAACAGGAGTCAAAAAACTACTATGGTCCTTCGAGCCGGACAGTTACACCAGTGTTGTCAAACGGTTTTATATATATAGCTGTTTCATAAGTTGGCTCACCTGCGGTAATTCAAGATGGCGTAAACACCGAATAAGCGAGGTCATATCCCGGGCCGATTTATTCCACTTTGCTACGCGACGGTAGACATTAATTTTCCTCGCATTATTTAACATACGATCCCTATTTTTGCATTTTTTTCTTACGTCATATGTACGCATGCATTTAGCAAATTTACTTTTAGAATGGAAATCCCTTAAATGACCCTTACAGTTTATTTAAAAACAATTGAGATCTAATACAAACTAGACAATACTAGTAGTATAGAATACTACTTAGAACATTCATATAAGTTAGAAAAATTTCGGCTTCTAAACGTGTTCGGTAACATGTTTTTGAAAAAACAAATATTCGCGTCGAATTGAGAACCTCCTCCTTCGGTTTTTGAAGTCGGTTAAAAAATAACCTGACAATGAGTCCGATTCGGTTCGGCACTGTCCTCTTAATTTAAAATTTCCTACACTTAAAATAACAAACGTCAAACGCAATTTTGTAAACGCAACGCTGCTAAAATCGAGTTTGACATTTCTTATTTGAAGGTCAGTGAATTAGCGAACACATTTTCGAATTGGCCCCAATAGCCCGTTATACCACAGACTATTCTGGTTTTTACATTCCCTTTAAGGTCTAAAATTACTGGCCAAACCAAACAATCGTGAATCAAAAGCTATCATAACGAGCCGGGCAGAATGTGGCACAAAACAAAAGACGAGCGCCGACCAAACCTCACCGATACACTGAAATAACCGTGTTTCGTAAGGCCACCGAAATGTAAATATTTTAACTTTTTCACGGCCGCTCCTACCCGTTAATGAGTCCAACGGAAATACTCCGAGATCTTCGAAAAACCGTACACTTGAATACACATTATTGATGTACACTCTCACAGAATATCGTTGTAAAGTAATAGCTTGCTTTTGCGTTTCGTACGGTGAGTGAGTGACGAGATCCGGAGGCGTATGCCCTCATCCCCATCCCATCCCCATTCCCCATCCTTCCTAGACTGGCAACGCATTGGCAGCACCTCTGGTGTTGCAGATGTCCATAATAATAATAATAATAAATCAGAGGACAATCTTTACACAAATCAATCTAGCCCCAAAGTAAGCTCTAAAGGCTTGTGTTATGAGTACTAGACGACGATATACATACTCATATAGATAAATAAATACTTAAATACATAGGAAACATCCAAGACTCAGGAACAAACATTCGTGCTCATCACACAAATATTTGCCCTTACCAGGAATCGAACCCGGGAACGCTGGCTTCGGAAGCAGAGTCACTACCAACTAGACCAAACGTGTCGTCAATGCCGTCCATGGGCGGCGGTGACCACTTTCCATCGGGTGGGCTGTCTGCCTGTTTGTCAGCCTACTCCTTTCTCAAAGGGCCGGCATCGCATCCGTGATTCCACTGTTGTTGCGGGTGTCCATGGGCGGCGGTGATTGCTTACCATCAGGTAACCCGCTGCTCTTTTGCCATCCTTTGTCGGGAGCGTTATGTCGTAACGTGTCGGAACATATTGACGCAAAGTTTCCCGAAAGCAGCGGCTGCCGCTCCATTTCTGCTGTTAATTTCATTATCAAGGCCACAATTAGATATTACTTTGCTCCCTAGATATTGTCTAAACCTGTCTACGGTTTAATATGCTATGCAATGATAGAAAGGTATAGTACGTTTAAAATCAGTTAACGATTCCACTTTTCTCGGCTATCATCGGCTAAGCCGGAGACGAAAATGACACAAAATACATTGCTCCGATTTCTGTTAGGTAGCATTCAATTTAAAGTATCATTAAACGCAATGTATGCCATGATGACCTGTATATTATTTACCGTAGACTTAAGAAGAACTTAGACCTAAGAAGTTTATTATATAGAAGCGATATGGACATCCGTACGATATTACGTCGGGATATAAGGATAGTTTGATTTTGAGAATTAATACAAAAGTCGTTGGATCCATGATATATAATATTATAACTTAATTTTACTATATCTCGATACAAACGAATATGTTCACGAATGAAATCATTATTTTTAAACACAAATTTGTCATGCTGTCAAAAAATAGTAACTAATGATTTTTCTTATTTCAATATAAAGGTTTTGTTTGTTACTTTAGAAGTTTAGGAGATTTTGCTGCTCATATCCTTTCTGTTGTATTGAGTTTATTAAGATAGCGGGTAATACATATTTATAAAGGTCATATCTGTAATTTGATAAACTCTATGGGAAAAACGAGGGATGCCGACAATAACCGAGGATGACCGAATGGTCAAATTATTTTAATCGTATTTTATGACCAATACGATGACGAAGATGCCGTTTTACATTCTCTGCCAAAATTACTAACATGTTACATTGATTATTGTCTGTCTCTGAGGTGATTTTAAAACCAAACCTTATAGATTCCATTCACCTTTTGAAAATCCCAAACATTTCGTATGAACAAAAACCTTAATAAAGCAACAGACGCATAAAATTTGGGTAAACGTAGGAGCGTTCAATTGAATCACCCGGCAAGTGGCTCGTTTGAATTCTGGAGACGGGGTTAGTTATGACACCTGAGCCAATCGCATATCAAAGAGAACCTCTCTACTCGAGGGGAGTTCACAATGCACGCGAATTTATAGGGTTCCGTGGTTAAAAAAAAATATTAGTACTTTTAGTAATACATAATCATATAATTTATAAAATTAAAAACCGACTTCAAATAGCCTATGAAAAGTAACTATTTTTTTTTCACATTTTATTTATTATCCTGTGATTTAACGAAACATATTTACTACATCAAGTAACAATAGCATAATGCCAATTGCTCATCGCTATTTACAAATTGTTGCTATCCACGGTGCAAGGATGTCAATCGTTGAAGAGTTCTCCTGGTTCTTCAATTTTACTACATGGATTTTCATGGACATAAGTTGCTTCAGAACTTTATACAGCAATTTAATCGCCAACCGTGAAATACTCATCATTTAGGAGTTCCGGTGATCATCTATGGTCTTCATCAACAGTTCCACTTCACCAAATAATACTTTTGGAACGTAACTGCTTGAGCTATTACAGAAAATACTAAAATTGCTATATGCTTGCCTATAATATTTGAAGAGTTCCATCGATTCCTCATAGATCCTCTCATCACAACTCAACTTTGACTACAACGGGACCAAACTGGAGGTATACCCTACCGATTAAAACAATAATTTTTCAGAATCGGTTTATAAATGACGGAGTTCGAAAGTAACAAACATAAAAAAAATACAACCGAATTGAGAACCTGCTCCTTTTTTTAAATTGGTTTATTAAAACATGTAAGTCATTGATATATTGATAGGATACAGAATAATGATCATAATACATAAATATATATTTCTTCCTACTACGCTTTAATTTCATCATAATGGCCTTAAATACTCAGCACAAAGCAGCCCTTATTTGCTCTAGAGCAAATAAAGTTGCATACAAATTTCATTATTGCACTGTTTTGTATTTTTCTTTTAATTTGGTTGGTTGATCAAGAAGTTTACACCAACAGCTACCCAATCCGCCCATTCACAGTCCGACGAGACAGCCGACCACTCTTCTGTGGACTTACTGTTAGCAAAAAAACAAAAAACAGGCCACATATCGGCGGCCATATCGAACTGTGATTGTCTCGTCTAAAATGTTATGCTCAAAGTACTGGCTGATAAGATAGTATGGGTTACAAAAAGATTTTTAAAAAAATTGGCATAATATGACAATTAATAGACTAGATACAAGATTTCTGTGAACATTTTCGGATTTTCGACTTTAGCTTCAGAACCAATAGACCGATTTTAATGAATAGGGTATCTTAGGATTCGGGGAGAACGTGCGAGTGTCATAGACTATATAAAAATTCTAAGGGTGCGTCATAACAGGTGCCAATATCCTTTTTACTTCGCTAGTTGGGTTTAACTGTACCTTTACGTTTTTTACCAACTTTTAGCAGTAGTAGAAAGAAAAGCAGATTATGCACCTCGCATCAAGTGATTTGTTATTGCGCTCGTGTTTTTAGAGTCCTCACTAGCGTTCGGGCTCCAAACCAACACTCGGCGCAATAATGAATCACTTTCTGCTTGGTGCAACAATCTACGATTATCATCAATCAATCGATTATCATTATCTTCCTAGCGCTTTTTCCGGTTTCAAATTCGGGGTAGGCTTTGACCATAATCAAAATTGGCCTAGTTTTGACCTTTGCTGCTGCTGATTTGTGGAAAAAGTTTTAATTCTCTCAATTCATAGAACACATTTACCCAAAAATAATTTCATTGTAGACGTTTTAATTGTAATATATGACATTAACTTAAGAAAATAAAAAATAGGTGAAGAAATTTTAAGCTTACAAGTCCAACGAGTATCGAGTACGAGTACTTCAACGATTGGTTTATATTTTTTTTATATTATACCTGCCTGGCGTCCTACAGAACTCTCTCTCTGCGCATCGAACTCTCACTTGGCTGGTTATTTTTTCTTTATGATTCGAGCGGACCGATTGGTGGATCCGCTGGGATCTAAATAACAAAGTGGTTGTATTCGGTATGTTTTTCTCGCCATATGAATATTTAGCTTGTGATACATACTAGAATTTTGAAAGGTAGGTTCATGGCTGACTTAATTTTTTACACTAGCGACTCGCCCTGGCTTGGCCCTGGAAAGCTTTTAAGAGACACGTTTTTTTCAGATTTGATCGACAAACATTGTGATATTGCAGCCAATATACACGAAATATTTATAGATAATATACACAAATCTTCCTCGTGCATTAGTTTATCTATTAGTGAAAACGGTATCAAAATTCCTACGGCTGTTTCTGAGATTAGCCTATACAGACAGACAGGACGACAGAAAACGTGGCGGGGCCTTTAATTTATAGGATCTAGGATCTAGGATCAGTATCTTTTTACAGTGACAGCGGAGGATACAATGATTTCGTATACTTAAGTGTGTATTCCAAAATTTTGTACGTTTTTTATAAATCGTATTTTCATACCTACAACAAGTAACGATAAAAAGTTTTCTTTATATGAAACCATAACCAACATTCTGGAACGTTCGATTCTGTAGGTATATCTATCTATTCTTATCCCGAAACCTTACCTTAGACGCCTCCGGGGTTATATCCCTGTTGCGTATATTTTCCCGGGATGATCTGATAAAAGTACGAGCTACGTAAATTAAAACCCGGGTAGATACAGACGCGTAAGAGCATCTATTTTCTTAATGTCTGTCGGCAAACTTCGTGTTTCGTCGGATTTCTATCGGTTGCATTCGTTTGTATTCGGACATGCGATGATTGCCGAGAGACATTAAGAAAATAGATGCACTGTACGCAGTTGAAACGGCCCTCGTCGGGATTCTGCAAGAAAGTTTCAGACTACCGACTTATTTTCGTTTTATTTATATTATCTGACCGCGAGAGAAAGTAACACTTTATTGAAGCAGAACCTACCACAAATATTATTCCCCTATTTTCCCTTAGCACTTCTCAGAGCCTTAAAGAAACTGTTTAATAAAGTTGAAAGCTGAACGCCACGCTGAGGTTAAAGACAACTTATCACCTCCATGCCATTAGACAAGCACCTCCACAGACACGGCCACTTGATATCAGTATGCAAATTCAAGTTATTTTTGTTGAATGTACCCTACGTAAAGCCAGCCCGCCTCAGAACTTCAGCCGTTCAATGTAAACTTTACTCATAAAATTACGCGGTCTAGAACGAAAGATTTCCTTACTTATTTTACGTTGGATGTCACTCTATAAAAAAAGACCGAAAGCCAAAAATGTTGCTATAATATCTGATAATCAGGTAGATTATATCAAACGTAGAAAGTATGGACTTTTCTGGATAGAGAACTCTTACGCCATTCAGATGACTTAACTTTCGAGTTCCCACGAGCTTGCAAGGCCAGAGATACATTGAGACCCATACGCAAGACTCTCACATGGAACTATAACAACCGTAACCGTAAATGACTAAGTAATACTAAATAATCAAAAACAGGAGTGTCAAAGAAATACTTAAACAACGATAGTGGAGATCGCAGACTATAATATCCTATAGACTCCGTATAGCCGAGCGACCCTCGCTGCCGACACTACAGTACACTAAAAACTAAGTGGTGGGGCTATGGGTGGGCAACGGATTCGCTTGACCACGAACGCTCCGATCACAGCATTCACAGCGCTTTAAAAAAACCCCGCCCCCGCAAATTAGTCAGCTTTATTTGCTACTAAAAGTTAAGCTAAGAGGTGTTTTTATGATATATGGTTTGTAGTGCGATTTACGGATAGATCTGCCATCTACACTGCATGTGCATTCACTGGAGCTATAACTACTGACTTGCATAGAACCTGTGTGGGTAACAGAAAGCCACACGAAGCATCATAATATAGTCTAGACACCAAAAAAAAAAACAAAATGAAGAGTTCCAAGTATAGCTAGCCTCTCTGCCAGGCCTTCTGACGACTTACTCAATAAAGTAGAGTTACATTGGCCCTCATAGCTCTGCCCTTTCTTCTCGATTTTGCGGGACCCACAGGGCAACTGAAAGCCTACTAAGCTTAAATAAAAAATATCCACATTCTAAAGACAGGCGGTCTCTGGAGGAACGCTATGAGCTGGGTGCGTATGATGCCGACAGAGCTGACGTGTCACATATCGATAAGTACCAACGATACAAACGTCAATAAATAAAATTGTATGCAGACAGATATTGAGTGTCATATTGCGCAATAGTTGCGAGTAGTAACTATCAGTGGATCCAATAACTGTAACATCTAACTATGTACCGCAGGGAATGTCTAACTGACGTGGAGTAAGGTAACTTGGCTGGAGCGTGATGGAACTTATAAAACTACTTAAAAATACCGACAAAATAAGTAGCTTAGCGTAGCAGGGGTTAATAATTATTTATCTACACCCATATCATAAAACCTCCATAATGTAATCAAAAACCGTAGGAAATGACCAGCATTATGACAACCAATTAGGTAAAACCAGTTCTGTAATGTTATTACAGTATCGATTTTAGTATCGTAATGAGATTAAATTTGGAACAGTTGTCAAAACTCAAGTGGGTCTCTATTCTAGTATCCATAGATATTAAAACAGTTATTGATACAAAACATCAATTCAGTATGTTTTTTTTAATATAAACTGCACGACATTTGATCTCGAGTGACATGAGAGTAGAGACTTCATTCGTTTGTCTATGATTTTTAAAAAAAATGGTCTAGACGGAGGATCGAATTGCCGCCATTACTGCTTTCATAATTCATGTTGGTTTTTTGCTGAACGAAAGTAGAATTGTAAAAAGTTGTTTGTAATTTACATTTTAGTTGAAAATATGAATAGTAGTCTTCTCGGAGTGACTGTGTGATGTGAAAATGCGCCGGATATCGTAAATGCAGCCACAATTGCCAGAAAATATTTTTTCTGAACACATCATGGAGGATTTATAATATGTGTGTAGATAAAGTTATGTATGCAACTCTGCATAATTTGGCCTTAAAACACACGTGCGATCTTATTATGAAACTCGCTAAAAGCTCGTTTCATAAAACCGCACTAGTGTTTTAAGGCCTATCATTATGAAACCGTTGCATAAACTACTATTAAAATTCAGTACCTACTCTTATTGATATAAAATGATTATAAACTAATTGAAACGTTTGATTTGTGTCTTTTAGACGCTTTTATTTGAACGCATTCCATTCATGCAGTATTTTTCAAAACATTTTAATATCGGACAATACGTTAACGAGATTTAGGAACATACCCGTATAACTATTCCACTCACTTTGTTTTTATGTGAAAATACGTGTCTAGCCGGCAACCGCCAACTGCACCCTAGTGCCGTATTGATTTTACGCCCTTGTTCGCTGTAATTTCATTATGATGACACATCTGTAGTTCTTACAACTATTAAAGTACGTGCAAGCTCCTCATATTATGCACATTATGATGCGCGATCATCAAATCCTTCGTAAATCTCACAATAATTCATATTATCGTCCTTGGGGACTGCAAGTGCAGCGCAAATTAACCCCTGCCTGGCCAATGGCTTTGTGAGATGAATGGAGTCGCACACATGTTCGTTTTTTTCAGCCTTAGGGGCCAAAGGAGCTCGTGAGGCCGAAAGGGGGGCCTGGAACAAAGGTTCCCACAATAATTTTGAGTCCGCATTTTATTTAATGCCCTCATGCGAGCGCTTTATGTTTTTTTGGGGTTTGATAACAATGTTTTGGAATTAGTTGATTATTATAAAATGTCGTTTAGGCTTCATGCGTAATGTTTATTGGTATGTTTAGTTTTTTTGTGTTTAGTTCAATGCGAGAAATCTTTTGTCGCTTTTGTTTGCTTTAAGATTTTGTCGGATTCACGGCTGACAGGGGGAAATATAATGCCATAGTAATAACCGCATTTAAACATAATTATGGCAAAACTAATTTAATACGCCAATTTCAGCAAAAAAGGAAATATTAGTTGAGTTACAGAAAATATTATTAATAAAGAAATTGGGGCCAATTCGAAAATGTGTTCGCTAAATTCAAAGGCGGCTAAAACTTGAAATAAAAAATGTCAAACTCGATTTTGACAGAATGGTGCTACGACATTTCGTATTTTAAATTTAGGGAACTTCAAAAGTTTCGAATCGGACCCATTGTCTTCATTGCTCGTCTTGTAGTTTTAAACGTGTCATATTTTTGAATTTGACAGATGCGCGTATCTTATGATGTTGGAGTGGATATCAATTATTATTGTGAATTAATTTTTGTTTTTAGCCGTACCGAAGGCAACGTAACGTTTTAAAATATATTTTATCCTAATACAGGTAGGACCAACTGGCCCAGATTCGAGCGTGTTCTGGTTCTGACTAAACCACTTGCAAAGCTGGAAGCAGAAAATACCTCGCACCGCTATTTCCCGGAAATATTTTCCGTATTTCAGCTCTCATAGATGCTACGTCGGAAAATGAGACGTCGACCGTAAAGCTTTGAACCAGCTCTATTCGCTAAGTCCAGAAATTCCGGAAGATTCTAGAAAATCCCTTAAGAGGTTTAGCGAGGTGTACGATATAATGTTAATATGTGTCTATGCAGGATAGTAGATATTAGCTAAGTTGCAAAGATTTATAATTCATAAAAAATAGCTACTTAGTCCAATTCAAGACTTAGAGTACTGGCTTAGTAAAATGGATGAATTATATAAGTAAACACACTACACGGAAAATATAAATTAGTCAAGTTTTTAGTATGGGCGTGATGTAATAGTGTTATTAATTATAGACCCATAAGTTAAAAAAATTAAACCATAGAACTGTTTAAAGAGGATTTCAGACATAACTTCACGATTATTTTCTATCGCATCGATTTCATCAAATCTTGTTTTTGAAATGGTTAGATTTTCAATAATATAAAGAATGTGAACATATATTTTTTTCGATCTGCAAAATCAAATAGTTTTTGTTAATAAACTGTTTAAGTAAAGCCGATTTAGGTCTTGTCAGCGCCTTAACTATGAGCCCAAAATCTCCCAATGAATCGTCAAAGGCCTATCCTTCAACCCATCCAACGATGTGTAAAGACATAACTACAACGATTAAATTTCTGCTAATGTATTTAACATTCATGCGAGCAGTTAACCCGTATTATTAAATATACCTGTCTCGGGGCGACGACCGCTGGATAGGATTATTTACAAGGCAGGGCAACGATCTAATTACCCTATTACTTAAATAGTACTTACTGCATATATATGCATGTAGAATCTAAAGTCGATACATCCTTAGGTACTTGTCTTATTTGAGTCTATTACCTACGTTTTGAAGTTGAATGACTCCGGAGGTTGGAATCCACCCTCCAGCCATCCATAGAATTTTAGGTAATTTTATTTATATATCTGGGAGTGAAGAAATAGCATAGAATGCGTGCAGATGCTTATCGTCCTGGCCCCCAATTCTCGCTACATTCGAGATAATGTCGCTGTCGAGATTAAACGTCAGATTCATACAGTTGTGTCAAACGACTGTATGCACTGACGTCTAATGACGGGCCTGGCATGTCGTAAAAGTCGACTAAGGGACGGGTCCTCTCCAACATGGTGAACTATCTGTATGGGCGATGGGCTGATCATCTGTCACCATACGGTTCATCATACCATCTTGAGACTAATTAATCGAACGTGGCCACAAGTAGTCTTGTGGCTCTGCCTACCCCATTAGGCATTTCGGGCGTGATTCTATGTATGTATGTATGTAATTCCCTAGCTTCTTCACTATCCATAGAAATAAAGAAATGTCTATAAAATATATGCTGGTAACGTAACGGAGGTACATTTTGCTTATTGCATCTGATTTCAATTCAAGGAAGCGCCTGTTATTCCCAAGATTTATTCAGCAAAGTTTGTACCTATTTTGTGTAAAATTCCAATACGGCCTACACTAAACGCATATAATAATTGATTTTGTCTTTTCCAGCTCATTGCTTAAATTAGATTCAATCAATTTACATTATACTTAGGTGCTTAGTCCTCGTTTGGAAAGTAGTCTGCATTTTATGGATATGAAATACTTAGCTAGGATAGTTTTTGATCCCATGTACCCTAAAATAAGATACTTTACTGTACGTTAGTATCCCATACATTGAAATATTACCCAGGAAATAAATGATTTTGAGAAACTAATTCATAATAAGCTAAATTTCGGTATATATTTACATACTATAGTTTTTCTGAAATCAGCAGAAATTCTGCCCGGGAGTATTTTCCTTTTTTTTTAGTAAATACAATAGGTAGACATAATTAAAATATTTTAACCGCATTCTGAAATATAACAATTTGAATAGATTAATTTTGACCAAGTATAAAAATATTGGGTGGATTCTTGGTTCAAATTAACTAGCAATCTATTTAAAAAAAAGCGGGCTATCATAAATTATTTCCATTTCAGCTATTATCACCATACTATATAACGTTCGTTTTCTTAATGGCTCACCTATAATGATAGATAAATAATCAGGACGAAACAAAACTTTGTCCCAGTTTTATTTCTCGTTTTACTTAAATTTGCTAACTTTATGTTAGAAAGTGAGTTTGAAAGCATCAGAAATTAAGTCTATTGGACTGATAGTGACATCTAGTGTAATGTAGACGTACCACTTTAGAGCTTCAACGCGCACAGTGCAAGTCGACAGGCGTTATTCAGAGATACTATCAGTTTAAAGAAAACCTCAGATAGATGGCGTTACTATGCACTACCTAATATTAACGCTATTTCAGGGTGACTTTCAGGCGTAGCCGTCGGATTGGTAACTTGCGAAAGGTTTTATACTTTTTAACTGAGTTTTTGGGTTAATTGCTCAGCTCAGCGGTTGCATTCATAGTATTATGAAAAGATTCGTCAATTTTCGATCTAATGTCAATGGAATAAAGTTTATAAGTGACGAACCTTTTCATACCACGATCCGATCATAGTAGGTTCATATTCATTCATGAAAATGTTAAAAGAAATTTTCGAGGATGGCCACATTTTACGTCTCTGAGTACGACCATTATATTTCTAATTTCTTGCGTTGCTTCAATTGCAGTCTTTTTTAACGACTTTCAGATTTCTTTTAAAAGTTGTTGTAATTGGCTACTTGACTATAGTAAAAAATATTAATATATTTCTGTGGAACGGTAGCTATATAAATAAATGCATGTCAAAGAATCAAAAAGATCATTTTGACTGTGACTTTTCTTTCTATTAAGGGTCAAAAATTGTCAAAATAAGTGAAAAATAAATATTGCTTTATAGTTCTGAATCACTAGTTTTTGACATCCTCATCAAATTTCTGTCATTTTTTAATTCTACGATATTGGCCTAAAAACAGTATTTTCGGAAATAATTGCGAATTTCATACATTTTGTATAGAAAACCAATGTAAAAAGAGCCCTGACGGCCTTATAAAATGTATGACCGTCAGGGCTCTTTTTACATTGGTCTGGTGTACACTTTAACTGAACTGTGACGTCATATTTCGGGGCCATTTTGTATGGAGCTTTTTTGTGAGTGGTATGAACTAGGACTTTTCAAAGCGTCGTATCTCGAAAAAAAAACAACACAATAATGTTATGCGAACACAGTTGGGTTTCTAAGACTCAGTATTTTCCAAAATAAGATGAAATAAAAATTATGCAATTGGCCAATTATGATTATCAAATTCAAAAACATCGTACTAAATTCGGCTAAATTGTTCTTTTGGTAATGCCTATTTAAACACAAATACTTACATTTTAAACTTTTATTTTGACAACACACAACAGTGGGTGATTCTCCCAAAGCAGCGTTTGATACTTATACTTAATTGACGCACTTGCACGGTCCCATCAAGCAGATAGTGTCGTACTTATCAGTTTTAAATTGATTTAACCCGATGACATCGCTCCTACAGCATCGTAAACTATTTATCCTATTTATCATTTAGCTCTGTTTTTGTCTACGCCTATAGCATAAATATTCCTTAGGGTTCCGTACCTCAAAAGGAAAAAACGGAACCCTTATAGTCTGTCTGTCTGTCTGTCTTTCCGTCTGACACAGCTAATTTTCTCCGAAACTATTGGACCGATTGAGTTGAAATTTGATACACATACGAAAGTTGGTGACCGCAACGTCCGCAACACGTAGTTAAATGATTTTTAACATGAGGGCCAATTTTGGGGGGGTACCTAAATTAAAAAAAAAAATAGGTTTGCTTACTATAGCGTGTGACATATCAAATGAAAGGTTTTGAAGTTATTTAGGAAAATAGGAGTAAATTGACCATTCCCCCCTTATCTCCGAAACTACTTGGTCTCCAATTATGAAAAAAATACAGAAAATAGTTCTAGATGTATAGATTACAGGAAACCTATAAGAAGTCTATGGTATTAAAAGTAACATAGGAAATTTCATAATCACGGAACGCTCTCCACGCTAGTTTAACTCGCATTTGTCCGGTTTATTTTGTATTTGCAATTAATGTTGGTATGGGCTATGTAAGTTTAGGCAGGACATGAAAAATCATAAAATAAAGGTTTAACATTGGAGTTTTTAAATAACACCTAATTATTTAGAGATTAAATTCAAATCAAAAGCTATCTGAAATAAGACGCGCGGTGTCCTTTCAGCAAATAATAGGTACTTCATTAACGTTTAACGGACTTTAATTATTTTAACGGAAGTTAATGAGTCCGTTAACAATTTTTAAAGTTAACTTAAAAGTTAAACCGTTACTCGAAATGCTAACTTCGTTAATTAACGATTAACGAATTAACGGTATTGTGCCCAGCTATGGTTATTACACTCTCGAAATAATTAAAACGACCTCGAAACTCAAGTGACAATTATGAAATTTATTACTCTAGAATTAATAAGACAAACCATTTATACACGTGTTATATTATAACATTAAAATTATCCGTAGAATGCCATTAGTAGGCTCTGACACAATCGCTTCCGGCCACGAAGTGGTCACTTCCTCACTTCACTTCCCTTTCCCGTTACATACTATGTCCACGATCTGTCAAGATTTAAAGGATCCAGGGTCAGCCATGTTTTTCTAACATGCAAAGCTCTTCCGTCAAGTTATAGAATCACACCTCTACAGCGGCCCTAACATGAATGACACAAGGATAAGATAGACAGTCTTATCTCTAAGTGCGTCTCTCTCACACTAGTGCCGACGAAAGAGATAGTCATAGAGCTAAACAGTTTTAATTAATCTTTGTGTCTTGCATGTTAGGGCCGCTGGGGCGTATTTACCCTAGGGCCATGGCCCAGGCGGCACGTTGCGAGGGGCAGCGAACGGCCTTCTCTGAATTGCTTTTTACTGTCAAGCTTATGTATACACATACATATATATATAACGCCTGTTTCCCAAAGGGGTAGGCAGAGACCACGGATGTCCACCTGCTAGGATCCTCACACCTTTCGCTTTGTCTACTCTCATTAAGTTCTTCATGCAGCTCGCCGATTTAGGGTACTCTTGACCTGGCTGTCTTAAGAACCTTTGTCAAGCTTAGATACCTAGAATATTATAGGAATTATACCTATTTACTAATTTAATGGGACGGCAAAGCTAACTGCCCCGGGCCCGCAATAGTAGTTTATGCAACGGTTGCATAATGATAGGCCTTGAAACACTAGTGCGGTTTTATGAAACGAGCTTTTAGCGAGTTTCATAATAAGATCGCACGTGTGTTTTAAGGCCAAATTATGCAGAGTTGCATACATAACTTTATCTACACACATATTATAAATCCTCCATGATGGGTTCAGAAACAATATTTTCTGGCAACAAGTTATTTGTTGCAATCATGGCTGCATATTTCCGATATCCGGCGCATTTTCACATCACACACACTCCGAGAAGACTACTTACTATTCATATTTTCAACTAAAATGTAAATTACAAACAACTTTTTCTATTCAAGTCAACATAATGGCGGCCGTCCGTCAAGACCATTTTTTTTTTTAATCATAGACAAACGGATGAAGTCTCTATTCTCACGTCACTCGAGATCAAATATTGTGCAGTTTATATTAAAAAAACATACTGAATTGACTTTTCGTATCAATAACTGTTTTAATATCTATGGATCTAGAATAGATAGATATAGATATATATTTTTTACTTTAATATTATAATGAACCTCCAAGACTAAAGCACTCTTTGTGATTAATTTTAGTACATGAACTGTACTTTATGTATATTTATCTACACCCATATCATAAAACCTCCATTGGTTAATCAAAAACCGTAGGAAATGACCACCGAGTGGAGACCCACTTGAGTTTGACAGCTGTTCCAAATTTATTCTCATTTCTTTACTAAAAACGATAAAGAAGTCATGTTATTTCTTCATCGCAGCACTGGTTTTTCCTAATTGGTTGTCAAAATGGTGGTCATTTCCTACGGTTTTTGATTAACCAATGGAGGTTTTATGATATGGGTGCAGATAAATCCATTTACGGGCCATTAAATACGCCTCTGCACCTCTTCGAAATTAATAAATACAATACAATACAATATCAAAATATAGTAAGAAAATTGATTTGAAATATTCACCACGGCCACGGCCGCTTGAAGACTATGTTTTTGGGACGCTCTGTAAACATATATTGGGCAGGTATTATGAATGTTGATGTTAAATCAAGGTGTTATTAAATACATCAATGTTTAGAAACACTTGCAAAGTTTGTTATCAGCATACCGTATCTTCTACTTTCTATAAAAATGCAATCTAGTCACAATGTGTTCTAGGACGATTGAGTGACAAGATCCGGAGGCCTATTGCCTCATCCCCATCCCATCCCCATTCCCCATCCTCCCTAGACTGGCAACGCATTGGCAGCACCTCTGGTGTTGCAGATGTCCACGGCGGTGACCACTTTCCTTCAGGTGGGCCGTCTGCCGGTTTGTCAGTCAATTGACATAAAAAAAGGAACGATTTAAAATACTACGGGCGACTTTAAGATATTTTGAACAACTAGTAGCGCGTTTCAAGAAGCTACAACTTACAATTCTATAGGCAACAACTGGCAACACTGCAAGGCCGATGAATGGGATCTGTCACCGGTCACAACTGTTTTGTGCATCGGTGTTGCCAGGTTTTGCTTGTAAAATGGTAACGTAGCTTCGTGAAACGGGCCACAGATGGCCGTTTCCGGTACAAATTTCTCAGTCATTTATTTTCTTATTAGATATATCTAACTCGTGATTGAATTTCATATTCTAGTAGTCTTATAGGTTGCACCTAATCTTAACCACAGTACCTATAATCAAATTTATTGTACTGTGTCTCAGTGGCGAAGCGTCAAAGATTTCCTAAGGGAAGCCGGAAGAATTAGAACCGTACGTGCAGGTCTGACATTTAGTTAGAGTAACATCAACTTCACTGACAACTAGCCGTAGCTTTCTAGCTTGGTAAAGCCGTCAGAAATCGGCTTGTAGGCAGGCTTCGCCACTGTTGTGTCTTAACAGTGCTTAACTTTAAGAATAGTGGCCACAGAAAAAACCCCACCAATTTGCGAATATTTTGACTTTTTATTTACCATAAAAGTCCTAGAATAAAATGGATTTCGTATTATGTATGACGAAGTGTTATAAAAAAACATGTCATACGTGACGCAAAAACGGAATACCCATTAGTACCTACTCGTGACCAAATTAGTTATTTCGGTATTCCCAATAACAATTAAAATCCCAAGACAAAGAAATACATGAAAATTAAACAAATACGCATATTCTTAAAAGAAACGGTTTTGCATACAAACAATGTATATTACATGATAAATTAAATACAGTCACGTGGATATAATTGATAATACTATCGTAAATAACACAACATTTTTTATTGTCATTGCATCACCATTGGGTGCCCGCGACGAAGCTTTTTTTGCAGCGATACAGTCGTTTCGTGAACGTGCGACTGCATCGCGACATGTGGCCGAAGTGTGGCCGCTTACCGCATTTGCAACCTGCGACAAAAGCAATACAGCTTTGCTCTATACAAATGCACTATTGTAATCATGCAGTCCCGCTAGTTCGATTCAGCATCACTACTGTATCGACTATCGATGCAAACGTGCGCCATTGACTGACTATAGCCTTTAAACGAGCTCTAAAGAATTAGAAGCATAATACCTAGGTATTTCGCAAAGAAGCTCCTTTTACAAGGTAGGTGAACATTAAGAAAAGACCTGAAAATTCATCTCCTAAGGAGGTTAAATAAGGGATGAAAGTTTGTATGGAAGTCGGATGGTTCCTGTGACTTTTCGATGGGACACATCCCATCGGGCACATGGCTATTCATCGTCTCAGGGGGTTAAATAGGGGATGAAAGTATGTATGGAAGTTCATCAATTTTGAAGTTATGAGGTGTTATTGTGGGGAAGAAAGAAGATATACCTAGATAGGAATCATCAATCAGTAACTTCAAAACCTTACTAAACGTGTCCCCCATGTCTGATACAAGCTTAATCAAGAACAACCTGTGTGCAAACTAATAATCGAATCTGAGATCGTGCAATTTTCGAACGACCTCCCACGCCGAGATTACTCGCGATAAGAGCCAGCGAGCCGCATGCGCAAACTGTCTGCAATGAACCTATTGTCGACTAGCCTCATCAGTCAGTGCAACCGGTGACCGCGTTATTTGGTTAGTTTCGGTCGAGCCCGTCAACCGCGCGGACGTGCGCCCTCTATCTGTCATTGTGTTGAACTCGCACTTTCAATCCCCGCTCTAATGTTCTCTTGAATGAGTCCGTATCAAAATTGATGAAACAAAATGTGCAAAACGCAGTGCTTCCTCGCCCTCATCGCCCTGTCGATTAACCTAGTAAACTCATGGGGTGAGTATCTAAATCAGCTGATGCGCGAGTTAAACACGTGCGATTTTTTACTGTTATATAATGTGTGAAGGTTATTATGAAGTATTTTAAAAAGTGTTAGGATAGTTTAGTGGAATCGTTCTTCATTCAGTTAATAGAATAAATTGATAGGATAAAATCAATGGGACGGCAATTTATTTGGCGCCACGACACCATTGCCGGGGGACCGCCAGTCACGTAGGCCACTTCGAGCGGGCTGGGGATACCCGGCCAAGTTAGAACGTCCCGCGCCTATTTGGAAGATGCGTAAACAAAACCGACCGCCGCAACTTTGTAGCGTTGCGCGCCTACAATGTGGAAAACTGGAAAAGCGTAGGATAACATCATTATCTGTTCGAGGGCATGTGAGAAAACGTAAGAAGGATCAATAAGTATTTTAACAATGAAGTATTTGATGCGTTTTAATGATGTTAATTATCACAGGATGCCTCATGTTATTAGCAAGTTAAATACATAACTATCGAAGTCTGCAATGTGAAACGCTGGGTACATGGTCTGACTAATGGCTTTCAGAGGCATGAAAAATTTCATAATATTGTAGTTTGATTTTTGTTTCCGAATCTTCGGAAAAAGTAGGTAATACCTACAACACCGGCTTACATAATGAAATTACATTGATACCAACATAAACATAAATATCTTGTTGCTTGATGCGGTGGTGTGATTAAGATAAATAAATTGCATTCAGATAGTAATAAGTAATTCTACTTTTTAGGTAGTTATATTGGAAACCTGTGAAAATCTATTCGTTAATATCATTTAATTTCAACACTGTTGCAGAATTACTTACAAGAACTGTACTTATGAACTGTTAACGCACTTCTGATTTCTTGTTCTTTATACCTAGGTAGGTTAGGTAGCTATTTAATTCAATTATGTTTTCTTTCAAGCGTACATGGTAATGATAACCATAACTTGTTAATGCACTTTTAATCACTTGCAAAGATTTTTTATTCCCTCGGCTAGTGTTGAAAAATGCCCTTACATTTACAAGATTATTTGTTGCGAACACTAGGCTAAGTACCTATTTGTAATCAAATTTAAAATTAACATCAGCATGGAATCGTTTTCCCTTTGAAGTATTTTAATTTAACCAAGGCATCCCTTTTAGGGGTAGTTCCTTTTTGCCTAACGCCTTTCTATTTTTTGTTTAAAATAGTATTTAGACCAATTTTCAAGTTGTTAAACATGGCATCAGTTTTCCCCATACAAAGTTGAACACATTTTAGAGTTAGTTTAATTTTTTCCTCGTATGTTTACTTAATTTATTATATTGAGGAATACTTATACCAAGTTTTAAGTTGGTAAATATCAGCTTTCCCATGTAAAGTTTAACACCCGAAGGCACCCCTTTTAAGGAGTAGTATTTTTTTCTAGAATGCTTACTTAATTGTTTGTTTTCAATAGTATTTACAGTTGGAAAATCGTTATCTATCCCTGCGTGTATCGCAGGGATAGATAACGATTTTCCATACAAATTTTAAACCCCCCTTTAAGGCACTTCTACGCTTTAGAAGATGGGTATTTTTTGGCTTAATTTCAGGGTTATAACTTTAACGCTTTGGACTGTATACCTCGCCCGTTGTAAAAAGACCGCTGACGGCGATACATTTTATACAGCTAGCTAGCGCTCTTTTTACAACTGGCAAGGTATACTGCACGTTGATATGTCAGTCAGCCAGTGAGTAGCTCAATTTCATCTTTTATGTACCTATAAACGGGAGGATATGAAAAAATACCTATACAATAGGGACAACGTTCATTGTTTAGCAGCAATTTGGACAAATGCGCTCCTTCGACGCAGGTAGACATTTTGACAGCGTCACTGTGACCTTGTAATGTCTACTTCAAATTATAAATAGTGATTATCGTGATAGTTCCGTAGGAAATTGAAAATAATAGTTATATCAAATCATTTAATTAGGTACGTAGCTATCCGGAAACAGTGGTGTGATCAAGTTCCAAGATCGATTATAGGATTTATAGTAAGTCCGCATGCCCACTCGTTTGAGCTTCCGGCTTAAGCCTTAGGCTATGATATTGATTTGTATGAGCTGCCCTTGAAACCGATCTTAAAAACCGTTTGAGAAAAAAAAATGTAACCAGCAAGTAAAGTCTACTTTAATTCTGGCGAAAGAAATCTACCGTTCCAATGAGAGATACTTATAAAAAAGAACAAAAGAAAACCGACTTCAAAACCCTTTACAAAGACGGGATTTCTCAACGACCCTTAGTCCAAATTACTTCAAAAAATCCATACAAACTTTCATCTCCTATTTAACCCGCTTAGGGGATGAATTTTCAGAAACCATTTCTTAATTCTCACAGGAACTCCTGTACAAAATGTCATTCCTCTAACCCCCCCAGTTTAGAGTGTGCGTTGTCTCTTATTAAGTCGATAAGTTAAAACTAGACTAGTGGTGTGACTCAAAGAATAGCGGCTGATCAGCGGATAAACGAAACTACTAATTTAGACTTTAATGACAAAGTCATTTTGTCTAAATCTGAATGTGTTCCTCATAGCTGATCAGCCGTTGCGCACGGTGGCGAATCGCATGGCTGACGTGGTAATAGTACTTCTACCTCATAGCAGATAATGAATACAAATTACCAAAAACAAGTGAACCGACAGGTTTTTAAAAGAATTAAATTTTCCACACGACCCAGTTAATCTTTAAGCATAGGTACCTATCTACCTTAATATTTGTGTTGTTCTATGGAAAAGTGATATGAGTGAGATGAGATCCGCGAAATGACTGTCAGTTTTCTTGTTCATGGTACTTTTCATAAATAGGTAGGTACATAAAGTTTAATAAAAAAATTCTAAACATTTTGAATTATATTTATATTGATCCCGAGCCACTTTGTGTAACATCAATGTCAATTAACTGCTCAGAATCCTCCTGTCATTATCTAATGAATTTTAAATATGACAATAGTACGGCCAGTACGATGACCGATTACTGGGTCGCTTCACTTTATTCATAGACTGGTTCCACATTAGACGATCAGGCCAAATGTAAACGTTATCTATTGCAGCAGATTGATAATTGTAACAGGTTAATGCATGCCACAAGTTATGTAGGCCAGGTTTTATAAAAGTTTAATATAGGTATCAGTGCTGTGGTTCCCTAATGGTGCGTCCACATCTGACGAATGCGCTGCTCGCGCACCGTTCGCGCGCCGATCGCGAACCGCTCGCGCGCAGCGCGATTTCACATTTATACCTAAGCGAGGAGATGCATTTCTCATTTTTCTTTTATTTATAAAGATTCTTGAAAATTCTTTCATGATACCGGGGTAGTCTGTTTCATGGGGATGGACGTCCATCCCCATAAAACAGACTAGATTTGGGGCCAACCTTATTTATTCTATTGTATTTATTATGTATTTGGGTTTCCGTTTGAATAACTATATCCCAAATATCTGAATTAGATGATTTTTATTTATATTTTAAATAAAAACATATGCAACCCAATAGATTGTTTTAAACTTTCACGATTTAAACACATATTTACATGTAAACGGGACTTAATCGCGTAACTTAATTAAGTCGCAGCGCCCATATGCAACCCAGCCCAAGAAGGGAACCGACGAAACGTGCAATTTTGATCACTAGATATTTCTCAGAACATTAAAGATCAAATCAAAAATACTCCGCGCTGATAAAATTTCATCAATGTAGGTACCTATAGTCGATCAAGAAATTGGTTTACGATTTTTCGACTCTATTTATATAACATTAAACTTCAAAAGTGATTAAAGCACTTGCTTGGTTTACTAATACATAAGGATCCTCGCATTGTAGATGCAATGATCAAATAGAAGGCTATACTATACTAAAGTAAAAATTATTATATTAAAGATGATTTTTTTATTTGCATATTTTATTTTTGATTATGAAGATGTTTTACATTTAATTTATTTTTATTATTATCTACTGTGATACCTACCTAATGTTATTATATGAGAAACAACATAATGAATAATTAAATAATTAAAATAACACAGTACCAACTAACAAGATATAAACTAAAACTAAAGTAAAAACTAAACTAGATCAAAACTAAACGAATGTGATGTAATTATAATTATTGACATGTGCTTGTGGTCTGATTATGATAATAATTATTTGACTTGTGACAAGATCTTAACGAATTTTAACCTTTTTTTACTTAATTTTATTTCTGTTTTAATTTAAATGTAACTTATTTTTATTATTACCTATTTTGTTATATTATTATAATTGTGGCAGGTGCTTGTGACCTGATTATGATAGTAGCCACTAGTGGTAGGGCACTAATTATTCTTTTAATTATTTTAATTTGCATTTCGAACTGTCGACTAAATGTCTGGACAAATTTAGCTTTAAGATCTTGTATGTCATTCTGGCAAATAAACGATCAAGAAATCAAAACAAAAATGTAGGTAGGTATTATCGTTTCTTTCGTACGTTCCTGTTTTGATAATGAAAAATGAAAATATGGAAGCAAGCCGTGCTTCCATATTTTCTAATTTATTTGACTTTTCAGGGGCATATTGTTACCGTGTTTATGTACAGATTTCTAAGTCTGAGTCAATTTTACCCTCCTTAACTCGAAGACCTAACCTCACCTTGCCTTTGTTATCTTACCTGATCCATAGACTGTATCTAGGACAAATGGAAAATGAACTAGGGCACGGTCAAAGCCTCAAATTCGGACATGTAAGACATTTTATTTATAATGATCATTATGTTCTTGTAACCATTTTAGCGAGGTAATGGTTACAAAGCGTGACCGTTATCTTGCATTCGCTTCCATAGATGACTGGATAAAATTGGCTAACAATGGTAAGTATAATAAAGTAACTATTAATAATAATGTATTTACTTAACAGTTTTCTTTATGAGAACAGCTGCTGACAACATTACAAAACGCATAATTAACATAAAAAAAATTGCAACAACAACAATTTCTTTTAACTTTTTACAGGATTTTATAGATATTGCATTTTCATTTGAACTCAATGGGTAATATTACGTTAATTTGTCTTTCCTGTGGCCAAAAGTTAAGGAAAACGAAGCGTTCAATTAAGGTTTCTTCATACAGCTGCTCAATTACGTAACACCAATTGGTATCGCTTTCGTGAAAAGTAAACCAATTGTACCCTTATTTACACAGAGTTAAGACTTGGTTTGCATTTCGAGCCAAACCGATACCAATTGTGCTGCGTAATTGAGCTGCAGGTCAAAACTATGCCTGACGCCCTACATGCGGGCGGATATAGACCAAAGAAAAAAATCAAGCCTCACTCAGGGTCCTTAACTTTCGGGAACAGTAACATTACCATGAGTTGCGCAAACCGCTCTCGCTAGCGTAAACTGTCGCTCGGTCCCTGTTACTTGTATCGGCAACGAGCAGCATTTCCGATAGATTTCGATAGCGAGAACGGTTTGCTCAAACTCCTGGTAAGGGCTCAGGAAGGGACAGTTCTGAACTTAAATGTGGTTATTACCCGAATGTACTCACATATAGGCCATGGCCTATGTTCAGCAGTGGATCCTACGGCTGAAATGATGATGAATGACACACATATTAAATTGTACATTGTATGAACCGACACATGTGTCGGTTCATACAATGTACAATACCCGTGATTACATTTCAAAGTTGGAACTTTATGGTTCACTGAATATCTATACATTTTTAAAAAGAAAGCTGTCATTGACTGCAGCTGTGTTTAAAAAAAAATAGAAAGTGGTACAATATGTAGTCAGTTTATTGTCGCCGCCCACGCCAGTAACTGTACGTCCTACCTTACCTAGTTCAATAAGGAACCCCAAATTTCATAAACTCCACACTGGCCTAAATTTAGTTGTATGAAAATGAAAATGAAAATATTTATTTTGCAAGTAGGCCAACTGGGATCTTTTACATGTCTGAATCTACCAGCGCTTCGAAAGGTGACATCTGCTGAGAAGAAACGCCGCAAGAAACTCAGCAGTAAGTCTTTTTTCAACTTTGGCAGTAGTTTTATCTAAAAACTAACACAAAATGTGCAACATAAAAACCTAATGGGTACAAATTAATTCTAATAAATAACTAATAAGGGAGATGTATAGTCTCCGCGTCTGGAAAAGTTAAGTGACTTAGAGATGTATAAAGTCTCTAAGGGTCATAATAATAAAAATAAAAATTGAAGCAAAGAAACATCTTAATCGATTAATCTAGATTAAATGGAGGTGTAGACAGTCTCCACGGTCAAGTATAAAGATGGAGATGTAAGGTCTCCAAATATCAAAAAAAAAACAATTTGAAATATAACATTTCATGTCCTAATAATACAAATGTACGAATATGAAAAACTATCAAATATAGTATAGAGAACACTATGAAGTCTCTCTCTCTAGTCAGGTTCAGATATCGCACAAAACTAATAAATTAAACACTAACCAATTTAAATGGTCCTTGCGAGCATGAACCGTCCGGACCCCACAGACAGACAGATATATAGTATAATGAAAGCCGAAGTGAAATTAGTCACAAGCCTTTGACTATATCACTTCGGCAAAAAATCCTTACGAAGACACTTTATTTGGTAATGGGGAGTAGGTACTGTGCATAGATTTTATATTCCTTTGGTAACTTAGGGTAACCCTTTTTTAATTTAGATGGTCAAAAATCAACTCGACTAAGGTTTTTTTAAACGTCAAATTAAACTTAAATAAGGGTCTAATGTCAAGTGCTTAAATACACACAGTTCGAAAAGATTTTAATGCTTTATTACTTAAAACATAACTAAGAGGTTGCAGATTTTCTAGAACACCTTTACGTAATCTTCCTGTTTTTAAACGCAAGTGCTCGCTTGTTGACATGTTGGCGAATTCGCAGAGCATTGACCGCATTCGGTCCGTTACAAAATCTACATTCGAATAAATAAGCCAAGAAATCAAAAAATTCAAATTCAACGACCTATATGTGAGGTTATGAACTTGTTTCAATTATTAATATTTTTTTGCCACATGAATAAAACAAAAATAAGTGTAGGAGTATGTATTATATTTTTACTTTTAACAGATTTATCGGATAAACATTTTGACAATTGCTTCTCTGAAATTATCAAAACACAACATTTGACAAATCTTATCGTGGTAAATTGGAGGCGCATTTTATGCAGTGATTAGTTATCACAAGTGATAGTAAGAAGGCCAATTAAACTGGAATGTTCTTACCAAAGACATATTATATCTAGTAGTCAAACTTATAGCGATCTCTTCCAGACAACCATAACAGAAAATAATGCACAAAAATAGTCTAACTTTGGCAGATGGTGCAGAATGTACATTTACAAGCACTCACAAATTACAAATGTACATACATAAATAGGTATATACACAAACATACATACACCTACACTATATAAGGATATACTAATAATTCAGCTAAAGTATGAAGAGAACAGACAGAAATTTCAGGAAAACTAAAAGTACCTACCTATACAAAGTTACATCGGAAATGTCAGATAATGCTCAATAAGTTTATTTACCATGTGACCGTCAGTTCACGGCGTTATAGATAAATACTGAGGGCCACTGCACATACTGTATACTAGCATAGCGGGGCACAAGATCGTTAATCCGTTAATCGTTAATTTATCATCGACATCGAAGTTTATATTTCGAGTAACAGATAAAAATTGTTAACTGACTCATTAACTTCCGTTAAAACAATTAAAGTCCGTTAAATTTTGATTAAGATAAGATTTTAACATCGGTTAACATTTAAGGGGTGGAAATCGTTATCGCCTCTCCTATTAACTATATAAATCGCTGTACCTACTAGGTGCTACGTCATAAATTTTATATTTCAATTCATAACTGCGGAATGCGAAAACATGACTCTGACCTTAGACCATGTTTGTCAAATAAAACTAACAATTATTTATTGAGATATGCAGAAAATATGCTCCCCTGAATCCATGTAAAATAAAAAATAAAAAAGACTCTGATCGGCACTGCAGCCTGTGTTAGCAAAAAGAGAAGTAAATTTACTGGAATTACTTATCTTAAAACTTTTTCAAATAAGGATCATCGCCACAGGTGGGGCGATATCTTATAAATTCTTCCACTAAAGGCCACTCCTTTAGTTGATCAGTCTTCAAGTGCCTGTTACTAATCCCAGCGGTGTTTTTGAAACAAGATAAACATCGTTTGACACGTGACGTATTTCTTGAAAACTAAGAACATGATTTTGTAATCGGTCGCCAATTTGTTTAAGAGACTACTCGTATCTATGTTTTTCGAAGAAGCACTATTGCGTGACAACTCTATCTGTTATTTAGATTGCATGATTTCATGACGGTATACAATATAGCCATTAAACTTTTTGACGCTACTGCCAAATGCGAAAAAGATATGCCAACGACTGCATCGTCAGTGGCACGCAAATCCACTGTTTTATATAGCCAGCTAGCGTTCAGATTAAAAACGGAGACGTAGGTAATGATGATGAGTTAAATTGGCCAGCAGAAATTGTTGATACTAAAGCCATAAATAATAAATAGAATCATTATATAGCTTCGCAGTGTATTTATGTCTTCATGTTTCACAGTATATTTATGTCTTCAATACCATGGATGGAACCAATGGCAGTATCATTACCATGAGTTTACGAGAGCAGTTCTCGCTATCGAAATCTAAAGTAAATTCTGCTTGTTGCCGGCAAGTAAAATAGACCGAGCGATAGGTTACGATAGGCGAGAACGGTTTGCATTAACTCATGGTAATGGTACAGGTTATTTTGAACCATAAACTTATGTTTACAACGACCCTTCTGATAACCCATGAATGGAATGTTACGTGCGCCATGATTTAAGTTCAAGGCGATAATTATAAGTTCAACCACAGATTACGCAACTTGCGGTTAACTTGATAATGTTTAGAGCAGAAATATCTGCTTTTTCGCCGCAAGATATTGTGTATCATTGTTTACTGTGACGTTTTACTTTCGGAGTTGAAATCAGTTCACTTCGGGGTAAACTAAATATAGTCGTTCTAGCTCCTCTTCGTATTGTATCTGACTGAGAGAAGTGACCACTTGTTGGACTACAAAAGGCGTTCGCCCATGACGACTTTCTGCAGCAATGCAGTCGCGATACAGTCGCAAAATGGCCGCGATAACACGATGCTATCACTATCACTGATCATGTAGCATAGCCATCGCAGACACGATTCTGCATCGCTACTATCGCGATGAAGCATCGAAACAGACGCGAGGCCCGATAGTCACGCACCCGCAGCCCGCCTTCGCACTTGCCTCCCCCGATGTCGCCCGATCAAGTCGTGCGTTTCCATCGATACCGATGCTGAATCGAAACAGCGCATCGCTTCACCCGCGGGTTTGTTTCTATACATGAGCAAAACTGAATCTATACAGCAAATGCGACAAGCGGGCATATGTCGCGATGCAGTCGCACTTTCACAAAACGCGCGACTACATCGCTGCAAAAAGTCGTTGTGGGCAACCGCCCAAAGTCAGATGACGCGGGGTCGACTCCCACCAGTCAGATACTTGAATGACCCCGTCGCTCCACGAGTTTAGTTGGAAAGACTGAGCTCTTTGCATTCTTAGTGTACCTACTGCGGTCGTATTATATAGCTCTTAAGGAGCTGACAACACCTAAATCGGCTTTACTTAAACAGTTTTTTAACAAAACCTATTTGATTTGGCAAAGCGCAAAAAATATATGTTCATATTCTTTATATTATTGAAAACTTAACTATTTCCAAAACACGATTTGATGAAATCGATACTATAGAAAAAAATCGTGAAGTTGTCAGAAATCCTCTTTAAACAGTTCTATGTCTTAATATTTTTAACTTATGGGTCTATAATTAATAACACTTACATCACTCACACCCACACTAAAAACTTCACTAATTTATATTTTACGTGTAGCGTTCACTCCGGTGCAAACAGACGGAGACCGATCGCTCAAGGTGGGCTCTTGTCAGCGTCTTGAAGCCAGGCAGTTCAGTTTACGGCAGAAACTCATAATACGACCCTTGAGCATAATCTAAAAAGAGAGAAACATGAAATTGATTCTGCTATCCATGGGACTCGATATGGAAATGGTGGTCTCTGACTCCTATAATAGCGTTTCCAAGTCACCTTTTGCTATTTCCATGTCGACCAATGTGTACGGCAGAATCAATTCTTGTTTCTCTTTTTAGATTATGCATTCTGGTTTTTTGTTTTTTATAATTAATATTTATACGTTGAAGAGCATTCCGTTAGGTACCGCCAACCCAAAGTCTGTTTCCATTTGGGCATTTGTCACTAGGAAAGTAAGGCTATACAGCGCAGGCATGACAAAATTGGTCAGATCAAAACATATGGCAATGATCCTCAGATTTATTTATATATTATGAGAATATAGACTTGTTATGATTAAGTTAATTTAGGTACATAGCAAGAAAATGTTTGTTTGAGCGCGATCTCGCCAACAAACTGTTATGTCATTTTGACGAGGAAATTATTTGCATAATATGTTATGTACATCTTGACTCTTGTTAAATAAATAAATAAAATAAAAAATATGACGGCTGTGGGAGAGAGAAAGAAAGTCTTTTGCGCGGTTACGCTGAAACAATTCATTTACACAAGTTTTTCATGGTGCCATTTGGAAACCCTGATACTCGATGTCTATTATTTAAACTTTGTACTTTTATGTATGTAAGTACATACAAAAGTTTGTATAAAATAACGATGTTATAATTAATTGTGGCAAACAATTGGAATACAAAACAGTTGCAAGGGCATTTAATTACCCTTGCGCAAGTGAACTGTAGACCCGATGCGTGTTAATGTGTATTACTATTTAATTTGGTATATTAAAAAAAAAAACATTGGGTAAAACAGAAAAATTATTCAACGACTTTCTAAATTATCAATGCAGTCTATACCAATTCGTTTAGGTAATTAACTGAATATCTTACTCATCCACGTGATTCAGCTACAAGTAAAAACATAACTCTCCTTTTTACTTCGCTACAGTCGGGAAAATAAGCTTAACTTCTGGTCGAAGTAAAAGTATCGTGAAAGTAATCAGTAAGTACCATTACCATGAGTTTACGCAAACCGTTCTCGTTATCGAAAACTATGGCTCGGTCCCTTTTACTTGTATCGGCAACAATCAGTATTTCCGATAGATTTCGATGACGAGATCGGTTTGCTTAAACTCATGGTAAGGGCCTAACGTGCATGCCACAAAGATAAATTAAACCCGTTTATCTCTATGACTATCTCTTTCGTCGACACTAGTGTGAGAGAGACGCACTTACAGATAAGACGGTCTATCTTATCTTTTTGTCATGCATGTTAGGGCCGCAGGGACCGTTTTTAAAAGAACTGTAAGTCTCCAAGCATAAATGTAAGGAATATTGAGTTATTTTACTGAACGCATCTAAAATAAATTACGCCAGTTTCGCTTGCGACACGTCGCTATTCTGAGCATCGTGATACTCAACAATAGCTAATATGTCGTTGTAATTGACCCCGAGAGAATTTGCTTCAAAAGCTAATGAAATTCGACCCCGAAAGTTTTTTCATGACATACTGGTACGTGGTCTGAGTCACGTACGCCAAGAGTGACTGACTACATACCATCGTCATTTATATATTTCAGATTTTAGGTAACTATGGAGATGTGAATAAATAAAGTCGATTAATCGTTACTTATCTTATTTGGTAAACAAGTTTCTAACCTCAAAAAGAACCTGTTTTGGCTAAAACAGCTATTTCTTCGTAAATAGAGAAACCGGAGATAATATTTTGGACATAACTTTGCCATTTTTTTACCTAGGATTCCTTTACTTAGGATAAAATAGCTGTTTCACGGAAAAAGTACGTACATTGAGGTTAGAAACTTGTTTACCAAATAAGACAAGTACTTATGGATGAATCGACTTTAATATATATAATAATTTTGGTTAAGTGCGGGCCGTGAAGTAGCGGTTTGACGCGCGGCCTCTCGTGCAGAGAGTCGTGGGTTCAATTGGTGACTCAAACCGCTGAGTTCTTCGAAATTAATTTGATATATACCACTATTTTCGTGAAGGAAACATCGTGAGAAAACCTGCATACATCTGCAAAATTCAAAAATGTGTTTGAAGTCCTCAATTCCCACTATGAGAGCAGGCCTGTGCCCAGAAGTGGGACGTATATAGGATGATGATGAGCTTTGCTTTATTTTGTTTTTACTGTATTTTTCGGGCGCGTTTAAGAAATACTTTGACATCCTAGTTTTCTAGCGAAGAATCCCCCTATATATTTTTTTGGTTATAAACCACCCCTGCATTAAAGCAAACAAAACAAAAATAATTATTATTCTAACCGGTCAAGCCATTTCTGAGTTTTAGCAAGACTATCGCACGGCAGTAAATTTTTATATATAAAACAAGATAAGAAACATTGCGAAAATAAATTCGATTTTGTTCAACAAATAACTAGAACCGTCATGTCTATTTAGATAAACATATAGTAATATTTAACATCTTTAGAGTTTGAGTTTACTAATCTGATATTAAATATAATGCGGCTTTGCACACTGTCATCTTTTACCCGTATATTTAAAAGAAAACCTTATTGCGTTTACTCATATAAATTGTATTTGATATACGCATATCTATACTGCGAGGGGTTCTCGGAGCGAAACGTTTTACTGAGGAGTCTGACATGAAATGCGTAGTTTGCTATCTTGAGTCAAATAAATTATAAGTCAGTGATTTTGGAGGTCGACGACAATTAATAATATTGCGTAACATTATGATAACGAATATTATAGGTAGTAAACATTAAGGCAAATGCCGTTTATTTGCTACTCATTCAAGCGTACACTGAAATTAGTTACTGATAAGTGTTTCTTGTAAGTTCATAGATGTCTGGAATGGTCCTTATCGCTCGTTTAAACTTAAAAAGAAATAACATCAAATAAAAATCCATTCCAAATTGAATCTTGACGCAGGTGAGCAAAGTTTAATACAGTAGTGATTTCTATTTTGACGTTGACGTGTTTTAAACGTGCGTTACATTGAAACTATCTGTCTAAAACTTATCAATCTACCAGGCTAGTCATCAGACTAGGCTAGTTGTCATGAGTAACTCTGCTCTTTTCTGATACAGACCTCAAATAATCTTGTTCCACCTAACCTGAATCATAACAACTTCTCTCAAAATAGACGCGTTAATACGTCATAAGTCAAACTGTTAACTGTACGATTACCATGAGTTTACGCTAACCGTTCTCGTTATCGAAAACTATGGCTCGGTTCCTTTTACTTGTATCGGCAACAAGCAGTACCTATTTCGGATAGATCTCGATAGCGAGAACGGTTTGCGTAAACTCACGGTAATGGTAAGGATCGCAAATCGAAATAAATAAGTATTAACATAGCCATGTGCATTCATTGCAGCCATACTTCATAGTTCATTCAATGAATTTAAATATGTAAGGGGTGTAAAGAACAAAGCTATATGACGTGCTTAGAGTTAACGAAAATGTCACATTTGGACGTGTCACTGCGATAGGTACATACGTATAATTATTCAGACATTTCCATGGAACGTGAACGTATCGTAGTTACAGTTCAATGATCGTATAGTGTAATATAAACCATAGCTCCATGAAGTCCGAACCTTGACCTGTGGCGTTACATCTCCGACTTTGTCTCAGACAAAGTATTGAATAATAAATAGACAAAGTTTACTGGCAGGTGTATAAAACATACAATCTAGATACATAATAATGAAATCGTAAAGTGGTAAAGTCTGTACATTGGCGATAATAATGAAAAAATGCTATGGGGGGGGCTTCAGAATGAGCGCATCATCCCAATGGTTTTTGAATTTCATGTCTGTTTGTCTGATTGTATGTGCGCGATATATGTACTTGAAAATTACTGAGTGGTTTTCGATGCGGTTTCCGATATTATATTAAGGAAAACTTCAAGCAAGACATAAGATCTCTCTCTCGTACTAGTGTCGAAAAACGAGATGCACTGAGAGATAAAATGGGGTTAACTTATCCTCGTATCAATCTTGCTTAGGCCGCAGTTTATGTTTCACAGCATCGTAATTAAAATTAAACCCATACTAATTTTATAAATGCGAAAGTGTGTTTTATTTTTACGGCCAAACGGTTTAACAGAAATTCATAAAATTTGGCTCAAATGTAGCTTATGTAGCCCGTTATATGGAGATGGACATAGGATGCTGTTGATTTCAATATCCTGGAAGGATTTTCAGGTATCGTTATAGGTAAATAGAGGAAATATGAGAAACGCTTGAACTCTGGGACGAATTCCTGGTCAAAAGGAAATCTATTTATAAATTTTGAAATTTCTGCCCAGACGCAACGATTGCAATTTGTCCTTAAAGAGTATTATAGTACAATGTGCATCTGGGGCCGTAAGAAGGGGATAACTAACGAGAGTCTGTTAGAAGCCCGACGCCGATAGGCGAGGGCTTTTATGACTCGAGTTTGTTATCCCCTTACTGCCCGTGATACACACAATGTTTTTCATCACATTTGCGAGGAAATGAAATAAAAATTAGACAAAAAGAAGTATATATATTAATTTTATTTCCATTTTACATCGTGAATTACCATCAGGTGGGTGTTCATAAACTGAGCGTACGTTGCGATCAGCGCGGGGCAGCTCCGCCGGCTTGCGGTCGCGCGCGCCGCCGGCTGCGGCTCCCGAGCAGCTCCGCCGACCTGGCGCACTTTACTGCCCGCGGGAGTTCGAAACCATACAAAATCCATAACTCCCTAGGGAGTTATGGATTTTGTATGGTTTATAACTCCCGCTGACGGCGGGGCCCATAGAGGAGTTAAATCGGCTATAGTTGCTCTATACGCTTGCGTATAATAACACCCTTTCTGAGCAAGTGTGATGAAAAGTTTATTATGCTCATTAAGCTCATGTTATGTTCATAGGTGACGACGCGGTTAGCCTAATTGGGAGTGACCCTGCCTCCGACACAAGCGTCCCGGGTTCGATCCCCGGTAAGGGCAAATATCTGTGTGATAAACACGAATGGTACCTACTAATAGAATTTTGTGATGAAAACACCAAAATGATATTAATAATAAAATTGTATAGACCTAAGTTTATGTTATACTATTAAAATCCTTAAGGTAATTTGTATAGAGCATTTACCAATATTACTAAATGATACACCTACATATTTATTAGTAAATAAGATTAACAACTTGCTGTACCCTAGTAGGGTTCATGTACGCACTGGTTTATTTTAAGAACATCTGTAAAACACCATGATTGCAAGGAATAAATGAATATGAATATGTTTGTTCCTGAGTCTTGGATGTTTCCTATGTATTTAAGTATTTATTTCTCTATATAAGTATGTATGTCGTCGTCTAGTACCCATAACACAAGCCTTTAGAGCTTACTTTGGGACTAGATCGATTTGTGTAAAAGATTGTCCCCTGATTTATTATTTATTATTATTATTATAGTTAATTCATACATGTGTAAATAACCTGCGGCACAAGTATAATTCCGGAACCGATACGAAAGTCACGAGGTCGCCGTGTCCGGTTACGGAATCGGCACGTAGCTAGTATAGTCCCTTAAATTATACATACAAATATCATAAAATAGCGTCTGCCCGCAACTTCATCCGCGTAGAATTAGGTTATAGTTTTTTCCTAGGGAACTTTTGAATTTTCCTTGATCAATTAGTACCCAATGTCTTTATCCAGGACTTAAGGTTAAGGAGCTGACTGGTAACAAACACACACACAAACTTTCGCATTCGTAAAATTATCAGTATGGATAGGATAAAGATAAAAATGAGTTTGTTTCGCCTTCACGGCCTAACTTCTGCACTAATTGTCAATGCAATTTTCCCGAGCGAATCACGACAAACGAATGTCATATGGATGGAGTCGCGGGCGAAAGCTAGTTTGTTGTCAAAAACGGCATGTTTCGCACACTTGTGGAGTCCTTCATGGGTTGAGGCGGTCGCAGTTAAAGCAACGCGTGTAGAGAGCGGGGGCATATATCACTCCTATTTCCCAAATGGGTAGGCAGAGACCACGGATCTCCACCTGCTACGATCCTGACACACACCTTTCGCTTCGTCTACACCCATCAAGTTCTTCACGCACGCTCGCCGGTTTAGGGTACTCTTGACGGCCTTTCTTAAGAACGTCCTCGATCTGGTTTTGGTACGTTCGCCGAGGTCTTCCCCTTCCAACCCTACCATGCACACTCGCCTTATAAATCTGCTTCGTTAGTATTCTTTCGTTCATCCTCTCCACATGTCCAAACCATCTAAGCATACCTTTCTCAATTCTGACGACTACATCTTCTTCCACACCACATCGTTCTCTTATCACGCTATTCCTTAGCCTGTCACTCATAGAAACACCACACATACTTCTCAAAGTTCGCATCTCCACTGCACTGATTGACCTTCTGCTTTCGTGCTAATGTCTCACGGAAATTTTAATTTGGCTAAAAGCTAGTTTATTATGGAAACCGTAAAACCAAAAGCCATGCTTATAAGCCAATGTTACGGCCAACTGGAAATTAATTGCGTTGACTACAGAAATTAGTTTGTTCATAAATCTTAAGACTGTGGAATAAAGACTACTTTCAGTCGAAGCCTACGTGTAAGTGTCGCGTGTCACTTCCTAGTAAAGTTTATTATCAAGGATTTTCGACTCTATCAATATCAGCTGATATCATGGAATTAAACATACTTTAATCTACAGTAATCTGCGTTTCAAATGATTATTTGGATTTAATCTAATTGTAGAGATGCCTATCATTAAAGCTAAGTTACATCTAACAGATACAACAATTTTCAAATACAGGACGTCATTCTGGGTAAAACAAAACAAGGATCTCTTAGTGATAACGAATTACCTTTTACTGCAATTGAAAGCATAGTTTAAAATTGATTTGTGCGAGGCGACCCTTGCTGCCAGCGTTAGAGGCAAAAAGCCATAAGCGACGGGGCTCCAGCCAAGCACGGGGGTGCATACACCTCGCATGCACCAATCACAAGGCTCTAAAAACCCCGCGTACCCCGCCAGTTTGGCAGCTTTATTTGCTAGTAAAAGTTAGCCTAAGCAATGTCTAGGATATTTGGTCTGTGTTTATATTCAATCATGAACTGTCAAAATGTGTTAAGTTAGCATTAAATGAATCTAGTTTATGTATTAGCTTCACTTTTTTATGGCAAAATATGGTCCTTAAATGTTACAATTAAAAAACGGTCACAATCGGAATACTATACCGTCTGACTTAATATTAGTATAATTATCTTATACTGCGGCCCTAGCAAGGTTGACACGGGGATAATTTAACCCCGTCTTATCTCTCTATCTCTTTCATCGGCACTAGTGTGAGAGAGACGCACTTAGATATAAGACGGTGCTAACTCATCCTCGTGTCAACCTTCCTAGGACCGCTCGCGAAACACAGATAGCAACAGCCATAACTGTATCGCTATATGAAAAACACTACATCTCCCTTGTTATGCAGAATCCGTCTGTATCAATACATTTATTAAAACCGCCACATTGTTCAATATGGAAACTAGGAAAGAGAATTAAATTATTATATGATTAAAACAGGAAAGAATTCTGAACTGAAACTCTGACTTTGTAAAATTAATAAAACTGTTATAATTAATAAATTTATGAACATGTCATGCTTGCGTGCGTTTAAACCTTGAAGTCATGTGGAGACCTCGAAACTGTGGTGTGGTTCTCTAACATTCACAGCGGCTGATCAGCGGATAAATAAAACTATTAATTTAAACTGCAAAGACGAAGTCATTCGGTCTAAATCTGAACGTCTCCCTCATCCTCAGGTAGATTCAGACATGTGAAAGAGCCTGTGTGGCATACTTGCAAAATAAATATTTTCACTGGTAATAAATGCCGAAAATCGGGTTCTCTGGATTTTCGGCACGTTTGCTGACTCACCCGACATGTCCGGATCTGTTAAATGAGTACTCTCATTATCCAATACACTACAGTCTAAGTATAATCAAGTATATAGTATTCCATCTTCATACAAACGGCCGAAACGACGCGCTTCGAAATCTCGGTAATCTTCGGTACACAACAGTCGCTAGTGCGCCGCGGTTGGGTACGGACGTGGATAGTGTGAGATGTTCCCATGAATTTATTTACGTAAATTATGACACGAGGATTTTTGATGTTTTTGATATTTTAAAAGCAAAATACACTAAATGCATTTTTTTACTCCATACTGACTTACAGTAACTTTTGAAACTAGAAATATGAACCAAGTAGAAATTATTAAAATTAAAACTTACAAGATTTGAAGTAATATTTCATGAACGGATACTACGACAATTTAATATAGCATTACCAAATACGTAACCCAAAGACAGTCAGTGGGCAGCCCTACTGCGTGTTTACATACCGAGCGGCCGTAGGTAATTATTTCGAGGACACTGCCGAGACGAAATACTTTTAGTTTATTATATTGTGCTGCAGTATATAAAAATAGTTTACAAAGTTCTAAAAACATAATACTAATCACTCTTGAATAGGTAATAAAGATGATTCCAGGCTTTCACAAATTCTATTTTCCGCTGGATGCGATGCAGAGTTATTCTCTAATATGCTCGGCGGCTCATCAGCTTATAAACGAAACTATTAATGAACACTGTAAGGACAGAGTCATTAGGTCTAAATTTGAATGTGTCCATCATCGCTGATCCGCCGCTGCGCACGTTAGAGAACGTGGCAGCGCAGGGTCGGTGGTTATGGCAATCATTGAGCTGAAATGATGATGATAACTATCCACGATTCGAGATCAAATAATACATAAACGTCAATTTCATTAATGATCAATTTGCCTTTGTGAATTTTAGAGATGGGTAAATCAGAAATCCAAGCGGCTCCGTATTATCGACTCCTTTCAAGTCTTATCGAATCCGGGGAGTTATTTACTCTAACCAACGTATCCGTACCGCGGGCGCAGATCGGGATCGGAGCTATCGTCTTTTAAAAGAGTCAAAGGATTCCAAGAGTAATTGAGCGGAGTCGGTACTGTATCAAACTATTGAATCCGATCGGATCTGGATCAAGTTGATTCAATATTTACAGGATTCAAAAGAGTTGAAGACTCATTAAGCGGAGTCGGTTCTGAATGTTCAGCGGAGCCGGATTTAGTGATTCAAATGTGAACCGAAAAGTGAAACTAAACCCTAGAATATAAGTTACATGTATTACTACCAATTTTATGGCCTAGCTTATAAATAAATTATTATTATTATTAAAAAAAACACTTCTTGGCGATTACCCATCTCTAGTGAATCCGAACACAATCTAAGCCTCGTGGCATAAATATTTATTGACGTATCTTGTATCGAATGAATAATATCAAAATATCGTAGTTATTCACTAGTCTTGAACTTGGCGTCCGCCATGCCCGAAGTATTTCGAAGGTGACCGAATAGCAAGCTGCTCTATATACCTAGTGGTTTTGATTAGGTATGTTTGTGACGAAGTCTACAATTCTACATCCGGTCCGACGTCTACATCTGATTCTGATTCCGCATTTTTTGTTGACACTATTTGCGCACACGCCAATTAATTAATGTATGACAAAAAATAATTGAAATGATTAACTTAAGATATTCTGTGGCACGTTATAATTATCTTGGTGTTATAATGGCTGCTTAAAAAATAATATTCACCGTAATGCATCCTAAAGTGTACATACACGTTACATTTTACAGGAAAAGTCTTGAACCTTAAATACGGTTTATATTATCTGACAAAAGAAATTTACCCACCTACCTAGTGTTTTTTTAACCATCGTAACATTCAACAATTAAACATTGTTATTTATACAGATCGACTACATTCATAATATCCACATTTCACATAGTTCATTCAATGTATGTAAGCAAATTTTGTTTATAAAATAATAATCAATAAATTGAACTCATCACATGCATATTTTTATTCTTAACGGTACACAAAAAATATGTATTATTTACGAATTGAATTAATAACAAAAACATCTTATGTTATCGGATCGGAGTTGCATTCGTAGTACATTCGAGGTCATAAATATATATACGTTACCAAAGGGGCAAAAATAACTAAACTAACTAACTGGCCTTGACAAGAGTCGAGTTCAAATATTTTTTACCACTTTATCCGCGTAGATATTTTTGACCTCGACTGTACCTGTAATAATAGGTAATTAATAATTGGTTTATTAGGAAACGGCTGAATAATTTGAAATACGTTAAATCACTCGCGCAGTAATTTAACGTATTAACGTCAAGCGAGTTTCAAAAGCGAAGCATAGCAATTAGTAATCGATCATTTAAAAATGAACTCTAATAATGTTACAAGTTTTATAATACGTAGCAGCGTAAAATCTCGATATTGTTTGAAAACTAACATGTTGGATCATTGTAAAATTAACCATAGTACTTAAACATTGTAAAGTGCATAACACGTTGGGTGGTCATTCGCGTAAGTCTTGCTATTGTTAGTTTTCAGTTGGGTGATTTCCAGCTATAAGTGTCGTGTCGCGAGGTGAATCCCACGATGACTGAATTCCATTGAGTTGTTTCTTTCAGTATTTGTTATCTTTAGAGGTTTAATTTGTCTTGATAACTAGCGTTACCAATGGCCATTTACCTTATAAAAACGCTATGTCGCTTTCCCACTTCTAGTCATTAAGTATGTCGCTTTTATAACCTTTTCTAAGCTAAGTTGTAACAAACATACACAAACACACACACACACAATAATTTATTTTAGAAACGGTTACCTACCTAATTGTTTGTTTTGAACTGCATATATACCAAGTTTCAATCGATAAACAAATGAGAATCGGTTTTTCCAATACAAAGTTTAACGCCCCAAGGCCCCCTTTTTAGGGGTAGTTTCATATTGTCTTATACCGCATACCTATTTTTCTATTTTGAAGAGTATTTATACCAAGTTTTAAGTTAAAGTTTTTCGCATAGGTACTAACTTCCACCCCCTCTTTTACCCCCTTCCACTTTTATTTCCAAAAGTTTATACAGCCTATGTCCTGCTTGAAGTGTTCCTGGATATATTATCGAAAACCGCATTGAAATCCATCCAGTGGTTTTAAAGTTTATCGCGAACATACATTCAGACAAACAGACAAACAGACATGATTTTCTAAAACCATTGGGATTTGTTCTACTGCTCATTCTGAAGCCCCCCATAGCATTTTTTTCATTGTTATCTTCAATGTACAGACTTTTTCCACTTTAGGATTTTATTATATGTATAGATTAGGGCCACACCAATTATTTGTTCTTCTGTAGAAACAATATGGCAATAATATTCAGTGACTAATGAACACAGTGCATTTTTCAATCAGCTTAATAACTTTTAGTTTCTTACCAGCCTCGATGTTACGTCAAGCTATTGTGTAAATTTCGTAGGTATTAGGTATACAGAGCAAATTAGATAAGTCTTGATACCGTAGAGGCGTTACATAAGATGTGACTAACCTTGCACCGGTCACGAGACGAACCGGGAATTGGACCTAGACGACAAATAACTAAAAATATTGGCACTTGCAATGCTATTTTTTAATGCTAAACTAGCGTCTAATCGAGTGTAGCGTTTTTTTTGTACGTACCACTTTATGTAATTGTCATGTTAAAAGTTTACGAAGCCAAAACTTCTCTAATTCTTACTAGATTGTAATATTTTACAACGTCTCTTTTAATATTCCATTGATAAGTTATATAACTAAGCCTTTTACTATTTAACCAATAAATTTTGTATTTATCTTGTTACAGATATCGCCATCACTTCTGGGGACCAACTAGAATTCTACAGCAGCTCAAACAAGACCGGCAATGAAGGCCTACGGTTCCGGGACCTCACCGCGCTAGCGTATGATGCTGTCCACAACATGCTGCTTTTTGTTGACAAGCAAAACGATAACGCCTCAATCTTCAGCTACCATCTTGCCACTAAGAAATACCAGCCCCTTGTTCGAAGGCGGTCGTACGAAAACATACAGGGCATCGCCTTCGATCCTGTAGAAAGTCTTCTATTCTGGACCGACGTTAACGAAAGAAGTATTTACTGGATCTCTCTGAAACCTGGATCTAAGAACGATGTCTACGGCAACCTCCTTATCAAAATGGATGACGAAATACCCAGAGCCATAGCTGTAGATAGTTGTAGAGGTTACATTTATTGGACTAACACAAACATAACACACCCAACGATCGAGAGAGCCCGTTTTGACGGAAAAGAAAGGGTTACAATTATAGACAGCAACATTTTTATGCCTGTGAGTATAGCTATCGATCAACAGACGAAGAAACTTTACTGGGCTGATGATAAAGAAGGCATCCACTTTTCTATTGAGAACTCAGACCTGGACGGAAAGTCAGCGAGCAGACAAATTCTACACGTCGGAACTTTCCATCAGCCGAATGCGTTAACCGTGTCCAAGGATAGCGTCTACTGGGTAGACTGGGGTTACAAATCAGTGTGGAAACTGCCAAAGAAGGCTCGGAGTGATGTGGAACCTAAAGAGTTGATAGGGTTTTCGAACAAAGTACCGTTTGGTATTGTCGCCAACTATCAAGTAGCGGACCAGACTGAAGGAGTGTCAGAATGCGGTAACCTGGTCAGTCTCTCGCAGAACACTTCAGCTATCAACAATTCGTTCACGATCCCTAAGGATGTTGGCTTGTTCTGTTTGCACGGCGTCAAGGTCGAAGGGAAGTTGGTCTGCAAGTGCACTCCGGGATACATCGGAGAACGGTGTGAGATCTCTGTTTGTCAGAACTTTTGTTTCCAAGGAGACTGCACCCTTGAAGCGGATGGTCAACCCACTTGCAGGTAAATTAGACTTCGCCTATAAAAAATTCTATTATCCTTCTCAATGAGAAAAATGCATTTATATTCAAAAGACAGTTATCTACTTATGTTCTCGTTGTTAACTGAATAATAATTGCTTTGTTCCCACGTGCAGTATACTTACTTTATTTATTCTTTGAATTATTTATGTTCTACTTCAGGTGTCAAAAGGGTTTTAAAGGAGCACGTTGCGAGACCAACATTTGTGACGGCTACTGCTTGAACAACGGCCTGTGTTCCGTGGATGACATACACGAGGCTGTCTGCACCTGTTCTACAGATTATACAGGGCGGAGATGTGAAACATACAACCCAGTTTTCGACACCACCACCCAATTTGTGACGACTGAACCTTGCAAGTGAGTTATTCATTTCTCATTAAATTCACGTCAGCGTATTCTTTCGTATAGTGATTGCAGTGTGTTGTTCATGTGCAAAAGTAGGCTAAAAATGTTATGTTCATATTTTTTACAGTTGCACCAAAGAAAAGGTGACGAAGTTCTCAGCAGAGGCATCTCATGAACTCATTGCCAGTGACGACTTCGTTACAACCTGCAGCGATGGCTGGGACTCCGTTCGGGATCCTATTTTAATGGTGCTCGGCATCCTTTGTGGTCTTCTGTGCCTGGTCTGCGCTGTGCTGATTACCAAGATACTGCATCTGAAGAAACGGCCAAGGTAATCATCGAAATTGGCGTTTTAAACAATGAAGTTTTACATGGAAAGGGTACTGAACTCTGTTTTGCAATAACTCATTGATGAATTTAAACGTACTTATGAATTTTTTACTTTATTGTGCCCCTGAAAGAGTTTATGAATGTACACTGATTACCGGGGTTATAATACGTAATCGATTTGTTGATAATTATTTAAAAGCCGGACAATTACGAGTTATACTCGCGTTCAGAGGGCTCCGTGATTATATGAAATTTCCTATGTTACTTTATATACTATAGACTTATTAAAAGTTTTCCTGTAAACTATAGGTATATAGGTATATTCTCAGTATATTTATCAAAATTTTGGGCCCATTAGTTTCGGAGTAACGAAGGGGGGGGGATGGTAAATTTTCGCCTATTTTCCTTAGTAACTTCAAAACCATTTATTTACCTTTCATTTGATATTTGCCATAGTTTGCAAAACTTTTTCTTTTTTTTTTTCATTTTTCTTATTTACCCCCCCCAAAGTGGCCCCCATGCTTAAAATTCATTTATTTACGTTACACATCCGTGTTGCGTTCACCAACTTACGTATGTGTGTACAGCCACCAAATTTAAACTCAATCGGTCCAGTAGTTTCGGAGCATATTGGCTGTGACAGACGGACGGACAGACACGAGTGATCCTATAAGAGTTCCGGTTTTCTTTTTGAGGTGCGGAACCCTAAAAAAAAGGTAAACATTGCTTAATTGGCCGAAATTGTATCTGTCAGTTCAATGACCCCGCTTTAAGTGTTACGAAGTTAAGTAAAAGTGATTTCGCCTTCATAAAGTTTATCTGCCTGCAATTCAGGTGCCAACTGTGGACCCGGCGGAACTCCAGTAACTTCCGTATTTTCAACGATTACGATAACTTGGAGGCACAAACGAATTCATAGGTATCAATTTACGTCTTTATGTTTTCTGTAAAATCCTTTTTAATGCCTTCGTTTGTGTGTTCAAATAATCTGTGAGTGCGCTTATTTAGATTTGTTGTTTGCTAATTTAAAAAGGGGGTTTCACTGCTTTTCCATGAAATCAAGGTCCGCATTCAATTTCCGTCATACTAACCAGTTTCCCAATATGCTTTATCGATTTTTGTTCATTTTACTTTATTTTTCTCAGGTTTTTAATTAACAATTGCGTATGATAATACAATTAACTGTTAGTTGTATTTTTTTTAACAACGCGAACGCCATTAATACCAACACATATGTAAATTATTTATAGCCAAGCGTACACAGGTGATCGAGTTGCGTCTTTGCTTACGTCACGATAACTGTTGGACGCAGGAAAATCGTTGGGATTTTTGAGACCAAAACAATTTTAAGATAAAATTAACATCACACAGCTTTATTTTAAATTAGTTAAAAATACCCGCGACTCTGTCCGCATAGAATACATTATCGGGATTTCCCTCGGGAACATTGCATTTTCCCGGGATGACCTCTAAGCTACGTCTATGCCAAATTTCAGGAAAATTAGTGCCGTTAACTACGGAAGGTGTAACAGGCAGACAAACTCACTTTTGGAATCTAATATTAGTATGAATGAGAACTTTTTTTTAACATTCACTTTGCAACAAAATAGTATTAATCATTTGTAATAAAATAACAGAGAGATCAATGATGCTGTTTTTATTATCAATACTCTTCCTAGGTTGGAATAATTCAAGCTTTTCAACATTACCAAATATTGATTGCAAGGATGGTGCCTCAAACTTGTGTTAAAAGTAGATGCTGAACAATTTGTGCTTTGAACAAGCCATTTGACATCCGATATATACATATAGAGATTTGACTAGGAAAATGCACAGCAATCACAACATTCCTGTTAAGTCGATCTTGGTGATCGTATAATGACCATAATTCTCCTGTTGCAGAATAAAGAAGCGAATCATAGTGAACAAGAACGTCACTCCGCTAACCGCGCGCCCCGACCAGTGCGAAATTACCATCGAAAACTGTTGCAACATGAACATCTGTGAAACTGTGAGTACACGCCAAAAGATGATAAATAAAAATAAATACGACTGTACAGTAGTGATACGTTGTGAAATCTGAATTATGGGTTACTCCGTAAGTAAAATAACAGACGTACTTAACCACGCCCGCACTTCTGAGCCGGAATGGAATGGCGGTGCATAGGTACCTCGCACCTTTTACACTCTTGTATCACTTCCATACACTTGTGTTCATTTATTATTTATTTGAATAACAGCGATGTTCGCACTTGGGAATGAATGTTTGATGTTTACGCCTGCACTTTCAAAACGTAATACATTTAATAACGACTCTATTCAAATGGCATGGTTTCTGATTGAAAAGTAATAAAGTTTTCTCAGTTCTTTATGAATGTAATGGCATGATGAATTTTAAACGACATCGAGAAGTCAAGGGATGCATAAATAAAACATAAATAAATCTATTAATTCAAACTGCCACGCCACAAGATAAATTTGAAACTTGATTTTACTGAAATCAACCATGAAGGGGTAGACAGCTCGCGAGTACCTACACGCTTACATAAACATACCTAGCTGTTCTTAGTCCCGGCGCTTGGGTAGTCCGTGTTTTTACACGTACATACGGGTTCTAAAAACCCACGGGTTTTATCCGTTCGTTGCAATTCGATGCGGAGTTTTCCAGTGGTTAATAAATACGGCCCTTATCCGAATCTACGCGCACTAGATCGCGGACGAACGGCATTTTCCTCATAATATTAGGTGGTATTTTTCACTTCGTCTGCTTGGAAATGTATCTTTAAAATATAACGAATATTCATGATAATATATGTACTGTCTTTTAAAATTTAAATTTTTCCATTCTTATTGGCACGCACGAACTTACTATTGATTAAATTTAAAACACCTATTTTACCTTTTTAGTGTCTTAAAGAGAAATAGTCTGTCTTTCCTCAGGGTTCAAACTATGTCCACCAAATTTCATCAAAATCGGTTCAGCGGTTTAGCCGTGAAAGCGTAACAGACAGACAAACAGAGCTATTCTCGCATTTATATATGAAGTACTTAGTATAAGTATGGGTTTTCACGCAGGTCAATAGGCTAGAGGAAGCCTTTGGCAACGAATAGCCGATAAAGTCGCCGGATAAGGTTCACATTTTGATCACTACGCTTCCAGCATGACGGTTACACGCATACTAACAAAATTGTTTGAAAATTGTAGATAACATGCATTGGCAATTGGGCTTGTAGTGCGTCTTAGAAAGATGCGTATGCCAGACGACAAGATTTGATGAACTCTAGCCCTCACAATTGCCAATCAAATCGTGGCGTCTGGCAATTCCATTATGTGTAACGCACGGAATATATTTATTTATACTTAGAGACAGTAAACAATAAAGCAGAGAGATATACTTTTAAGACTTCCCTAGACTTCAATTATTCTATTGGCTTGTTGGTAAAAAACTTAATGCCCCTCTTGCATGTAGTAGTGAAGTGTTCGGATAGACAATTAGGCATTCGATATTTGAAATTGGTCATAAATTCAATACAAGTTCTGCTCACAACTACATGCAAGAGGTTACCTACTTACGTTTTTATAACTATACTAATTGACAGTGGCACCACGTGATGGACGTAGAATTGAAGTTGATGTATAATAATTGTAGCTCACAAGTGCGTTTTGAATATTTTGATACGACTATGATGTCTATATGTTGATTTGTTTGAAACTTATCAAAATTATTCCCTGTGTCTGTTCTGTACTTCTGTGTCTATTTTGAGATGCAGCACTATTGAGTTTACGGAATACTATTAACCCTTTGAACGCCACATTCGGCACATGACGACAGCATCGTTTTGTGCCGCTGACGCCACGATCGGGTTGTTGGCGTCCGCGGCACGCATTTTCGCATTTGGTCGTGGAGTTCAAAGGGTTAAAGGAGAGATGTTTTTATATTAGAATCGATGCGTAAAAATAACTTTAATATCTTACTAATTAAGTTATTTTTTAATTTCAGCCGTGTTTTGAGCCAAGGACGACGATAAGGCCAACGTTACTCGACTCGAAACCCGGCAAAGAAGAAAAGAGGAACCTAATAGCGAATATGGAACACCCAGACGACTTCTAAATTTAATAACTATTACATTCAGTGTACGTATTTTGGCGGAGTCCAAGTTTTTGTGATAGATAGATCGAGGGCCTATGATTATTCGTTAATCTATGGCCGATCAAAGGGCTGTGGTTTTGATAGATGTTTCAAATCGGAATGTGATGTTCAGTTGCAAAAGACCCTGGACACATGATCGGCTTTTTTAAAACTCCGTCAGTACAAAATCCAGGCGCCTATTGCATAATAAAGTACGAACAAGCTCACAGTATTATAAGAAATCAATACAAATTCGCTAATAATATTAGTTTGTAGTTATTATTAATATGCAATGGGTCCTAGGTTTTAGCGAGAGGCTTTTATAAAATCCATCTTTAAAAATTGATATCATACTATGTGGGCCTTGGAAAGAACTAAGTTATTCCTGGTATTACTTCTAAAAGGTATATAACCGTTTGAACGCCAATGTCAAATGCGAGAATGCGTGCCACGGACGCCAACGACGACATTAGCCACGCAAAATATATCAATAACGGTATATCATGGCGTCCGCGGCATAAAACAATGCTGTCGTGAATTGCCTTAATGGTTAACCTTTTGACCGCCAAGCATGTCAGAGAAGTAACACGAATTTCAACTTTAAGTCAATGTATTAAGGACTTTTTTACCCTGTATCCGCTGACCGCTGCAGCCGGCTGTGGCGGTCAAAAGGTTAAGAGGGTGAGAGATTAGAAAAAGCTCGTGTTTCGCAGTCTGAATGGGGTCTATAAGTCACCAGCGTGAGTGTGTTAGGAGGGTTCAACGTGCACTGATCCTTTTGTATGAACTGTAGGTTAGGTCGTTGCGCCACGTGGGTTGCTGGGTATACAATATTCAGATTACACCTTTAACCACGCTATTAGCATGTTGAGGCAAAGCACGCTGAGCTAAACCATAGTGCCTTTTAAACGGTAAGAGAATGCAAGATAGGTTGCGCCTCCAATTGGGCAATAAGTTCTATACAAACTAAAATAAGGTTATTTTCTAAAGTCAGCTCATTTCAATGACAAGGATTTTTTCAATGAAAATAACCTTCATAATTTCGATTCTTGCCGAAACATGCTTTTGCTCCATGTGCGTTATTCTAGTACGTTCCATTTTCTTTGGTGCCAAATATTTAATAACTTTAATTTCCTAATTTGGTTACCACCAAAAGCGAGGGATAGAAAATAGATAGAGCATTTATAAATTATTCTATAGTATGACCACTATAGTATGAAACAAAGTATGACTTTGTTTAATAATAATTGTATTAGAAATAATATTGTTCCTTTTTTGATTTCTCTATCAATAAACACTGCCGCTGTATCACTGCTCAGTTTGAACCGTTTCTGAACCATATCAAACGTTCACAGTTGAATAATTCAAATAATAATAAAATATTTTACTTATTGATAAATGTGAGTGTTACCTATTTGTTAAACGCGACATAATTCGTTAGATTTACTATTGACATTTCATTTCATGTTTAAAAATAGTGTTTTGTTAACAGATTTTAGTATTGACATTTCGCACAATTTTTCAACTTTTGCTTATCATTTACCTAATTTATTTTAATTTAATTTAATTAAACACATCTAAGTTTTTTATTCTGATTTCAAGTATATTGTATCATTTCAACTATTGAGGGAGCTATGGAAAAAGTACCGAAGTATCCTTCTGAAATATAATGGAAAAACCAACATAATTATGATTTTAGTACTTAGTAGGTTTTTGCAGTATATCTCATATTTATCGTACATTGTTGACTATTTGTAATACCGATGAATGAATTTGAATGTATAGCAACTTCTCTTATTGTAAGTAAACAGCAGATGCTTGTTCTATTTCAAACACGTGTCAAATATTATTTATTATTGCTAATTTTAGCAATTAAAAATAAAACAGGTTTACTGTCAAGTTTTGGTAGATTTTTATATTATGACCAAACTATACTGTATGTGTTGTGTCTGGTGCAATAAAATAGGTTTACACAAACCTATTTTTCTGCGATTGAAATTAGCTACATTTTCACAGAACACTTTAGTTCAAACCATCAATGTAATAATAACGTTGTAGAGCAAAACACATAACACGCTATGTCTTTGAGACAGTCGCCCTTTTTAATATTTTTATGTAGATAATAATTAAATCTAAAAAGAGCATTCAAGTCTGATCTGTCTGTGTCAAGGACTTCCAAATTTATTTTATCTCATGGATAAATAATTATACTAAGTTCAACTCGTCTTTGGATGCGGCGTTGTGTGCGTAAGCTTAAATGTATGGTGATGTTAACACCTGTATATGTTCTTGCAAATAAATAAATTACAATAAAAATATAATTACTAATTACAATAATTATGTATGCAGCTTCGATTTGTGTGTCAGTGACGCGACCAACAGCCCTGCGTACAATAGTGAGTTGAACTTAGTATACAATTGAAATGCTCGGATTTTATTAAATTAAATAATCGCCTATAGAAAGTCGTACAACACCGAAACCTAGTTTAAAATTACTTTTCCAAATTTAAACTATTTATTTGGGTCGTAAAACTATGTTAATTAAGAAATTATGTTCCTATATTTAAAATATTGTAGAATTTTATACGAAAAATGGCCCTTACATTAATTATGGAATCTCAGTTACTTAACATGTACTTATTCCTCCTCTGTCCCCAGTAAAAAATAACTAAGTGGCTAGCCGACTTGTAGTTAAGGAATATAGCTCATTTTGTCTCTTTCAGACTTGACTTTTTACAGAAGGATGCAATGAACGATAAATACAGCAAGTTAAGGAGCATAAGTATGCTGCCATTAAGTTACATTTTTTTTTAAATGGGGACACAGGTTATAAATTTTTTGAACGCGCAACTTTCAGCAAATCAAACTTTAGATTTGCACACAGCTTATCTTTGGTACTTAGCGGAGTAGTTAAAAAAGGGTAGTTTTGAGGATCTAGTTTAGTTCGTGGATTGATAATATCCACATCAGAAATGTGATATTATTGAGTCTTTGTATAAGTCTCCATTAGTGTAAAGTTTTATTATAAACAAATAAAAGTGCTTTTAAAAAAAAGGTGTTTCATTAAAACAAGTTTTTTGGCCTCACCGTTTATTGCTTTTAGCAAAACAGTATAAAATAACTAGTTGTATCACATTTGTTTCTAAACAATTTCAATCTTACTACTAGACGTACAAAAGTTTCACAGAACTAAAAGAACTTTCGCTAAACTATAAAAATAAATGTCGCCGGCACAAATGGATTGTTTGCTAATCATCCATACTTCACTTTCTTTTTGTATCGGCGACATTATTGGTCAATTAAAAACAGTGTAATAGCCGAATTCAGAAACGCCACTTAAGCATTTGATTCGACATTAATATCCATCGACTAGTTGTCAACCTATACAGAAACGTCTCTGAAACGGCACTTTAATCAAATATCAATTTAACTGGTCTTTGTGAATTCGACTATAAGACAAATTAAATGAATCATGCCTCCTGCAGATATTTTTCTACATTAATGATGATTATGACCGTTTGACAAAACGATATTGCTGGTTTTTCAGATTTGTTATATCTTAAGAGTACTGAAACAACGACAAAAATCCATACAAGCGGTGAAAACGTTTATACCTCTTAGCCTTTTGAACGCCACGGCTGAATGCGAGAAATCGTACCCCAGACGCCGAGCGACGGCTGTAGCCAACAAACCGTATGGGAAACGGCAAAATTTAACCGATTTTGACAGTGTAATTATATGATGTCAGATTGGTCAAAGTCTAGGTTTTTTTTTATATTGAATATAAATAAGGAGATTATGGCAAAAATACTTTTTATATAAAAACACTAACACATTATTATTTTAGACTATTAACTCAATCAAAAATTAAAAACCTATAAACTTTGGAATTGTTCAGGTTGATAACATGTTAAACCATGATGAAAATCGATTAACATTTAGTGGGGTAGAAATGTTTTCCCTTTTTGTATGGAAAGTATTTGATACACGATCCTCGTAATAATATATCGCTCCTTCGGCGCGCATGATGCACATGTGCATCATGGGATTGCAGCCTCGCGCACGCGCATGATGCACATGTGCATCATGGAATTGCAGCCCCGCGCACGCGCATGATGCACATGTGCTTCATGGGATTGCAGGCCCTTGGGCGCGCATGATGCACATGTGCTTCATGACAAAGATTGATGACAACATAGTATTTTGTCCAAATTGGAACAGTTTTTAGGTTGATTGAGATTATTGAGACTATGAATAATTCAGTGTCATATATATATTTTTTTCTTCCTTTGTATTTTCAGAGAAAAATTACTTTGAACTTTAACTATCTATATTACTTGTATTACGTAAGAATTTTTTCTTATTTATTTGATAAACCGTTAGCGTAGTCATCATTGTACATTTTAATTTAATTTAATCATCTATATATTTAGATTTTCACTTAAAAATGTCATGATAACCACGGTGCATCATTGCGCCAGAGCGTACCGCATTTATTACTATGCAATTTTAAAATGCAACAAGTACCGTATTTGTCGTATAATATTAGACTTTATTGCGCATGAATGAAAGTACATTTTTCTTAAGTAAGCAACAGATAATCACATTGGACGGTGTCATGCGGCGTTGACGTTAGACATTCATTTGTAATTTTTTAAAGTAATGCATATAAACATTCAATATTTCGGCGATAAATACAATAGTAGATACAAATATTACTCAGCGAATAAATTTAGCAAATAGTCGTTTTTGTATAGTCTAGAAAGTGGCGGTACACTTGACTTGACTAAGAAATGGTTTATCACGCTACTTATCTCGTTCAGCTACCTGGCGGCGGCCTGTCATGTCCCGTGACCTTGCATTCGTTAGAGCACAGATTTTAGGGGCATACGCTAATTATTATTTTCTTATCTTTTCTATTGTTAAGAAAACTTTGACGGAATGCAGGCGACCAATCACGAATGTCGCAGTGCTGAGCTGGGAAGACAAAGGGTGGGCAAAGGGTAGGTAATTCATATTAAATACGTACAGTCTTAGTTTATGCCTGTGACTGTGCGTTTGTCTCCTTGCGTCTTGTGAGTGATAATCGTTTGTGATTGTGAATCTTTAACCACTGACCCGGCTATCTTTATGGACACGAATACTGCACGTAGAACGATGGACCCGGCTTTCTCTATGGACTCTAACTCTGCTAACTCTACGATTGACCCGGCTTTCATAATGGACTCCGATTATGCGCCTTCCACCACGAATGACCCTGCTCACCTCATGGACCCGATAGTTGCCGTTTTATCAAATGGTCAACTGCCGACCGATATCAGCGATATGTCAATGCCGCTAGGTAAGTACTTGTATTAATTAATAAAAATTTCCAATGTTATTGTCAAATTAATTCAATTAGACTTCACCGATCGTAGTTTTAATTTTTTAATTGTCGCGTTAATCTAAGTGCTGTTTCTTGTTCATAGACGAAAGCTACACTGAGCACGAGTTGCTAAGCATGCTGCAAGGCTCCGAAGATGGTGATATGACATCAGACGAGGGCTCCGACTCTGACGATTCGGATGATTCTCAAGATGCTTCGTCACCATCGGAAACCTGGAGCGAATCGGAACGCGGGCGTCGTGCTATAGATTTTACAGCCACCCACGGCTTAAAACAGCGTATGACTCACACCACTCCGGTGAGTTTCTTCAACCTGCTCTTCACCATTGACTTTTTTCAAAGTTTAGTTGATAATATCAACCGCTATGCTCGGAAAATGATTGATAATAATGTTTTCAATTTAAGCAGAATAACACGTTGGACCAATATAACTGTACAAGAACTTAAAGTTTTTTTTGGATTATTGTTAAACATGGGCACACTTTCGACGTGCAAAATCGATAATTATTGGAAAAAAGACGAGTTATTTAATGTGCCAGTATTTACAAAGTATATGAGCAGGGATAAATTTCTATTAATATTAAGATGCCTTAACTTTCAAAGTGAAGAAACAGATAACAATGAAAGAATGTGTAAAATTTCTGACTTAATTGATTATTTTAATACGAAAATGGAAGAAATATTTTATCCTGACAGAATTTTATGTATAGATGAAAGTTTAGTATTATTTCGCGGAAGGTTGTGGATCAGACAATATTTAAAAGGAAAGAAAAATAAATATGGTATCAAACTATACTTGCTGACTGATCAATTTGGTTTAGTGCAAAAGGTGATAGTTTATGGTGGAAAAAACGACAGAGAGCTAGGCGGCAAAGATCATGTAAACAAAGTTGTAAAAAATTTAATGTCGGGAAAACTTCACGTCGGTCATTCCCTTTACATGGACAATTATTACAATTCTGTAGAGCTTGCACAATATTTAATTTCACACAGTACCCATGTTACAGGGACTTTAAGAGTCAATAGACGACATAATCCATTAGCAGTTGTACAGAAAAAACTTAAAAAAGGAGAAAACATAACCAGGTACAATGCTGATGGAATATGTCTCACAAAATGGAAAGACCGACGTGAGTTACTCATGATATCCACGGAGCATTCGGGCAACTTGGAGCAGCATGTGACAAGACGAAACGAATTAGTTAGGAAGCCAAAATGTGTTTTGGAATATAATAAATACATGGGTGGTGTGGATAGGCATGACCAAATGATGTCTTATTACAATTGCGAACATAAAACACTCAGGTGGTATAAGAAACTGGGAATTCATATCATTCAAATGATGGTTATAAATTCCCACAATCTTTATAACAGATTTGGAGAAAAAGCAATGCCCCTGGTAGATTATCGCGCAATTGTAATAAGACATCTTTTGGCGCCGGATAACACATCGCCCATGACAAGAATTACCAGGCCTACAAATTCTATGCATTTAGTATGTAAATTACCACGCGGCAATAATAATAAATACATGAGGAAAAGATGTGTCGTGTGTTATAAACAGAAAAAAACTATTTATGTTATCACATGTTGCGCCAAATGCCCAAGGTCTCCTGGATTATGCATCGACAGATGTTTTGAATTATACCACAAATAATTTGTGTCAAAGGCCTTACAAATTTTGTAAAAAGACATAATATTTATGATTTTAAGTATGCATATAATGTATACTATTATTCCAAAGTACCTATTTAGTTATTAATTTATGATTATAGCATTTAATGGTAAACATTGTATTTACAACTTGTTACAATAGTTTAATTAATTACTGTAAATGTGTCCAACATTTAGATAAGCACCTACTTCATAGTCACAGTTACCTCATATTTTATTTTGTGAATGTTACTTTTCTTTTTAAATATATACTGAAATACCTTTTAACCCATTGTTTTTTATTTCATCCATAATAAACATTTTGTACCTAACTGGTTATTATAAATTGCGCATGACACCATTCATTCTCGTGTTGCTTGCGGCAGCGAAATGCGTGCGGTACCGTAGCGCGCAATGATGCACAGGGTGCATCATGGCTTTTTGAACAGAAAATAATGTATGTGCGCGCGGGCACGTTGCACGGCGCTGGAAGTCGTTCGCGCGCGGGCATTGCAGCGCGCTATGAGGCGGTCGCGCGGGTGGATTGCAGCGCGCTATCACATGCTCGCGCCGAAAGGGTTAAGGCTTCCACAGACCGAAAAGCGGGTCGGGTCACTTGCTTTCAAATTAATCAGTGCGCACGCGCAGCGGCTGCGCGACTACTGAAGTGAAGGCTTTCATTGTATTTCCTTTGCCACTGCTTACACGGCCCGCAAGCGACTCGCCCCGCTCACGACTAGTGTTTCGGTGTGTGGAAGCCTTTATAATAAAAAAAAATCACTAGAGGACAATTAAAGCGGTAGCCGGTTAATAAATTTCTCTCTTACCCAAACCCGAAGTAGCAAAAATGATCTTGCATCGTCATAATAAAGTTCAAATTTAAATGCAATAAATTGGCGATGATCCGTTGCACGAGAAAGTTATCAGTCGACTTGGACGCGATAGTCGTGAGTACATTTCTTATAATTCCAGAGAAAGATTTAAATCGTTACATGAGACATGCTATAACAGTGACGGCGCCAGAATACGTCACTCGTTAAATGAGCGAAAGTCGCTCATTTGCAATTAGTGCTCGTCCGCACACGGTAAAGAGAACACGTGAAATGTGAAAATCAGCGTTTTAACGTTTCCTGAGGAAAGTGTCTCATTATGCTGTGTTCCTCATTTAGAAAATGCAAAACCATTCAAAAAACACAAATAAAGCGAAAGGCTAACATTTCATTCATAGATACCGACTATTACACTACAAAAGAATTCATTTCCATTTTCTCCCGTTATTAAAATTATAGCTCGAAAAATGGCAGATGCGTGAAAGAGAAAGCAAGTTTTGCAGTAGGAGAAAAGGAGATAACACTTTTCTCTAGGTTCATGCACACATTCGTAAATATGGCAACAGATTGTCGAAATTGACTAGGCTGCAAAATAATCTCCGCTCACTTATTTACCACCTTCGACCTCGTCGTCACTTAACATCAGGTGAGAGAGATGAAACGAAAAAATTAAATTGTTGGATGTTTTCCATTGCCAAACAATCAAACGCACCAGATGTACCAGATTTATTTCGAATAAAGAATGTCATGGATTCCATAAACAATAAATCGACAAAGTAATTAACATTTGATATATGAATTTAACAAAACATAATAAACACAAAAAATATCTACTTTATGATAAAAAGTAACAAAACAGTTAAAAAGTAATCCATTATAATTTGTGACAATTAAATTGCATTTTGTTTTATTATTATTATTATATTAGGTACTAAAACGAAGGTAAATAAATCGATTTAGGTTCGGTGCTAAATTAACATTTTGTGATGGTATTTGTTCCCAGTTAACTGGTATGTACACAGAACATATTTTATATCCGCAAGACACGTCTTATCCTAAATTGTACCTACTAGCAAAAAACGCACTAAATTTGCGGAACGCGAAGGGTTTTTCGAGCGCTGTAATCAGTGTGTTCGAGGTTATAGGAGCTTTTGCCTGCCTTTAACCCCGCCACATAAAATTTATGAATCTAATGTTGGCAGCGAGGGTCGCCCGGAGTCTATACGATATATGGTCTGTGGATGTTATTTATATGGTAAATAAGAAAACTTTAAAATTAGTTTTCACTTTGATATAATTTTAACACACAATTAATAGGTACAGGGTTGGCCAGAAGTTTTTGTAAATAGCAACACAGATTTTTTTCTAAACTATTAATTTTGCGGTACAAAGGATGACGGGAAATTATACGCCATTTTGTAAATTTTTGACTACGATGGACCGTTTCACAGGAAAGCAACGTGGTTATTATGTTAAACACTTTTAAAAAAAATCAGTCTTTACTTTACTATCCGATACCTTTTTAGGATTGAATACGGATTGCGCCGTTTAATTGAGTGTCCCAGCGTCAATTTAATCAAAGTTTCGGTCGAGATGTTTAAAGAAACTGGTTCAACAACGAATATTAAGCAAACAGGGCGGTTAAGTACCAGAAGTGATGATTGTCAGCCTCTGTTCATAAAATTTCGTAGTCGCTTGCAGGAGTGCCAGCAGCAAGACTAATAATAAATATCTAATTAAATAGCATTTGTAGTTTAGTCTCGATCATGTTTCTAAAAGTGCAAAAACTTATGGCCCACTCTGTATACATTGGACGCTGGCTGGTTCGTCTCCTTGAAATCGAGGTAAGGCCATTTCATCTTATTTTTTTTAATAAGGCTGCTTTTTAAATAGAGCTCACGGACCGTCTAAAAATGACCATTAATGACTTAAATGTACGGTCTACTTTGTACAAGCATACGCATAGTCTGATAACTACGTCCTATAAGAAAATACATGAACGATAAGATGTACATAGATTAGCGATTTAGAAACGAACTGCGGCCCTAGGAAGGTTGTCACGAGGATAAGTTATCCCTATCTCATCTGTCAGTGCATCTCTTTCTTCAATACTAGTATGAAAGAGACGCACTGAGCGATAAGATGGGGATAACTTAACCTCCTGTCAACCTTGCTAGGACCGCTGTTTAACGAAAAGTGTCAATTTAATCATATCATTCGTATTACTATATCGGTTATACAGGTGAGGAATGAGATACAAATACTGATCAGTACGGGGAACTCTGAAACTATAAGAGACAAGATAATATGTTCTAAGGAATCATGACGTTTATTTTAAATATAAGAAAATGCGTATTTTTTTTAATAAAGCTACGCAGATCTAGGTCCTTTCCCACATAAAGTCGTACGTTATAAATAAATATTATTTGCAGCTACGGAAGTTTTACTATGTATCTAAAGGAACACTAACTAACTGGCTATTTCAGAAAATAACAGGTTCTTATTGGGCACAATTACTTAAAAAATATTTATCTACACTCATATCATAAAACCTCCATAATGTAATCAAAAACCGTAGAAATGACCACAATGTACTGTAATGTTATTACAGTATCGATTTTAGTATCGTAATGGTCATAACGATACAGATATGAGCTACAGGCCGGCGCGCCGCCGTCGCCGTGTCGCCGTTTATAATAAGTTATGTATGCAACTCTGCATAATTTCGCCTTAAAACACACGTGCGATCTTATTATGAAACTCGCAAAGCTCGTTTCATAAAACTGCACTAGTGTTTTAAGGTCTATGATTATGCAACCGTTGCATAAACTACTAATGCATATCTGTTAACAAAATCATAACGAAACGGCAAAGTTAAAAGTTGCTAATGTAAGCACGGTAACTATGTCCGAACTTTTTAAGAAATACTCATAGGTACATAGTTTCAGACGTGCCCATTTTGACCCATATACCTACAGTACTCACCTGTATAGTACTTATCTAAATGAGCATTAACTATTCTGCTAAGCAGTAAGGACAACTAGAATAACTTTAGAGTCAGGCATCAGTCGAATATATGCCTTTTTTTTTAAATATAATTATGCGAGATTAAAAGAAAATAATGTCAGCTCTTTATTTCATGTAAATATGGCATACATTTGAAGTAACACTCGTAAATTGTCATTTAAGACATTTGCCAAAGTGATTTTAAACTTCAGTTTAGAGTAATAGAGTTCAAAATCGCTTTGAAGCGGCTGGGGCCTTAATACCAATACAATATTCATAGACAAAGTGATTTTAAACGTTTGAGAATCGGAATAGAGTTCAAAATCGCTTTGAATCGAATTGAGTCTTAGGCTAGAGTTAAGAGGGAATAAATCTCAATACTAGGTATTTATTACAACAACAACATTTATATCTATACTATACATATATGTAATTGCAATATTAGCTGCAGCTATTATACTTGTGAAAAATCTAATCTAAGGCTAGTAAGTACATTGCCTTTATTTGTATATCAATTGTGGTGTATTAAATAATGACCTAAAACTACTATTCTACCAACAAAAAATATTTACGCTATCACGGTATTGTTTAAAAAAAAAAAAAAAAACAATTTCATTAGGTAACACAATATTTAAGGGCCAATTTGTCAATCGCCGGATAAAATTTATCTGAATATCTGGGGATCGACGCTGTTTAGATTAAACCATGACGAAAGTACAATGAAATATTAAATTTCACTATAGCTTAAGAGGAGTGTGAACTTTTCACATAAAAGGCGATAACGATTTCCACCTCTCAAACGTTAACCGATTTTTACCAATTTTTGATGGGTTGTCAGTTAGAACAATGTAGGTGTATACGTTTTGGTTTTTTTCACTATAATCTATAAATTCAGTGTTATATTATTGTTGTTTTCAGTATTCTCATACGTAATTTCATCCATTATTTCTTTTTGTCGATCTTTAATCAATATTCAAACAACGTATAGACCTAGATTTTGTTCTGACTGAACCTATCAAAAATTGATCAAAATCGGTTTACATTTAAGGGGAGGAATCGTTATCGCCTTTTGTATGAAAAGCTGAAGGTTCACACTATGTATAGCTTTTTAATTGACACTATCAGATCAGGTTAAAACTAAAGATGTAAATCGAGACCTTTTGATTCCAATTATACATAGATAAATAGGAAGCAAAATTAAAAAAAACGACCTGTCACTTTAAGAAGATATTGCCCAGACAATTTTTAAATAAAATTTGGTATGTTTATCACATAAAAAGATGTAACAAAGAGGTAAAATTAACTTATTCAAATTAACCTCTTTTAAAATGAAATTAAAGCTTCAAAGTGTTTTTTTCCTGTCATACTGACTAAGGCTGGCTTTTATAGTCGGATCAGAAATTATAAAATAAAATTTCAGTAAATCCTTTCTTCATCGTTACTTATATATTATAAATACGAAAGTATATATGTTCGTTTCTTTATTTGTTCCTCTTGCATTTGCATTGCACGCTACAAAGTACTATTTTTAACATTCCTCACCGTTATTATAAAACCCAACCTTAATATTTTCCGTTTATCTATCATTACAAATTCATAACTCAAATAAAATAAAATCAACATTTAACATATTATAAAGTTTGACTAACAAATTAAAACACCACTTAAAATCTACTAAACAACAATACATTTCAGTACGTAATATTACGTAGCACGTCTAAATATAAATACTTTTAACCTAAATTTAGTTCCAGAAAATATAGGTCATCAGCATGGTACTCACAGTCAGTAGATTACATAGCTTTTGACTCTGAAACAATAGAGATAAATTTATTGTATATTTTTTATTGTTTTGGTATCGCAATTAATTGACAATAGGGCGTTATGATTAAACTGCCTTTCCTATGCATGAAATGATACAAACTACTATGAAAATTATGAAGACTCAAACTTGTAATAAAATAAGTTTTTGTTAAAAAATTCATTTTTATAACAAGCTTTTTTGCCCATTGCACTGTAATATTGCAGTAAAACGCGTACACAAAATGTCGTGTCTGTGCTGTTCACCGTTGAAGAGTTCCTTAAGTGGTCTGTATTCGTGCTCATGCTCGTCTAGCAGCTCAGCCAGCTCGTGGGTCCGGTCGCGATGCTCGCGCATAAGGGTCATACACACATTTAGGTTCAGAACTGACCCCTCCTATTTCCGAAAGTTAAGGATCCTGACGCTTGACTTTTTTGCTTTTGAGGGAGGGGGGGGGGGGGGGTCTGGCCAAGCGTTACGGTCCTGTTACGTTAGGGGAGAGGGGGTTCAAGGTTGGTGTTACGTCACGATTTTATAATATTGCACAATTAATGCAAACTCAAGAAATTATAATTATATTATTAAGAAATATAACCGAAATACATATAATACACATATCAAAGTTAACACGTACACGTTATTTATTGTATCTATCCTGACTACACCTCTTGCTGTTTCGCACGTCTACCTCAACCTTGGGTTCACAGAAAATCAGCGCCGTGATGTCCTCGGGCATCTCGACACAAAGCTGAGTGGACGCCATTTTTGCAAACCTCAATTGTTTTTCTACCCTAGTTTTACTGTTAGTTATTAATGTGCTGTCTAGTTGTAAGTTCTTTCTTTTTATATTGTGTTTGCAAAATAAACGTTTTTCTATTTCTATTTCTATTTCTATTAAATACGTTCATAGATGATTATACCGCGCCCAATGTAAAAAGAGCGCCGAATTACCTGAATATTAGGCAAAAACTTTTTACAAAGCACCTGTTGCGAAACGGAGAGGGAGGGGGGGGGGGGTCCCGGCTAAGCGTTACGGTCCTGTTACATGGGGGGAAGGGGGGTCAAAAATTTGTGAATTTTGCGTTACGTAATTTGTGGACGACCCCTTAGACTATATTCGCATGTAGGACATGAGGCATAGTTTAAGCCGGTGTGAAGAAAACGTAAAATTAAGCAGTCGTTTTCTTTAACTTGACTTTACTCCTCTGCTGCACTGGGAGTGAAGAAATAGCATAGAATGCGTGCAGATGCTTATCATCCTGGCATGTCGTAAAAGTCGACTAAGGGACGGGTCCTCTCCAACATGGTGGACTATCTGTATGGGCGATGGGCTGATCACCTGTCACCATACGGTTCATCATACCATCTTAGGACTAATTAATCGAACGTGGCCACAAGTAGTCTTGTGGCTCTGCCCACCCCATTAGGGATTTCGGGCGTGATGATATATATATATTTTCTTTAACTTTTGATCACAGGAGGGACAAGTTTTGTTTCTTGGAGTGTGTATTACCCATAAAGGCGTGCATCTGCCACAGCGTCTTACAAGCATACCTGCTCTGTGGTCGTACTCGTGCTCGTCCAGCAGGGCGGCCAGCTCGCGGATGCGGTCGCGGTGCTCGCGCATGTAGGCGTGCGTCTCCCACAGCATGCGCACGAGCAGCTCGTCGGAGCGCTCGTCCATGGCCACGTCGCGCGACATGGGCGGGCAGAACCGGTAGTACGGCACGCCCAGCGTGCTGCACCACGCGCGCGCGCGCTCCACTACCCGCCCGTCGGATTGTGTCGCCTGGGGAAGGGACAGTTAGGTTACAGATAGTCTTATAGGTATATAATAGGCATAGCTGGGCACCGTTAATCAAATAGTTAACTTCGTTAATCGTTAATCCGTTACTAAGAAGCTTAACTTCGTTAAACGTTAAGGCTAGGTTCAGATGAACGCGCGTCGACGCGCGGTTAGCTCGACGCGCGGTTTGAGATTGCAACAAATCAATGTTGTTGCGTACATGACCGCGCGTCACCGGGCACAACACACACAACAACATTGATTTGTAACAATCTCAAACCGCGCGCTGAGCTAACCGCGCGTCGACGCGCGTTCATCTGAACTTAGCCTAAAGCGTTACGTTTCGAAAGATTCAACGGAAGTTAACGATACTCGTTAATCGTTAACTCGTGGTAGAAATAGCATTTTATATGTCGTTGTGTTAGTGATTTACTTATAAAAAAATGTTGGTATGGGCTATGGAAGTTTAGGCAGGACATGAAAAAGAAGGGTGTAACATTAAAGTTGTACTTGTCAAAACGCATTTCCCAGCACGGCGCGGTTCGATCGGTGTCCTTTTGGCAAAAAGAAGGTACTTATTTAACGATTAACGGACATTTATGTGAGAAAAGTTGCAAAATTAGAGTTAAAAATCGCCCCGTGAAGCACTGTTTATCTTTAACGTAAAACTCACAGGGAAGAAGTTTCCAGCTACTGAGATGCTTATACCTAAGCTTTCTTCGATTGATAATATTACTACCTGATTATTATACAGTAGAATCCGGTAATAACGACGGCCAAGGGACCGGTGATATTGCGTCGTACTAACCGGAGGCCGTACTAAACGAACAGACATTTTTGTTTTTTATTAATCACATATTAATGTATTTATATTAAATTGTGGATATTGTCGAATGATTTACTAGCCACCTTATAAACGTTTAATTCTTACAATTTTTTTCTTCAATAGAGAAACTTTTTCGTTTTGTAGAAGCCATTTTTTTACGCGTACTCACTCGTTACCCGCAAATGAAGTACTGCCGCATAAAATAAACAGTCGCATTCCAATCAGCAATGTGCAGGAGATGGCTTCTTACCTACGATTTATTTGTAAACACGTCAACGCTCGTCGTTGTAACCGGACAATTGTTTGAAATTGTTCGTAATAAACGGATGTACTTTCATAGTGGCTCATATTAAAACCAAACATATGCTTATACTTACGTCGCTAAAAACGGTCGGTTGTTAAATGCGAAGTCGTACTAAACGGATTCTACTGTATTATTACCTGATCAACTAAGAGGGTCCCAATGGCAGAAAGACCCCACGCGAGCTTGGCCACGCCCCAAAAGCTCTCCGGTTTGAACACGTCGAAGTCTTTGATCTTCACCAGCGGGTTCAGGCCTGAAAAATATAATAATTAAAAATTGTCAAATCCGTTTTCGGATGTCAGACCCGATACCGATATGTGCGCGGCCGTGTCGGGCCCCCGTCGATATAGGATGATAATGCTTGTATGTGTGCTATATGTATACATTTTCTTTGGTGTGTGTGTCTGTGCCAGCGGCCGACGGTAGCCAAATCGGACCGATAATATCGGACAAATGTCACACAGCCGACACAACCGATATCGGATATCGGCTATCGGCTGTCGGTGCCCGATACTGATATCGTATCGGGTAGGTAATGTGAAAATGCTCTAATGTCATTTGATATAACATTCATTAAGTATAATGATTGAAATGTATAATAATGATCATATAATATATAATACTAAAAATGGTAAATGGCAGCGCCAAAGTGAGCGAAGCCAGCGAGCAAGATGGGTTGGAGCAGAAACGACTCGGATAAGTTAGGTTTAGAAGTGACGGGAGCGAAGCAAAGGTCCTCGTTTTTGTAACTTCCCAGAAAATCTTGCTTGCTTGTAATATGTTATGCATATTATGCTGAATATCATGCTATAATATTATTGAGCCGACGGAGGCCCAAACTACGTCGAAACAGGAGCTCCGTCGACCTTGTCTCGTAGTGGATTCAGATAGTAATTGTTTTGAGCATTATGCTCTCCGTTGTTACATATATTAAATGTAGGTATATTATGCGGTTTAAATATTATACAACATGACTATTATGATATTTGTTCATTATGCAACTACAAATTATTAACACTGATCATTATTGACGGACGGTTATTGGAAACCGTGTCACACGTCGCAGACCAAACGTCTTACCTAGTTATTTAAGTTTTATTTTTAATACAGTATGTTAATCTTTAAGTTATTTATGCTATGGGCCTTCTTGTCTGTAAGAAATGGTAATTATTATGATTATTTATTATTATATTTGAACAAATTATGAATTTCGTTTTAATGCATTTTATTTTTACACTATGCAATTCGTGTTATGCAAAATGAAAATTAGCAATTTTTTGTAATACTGATCATTACACACCCCTACTACTTGGCTGTATACTGACCAGTTCCGCAAGAAACGACGACCTTGAGTTCAGTCTTGAGCGCTTCTTCCTGGCGGCCCGTGGCGCGCAGGGCCAGCTTCATTTCGGTTAGCTCCGTCAGCACGTCTAGAGTTGGGTTGTTACCGATTAGACCGCCATCTAAATACCTGCACGAAGAGGTAAGTTTACTTAAGAGTACATCGTGTTAACACGATGGTAAGGAACCCATTACAAACAGCTTGCTCAATTACGTAACACCAATTGGTATCGCTTTGGCGAAAGTAAACCAATTGGACCCTTATTTATAGGTAGGTAGGTAGGTAGGTAGGTAGGTCATTTATTTCTTTATGAAAATTGCATTACAAAAATTACATATTAAAGATAATGAATTCACAAAAAGATCGTCAGTCGAGATAGAATAATATAAAAATACCGTCTAGAAATAATTCTAGGAATAATCAAAATAGATATGTCTTAGAATTCAATTACAAAATGTCACAAATAAAACCAATAACAAAAGAAAACAGATGTCAAAAAATGCAATAAAATAAAAACTAACCTAAAGAAACACAAATGTCAGAAAATCAAAACTAAATAATAACAATAAAAATATAATAGTAAATTAGCTTTCACTGTATTCTTTAACAGAATACAGTGATCGCATCAATAAAAGGTCTTTCAGTCGACGACCAAATATTACGTCCGAACACTCGTTTTTTAGGTCAGCGGGTAGTCTTTCATAGAAAGCGGGACCTGTGACACGCGGGTTTTTGTCGAGCAGCGCCAACCGCCGTGGCACACGCTGTAAGCGCCCTGTTTGTCGGGTTATTCTGCCCGGGATATTGACTCGTTTAAAAGAATGTATGTTGTGTCGCGTATACATAGTAATATCATAGATGTATTGTGAGTAATGTGTCAATATTCTGTACTTTATAAACAGCTCCCTACAGGAATGCCGTGGTTTTACACCTGCCAAAGTGCGCAGAGCTCGCTTTTGCATATTTAAAACTCGATTGGAATCCGTTGAGTTACCCCATAGGATTATGCCATATGATAATAGCGAATGAAAATATGCAAAATAAATCTGGAGTAGTGCATCACTGGAAACTAAAGGTTTAAGCTTTCGTAGTGCAAATACTGCACCACTAAGCTTTTCACACAACGTGGACACGTGTTGTTTCCAGTTAAGTTTAGCATCAATGGTAAACCCGAGGAACCTGCACGTCTCGCAACGTGGCATTGGACTCTGTACTGGCGGGATTGCGGCGGAGTTTCCTGCTGAGAACAACATCACGCTGGACTTCGTAACGTTTAGGATGAGCCCGTTTGCCGAGAACCAGCTGTGAAGCTGAGCACAAACGTCGGCAACTCGCTGTTCGAGCTGCTCGTACGTGCATGCGCTCGCCACCACCGTGGTGTCATCAGCAAATAGCACGGTCACACCCTCATCAATTGAAGACGGTAGGTCGTTCATGAACATTGTGAACAAGGAATTTCCTAGCGCAGATCCTTGTGGTATGCCGACCTTCACTTTCCCTGGCTCAGATTTCAAATTTTTGCCGTTGATTTTCACCTGGACCGTCTGTTTTCTACCGTTGAGAAAAGATGTAAAAAGCTGGTGAACATTATCTTTGATGCCATAATAACTAATCTTTTCTAGGAGCAGCTCATGGTCTATCACATCAAACGCTTTTGATAAGTCGCAGAATATCCCGGCCACCTTATACTTATCGTCCAGAGCCGTTGCAATGCAATCGTAGATTTTTTGTGCCGCTGCTGTGGTAGACCTATTTTGCCTGTAGGCGAATTGTTTGTCTGTTAGTAAGTCATTTGTCTCAAGATGCCGCATTAGACAGTCGGATAAAATCGATTCAATAATTTTTGATATATTCGGCACAATAGTTATTGGTATATCGAGTGATGACTAAATTGGTTTACTTTTCGAGCCAAACCGATACCGATTGTGTTACGTAATTCAGCTTCAGGACAAGATTCGTGCAATCGGCATCAATCTGAGAAAAAAAATAGTTAGAAAGGTTCAAAGTTCATTGTCATGGTCGTTCGGGTCTACGCACGGTGACATAGCTTTTGCACCACGATGGGCATTTACCGCCAACACGTTTAAGAATTGGCTACTGGACTTCAATAGTAAATTATAGAACTAGATTTATGAACAAAAAAAAACTTCAAGTTTTACTTTTACTCCAAATTTAAAAATGAATCATATTTTTAGTGTTTTTTCCTTGAAAATGTGAAAAATTCATTACAAAATCTAAAATGAGCTAATAAAAGCAGCATAAAAAAAGAAACAAAATGGTCCATAACCGAATTGATTTTTTATCGCGTGTGAAACAGTAGGATGCTACGGCCTTGTGGAGTGGTGAAGCCAGGCTCACCTGCCGGACGCCGTGAAGTAGGAGGGCGCGGCGCCGGTGGCCCGCGCGGCGTGCCACACGAGCTGCTCGCGCGGGGACAGCGGCGGCGCCAGCCCCGCCGCGTCGCCCGCCTCCGCGCCCGCGCGGCCTGCCGCCCGACCCGTGTGCGTTACTCGGCGGGGTGAGCCTCAAGTTGGCGCACCCATTGAAGATATCCAGGATCTTATGATGCTAAAGCTAACCTGACGTCAAGCTAGCGTACCAAGATATCTCCAGAATTGTGCTACTCCCAAAAATGGTGTATATCCCAAAAAGTACCCCAGGCTCGCGAAGTCTCAACTTTGTAGCTCTAATAGAAACTGAGATATTTCATACGAAGCACGGGTAAAATATTCTGCACCGTCAAGCTGACGTACCCGGCCGAGATCACACAGAAAACCATTGAATTCTTAATCCAGCTATATACCAGAAAATAGTATCTGAACTGTACTTACCCCTTTCACGATAAAAACATCAAAGAAAAACCAAATGGAACATGAAAAATAAACATAAATATAAAAAATAAATTTAAAAAAATACGTGTCGAATTGAGAACCTCCTTCGGTTTGATGAAGTCGGTTAAAAATTAACGCCAACTTCTACATACAAACTCATTTTGGTACAGTCGAAAACAAAGAGCAACTTTATAATAGTTAGTGAAGGAATATGTTGGAAACTTCATTAAACATATAACTTTATTGTTATTTTTTGACCTTGCTTAACATGCCGAGTGATTGAACGAAGCTAAAGTACCTATAGGACCGAAAAACTCGTAATACTTAGATCACGGTAACGGATAAAACCAAGAATGCTATGGTCTGCGTTCTGCCACCCTCTTAGCTATTGCAATGAATATAAATAAATTAAAATTAAAAAAATATAAAGAATTGAAATTTTGTACGTGACCGTAATTCGACTATGAAGAACTCTGTTTTTTTTTTTAATTTTGCATTTTGTTTTACGTTTTTGTCGTAAAAGGGGTACTATTTCAGGTAACATTTTTTTGGTATGTAGCTGATTTACGGGTTTTTTGTGTGATCTCGGGTACGTCAGCTAGACAGTGCACAATATTTTATCCGTGTTTGGCATGATATATTTATCTCAGTTTCTATAAGAGATACAAAGTTGAGACTTCGCGAGCCAGGGCTACTATTTCGTTAATTTTTATTGGGATATACAAAATTTTTGGGTGTAGCACCATGCTGGAGATACAGACTTGGTACGCCAGCTTGAATTCAAGTTAGCATACCAGTTAAACAGGGCTCGTATCTCCGAAATTACAACGGTACAATTTGGGTATTATTTTTTGGAATCATCAGATCCAGGATATCTTCGACGGGTACGCCAACTTGACGCTCACCTCGGTGGGAAATACTTTGACTTTGTCACACTAACTTATCAACGACACATTTTATCCCAACAGTCAGTGAAAGTTTGCAGTACGAGTGGGTTTATACATTATATTTGTTAAATTATTTAGGATGTGCTAATTGGCGGGTCCATATTGGCTCACATAAAATTCTTATTCCTATTTTTTGTTTTACTACCGATTTGTATTCATAATAATCACTCTTCATAATTTTTTTCGTCATACTTTTTTTGTTCATACATTTTTATTCCTACCATCGGAACTCATAACAGACAGTTATCATAATTTTTTTATTAATAATGTCATTACTAAGAACATGTTTGAACTCATAATATTTTTTTTCATAACATTTTGCTTCATAACAGACAGTGATCATATTTTTTTTATTCATAATTTTCTTATTCATAATGGCATTGCTAAGAAAATATTTGTACTCATAATATTGGTTTTTACAACAGTAACCATTCAAAATAAGATTTAATTCGACAAAAACGAAAGTGAAATTGTAGGTAGGGCAGGCTATCCCTACCTACAACTTCACTTTCAAGATGGCATACCTATGGATTTAAGCAAATTAATATAACAGCATGAACCTATTTAGTATAAAATCTTACAAATAAGCAAGATTTTCTGAACTGTTGCAAAAAAAAGACCTAACATCGAAGGCTAAGGCGGGAGCTTCGCTTCGCTTCGCTCCCGCCTTAACCTTCTGAACCTAACCTATCTGAGTCGCTTCTGCTCCGACTCATTTTGCTCGCTCGCTTCGCTCGCTCGCTCAGAAGTCTTCTTAAGTCCTATCCAATTTCATTTACACTTATGATAAAAAAAAAAATGGAAATAAATATTAGGATAAAAAAATATATGAATATTGACGTTATGAATGAGAATGATTAGGAGTTTCGATCGTTAGTATAAGAAAATATATAAATACAAATATTAGTATTAACAAGTTGTATGATTAGCGATATTATGAATTCAGATGATTATGAGTTTCGATCGTTAGTATTAAATATTTTTATGAAGAATGATCATTATGATGTAAAATGGTATGAGAAATATTTTCGGACTTCCAATAATAGGACTTAAAAAGTTATGTGAAAAAAGGCGCACCCCTAATTGGCACATCTGCACTATTTGACACTTTAAAGTCAGTTCAATTTTACTGGAAAGTTTCACGGTCGGGAAAGTTATTGTCAAACATTCCTCGTAATTTTTATTATTTACCACTGAAATACTAGTAAGTATTGACGCTGGAATTGCTACATATTTACGTAAAGTATAATATCCAGCGACAAAATATTTTTTAGATTCGGTTCTTTGAACAATGAGATGCTCATGCATGAGTGAGTTAGTAACGTTTTACGCGATTCCGAAATTTCAGCATCAACAAAAGTATTTTTAAAAGGCCGTTCCCACACTTACTTAACTTTTAACGAGATTTTATCAACTTTAGGCATACATACATACATAGCATCACGCCCGAAATCCCTAATGGGGTGGGCAGAGTCACAAGTATGTGGCCACGTTCGATTAATTAGTCCTAAGATGGTATGATGAACCGTATGGTGACCGGTGATCAGCCCATCGCCCATACAGATAGTCCACCATGTTGGAGAGGTCCCGTCCCTTAGTCGACTTTTACGACATGCCAGGATGATAAGCATCTGCACGCATTCTATGCTATTTCTTCACTCCCAGTGCAGCAGAGGAGCAATTAGGCAATTAAACATCCAATTATCCGATATCTGTTGATCATTGACCAATACTCCAACAAACCAGAAACAAGTAAAAGAAACCGCAAATAGAGAAATAATCAACCCCCAAATAATAATAATAATAATAATAATGTCCGATAAATCAATACAAATAAAACAGTTATGTGACTTACTTATAGACAACGTAGTGCCTAAACGGGTGGTCCTAGAGGTTTGAAATTTGGAGGAGACATTCCTCGAGTACCCTAGAGGTGCTCTAAGGAGGGATTTTTTGAAATTGAAATTGGTGATAAAGTTTGTATGGCAAATATCGTGGGCGAAGCTGTGGCGGGTCCACTAGTATACTACTAAAACGAAACTGAATTAACTGTTGACAAATACTCACTGCTGGTCTTATTGTGCGCGTCCAATATATCTTGCGCGTTCTCGTAATTCCGGAACATCACTAGTATATTACTAAAACGAAACTGAATTAACTGTTGACAAATACTCACTGCTGGTCTTATTGTGCGCGTCCAATATATCTTGCGCGTTCTCGTAATTCCGGAACATGTGCAAGTCCACCGGTTTTCTATCAGCCAGCACGGCGAGAATCATCAGCTTCGGATGCTTAAGGTCCGCCATCACCGTTTCCGTACCTGAAATAAGATTTGTCGTAATTAAGGTGATTACACACATGCCAATAGGGAGCCCGTTTCTCAAAGCACACTAGTCTTATAATAGTAGCGTTTTGTCACGTAGATACAACACAACAACAACAAGTACAAGACGTACAAGTAAATAAAATTGATGTGTCTGTTTAAAATGTCGTAATAAAAGTATATACGCTACTCATAACGAAACAACTTTTTTTAAATGTTTGTCTGTATGTCTGGTTGTTCCGGCTAATCTCCGATACGGCTGGACAGATTTTGACGGGACTTTCACTGGCAGACAGCTGAATGTTATAAGGAGTAACTTAGGCTACTTTTATTTTAGAAAAAGAAAAAAACATAAGGTGCCGAGCAAAAATAAAATTGGAATATAGCATAAGATACTTTTCATTCCAATCCCACGCAAACAAGGTCGCGGGCATAGCTAGTTAAAAGATAAAATTAAACAATACACGAGTATTATTCGACTACTATCGAGCCTCATGACGCAAAGTAATGTTGGTACAGCGACACATTAGAGTAAGACGCGTATTACACTGCACAATAAACGAGACACGATGAATCGGGTGTGACGAGCTTTAGTATGAGCGCCTTACTCTTACTTATTACACTTCCGCGAACAGGACTAAGGGACCTCAGAAAACGAGCTGTGTAATAAGCCTTCATGACAGGTGAATCATGGTATGACGGTATAGTGGAATCAAAACTTCAGATTCATTTCGTCAAATTGTACTTACCCAAACAATCCTTTAAAATAGTCTCAAGCGCTTCCGACGGGTACGGTCGCATGCCGACAAACGCGTACTCCTTCATACGGAAGTACAGCCTCTGGCATTCCCTCAAAGTCTTGCCACTTGCCAGTGCCAGAGCTAATATGCCACCGGTACTGGTGCCGGCGACCCAGTCGAAGCAGTGGATGATGGGGCGGCCGATCACGGCTTCGAGGTTGATCAAGATCTGGATGAGCACAAGGCCACGGATACCGCCACCGTCTAAGCAGAGGAGGCTGGAAATGTTGGGTACATTATATTGATGATAAATGGCTATACAAATATGGTAGGAGTTTAGTATGATTTTGGCAGCGCCTTATAATCTTAAAGCGCTCCATGGCCGCCACGGACAGCATGTGCGAGATGACGTCCCGTCGCAGACAACTCACCGGCCCTGCTTGTGCGCGGAGTGTATGCCGGCGGCGCGCTCCATGGCCGCCACGGACAGCATGTGCGAGATGACGTCCCGTCGCAGACAACTCACCGGCCCTGCTTGTGCGCGGAGTGTATGCCGGCGGCGCGCTCCATGGCCGCCACGGACAGCATGTGCGAGATGACGTCCCGTCGCAGACAACTCACCGGCCCTGCTTGTGCGCGGAGTGTATGCCGGCGGCGCGCTCCATGGCCGCCACGGACAGCATGTGCGAGATGACGTCCCGTCGCAGACAACTCACCGGCCCTGCTTGTGCGCGGAGTGTATGCCGGCGGCGCGCTCCATGGCCGCCACGGACAGCATGTGCGAGATGACGTCCCGTCGCAGACAACTCACCGGCCCTGCTTGTGCGCGGAGTGTATGCCGGCGGCGCGCTCCATGGCCGCCACGGACAGCATGTGCGAGATGACGTCCCGTCGCAGACAACTCACCGGCCCTGCTTGTGCGCGGAGTGTATGCCGGCGGCGCGCTCCATGGCCGCCACGGACAGCATGTGCGAGATGACGTCCCGTCGCAGACAACTCACCGGCCCTGCTTGTGCGCGGAGTGTATGCCGGCGGCGCGCTCCATGGCCGCCACGGACAGCATGTGCGAGATGACGTCCCGTCGCAGACAACTCACCGGCCCTGCTTGTGCGCGGAGTGTATGCCGGCGGCGCGCTCCATGGCCGCCACGGACAGCATGTGCGAGATGACGTCCCGTCGCAGACAACTCACCGGCCCTGCTTGTGCGCGGAGTGTATGCCGGCGGCGCGCTCCATGGCCGCCACGGACAGCATGTGCGAGATGACGTCCCGTCGCAGACAACTCACCGGCCCTGCTTGTGCGCGGAGTGTATGCCGGCGGCGCGCTCCATGGCCGCCACGGACAGCATGTGCGAGATGACGTCCCGTCGCAGACAACTCACCGGCCCTGCTTGTGCGCGGAGTGTATGCCGGCGGCGCGCTCCATGGCCGCCACGGACAGCATGTGCGAGATGACGTCCCGTCGCAGACAACTCACCGGCCCTGCTTGTGCGCGGAGTGTATGCCGGCGGCGCGCTCCATGGCCGCCACGGACAGCATGTGCGAGATGACGTCCCGTCGCAGACAACTCACCGGCCCTGCTTGTGCGCGGAGTGTATGCCGGCGGCGCGCTCCATGGCCGCCACGGACAGCATGTGCGAGATGACGTCCCGTCGCAGACAACTCACCGGCCCTGCTTGTGCGCGGAGTGTATGCCGGCGGCGCGCTCCATGGCCGCCACGGACAGCATGTGCGAGATGACGTCCCGTCGCAGACAACTCACCGGCCCTGCTTGTGCGCGGAGTGTATGCCGGCGGCGCGCTCCATGGCCGCCACGGACAGCATGTGCGAGATGACGTCCCGTCGCAGACAACTCACCGGCCCTGCTTGTGCGCGGAGTGTATGCCGGCGGCGCGCTCCATGGCCGCCACGGACAGCATGTGCGAGATGACGTCCCGTCGCAGACAACTCACCGGCCCTGCTTGTGCGCGGAGTGTATGCCGGCGGCGCGCTCCATGGCCGCCACGGACAGCATGTGCGAGATGACGTCCCGTCGCAGACAACTCACCGGCCCTGCTTGTGCGCGGAGTGTATGCCGGCGGCGCGCTCCATGGCCGCCACGGACAGCATGTGCGAGATGACGTCCCGTCGCAGACAACTCACCGGCCCTGCTTGTGCGCGGAGTGTATGCCGGCGGCGCGCTCCATGGCCGCCACGGACAGCATGTGCGAGATGACGTCCCGTCGCAGACAACTCACCGGCCCTGCTTGTGCGCGGAGTGTATGCCGGCGGCGCGCTCCATGGCCGCCACGGACAGCATGTGCGAGATGACGTCCCGTCGCAGACAACTCACCGGCCCTGCTTGTGCGCGGAGTGTATGCCGGCGGCGCGCTCCATGGCCGCCACGGACAGCATGTGCGAGATGACGTCCCGTCGCAGACAACTCACCGGCCCTGCTTGTGCGCGGAGTGTATGCCGGCGGCGCGCTCCATGGCCGCCACGGACAGCATGTGCGAGATGACGTCCCGTCGCAGACAACTCACCGGCCCTGCTTGTGCGCGGAGTGTATGCCGGCGGCGCGCTCCATGGCCGCCACGGACAGCATGTGCGAGATGACGTCCCGTCGCAGACAACTCACCGGCCCTGCTTGTGCGCGGAGTGTATGCCGGCGGCGCGCTCCATGGCCGCCACGGACAGCATGTGCGAGATGACGTCCCGTCGCAGACAACTCACCGGCCCTGCTTGTGCGCGGAGTGTATGCCGGCGGCGCGCTCCATGGCCGCCACGGACAGCATGTGCGAGATGACGTCCCGTCGCAGACAACTCACCGGCCCTGCTTGTGCGCGGAGTGTATGCCGGCGGCGCGCTCCATGGCCGCCACGGACAGCATGTGCGAGATGACGTCCCGTCGCAGACAACTCACCGGCCCTGCTTGTGCGCGGAGTGTATGCCGGCGGCGCGCTCCATGGCCGCCACGGACAGCATGTGCGAGATGACGTCCCGTCGCAGACAACTCACCGGCCCTGCTTGTGCGCGGAGTGTATGCCGGCGGCGCGCTCCATGGCCGCCACGGACAGCATGTGCGAGATGACGTCCCGTCGCAGACAACTCACCGGCCCTGCTTGTGCGCGGAGTGTATGCCGGCGGCGCGCTCCATGGCCGCCACGGACAGCATGTGCGAGATGACGTCCCGTCGCAGACAACTCACCGGCCCTGCTTGTGCGCGGAGTGTATGCCGGCGGCGCGCTCCATGGCCGCCACGGACAGCATGTGCGAGATGACGTCCCGTCGCAGACAACTCACCGGCCCTGCTTGTGCGCGGAGTGTATGCCGGCGGCGCGCTCCATGGCCGCCACGGACAGCATGTGCGAGATGACGTCCCGTCGCAGACAACTCACCGGCCCTGCTTGTGCGCGGAGTGTATGCCGGCGGCGCGCTCCATGGCCGCCACGGACAGCATGTGCGAGATGACGTCCCGTCGCAGACAACTCACCGGCCCTGCTTGTGCGCGGAGTGTATGCCGGCGGCGCGCTCCATGGCCGCCACGGACAGCATGTGCGAGATGACGTCCCGTCGCAGACAACTCACCGGCCCTGCTTGTGCGCGGAGTGTATGCCGGCGGCGCGCTCCATGGCCGCCACGGACAGCATGTGCGAGATGACGTCCCGCGTGGCGGCGCGCGGCGCGGCGGGCGGCGGCACGCCGTTGTAGTCGCCGCGGTGCGCGCAGCCTGCGCCGCAGCCCACCACGTCCGCAGAGCACCTGCCGAAACACCCTAAATATGCAACAGCCCCGCACCGATACCATTTCTACGGGTTTCTAACGACAAGATGTAGCATACCGACGGGTCTCTGACTCAACCTCATATTATATGAAACTAGCGACCCGCCCCGGCTTTGCACGGTACAAGTCAAACATAATTATTACGCGAACAACTTTTTCTTGTTGCGCGTAATTTTAAATCTGTGTAGTTTAGTAATTTTCCCTGACGTATGCCTAATTGTTTGTTTTGAAGAGTTTTTATACCAAGTTTTAAGTTGATAAACACAACGAAAAATGCGACCTTAATATTTACTTTAAAATGACTCACGATGGGAATGTAAGCCGAAAAAATTTTTTAAAAAGGTACTAACTTGATCGCATCAAGCGAGTCTCAACATGGTTGAATTTATTTTCGCGCGCGTAAATTTTTTGCGATTACTCCTAAGATATTCCTTTAAATTATATGGTGTAAAAGGTTATAATAATGTGCATGAAATGCTTAAGGTAACTAACGTATTTAAGTTGATAAGGATTAATACTGTGTCTGTCTAAATAACTTTCCAATTACCGCATTGTACGTGACCATTTTTTTAGAAGATAGAATGGGTATAGTAAGTTATCCTTAAAATATAGACACATACCATCGCGGACTTTTTTGTAGATCTATAAAAGATAAATATTCCACTATGCATTGTTTTGTTATACCTCAAAAGGATTAGGCAGCGTTTTCGATGAAAGCTCCTAGGCCGCTTGAATTTTTCCAACGCTTCCAAGAATTCTCGTTTTATTTCAACCAATTTACACAAAACCATGACAAATTATATACCTTAACCTTCCTGATGAACCACTCTATCTATTTATGAAAACCACATGAAAATCCGTTCAGTGGTTTTTGAGTTTAGCTGTAACAGACAGACAGACAGACAGACAGACAGACAGACAGACAGACGCGGTGGGCAACTTTGTTTTATAATATGTAAGGATTTTACGAAATCCGAATTTCCACTAAGGTTGTGTTGCAGCCAGCCTACAAGCCGATTCCTGGCGGCTTTACCAAGCTAGAATGCTATGGTTAGCTGGTTAGCAAACTTGCACGGTTCTAATTCTTCCAGCTTCCCTTAGGAAATATTTGACGCTTCGCCACTGGCAGGTACACGTCCTAGTAGATATTACAATTTCATACATTTTCATATACGAGGTTGAGTCAGAGACCCGTCGATATGCCGGCTGTGAGTCTGCACGGACAAACGCTGTAGTAGATTCCGTACATGATTATATGAAATTTCCTGATACTTGGGGGCGTGGGGAGGGAGGGGTACAGTTTTGCCTATTTTCCTAAATAACTTCAGAACTAAGTATTTATCTCTTATAACGAGTCCTTTTATTTGATGTGTCACAACGCCGCCATAGATTGGATTTTTTTTTTTCTAATTTAACCCCAAATAATTCCCCCCATGTTTAAAATTCCTTTATTTACGTTACATTTGCGGTCACCGACTTACATATGTGTCCCAAATTTCAACTTAATCGGTCCAGTAGTTACAGAGCAAATTGGCTGTGACAGACAGACAGACAGACCGACACACGAGTGATCCTATAATGGTTTCGTTTTTTTTTTCATTTTGACGTACGAAACATGAAAGAACTGATGACTTTTGCTCAGGTGTGGGATGTCATTACTTGAAAAAAGAAAAAACCTAACAGCGCTAGAATAACTACATTTCTTCTTTCTTCTTGGAATTGTCTAACTTACCTTTGAGCGCCGACAGCATGTAACACATACAATATTTTGTCATAGTTGTTGCTAGACATTTCAGTGGGCACCAAATGCCTGGCCGTTTGACCTGCGTTATTAAGCGCTTCTAGATCAGCCCCGAACACCACGAGCGCCTCAACGAGAGATATGTTCGTCTGTTTGACTGCTAAGTGAAGCGGCGTGTTGCCTTCCTTATCGGCTATAGACAGTTCCGCGCCTGGAATATAACCATAGTGTAAGCCGTAGCTTTTACTCAGCCTTTGCACTCTCAACTACTGAATACAAAAGAAAACGTTTAATCAATAGATAGCATTTCTGCACAAAATTTACTTATGCAATAGTAGTTTATGCAACGGTTGCATAATGATAGGCCTTAAAACACTAGTGCGGTTTTCATGAAACGAGCCGATAGGCGAGTTTCATAATATGATCGCACGAGTGTTTTAAGGCCAAATTATGCAGAGTTGCATACATAACTTTATCTACACACATATTATAAATCCTCCATGATGGGTTCAGAAACAATATTTTCTGGCAACAAGTTATTTGTTGCAATCGTGGCTGCATATTTCCGATATCCGGCGCATTTTCACATCACACACATTCCGAGAAGACTACTTCATATTTTCAACTAAAATGTAAATTACAAACAACTTTTTCTATTCAATTCAACAACAATTCTACTTTCGTTCAGCAAAACACCAACATAATGGCGCCAATTCGATCCTCTGTCAAGACCATTTTTTTTAAATCATAGACAAACGAATGAAGTCTCTATTCTCATGTCACTCGAGATCAAATGTTGTGCAGTTTATATTAAAAAAACATACTGAATTGACGTTTCGTATCAATAACTGTTTAATATCTATGGATACTAGAATAGAGACCCACTTGAGTTTTGACAGCTGTTCCAAATTTAATCTCATTTCTTTACTAAAAACGATAAAGAAATAACATTGCAGCACTGGTTTTTCCTAATTGGTTGTCAAAATGGTGGTCATTTCCTACGGTTTTTGATTATACAATGGAGGTTTTATGATATGGGTGTAGATAAAATACTTTGCAGCGAAGTGTTTGGAAGTTTAACATCTTATTTCATTAGCGTATCTGGAAACGAACTTATCTATATAGACTACATATATATATGTGTATGTGTGGGTGTGTGTTCTCTAAGGACTCCAAAACGGCTGGAACGATTTTGATGGAATTTCCTGATCTTCTTCAGATTAGCACAGCGGTTGATCCTATAAGGTTTGGTAGCACCTGGCTATAGATAACTAGTGCTAGCCGTGCGAAGCCGGGGCGAGTCGCTTATTTATATTTGTCAAGGGGACTTTTATATAAACATTTTCCCCCCTTACTAAGGATTATGAGATTTGATCAGAACCGAACCGAACTTAAAGTAAACTTTATTTTATTGTGTTATGAACGTCCTCCAATCAATTACTGAAACTGAATATCATAAACACTGATTGCCGAATTCAGAAAGGCCACTCAAATTGAGCTTTAATTAAAGTGACGTTTCAGTGACGTATGCTTAAGTGGCGTTTCTGAATTCGGCCATAAGTTACCTCTCGACAACAGTGCAATAGCACACTCCAGCCTCCCCCTGAACACCATCATGTGTAACGCCGTCCGTCCATCGAAGTTCAGCGCGTTGATGTCACAGTTCATATCGACCAATGCTTCTATCACTTCGCGAGATATCGACCAATGGAGCGGCGTGCCTCCGTGCTTCATGTCTTGCTGGTAGAGTTTGGGTTGGTTGTCCTGGAGCAAGGCACCGACGTTACCTGGGATGGTGAGAAAATGAGCATTAAAGGTAGTTTTATTTCGGCCAACTCCCTTCCTTTACACGCCTATTTACCCTTAGAATAAATAGGCATTTCCTGGGCCATCGCGTTCCGCCTTCCGCCGCATCATCAGGTAGCACGACATGCCCGCGAGTCGTTTGTCGCTCAGTGCGTCTCCGTCAAACTAGTCAAATATGTAAGGGATGCGCTGAGCGACAAACGACTAGCGGGCAGGTCGTGCTGGACGTGCAGGCTAGATTACAGTTTTTTTTTTTACTTTTTATTATTGATGGGTCACATGACCTCAGTCTCATCTGATGGGTTGGTTTACCCTAGATCCTAGGCTAAAGATCATGCCAACTATTGAAGTGATTTGTACAAGAGTTGCGTCATGGAGCTCAGTGGAAATTCAAAAGAAAAATCATGATTTGCAATTGACAACATATAATAATTTTTTAAACGTGATAATTACTGTATAAATCAAAAGTTACTGAACATGTCAATATATTGATGCAAATTTATTTTTCATTATTTAAAGAAATACAAGAAAATAAAATAAGTAATCAAATTTTTCCATTTGTGTGGCAGAATAGATAAATAACTTTGCTGTTTCCACATTCACAACAAGATTTTGACAACGTCAACTTCAAGTCTGAGGTATTATCTGGTATTATTGTGTCTTACTATTGGAGTTACTTTCTTTTAGAATGAGTATGTTGTAAAAAATGTTAAATAAAGTAAATATTGTTAAAAAGTATTGTTATCTTCCTCTTTTCATGCAGAATACAGTGACTAATCAAATTATAGTGTTAGAACTATGAAATATTGTCCATTGGATGATGAACATGTAGAAGTCATATCGAGGTAAAACTTGATGAAACTGTGCAAGCTGTGTACTGCACATTGCATAAAATAAAAAGGTATATAGGTAAGGTAAGGTAGGTAGGTATAATATACCTCTTAAAATAAATTTTATGAAAAAGAATATTGTAACGAGGTTACTATTTAAAAAAATATCAGAATAAGCTAATCAGAAACAGCTTTATATATACTACAACCTAATAATGTAAAACTATTTAGCGTAACTACTTACTGCTAGAGAAAATATAACGTAGGTTGGGAGACTTCTGTTCAGGCGTTTCAGTCAGAGTGATAGAAAATGGAGGAACAAGCAAACTTTGAACTATACAAAGATTTAAGTCGTTAGATAAGACATGCTCTACAGTGACCGCGCCGGAATACGTCACTCGTGAAAGGAGCGAAATTCGCTACTTTGCAATTAGTTCTCATCTCATCCGAGAGCAGTATAGGTTGCACGTGAAATTTCATTATCACCGTCAAAGATATCAAAAGTAGGATATGCCTATCAGTACAATTTCGTGTAACACGCCTCATAGTAGATTGTCAAACGCCAGCGCCATGGCTTAGCCACACCCTATTGCTGATGTCTTAGTTCTTACGACATACACACAAAAGTCTAATATTGCTTGATTCACACGCTATCATATCATTGTGGACGGTGTGGTTGGTGGTGCGGTCTCACACCGCACGATGCGGGAGGGCATTTTTTCAATTATAACAGTGTCACTTAAATGGGTGTCATGGATGGTGGTTGACATGCGACTGAACCTGCGACGGTGTCAAATTAGCGTTCTGACACCTCAAAAGTAAGCAAAAATTGCTTTGAGCTGTGCCTTACTATATATTTCAATGATCACCGTATTAACTTCAACAATTCTAAGAACACTAATAAAGCGAAGTAACATTTCATTAGTAAGTACTAACTATTCATTAGCAAAATAATTGATTGTCATTTCGTCCCATTGTTAAAATTATTGATCGTCAAATGGCGGATGCGTGAAAGAGAACGCAAGTGTTGCAACAGGAGAAAAGATGTCACTATTCTCTCGGATTAGGCACACATTTATAGACATTGGGGTATATTTTAAGCTGTCAAAACAAATCTAACCAACGATCTCAAAAGAAGGATATGGCGTTCAATACAACTGCGTTGAACAAATCACTTAGTTCGTCATGGTAACGCCATCTATTTACAAGCTTATAAACTACTAAAACTTATTTTACCTGATTCATCGCTGTCTTTCATTGCTCGCTAGGAGCTACGAACCACAAAAACAAAACGCATGAATCAGCCAATAATGGACCTTTCCTCAATGTAATAGGAATGCCGATGTCGGTATTATTACCGAGTGTGTGGTGTCATTTGACAAAAAGTGAGCATCGCGAAATTCGCGTTGTGCAGTTCCTTCCTATGTATCTCTATGGGCACACATTTATAGATATTCGGGCAGATTTAAGCTGTAAAAAAGAATCTAACGATTTAAATCTTTACTCCTATAGCAATAAGGAAGCATCTAACATACCGGGCAGCGCGTGCAACTGACCGGGCAGCGCGCTGGCGGCGGCGCCCGGCGTGGCGGGCAGGTTCACGTTCGCGCCGGCCAGCAGCAGCGCGCGCACGCAGTCGGGCGCGTTCGCGAGGCACGCCATGTGGAGAGGCGTGTAGCCTTGCCTGTTGTACGTGTTGAGGGACGTGGCCCCCTTGCTTGCTAGAGACTAGAATAAATGGATTATTAGAACCTTTTTTTTTCACGGAATAGGGATGTTACCTGGGTAAAAAAAAAAAAACTAATTAGTCCGTCAGTTAGATTAACAAAAAAATATCGAATACGTATTTGTTGCTTTATCAAATCTATCGAAATTGACAAAGATAACTCGCATCTTAGTTCGGGAGTGAGGACTAATGACGTCGCTTAACCTTTTGGCTGCCGTTGTCGATTATGCGTGACAAGCTATACAGGGTAAAAAAGACCTTCACTGCCTTGATTTAAAGTTGAAATTCGTGTTCCGTTCAGACATGCTTGGCGGCCAAAAGGCTAATGGTAAAAAAGTGTGCAAAGTCGTGACGCCACGCGGAACTTCAACGCACTATATCTTCGTAATTTTTTGATTAATTGACAAAAGAAAAAATATGAGCTCTATATTTTTTTATAATGTAAATGACGGACTAATTAGAATTTTTCAGGAAACTAGCCTATTGCAAAGGGCACAGGAAGTCAATGTGAATGAGCAAAGAACAAGTGCCTCATGTGGACCACTCATGCGCAATAGAAGTATCCACCAGGCGCGGGGCGCTGGAGCGACACGTTCTGCATCCCGAAGAGATACAAGATCTCATTGCCCAATGCATCTGGAACTTCCTGGATGCAACGGGATTAAGCAGTGAACTATAAGAAAGAGCTGCCATAATATATCTGCAATGGTCGAAGCGACACATATAAGGCCCAACTAACCTGCAATTTAACTGCAACATGTCCACAACAGCTCCGCATCTACGATGTTTCCGAGTCGCGGCAAAAATTGACATTCGTGCCCAGTGGCGGATTTACCCTAAGGCCCGGTGGGCCTGGGCCTAGGGCGGCCAGATTTAGGGGCGGCCCCAATACATGGTGGATACTGAGAAAGGGGCGGCTGATGGCTTGGGGCCTAGGGCGGCCGAGACTCCAAATCCGCCACTGTTCGTGCCTCTCCCTTTCAGCGTTTGAGATTAATGCTTTTAGTCAAAAAAAAGTTATTTAAATTAATTTGAAGCACCCTAAAATTGCCGCCAAATTCTTATTGTCAGAGGTGACACTTACATTGACGATATCCTTGTTGCTAGCGGCGGCATAGTGGAACACTGTGTTGCCTTCAGCGTCCACGGTGTCCAAGGAACAGTGCAGCGACACCAGGCTCTGCACCATGCGGACGTTGCACGATTTGACCGCCACCTGAGTATGATTAATTTGGCTCAGTATAGAAAATTCAAGCTTTTAGGTGAGCGTCAAGTTGGCGTACCCGTGGAAGATATCCAGGATCTGATGATTCCAAAAAATAGTGCCTAAGTAGTACCGAATTAGTACCGAGTTGAAAAAAATAGTACCTTCGTAATTTCGGAGATATGAGCCCTGTTTAACGGGTACGCTAACTTGACGTCAAGCTGGCGTACCCGTTTTGGTTCTCGAGTACGGTGCTGTTCCCAAATATGCTCCATATCCCAAAAAATAGTGCACAATTAGTACCCCTGGCTCCCGAAGTCACAACTTCGTAGCTCTTATAGAAACTGAGATATTTCATACCAAACACGGGTAAAATATTTTGCACCGTCAAGCTGGCGTACCCGACCGAGATCACACAGAAAGCCATTGAATTCCTAAGCCAGCTATATACCAAAATATAGTGCCTGAAATAGTACCCCTTTTACGACAAAAACATAAAAGAAAAGCTAAGTGGAACATTGAAAAAAATGAATGCCAACTTCTACATACAAACTCATTTTGGTACAGACGCAAACAGAGAGGAACTTTATAACGGTTAGTAAACGATTATGTTGTAAACTTAAGTAAACAGATGCCGTTACTGTTATGTTTTAACCATATTTAACGTGCTGAGTAAATGTACGCAGATGTAGCTATAGGACCGAAAAACTCCTAATACTAAAGTACCGCAAAAGGATAAAACCTAGTTTGCTATAATTTGCTTTATGTCAACCCATCTGGCTATTGCAATGAATGTTAAGTAAATTAAAACTTTCACTTACATTCTGCTTAAAAGATTGAAAGAACAAATAATAAATATAAATAAAATAAGACTTTTGTACGTGACAGTACTATGACAATGAAGAATATTCATCCATTATATTTTCAATGTTCTACTTAGCTTTTCTGTTATGTTTTTGTCGTAAAAGGGGTACTATTTCAGGCACTATTTTTTGGTATATAGCTGGCTTAGGAATTCAATGGCTTTCTGTGTGATCTCAGTCGGGTACGCCAGCTTGACGGTGCAAAATATTTTACCCGTGTTTGGTATGAAATATCTCGGTTTCTATAAGAGCTACGAAGTTGTGACTTCGGGAGCCAGGGGTACTAATTGTGCACTATTTTTTGGGATATAGAACATATTTGGGAACAGCACCGTACTCGAGAACCAAAACGGGTACGCCAGCTTGACGTCAAGTTAGCGTACCCGTTAAACAGGGCTCATATCTCCGAAATTACGAAGGTACTATTTTTTTGAACTCGGTACTAATTCGGTACTAATTAGGCACTATTTTTTGGAATCATCAGATCCTGGATATCTTCGAAGGGTACGCCAACTTGACGCTCACGCTTTTAGTCTATTCGCTGCTACACCTTTTCACCGAGTCTTCGCCAGATGTCGCGTCTAATTACTAGGCGAGACTTGCAAAATCCTGAACGCACATATGCGTTCACGGCACTACGAGAAAGTACCTACGTGTATCGCATGTAGGTATGCGACTCGGGAAGTAAATGAGCTAAAATGAGCATGCTCATGGTCGGATTTTGTGTGTCCATAAAAAGCATAACCCCTTTTAAAGTCTGAGGACTTCGAATGAAATTTAATATCACAATATTTATGAGACGTACATATATCTAGGGATATCTTTAACTGGCAATGTGAGGCAAACCTGAGTAATAGGTATTTCCCGAGAAGTTAATCGTAGTTAAATACACGGCAAATCTTACTGTGTCAGGACCCCAATTCTCGGTGCATTCGAGATAATGTCGATTGCGAGATTATGTCGAATGCACCGAGAATGCAGGCATGCTACGCCACTGCTACCAACTAGGCTGACCGCGTTGTAATTCTTTATAATATTATTGGTGTAGATAGTGTTGATGCAGATATCAACCTCTAGTAAGAAAATGATTCCAAGCCCTGTCCTTACCATCAAAGGAGTAGCCCCCGTGGGCGGGTCAGCGTCATCCAAATGCCTCTGGACGTCGGGGTCGTTGAACAGCTCGAGCTGACCAAAGTGGGCAGCTAAATGCGCCAGCGACCACGACTGGTGGTCGGACAAGATGTCGCACAGACGCTGCAGGCTCGCTATTGTGCACTGAAAGAGATTACACTCGGTTTTATATAGGGAGATCGGTTTGTATGTGTCTTTGCACGGTCTACAAGCCATAAACTCCGCGACCCCAGCTGCCAATATTAAAGTAGGTATAATAAGAAAGTAATATGATATAATTTTAAAATTAAAAAACCGACTTCAAATAGCCTTTGAAAAGTACGACTTTTCTTTTCACTTTTTAGCTACTATCATGTGATTTAACGACACACACAATAGCATAATGCTTGACTCAAGGTGCAAGGATGTCAATCGTTGAGGAGTTCTCCTGGTTCTTCACCACCGGTTTTATTTTACACTTCCGAACCTGATACAGAAATCTAATCGCCACCCGTGTAATACTTACCCGTTAGGAGTTCCGGTGATCATCTATAGTCTTAATCAACAGTTCCAATTCACCAAATAATGCTTTTGGAACGTAACTGCTTGAGTCATTACAGAAAATACTAAAATTGCTATAGGCGTGCCTATAATATTTGAGGAGTCCCATCGATTACTCATAGATCCTCTAATCACACCTCGACTTTGACTACAATGGGACTAAATTGGAGGTATACCCTAGCTATTAAAAAAAAAAACAAATCGGTTTATAAATGACGGAGTTCTAAGGTACAGATATAGTGAATAATATGTTTCCATCGGTAAAACTCGGATCTCAATCGGATTACGACGGGACCCGAAGTGTCAATTAATTATTATATTAAATGAGTGACATGTTTATATTCGTTAATATGAATCTTTATTATTTAGTGTCAAATGTCAAAATGAAAAATGACAGCATGGTATGATGGGTACTGCCCCCCAATTCTCGATTCATTCGAGATAATGTCGATTGCGATATTAAACGTCAGATTCGTACAGTTGTGTCAAATGACTGTATGCACTGACGTTTAATCTCGATTGTGAAATTATCTCGAATGCACCGAGAATTGGGGGCCTGCTGAAGCTAATTGAGAGAGCACGATAAATACGAACTGTTCCGATAAAATACGATGGAAACTAATTATGCACTACATCTGTAAATAACATTTTTAAAAAAATACAACCGTTTAGAGAACCTCTCCTCCTTTATTGAAGTCGGTTGAAAAGTATAATGCAGGCAAGGGGTACGGATAACCTTGAACAGTGCCCAGTGCCAGTGCCAATCACAGTGCTGTAAAACCCCCCGCGCCCCGGAAGCTTGACTGTTTCATTTTCTAGTATAAGTTAGGATATATAGTCTGTGGCACGGTCAAAGCAGAAAGAAATGTGGGTATCACGCCAATCCAGAATTTCTTTTTTCAGTAGCTACTTTAATTTTCGGGCTCAGGTTGCTCTTATAGTACATTGTGACAAGGTTTCTACAGGGGCCTAGGTTTAAAATTCGTTAACATGTATAATACGTATCAAACAATAAGCAAGAATAAAGACTTCTTCAACATACTTACTTGGCAATACTGTAAAATGGTAAGTTTTATTATTAACTATACATTTTAAATATTATTATGTTTGAATAAAACCCTGAGAGAAAAAAGCAAACCTACAATATATTCTTTTAGTTATATTTTAAGTAGATGTTTTTTTTTTAGTAAGAATGTCTGTCTGTCGATTCAAAGGAACTATTATTATTATTTTTTTTTTATTTCAGATAAAAGCATCCATAGGGTTAGTTATAATACAGTCTTATTCTATGTTAGTAAGAATTACAAATAAAATAAAATAACTTAAGTCTAAAGGTCGCGGAGAGCATGAAGCAGTGTCCACCGGTTTAACAGCGCGGAGTCCCAGCGGTCCGCGAATGCACCCAGGATCCTGTTGGCGCTGCCACAGACCCGCGCCCGCAGGGAGGCGCACCGCTTGCGCATTATGGCATCGAAGCCGTCGGTGCGCGTCTCCGCGAACATCCCCGACGCGCTACAGCGCCATGGCAGCCCCAACAGCACCCTGAACGCATTATTATATTGGACGCGCAAGTCGTTATATGTCCTTTGCGTAAAATTAACCCACAGGCCGCACGTGTAAAATGATTGGCAATATGCCTTAAAAAGCGTTATTTTCACCGGTTGCACTATGCATTGCCATTAAATTGTTTAAAATTATAGGAAATGTTGTAAGGGGCCGTCCATTAATCACGTGATGTTTTTTTAAGAATTTTTAACCCCCCCCTCCCCCACCTGGTGATACATGGTGAGGTTTTAGACTACCCCCTCCACCCTCCACCCAACATCACGTGTATTTTTAGTATCTACAAAAAATCTTAAATTTTTAAGAATATTTTAGAAAAAATAAATGCACGTGATATCTTACTACACCCCCCCCTCCCCCCTTGTGACATTTCGTGATTTTTGTCAAACCCCTCCCCCCCTTTCAAGCCTCACGTGATTAAAAGACGGCCCCTAACGTGTAAATAGGTGATGAGTCAATATTTCCCTGAAACGTGTTTGTCTTTGTACATTAGTTATATTTTATTTTGATGTGTAACATCTTTCCTCTCGCTTTCCTGAAATGCGGAGTGATTTCGTGAAAAGGGACGGAAGTGTGTAAAAGGAAGCCGGAGAAGCGCGCTATTTGATTTGATCAATGAGCGCGCGCGGTGGTGGTAGAGTTGTAGCTGGGGAATCGCGCTCTTATTTGATTTGACCAATGATCGCGCGCGGTGAGATGTCAATGTTACATATCATATGCGACTACTGTAAGGCTCGCTTGTTTTTGTTAAATTCTGAGATTTATTAAACACTGAAAATTAAAATATCTGTTCTTATACCATTTCAAACCTACCTATTAAATAAAGCAAAGAATAACTTTCGCAAGCTCCTATATATATCCCATATATGCAACCATCTAATGTGCATACGACTTTGCAAAAGTTATTCTGTTTTATTTTGTTACTTTTCTTATCAAAATTCTTTATGTTCATTTAAAAGTTGGATTGGATATGTTTTGCAGAAAAACTTTGCCTTGCTTTTTTACTTTGCTTTGCTTTACTTTGTTTTTTTTTTAGAGATAAACAAAAAAATGCATTACACACAAATAAAGAAGAAAGACTTACTTCTTTTGTCAACTTGATGAATGGAGGTATCCTTTCTTTGTACACAATGAACCTTTCTTCTGCATTATTCTGGTTTTCCGATCGGAACAAACTGAAACAAAATGCAATGAACAATACAGATCAATGATTTCTTAAAACTAATTTCTGTCTTGTTAGCTGAGCAAAGAAGATTTCCAAATAAATTACCTACCTATGCAGTTTAGAACTACAAATTATTATTATGTATTTGATTTGAAAAAAACAACAACTCGTAGTTTTGTATTATAACATTCCTCAATAAATATGGTGAAAAGTGCACCAAAATTTGTTAAATACCTAGTTAGTATTTTTTTAGTAATACATTTGATACATTTATAAAAAATAAAGGTGTTATTATTACTGAATCTAACTTCCCTATAATCTAAAAATGAAGCTGTTGACATTGCAGTGGCTAATGTTACAGTTACTGTACAACGCTACAACCAAGTATCATAATATCTTATACCTAATACATCTTAATCTTAAAACAGATTTGTTTCAAAATGCCTAAAACTTGAAATTACATATGCCTTCTTCTTGAAATACCATACTCCTGATATGTAGCCATATTAATTTCAAAATTTAAACAAATAAATACATTCAATTAAAATAATTAATGAAAGTGCTAACAGGTGTCTTCTTTATTTAAAATTTCCTAAACTTAAAACTTTATTTATATTCTTATTTAACTAAAATTCTCAATTCTTATTCATCCACAACATGCTTCGTCAAACAGTAACAAGGATAAAATCCGCCACAGGCTTCGTCAGCTGTAAAAAGCACACCAATAAAAAAAATTATATGAATATTTCAAAATGATTTTATTTTGTTTTGACTGAATTTCAATTCAACTTTATCCCAAAATGTCTAAGTCAGTTTGAAATAATATGACTAAATTTCGAAATTACTTTTCTCATAATGCCTAAACACAGCAATATATAAATAATTTATAAGCTTAAGAGATTCATCAAATTCAACCAACTGCTCACATAATTTTGCATCATTCCGACATTTTAGTCATAATGAGATGCAGTGGCGTAACAATAGGGTGGCAGGGCTGGCAAAATGCCACGGGCCCCCGACCCAAGAAGGCCAGGCCGCGAGCTCAAAAATATAGTAAATGGGACGATTTTTACTGATAGGGCCCCACCCCATCAAAAGAATTTGCCACGGGCCCCAGATGGTATAGTTACGCCACTGATGAGACAGTTTCATTTTCATTTTTTGGCCTATCAACTAATGATATTTTGGATTTTGGTCATTATAAAAACAAGTAATTTTCACCTTTAGTCTTAATAATAAATCGGCATTTGAAGATATTGTTCTTATTAGTAATTAGCCTTTTCAGATATTGGGTGCACTTCGTGAACTTCATTACGAAATTTTATTGCCTTGAAAGTAAGTCTGTTTGAGATTTTTGTCATTTTGGAACTAAGACAATTTCAGATTGTGTCAATATATGTAATTGGTTATTATGATACTTGGTTGTATCGAAACGGTAACATTTTATGCAGGTCATAAAGTTCAAACTAATTTGTGGAACAATTTTAGAGTACTAGAAATTCAGCACAGCTAAAGGTAGAATATTAAATAAATATCATCAAAATAAAATGACTGAAACATCAACATCATATAAAAAATTACTTATTTAAACTACACTAGCAAATGTCATTTGAATTATTGTTCAGATAAGCTATGAATAAAAAATTGGCTTCAATTCATATATATTACATCATGGACTGACAATAGATAATTAAAGTAATCAACATGACTAACCTGTACACCTGAGATGTGTTATCCGTGAACGGCTTGTATAGAATTATTTCAAAGTATTTTTCTTTAGTATTCTTGGTATCGGGGGGAATTTTAGGTCCATATAATAACATTGACTCTGCCCTATAATGTATCGGCCTTGATATATAATTATCGGAACGCACCTCCAGCACCTTTGTTGGAGATTCCTCCGAAGGGAAAAGGCCCCTAAAAACTAGAATTAAAATATAAAAATATATATTTATAGTCATCACAATATATAGATACACTTTTAATGCGACACTACTCACATGAATTCAACATATTGTTTTATAAATCTATTTTCTTATAATAGTTACTAATAGTATATTGAAGTGATGATTCAAAGGATTATTTCAAATTAATAAGATATTTCTAATTTGAATTTGTGTCCGGACTCGTTCACTTGATCCAAACACAAAATGTCTAAAGGCGTAGACTGCTTGCACTTTCTTCTTCTTGTCGATACCGATACTTATTGTTGCATTTATTGCTCGAATGGTGTAGAGAAACATGCAATAAATGAAGTAGGCCCGATTTACACTGGTCCTCTTTGCACTGGTCAAGCGTTTATGACTCTGTTTCAGATAGGATGGTATTGCTGACAAGTGACACTGACACTCCTCTTGACATCTTTAGTGATGAGCCGTGCAGAAACCAGTCGATTTATAACGATTAATATAATTTCGCGAATTCGCGTGGGATTAATCATTGACAAGTGGGATTGGGATGATTTTTCATATATACAGCATTATGTTTGTTATTAAACTTATACTTATAAATTATATTAAAAACGAAAGTAGTGAAATTAAAATTAAATCTTTCACACAGAATCTTTCAATAACCTCTAATAGGCGCAGTGTGAAACGAAACGTTGAAAGAGAAGACATAACCATCGAATGCATGGATCTGGCGCCTCATTCGGGAACGCTAAGTGATTCTGTAGCGACTCATAAGCCAGATTTCTCATTCCACTCTTCCGCACGACGCGAAATGCGTAAGAGCGAGATGAGAGATCTGGCTTACGAGTCGCTACAGAATCACTTAGCGTTCCCGAATGAGGCGTCTGTCATCTTGTCAAATCGCTATCGCTATGGAAATTACTCAGAAAATCAATTTCATTTTTTATGGAAACTTTCATCGATAATCGTTAAAAATCGACTTGATTCTACACAGATCATCAATAAATATGTTAAGTGCAAGTCGAGTGTTACCCAGAGTGCCCTCAGCGGGCCTAGCACACTAATTTTTATCGCGCACATAAAGCATTCATCCCTTTCGCACCCGCATATTAATTTAAAAGTGACAGATGCTTTATGTGCGCGATAAAAACTACTACGAGGGCGGAGTGCCTTGCCCACTAGCTTTTATCGCGCACATAAAGCGTTTGTCACTTTTTAACTAAGTAATATGCGATACTGTCTTGTCTGGAACAAAGTAAGTGGTTGTGTCACAGAGATATCGCTTCCGATAAACTCGTTATCGTGACCAAAATAAAACAATAACGGAAATGGCTAACGCTGGATGCGTTGGACAGAGGGCATTTGCTTGAGGTCAATTACGTTGATCTGTCGCCGCTAAGTGGTTGCGTTATTGAGATAAGGTACCAGACATCGCTTCCGAAAAACGTAATTATGACCAAAAACAAACGGATGACACCCGGATGCTGTTGATATGCCTAATTCAAATCTTTAATCTATATTTTTTCTGAAGTTCTGCACATAAATGAGTAACACAATATCTTTTTAAATATTTTTCTTTACTAATTAAAACAAAATTCGTAATTGGCCATCACCATCATTATTTTAGCTGAAGCTTCTTATGGGCGTCTAGTGCTGGTACCACACCATCGTCCATCACCCCAACTCCGAACCTTTCCGATCTCAAGACAACCTCAACAAAACAAAAACGTTTCCGAACCACCCTCCACACATCGACGGTTGGACGGTGTTGCACGATCGTGTGATACCAAGATAATATTGTTCTTGTGCACAACGCAAGGTACAACTTCATCAAAGTAAGTCCTTGTGTAAACCTCAATTTCTAAACCCCGCCCCCCATAACAGCGTGTTAGCCCGAGCGATGATATACGTTGACGCGCGTTTGCAGCGATACAGACGCGATACGCACTGCTTTGTAGGATAAAAAGCAGTGCGCGTTTAAAAAACGTGGTGTGCACAGGCCCTTAGGGTAGCATCCGAAACATTTACAAAGTTATTAAGTATATTATGATGTAGTAATTGAGTAAATTATGATGTAAGTAGGTAAATACTAAAAGTAGTGTGCTGTTGTTCCTTTTACCCAATCAAAAACGAATTGTTACGATACGTATTCGGTATTTATTTCAATAAATCACATAAACAAGAAAGCAATAAACATTTATACAATACATCAATTAAAATAAAGTTATAAAATAAACATTATTTAAGAAGTTTATTTAGGAAGTATTTGGTACCTACTACACACAAGCATAGAAAACTTTTTCAATTATTTAAATCTGCTTAAATTCAATAATTGTGTCTAAAAGTAACATTAAATAATTTTGATACATTAAAATTAAATAAACTGATTTAACATCACTGGGTCAGATTTAAATCTTTATAAATAGCAGTAAATAAATTGGAATGTATCACATCACATCAGATCAGACCTTAAAAAGTCAGGCGTCTTACCTATTACTAAATATATTTTTTGGTAAAATAAAAGAGCACACACATTTAAGGCGAAGGGTAGGGCAAGTCCGCTCTACACAAACTTATTGGCCATTTTTTTCTTCGAGTGTTTGCAGAGGCGAGAAGTACCTTTTTTCTGGGCACCGTGATGAGTTTTGAAATTTTATATTTATTTAAAATAAACATCATATTTTTTTTTAATAAAATTTTCTATGGCTATTTTTTAATTTATAAAAGTTTCCCCATGGGGAAAGTGCCCCACTGCCTTTAGTAAAAATAAGTACTTACACTAAAAATAAAAACACTTCTCTAGAGCAAAAGCCAAAGCAGAAATTTTTACATGAAGTTTGTACGGAGAGAGCCTTCCCTACCCTTTCGCCTGCAAATCAATTATATTGATTGAACAGTTAACCTGCGAAACTATGAATGAACAAATAATACTTTAGTGAAAAACTACACTTTTAATTATTATTTTCATTTTGCATATTTGTTAATACAAAGCTTATCTAAAAAGTCCTATTTTTACAATTCAATTAAACTCCGAAAAATAAAGAACCTAACTATGTTCATACAATGTTAAAAGTTAAATCAAATTAACATTGAATATAATTACTGATGGCAAATATTTCGACACTATTTTTTGGTACTTATTCTTGTGTATTGACTAGATATTGTGTCTAAAATAAACTAAAATAAATTTTGCAATAATACATTTAGTTTACTTATTGTCAAGTAGTTAAATCAATTACAAAGATATATTATAATTATAATAAGTAGTACACATATGATAGGACATTTATTCGTTTTTTTCGAAATTATGCATGATGCATATCTGCTTTTACTTAATTGATAAATAAATATATATTATAAAAATCAAAGTCACACACATAGCTGGGCACAAGACCGTTAATCCATTAACCGTTAGTTAACGAAATTAACATTCCGATTAATGGATTAACTTTTAAGTTACCTTTAAAAATTGTTAACGGAGTCAGTAACTTCCGTTAAAACAATTAAAGTGCGTTAATCGTTAATAAAGTACCTACTATTTCCCAAAAGGTCACCACGCAGACCGTTAATATTGATGTTTATAAAGGGGAATCTCTTAATAATTAGGTAATATTACAAACTGTAATATTACACCCATCTTTCATAAATTTTTCATGTCCTGCCTGTCCATACCAAAATAAACATAAAATACAATTTCTATCACGAGTTAACGATTAACGTTAACTTGCGTTACATCTTCTGAAATTTAACGCTTTCAAGTTTAACGAAGTTTACTTTTTTAGTAACGGATGATCGATTAACGAAGTTAACTATTTGATTAACGGTGCCCAGCTATGGTCACACAACATGAGCAAGGATATACATACATTCTGGAGAAGCCATACAATCCGTAAATGTTGGGAGACAATATTTTTTCAAAGCTGTTATTATATTACACACACTGTTTTCCAACAGTGTTTTCTTATTACTACTGGACCAATTTCGATAAGACCCCATTGATTAATAATGATAATATAGAGGCCCAAACCAATGTGTTCGTATATTTTAAAGGAATCTTACAAAATTACAAAGAGTACAATCAAATTTATCAGAGTGGAGTAAGTGCTTGTTATTCAGAAAGTGCTTGCTTTAAGATTTCAAGTTATTAGGTCTTGTATTCTTACGATATTACAGGATAAAAAAGACAGCCGTAATTTGCGTTTATAAATTTTTGAGCATTATTCCTCTCTGATATATTTAATGTTGTTGGGTTCATATGCAAACCTCACAATAAACTATTTATGTATAAATAAGTTAAACTTCTAAATATATAGGATACAATTAAATAAATTATGATAAAAAGTAGGTCAATTGTGATAAAAGACCATACTTACCAAATTATCTGCAAAATAAGCAGGGCAATAATAATGTACGCAATTAAAATTACTTAATGGCTGTTTTTAGTTTTGTCCTTTTTCTATTTAACCTTCTCATGAAATAAACATTATTGATAGCTGGTAATACCTCATATTTTGTCAATTTTCCCAATTTTATAAAACTTTTCTAGGGGTTTAAAATCATTAGCATACCAAAAATACCATTACTTTTCATAAACTAAGATGCCCGCATAATAAAAATAATAATGTTCATGTTGTTTGTTTTTACAAGTTATGAAGCAATTGAAACTAAATACATTTATTTTTACAATTGTAAATTGTTCTATTACGTAACCACTACATGTTGTGGTATAGGTGTATGTCACACCATGCTGTAATTGGGCATGTATGTATACACTTGGAAATATATTACACATAGGTGTAATTTATTTCCAAATGGTCCAACCACCTAATTTCGGTAAAGTGTGTCATTGCTCTGATAAAATCTAGTTTATAAGTCTAATCTTAATTGATGGCGATGTCAATATTTCAATGACACTGTGCAAAAACCAATCTGGTATTTTGGGCAAAACTGAGTTTCTTATGCTGTTTTAGCTAGAAATTAATTTTGCCTAGGCTTTATATTGTTAATCTGTACTATTTATCAACCAACACTATCAAATATATTTTTAATTTATTATCAAAACAGTGAAACCTGCAAAATTGGGATTTTGTGAAATAGAAATTCTTCAATCATTGTCGTTAGCTAAACTATTTAGTATCACTATTGCATACAGTACCATTAACATCCATTATGCCGCATGACTTTGATTATTGTTCGACCCCAACAGGCTATCTGGGTTAGCCAATGGATCTAGTTCTGCGAATAGTTTGAACCAAGCTGCCTTGTCTTCCTTCTTCTGTGTGATTTTCGGTTTGGATGCATTCTGTTCAGGTGGTTCTAGTGGTTTATCAGTATTGGCCAGAATCAGGGTTTCATCCATTATACTGGCTTTATTCATATCCTAAAAAGTATTAAGAAATTTATAAATATTTTTCATAAACAAATCTTTAGCTATCTTAGGTTCTTCAAAATATTTATAATAGTACGTTACGCCATAGCAAGAGAGCTATAATATTTATCAACATACCTGAAGTAACTGTGAAGGCATAAACATTCCAAAGTTACTTGCAACATCACCACAGTCCATTTTCAGGCCTGCCAAGTCACCACTGATGCCAGTATTATCGGCGGTTTCCACGACATCAATTAAGTTGACTGAGTCAATCAGTTCCTCCGTTTTGTCTGTCTGGGATATGTCACCTTTGCCACTTTGGCTTGGTTCTGTTGGTGTTTTAGGCTTTTGGCTGTCACTGTTTTCATCCTTGTAATCATCCTGTAGATAAATAATAATTTATCTACTTTTAATGACGATCCCTATTTATATTATTATTACTTCAATATTGAATATCAAACTGTTTTTTATTATTTTGAATGCTTATATGTACTTTTTTGACAATCTCAATGTAATTTCTTTTAAATAAAAATGACATGTAATTTAAACTGTATATTATATTGAGTAATAAATAAACTATGTGCAAATTTGAACTGGGCACAGTAAATAGGGTCTTAAGTACTTAAGGTTGATTAGAATAAATCTGTCTTGACATAACCTAACTGATGATTAATTATTTGAATAAGAAATCAATCCAACACTGTCTGCCAGAAATTTGCTAATTCTTTACATACAATGCATCTCTGAATGATACTGAGAAATTAAGTCTTAAGCTTACCTGGAAAAACAGCATCTGATCCTTATCCTGTGGAACTACTTCTTCTGGTTTCTGGTCTCCTTCCCCTAAGTTCTGGGACAGCTCCTTTAATATGCAGAATTCATACTGTGGCTTAGCATTCATAGTGTCAGCTGTTGCCAGCAAGGTTTGAGAGACTTTAGTTGAAAATGTTAAAAAAGAACTCTGGTAATTTGTTAAAACATGTGAGAACATGTTACATCTGGCAGCTGCTAAGAGATCAATCTGAAAACATCAACAAAAGAAGAAAAGGTTTGAAAGGGGGTATTGACTTTTTTCTTGATCCCTGCCCTCGTGACGTCTTGCTACTCAAAATGAAACAACTCATGCTCATTATACTGGTGAACTACATTTATTTACAATTTTACCTGGCTTAAGAACCGCCGCACAAGGCACAATTAGTGGGGGTTTCGCCAAGAGAACAATGCTCGGACCAATAATTGGCTAATAAGCTTGACCAATACGGTCGCGCTAAACAACACGCGGTTATTATTTGCCTTCCGTATTGGTTGGCTGGACTTTTCTATTACATTGGCTACAATTTGCCTTCCGCTATTGCTCGGCTAATTAACACATTTATATTCTGGTTTTTATTACAAACCATACATTCTACACTTAGAGATAAACTTCATGCAATACTTATGTCTAGATACATTTAAAACAGTTCTTATCTCTAACTTATTTTCTACACTATAGTTTCTACCATCTTAAATAGGACTTTTTGATACAAATGACACAAGAAATAGGATCAGGTAATGGAGAAAAAGTTAGCATTATAATTTTTGGTAAAAGATAAGATGAATTAAGATAAGTTATTTAACCAAAATACATATGTATTGTATATATATATATATATATATATTGTAGCAACACATTCAAGAGGTATCAAGTCAACAACTTAATCTGATGGTGATTTCTTATTTCAATACCAAAAAGATGAAAGTTTGATTTGCACATTCAAAGATTTCAAGGATATTATACTGGAATGTTCTTTAAACTGATTTTTTTTTCAATCAGATAAAACAAAGAATTTCAGTTTCCGCAACTCTTCCAATGACATTCTGAATTTTCTGTATGTATGATCATGCTGATGAATATTTAAAAAGGACTTAAATGTAATCAAAGTCAAAGTCAAACTATCTTTATTCAATTTAGGCTTTTACAAGCTCTTATGAAGGTCAATATTGAATGAGTTCATTTATTATGTTTCCAAAAACCTTATCTTCTCTTTTTTGTAAAATTTCATGTTATTAAATTAAATTTAATAATAATTGTACTCAAATTTGACTTCATTAGTCCTAATACTCATGTCATTTGAATCAAAAAGTCTGAGGAGTCTTGGCCCTTCAATTTTGTAATTAAGTTTTACCATAAAACTTACAAAAAAGTTCAACACAATAAACTTACCTTCTGAAGCACATCCAGTGTCAACTTGTCAAATACTTTTTTACTCTCCCGCACTTGTCGCTGTGCCTTCCGGAAACTGTCGAGGCCGCGACCTGTGTCAGGGTCCAGCTGTGCGCTTGTTGACTTCATCCAACTTAGCGCCGCGCGGTATTCGATGCGAGCCTTCTCCATTGCAGACACTGTCGCCCTCATGTCGCTCACCGCACGGCCCCTGAACGTCTCAACCTCATGGTACAGCCTCAATAACGGCCCCCGCACAGACAACCGCTGCTGCCCCGAGTAAGACACCGCTTTACCAGCGGACACCATGTGTTTACCCGCTGCATCAGAACGCTTACCCGAATCGCGCAAAAACTTTCCCAGAGCGTTCTCTTCTTGAGCTAACACGCATAAACGCTCCTGATACTGATCTAAAACCCGTTGCAATTGCAAGCAACTGTCCGATATTGATCGAAACAACTCTAGTTTTGCATCGAGTTCGGCGTCGGATGAAACTATGCACTCGTCTTCTTTGGTTCCCAATTTTTTCAACACTGTCTTCTTAGTTACCCAATATTGATGTTGCATCATTTTGAAGAGCCTGAATTAAACCATGAATGCGTGGCAGCGCACTGAATAAATTAACAATTCTTTGACCTGAAGACTAATAAAAATTATCACGAAACTGCTGAAGCTGGAGTCTTATCTGTCAATTGTCAAAAGAACTACACGGACAGATACATACATTATTGGATATTAGAAGTAAACCATAGCTTCGAAAGGATGTCATTCTTAAATAAATTGAATAAATACCAACATAAGCATCTATCCGTCAAAGTAGTCTGCGTTTTGTTTTATTTTCGTTTTATTTTGAGTCTATGGCGCTATATTTACAACCGGAATGTTCAATGGCCGCCGCGTTTCGTGTGACGTGCGAGTGTATTGTGATATTATAAAATTGACTCTAAGATAAAAACATGCAAATATTTGTCAGGTGAGAAATAACAATAGCACAAGTTTGTGGACACAATCACAATGTACTGTGCTAGTGATAAAACAATACCCGGAGTGTCATCTTCCCAATCTTCGAAGAATGTCAAAGAAGGTAAGTTTGTTCCTGTCATACCTATTTACTATTTTGTAACGGACAAAACAACGGTTATTATCTCAGTTATCGTCATTATTCTAATTATACTGACTGCTGTGAAGCCGCAGCTGCTTGAGGCCACTTGAAGAGGTATATTTAAAGGTTTTTTAGTGTGTGGATAAAGTTTGCCAGTTAAGAACTTTTAAAATTTATAACCATCAAAATATATAGAACATATAATTCATGTCATAAGAATGTATGTCTGCTGGATTTCATGTATACTTTTACTCTAGAGAAGGTCGAGATAGAACATAAGATCTTAGTGTATATTCTTACAATAGCAACTACTAGGAAGTCTAGAAATCATTAGTTACGTGCTACTTAATCTTCGAACATTTCACTTTTATAATTAAGTACACAGACTTACTTGCTGTGCTGCCTGTTTTAAAGTTCAGCCGTTATTATTTTTATTCAACTGTGTTGAGCAACTACTCCATATTAGTCGCAAATATGTTATTGCTTCTCTATTTATTTGCCATACCATTTCTCTGTACCATTCTTGTTTGAAATAACTAACATAATACTGCATATAGGTACAGTGACCCAAGAGTGACTTATAAATTTGATAGCATAAACGCAGCATACATTAATCAGACAGATTTGTGATTAATGTAGAAAATCTGATAAATTAACGAAAAGACTAATAGTGAAACCAACAGCACTAGTAGGCCTAAACTCATTTAGATGTTCTAGGATGTACCCAGCATTAGGATTCAGCCAACTGACCTCACATATTAAAAAAGCATTTTGCAATTTTAATTTTTTTTTCAACTTCGATCCATTATGCAAAATCTTTAAAAGACATGGCAACATAAATAGTTAAAAATGCTACTCTTATTAAACTATCTACTATCTTAGTTGTGTCAGTTGCGGCATTATTAATTTCATCTGTTATAGCCACATAGGCAGTTGGAAATTAGTATTACAGTTACAAAAATAAAAAACAGTAACTTGTTCAGTGCAGTTCAGGCCATTATAACTCCAAAAATCATATCATTATGATTGTTATTATTATTAATTATCAGGCAAGCAGTTGTAGTAACTAATAAATGCCTGTATCCAGCTATTCTTTAATCAGGTGCTTCTTTTAAGAATGTTGTAGTTATCCAGTCTATTCTTGAACTGTTTGACATTCAGCGCTGAGACTACTTCTGGTAGACAGTTCCACTCTTTAACCATTCTGTTGCTTAAAAAGTGCTTGTGGGGATTATTGTGTGATACATCAGCAATAAGTTTAAAATGGTGCCCTCGCAGATGGTTGTTGTTGTTGCATTTGAACATGTCATGGAGGTTCTCTAGGTCATAGTGTCCAGTAAGAATCTTGAAGGTCTCAATCAGGTATTTGGTGCTATTTTAAATGATTTTCAATACATATACAAGTTATTCTCCTTAAACTCATGAACCGATCAAGCTTACTTATCTCTGATATTTTTCTTTTAATTTCATGTTATAAGATTTCATTAAAGGTATTTTTCAGATTTATTGAATTTATAGTTTTGCCTGTTGGGCATGATTGACACGTAACTCCAACAGAACTGACACCTGTACAGCTCAATATTTTCTAAATGGTGCCCCAAATCTTAAATTTGGTTAACATACTTATAATGTTTTTCAAGAGCTATCCAATGACACCTTATTTGAGGTTATATAAGAATCTACTTAATAAAATCCTTACCACCCACTGACGGATAATTCACAGCCTAAACCGGTGGGTGAAGACGCATAAAATTTTGCACAGGAGCTCCATATATAACGAGGATCACCACTCGGAAAGGATTTTTGAAAATTCATCTCCTAAGAGGGTTAAGTTGGCCATGAAAGTCCCTCATTTTTGAAGTTATGAGGCATTGCTGGTGGGAGAATAAAAATGTTCACCTTTGCTTTAGGATATGGGAGCCACCCTAACAATAGTAAAATATGGTTGGACAGACAGATGGATAGATGGGCATGGTGAAACTGTAAGGTTTCCTAGTGTGACTACAGAATCATAACAAAACTGATACAAAGCATTTGCTTTAAACCACTGTAGTAAATGTAAACAGACCCTGACATTTGCCATCTTGTTTTGGGTTACTCAGCAAAATGAATTGAAGCAGTCTTTAATAAAACAACTGTGTAGAGCAAAGACAAGCTGACCAGTTAGATCAGAATGCTGAAAAATCAAGTCCCATTCCATCCCAGGCGCCACAGAATTGCCTCCATAAAAAATTGCTATAGCAAGATCCCGACCAGCGAGTCGATCGATCGGCGTGGCGACAAAATAGAAAACCCGATATCAAGTTTTCGGCACTGAATGTGTTAAAATACTTCTATGCATAGATCAGGACTACTCAACCTGCAGCCCGCTAATCGTTTCTTCGCGGTCCGAAGCGTAGCCACAGTATTTTGTTGATAAGTAAATTATTACATTTAGACGTAGAGTTGTACCTATTAAATATAGGTTTTTGCGAGCCGCTTAATGTAGGAGTCACACATATTTGGTCCAAGAAAAAAAATGGTTGAGTTGGTACCTGTGACATAGATAAAGCAATCTGATTGGACAACTCGGCTACGCTCTGCTCGTCTTCGCATACGAACGCACCCAAAGGACGGTTTAGGAATGCTACGCTCAAGACGTACAAAGTAACGTAATTTTATAAAGTTGTTCATAATCATAACCCTATGATGAAATCATATGGAAGCCTCAAGACATGTAAGGTCAAGGCTACCGTCGCTTGATTCGCGTTTCGCGTGTCTATTATTCACGAATTTACAGGTATCGATCCCCATTACCCTTGAATCTACCTCGATTCATTCTCAACGTCGATTTGCATATTAACTGGGAGGTACGGGCTTTTGGCATACTTTTATGACTGCCGTTGAGTGATGGGGCCTATCGTTAACAGGTTTTCATATGCTAGGCGCCGCGCTGCGCCAACATACATACCAACTGAGATTGCAAACAATTTTGGCGACCCGTGCCCGCAGAACGATAAAACATCGAAATTGCACGTTTCATACGTTAAATAAGTCAAATTTAAGTGGTACAGGAACATCAAATTGAATTAGATATTTGAATATTGAATTAGTACCTATTTTGAGTAACGTACAACGTGTTTATGGGCCCAGTTAGAACAGTCCCAAAAGACTTGAGACGATTTGAAAGCTTGCATCGCCCAGCTTGCGAAATTCTTCTTAAAACTTTTGCATTAGACCTGCTTTTCCTATAAGTATAGATAGCCGACCTATATCTTTATATATATAGATAACCTAGCATCTTTAAACTACAACGATTTTTTTCTAACATTTATGCAGTTGTGATGCCCTTGGGTCATTCTGGGTCGTTTTGGATGATATAGGGTAATTTTTAACGAATTCGCAGATATTTTGAGATTGTCTTTCCATGTACTTTTTACTATTCACATGAATCTCGGTCAATCATTATTTCGGAACCGCTAAAATAACTAGGTTTTCTTTACTGCATTACCAGGCTCTGAGCGCTCCTAGAAAAAACATTTGCGTTACCAACAAAAGAAATTAGACCAGGCAGGGTTGAGAAGTCATTATATAAAAAAAAGTTGGATTTATTTGATATAAACCGGTTATTCTATCTTTTTACATTTCGATATTTTTTGAATTTGAAAGTCAGTTATTTATTAAAAAAGATCATTTTTTTTACGCGATAGTATTAAAATACCCAAATTTAATAATAACTGATTACTGAAATTGGGAAGAGCACGGTCATCTTTTGCACATTTTTGTTAATAAAAATTCATCGGCAAAAAAAATATTTGTTCTGTAATAAAGCCTTTCATGTGACGGACCTAGTGTTATTGACACTATTGCTCGACTTTCAAAATTCGAGCAGCTCCCATGCCCCCCTTTTTCAGTAAAATTAAAGTATATTTTAACATTTTATTCCTGCGATATATGGGGGCAACCGAGTTTTATAACGATGTCAAATTTGAAGTTCATAACAGTAGTGTTGCTGAGACAAACGGTTGTGACAGACAGACAATGAAGTCACACCTTAATGGTGCCTTTTTTACCTTTTAGGTATGGAACCCTAAACAATAATTTTAAACCTAACTACCTAGCTATATACACATATACGAATATACACATATTTTTTGTGATATGCGACATTTTGAGAATCAGTTATTATGAGATGCAGCCCTTTTGAAATTGAATCGTACCGAGAATAGTAGGTACATATCGAGAACAGATCTTTTTGGTAACAAGTTAATTTACGTCTCATTCCTTATGAGAGAAAGTATTTTTGAAAGTAGGTCGTATTCAGTAATAGGGTATTATATTTTGAGTTAACTTAACTTCAAAATGCACCGGAAGGGGCCATATAAAGTTTTTTTTTTTGCGTCAGTGTTACGTTTAACGTTCTACAGTTGTCACTTTTAAATGTAAGAGTATTCTCTCAAATGTAAATACAATTTAGCCCCATTATACTTATCTGTTTGTTATTGTAACCCGAGGTTGGATGCGTTGTTACATTTGCGTAAAGTCTATTCGCCGAGAGTTGATAAATATTATGATATCGTCTCGACATAGCGACTGCCGCTTACCTATCGCAAACTGCATGACGGGTGTCGCTTATCGCCGCGCGCACTGAGTTTCGTGGTACGAGGCACGCAGTTGTTGTCATGCGCAGCGCCGCACGCGGCGGCCATATTGCCATTCCGTTCTGGAATACGCTTCGAGTGTGTCGTTTGGGTGTTCGTGTGTCGTTTTAGACGAAGCAATTGAACGTTACATAATAAACTCTGATTGTTCCTCTGACTCTGAGACTTCATCATGGTCGTCGTCCGATGATATGCCAGCAATGGGACATATAATACACGCTATTCAATAATAATTTTCTTAGGAAACAAATATAGTGTTCCATTTAATTTTTTATTACCATCGCTAAAAATAATTAGCGGGCCGCTTTTTGCAATAAGTTAAGAATATTGATAGTATTATTGGAATGGCACTTTTTAGGGTTCCGTACTTACCTAAAGGGTAAAACAGGACCCTATTACTAAGACTTCGCTGTCCGTCTGTCACCAGGCTGTATCTCATGAACCGTGATAGTTAGACAGTTGAAATTTTCACCGTTGATGTATTTCTGTTGCCGCTATAACAACATATACTAATAAACAGAATAAAATATAAATAAATATTAATATAAATAAAATATTTATTTATAATTTTTGGCCGGCCGGTTTTTTTTAATTATAATTACCTAAACGTACTTATTTATTTATACGTGCGGCTACACGGTTGATTATCATTATCAATTACACAAAGTAATCAGTATATATAATAATGTTCATGCTATGCATGTGAGGATGTTGATGATTTCGAATCAAAGTCCAGTCTTCGAATTTACTTGTCATAAAAATGTGCAAATAAAATATTAGATTTGGAATATTTCGAATCGTATTTCAATATAAATGGCGGTGCAAACGTAACTGTATATATATTTATTATCTAATTATTCCAATATTTATGGCGAGCCCTAGAGAGGACCATAAAATCTTATATCGAGGAGGCAGTTTAACAGTCTATTTTATCTGGTTCTTACTCGGTTTCCGGGCTGTTAAGACGATGCTAAATAACTGCTATTAGAATCACGCAGAATAAGTAGCTTGAATAAAACCCAGGGTTTCGAAAATATACGATATTTATAATAAATAAATGTCCGATATAAATCGTTATACATATATACATAAAAATATTTATTATAGAAACCTTAGACTTAAATATTAATGCTAGGTATGTTTTAGATCTACGGATAAGTGATATATATATTTTAATTTTTTCACGTACTGAACTTATTCTTAGCATAATAAAATATAGCCGATACTACTCAGGATAGTGTAGTAGCTCTCTATTAGTGAAATCATCTTTAGAATCTCTTCAGTAATTGTAGAGATTACGCCCTACATACATATTTATCGAACCCTGTTCAAACCATAAGAATTGCTTAACATTTTAAAGATACATTTAAATACAATTCGGAGATGCGCAAGATAATTTCAAGATGATAAGAGAAAGTTAATACGAGAACACGTCTCCTTAAGGGACTTGTAAATGGGCTGGTTTTCGGCAATTTATTGCTGCAATTCGGCTATCCCCAAAAAGATTATATACTACATCACTAATGGGGACAAAAAGTTTGAATGTAAACTTTTGAGCATAGCCCGAATTGCAGCAATAAATTGCTGAAAAACTAGCCCTTTTACGAGCCCCTTAACAGAACTAAATTCTTATACTTGTCTATTTTGGCATTATTATGTACTTGAATATATATATATATATATATATATATATATATATATATATATATATATATATATATATATATATATATTATTATGCAATATACACGTTACTTTATATATACTTATTGTGAGTATATTGCTGTTTATTTTAAATGAATGCATGTTTTTATTTTATTTTATTACGATTTTTAAAATATTTTTCGTATGACCCGCTCATGATTCAATTTCTGCTATGCCCAAAAATTTGACTGATAAAGAATGCCTCAATGAAATAAGTCCGCCTTTCTTACTTTACGATAAAGATTAAATAAATAAAAAATGTCTGAAGAATTTTCCTTGACGAGGCAAGTTTGCTGAAACGTTAAATTCAAAACAGAATGATTTTTCGACGTATCTATTCAAAGAGCCTTAATTACCCAGAGCAGCAATTATCCACAATTTCCCTGGCATTATAGCCAGTAACGAATGTATTGATGCGTCAAGCATAGGTGTATTCATGAGAGGCCGGGGTGCTCCGGGCGCCGCGTCTGCTGACACAGTTCCGGGCGCCGGCGCGGCGAGCGGGGACTGCAGCCCAGCCAGACGACACGCGGCCGCCCTCCCGACCGCTCCCGCCCTAGCGCCACTTGGTCCACCGGACGATCGCGGTTCACTTACAAATTTCGAGCGTCTCTGAATGTCAATCATTATCTTAGTAGCCATTGTTTTCTGAAGCGATAATAGCGATGTGCGTAAACTCACTTACGAACGGTTGTTGTTGAAGATAAACATTTGCGATCGCAGTTGCGCGAGTTAAGAAAAGTTTGTTAATTTCGAGGACTCGACGGACTCTGTACATTTTAGTGTAAATAAAGTGAGATTGCTATTGGGATACTTGTATAAATTAGGGTATTTTAACTTAACTAATAAGCTAGATTTTCACGGAGGTCAACTAAAGCCGCCAAGCTGTATTCCTTCGACAGTTTCAAGGTGTATGAGTACGATGACGAAAGGACGTGCAACGGCCACGACGATGATGGCTTCAGTGCCTCCAAGAGAAGTAAGTTCCTGATAGAAAAATATAATATACCCAAGCTGCATTATCATTTCTGAATCAGGAAATTGCTGTTTCGTTTTTAATTACAGGAAGTATACAGACCTTTGTATTCGTTCTGTGAATTTTTAATAAAGCAATTTACTACCTACAGGCTTAAGACAGGTTTATGCATTTAAAAATTTCTTTAAGAACTTCAAAATAACACTTTGCATGCTACTCTACGTGTTTGTTCACCTGAAAAGACGTTGTAAGGAATGTCGTGAGCTCGTTTCTAGAAGTTGCTTTATGAAAGTTTAATGAAACGAATACGATGAAACATTGAATAGGTCTACAGTCGATAAGTGGCCATCGGTCGTGCTGCTTCGTTCACAGGGAACTGTTTCGATTTCCATGCAACCAAGGCTAAAATATACCTGCTATTATGAAGACAAGAACGCAATTACTCATTTCATTGTGCAGCTGGTGGAAAAGTTGTTAGTTAATACTTGCTGACAAAGTTTGACGAACTACTGTGGAATAGTTATTAAATATTACAAAAAACCGGACAAGTGCGAGTTAAACTCGCGTGGAGAGGGTTCCGTTCCGAACATGATTATCTGAAATTTACTAGGTTACCTTAAATACCATAGACTTCTTATAGGTTTTCCTGTAATCTATAGGCAAAGATCTATTATCTGTATTTTTTTCAAAATTTTAGCCCCATTAGTTTCGGAAATAAGGGGGGGGGGGGGGGGGGGAATGCTCATTTAACGCCTATTTTCCTGAATAACTTCTAAACTGTTTTACTTAAAATTCAAAAAAATATATATTTAAGATCCTCACAATAAGCTCTTTCATTTGATATGTCACACTATATAGGTGGCATAACCTTTTTTTTTTTAATTTTCTAGTTTACCCCCAAAAAGTGGCCCCTATGTTTAAAATTCATATATTTACGTCACGCGTCCGTGTTGCGGTCACCAACTTACATATGAATACCAAATTTCAACTCAATCGGTCCAGTAGTTTCGGAGCAAATTGGCTGTGACAGACGGACAGACAGACAGACACACGAGTGATCCTATAAGGGTTCCTTTTTTCCTTTTGAGGTACGGAACCCTAAAAACCATTAAAGGCTTACGTAATCCTGATTTGTATCGACCCGCATTTACACCATGGGTGAAAAATACCTAACGATGATGCCGAAAAACGCAAACTGGCCTGGTAATTAGCTTTGTTCTCGCATCTAATAGGATCATGGATAAACCTACGGATAACATATATCATATATGTTACGGGTAATTTTAGAAGCCTGGTTAAACCTAGGTTTGCTTAGCAAACATTGACTCAGGAACCCTTGATAAACTTTGAAACAAGACTAAATTAAACGCCAACTGGAAGCTGAAATGCTAAACGTCAGGTGAACCTAGTGTCTTTTATGCGACCAGAATTAAGGTACCGATAGAAATCTTATAATTATCTATATTGTAAACCCCAACATTAAAATAGTCTTTATTTTCGTGCGATTCCGTGATTCCAATTGCTATCGTTAAATGATAAACCAGATTTGATAACCGTCGGAATTCAGACGTCATGATTATTGCCCGCGAGTGTTTAGCATCCGGTCATAGCAATAATATATTTATAAAACGGTTTTATTTTGGAAGTGTTATCAATGTTATCATCGACACATTTATCTAGGTCATAATGATTTTGGAGGAAACTTGTGATTCATGTCATGACGCCTATCGTGAATAATAAGTTAACTTCCTCATTAAATATTATTGGTGGATCGTTGGAAACCATACAGGTGTACCTGTCTTTTAATTATTTTAACGACGTGTATTTTGTTAAGGATGAAAATGGTAGGATGGTACCTATTTCATTACAGCAAACGCAAATATCCCTGAATTACGATCTTCAGTTTGTCTTGCATTTTCGTGGACCCTCGAAAGATTGTGTAATAGAAGAAGTACTATTACACAGTCTGCTTCAGTCTCATAAGGTTATTTTTTAAACGTCATCGATTTGGTTTCTTTTGTTTTGAATTAAGAGAACCAATACAACCAACCACAAAGGCTTACACATTTTACGCCACAGGTAGCGAAATAGGTCATTGTCGCTTAAATTGCGCTTGAAACATGCTTTAGCTTGAGAAGAAACCAACCAGTAAATAATGTTAATGCTTTACCATGGATGGTTTAGACCCTCATTTGACGAACCCAGTCCAAATAAGAAAAACCCAGATAAAGGCAGCCTGCATAATAATATTATTGACATCGGCTTTGTTCTTATTTCCTCGTAATATGAGGTCAATGATGTATAATCAAGTTTGATTTTTGACCTCAGCAGTCCTAAATATTGCTCTTTAATAGACGTCAAGTCTTACGTAAGAGGGTCTTTGTGATAGTAGTGGGGTAAAGTGTGCACAAAGTTCGACCAAAGCTACGATGTCGTCGACATAAAGCACAAAGAGAACGCTTTCCCACGAAATATTAAGTTCTACCATAAAAATATCTCGGGCCAAGACACTGGAGTTGGCATTTATTAGTTAGTAAAATTAAAAGCAATATTTATTGTTAGTAATAATGTTGTGTAAATTTTCGATTAACTATATTTAATAGCAAGTCACTGCTACTTTTGTTTTGAAACAACTTGTCAAGTTTCCTGTATGATTGGTAACAAAAACGGCAAAACATATCCGTAGACGTTTTTGTTTTTATCGTGTAACTAAATTAATAAAAACAATATAGAAGCAATAACTGAATTTAAGAATATTATATAAGTTTTACTCTATGTTCCATTAATAAATTCGTCGATTTCTTTTGTGTATTTTATGTAGGCAATAACTGAAATTCAAGACATTATAGATTTCATATTATTTAGTTGCATATGCAACTTAAAATGTGCTACTTTTGACTTTATTTCTAATTTTAAAACTATGATGCCATTTAAAAGTTCCTCTATTTCTATTGTCTGTTTTATGTAGAGCTATCATCATTCATTACCTTTACCAATATGTCGCGACGCTTGTTTGAGTGATGCGTGTATTGAGATGGTCTACGAAAAAAATCGCTTATAAATCGTCATAACTACTTAAATGCTCTCTATAATCAAATTCCCAATCTGTAAAATTCAAAGTCCAACACAGGAAAAGTAAAAATCTTATTACTTCTTTTTAACAATTTACAATCAGTCCCCTTTAAAGGTGATACATATTAGCAGTAATATCTCTTTGTCCCGTACGGCCGTTACGAAGCAGTGCAGACTGCATTACCATAAAGACCATTAGTTGCAGTCGCAGCAGCAACCAGTCTAACAAGTAAGCGCAGCGCTGAATAAGCTAAGGCACCGTCATCGAGAGATAAGAGTAGGTGAACGGGCGTAGGCCTGTCTGTCTGCCGCACAGTCAGTAGGCCCCCGCGGTTTGACAACGCAGGACGACGCACGCGCATCGATGCGGACAAACATTAAAAAAATAACTAGGCCACTCTCGTGCGATACCTCACATAACTACCGCCTAATATGGCTGGAGTCACAGTGACCAATCAACACCCGTAAATAATAACGGTAATACCAACGCTAACGTCGTCGTTATGATTGAAGGGATCTGAAGTGCCAAAAACTTAATTTGCCATCCGGATATCTATGTGGGCTAAGTGATAAGTGTCAAGTGTGTAACGGTATTGTTTTGGCTTTTGTTGTGTTGCGAGTGATCTCCGGGTCGGAGCAGGTACACGATTCTCGGAAGCGATCGGTCCGAATTGGTTTTTGTGAATGAGTCAGTTAACAGGCGTCGGGATTGTTAACATCGTCAACGTGTTGCCGACCATTTCAGAAGGTAAATTGGTCTATTTAATCACTGAATCAGTTTTATTCACTTTACTAATAACTCTATCAATGTTTAAACACAAAGCTTTGTCTCAATTGACAGACAGCTGTTCCATTCTGTTGTTTTGTGATAACGACGCTGTATTTGTAATAACTATGATAACATTAATAACACACGCTGTACGCTCATTGTTTTGGGTTCTTAGTGTATCTTTGTTTGAAAACAGCCACCGCACTTTATTTTTAAACATAGCCTTCAAATCGTCGAAGTGCACTTACGGTGTTTCAAATAGCGATTGATGTGGGTTTATCTTATTACAAGTGTTACGTAACAGACCATTGTGTAATGAAGTTAGTCTTTACAACTTGTTAGTTGTTATTAATTATTATTGCTAGTTCCCAAATCAGAACCGTATTTAGTATTTTGTAATTTTGTGTTCCATTCATACCTATAACTTTTTATCTTTATTAGCTATGTTCCATTATAGCAAAGCATAGTTTGTGCTATTTTTGCAATTTGCTATTAAAATGAAATGCGAACCTGTTCGACTGTTGTTAACTTTAAAGGTCTCATTCATTTCATTTACTGGAAATGCATTTACTTAAGTACCTACTCACTTTCATACATTCATTACATTTCGGCGGTTTCACCACGATCGAAGTGTTATTTTTATTTATCACAAGTAATAAAGATTAATTCATTTCTCTGCGAAATTTGTCCGAACGGTTAATATCTGTCTCAATTGTGCTCGTGAAAGTTAACTTTCTTTTTTTGCAAACAACGCTAATTTATTACTGGTCGCGTAGTCTTTAAAAAATCGCTGCATTTGCATACTTACCGTATAAAAGATATTCAGCCGAGCTTACTTAAAATTGAACAGACGGCTAGGTTTGCCTCGAATGTTTTATTCAGGTGATACAAAGTGAATTCAAATTTGCGGATATCCACGGCTATTGTATACAAAAGCCACTGAATCACAGACCCTTAAAAGCTCGGGGCCTTGACGGCATCCGCCACTTCTGATGGCATTCGTAGCAGCTCGCAGGTGCGGCCGGCGCCGCGGGGTCGACGACCCGCGTACGTGGACGATTAATTCCTACATGTTGTAAATTCAATCAGGGGTCATAAGTATAGAATAATGTCTGGATAGGACTGCGTGGGTTCCGCTTCCACTTTTAAAATCAATTCTAACTCCGAAAGCGATGGGCGCGCCTGCAATTGGTGAGGTTGCGAAACGTTTCCTTTTTTTAGAGTTCTATAGTCAATCTAGGAACAACTATAAGCTTCGCCATGTCCGTCTGGCTGTCTAGACAACGCACAGCCTAAACTGGTGGGTCTAGAAGCATGAAATTGCTGCTGGTGGGAAAATACGGTCGCTCCGATGCATGTTAAACAAATGTATCTTTTCCTTCTACATCAAATGGGGTGTCGTTGAAAAGCTATTTAAAAACTAAAAAAATATTTTTAGATTTGTGGGTCCGTTTAGGAAATATCGAGCTCTAAAGGAGTCATTTCTCTTAGAGATACGTGTCCGGCACGTACCGTGTCGACCAGGTTGCATAGTCATGATTTATAGGCGACTAAAGGCAGTATCCGTAGATATGGTTGAAAGGTGTGATGAACACGGTTTGGGGAAATGCGACTACAGAATAAACTGACTTTATGGTACTAGGGTATTTTATGGGTTCGATTTTAATGATGACGCTAAGGACTCTCTTGAACTTTAGATTTGAGGTATTTCTTCTGTGCGGCAATAATGGTAAGCTAATGTTATTCATAACATGAGCTATTATTACATTTGAGAAAATCGAGTTTATCGTTCGTAGTGCCCGACATGCTCTTCACCGGTTTTTGAAAAAGATTTCTCTGGCTTGAACTTGAACCAGTTGCGTCTGCACCGATTGTTTTCTCATTTACATATAATGTGGGCGCGCCATTAAATGCACCGTATGAGGCAGTAAAGTGCGTGCGAGCAGGCTCAATCGCATTATACTGTTCCGACTCTAACACATTCCACGTCGTTTCCATGAATTGAATTTCTAAGTAAATGCATGCAGAGTAACTGCTGTTTTTATCGTCTTCCTTACCTTTATCAAACGTGTCGCTGCAACTTCAAATGATAGAGCAAGTTAAAGTCGTACTTGGATGCTCTATTTAATGGTAGCCCGACTTATCCTAATTTTGAGATCTGTCTGGACAGACATTATATGTAAATTCTCCTAACCACGTCTAAATACGCATACATTTAAATATGAAACCAACATATTATGGTACTTCATTATGCTCGTTAACGTTCGATGCTGCACGTTGTCAAATGTGATGAATATGCATTTAGTGAACACAGGATTGGGTGTTTCTATTTCTAGTAAAAAAAATCTCAAGATTCGTTCTGTATTGATGATGAACAAAGTAAATGCTAATTGGGCGCTGCCGCCGCCGCACCTATACAATTACTCTGAACCTTGAGTAGGCTAGATATCGTTTCATTCCTTATAATCGCTTGACGCATATGTGTACTCTGACATGCATTTGCTAGGAAGTCATTAGGAGCAATTATGGGGTAATTTCGCAAAGGCAAAAACATGCAGGTATTCGTCATTACTACCGTACTCTTTGGTGCCGTTAGCCTTCCGCAGTCAGTAACATTGGACCTTACTTTACTTCCCCATAATTTGAACCTATCGACAGTGTTAGAAATTATTATCGCGGCTATTTATATGAACGGTGCAGGTTAACTTAACATAGAAGAATGTTTTTCTTCATTTTACTGAGTAATTATGTTTTCTGTATCTATATATATTTGTTATATACAAAGTATATGTAATCTTAGCCACAATAGCTCGTTCTAAAAAATTCAATTCTATAGCGATGAATACTTACCAATCTATAATCGAAAGACAGCGAAGTGGCGCTTGAATACGAAATATCAAAATTATGCGACGTAAGTCGGAAGCTAGATTTAATCCTATATCGATGAATCCGGAGGGAGAAGAATGGTTGGCTGGCCACAGCCAGGCCAGCCTTCCACGCTTCGGCGACCGCGCCAGCGACTATCGAACATAATATATTATACGAGCACCTAAACTCTCACAACCACTGCCTTACTCACGAATATAACTTGCTCCAGTGCACGTTGCAGCTCCAAGTCGGGCCGTGATTCGCCCGACTACAAAGCGCGAGGTCTGGTGAACGTGATTTGTTTCAAACATTTCTTGCAATTATCTCCATTCCCTGAGCTGTCCAGTTTAATTACCCATTGTTCTGTAACTTATTCGTACGTTAATTGGCTTATAAAAATCCAAATTCATATTCTCAATCATTATTTGGCTGGCTAGATGAAAGTTGTTAGTGTTAGTGATGTGCTTAACAGGTTATGGGCGCTCATGATTGTAATAAATAAACAACAGCAATATTAAAATAAAGCTTTGTGTTCTCGGCGCCGTTATGAATCGTACGTATAGTTAATTTATCTCGCGTGGTAAGTAATTACTAATCTTGAGTAACGGGCTCTGAATATGCACGTTGTCTCGCTTTCTTGCCTCTCCTTTCTGCCCGGTAATTCACGCGTTTTCCGCCTGTTATTTGTTTTAATTACATGACTTTTTAGTTATGATCTTTAATTGAGTTTACGCTGTTGCGCTTTCAATATAATTCACGTGCTCCATGATAATGTTTTGGATAACAAAAGTGACATGTTATTACAACGTGCACGCCGTCTTCTAATGTCGTCACAATGAAATAAATGAACACGAATATGGATAAAATTTGAATTTTTTAAACTATTATACTACTACTACTAAAATGTTTTTGTGTCATGTGTCGTAAGTAGTAAATTGGATACAATCTAAGAACCTATGAATTCTTTGAACTATTCAATTTCTGGAGACACAAGTAACCCCACAGTAAACAAGTGCTGAAAGGCTCATTGAAGCCCTGCTCATTGTGATCTACAATCGGTACCACAGAACGGGTGGCACTGCGTCTAAATCCGCATTTACATTAGGGTACAATTGTGTGCATTGTGCCAGGGTCACAAGTTCGAGGCCGCGTGCAACGTTTAAACGAGGCCTACTATGTCTTTGCTACACCATTCTGACTTGACTTAACCCAATTCTACTCGAAGTATGACTTGGAAATTGTTAGGAACTTCTTGGGTTAGTTAACATGCAAGGCCACAAAATCTATTCTTACCTATTTATGTTATTCTGGTGCTGGGTTTTGCAGATTTTCAATTTCCGTCTGCCTAAACGTATGAATAAACGTACAAATGGCACTTTGAAATTGCAATTTACCTCATTCTGGGTTTAAAAGTGAGTCATTCGAATTTGTGTCACTTCATTCGGTAGAAGCGAAATCATTGTGTGAACCATTCGTCACCTTGCCCCCAATGGGTTTCCTCGAAAAGAAAACAAACAATTTGTTTCCGTTATGAACAATAATACCTACACAAATATTGTTTTAATTTAAAACGACACCGCTAACAATATCATCAAACCTGTTTTCCAGCTAAATAATAGAGATACTTTCTCTTCTAATTACAAAAATATATATTTCGGTAGTCAGATTTCGTGTTCGTAATTTCACATTTACAACGCCTTCGAAAGCGTAACTGATAACATAAACAAATAACGTTGAAGTAATGTAAGTCTTTATTAACGAGCCTTGGGTATTAAAAATATTAATTAAGACGAACAACGTGTCAGAATAGGGTTGTTGTTTAGAGCTGTCCAGCTAGGAGCTGTTTGCCCACAAATGTTAATTCAAGATCTCTATGTAGGTACCCAGCAAATTGCTCTTGCCCAATTTCTATTTCACACGTCAGTTGCACGCTGCGTAAGATCCGTCATTTCTGACGGAAGCACCGCAGAAGCTATTTTATTTCGTAACATTTCTTCCTAATATTTTTTTTTAACTAGAACCACTATTCGCCAAATGACGGATAAAAATACTAGAATGGGTGACGCTACAGATTCTGATACTAAAGCAAGATCCGGTCATCTATTAGTTTTATGACGGACTTGAGATTTGATCATTACTCAATTAACGTAATATGAGCTCATCAGCATCAGTGAAGTTAACGTTTCGCAGTGTAACACTTTTTTATGCTATCTTGTGAATCATCAATTTGATCTGATTACGTGATTCTTCCGTAAACATACGAATTTGCGAATTGTTGGAACGAGTTTACACGTCTGCAGTGTATGATAAACAACCTTTCTAACCCAGTAGCGCAAAATCTACTCCTGCTGTGCTAGTGTTATCTCATCTTTTTCTGAACGAAACACAATCTAATGGAATGCGGGATTGAGTGGATAGTAGAAACGCATTCTTGGCTTCTGTTCAAATGCTTCCAGTAACACGTTGCATCAGCAGATTGGCACTAATTCTGTCATCTTGTAGGTACTCTACTTTATTGACTGCCAAACAATTTCCACTTTCCGCAAAGCATTTTCAAACCATTATTAATAAACGGTTCTACGATTTTACATATTTGAAATTTTTCATATCCCATTTGGGCTTCGTTTGAACTAGTGCATTAGTTTAATGGTTTGTATTGTAATCGTACGCAGTAGGTTGAAAGGCACGCGGCTGCGGCGCGGGCGCAAGGTCGACGAACGACATTCGCACGTTTGACGAGACGGTAACCCGCTTGCCGTTACCCCCTCCTAAGCCTGCAGACGCCTGTTGGACTAGATTGCATTTACAAGCTCAGAGACACTTGGGGTCAGATGCCGCAGTGCTAGAAAGTGTCTGTCATAATCACAACGCGAGTTTCATTCAATGACTGATATTCATATTTTACTAAACAAGTTATTTACATGCTATTTTCATACGGACACTATCGTTCGGTATCTGTTAATATACTTTGACTAGCATATTGAACATTGGTATCACGGTTTTCGCGTGGGTGTATCTAGCAGGCACCCACGTGAACTCAATTGTGTCAATAGCTCTATCCTCGTCACCATTTACGACTATATCTCTGCCAGCGTCAAAATTTTAATTCTCACTTTAATTAGTGTTTGCCTTGAATAATAGTGTTGTAGTGTGAAAATTGCTCTCAGAACAAGGTAAATAGTAGAGTCAAGGTCCAAAATCTTGTTCACACGGTGAAATGTCAACCACTGTTTAGCCGTCTAATTTGGGAATAGGTCACGCGATATACATCCATCAAATTTGAATTAAAACTGTTATCTTCCGACTTTAAAAGTGGATTCGAACGCGTTTAATTATGTTAGAGTTGCATTTGAACGCGCAGCAATTTAGATCACCTGAAAAATCGTTATTACGCTGCCTAACAGTTGACAGTGTGACTTCTAATAAGTCATATTTTTATAAACATACTAGCTGGTGCCCGCGACTTCGTCTGCGAAGAATAATAATTTAAGTAACCTATGTACTTTTAAACCTTCCCTAGACCTCCACGAACATTTCAAGACTAAGATAAGATAAATCCGTTCAGCCGTTCTCGAGTTTTAGTGAGACTAACGAACAGCAATTCATTTTTATATATATAGATTAATGTAAAATCATTACTATGTCAAATAGTTGACGAAGCGAAGCGATCTCGTTCATCAGCCATAGATCTTTTGACGTCTTTGTCGGTCCGTAGTAAAACAACTGCTTCTAACCATATTTATGTATGTTCAAAATTGACTATATTTCATTAAAATATAAAAAAATATTATTAGGATAATTCGATTCCTTTGTCTCGGATTAAATTTTACTGCAGTTTTACTTAACCGCAATAGTCCGACTGTATAACACATTGTTATTGTCTATCACACGGATAAAACTGACAATAAACGCGATAAACTAGTTTTTACATGGGTCCGGGCCCATCACCTGAAATAAAATAATACGACTATAGGTTTGACGTAACGAAACAGACACATTTATTTTTATTAGAAAGGTAAGTTTATAAACATCCAATAATTGTATTATATAGTAATATTCTAGATATTTTGACCCATTTTATTCAGCTGTAACCTGATACCAACCGTAGACATCCAAGTTTCATAACCATACTCCATACTTAATATTATAAATGCCAAAGTAACTCTGTCTGTCTGTCTGTCGCGCTTTCACGCCAAAACTACTGCACCGATTTAATTGAATTTTGGTACACAGATAGTGTAGAGCCTGAGAAAGGACATATGCTACTTTTTAATGCGAAAAAGGGGTTATAAGGGGTTGAAAGGGGGGGATGAAAAGTTGTATGGAAGTATCGTCATTTTTAGAGCTGGAAGCTTGAAACTTATTTTTTATGCTGTTGATTCGACATAAATAAATATCACATTCAAAGTTTGTAAAACATACGTTTTACCCTCAAGGGTGTAAAATAACCATATTGAATATGGGATGAAAGTTTGTATGGAAATATGTAACGTTTATGTGAATGTTTTATAAGTTTGCGACAAGAGACAAAATATTAGAGCTATTCTGATGTAACATTTACGGAGAACGCATATTAATACTTAATTAGCCTAAATAATTAAAAATGCTATCCAAAGACACTATTCCACGCGGACGAAGTCGCGGGCACAGCTAGTTCTTCATAAAACAGGTCACTCATTCGTTCTACCTGTCATTTTTCTTAAATTATGATAAGGGGCTGTTGACGTCGCCTGCACCCGGGAGCCGCGGCGCGACTGCCGACGCGGTTATGAGCGTGGGCGCCGGGAATGAGTTCATTGGACAATCCCGGTATGCGGAACTGCTTTCATCTTCTTTTTATGCTTTACCCTTTGATTGCGTGGCTAAGTGATATTTTAAAAACAGCTGACTTTTAAAAAGTTATAAATTGATATGCAATCTTTGTTTCGTAACTTTTTTGGACACTTGTAAGGTCTGCAATGTCATAAGACTGCACTATAATATCACGATGAGTTTCATATGAATCATCATGGGCAAGCTCTTTTTTAACCGACTTCAAAAAAGGAGGAGGTTCTCAATTCGTCGGAATCTTTTATTTTTTGTTATTTGGAACGTTTGCCATAGAAAGATATAGTCTAAAAAAGTTAAACGTCAAGGCAAAGTACTTCACTCAAGGAACACGAATTTAATCCGCTTAATCGTTGCCTAAAAAAATATATTATTTATTTCTGGCCGACATCACAAAGGCGACTCTTTGATTAAAATGACGTTTATATATAGGTTTCTAACGAGGCGCCATCGCGACTCTTACAAAACTCCTTCGACTGACTTCTTCATCTTCTTCCTTTGTAATTCGCACTGCACTTTTTAACTGCGGTTACTATGATTCTAATTATTTAGGTATTTTACCGTATGTATGTATTGAAATAAAGCTATACTTCTTTATAATTCTAAGACCTTTCTAGGCCGAGCTCTCTTAAAAAGTGAAGTCAATTTTCTAAATCGATCTATCGATCTAACCTTTGCGTTTCGAATTTGGAATTGGAAAATAATTTGAAGGAAGAAGAAGATGAAGAAGAAGAAGATGAAGATGAAGTACGAGTCGCGATGGCGCCTCGTTACAGGTTGAAGGCTGGTTGACGGAGACTTAGCTAAGTATTTAATGCCGAATCAAATGTCCAAGTGGCGTTTGGAAATAGGGAATATGCATGAAAATCAAAATGAGTTTTAAATTATATATATTAATGTAAAATGTAAATAAATGCATGTAAAACAAAAAACGATCATTTTTACTGTTTCTTTATAATTTAGGGTTAAAAAGAAATGAAAAATAAATATTGTTTTTTTGTTCTGAATTACCTACTACTTTTTGACATTATCATCAAAATTATTTCATTTTTATTTGTACGATATTGGCCTAAAAACAGTATTTTCGGAAATAATTGCAACTTTTGTTTAAACATCATAATATTTTGTACACTCTGCGTGCGTTGTGACGTCATAGTTCATGTCCATTTTGTATGGAGCGTTTTTGCGAGTGGTATGAGCTTCGTTTCTCATAAAAGAAATAACAAAATAATGAAACTTGAAATAAACACGGCTTTACTTACGATTGATTGTCAGAAATGGACGGAATGTATGGGTTTCTATTACTGAGTGCTTTCCAAAAAAAAAAGGATAAAAAGTAATGCAAGTTCCCTATTCGGCCATTCATCATTTATGCATCCACAATTAGGACACCGTATGTAACGTATAATCATAACATTCAAATTTCTCACCGATCAGGATGTGTAATGCACTTAACCTGCGGTGGATTTATGAATCGTAAATTCGTACATGAATGGCCTTTACCGAGACGTTTTATGAGCTTTGCATCATTAATAAGTGTAATCGTGTTAATTCGGCAACAGGAATATTCCTCGTAACGTTAGATAATTACAGTCATACTCACTACTTAATTATACATATCATTTCATTTGCATATCCAGTGTTAGGCTGCGCAATCCGTTATTACAACAGGTGCCGTGCAATGTCAGGGCACACAAGTGCGATTGAAATGAAAGTGGTAATCGTATATCAATAGTTATTAATAATTCTTATCAAATTTGTAACAAAACTGTGACGTTTAGCTTGTAATTATGTCGGGGAATTTGCGATATGAAGCTCTTTTATCAACGTTTGGTAACAGCTCGCGCGCTGACGTCGTTCCAGCAATAAGCGTCGTGCACGCATGACATAGGTATATACAAGTTTATATAAGCGTTATTGTCCCTGTCGCTTTCCAGATTAGATACTGTCGACACTGTGACTGTTTGCCTTTGGTGGTCGTGTTTGCGCAGGCTAGGGCTGTTGACTGCAGTGCCGGTGGCGCCAAATCAGACCGATATACTCTCGAAGAATATTGAACTCTAATCTTTGATAACACGGCTTGTTTCGAATGGCAGTCTTCGTTTTATGGGGCAGGTAAAGCTTGTCGCACATGTGTAAACACTGATAATGAATTTATTTGATTCTTTGCACTGGAGTTTGCTTTGATGATATTTCGTTTCTGGTTTTTGAAGCGGAGCAAACCAAGAGCGGTTCTGAGAAAACAAATGTAAACTTCTGAAATGGCCTTAATTTCCTCATTTTATCAAATCATTAAAAAGAAATTGATACCATGCTAATCATTATCAACCTTAAAACACATATAACTATGCCTGGGCATAATAGTGCGTAGGCACTAGGCAATGTAATTGCAGGTTATGCAATACGTGCATGTAATATTCTGTGCGTCCTTTATATGTTTGTAAACGCACTAAAGTGTGGGGTAGTACAATCAATTTGTCTAATTCATGTATAAGTACCTACCAACGAGATTTATATTGTAAGACAGCTTTGAATATGTGCGTGTACGAACACACCACAGGCTGAATCCTTGAATGAGTGTGTCTAGTAAGCGTGTTGAGACACGAAACCTGTACATTTAATTCTTGTTTACAAAGAATACTGTATAATAATTTTGAAACCTGGACCTGCACGGCGTACAGTTCTACCAGTTTTAAAGTAACATGATTTAAGCAAAAAGAAGCCTTAGTGCTAAAGCAATAAGAACTTGCGTAATATAACTTAATTTTGTGTTGCGTCGCGCGTCGGGACGGCGCCACTGCACATTTGGCAGACATCTCTACTTCCATGCTTCACTCGTACGTTACGGTTTCACAATCTAATAGGGTAATTGACTACTCTTTATTATTTAGGCTCACAAATTGATTGATGGAGTCATTAGGAAAATGAAGACGGTGTGCTGCTGTTACTTAGCTGAAGCGTGCGCCCTTCTACCAAATTTCTTCAAAACTTCTCTGAACGCACTGAATGAGTTCTTTGAAGCTTGAAACTAGCCAATAAAAGTATTCAACGGTCCAATTAATCTGTAAAATGTGTTACAGTTTGTCAAAGATTGAAATGTAACAGATGTCGATAATGTTAAGAAGAATCTTATTGCTATAATTCCATATACATAAATTCTATCGGCTAACTAAGTCGCGTGCACAGGGCATTGAACGTGTGTTTCTTACGTGTTTACGAGGCTTGCTGTCATAATTACTGGAGTACCTGCCAAACAATAACAAGTGCTGTATGTGTTACAGTTTTCTTGTTACACAATACATTTTCTGCTTCATTAAAACAAGATCTTACATCAGTAAATACAACACTAGTTGTCTTATTAGATTTTCTGACTGACCTATATTGGGATTGTTTAATCCCTACACAATTTATGAACTGATTACCAAAATTGTTTCTCGATACCGCAAAGGTGTCAGCGATGATAGTCAACTTCTTAATTCGTCATGACTATAATTTGCCAACTTCGTAGTTCGTCAACTTCTCACTTTACCACTATCTGACTTCGTCCATTTCTTAAATAGGCGAATTATTGTTTTGTCAACATCGTAGTTCGTCAAGCTCTTAAATGCTTTTTGGACTCATTATCAAATTGTCAATTTCATAATCGGTCAACTTCTGAATTTTCCAATTTATTGATTCCCCAACTTCTCATACCATCTCATGCGCTGACACCACGGCAAAGCATGCATGTATTCACCACGTATTCAGACGATAACTGTTAAATAGTCTTGGAGCTTATGTGAAGAGCCAGCGGGTGAGATAGATTAAGCCCATTCACAATCAGGAGATTAAACAAATGGCTACGTTCGAGGGATATGGGTGAAACTTTGGCTGTTGCTCTCAGACGTGTCAGCCCTTAATTTGTTGAGGAGTATAAATAGCCCGCAGAAAGTTTCTATTTCCGTAGCAATTCGTTCCCATTACTTTTGATCGATGTTGCTGCTACCAACCCTGAAGATGTATTAAAGAAGAATCTCATGTTTACTGCAATGTCTTCCTTATATTAATTGTTATTGCTATCGGAGCTGTGAAAGTATTTATTGAAGGCGAAATGGAATTAATGAACGTTGGATATTGGGCGAAACATCACGAGCGACTTGATCATTTGACACCCATAATATAGTGTGATGAGTGAAGTTGAGCACGATCATGCCGCATGAGACTATTGCGTGATCACCGTCGTACGTTGTACTCATGGCTAACAAGGTTGTTTCACCCACGTTTCCTACAATAAACGCCGGGCCTTTTTACAGATTTATTTTGATAAACGCTCTTGACAGTGACGACATAATGCTTACGGCTTTTTTAAATATGTGACGGCATCAAGTTTCTCACACTTGGAAATGATTGACACCTAGATAGCACCTCAAGTTTTCGTCTTAATTGTATTTTTATCCGAATTGCTACTTTTACCATGTCGTACGTATTTTCACGTCTCGCTCTTTTCATTACTTTTGATGCGGGATCTTTATGATATGATGCCGCTCATGAATGTCTTTATATTGTTTTTGGGATTCAACCGGTTGCCTTGAAAATTCGAAGATATAGTCATTACAATTATGGATTTTATGCGTCACCGAGGAGAAGTTCTCATTTAATTAAATAAACTGAGTAAACGTCTTGCAAAACCTCGAAAATGTTTCGTTGTTATCTCTGATTGCGACATTTATATGAAACGTATTTTATCAGAGCACATTATAAAGTTGGAACTGTGCCTTAAAAACAATTTATTATCACTTTACAGCCACGAAAACTCGCTACAAACAGACAGCGAAGCTACTGGGTTCTTGACAATGAAAGTTTTAAAGAAACAACTAAGATTGCAGGACTTCCGTATTCAATTCAGCCTCGCAAAGTCAGGTCAAAGTCTTCATACTCGTTTCAGGAGATGCTGTGTTTTGGCAAATTTTCTTTCGCACGCAACGCCCTGTAAAGCCGCGATCGAATCGTGAAGACTGTTGGCGTGACTGCGGCGTATAAATTGCACTACTAATTACTCCCGCGGCACACTTGTTACTTCCCGCTACGTCCGTGGTCTATACATAACGCTAATGTTATTAACGTATTAGAAACGCCATTATCGAATACTCATCATCATCATTTCAGCCGTAGCACATCCACTGCTGGATATAGGCCTCCGCATCGATTTCCAAAGGGGCCGGTTGGAAGCGGCCTGCATCCAGCGTTTTCCTGCGGTCTTTTTTTAGGTCGTCTGTCTATCTTGTGGGTGGACGTCCTACGCTGCGCTTACCGGTCCGTGGTCTCCATTCGAGAACGTTTCGGCCCCATCGGCCATCTGTTCTGCGTGCTACCTACCCACCGCCACTTCAACTTACTAACCCTATGCTATGTCGCTAACTTTAGTTTGTCTACGGATCCCCTCATTTCACCATCCCCTCATTTTATCGAATACTAAAGAGTACTAATAACAGGGCCATTAAGAATGTATAAGTAAAATTGGGTAATCTATATATAAATAAACGTGAAATACACCTGACTCACGTATCAACAAATCCCCAAACGTGAAGCTTTCCAAGTTAGTCTCTTTTAGCGTGTAGGCACGCACTAACATAGGAATTCAACCCCTGAAGGGGTGAAAAGATGGTTCAAAGTTTGTGGACTACCGCGGGCACAGCTGTGGCGGGCCCGCTAGTGAATTTATATATTTTTGCGAACGCAACTGATTTGCATTTTGTTATATTTAGCGGCTGACGGACATTGGCAGATGAATTCAATTTTTTTATAGCTGTTATTTTTGTGTGGAATGCGCGAGAGTTGAATAAATAGCGCTAAGTCATTACCCTTAGCGCTTTATTGCAAAGTTCAATTGGTGTTATCAATTTCGCTCACGACCGTTTGATTTAGTTAGGACTGTTGTTGACTTAATAATGCTAGAAATGACAGCTTGATTGTACTAGAATAAATTGGGATTGGTCTCCTTGGTTTTATTATATGACTAGCTTTTACCCGCAACTTCTGCTTGGAAATGGATCTTTAAAATGTAACGAACTATTTAAATTTAGAATATTTGTCCTCAAATAACGGGCGCATGAACTTGCTGTTTATTAATTTTCCAACCGCTATTCTACCTTGAGGGATTGATTGTCTCAAAAACAAAGTAGCCTATGTCCTTCCCCAGGGCTGTAACTATCTCCATACCAAATCTCAACAAAGTTGGTTCGGCAGTTTAGCCGTAAATGATTTCGTACTTTTAAAAAGACATCAACGGGCTCTCATCGGGCTGCACAAACTCCCGTAAATAATTTTTCCAGCATCAATTGCCAGGTTGACTGTCTTTAAAAAAAAAGTAGCCTTCCCCCAGGCAGCGCACGAGCTGAATAAGAGGTTATACAGCCTTTATAGCGCTTAAACTACAGTTATAATGGCTGTATAAGCTTTTGCCTGACTCTTCAAAGCCCCGGCTGGGGTTCCAACTATCTCAATAGTAGCAAATGCTTTGTTAAACCTATTTCTCATACCAATAAATAAAAAATAAAAATAAAAATTCTTATTTTACCATTAATTCTGACTTGACTTAATTTCAGTTATTCTTCCTTGCTTCACTTTATTTAGGTACTGGATTTTAATATTTTCTGCTTTAAGGCTTTTATGAATAATTTGTTTTGTTTCAAAAAGAATTGGAGTCCTGATATGTTCTTAAAATTTCACCAAAATGTGGAGTCCAATCCAATGTTTTCTTGACACATGTATTAATAAATGATATTGATTTTATTATTTTGTTCACAGGCGTGACAATGAGAGAAAAAAGGGGAGGCGCTATGAGCAAAATGCAGAAGCTCAGAAAGCGCCTATCCCTCAGCTTCGGGAGGCTATGTAAGTAGTGTTATATTTTATAAAGATGGATTAAAACTAAGCAATAACAGACCTTCTAAAGCATAGTTCCTTTCTCCCACCATTTGAATAGTAATCGAGGATTTAACAGTAACAGATTTTTACGCAAAGTCGAAGGCTAAAGTCGTCTTCAATAAAATGAAGTAAGAAGTTTATGACCCTTTAACCGCCGTTGTCTTAATTATCAGACACAGAATATCCAGCTCATTTCGCCGCAGTCTTATAATTCAGACAATTGACTTATATATATTTTGGTTGTGTCACTTTGTATAGGTGGCAACACGGACACGTCCGATGAAAATTTATCGGCGGTTAAAAGGATAAAAACCCTTTCCTTAAATTCAGTTTGAACAGTTCCATTTGGTAGCAAAGAACATGATGTTTTCATATTCGTGATAGTTATACATAACTGTATATGAATGAGTACTTAGGACATTTTCCTCGTAGTCAATTTAAGCTATAAATGTATATAACACCAATTGTACGGAAAGGTTTGTTCACCGTAGTACCCTCGATAGTCCCACCAGTGGTACCACGATTATTTTAACCTATCATTTGTAATCCAAAAAGTAACCGTGGCACCACTGTTGGTACTCTGGTGGTACTATCGAGGGTACTACGGTTATCAAACCTTCGGAAACGAATGAGTTTAACTTTTTCAGCGCCAATGACGGATGTATCCGCACAACTGGTTCACCGCCAACCAATGATACATCCGTCAGGGTGTATAGGATAAAAGAGCGCTACATTAGTTTGACGTAAGGTTGAAATTCTTGTTACTTCTTAGACATGCTTGGCGTGTGAGTGAGCACTTTTGTATTTGATTGGCGTGGTGTTGAAGAGGTCTAAACATGAAAGTTAGGTATATACTTGAAAAACCACACGGCTTTACTCACGATTTATTGTCAGAAATAGTCCGACAAGTTTCAGGACTCCATTCGAGTTCGAAACATGTCGGACTATTTCTGACAATAAATCGTGAGTGAAGCCGTGTGTTATTCAAGTAATCAGAATGTTTCACGAAAGTTTTAATTTAGTTAGGTATATTATTATTTTCCTTGCGGTTTCGGAAAGCATGGCTAGAAATCGAGTTCTGGAATTCCCTTACACAATATTTTATTATCATATAATAATTACATGCGGTTCATATATTAAGGGTTCCATACCTTGAAACAAAATACGGAACCCTTATGTCCCTCCGTCCGTCTGTCACGGAAGTAACCTAGAAACTTGAAAATTGGTATAATAATAGATCTTGATGAGGCACATTTATCACTCATCAATAGCTGCATAATAGTAGTTTATGCAACGGTTGCATAATGATAGGCCTTAAAACACTAGTGCGGTTTTATGAAACGAGCTTTTAGCGAGTTTCATAATAAGATCGCACGTGTGTTTTAGGGCCAAATTATGCAGAGTTGCATACATAACTTTATCTACACACATATTATAAATCCTCCATGATGGGTTCAGAAACAATATTTTCTGGCAACAAGTTATTTGTTGCAATCGTGGCTGCATATTACCGATATCCGGCGCATTTTCACATCACACACACTCCGAGAAGACTACTTACTATTCATATTCAACTAAAATGTAAATAACAAACAACTTTTTCTATTCAATTCAACAACAATTCTACTTTCGTTCAGCAAAACACCAACATGGCGGCGTCCTCCGTCAAGACCATTTTTTTTTAAATCATAGACAAACGGATGAAGTCTCTATTCTCACGTCACTCGAGATCAAATATTGTGCAGTTTATATTAAAAAAACATACTGAATTGACGTTTCGTATCAATAACTGTTTTAATATCTATGGATACTAGAATAGAGACCCACTTGAGTTTTGACAGCTGTTCCAAATTTAATCTCATTTCTTTACTAAAAACGATAAAGAAGTCATGTTATTTCTTTATCGCAGCACTGGTTTTTCCTAATTGGTTGTCAAAATGGTGGTCATTTCCTACGGTTTTTGATTAACCAATGGAGGTTTTATGATATGGGTGTAGATAAAACATATTTTAGATTAATATTTAGTATGGGTCAGTTTGGTTAAAAAGTTTAAAATAACAAATCGTGTCCCGGCACTATTTGAAAGAACTTACGGTAAGGATTTAAAAAAAAACTCTTAGATTTTTAACTTCAGTAGTCTTAATGATAGCTAAAAATATGCATATGTGTAGAAATGTTACCGGCCCCACCCCCCTGTTCGTAGATACCTACTGGAAAACTGCAGGTTATTTTGACAATGTATTGTTACGGGAAAAACATATTTTTATGTTGTTTTAGTACGGAACCCTAATTGTGCATGACTGACTCGCAGTTGAAAATATATATATATATATATTTTATTTATTTTTGCAATTATATTTATCAGTTATTTTTCTTTTGTTAATCGGAAATGATACTGAATAAGAAAATACGTCAAGGAGTAGGTTTTCTCGTTAATTCCATTAATGCATGCGAGAAATTTTCAGTAACCCGCACTTTATCCACGAATTTTCTAAAATCGTTTTAATCATTGTCTCTTGTTAGTGAGTCGCCCGAAACGCAAAATGTCTAAGATGCAAATTGCCTAAAACGAATTTCTAAAAAGCAATTTGACTGAGTAGCGTTTTGGTCGTTTGATTGAAGCGTAGTGAACGCTGTTATAACAAGCATCCATTGACGCACAACCGCTATGAATTGTTCATTCCGGTTTAGGAATTCCAATCTGCAATGTACAATTATCCTATTCTAATTGATTTCTCGCTTCTAAATATGAGCCATGCCTATTCGATGAATGGATCTCCAATAAATGATCAATAATACGATAATCACTGCTATTTGGAATATATGTAACATTAATCATATCACTCTATCTAAATCAATTCCTTATATTATATCGATGTAAATATAATATCTTTTGTTACTCACACTCGGTTACATATAAACGTTGTATCAAGTTCCGTAACGCGATATGTAACTGGTATGCTTGCGTTGCGTATGTTTATACCACTTGCATGTACCCGACCAGTCTTCACTATTACATATAACCAATAGTAAAATAGATTTTAAATCTAGAAATCGACTATACGAAGCTCAGTCAATGTTATTTTATCCTTCAGGGAAAGAATTGAAGAAACGACCCCATCCTGCACAGGAACAAATAAATATTAATTCTAGTAAGTAACCCGTACTTGGCCGTGCCTAATGTTTATTCTACCGTCTGTTTGCAAACTTTCAGCCTGCCTACGTTTTCTTTCCCTCTCGTTTTCCTTAAGACTACCACGAATCTTGGAGAACCTTTGTTTATTGTTAATAGCCAAGATCTTTCTTTACTTCTGTTGATCCATTACGTAGTTATATTTATTCTTAATCTGTAGTAGCAGTAGCAGTACGTATTTAAGACGATTTATTAGCTGTTGACTATCGATTTAGACATCACAGTTTCGAATTCATTATCATTATTAAAACCTTTATGAGTAGCTCTATTGTTTCAATCATATCCGACTTCAAAGCCAATATTAGTTGGGGCCAAATCGATACCGCTAAGATCTTATAAGACAGATATAGCTGTGTTGTAAATCAAAAGCTCTCATATACTATCACAGTAATAACTTGAGATTTCGGATCATAAACTGAGATTATTCTGTTTATCTTCAGATAAGTCACGTAATACGACCTGTAGTGGTGGTGTTACGTGTATTTATTAACGAGCTCTTCAGTAACCAACTAGGTAAATATTTTTAGAAATTTTGTGGTACATATGGGCGAATTCAGAAACGCCACTTACACATTTGATTAGATATTAAGTATTTAAATGTAAGTTAAACTACTAGTTGTCAACCTATACAGAAACGTCATTGAAACGTCACTTTAATTAAAGCTCAATTTGAATGGCCTTTCTGAATTCGGCCATTATTTTCGCAAAATTAATCCGGGCTCAAACATTAAACACGCGTGATCATATAAATTACCCACTAACACTATGTGCAAACACCTAGGCTGGCAAAGTTATATCGATTTTTATCGATCGTACTCGACTAGGATGAAAGCAGATTAATCTTCAAAAGCGTTTTGTTATCGCTCAAGGAAAATCGATTAACACTGTTTCAATAGTTTCCGTAAGCAAGCTTTTACAGCTCTCCCGGCAGTTCTGCTTATTTTAAACAAGTTTTGCTTCAATCTAAAATTGCCAATATTTTATGATTCACTAGCAAACCCGGCGAACTCCGTTTCGCCACCAGATGGCTTCGTTTTTTGTAACATTTCGTTTGGTGTAGCTATGTATCAGAGATGGCGCTGTATGTGAAAAAAGATTTTCCCGCTTTTCTGTTGAAAATTTTCCTGAATTTTCTTTGCTATAAACCTCACGGAGCCCGAGACCTCTCCAACGAATGCAAAACCGTGGAAATCGGTTCGTGCGTTTTGGAGTTATAGCGTCAGGAAGGAAAACCCGACTTATTTTTATATAGTAGATTATTCACTACACATAACAAACACCCTACCTGATGCTTAGGCCCGTCAACGTTAAAGAAAGTATACGATATTTTTAAATTGAGATCCTGTAACGATTACCGGCTAAGCTTCTTTTGTACCAGACACTAAGCAACATTTTATAAGAATAAGGATACATCAAGGTCCATCCTTACGAACATTCTCGCTACTTCAAACTCTCTTTAGGGGGCAACGTAGCAAGTGGGCTATACGGTCGGACAAAAAATTAGTCACAGTTACACAGTACTCTCATTTACGCATTTACTGCCACGACGCGTAAATCCACTACTTGCCTCCGATACGTTTGTGCGTTCAGCATATGCTGCTAGCGTCTAGAGCTTTGACACCGCAGTTGGGATAGTCTCTGGGCAAAAGGGTGGCAGTGAACACGTTATATAAATCGATTCGTACTTTTTTTTTTTTTTTTAGTATAAAGTTACATTTAATATGCAGCCTTACGTAATTACAATCTAGCCTAAGGGGCTAATAAGTAATTTGCTTATAACTTAAACTGCTAATAGAATAAAACTAAGAATGTGTCCATTAACACTTTGCTTATTGTCTCTATTAAGGGGAAGACACTTTGTTCTTGTGTTCTTTACGAGTAGCACTCATTACTTTACTATATTACGCACTACACTAACTCAAAAGGTTTCGTCCTCTTAAGTCTTCTCACTGTGTCTGTGTTGTCAAGGAGCTGGATTGCCTCGACGTTCACATGATGATGAAGTCTGTAATCGTGAGCTTCTGCATATTTTTGTATAATTTGATCTACGTATTCAATATTAAGGTCCCGATGAATATCGTTATTTCTTATATACCAGGGAGCACTTACGATTTCCCTTAGTACTTTATTTTGAAATCTCTGTATTACTAGGATGTTGCTATGTTTAGTACAGCCCCACAGCTGAATACCATATGTCCAGACTGGCATTAGGACTTGCTTGTATAAAATAATTTTGTTATGTACCGATAATGCAGAGTTTCTTGATATCATTTTGAAGTAACTAATGGTTTCCTGCGAGGCAATAAAGCCCAATCGGCCGTGGCAGCTGATAAACGGGCTAAAGAGGCTAATCACCCCGTGATTCCCGGACGGTGAATCATCATATCGTGACATTTACAAACAAATGAATGCCTTGAATCGATTGCATTTGTTTTCCTGAAATATATATATATACTCTTATATAACCTAAATACTTTAACAATCAAGATCTCAAAGTTCGAACGAAGCTAGAGCCATCTTCCCCTTGAAATGAGTATTTGTTGTGAACGCTAATGCGTATTCTTGTCGCATTTGTTCTTGTAATTTTTACTTTGTTAATCTGGTTTTAATATTTCATCAATACATATAAAACAGTACCGTGACTCACTTATAGACAACGCACGGCCTAAACGGATGCTCCTAGAGGTTTGAAATTTGGAGGAGACATTCCTCGAGTACCCCTGAGGTGCACTAAGGAGCGTTTTTTTTTAAATTACTTCCCTATTTGGGTGAAAAACGGTGATAAAGTTTGTATGGAAAATGCGGACGAAGCTATGGCAGGTCCACTAAGCTTCAATATAACTACAATAGAACCATTTAATAGCGTACATTACTTACATTATATTAAGGAGGGAAAAGAGGCCTTTGCTTTGCAGTGGGACAGTCTAGGCTGATAAATGAAATGAAAATTACTTCTTAACAAATTTGTTCTTATCAAATTCTCTAACGGCGTTTATTTTGTTTAATCAACTTCGATGTCATCGAGTTTTTATAAACGTTATCAATATGTATTGATTACTTATGCCGCGATTCCTAGGAGCATTTTATCATCGATCGTTGAAAACTTGATCCCGTTCCGTGTCTCACAATGACATTATCGTCCGTGATTATCGATTTCTGAATCAGTGTTATTGTTTCACTTGAAGGGAATTGCAGTGATTCTTAACTGCAATCTCGTTCCGTCAGTCTCGGTAATAAGCACTTAGGAAAGATTTTGCGTAATCTCGATAGAGCTCAAGTTAAATATCGTGGGATGTTATTCTATTTATAGCGGCTCTTAAGGAAACTGGCCGAGGATAAAATTAAAAGGAACACTCACCTTGTTGTAAATAAAAAAAGTTTCACACGATGTTTTCTTGAGTCTCGCGTCAGAACGATTATATACACGTGAAGCAGCGCCGTTCTAAGAAATCTGAGTGGATTAGTGTTTTATCGTGTTACGAAAGTGTATTAAGCGTTGAAATATTTATGTTGGTTTCTTAGTAATAATATTGGATTACAAATTTGGACTGTACTAGATCTATGAGACGAACGTATGTAAATAAACAATTTGGAGCTTGACAAATGTTAGAATGCGGTAAGCTAATATTTGTCTTCCTTTAGGGCATGTTGTGTTTATTATCATTAATATGGCTGGTTATAATAAGACACTCCAGGGATAAACCGGACAAGTGCGAGTTAAACTCGCGTGGAGAGGGTTCCGTGATTATATGAAATGTCCTATGTTAATTTAAATACCAAAGACTTCTTATAGGTTTCCTAATTTTCAAAATTTTAGGCCCCCTAGTTTCGGAGTTAAGGCAGGGGAATGGTCAATGTTCGCCCATTTTCCTAAATAACTTAAAAACCATTTATCTTAAAATTATGAAAATAGTAGTTTATGCAACGGTTGCATAATGATAGGCCTTAAAACACTAGTGCGGTTTTCATGAAACGAGCCGCAGGCGAGTTTCATAATAAGATCGCACGTGTGTTTTAAGGCCAAATTATGCAGAGTTGCATACATAACTTTATCTACACACATATTATAAATCCTCCATGATGGGTTCAGAAACAATATTTTCTGGCAACAAGGTCTTTGTTGCAATCGTGGCTGCATATTTCCGATATCCGGCGCATTTTCACATCACACACACTCCGAGAAGACTACTTACTATTCATATTTTCAACTAAAATGTAAATTACACATGAACTTTTTCTATTCAATTCAACAAAATTCTACTTTCGTTCAGCAAAACGTCAACGCGGCGCGGCCCGTCAATAATGGCGGCCGTCCGTCAAGACCATTTTTTTTTAAATCATAGACAAACGGATGAAGTCTCTATTCTCACGTCACTCGAGATCAAATATTGTGCAGTTTATTTTAAAAAAACATACTGAATTGACGTTTCGTATCAATAACTGTTTTAATATCTAAGGATACTAGAATAGAGACCCACTTGAGTTTGACAGCTGTTCCAAATTTAATCTCATTTCTTTACTAAAAACGATAAAGAAGTCATGTTATTTCTTCATCGCAGCATTGGTTTTTCCTAATTGGTTGTCAAAATGGTGGTCATTTCCTATGGTTTTTGATTAACCAATGGAGGTTTTATGATATGGGTGTAGATAAAATATATTTAAGATCCTCATAGCGAGCTCTTTCATTTGATATCCCACACGCAATAGTTTGCAAAACTTTTTTTTAAATTTTCTGCTTTGCCCCCCAAAAGTGGCCCCCATGTTTGAAATTCCTTTATTTACGTTACACGTCCGTGTTGCGGTCACCGACTTTCATATGTGTACCAAATTTCAACTCAATCGCTCCAGTAGTTTCGGAGCAAATTGGCTGTGACAGACGTACAGACAGACAGACGGACAGACAGACAGACAGATACTATAAGGATTCCGTTTTTTCCTTTCAAGGTACGGAACCCTAAAAACATAACAATACATGTTTTAACTACTGGTGACCGTAATACAAACAAACATGTTCATATTGTAGTTCATTTAGAAACGACATTTCGTCATGTTATTTCAATAACAGTAAACTGCACTGATAAATATTTTATTCATTCCGGTGTATGCGTTTTACAGGCAATAAAGTCTTTCAATATGAGAATCGTGGGGTTGTTTCACAAGATATTAAAGGAATACGAGTATGGAAATATTTCTAAACTTACCTTAGCTTCATAAATATGCAATGTTTCTGTCGCATGACTCAAGCTTATGTAAGCAAAACATTGCTTGCTCATATACTTTTGTAGAGTTGGGGAGTTGGAGTTCTTATCCTTTTGCCGGGTGCGTCCGCCGCTGCACCGGGGGAACAATAGTTGCAGTTGTTTGATTTTACTGCTCTTCAGGAAAATAAATATTCCAGATACTGGAAAATGTCCAGGATAAAGAGAATATAACCATGCGTTTCTCCTTTCATAATAATAAAAGGTATCCTTCGTAGTAGCATGTAAATGTAAACACATTGGTTGTTATATGACACTGTACAAGACCATGTGATACAAACCATTTACGGATCACGGTTGTTTGTAACGCAACACGCCCGTCATGACTCGATGACTCCACCGCAAGTTCATATACAAATAACATACATTGTTACATACACGAACAGCAAACGTACTTATTGAAAAAGCAAAATAAGGCTGAAGTAACCGAATCCTTTTCTAAACAAACATTCACCGATACGAGAAAAAAGAAATAAATAATTCCGATTCTCTTGGAGCTGTGCGTAAAGTTAACTTGTTTACATTCTTTCAAACATTTTCGCTTGACAATAAACAACGTAAACGGCAGCAATTTATTTATTGGTGCGGTAAGCCCCGAGAAAGTTTCTACAGGCTATCATGTTCTACATTACATTATAAATGTGACCCGCATTGTTTTTGACGCCACGTCACACGCTTCATTTTCCAGGGGGGGGGGGCTGGGCCGGCCTGGCTCTTGAAAAGCCATGGCCGATGAAGCCATAGCTAATGCAAATGGGTTGGTACCAGACAATTCAGGGGTGGGCACGGCTGACCCGCCGCTCAATTACGCAACACCAAGTGGTATCGCTTTCGCGAAAAGTAAACCAATTGTGCCCTTATTTACACAGAGTTAAGACTAAATTGGTTTGCATTTCGAGCCAAACCGATACCAATTGTGCTGCGTAATTGCGCTGCCGGCCTCTCTATATATACCTCGTCCAATGTAAAAAGAGCGCTGATGGCCGTAAAATATATGACCGTCAGCGCTCTTTTTACATTGGTCTTGTATTACGCCTAGGCACAACGATCTCAAAAGAATGATATAGCGTTCAATACAACTGCGTTGAACTAAGTTACTTAGCTCCTGATGGTAACGCCATCTATTTAAAAGTTTATAAACTACGAAGCTCGAATGCCGACGTCTTAATTCTTATGATATTAAGTCTTATTTTGCCTGATTCATCGTTGTCTTTTATTGCTCGCTTAGAGCTACGAACCACAAAAACAAAACACATGAAACAACCAATAATAGAGCTTTCTTCAATGTAATAAGAAATCAGATCGGCAATATTTTAGGGAGGGAGCGAGCTGAGTGTCCAATGGTGTCAAACTCGGAAGTTGACACCAGTAAATGAGCATTGCGAAAATCGCGTTGGACAGTTCCTTACTATATATTAATATGCCGCGCCATAAATAATTTGCGATGTGGTCTATTGTCAGTACACGAAAAGTGCTGCAGAACGAGGACACGTAACACGCGGTTTCTCCTTGGCTCAGATAGGCTCGATCATTCACAGGTTACCGGCCCTAATTATTATCAAGTTGCTGTCATGCATCGATCATGGACCGTTGTCCCACTTTGTTACTCCACCTAATCTACATGCTGATAATAGCTAAGTAAGTAATCAAATCATAGTTCGTTCGTGCACCTGCACCATGGTCGTTAATTTTAAGAGACGTGCCATCAGTAAACTTTGATTTAAACACTAAAGCGCAGACACGAGCGAGATGAAGTTGAAATTAGATAAGACAATGACGTTATTGTCGTTACACCTCATGGTTTGTACCCATAAAAAAAAAAAAAACAATTTATGTAAAACAATGAGTAATCACGGCGGAAGTACTACGCCCGTGAACGGGTGGGACCGACCTTCAAGGCGTGAATCAGCAGCGCGCTACTTAGCTGTCGCCTGCCCCCGTATAAGGATGCTTCTGTTAATTCCTTGACGCCTGGTACATACAAGCAAATTATTAATTAAACCCAATTTTAGTCACGAATCTGTTCACAATAGGAGAGATTTCTGTGTTCGATTATTCCACGTGATTAATGAAATCTGGTGTAAAGCTATTGAAAAAACTTATGCTAATAACCCAAATATATTTTACCGACGTTATAGTTATATCATAAACCCATCACTCTCAATATCCTCAAATCAGTTTTTTCCTGTGGACATCACAGGGGTTCAACATCTCCATTATCACCGTTGATTGATAGCAGACTTCCGCCGATAATGCTGCCCTATTTGCCCTGCGCTTCCATCGCCTGGTACAGAACTCGATACAGCCCTCGTTTTATTGTTTCCTTCGCGTAAACACATATCGGATTGCATTTACTTATGCTGTTTGCTATTGAAACTTTAGATATCTAATTGAGTATGTAGTAATGGAAACGCTTGGGTTGCTTAGAAATCGTCAATTCATTAAAGTAGTGTAAGTTATTTTCTTATTTCGACCAGTAATTAAAGAGTCACCATTAGAAAAAAAGAATTAAAATAAAAGATTTTTTATTGGAGCATGTACGGAACATCCAATGTTTACCCTTAAAAGGTTCTGTTCTTCGAATAAACCGGTATTTATTTGTTTCAAACATTAAAACTTCACTTTTTCCTTAAGAACAAAGACTCGACAAAATAGCAATTAATTGAAGGCAAAAATGTAAAGCAGGGACAGAGAAATGGACCAGAAGCAATTTATAACCTCAACATCTACATCTGCATTTAATTACAGCGTCTGCTTTATATATGTTGAATTTTTTAGGAACATTCATAACATTTTGTGGTACTGCCACACCCATTCCCATTTGTCTTCTTTTTAATAACGTTACTTTACTTAGCTGTTTATATTCTGTCATCGCTTTATTAAATTCTGGATACAAGTTTCAAAAAACTATGGTATAATGAAATATGCGGGTTCGTTGAATCACTCGACCGCACAGGAACATTGCATTGTTTCTCTGCATCACTGCCGTGGAGCTTGGTCGAACGGCTTTTTGTCAACCCGCCCTATTGTGCCCCACAACCCATTCAAATACAGCGTTGGTAAAGCGTCTACTTTTTTATACGCACCCTTTTCAATTTCTCCATCTAGTTTTTAATACATTCATCATACATCCTTGCCTTGCCTTGTACAAGGAAAAAGACAGGAATTGCCATTATAGTAACATTAAAAGCGATTCTTGTCCACTTGAGAACGCTTTCGTCTTTATTGCTTCAATTGTCTATTGCTCAACTGTGGTTCCATGTTCCATTACGTAATCGTCTTGTAATGTCGTGTGTGGGGTTCGTTGTACTTACATGTCTTCATCAGTTTTGATGAGTAAAGCGTAATAGTAATAAACGATTTTGTGACCAGACGGCTACAGAACCGTGCAGTTAAATCTGTTTGAGTAAATCGTTTCCGCATTGGTTTGGATTCTGAAAATTATGTCATCGGTATAAAAGCCCTGCAGCTGCTTTCATAAACTGTGTTAGTACATATTCTCAGAAACGTTCATTTATAATAGTGAGCAGAGGCATGTATCTCCATTTAAACCAAGAGATAATATTAACGGTCAATTGACACTGACTTATCTTTATTCATTAGTTTACATGTAATCCTCTTGTAGTCTTATATTTCTGGGTACTATATTGACTTACTTTTGATATCCTACATCTGTTAATTACTCAATTTATTTATATTGTCGATCAAATGAGACCTAGACGAAATAATTACATAACGTTTCACATGATCGGGTCATTGGACTGTTCTATTGTTTTCGCTTTCACTTGTGTCAGCGTTATGTTTCGTTTGGCAAGCAATCAAGATACGTAAATAATCAGTTGATTTTTCTAGTGATGCTAATTGGCACTTGTATTCACATGCGACTGTTAAATCCAATCAATCCCAGGTTTAAGTATGTCATTAAATGTATAAACTATTTTATGTAGTGTAACAAGTCAAAGTGGTGCGCTTTATACCGTACCTTTTACGAGAGTACGTTTATTGTTGTGTGAGTCACACACGTCTGGTGAGGCCGCGTCAGTGTCAGTTTGTTTGTTTACTGCCTTCCCCATCATCGACCCGATATGATGGCCTGAATTGTTTAACGACGGGTTAACGACTGGCCCTGACTCCTTGCACGCCTCTCTCGGGAAAAGTCTGTTGACATATTTTTTGTCGTTCATTAGTCGCGTCTATCGTCGAATTATAAGATATTATTATTAGGTACCTAACAAGCGCTCTCGATACATTGGAGAATCGGTTACTTTATACATAAACTAAAAATGCTCGTCTATTTAGGTTATTCGTTACAACGTATAATATCCGGTCGTGTGAGATGCATATCAGAGACAAGACAACCACATTCGGAGTCAGCAGAGCGCTTAGCTAATGTAAATAATGTTAGGCTGAACATGAAATCAACGCGGCCCGCAGCTGATATTCTTGGAGCGTAAGTTGTTCTGACCTTTCTGTAAATCGATATTTAACCTGCCGTGTAAGTGTACGTCGGCAACTGTCAGTAGTATAGCCAGAAGGCGAGCGAGATAATAAATGAATGGTGTAGGTTGTAGAAGGCTGATTTTACATAAGAAACCACGGATATTCAACTCATGTGACCTGGTTTTATGTTTAGTGGGTATATTGTTTATCATTGTGTAACGTTAATTTGAGAGAAAATATCAATTTTTGTCCAGTTCAGTCGTGCTTTCAAGTTAGGCGTCAACATCAAGTCCATAACGTGTAGTAGTTACCTACTTAAAACACACCAGTGGGGCGCAGCCTGCCTACAAGCCGATTCTTGACGGCTTTATCAAGCTAGAAAGCTACGACTGTCAGTGAAGTCCATGTTACTCTAACTAAATCTCAGACTCGCACGTACGGTTCTAAGTCTTCCGGCTTCCCAACGTGCGATAATACACCTCGATAAAAAATCAATCTCCTTGCGACTAAAATACGATGACAATAACCTCGTAACAGTAACCGAAACTGCGAAGATTATGGTAATCGTATAAGAGGTCGAAGAAGTCGTAACACCACTAGCGCCGCATCCAACACCGCGGACTTGTATTATATAGTTGTGTCGGCGTAAAGTTTGCAATTTAACCTATTCGGGTGGCTTTGGTCACCCTCCCGTCTCCTGGGAAGTGGGTCGCTTACATTACGTAACAGATTCAGACTTTGCCAGGAGCTTGTGGATCGTTTGGCATTATAAGTTGTTTTGAATCGAATTTGTGCAGGGTTGGGTTAGGTAATGCGCTTTTCCCCTGGGAGTCGTTTGTCACTTGAGTAAAACAAATGATATTAAGCATGTATTAAAATCAAGTTTTTCAGAATAGAGAGAGATATGCCGCCAAATTTATATATTTGTCGTCCAATAAATTTGACCGTATTTAAGAACGCTGAATAAAACGTCATGATTTCGTATTTTATAACTTTAAGTGTTTCTTTATATCAAAAAACAAGTTGTTTCCAGCCTTTGGGTAACCACCAAACGTCAATAAATTCTGCTTAATTTAACTTAAGCCTTAAATTGCCGACTTTCTCCTAAGTACTTCCAAGTCCTACTTGAGCTGAGTTGAGTTATTAATATCTTGAATAGGCTAGCTACCTTTCGTTTCGTATCTATAATTAATAACTGGAATTTTGTTTCATTACTCTTTCAGTTTTCTTTTCCGTGAGTTCAGTCAGGTGGTTTTGATTGACCCCAGTCATTTGTCACGAATAAGTGAAATGTTGGACAGTGGCGAAGGAAGTGCTTATTAAAGTCTACCAGTTTATGGAGTCATTTAAATGTGATTAATTATTTCCGTATATCATTAAGGACTCTACTCCGTAGATAATTAAGGCATCTTTATTGTCATCGTCATTTGTCAATTTCATAATTGTGTGTGCATTCTCGTCATCATTTGTTCAGGCCACAATTTATACGTGCTCTAGAAATTTTCACGTCCCTCGGCATCGCACCGGTAGCTTTGTTTACGGAGCATCACACAACAAGGGGTTAATTTCCATAATGGTGGTAAGTGAGCCGCGATACTCTAGTGCATGAAGCGATGTCTGGATGTAGGTGTGACCTACATCGCCCCTCGCTCTCCGGTAATGTCGCGAAATGTCGCCTCGTACCTTTTTGTGTCACCCAATTGAGACGGCGCTAAGCGGCTAAAAGCCAAAGATATTTTTATACAGAAGCTTTTTCGTGAATACATTCCACTTTCATTTTGAATAACGAGATTTACAATGATTGATATACTATCTATATTGTTTGTAACTTTTCATTTGTGGGTGTTCCGATTAACTTTATTTTCCGCATCTCGGTAAGTTTTAATAACTTAAGTAATAGTGGACGGAATAATTTGTATATTTGATACAGCAAAAGCTTTAAGACGGGCCCGATTTGGCAAATAATCTTGTCATAACAAAAGTTCAGCCGTCGAAGATTCTACAGGTGAAACAATAAGTCCTTGAACTGAAGCGTAACCACAAAGCCGTCGGTAAGCCCACATCGACGCAAGCACTGCTGACCGCCGGACCCTCGTCAACATTGACAGAGGCATTCGAGGATTTCGCCTAGTCCCTCCCACGCTTCCTCCATCGAATGAATACATAGAGGTAAAACGAAAACAGCGTATTAATCTCTACCCTAACCGTAAAACGATTACTAGCCACAGTTATGTACATATCTTTACCATCAGCATTCCAAAATCAGAATAATGTACATGAAGCGTCTGTACGAGTAAAATGAGAGAATTTTAGATCCCCATTCTTGACATACTGACGTGTGTCCAACCCTTCTCACATTCACAGTTCGTCGCTCCGATATTGACATTAGGTAAATCTGCTTTAAAATATTCCACGTTGTACTCTTGACCAATCAGTGATACAATATTTGCATGACAATTTGTGAGTAAGTTGCTGTTTATGTGATTGATTCCGTTTTTTTCTTGATTTTTTTTTGCTGTCAATACGTTCTAACTCGGCGATGAATAAGTTTTTTCAATTGTATCTTAATCCGCAGCAATCTCACTGAGATCATTGTTCATGAAATTAATGTCACTTGCCAGACACTGTCCCTACTTTTAAATGTTATGCGTTTCTTGTAGTTTCTGTATTATATAGCTTATTCCTCGTTTGTTAATGATGATAAAAGTCCACGAAGTACTGCGCTATTTATGTTTTACGTTGTTTGGTGTAAGCAAAAGTACTTCTTCGTGATAGTATTCCACATTTAATCTTTTCCCTGATAAAAGTGTGTGTGTTGGTCCACACCACGCGGTCTGCGTTATGGCATTCCTCGTATTCTACGGCGCGATATTGGAATCGCTGCTCTCGTTTCTTTTTATCGACCACAGTCGATAGCAAATACCTATCTAAGCTAGCTCTTATTGTTCACGAGGGAATCCAATGGCAACTGCTACGCTACGCATAGTATTTTAAATATTACCTCGTTTATTCCTATACTGTCTTTACTCTGTTACATTATAACGACTAGATTTTCAGCAAAACAAGGAAAACGAAAACGGTACAAAGTTCCCAACGCCTGCGATTTAGGTCAAGTGTTTCTAGCAGGTGAGCAACTGCTACGAATTGCCTTTCTTTCTCACCAAACAGTGCTGGAGTGATCCACTCCACGTGTGGTGACTAAGAGCCACAAGACAGCTGTGTTTATAAAACAGTACTGTTGTTAGGTTAGACTGACTCATAACAACGTGACCCCCGCAATGACTGTCACAGACTGACGGAACGTATGTAAAATGTTTCTGCCCACGTACTTACGTTGCGTCATCGACCATTTTATAAAACTATTTCTTTATTATCTCCATCATCCACGTACGATACACTTACTTCACGATATTTCGATGATCAATTAATAAACCAATCATGTTTTTTTATCAAATAATCACGTAAAAAGTTGAAACGGATTGCTTGAAATACAGAGTTTCACTGCCGGCACTCAAGTGACGTGAAAACAATGAAACAAAAGCTGTTATCTAATTGCATCAAGACGAGCTGCGGGACTTCAGGGCATCTTAGTTTTGCAACTTACAATGCAGTCGTACTGTCTCTTTCCTACATGCTGTGAAAGAGCTAGATAGTATATTTATTGCAAGGCCAACCACACAGTTTGCATTGGTGGGCAGTGCCTTCAAGGTGTTCGCGCAAATTGTGTGCATACTTCTTGTTGCTTTAATACACTCCGCCGAAAGTAAGGCGACGTTTGCACTGCAAAATAATGGTCTAACTATTTAAATATCTTACTATGTAATAGCTTTCGTTAGCAGGACATTTGTTATCAAATCGGAGAAGTAAATCGTTCCGTTGCCAAAATGCCTCTTCAACTCGCGACAATGCGAAAATATCGATATCTTTCTTACTGGGACCTTTGCTTTTATAATTGCAACTGAAGAAGTCACTTTGATTTTAATGAAGAAATGTCTTTGAAGACATTCGTACATAAATTCCCCTTAAGGCTTAAGTCATAATGCATATTTGTTGTGTCATTTATGAGCAGTGAAGAGTTTACATACGTAAATAAATACACACAGACACTTCTTGCTAAATCGTTTGGCAAAGTTGTGGAACACTCCCCCAGAAACTTATTAGAGCACCTTCAGTGAACGGTTTCAAAAATAGAGCCTGATATATTTAAAAAAAAACAGCTAATCTCTTATGAAGCGATAAACACGCATCAGCTCGACGAGCTATTGTATTAAAAAAACATGATATCTGAAATGACCAGCTATACATTCTCCTCTTTACCGCTGTCGCGCGGACGCACGTGCCCCTAAGCGGGTCTCCTAATCCCACGATAATCCGACGCGGAAACAACCGATAACCATTGTTTTGCGACGATATTTACACTGCATTCTCTGTTTGCACGGCACACCGTCCATTTGAACGTGTATGGTGTTACTATTTAATAACGTAATCTGATTGCCGCAGCCTACTGTGCAGGAACTTTCCGCGCTGCCCCTACAGTTTCAGCGAGGCTGAGTAATGGACGGTACGTGAGTAGTGTGCTAACTGCTAACTAGTTGGGTGCGTTTTGTTTGAAACTTTTTTTCGGTGTTTCGTTACTCTCGTAGTCTCTCATTACTTTTGTGAATTTGCTAATAAAACTATTTTATTTTAAGTAGCTCCGACCACAATAAAATCCATGAATGCTGTTGTCGCCCGCAACAAAAGAATAACGGTGACATACTGAAAGTCGCTATTGTGCACAATAAATTCACGTGAGATTTGGAGGTACGAATGCTCAACCGCATCTCAATTAAGTCGAACGAGCGGTGCACCGGTGCAGTCCAATATTGTCTGCATAAAACACTGTCCTAGAACCGCCGCAAGCCGTTGCAGTCGCTGTTAGTGAACTCACAACTTTTGACGGAAACTTCCTATAATTTATACCACATGGAGATGATCCAAGATCCCGAGCACAAAGACGAACTGAATTAAAACTCCTATACACTTTTACCGTAACGTAAGGTTTACATTGGGACCAATTAGAACGTGTTTACGCTAAATTTAGAAGTCGCTAAATTTGTAATAAGAACCGTCAGACTCGATTTTGAACCTTGGAGCTATACAAAATCGAGTTTGACGTTTCTTATTTTAAATTTAGGCAATTTTAAATTTAGCGAACACCGTTTCGAATTGGACCCATTACCTGATTTTATTAGGTAGAACGATGCGCTACCTGAATAAGATACTGGCATTTTTTGAGACATTTTAATTGTTCTTTCTTAACATTAGCTCTATCTACTACCACCATTTTGTTTTGTACTGTTTTTAGGGTTCCGTACCTCAAAAGGAAAAAAGGAACCCTTATAGGATCACTCGTGTGTCTGTCTGTCTGTCTGTGTCTGTCTGTCCGTCTGTCACAGCCAATTTGCTCCGAAACTACTGGACCGATTGATTTGAAATTTGGTATACATATGTAAGTCGTTGACCGCAACACGGATGCATACCGTAAACAAATTAATTTTTAACTTATATTTATGTTACTCTGTGTGTCTTCTATGTTAGTGAATAAATGTTTCTTTCTTCTTTATTTCTTACTATTGCAGGGGCATAATTAGTAAACACCAGTGGCGAAGCCTGCATAAAATCCGATTCCTGACGGCTTTACTAAGCTAGAAAGTTACGGCTAGCTGTCAGTGAAGTCCACATTACTCTAACTGAATGTCAGACTCGCACGTACGGCTCTAATTCCTCCGGCTTCCCTTAGGAAATATTTCACGCTTCGCCACTGGTAAACACGGACTGTTTGAAACGGGCTAACTTAAACTGCCTGAGCAAGCGACTCATTGCGACGAAGTTTCTACTACAAATCACGTTGCTTCATAAGCAGCGCTTTAGACTGATCTAATAATCGTGTGTTTCCTGACTTCGTTAACAAGATTAATGTTTACTTTGCATTATGCAATGATGGCGTCTTAAGTTATCAGCTGCTTAATGCTAAATCTCGTGCCACTAATTTGAATGCTCTCGTATTCCCTGCGTGGGAGTTTCAGCTAATTAAAGTTGTGTCCCCGGGCGGCAGTTGTCACTTCCCTTCCCGTCTTTTGTGCGCGAACGCGCCTCTCCCGCTAGTGTGAACAAAGTTGGCTAATTATAGTTGCTCTATACAATTGTATCGGAAGCGGAGATACTTCAAATTTATGCATAAAGCCATTTCGCAACTTTCAGGAGCAACAGTCGGACTTTTATTATTTTAATGCAGTCCTCATTTTCTTTTCATTTGTACGAGTGAACTGAACTGAACATTTGTATAAGCCTTTTATATACTGACTTTTTTCAGTAATGAAATGTATCGACAGTTTATAAAAAAACAAGCTTTTCCCCGCAACTTCGTCTGCGTTGAAATGTATCGTTAAAATATAACGAATTTGCATTTTATTCCCTCAAATTACGGGCACTCATCGGTTCACGAACTTACCATTAATTAATTTTCCGGACCCTATTTCATTCTTTTAGGGATTGGTTGTAATTAAAAAGTAGCACATGTCTCTCACAGAGCTTCAACTATCTCCATACAACATTTCATCAAAATCAGATCAGCAGTTTACCTGTGACAACGTAACAGACAGACAGGCAGACAGAGTTACTTTCGCATTTATAATATTAAAATGGATTCATCCATGCTTGGCGTATTTGGTAAACAAGTTTGTTACCTCAATATGCACCTTTTTTGGTTAAAACAGCTGTTTCCTTGCAAATAAAGGAACCGGAGACAATATTTTAGATGTCACTTTACCAATTTTTAGCCTAGGTTGGCTTTATTCAGGATTAAACAGCTGTTTCACCCAAAAATTGCACATTTTGAGGTGAAAAACTTGTTTACCAAATAAGACAAGTATGGATGAATCCACTGTAGTATGGATATTACACATAAAATACGATAACAAAAACACAAAAGTTGCCTTGAGCTATTAATTTAATACGCAAGTCACGCATATTTTAGCTACCGTTAGCAATTTTCTTTGACTCAACTCTGACGCTAATTAAAAAATTGTTTCGTTAAGGGCCATTTGAATAAATTTGGAATTTAATATGTAAAACATTTCGGCGTAGCGTTGTGGTAAGCTGTCTCATTGTGTTCCCTCGATGATGGAGATTCAATAAATTAGCCTGGCAAAACGAACCGCGCACATGACAATCCAATTCCCTGCGCGTCACGTCACATTGTAATTCGATCAGCTCGAGTTTACGCTGGAATTATCAATTTTGAACCAACCTTCATAGTCGATGTGAACAAATTTAGTTATTCCAAATTAGTTTCGTGGCCGTTTTCAGTTATATTTTAGTGATCTTCTGCTGTTCTTTATCCTTTGTCCCGATTACTTCTGTATAATATGACCGAGGGATTACTTCCGTGTATATATTATTTATAATTGACCTTCCCGAATCCGTATAAAACTACGATGATTGATTGCTTCTCTATGTAAGACTTGAAGACAAACAATTTTTCCATTTCTCTGTTTATGTAACTCGTGAAGATTGATGTGAATGATAACATACTTGACATTAACAACGTTTAAATAAATATTTGCTACCTACATTATGAAACGGTGCTTCAACGAATCGTGACATATTCGTACATTTACTCTCCTACATTGTTAGTTTTTTTTTTCTTTTTGATCGTTTAAGTCTAAGTCCGTACTGTCACTGCGTTTGATAGCCACTTACCAGTTTCCCTTTCCAATGTAAAATACAATATCGGCCCATTGTTCAGTGTGCTATTAATTATACGTGGTGCGAAATGGCCCTCCAAACTTTGTTTAATTGTCGCTAGGGTAACTGACAGCCTATAATGATCTCTCATTTGGATGTCGTCAAGGGTTAGCTTTGATCTTGTTACTTCCAGGAGGGGTATTGCATGCATTTCTGTGATTTCTATTACGAACCACAAGCGCTCTGCCTCTTTGTGCGTAACTAGGGTTATCTCCGCAATATAATCGCGAGATAATTTGTGGGCCTACTCGCAGACACTGTACTTGCAAAGGATAAGATTGTTATTCTTGTTTCTCTTGTTGTCAAAGATTTAGCTTCAGTCTACTGCGTTTTGCGTCTAACGATATCGTTAGTGGTGTAATTTAATTGGAAATCTCAGCGAAGATGATTCCGAGCGCAACCGTTCTAGCTTTCGAATCGTGTTTCTTATTATTTTCTGTACTAAGGAGTAACTGCCGAAAGCTCTTTTTACCTGACTGCAGTGAAGCAAAAAGGAGGGTTACGTTTTTTCGCGAGTATTATGTATATATGTGATTGATTATTTACGTATGGAATCACTGAATTAGTTACCACCTAGAGATCAAAACACTGAACCGATTTAAAAAAAATGGGATTTCAAACGATTCAGACCAAATGCTCTTGTGACACTGGACATATGATGCCATTTGAAACCCAATATGCTAGAAAACATTTTGTTTCATGTTATTTTCCACCCATGCATTATTGGCAACGATCTCAAAACAAGGATATGGCGTTCAATACAACTGCGTTGAACAAATAACTTAGTTCGTAATGGTAACGCCATCTATTAACAAGTTTAGAAACTACGGAGCTCTGATGCCGACGTCTTAGTTCTTATGACATTTACACAGTCTTATTTTGCCTGATTCATTGCTGTCTTTCATTGCTCGCTGGGAGCTACGAACCACAAAAACAAAACCCATGAATCAGCCAATAATGAACCTTTCCTCATTGTAATAATAACGCCGATGTCGGCAATATTTACCGAGTATGCGATGGAGGTATTTGACACCAAAAAAGTGAGCATCGCCAATATCGCGTTGGCAGTTGCTTACTATATATTTCTATGATTATTGGTATTTACGTTTTCTTTTGTTGCAGCTACAAAAGACGAGCCGGACAGCGAGGCTGGCGAGTGCCGCGGGCGGCAGCAGAACGGCGGTGGCCGGGGCAAGCTCGTCTACAACGGCTACTCCGAGGAGTGCCTCGATCGGCTCGAGCCCAACGGGAACATACCGCACGACAAGGACTCACATTACGGTTTGTGTTTGTTTTGTAGACTTTTCTTTGCACTCTGGTGCATCACTAGCAAAAAGCTAGCTAGCTAGCTAGCTAGCTGGTGTGTAAATGCTACTGAACTGACACACAAGAGGGTTGAATCTTCCATTTTTTCATGAAATTCACTGCTTACTACCCCAAATTTGGCTCTACGAAAATACTGTTAGCTTGCAACTAATATAGTCTTCTCTTCCTAGCGCGTTTTCCCGTCTACGCTTACGCTACGGGGTACGCTTTGACCATGATCCCCGGTTCGGCAGGTCGGGTTATTACAGCGGAGCGACTGCCGTCTGACTTCCGTAACCCTTGTGACAGGGGAACCTGACCAATTGGATCATGGTTACACATTTAGTTACCCTAATGTGCAGGTTTCCTCACGATGTTTTCCCTCACCGTAAGAGCATCGGTTACCGCAATTCGCAGGCAGATAATGTACATATTTAAGTTAGAAAAACTCATTGGTACATGGCAACCGCTTGGATTCGAACCCGGACCCATTAGGCCACCGACGCTCTTACTAATATATACGACGCTGCAACTAATATAATAATATATAAAAAATAGAAGTTCTTAAGAAAGGCCAGGTCAAGAGTACTCTAAACCGGCGAGCGTGCATGAAGAACTTAATGAGAGTATACGAAGCGAAAGTTGTGTGTCAGGATCGTAGCAGGTGGAAATCCGTGGTCTCTGCCTACCCCTTTGGGAAACAGGCGTGATGTATGTATGTGTGTATGTAAAAAATAGAAGAGTAGGCGTTTTAATGAAGTCATTTTTAGTAACTTTGTGCTCCGTTATTAGCACAGCATATGTGTTTGGCGTCGAGATATAGACTGTGTGAGTAAGTAAAAATAAACCTTTGAAGGGGGCACACGCAATTACGGCGCCGAAACTACTTCCCAGACAACATAGAACGACGGAACAGTCCGTGGTGATAACTCTGACTACCAATAAAAAACCGTATTCATCATACTAATGACAGACGCGTTAGTCCTAATCTCGTTTGTAATGACACTCACTAACCATCGTTAAGCAAGATGAGCTTCTACTAATTTCATCTTTCAAGTGCTTGAATCATTTATGAGTCAAAGGGCGGTTGGCGTCAAAATATAGTTTCTCTCATTGATTATGTAATTTAATTAAGAAAAACGGGTGCGGAACCTGATATTACTGTAATAGTACTACTATTAAACGTATGCCTTAAGTTGGTTTCCGTTAATATTTCTCATGACATTGCATGATTTTTATTTCAGCTGTTGTTTTGCAGCTGTACATATTTTATTAAGAGGAGTGTGAACCTACGGCTTTTCATACAAGACGCGACAACGATTTCCGCCCCTTAAATGTTAACAGATGTTGACCAATTTTTTATAGGTTTACAGTCAGAACGCAATCTAGATCTAGACGTTTTGTTTTTTGTTTTTCATTATTATCAATAAATTAAGTTTTATTGTTGTTTCAGTATTATCATACAAAGCTAATTTCGGCGATTATTTAACGTAAAGACGTAGATTTTGATCTGACTGACAACCTATCAAAAATTGGTAAAAATCGGTTAACATTTAAGGGGTGGAAATCGTTATCACCTTTTGTATGAAAAGGGTGATTTTGCCGTTGGTTCACAGTTCTCTAAGATCACGATTTCGAGCTTTCAAGTGACAGGGTTCTTGGTGTGCCATTGTCATGCCCTGAAGTTCTCGTAGCACGTTTTATCTGCGACGCAATGCGGCGCTATAACCGTAGCGTTAATGTGATCGCTGTCATTATTACTCGTTGCCAGCTATTTCTGTTGTCGTTTTCATGCTTCGGAACTGGCAATGTTCTATGATGCTTGAGTACGCTCGCACACTGCGACTTTTTGCAACAAAACAGTCGCAAAACTAACGCGATGCCCACGGAGACGCGATTCTGCATCACACTATCGCGATGCAGTCGAGGTGCAGCATCGCTATAGCCGCGAATCAGCATCGCTACTATCGGCCTCGCTTGGCTAATCGCTCCCACGATGTCGCCCGATACAGGCGCGCATTTGTATCGATACAGTAGCGATGCTGAATCGATACAGCGCGACTGCAGCGCTACTGCATGGCTTCTGTCGCACGTTGCAAATGCGGCCACATGTCGCCTTGCAGCCGCGCCTTCACGAACGCCCGACTCTATCTCTATGAGAAATCGTCGTGGGCCAGCACACTGCAATAAATTTATTTCAATAATTTATATCTTCGTGCCAGGAATTTACAAAGTTAAGACTTGGTGCTTATCTTAGGTAGGTGAAGGATACGAAGATACAAAAGACAAATTGTAATAGGTTATAATAAGAGCATCTGTCTGATGGTAATTCTACCCATGACGTCTGGCTGTGCAGCTGAACATTGGAATCACTTAGCCCGATCGATCAATTGATACAATTGACATGTAAATAAATTCATAGATCGCAGTCGATAAAGTAATGTTAAAATCAAAATATGTATATCTCGCTTCCAACTCAAAGGGATTCCGTATAAGCGACAATTTAGCAATATATGTGCAGCATTACTTAGTAGTGCCTTTGCCAACTACACTCAAAACAATCTGCCCCATCTGAAGAGTAATGTTTTAGTTTGATCATTAATTTTAAATGTCATTAGTGTGGTCTGCGCGGTCTTTATTAGACATTATCGTCCCAACCCTTGTTCAAGGGACAAGACAAAACAATTAAGACCTTTGATGTACATTCGGAGACACTCGCTTAGATTCAGTAATTTCCCCTCACTTCCAGAGCCTCTTCGTGGAGCCACAATGGCCGCCTCTCCGCGATTACGTTATCTCGTTTCTCTCTCAAGGAAAATTGTTTTTATCCTCGCTCCTGCATACAATATAAGGTTTTCTAGAATAAATTTTAATAAAAAAGAAAACAACCATGTTTATGTGGATTATGCTTTATTTACCACAAATTTTACCAATGCAAATTTTATCATGTTTGGATTTATTCATTCTACAAGTTCAATCAGGCGATTAATAAGAATGTTGATTGATTGGTTTTATAAGTGAAAATGCGCGGTTTTATTCATTAAGAGACCCCAATTCCGGCACTCAACGAAACGTATTCAGGCCCCTAATTTTCGGTGCTTTCGAGATAATCTCACAATCGAGATTAAACGTCAGTGCATACAGTCGTTTGACACAACTGTATGAATCTGAAGTTTAATCTCGCAATCGATATTATCTCAGTGAAGTCAGACATAACATAACAAACGTCACGCCAGCGTCGCCGTGCTCTATGCCACGTGTAAATAAACGCACTGTATGAATATTTATCGGCCAATCACGCCGCTGTCGTTCGTCAAATTTAGGCACGCACTTGATTATGCACACAAGCGATCACTGATGTATGATCCCTTCTTAGTAATGATTGGCACACGTTTCATTATGGCCGAGATTGAAACTTAGTTGCGTTGTACACTTGTCTTGTTTGTCATTAATGTGGGCTTCGTATTGGCAATAATTGTTTGAAGCTGAACTACTTTTATGCTAACCTGTCCACTAGGTTCTGTTCCGTATCTCGATAACTTGTTATAAAACCTATGACAAAACAAAAAAATATTGCTGTCGGTAAGGAAGTTTCTTCGCAAAACTTATTTTCCAAGTTGAATATGATTGCGAACCGCTTTCTATACAATCGGTGCGAAGTTTTTGTTTTTAGACCAGAGAATTCGATAAGTAAAAGCGATAAAAAATGCTTTAAATCGGCCAAAGGGTCAAGCTATGTTGTTAATAGTTCCGGCAGAACCATTACAAAACACAAATAAACATTGACTCACACGAACAGATTGGTTTGTTCCGTCAACTGCGAAATTGTGTTGAAACTTTTAAAGCCTTATGCTTATGGGGATAAAAGGTAATTTTGCGTGATAACTATGAGTGCATCCTCGGGGATTAATCGAGCTAACAGCGCACTGGCCACGCTGTTTAGTATGTAAACAAGTTATTGTTTCTCTGCCAAGGGGAATCTTATGAAATTCCATGAATGAATAAACAAGCCATTTGAGCTACAGCATGTTTTTCTTGTTTGTTGTCTTGCACGGTTTTACAGTTGTTTGACGTTGCACAAACGGTCATGAATTTCTACAAAATAACTCTCATCGTTTTAAGAATATTTGAAAACAGACCATAACTAGAATGTTTAGAATGCGTGAAACATATTGAAAGTGGGTTAAAGGTACCTTCTTCAAACAACAATTCAAGGTATGTTTGATCAGTGAAATGAGGGATCAATTTTCGAGCATGCGTACGCTGGAAATAATTTATTTCTGGGGTATGTTATGTACCTGGCGTTTCAGTCAGGTATGTTTGTCAAAATTTCGTTCAACGAAATTGAAATATTAGGCTAGGATGCAATCATAATTTATAGACTTGGTGTTTTGTCTATTCCGTACCGTATGTTATATGTTACGTGGCTTCAGATATTCTTTGATACAACAAGTTGTTTGACCAATTTAAACGAACAAAACACCAACAACATTTCGTTTAGCACGCACAATGCATCAGGGGATGTAAATAATAATTAGGCTAATCGCCATTCTGTTTTGGGGCTCGCAACGCAAACCGAAAGGCGCTTGTCCATTTTAATTAGGGCGGCGATATCGTGGAACTGAAATGACGCAGTATTTTTAGGGCTTATAAACATTTTTATTCCCGGTTATGAAATATGGCACATACGGGCCTGCAAGTCCGTGTGACGGATACGTACATTTGGGCGCCGTCAAAAGCCTGTACTCGTAAAATTCGCCCATCCTACCCCAGCTGACATAAAAGGAATGACGTTAGTAAAGCGATGTATGTAGTATTTGATAACACGTGTCAGGATTATGACGGACGACTTTCCTGCTACTGAAAGTAGGCCATTCAAAGAAGCTATTAGTTTATCTTTCAATGTATAGGGTGGGCCAGACATTTTTGCACTTTTAGGAACATGATAGAGACAAAACTACAAATTCTATTTTACTAGGTATTTATTATAAGTCATTAGTATAAAATACTTTTTTTAATTTTTAAAATCACCGTGTCGTCTAAATGATCTCCGTTTTGTTGCTGGCACTCCTGCAACCGACTACGCAATTGTTGGAAAAGACGCTGACAATCATTACTTCTGGTACGTAACCGCCCTGTTTGCTTAATATTCGTTGATGAACCAGTTTCTTTAAACTGTTTCGAACCAAACTTTGATTAAATTGAAGCTGGAGTTAAACAGCGCAATCCGTATTCAATCCTTAAAAGGCATAAGCATTAGTAACGTAAGACTGGTTTTTATTAAAAGTGTTTAACACAAAAACCACTTGCTATTCCGTGAAACGAAGCTCCATACTGATAAAAAATGTACAAAATGATGTTTAATTTCCCGCCATCTATTGTACCAGACAATTAATAGTTTACAAAAATTCTGCGTTGCTATTTGCAAAAATGAATGGCCCACCCGATAAGGAAAACCTTGCTAAAGTTGTCTGGTACTATCATAAGATAAGATGCTATATTTTGGCTGAAGTCGTAAATCGTGACATAGATGTAAGAATATGGACCGATTAAATTATATTCACGCAAAGTATACTTTACTTGAATATTACAATTAATACTAATGCCTCATTTACATGCAGCCGAAGTGAGCTCAGCAGGGAAGTGGATATGGAAGTGGGCAGCGCGAGTATGTAAAATGTAAATGGGTCACTTCTCCCTGCTCCTGCCGCTGCTACTCGCGTTGCCCATGCAGTCAAAGTGAGCAGGGAAGTGAATATGGAAGTGGGCAGCGCGAGTGTGTAAATGAGTCACTTCTCCTGTACCATTAACATGAGTTGCGCAAACCGCTCTCGCTAGCGTAAACTATCGCTCGGTCCCTTTTACTTGTATCGGCAACGAGCAGCATTTCCGATAGATTTCGATAGCGAGAACGGTTTGCGCGAACTCATTGTAAGGGCTCTGCTCCTGCCGCTGCTACTCGCAATGCCGAGGTTGTGAGTCAGGAAGCAGCATGTAAACTCCCACTGCCTTCGAAAGTAGTGTATGCGGGAATAATTTTCCTGGCAGCGCCAGCAGCAGTGGCAGTAGCTGCATGTAAAATATGAGGTATTAGGCTAAAGTCACACCGGAAGTGGCACGGTTAGAGTCAAGATTACTTAGTCACGCGGTGTGGCCAGCGCCAGAGATTATCGTAAATTCGTTCACTTGTATGTCATCTAAACGATCGGCGAAGCGCATGCCGCATAGCATAATACTATTCCAAGTACACGGTACATTGTAAGGACACTGTTAATAAATGTAGTCCTCATTATGACCGCATTTGCTAAACGTTCCCATCAAACCGAAGGAATAAGTGAAGCGCACGACACGATTTTAATATCAATCAGCTCTTAATATGGACATATCTACTCCCCTAGCATATTTTTAAATTTCACTCAATGATTTCAAATAAAATATCCCCCCGTAGCAATTTCGTTTCAAAATACGGATACGATTCATTAAACTGAAAGGTTGTTAATTGATTTGTCTGCATTTTAAGCGGCAGGCAATCCTCAATTCATTTAAGACTAGTTTTATTGCGTTTTTACTTTGCTGTAGCTCAGAATCAGAGTTTTATCCCTTACTTTAGCACATGGTAAGCCTAACAGGGTAATTCTATGGTCACTTACATTACATTTTAGGCAAGGTTAGTAATACAAACTCGTTCTTTAATGTTATATTTAGGGAGAAGGCACTTAAAGCTGCTTTAATTATAGGTACAGTGGATTTCATTAATAACGACCTCGGTTGTTACGTCTTTTTGGTTATAGCGACGACAAACTTAGTCCCTTGAATTTAAAGCATACTTTCGTAGGAAATTCGTTCGGCTATAGCAGCGACAATTTCGGGTATAGCGACTTGTTTTTATGAACCATTTGTGACAGATTCCTAGAAATCCCTTGCGGATATTGTGACTGAGTTGGCAGGCAAAGGCACAAAGAATCGTTCATATAACTATTAAGCATTCTTATTCTTTTTACATTCACAGATGGTCAAATGCTATGTTTGTATGTAGGATAGCATATGTACGAAATTAAACTTATGAATCAGTTACGTAGCAATTTCTATTGAGTGGACAGTGTTTCTTAAACTTGTGACTATGGCTCCTAGTCGTACATTTACTGTTAAAGAAAAAGTGGACATCATTTCGAGACTAAATAATGGTGAAAACAATATTGATCTGTGTAAACAATTTGTAGTTTCACATTCTATAATAAGTAAATATACAGGACTTTTCATTTTGGATATAGAGACTGCCGGATATAGCGACGACATAAAGTGGTCCCTCAGCCGTCGTTATAACCGAAAACCACTGTATAATTATTAATAGGTTAAGCGGCAGAAATGGCGTTAAACATACCAATTTTATTTCATTTTATCTAAAAGCAGGCGTTCACTTGTTTATTTACTTGTGTATTTTTGCGTTTTATTTAACATAAATGTTGCCTCTTTACTAAACAACTCATATAATCTTTTGCAGGAATGAATGTATACTTGAGTGAATTCGCCTTAAATACAACATGAAGGAACGATTTACATTTACTATCTTCGCCTAAAATATAATATAAGTGACCATGGAATTACCAAGAAGGGTCGGATCGTCCTCCTTTCTAACCCCGTCGACTATACTCTCCCGACCCACTATAAAAATAATCAACTCGCACGCGATTCATACGTACCATTAGTCATTTGTTATTGCCAATATAATCGTTATTGCTATTATTATTATCCGCTATACTTGATAACTTATTATTAATTTCGCAAGTTTCTTGGAGTACAAGTTACTAGAACGATCCATTCCTAATTTCTGCCAAAGTCAGTTATTTGTGTTGTTGAAACTTGGTTTCGGTAGGGGATAAGTTTTTATCTTGAAGTAGTACTGCCTAATTAATTAATTAATCATTCAAATTAGATGATAATTGAATAATAAAAGGCTCTAAATAAAAATATAAAAAAATGTGAAACAAATATTAAATATATTTAGCTTTTGCGCGCGTAGAGTGAAGTTTTCCGGGATAAAAAGTATCTAGAAAAAATAATTGCGAAGGTCTTCCTCAGGGCTCAAATTATGTCCATACCAAATTTCACGTTAATCGGTTCAGGTTTTAGTCGTAAATCGCGCAGATACATAAAACTACATCAATAGTCTCTCATCGGTCAAGCACAAACTTCCCGTAAATCAATATAGGGCTGCACTTTCTTTAAAAAAAAGTAAGCTTATGTTCTTTCTTAGGGCTCAAACTTTCTTCATGACAAATTTCATCAAGATTGGATTACCAGTTTAGCCGTAAAAAAAAATATTAATAAAATTGTACAACAGCTTCACTAACAGATCAGGTACGGATCCTAGCTATCCGAAAGGATTTTGTTTCATGAACGGGTATATACTACTATGAAAGAGAAACTACAAATAACGGAATTGCCCTTTCAGTCGTGATTTCCATAAATCTTCGTCTTTGATTGTGAATCCAATCGTATCTCGTCCGTGTCTAATGAACCATATTCAACTGAGCTTTGCTTTCCCATCTATAAAACCTTCCCGATTCCTCTATATCGTAGAATTGTTGTTGTTTATATTATTTTGTTATATCGATTTCTTTGTTGATATGATAAATGTTCGTTCATCTCCAGAATAGCCGCGACGTTTGCAAACCATAGCAACTTCAGGTGCTAAGTATACATCCCTTATTTCTATTGACGGTTATTTCTTAATCGATTATAATATCGAGTAGCGAGGACGTCACGTCACTATCTTCGGGTGATTTATTCGCTTCGTGTTTACTCCGACGTCGCATCGATATCTCGTCCTTGCGACGCTAACGCGCTTCCAAAGTGCCCCTTTGATGCCAATATCGACGAGACGTGAAAAATAGCTCCATCCCACCGCCCGGCATCGCCACCGCGGACGCTCGATCGACGCATTTTCCCCTGAATTAATTTGCTTACTAAGTGCTCGCGGGAAAATTGTGTCACCAGTTCCACCCGTCAATTGCTGAGCTTCAAAATGTCTGTATTTTAGAGTGCTTTGATAATTTATTGGCAAAATATAAGGAGAAAGTATGCCAAGTGTATTCGGATTCAATGAATGAGCTTTTATGATGTCATCACCAGATGCCTTTATTGGGAAGAGGAAATGTCTTATCGAGTTCGGGCTTTGCGATGTCATAATCTGAATTTATTTCGCGATCATTTCAACATTTTGCAAACAAAGCACAAGTACTCCAAACGTTACAGACATAAGCTTTTTGGAACTTGTTTGAAAAGATTGTTAACAGTTTAATAGAAATGTCGTGTTCGCTTGAAACTCACTAATTTATCAGCATTACATCGTTTAATTTCGAGTCACTTGTTGAATCTATAACTTTAATACCAAATGACTATCGTCGTAATAGAACACTCAATGCCTCGGGCCCTTATACATTTCTATTTTTGTCACTGTTACTCCCTTTATGTCATGGGGTACCAGATCATTTATGTCTTTATAAGATAAAACGAATGCAGACATAGGCCACTTAACGTCCATTTAATTGCTTATATTTACCATAGTTTAATGACTGTACAAGCATGGCGTTAGTAATAGGCCAAATGCGGGGGTCGCCACCTACCAAAAATTATCTTATTGATTTAAATTTGTTATGTTATGACCACTCACAAAGTGGACCGACGACTTGTTGAATTTCGCTGGTATTTGCTGGATGCAAACAGTGCAGGACCAATCATTATAATGATTTAAGGGAGAAACTTACATACGTCCAGCAGTGGACGTCTTTCAGCTGAAATAATGATGATGATGATTGTTATATTAATGTTTTAATGTTTGCACACAGAATGGAGCGGTGGTGGCAACGGCGAGTACCGCGTACGGAGACAGCTCTCCGTGTCATCAGACTCTAAGCTCCTGGACGAGGGGGCGCGGGAGGACGCGCGCGTGATGATGAGGCCCAAGCGGCCGCCAAGGCCTAAGTCAGAGGCTTTCCTCGCGCACGACCACTCTAACCGACGCACCAAGCGGTTTAGTGCCTTTGGGGTCAGTACCATCGTGTTAGCATGCCTATACCTGTGATTTCTTTTATGTGCGCTTTTGCTCGAAAACGAGCTCGATGGTGTCGTAAAAGGTACGGTCAAGTGTCATTATAGATCACCTGAAACTATGTCACAAACTAAATTATCCTTAAGTGTAAGGATTACAAATAGTGGGGGGAAAACTTCGATGAAATAAGAGTATAATCCGCCAAAATATATCGCGCGTACTCTAAGCCAGTCATCCGTAAGTGCTGCCATTTGTAATGAAAGTCCCGTGTTATAAAGAATAGTGATAGATGGTGCCAGCGGCCTCCCCTACACAAATAGGCCGAGAAAAGACCTGTGTGACGTTGATCGATTATGGAATTTGGTTCAATTTGCACTAAATGTTGGATTGTCGCTACAATCTTGAAACAAACGCCCCTCTTAAACCGTTTATCGGTCTAACTTTAACCAACGCGAGGGACACAGTTATACGGTAGAAAGAGAACGCTACCTTGCGATGGTTTACTTGTACAAGAGTCATAGAGGATAGACAAACTATCTAAAACATACTCTCTGCGACATATTATAAGATGGTCAAAATCGATTAACATTTCAGTTATCATTACATTACTGACTGTCTACATCTCCATTTAACCTAGATTAATCAATTTAGATATTTTTTTGTTTCAATTATTATTTGTATTCTTATGACCCTTAGAGGCTTTATGCATCTCTAAATCACTTAACTTGTACATCTCCCTTATTAGTTATCTATTAGAATCAATTTGTACCACTTTAGTTTTAGATAAAACTCTAATGTCAAAGTTGAAAGAAGACTTACTGCTGAGTTTCTTGCGGCGTTTGTTCTCAGTACATGTCACCTTTCGAAGCGCTGGTAGATTCAGACATGTGAAAGAGCCCGTGTGGCCTACTTGCAAAAAATTTTTTTTTTTCATTTGTTACTGGTTATCAAGATTTTCGCCTTTTCGAATTGTAAATGTTAATTAAAGGTATAAAAAATTAAAGCCAGCTACTTTCATTAGCAACTTCAATTATATCTCAATCCCCAATTGATAATAAGAAATGAGTTCATGACACATTAATTAATTGTTTGAAGCTACGCTTACAATGCACTAAGTAATTGCTTACAAGAAAGTTTTGACAAATGCCATTATAACTGACATACACAAGCTACAAAACAGATTCAACATTTACCCATAGCAATTGCCATTACAGCGTGTATGACTCCACTAGACTCCGCTTCCAAAGTGCATCTATACAAACTGAGAGCCCATTAGGCAATTCAAATATTTAGACAGACCGGCTGGGTGACGAAGAAAGCGAAACAGTGTAGTCGGGAACCGACGTGGTGATACTTTGCTACCTAATCTTTATAAACGGCTCTCTGCAATACTTAACGGTTCTATAAGTAATACTTAACAGTATTATAAAACTCCAGGAGCGTTTATTTACTCTGTAAGGGTAACGTTAGCTTGTCAATGGAATAACTTCTTAGATTTTTGGGTTCTTAGTAGACGACTCCTTACGGTGAAATAATATTTTCTAAATCTAACGACATGAACAGTGTTTTCCGAAATAAGTTATGGCGAAGGGTCAGAAGTAGAAAAGTGTTTTTTAGGGTTCCGTACCTCAAAAGGAAAAAACGAAGCCCTTATAGGATCACTCATGTGTCTGTCTGTCTGTCTGTCCGTCTGCACCACAAACAATTTGCTCCGAAACTACTGGACCGATTGAGTTGAAATTTGGTATACATATGTAAGTCGGTGACCGCAACACGGACGCGTGACGTAAATATATGAATTTTAAACATGGGGGCCACGTTTGGGGGGTAAATTAGAAAATTAAAAAATAAAGTTATGCAACCTATATCGTGTGGCATATCAAATGAAAGGGCTTATTGTGAGGATCTTAAATATATTTTCTTTTGAATATCAAGTAAAATTGTTTAGAAGTTATTTAGGAAAATAGGCGAAAATTTACCATTCCCCCCCCTTATTTCCGAAACTACTGGGACTAAAATTGTGAAAAAAATATTTCTTTACAGGAAAATCTGTATGAAGTCTATGATATTTAAAGTAACCTAGTAAATTTCAGATAATGATGTACGGAACGGAACCCTCTCCACGCGAGTTTAACTCGCACTTGTCCGGTTTTTTTGTATACTTATTTTTTAAAGGCAGTGCCCCGACTAATTTTTTTTATTATATTAAAATCTATGTATAAAACATTAAAAATGTAACGGCACTGCTCTTGATACAAAATAAGTAGACAAAACAAATATTATTTCTCCAGTGCAAAAACTAAAAAAAAACGTCGCATGATGTTTGTATGAGGCGGTCTAGCCCTACCCTTCGCCTTAATCACGCTTTTATAGTAATATTGTGAGTGTCTGATTATATAAAGGTGAATTACCATATTTATGTTTTCAAAGTTTTTCGTACGATAAAACGCATTCTGCGATTATGCACGCAATATTTTATCTAGTCAGCGCGAGTAGAATTACGTAATTGATCAAATAAACAATAAAATACACAAATCTTCAATAGATAGAGCTGTTGAGTCCCGAAGCTCTTATATGAAAACATTCAGGAATCGAATATCCTTAAAACTTCCCAAGCAAAACAATTGCAATAAAATTGGGGCAGGGGCGCTTGGAATAAAAAAAATACTTTATAACCCTCGGGAATAGCTTATTCCACAATAGAAGAGTTGCAACGAGAGCAACCAGATTATGAATTTATGATGAATATGTCGAGGAAGGAAATAAGATGCCCTACAAATTATCCCCATTATCACTCGTGAGTTTTCCTTTATGTTTCAATGCGTTGAACTACTAACAACATTGTTGTAGACTTCTACATGTACAGTATACTTGACAGTTTGGATGTTAATTTCTTAATCGTGCCTTCATTATTAATTTTTACGATGTTTGATTATTTGAACGTGGGCGGGGCACATTGCTCGTAGAACAGATGGCGCATGGGGCCGAAGAGTTCTTCAGTGGCGACCGCGAACTGGAAGACGCAGCGTGGGTAGACCACCCACACGGTGGACTGTCGACTTAGCTGGATGCGAGCAGCACAGGAAAGGTCGTTGTGGCGAACGTTGGATGTGTCCTAAGTCCAGCAGTTGACGTCTGTCGGTTGAAATGATGATGATAAATTAATGAATGATTTGCTGGATGGGTTTCGAAAACGCATTGTTTTCGTGTAGCTTTTTTCCGAGTCGCATATTTCCGCGATCGATTAATTTCGTCATCGGAATTTTACTCCTAGCTTTTTTATGATACATACGTTAATAACTTCCATCTTTAACGTTATTTGCGTATACAACATTAAAACGGAAAGTAAATGATCATTAAAAAAGCTACGATTAGCTAGATTAGTAGTAGACAGCCCATGAACAATTTTTCGGTCGAGAAAAAAATGCGACTTGTAAGAAAGCTTCGAGTAAAATTCCGATGAAGAAATTAATGGTGGAAAAAAGCTAAACGGAAACAATGTGTTTGCGGAACCCATCTAACAAGTCTAATGAATTAAAATGATAATCGGGAGTACTAACAGCGCGGACAAAGTAGCCAAAGCGGCAGCGGCCCGTTTGTATATAGTCTGCGCTCAAGACTGATACCGCACTCAAGTAGATACTGAAGTAGGCAGTAAATACTTTACTTAACGGCCCATAGTCGTTAAATTTTAAAAGAGTTGCGAACACTAGCTCTGACGTCAAGCTCCGCGGGTCGTATATTATCGGATTACAGAGGCTCCCGTGATGAATGGATTTTGTTTTTGCCGGCAGGGTGACTCTCCGTTCGGGAAATCCGAAGCGTACATAAAGCTGGAGCAACTGGGAGAGGGATCCTACGCCACTGTTTATAAGGGGTATAGCAAGTAAGTAAATCTATTTTTAACATCTTGAAGGCCGGTGAACATCTTTCAGTTTTAATTAATAGTAAAACTTGAGTTCTGTGTTCAAATAGCAGTTTTCTTGCTTCACAACTCTCCACTCTGATTGTTACTCATCAGTTCAGTGATCTTCTGTATCTATTGTATATTCTCTGTTGCTTCGGCTGCCATCACGGACAAGCTATTGTTTATCATGATTTATTATTGAATACGTTTATGTCAGTTTGAGAACATGTCGTTGCGGTTGGACAACAATCATAGCTTAGAAATCAACTGCTAAATTTGCACTGTGTGTATCTGTGTGAACCTACAGAAATGTATTATAGTTGAGCGTCCTGATATTATTTCGCACCGACAAATAATAACTTTCAAGGTAAAAATAAAACACAAAAAGTCGATTAAAACTCGCCGCGACGACAGGGCGCGGTTGACCAGCCGCTCGCACGCAACCTGAACCAGACGAAATGCATACTTTGAAATAAAAACCACTCTGCGGGATTCACAAGTCGTCGAAGTTAATCCTTAGCTTAGCATTTAAGCGATTCTGAACTCGGCGGCGGACTCGCATGAAAACTGATCAATAGCGAATCGGAATCGTCGAAATGTTCCGTAAAATCGTACTTTGCTATACTTACTTGTTTTGTTGATGTTGTTCGCCTGGGCGCCATTTTAGTTTCCTGTGACACTATTTTTTATTCAATTATGAATAAATTAACTCTAGTCACCCTGAATTTGACAGCTGAATTTTTAGCCAATTTGGAAATACAACTGGGAACGGAACTTGGATACGGAACCCTGAAAGAACGCATTCAATCATTAACCATTGTACTAAGTGGTCATAGCTACGTTCCTAATGTAGGTTTTTATTGTGCCATTCAAAACATTGTTTTATTAGACACGGCTGTTTAAGTAACCTAATAGCATTCATCCTCTATTGATCGTTATCAACGTATCCTTATTACATATTCAGAGGCCACATGCCAACGCTTCCTTTAAACGTTTCAAGTTGGAACACTTGGAATCTGCATTAAATCCAACATACATACACATTGACATGTCAAAGTTTAATCCTCGTACATATTCAAAGTTTCAATATCTGTGTGTTCAACGTGCTTTCAGCTTTATGATAATGGCCTTGACTGGTAACGTAAAGATAGAAGGTATAAAAAATAAATCACGACTTATTACGTTAGCTCAATCAAGATTCTGCACACAGAGAGACTTTTATTAAGAGAATCGTAATCGGGCTAAAGATTTTTGGCAATTTAGTGCTGTAATTTGGGCTATAGACGACGCGGTTAGCCTAGTTGGTAGTGACCCGGCCTCCGAAGCTAGCGTCCCGGGTTCCATCCCCGGTAAGGGCAAATATTTGTGTAATGAGCACGAATGTTTGCTCCTGAGTCTTGGATGTTTCCTGTGTATATAAGTATTTATGTATTTATATAAGTATGTATATCGTCGTCTAGTACCCATAACACAAGTCTTTAGAGCTTATTTGGGACTAGATCGATTTGCGTACAGATTGTCCCCTGATTATTATTATTATTGTATTATTATATTCTCAATATGATTACATATAACATTACTACTGGGAACAATAAGTTAAAGTGTGGGGATAGCCCGAATGGCAGCAATAAGTTGCCAAGAAAGTTTCTGGTTTACAAGCACCTTTATATTATAAAGAATGGGTTCATGTTTAGATGCTCTGAACGTATCTTTAAGACCTTATGTAAACAACATGATATGCAATAAACGAATATGAATTTGAATATGAATAAACCTCACTAGCCGCTTCGGTCTTGAGCGCAGTGATTTAATATGTGCTTTAAAGTACTAAAAATGTACAGTTGCTGACAGTATATCTCTGATTCAATGCTATGTCTCACTACACTACTGACGCGCTTCTAGGCTTGACATGCCACTAACTGATCTACTAATGAAGCTGTCTACATGTTGATGCTTAGACCAAATCGGTACTACACTCAAATCATAAACATAACAGCGTACATCGATGTTCTATGCAACGTCCTTATATAACCCATTGTGTTCCAACTTTGAAACGTCTTGACGTCAGCAGTGTATGTAAAACGAGACTTTCGGGAACACTGGCCAAGCGCCTGTATGAGCTTTGTCTGCGAACATAGTTAAATTATTATGGGATGGTAAGAAGATTAATTTGATGTTGCAATAACCAAGTTTGTCTTACGCTTATGCATATTACAGAGGTGGAATAACTTGGCTATTCAAAGTTTTGAAATAAACTAATAGCGGTTTTCGTCCGTAATTTAAATGGAATGTCTACGGAAAAGCAGAGATTGCTATCGTTGTAGTAATTAGGCATAGCAGTGGTAACAGAGCTAAATAAATTAGTACGGCTATGTCGCTGACGTAAGGTCAGAGTTGAGGATCAGGCTGGCGGAACGCGCACTACATTGCCCGTGAATATTGTATGTAGGGGCGAACGGGAGCTTGCCCCTACAACGTTAATGAGCGCGTTCAACTAACCAAATTGTATTTTGTCGTATTCATGGCTTTACCAACTTTCGGTCCTTTGTCGTGGAACTTTGCGGCGCGCGGAATGCGCAACCCAAGACACTTTAGAAATAGTTCAGATTGAGTGATTAGTTGTGTGTTGTAACACACTGACTACACTCTATACATAGTTATATATTAAAATCGTGCGTTAAATATGAGGATAGCAGCGCAGCGGCAGAGCTCGTTTTACTCACACTTTTGTATAACAATCTTATGGTCATACTTTTATAATATAATCAACGTTAATGGCCAACGGTTAATCTGTAAACGTGATTTGTATCAAAATTTTAGTATGTGCAGGCAAAACAAGCCGATGCCGTCCGGTGAATTATGAAATACTTAATCAAATGTTGGTTTAATAAAGTGTAATGAACTTCAAAATATCAATTATTAAACGACGCTCATGTATAAACATTGATAACACAACGTTCTAATTGGTATATTTCCAACTGCATGACGAGATATCTAAATACATATAATGTTTATTTAATTGCCTGTTTTGTTTACTAAACGAGAGAAATAAATTAAATTAAATGGCATTAGTATAATCATGTTTTGGTATCCGTTATCGATGCATTTGCGGTTATTAGTTTAATAATGACCACACGTTTTCACTTATATCTTATTATAATAATAATGAATAATAATGTATTCGACGTGAATGATAAAACAATACAGACACTTGTCAGTGGTAAACAGTTCATGAATGTATTCATCAAGTTGACACTGGTTCACAAAAGCAGGGTTTTTCGGTGCAATCATTACAAGAATGTCTAAATGCCATCTTCGATGTGTATCATTCATTATATAACAAAGTTTTATTACAAAGTAACGAAAAACCTTTCTCAAAGGATATGATGTATATTATGCCATCCGCCATATCAAGCCAAGAAATCATTGATTATGCTGCAGACTGATTATAAAAAAATCATGAATCCAGTTGCTAACAAACAGCATAAACTAGGTTTTGCCCGGAACATCGTCCGTGTGGAATTCGGTTATCGCGGTTTCCTCGGTAACCGTGCAGTTTTTCCAGGTATAAAAGTAGCCTCTGTCACTCTCCAGTCCATTAGCTATAACTAAAAATAAACGTCAATCCGATGCTCAATTGCTGACCTCAAAATTGTGATATTAGGTAAGGTGCACTTCCCTGAATACGGATACGAAAACCTCTGCATGGTGAGGTAAATAAAAGTCTACCAGTTACAATTTTGTGCTGTACGAAGATAAATAATCGATCGAATGCGTGGATTTTCTCCTGGCTCATTGCTTATATCTCTTAGACAGCCAGTCGATCTACTGTACAGTGAATCTATTTTTTTAATGTATTTCGGCAATCATCGCGTTTTCGAATACAGACGAATCCAACTGATAGAAATCCGACGACTGACGAAACACGAAGTTTGCAGAGAGACATTAAGAAAATAGATGCGCTGAACACATGAATGACAATATCGCTACAACACATTTTTAATTCCTCAGTTTAACGCAGCAAGTTGTAGCGCTGAAGGAGATCAGACTGCAAGAGGAAGAGGGTGCTCCGTTCACCGCCATCCGCGAGGCGTCGCTGCTCAAGGAGCTGAAACACGCCAACATCGTCACGCTGCATGACATAGTACACACACGCGAGACGCTCACATTTGTGTTCGAGTTTGTGGTGAGATACTGATTCTGTTTTTCACTAGTAGTCATGTATTTTTTATAAGAGTAGAAAAGAGATTGCCGGTAGTAGATCCGTAAAAATATTTGATGCAGATTTAAATGTGCGTGAACCGAGAGAATGTAGTCATCTCCCTTTCTCCTAATTTACAATTGCGTTCCCTTTCACGCATCCGCCATTTTTGGATCAATTAATTATTATTTCGCTGTTAGTGTTTGTTAAGCATATCTCACCTGCAGATATCTTTGTCTTTATGTACTCTAAGATTAAGAGATAAAGGAAGTCTAACATGAACTGCTTTCGTCCAAATTATCCATATACTTTAAAAATCAAATACATCAATTACATGTGTCTATTAATCTGTAATTCACTTGTTATCCGCATTTCTAGATTAACAAGTAATTTCTTTTGGGTGATTATCCAGTTCCTTACTAATTGAGCGGTTTTGCAGGACACGGACCTGTCACAATACATGGAGAGGCACCCGGGCGGTCTCAACCACCACAACGTCAGACTGTTCATGTTCCAGTTACTACGCGGGCTGTCCTACTGCCATAGGAGGAGGGTTTTACACAGGTAATGTGATTGCGGACCTAATGACTTGGTTATTGACTTCGTCACGTACGTAAATGACCGCGTCGTGACTACAAATTTTGACAAGCACCGAATGCATGAAGTGCTTGGAAAGAACTCCATCGACAAGGGACTATCAGTGCGCATGGCCGTGCAAATTGGGTCATGTACAAAGTATTCACTGTAATTAAAACGTTTTAAGAGGAATGTGAATCAACGGCAAAAATCACCCTTTTCATACAACGATCTAACCCCTTAAATGATAACCGATTTTGACCAATTTTTGATAGGTTGTCAGTCAGAACAAAATCTAGGTCTATACGTTTTTTGAATTTTGATTACGATCACGAAAGTCGAGTAATGCCGAAATTAGTTTTATATCAGAATACTTGAACCACAATAAAACTGAATTTATTGATTATGGCGAAAAAATCAAAGACTTTGTTCTGACTGACAACCTATCAAAAATTGGTGAACATCGATTAATATTTTTAAGGGGTGGAAATCGTTATCGCCTTTTGTATGCAAATAGGTTCACACTCCTTTTAAATAATAACTGCGTTCTATATTAAAGCTGTCTATAGTAAAGTCTATTTTAAAAGCTGTGAAGTTTTTAAGATGAATCATCGTCGATTCAGAGAACTTGAAACAAAATCTAAAACTTTATCTTTGTCTTAAATTGGCTGACGCACTCTCGTGTATCTAGAGATTATTCCTCACATGTTTATTTATAAGCAACTTCACTTAAAGCTATTATAACTCTACCTTTGTTCTTCGAGCGCTTCGAAATTTATGCGATTATCAATTATTTAATTTCCCCGCAGAGATGTGAAGCCTCAAAACCTATTAATAAGTTTACAAGGCGAGCTGAAGCTGGCTGATTTCGGTCTGGCGCGCGCCAAGTCGGTGCCGAGCCACACCTACTCGCACGAAGTCGTCACGCTCTGGTACAGGCCACCAGGTTAGTGCCATACGATTACAGATCTTAAAATTTTTAGTTTTGAAATGTTGCAACACTTATTTTTTATTGTGAAAACACGTCCAAGTAAATGATAAACTTCAAGCAAGGTGCAAGGATTTGGTGCAAAATGCATTGTGGTTTTTTTTTTTTTACTATATAACCAGCATTTATCGCTGGGATGATGGTTTTGGTTATCCTTCGAAATTTTGTGTCAGAAAGTGAAGAAATGAAAACTAATTATTTTGCCGGGAGCGGTAACCGAATTATACATAACATTGAAGCTTTTCCTCGGTTTCAAGTTGAGAGCCGTTGAAACGACAGAATTATGACCGATCAAACTGTCAAAATAAAGATTCGCTAAATGAGCTCGTCTTTAAAAAAATCAAGTCTTGGTAATGTGGGATGTAAATGCAGTATTGTTATCACCATCTACACTAGCTCCAGTACCAACTTTTCTGGCTAGAAAACCAAAGTTACCGACATAGCTCATCGAATCAGCAAACTGAAGTGGCAGTGGGCCGGCCATATTAGCCGCAGAAACGATGGCCGCTGGAGTAAACGCGTTCTGGAGTGGAGACCGCGAATCGGCAAACGTAGTGTAGGACGCCGTCAGAGTAGGTGGAGCGACGATCTCCGCAAGGTGGCTGGCAAGAGCTGGTTGAGAGTACCCGCGGATCGTGCTCAGTGGCGTGCAGTTGGAGAGGCCTATGTCCGGCAGTGGACTAGTATAGGCTGTTGATGATGATGATGACACTAGCTCATATGTATTGTTCGTGTGGTGTAGACGTGCTCCTGGGCAGCACGGAGTACTCGACGTCGCTGGACATGTGGGGCGTGGGCTGCATCTTCGTGGAGATGCTGTGCGGCCTGCCCACCTTCCCTGGCGTGCGGGACACGCACGACCAGCTCGACAAGATATTCAAGGTAACCAGAACACAACACAGCCATTGTTAAATATCAACCCACCTGTAACAACATCAACATAATGTTCAAGGTTTTATGACCTTTACAATTATTCTATTTATTAGTTATTATTATTATTCATCATTTAGAAAATACACTGCCTTTGGGCTGCCCAGTTATATGTAAATTGAAAAGGCTCACAGATATAAAGTGTCGCAGACGATACTTATTTCTAATGAAAGTAGTCTTTCCATTTTCGGTTACTTATAGAATCGATCTACATCAGCGGCCCTAGCATGCCAGACACGGGGATTAGTTAAACCCGTTTATCTCTCTGTCTATCTCTTGTCGAGACTAGTGTGACAGAGACGCACTTAGATATAAGACGGTTTAACTTATCAGGCCGCAGGGGTTCTCAACCTTCTTTTTTCCTAGGTCAATATGTGTGGCTAGAGACCCGAAGCTCGAGAATGGTTAGCGGGCCGCAGATTGAGTATGCCCGATCTAAATGGTTGGTCAAGTTCGAGTTGGCTTCCTATCCTACTCTTTAAATTAAAATCGATAATATGTATTATATTTGGCCTGTTCTACGCCAGAATTAATAAACTATCTTTAAATATAATATAATTGGTATCCATACTCCTAAACTTTCCTTAATATCGATTCGAACAGCACCTACCCTTATTGTGGCAACATTTGGCATGTTTATAATTTAGTTCGCCCAAGTATGGAATTCTAGTTTACATTTAGTATGTTCATGTTTCCAATTCCCGAGTCAGACAAATGTTAGTTGGACGCAGAACTCCCTGATCGATTGTTGAGCATTGTACGTTAGGGTGACCCCTCAATGTATGAGATTTTTTTTTTCAAGTGACTGTAACAAGTGGCATCAAGATTTGCGTAATTTTACACAGACTACGAAAAGGTACAAAAACTAGAAATGTGTGTCATCTTGAGGGCTCTACCGAACTTTGAAGTTTTGTAAATTTTAGTTTTTTACTGACTGAAATCATATGGCTAAAATAATAGGAATTAATGAAATAAACTATAAGAAAACAAAATAAACCAAAAAAGAGATTATAATCAATTACAAAAACATAGTATAGAAACTTATTTTTATGTCCAAAATTAGGCATTTCCGTTCGAAATTGCAATCTGTTTCTAATAAAGCTATGTCTAGAAGTAGCGTCAGCTACACTTTGTAAGGCCTCTGTTACTAGTTTAACACATTTTTCCAAAGATTTTGAGTGACAAGGAAAGACAACAATTTTGTAACGTTTGCCATGATAATGAATATATTTTCAAAACTTTGAAGATCGGTAAAACCCTAAAAATATATTTTATTTTAGTTTAAAAATTTGTTTGGTAATCTACAATTAATAACGCAAGTTTTAATAGGATAAGGAAATCCAAAAAAAAATGTTTGCCACCCTATTGTACGTGTGAGCAGGTGGTGGGCACGCCGACCGAGGAGAGCTGGGCGGGCGTGACGCGGCTGCCGGGGCTGCGCGCGCACGTGGCGCGCTGGGGCGCGTGCGCGGCGCGCGCGCTGGGCGCCGCCTTCCCGCGCCTGCGCGACGGCGGCCGCGACGCCGAGCGCCTCGCCGCCGCGCTGCTGCAGCCCGACCCGCGCCGCCGCCTGTCCGCGCCGCGGGCCATCCACCACAGCTACTTCGCCTCGCTGCCGCCGCGGCTCAGCGACCTGCCCGACGGTGAGTCGCTTTGCACACTCCACAGGAACTCTCCTCTGCACGTCTAGCACGACCTGCCCGCGAGTCGTTTGTCGCTCAGTGCATCCCTTACATATTTGACTTGTTTGATAGAGACGCACTGAGCGCACAGGCCGCTCGAATGTCTATGGCACAAAGCCATGCCATTAAAGGCGGCGTATTCAGACTCATCGACTAGAGTTACTCCCAAATCTAAGAGTCGAAGAGTATTCTGCTCAGTTGCTTAATGTTGCTGCCACCAGGACCCTCGAAACTGGCAGGTGAAGGATCTTCATCAGTTTCCTCCCTCGGTGTGCATATTTTTCTATCAAAGATACTACTCTACAAATCAGCGGAAGAACCCAACACAGAAGTAATAGACTACGAAGTAAAGAATTTAGACGTCACGGGCGAAATTACTATAAAACATTATTTTACCGCTAATTACAGTTAAATTACTGTGAATTCCAATAATGAGAAACTGATATCCATGGCTTACAAATTCTACAGAAAATAATATATATTACGAAGCTATTACTTAATTGAACAAAGATTTAAAATCCAATGCGATTAGCAAAGCCATTCTTCTGACGTTTTTTCTGTTCAACCGTGTCATCGATTTAGAATAATTAAAATACTTTGCGGCCCATTTTTTTTTACTAGTGAAATATAATACATGAGTATACTTCCCACAGGAAGTTATTGCGGGTACATTTACTCTTTCTGGAGCTTTAGGCTGTTTGTCATCGGTGCTGTGCGAGCCATCTAACAGATAAATGAGGAAAAAGCCTACCATACGATTGCGGTCATTTCAAAATGATCTAATCCTATTGGTAGATTTTTTTCCTTGTGCACCGCAGAACAACTTCCTGTACGAACTGTACTCTCGTGCAAGTTATTGAAGTATTAGCATTGAAATATATAGTAAGGAACTGCTCAAAGCAATCTTCGCGATGCTTACTTTTGAGGTGTCAGAACTTGAATCTGACACCATCGCACGTTCAGTCGCATATCAACCACGATCCTTGACACCCGTTTTAGTGACCCTATTATAATTAAGTATCCAGTACAATTCCACAATCTGTGAGACAGCACCACCGACCCCACCGTCCACAATTATATGATAGCGTGTGAATCAAGCAATATAAGACTTTTGTTTGTATGTCGTAAGAACTAAGACATCAGCAAAAGGGTGCGAGTAAACTATGGCGCTGGCGTTTGACAACCTTCTATGAGACTTGTTACACGAAATTGTACTGATAGGCATATTTATCCTTCTTTTGAAATCTTTGAGTATTAGCTAATGAAATGTTTGTTGCAGAGGTGTCGATATTCACCGTGGAGGGCGTCAGCCTGCACACAGAGTCGCGGCATGCGGCCGTCAAGTGAACCGCCCGACGACTCTAGTTTAATCCTTACGTGAGGACGTTAGTTAGTAGGTACGTTTCAATTCCTATAGTTTTAATGAACAGTCGAAATATGGTTGACTCGTATCGGCGGACCAACGTTTCGTGATAGTTCTCTCGTGTAAGAGTGCGGGGAAGGGCATCGAATGCCGACCAGTATTCGTTTCGACATCGTTGCGTGTATCATTGCTCTATCCGTCGATTGTTTTGTCGAATATTATATTAGCGCTTGTTAAGCTTCTAACGTAATATCCATCCATATAATTCAATTATTCTATGGTGACAAGGTAAAGTGATAGGTATCGAGTGTATGAATTTAATGTATAAATATATAAAACAGAGCAGTGTGCCATATACCTGTAGGTAGGTATATCTATAATTGAAGAAGAATACGATGTGTTATTTTAAAAGATTTTTATGCTGGATATATGCTCATAATTTGGGAAAAATTTTGAAGATGTTTATTTATATTTACATGTGGATAATATCGATGATGCGATTTAACTCTTGATGCACTCTTTAAAGCTGTACTGTTCTTAACGCGGGGCCTTCGTTGTCAATCAGTTTCCAGTGTAATTTGATCCGCCCGTTCCCAAAACACCAAAATTACAAAAAATACCAGATTGCCGATTTACCAAATTTCTGAAATACCACTTTCCCAAAACACTACATTGAATAATAAAATACTAGTGGCTCTGTGAGCTGTAGACATCGCGTTTTTTTTTTTACATAATGCTTTTTTTTAAATTTCAATAAACTGAATCGACAAAAAAAAACATAATTATCGAACCTGCTCACAAAATTTTACGAGAATCGGTTGAGCAATGCGACCTGTATAGGTGAACAGACATCCGAACATACAAAATCATTTTAGCCTAAGCTGAAACGGAGCCGTTTCGCTCGCTCGAAAAAATAATAATAATATTAGAATAAAATAATAAAATTAGTAAATAATATTGGAGGTTCTTTTACATATTATCTAGTATTTTGAGAGTGTGGTATTATCAGGAACCAGGTGTATTGTAAACCTGGTATATCAGATATCTGGTAATTTGGGAACGAGCGATTTGATCGAGACGATACTGATTAGATCTCCTTGTTGCAAACCTGACGCAATGCAGATAGAGCAAAGTCCGAAGGCCCCGCGATGTTTCTGGCGTTTGTCTAAGTCTTATGCACACTCATTCCTTCCACGGTGCTCAAATAGTAATGTTAGGGTAGCGACACGCCACACTGCCCTCACGGTCTCGCGGCGACGAACTTGATCCAGTGATACTAAGTGAATTGAACGGAGATAGCTATCTATTACCAAAATTTGTATAATATTTCGACGATTTCTTAGATGGGTTTCGCAAACTCATTGTTTTCGTGTAGCGTTTTTCTGAGTCGCATTTTTCCGCGATCGATTAATTTCTTCATCGAAATTTTATTCGTAGCTTTCTTTCCAGTAGCATTTTTTCGCGTAAGAAAAATTTATTCATGGGTATTCTTCTACCTCCTCGTGGCTTTATTTAATGACTGATTTACTTTCACTTTCAAAATGTTTATACGCAAATAACGTTGAAAATGGAAGATATTTACAAATGTATCATACCTACACATAATTTTTGGCAACATGTCCAGCATTTTGTCTTTGACTTTTGATAAAGTAACCACCGTTTTTTTTTTCTTTCCACGAGTAGAATGCTGATGTATAAACTAATCGATCGCAGAAAAATACGACAAGGAAAAAAAGCTACAAGTAAAATTCCGATGAAGAAATTAATCGTTCGCGGAAAAATGTGACGCGGAAAAATGTGACTCGGAAAAAAGCTACACATAAACAATGAGTTTGCGGAACCCATCTAACGAATCATTTCGACAGATCTCAAATTTATGATGTGTGGGACCGTCCTACTGTAAATTGTGATAGGATTTGACGATTTGTAAAATAAAAATAAAAACTATAGGTACTAAATTAAATCTTTTGAAGAGAAGCAGGGGAGTAGTCGAAATGTAGTTTCTGATTAGCTTAAAGACTAGTGAATTAAACAGTTTAGTCGAATTTTAGTGGTCCCTCACTGTAAGGTTAGGAGTGCGGAGACAGTAGCGTACCCACCGGCGCATTGGCAGCCCGGATAATAGTACAAACCTACTTTTGAATGAACTACCAAATGCGATCTCCAACTAGCACTTGTCTGGTATAGTGTTTTTTTAATAAAATCTTAGATTAAAAGTAGACTTTAGGCCAATTAAACAGTAACACCAATTTGTGCCAACAGTTCGTTAGATCCTTCTAAAAATATCCGGTATTTCTATAACAAGACGATTTGGAGATTGCATTCGAAGTGGAAGATTTGGAGGTCGGGCGGCGTCCTTTCCTCGACAAATATGCTAATCTAGTCCAGCGGGCACCGGGACGCCGCAACCTTCCTTGGTAAATATGAAAATGACCTTACTTACTCAAATAGCAATAAAGTCTTATTCCGCTCATGTAAATTCAAAGTAGGAGTTGTCTTGTTAAGTGAAATGTCGATAGCTGTTTTTATGCATTCACTGCAAAGAACTAGATATCTTAAATATACCATGCCTTGTATGAAATAAGTTAATTTTTTTCAAGAATTAAGAGGCTTACGAAGCTTAGCAAGCAACGTCGCACTTTTCTCGACTTTCTCAATAATTTAAGTGAAATTGAGTGAAATTCTCAAATGCATTAACATTCTCCATGAGTTGTATTATGTGTGTAATACACTATTGTGTCACGATGAAGCATATCATTGCAAGAGCGTACCCAGTATTTGAATTTTGAAATTATTCGAAAAGAAAACTTTAATCATGACAAAATATTGAATTAGTCCAATATAATTACAACAGATGAAGAATACTAATATACTCCAGTTGAGAATTCTACTAAATCTTACTTGAATAATCGAGAAAAACGATAAAGGTGCAGCGTTGCGAGATCAGCTTTGTAATGACCTCTTAATGTCAAATGCAACGTCACTGCCACTGTAAAATCAAAGTGTCTGTAGAATTGTAGAAAATAGGAGTTGTCAGTGTGTCCGGAACAACACTATTGAGCGTAGATCAAATTAATAGCGTAGCGTTAAATACTTGTACTGAACTTTAGATACTTATATGATTTCAGCGCCTAATGCGGGGGTGGACTCGAGACTTAACCCTAAGTAATAACATAATTTTGACATTTGAGTAAGTAGTGACGTCCAATTGGTCGCGCGGTCGCGTCGTGTCATTTACTTACCTAATTAAATTACATATATTGATTGGCCATTAGCGTAATAATGTGTAAATACATTAGGAAGAAACTTATGTCTTGAGTGTCGAGTCACATCGGCCCCCGCAGCCCACGCGCCTCCTAAGTCTGTTCCAAACACCAAAATAGTTCGTAAATTGTGTAGTTTGTGCAACGCAATATGTTCAGTGTTTATGATTCGTTGAATTTTTACCTAAGTTTAATATAAGGAGAAGCAAAGTAAATATTTCACCCGTTGAGTGAGGCACCGGTCGCGTCGTGCGGCTTGTAATGGTGCCTTGACATCTGACGAATGCGTGAATGAGCCTGTTTGCGGAACGCTCGCTTACTGCGCGCATGCATTACATAGTATGAGCAGTTCGCGTGCTGCTCTTGTGCCGCTTGCGCGTCGCTCCCGTGCAAGCTACGCGCCGCGCGTGTGCAGCGCGCGCGCGCGTTTGCTTCCTCCCGCTCGCCATAAGTGCACGCGCGCGCGATAACTACGTGTGCAGCACGCGTGCTGTGCGCGAGCGGTTGGCGAATGGTGCGCGAGCGACGCGTTCGCGGCGCGTTCGTCAGATGTGGACGCACCATAACATAAATATATATGTTAGCGATAGCAGGAGCATTTATACGAGAGATGGTGGAAATTCTATTGTATAATAACTTGCATTTGTACGAAGAACTGATGTTAATGACGTGGCTACGAGAACGAATTGTGTAAATAGAAATAAATCATTAGTTGTGGTTTAGTTCGAGTCCTACGAGTTGCCATTGTGTTGGGGACGCGCCCGGCGCGGGCCCGAGATTTGATTTTGTTCTAACGATGTATCTATACTATGTAATTCTTATTTCACTTTAATTTTACGTATTACGAAATTGTTCTGCTGGGCCAGGGGGTTTATTTGACATTGCCTAAGCGAAATTGCAAAAAAAAATGCTATGATATGGTAGCTCTAGCTCTTAGCTTGACCGCAAAGGCGATCGCGTCGTAGAAAACCATACGCGAAATCGCTTTAGGCAATATCGAATAGAGGTATTGTAATCGACCGGAGTTAAGCAAATACGGTATGTCATTTTACCTTGCTTTGTATTTATCTTGTATTGAAAAGTCACAAAACTAGGCGCCACTTCGTTACAACAGGCGGGTTCTGTATGACTTATATTAATGTGGAATACAGACCCCGTGGCCCTACGCCCTACGGCCCGCGGGCCAACTTGAACCCGGGCTTTAATCTGGCCCGCCGTTAGTTTAATTCCTAACTAGATAGATAATTAAAAGTAAAATGAAATTTACGTTTTTCTGGCCTCTTATGACGGACGGACCGTCGGTATGGTAACGAAACGTCACTGTGTGTTGTCACTTTCTTTCCAATATAAACTACGCAAAATTAGATATACCATATAATGCTTTTCCAATGTTGAATAAAGGCCCCGTTCCCCTTTGACATTTTTTTATTTTAACGTAATAAACAATGTGCTTTTACTCGTTTAAAAAAAAATGTAAATACGATATTTGAACTGATAATAATAAAAGTTTTTATTTCTTAATGAAAAGTTGTGTTTTCTTTATTTATTGATTAAGAAGCAAGTCCCATTTCCAAGTATCTAAGGTGCAGTCGGAAAATAGATAAACTTTCCATTTATCAGGTCCGGCGTACCGAATGGGACTGCCCTTTTCGCTGGATTGGAAAATAACATCGGTATGCTGCAGCGTCCAGACATTTCCAATATACGTTTGAAACGAATAATACTGGGTGCTATAATTTACAAGCTTCGGATGAATTTGGTACACTTACATATTATAACAAGTATAGACCGAATGGAAAGAAGAGTAAAGTTGGAATGCTATTAGTAAAGAACGCAAAAACAAAGTGTCTTCCCCTTAATAGAGACAATAAGAAAAATGTTAATGGATACTTTCTTACTAAAGCCTATTTAGAAGTTTTAGGTTTTAAAATACTTATTAGCCCTGAGGCTAGATTGTATTTCAAATTTACCTTGTAGGTAACATCTTAGAAAAGAAACAAAAAGTTGCTGTGTAATGGGATGTTCCACGTAATTTTTTCGCAGGTCATTTGCCACCCACTGAGCATTAGAGCCGTGAACTTTGTCGCTTGTTCTTCAATCGGCTAGGGGTTTCAAATATGCTCATAGCTTAAAAGGCATATTATTTTGATTATATTTATTGATCGTAGCTCTCAGGCCATAATTTAACGTTTTCGTGGTATAATGCAAATACTTCAAAACTTCGATAAGATACGGAAGAAGAAGGTCTTTAACCTTTTGAACGCTGACTGTGGAGTCAGCAGATTTCCATGCCCTTGACGCCACGGCATGCCGTTTTCGATACATGTTGTCACCGTCACTCGGCGTCCGGGGCACACTTTCTCGCATTCAACCGTGACGTTCAAAATGCCCCAAGCTGGTAAAGCCTTCAAATGAAACTAAATAGCTACGAGTATATGCTTAAATCGAAAATGCAAGTTACAACCCACATCTTGTAATTTTTTTATCCCAGTAGCTTCGTTCTTTATTATCTTGATGTCGACTCATACAATGAGAACCCGTGAAATTTCAGCTCTGCCTTCTGGCGATATGCCAGCAATATTAGGATACCGGCGACGCGATCGTCAACAAGGACGCTTAGCCATGAAAATATGTGGCGGAGATATTGCTTGTGACGGACGGATGAGCACTGGCGGAGTTACCTCTTGTTTGGCAGGGCTAGAATATATTTATGTATTCTAACATAAAGTTGACGTAACCTATCAGATATCTAAAAATGCAGAAGCGTGGACAGGAAACTTGGCAAACGCTCAAGTTCCGCTCAACCCGTTCCCGGTATTAGGGACGGATGAACCGCTTCAAGCGCTTTAACTTTCCTTTAAAAATTTATTTTCTGCAGGACACGCTACCACAAAAATTTCGTTTGGAGAAGTCAGTTAAAAATATATTTAGTATAATCTTTTTAGGGTTCCGTACCCAAAGGGTAAAAACGGGACCCTATTACTAAGGCTCCGCTGTCCGTCTGTCCGTCTGTCTCCAGAATGTATTTCAGGAACCGTGATAGTTAGACAGTAGAAATTTTCACAGATGATGTATTTCTGTTGCCGCTATAACAATAAATACTAAAAAAAAAACAGAATATATGAGGAGAAAAAAATATATGATATTTACTGAGAAATGTTCGGTTAGTAGTTATGTAATTCCTAAAGCTATAGGTATAAGAAGATAGTCACTGAAGATATTGTGGAGCGGGATTAGTGTAAGAGTAACATTTGCAAATTCCGTACTCGAAAAAAAAAAGTATTACCCTTTGGAACGCCAGGGCTGAATGTAAAATGCAATACAATGAATGGAAAACGGCATGCCGTAGCGTCAGGCGCACGAAAATCTGCTGTCGGCTACAGCCGATTATGGCGTTCAAAAAGTAAAGCACTATTAAGTTTTTTAAATATCGGGTAGTTTTTTTTTATAGTAATAGGGGGACAAACGTGCAGGCTGGTTACCTGATGGTAAGCAATCACGGACACCCGCAACACCAGGGGAATCACGGATGCGTTGCCGACCCTTTGAGAAAGGAGTAGGCTGGCAACAGGCAGACGGCCCACCTGATGGAAATCGGTCACCGCCGCCTATAAACATGTGCAACACCAGAGGTGGTGCCAATGCGTTGCCAGTCTATGGAGGATGGGGATTGGGGATGGGATGGGGATGAGGGAATAGGCCTCCGGATTTCGTCACTCACCGTACGAGACGCAATAGCAAGCTATTACTTTACGCCGATATTCTGTGAGAGTGTGGTACTACCCCGGTCGAGCCGGCCCATTGGAACAGTAATCATCTAGTGAGGATTACTGTTTGGCTCTACCACTACAAATTACAGATTACAAAACAAATGTAAGGCTCGGGAGTAACTACTGCTACACGAATCAGTGAACAGAACACCACTTTAATGAAGCTCACTTATTGAAGGAATGTAATATTAAAATAATTCTCGGCATCCCCAGTCCTTGAGACAGGTATTTATTTAATATTTGAGCAAAGTTGAGAACAATTTGCCAAAATAATCAGGAATAGTAAGTACAAATCGGTCAATTCGAATTTAAGTTATGGGGGGGGGGGGGGGTCGAAAAGGGCCCAAAATGGTTCGTACGTGTACCTAATAATATAACCCACGGCCGGTGTGTCGGCTTTTTCTTTGCGAACATGGCTGACACACTGCCGCGTCTAGATATATCCGCGGCTTATTGCTAGAAGTCACTAATTACATAATTTCAGTTAGTGAGTTTTATATTCTATGATGAATTGCAAGAAATCATTAATTGACATGTAAAAATTATGACAGTGATTTCTTGCGGTAAGCTGAAAATAGTGCCTTCTGGGTCATCTGCGCAAAGTTTTCTCAGACAGCGCGACCTTGCCTATCAAACGAGAATAGGCCAATAGTAAGACCACAAATACGAGTATGACGTTTGTTTCGATTATTCCCATGTCTACAGATTCCCAATACTACAGATTTTCAATATTACAGATTCCCATGTCTACTGATTCTTATGCCTACAGATTCCCAACTCAAAAGATTCCCGTGTCCACAGATTCCCATGTCTACAGATTACCAAATTTTACAGATTTCCAATAGTTATTACAGATTCTCATGCTCATGTAAGTAACATCAATTTGGTTACAATTGCAATTACTCCAGGAAACGAACGATGTCGAAAAACATAAATACATAATAGGCTAAATATTTCTAAAACATATATTTATAACATAATATTATATTCAATACTTAATACTACTTAGTATAAAATTGAGAAAAAAAACTTGAGTATAGAGTTTATATTTTGAGTATGATAATAGACGCAGACGCACATTTTTTTACTGATTTCTGAAATAAGCTTCTATATATTGAGTAAAAAATATTTAGGTGAATTTTTGGTCCTAAAAAAAAACCATACTTGATAAGGGCCTCTATTCGGGAACGTCCAAGCGATATTGTTGCGGCTCGCAAGCGAAACTCGCACCCCACTCTTACGCATTACGCATCGTGCGGAGGAGTGGGATGAGAATCTCGCTAGCGCGTCGCTACGATATCGCTTGGACGTTCCCGAATAGAGGCGAAGGTTATTTTACTGTACATCTAACACAACCTGCACGTCTAGCACGACCTGCCCGCGAGTCGTTTGTCGCTCGGTGCATCCCTTACATACTTGACTAGTTTGACAGAGACGCACTGAGCGACAAACGACTCGCGGGCATGTCATGCTAGCCCCCCTGCACGCGAATAATTTGTCACTCAGCAACTTTTCAACGAAGCAAATATGTAAAGGAAGGAGACACCTTTACATATTTGCTTCGTTGAAAAGTAACGCACCGTTTATCTACGATGAGTTTATCCAAAACGTTCTCATTATAGAAAACTATCGCTCTGTCCCTTTTACTTATATCGGCAACTAGCAGTATTTCCGATAGATTTCGATAGCGATAACTGTTTTCGTAAACTCATGGCAATGTTACTGAGCGACAAACGACTCGCAGACATGTGCTAGCTCCTGGTCTACAAGCGTGGTGTGTTCGTGATGTCAAAAGGGCATCAAGGGTTAAATATGTCATGAGCAATCACTTACCATAATTAAAATCGGTATATTAAGGGTAAATATGTTTTAATTTAAAAGGAGTATTTAACCGTGCCCTGTTGCGTATTGATTGCTGGAATTAAAAGTGTTATTAATTTAATGGAAAGCACCATCAACATACCCACTCATTCCTAAGTTTTATTGGACTATTGGGAAAGACGTAGACATCAACAAACACCTTTTCATCGCCGTTGTCTGAATTATAAGCGCAGAATAGAAATTAGTACTAACGTACACAAGGATTACTGTCTAACAAAACCGGTGTTTAGGTACGAAATATGCCTAATCATGCCGTCTTTCCGTCGCATAAAACGTGCTCTTTCGTGTACGCTAGGGTTGCCAGTTTTTTATCCGTGTCACCCAATAACACCAAAAATCTATAGGCTACTTGATGACGTGCGAATCGTTCAGCGAGCGAGCGACCGAGCGGCAACGTACTGCGATATACAGCTCCGAACTGCACCTCTATTCGGGATTGCTAAGTGATGTTGTAGCGACTCCCGAGCAAGATTTCTCATCCCACTCTTCCGCACGACGCGTAATGCGTAAGTGCGAGATGCGAGTCTCGCTCGCGGGTTGCTGCAGTATCACTTAGACGTTCCCGAATAGCCCTGTCCGACGGCCGAGCGTACCTAAAGTGCGGAGCCACCGTTAAATGACACAACATATCCAGCTCATTTCGCCGCAGTCTTATAAATTAACACAAATGACTTGGATTTTGTTTGTATCACTCTGTATAGGTGACACGGACACGTTCGATGAACATCTAAAAGCTTAAGCTTCACATTAATTAATCCATTCTCAAATTATAAATGCGAAAGTACCTACTATCACGCCTTCACGGCCTAACTACGGCACCTATTGTCCTGAAATTTTAGCATGGACGTACCTTTGATAATGGTTACAGACATTATTGTATATGATACTATTTTTCCAGGGAAAATCGCGATAAACGAAGTCCGGACGGAGTTGCGGGCAAAAGCTAGTTTCTCTATAATTTATAATAAATATGAAGTCTTCGAAACTGATTGTATTATCCTTCAACCATTAAAGAGACTTTCTCAGTGAAGTTTTCATATTATTTAAGATCTTTAGCGCGTCTGTCTTCACAGGCATGATGACGTTTGTTGATAAACTTCGTAACTACGACTGCTCATGCGGGGATTTCGCTGCCCTAATAAATTTACATAGAGGCTTAGAGGGTGGTTTATCTCTTGGGCACAACCGACTATTTATGAGCCTATTTTTAAAACATTTTTACAGCTTTGGTTTCGTCCGCGTTGAATTTGTTAATAGCTGTTTCTTCGGGAACTGCATATTCCGGGATAGAAATTGCCTAAACGCAAACACTCAACTATCTTTGTCAATATGTCTATCCGTTTCTCCGTTTTCACGTGAAAGTAGGACAAAGAAACAAACAAATTTTCGCATTTGTAATATTAGAAAGGATTATTTGACATGTTATTCACAGTTAGGGAGACGAGGAATGTATGCTGGTCAATTAAATTTACGAATATAGTTATGAAATGTTTGACCCCATTTTAATGTACAACATTGAAAACTTTCTGTTACTTTTTTAACAGAATACGCAATCTGTGTATCCTTAACTGAAAGAGTGAAATTTAAAAATGTTTAGATCCGAAATTGTTTTCAAATTTTAATATAGGCGCGGAATGAACTGTGCGACCCTAGCAGGGTTGCCATGGGGATAACTTAACCCATTCTTATCTCTCTGACTATCTCTTTCATCGGCAGAGGTTGAGAGAGACGCACTAAGAGATAAGACGGTGTCAACTTATCCTCTTGTCAACCTTGCTAGGGCCGCTGAGGTCAACGATAATGCATGTGTCAAACTTTACGCCGCAATTATATGCACATTGCTTGTAGAACAGATGGCCGATGGGGTCGCAGAGTTCTTAAGTGGCGACCACGTACCGGAAAACGCAGCGACGGCAGACCACCCACACGGTGGACTGACGACCTGGTGAAAATTGCGGGTCTCCGCTGGATGCGAGCTGCACAGAATCGGTCGTTGTGGAGATCATTGGGCGAGGCCTATGTCCAGCAGTGGACGTGACATGAAATGATGAATAATTATGAACTTGAGCCGCGACTTTTACGCAAATATCCCTCGAAATACCTGCCATCCTGATGAATACCACCTACGATGATAATCCATGCCATATCCATGATAAACGCATAATGATTAGGTACTTTCACCTAATAATGGCCATATTAATGTCATAGAGATGAATAAATGATTGGCCGATAAGCTCTGAATAGACGTATTTGCGTAATAAAGGTCACCAGCGGCACGTAGAAGCGGACTAAAATGAAATAACGGAAATAACAGATGTTTTTGTAAAGGATAATTAATTGATAAGATAATGTTAATTAGTTCGACTTAGACAAGATTATTCACTGGCGAGCCGGTTAGAATCCTCGTCATTCAAATAAGAGGTAGGTAGACAATGAGAACAAAAAAAATATGATTTGATATTTACCTCCCACGAGCTATTTACCATACCAAGTACATCTGCTCCTCAATTCGGAACTGCTAAGTGATTTACGGTATCTTCGCTCAAATGATCTAGGTTTTAACCTTAAATGTATCGATGTCGATACGTGTTTGAATTTCACATTCGCGGTTTTGGCATTTTAGTGGCGATATAGTAGGTAAATCACTTAGGGGTCATCCATAAAATACGTCACACTAATTTCCTGATTTTTGACCCTTGTCACAGTTGGTCATATTTGTGAGACGCCCCTCCCTAGTGTGACTTCACATATTTTTCAATTTTACATCAAGAAATGATTAAATGAAAACAGCAGTTCCGAAGTTAGTTTTATTTCCATTTAAATGATCCTTTAATATAATCAACATCAAATCAAACGTTTGAAAAACCGCGACGTTTAAAAGTGAGAAAAGTGATATCCCAATCTAGTATTTTTGACGCCATGACTTCGATTGAAGAAATTTCTCAAATCTGTTTATTGCAAAATGGTCCTTATTAGTTGTCCTTTAATAATAAAATTTGTAATTAAAAAAAAAATTGGTTAGACGGTCTCCTTTAATTCTAGACGGAAACCACAAGTATTTAAAATTGAGAAGTTCTTTTGGTAGCTTTCAACTCACGTGGTATAAAAAAAGTGTGGTCATGTGGAATTTTACTCACCAGAAGGTTGGCACATTTAATGTTCATTTTAAAATGATACAATACTTGAATTTATTTTAAAAAATAAAGAAGATATTAGGCAAAGTAATCATAAACATAAACTTTATCTACACCCATATCATAAAACCTCCATTGGTTAATCAAAAACCTTAGGAAATGACCACCATTTTGACAACCAATTAGGAAAAACCAGTGCTGCGATAAAGAAATAACATGACTTCTTTATCGTTTTTAGTAAAGAAAAGAGATTAAAGGAACAGCTGTCAAAACTCAAGTGGTCTCTATTCTAGTATCCATAGATATTAAAACAGTTATTGATACGAAACGTCAATTCAGTATGTTTTTTTAATATAAACTGTACAATATTTGATCTCGAGTGACGTGAGAATAGAGACTTCATCCGTTTGTCTATGATTTAAAAAAAATATGGTCTTGACGTAGGATCGCATCGGCGCCATGTTGGTGTTTTGCAGTGCGAAAGTAGAATTAATTGAATAGAAAAAGTTGTTTGTAATTTACATTTTAGTTGAAAATATGAATAGTAAGTAGTCTTCTCGGAGTGTGTGTGATGTGAAAATGCGCCGGATATCGGAAATATGCAACCACGATTGCAACAAATAACTTGTTGCCAGAAAATATTGTTTCTGAACCCATCATGGAGGATTTATAATATGTGTGTAGATAAAGTTATGTATGCAACTCTGCATAATTTGGCCTTAAAACACACGTGCGATCTTATTATGAAACTCGCTAAGAGCTCGTTTCATAAAACCGCACTAGTGTTTAAAGGCCTATCATTATGCAACCGTTGCATAAACTACTATTATCACATTATCAAACTCCAATTAAACAACCTTTTTTGAAGGGACTGCTTAATTTTGAACACATCTAATGTACCAAATTAAAAATTTCAAAGTATTTTTTATATTCCACGTGGTTTCTGATCTAGACAAATACTGTAACTACTCTATATTTGAAGCATAATCAATTTTTAATCGATCAAAACTTACACGCCGGCTTGAAGTAATGAACCTCTTATAAAAGACGTTTAAAACTTAACCATGCACGGCCAACTTGCTTAAATGGAGTTGACTACCGGTAACGTTGACTAACTTACAAAGTAATTAACTACTTTCAAATAATATTCAGTTTGGCGTTAACATTCTATAACTCGTTAAAGATTTACATTCTTCGTTATATCTTTAATTTGCAACATTTTAGTTTCTGGCCCAACGCGAAGCCAAAAGGTGAGTATAGAGTTTAACAGTCTACGGTTTTTAACTGTTTAGTCGCTGCTACCATTCTTTTAAATAAACTTTGACTTGGGACTCAGCAGAATAAAAAAAACCGGACAAGTGCGAGTTAAACTCGCGTGGAGAGGGTTCCGTTCCGTACATGATTATCTGAAATTTACTACGTTACTTTAAATATCATAGACTTCTTATAGGTTTTCCTGTAATCTATAGGTAAAGACCTATTTTCTGTATTTTTTTCAAAATTTTAGCTCGAGCAGTTTCGGAAATAAGGGGGGAATCGTCAATTTTCGTCTATTTTCCCCAATAACTTCTAAACTATTTTACTTAAAATTCAAAAGAAAATATATTTAAGATCCATACAATAAGCCCTTTCATTGGATATGTCAGACAATATAGGATGCAAAACTTTTTTTAAAAATTTTCTAATTAACCCCCAAAAGTGGCCCCCATGTTTAAAATTCATATATTTACGTCATGCATCCGTGTTGCAGTCACCGACTTACATATGTATACCAAATTTCAACTCAATCCATCCAGTAGTTTCGGAGCAAATTGGCTGTGACAGACGGACAGACAGACACGCGAGTGATCCTATAAGGGTTTCGTTTTTTCATTTTGAGGTACGGAACCCTAAAAACGGCACCGAGTTATCAAGGAAAGCATTAACAACCTATAAGTTTTTAATAAAAAATATAAAATCCTGCATTAGATAGGTACAAACTGCGATATGAGATTTCACGTATCTCATCCATTTTCCTTTACGGAGCGTTCAGTTTGATTTCCGGTTCCGCTGCCCTTAGATCTCGGCAAATGTAGTTTCGGGATAAGAATCTATATTTGTAGCAAAACATTTTCCTATTCACAAATTGTTATATTCACTCAGCGTAAGTACATATGAATCCTTCGCATAAAGGGTTGTTTATCGCGCATTGAAATCGCCGCTCCTAAAATAAGTATTTGCATGAAATATTCCATAGGATATATCTCCGAGGAAGTGTGTAAAGGGTAGTGACGGCCATTTTTATTTGAATAAATCTGGCTTCCGAACGCGGCTTTAGATTGACCTTTCCGGTGCTAACAATGTTTCAGCGCCCGCTTAATCCGACGGGAAAAATAAATTCTCTTTTATAAGAGAGAAATTTTAATGGAAATATGAACCGTAAAAATACAACGGATCAAATGGGATGCAAAGCCTTTAACTATTGAAGCGTGAAAATCAATGCGAGATTTATCGGCGCCGCTTCGGCGTACGTCATAATTCGATTTGTCTGCCAAATCGATTAGCGCAAGGAAATTCACTCCCCTCGAGAACGAACGTCTGCTTAAATCTTCGAGATTAAAAAATCCTCATTTCATGTTTATCGCCTTGGCAAAGTTCCCAGTTGCTAATTTTATTTAGACCACGAGCGATTAACTAAAGCTATTTACGGTCATTGCGAATTCCAGGCTCTGTCACTAAAATCTCTGGCCAAGGGCAAACAACAGCCTCAGTTGCTCCTATCTGACTTCTTATGGCTTCCTTCAGTTATCCGTGTCGTAGCATTCATTGACCGCATATACATAAAATGATACTTCTGAGAAAGGTCTACTCGTAAACAGGAAGTGCCTCAATATGATTAAATTATCTGTGCTTCAAGGATGAGGGTTATGGTCTCCTCGATAACTGCGTGTAAGTGCTACGGTCGTAGCAGATGGGCTACGGCTGAGTGCTACGATCCGTAGCACTATTTTGATTAAAGCATGGCCGCCATTAGTGACAAATTGGCCGCCAGGTGTCACTATTTACCCGCGAAGTACATATATGTACGAACATATATGGAATATATGTCGTAGGGGTATGATAAAAACGAGAATTTCATCAAAACCCTATAATAATTAACGCCTGCGATTTGGGAACGCGATATCGAAGCGATATTGTAGCGATGCGCTAGCGAGATTCTCATCCCACTGTTCCGCACGATAGAGGCCCTGATGTTTTAAAAATACAGCACAATATGTGGTAATTTCCCTAAACCGTTTTAGTGATTTATTTACTTATTTATTTATTTAAAAACAATCGCACAGCATAACAGCATACGCCACAGCACTGTGAATTACATACTAAACAAAAACAAAAGCAAAAAATAACAAGAACAATAAAAGAAAAATAAGACGTATATGATAACATTTATACCGAAGAAAGCCGGGCATCACATTCAGGGGCAGACTCGAGAAGCGAATTAAGCAAGTGCGCAGCTCGAACCAGCGGTGATTTAGAGTGCGCTACCGTGCGCGTCGCAGGCGCCGCCAGCAGGTGGCGACAACGTGGGCGGAAATCAAATTTCGTCAGTGACGGGACGAAAAGGCGTACCACCTGCCTAACCAGTTCCAGACAGTCCGAATCTCCTCGCAATGTAGCGCTTGCCAAGGTCAGCAGTCCGTGATTTCGCCTCACCTCAAGTGAGTTTAAACCTAGGACGCCAAGCAAAAATTTCGTCGGGTACAAAAAAGGGTAATATCCATACGTTTTCTTGTACATGAAACGCAAGAACGCCTTCTGAACCTTCTCAAGCAGCAAGACTTAAGTTGACTCATGGGGGTTCCAGACAACAGAAGCCGCCTAAAGCTTGCTTCTGACTAGAGCGGTGTATAGGACTTTTATAGCCCTGCTGTCTGAAAAATCCCTAGCATTTCGAATAACGAACCCCAACCTCCGATAGCAGTTTGCAGCAAGGGCTTTCATGTGCTCGTGAAAGTTGAGGCGCGTATCGAAGATGACGCCCAGATCACGAATAGAGGAGACACGGGATATCGCTTCACCACCCAACAAGTATACCGATGATGATATCTCGTATTCCCATCACCCTAAAATATTAAGTGATATGATCGAATGTCTAAAGTATTTTAGTGACTCTACAATATGTTATAAAATAGGTTAGGTTAATACTATGTCAGGGCCGAAGGCCCAAACTACGCGGAAACAGGAGTCGACTCCATCGACTCTGTCGCGTTTCTTAAACAGTTTAGGGATTTGAATCACAACATTGGTTTAGGGAAATGACCATACTGAGTTCTGAATTGATCATCTCCCTTAGGCATTTGATCAAATACCCAGTTTCATCATACATACCCCTGCAACATATATACCACCACATCGTCCTTTGGCTGACCTAAATTTAGGTCGCCGGTAGGTGACAGGTTAAGGGTATCGTCAAATTTGCGAAAGCATCATAAAATCTCGAGCAAATACAGAGCTATTCGGTAGTTGTAAGTGATTTTACTGTCATCAAAAATGTCCGTACAGACAGAATTTTAAATAAAACAGTTTGGAAGTTATTTAGGAAAATAGGCGAGAATTGACCATTCACCCCCCCTCATTTCCGAAACTACTGGGGCTACAATTTTGAAAAAAATACAGAAAATAGTTCTTCACCTATAGATTACAGGAAAACCTATAAGAAGTCTATGGTATTTAAAATAATCTAGTAAAATTCAGATAATCATGTACGGAACGGAACCCTCTCCACGCGAGTTTAACTCGCACTTGTCCGGCTTTTTCTTTTCTCTCCAGCAACAGATAAACAATACGCGGTTTTCACTCGCTATTTGGCCATTTTTCTAAGAGATATAATTTGCTATTTGTTTTTTTTGAACCCATATTTTTTTATAGAACCCATAGGTATGTTAGCGAAGAGGCCGAGTTATATATGACATTGTGTATTGTTAAAAATTATCTTAACAACTCTTATAGTGCCCGCTGACTTACAATTTAAAGTTGCCCAACTAAATCGCACAGTAAGTATACCAATAGGCAGTGACTTATATGTATAGTAGCCTGCTCATCTTATCCAACTAAATCACTATGGCTGCGACTTAGTTGGCCAACTGAAATTGAAAGTCAGTAGGCACTCTTACGAAAATCGGACAAGCACTAATTCGACATTCAACTACATCTATTCTATTTATATAGACCACTAGAAACTTCAAGTACGTACGTATTAGGTAGTAGAAACAAACGTACGCACCTCATAATTCGAAAACATGAAAGTTCTTAGAACTGCTTCTTTGTTATAATAACTAGTCAAAGTAGTCTAGTTTCAAGTAATCCTTTGTCTATAAGAATATAACATATTTTTTTTCATAAAGATGAAAGCTCTGCTTTCATGAATAGTGGTATTAAAGTCCATGAAAGATAGTTAATGGATTCTCTGCAATCATGCTAAGTGGCGGTAAGCTTCTGCGGACAATCACGCTGTATCGACGAGGTTCGATGCTAATATAAGGATTAATCCAAAGGTAGATAAGTTGAGGGTGATCACGATAGACTTAAGTTTTGATGGTTAAGTGTAATTTGTGATATAATTGACTGACTCAATGGGCACGAAATGTTTTTACCCGTGTCATGGATGTTTAGTATTTATATAATGTATTTATATTGAAGTGTCTTTAGTAATATCAAAAAGACTGCTTTTAGGTTAATGCATATGAAAGTGGGGCCAATTTGAACGTGTTTTCGCTAGATTTAGAAGTCGCTAAATTTGAAATAAGAAACGTGTGACTCGATTTTGAACCTTGGAGCTATACAAAATCAAGTTTGACGTTTCTTATTTTAAGTTTAGGCAATTTTAAATTAAGCGGACACCGTTTCGAATTGGACCCAGTATATGCGGTATTTATAATAATATATACTTTTTTAAGTTGCGTCTGTTTGTCTAATTGTTCCGGCTAATCTCCGAAAATAAAAAATAAAAATCTTTGCATGACTTCGCACATGTATGCAGGTTTCCTCACGATGTTTTTCTTTACCGTAATGCTCGTGGTAAATACAAATTTCAATACCGCACTTGATATCCAAAAATGTCGGAGGCGCGAGCCACGATTTGAACCCGCGCCCCTATGCACGAGAGTCCACGCGTTAGACCACAAACACAATACATACATAATATATTATCACGCCTGTTTCCCAACCGGGTAGGCAGAGACCACGGCTTTCGACCTGCTACGATCCTGACACACTTTTCGCTTCGTCTACTCTCATTAAGTTCTTCACGCACGCTCGCCGGTTTAGGGTACTCTTGACGGCCTTTCTTAAGAACGTCCTCGATCTGGTTTTGGTACGTTCGCCGAGGTCTTCCCCTTCCAACCCTACCATGCACACTCGCCTTATAAATCTGCTTCGCTAGTCTTCTTTCGTTTATCCTCTCAACATGTCCAAACCATCTAAATATACCTTAACGGCGAAACACTATGCTATTATTATTTTATTTATTAAAATACGAAAAGTAACCCTACGATTCGTATTTTTTGTTGAATAGGATAGACAATCAAAAATTCATGACGAAGCACTTCGCTAGACCTTTACACACCTAAATCGAATCCTTAAACCTAATTCGGGTATCTTGAACTACCTAAGCTTAAGTGGCTACCAGTTCCAAATGACCTTGACTTTGATCTAACCCTCCCCAACGACATCAGTTATTTAGCAAAGTGCTACTTGGACATTTAAAAATAAATAAAGAACTTTAAAAAACATTAATTTAAAAATAAATAGTGATAATTATAGAACTTGTTAACCTTAATCTATTTACATAGTAATGGGGTGTAATCGATAAGAACTTTTGTATACGCCTTAGTTTTTTAAGTGATATTAAAGGTATCTTCCGCTTTATCCTGTTACTATCTAATTTCATGAAATTGATTTGGTATATTTTAGCCGTCTAGTTCTAAAAACAAGGGAACAAACAGTTACACTGGGTCCAATTCGAAACTTCGTCTTAATTTTAAATTCCCTAACCTTCAAATAAAATTCAAACTCAATTTTGTTTAGCACCAAGCTGTCAAAATCGAGTTCGACGTTTCTTATTTCAAGTTTAGTGACTTTTAAATTTAGCGAAAAAACTTTCGAATTAGCCCCACTATCGCATTAAAATATTAAATATCCAAACTATATAACTATACATACATACACATACATAGCATCACGCCCGAAATCCCTAATGGGGTAGGCAGAGCCACAAGACTACTTATGGCCACGTTCGATTAATTAGTCCTAAGTACTGGTATGATGAACCGTATCGTGACAGGTGATCGGCCCATCGCCCATACAGATAGTCCACCATGTTGGAGAGGACCCGTCCCTTAGTCGACTTTTACGACATGCCAGGATGATAAGCATCTGTACGCATTCTATGCTATTTCTTCACATACATGCATATATTTCACTAGTAACATTTAAAAGTGTAGAAGTACTGCTATTCTTACACAGAAAAAACACTACACGTTGATTTAACAAAAATGATCTCGGTTGACTTTTTTTCGGTTGAATTTACTACAAATTGGTTAATTTGACTAAACCGGTACAAAAGCGTCTTGATTCAAGTAACAAATTCAATTTTGTTATGCTTACCAAACCTATTTCGTTAGAATTAAGAAAAAAACATGTTAAAATAACAAGAGGTAGATGGTAAAATGCTGTTTTGTTAATTTAACCGTAAGTATGGTTGTTAGATAAAAACCAGTACAAAACAATTTGGTTAAAATAACAAATTTTTATTTGTTGAATGGATGTAGTACATTTAACCAAAATTCCGTTTAGAATTACTTATTATTTTGGTTAAGACTACAAAATAAATTAGTAATTGTTGAATCAGTTAATATTAATGACGGTAATGGTATTTAATACAAAACTGTCATGTTTAAAGTAACTAATTTGTTTTAGTTCAACTAAACCGCGAAGTTTTGGTATAAACAAATAAGTTGCTTACTAATTAATTCGTATACCTAATAGAGAGTGCAAAATAATTTACATCAAAGTAACATGACAGGGTTTAATTACCTTAACCGAAGATGTTTTGTTCAATGATACCGAATTATTGTTTGATTTAACAAATATATTTGATAATTGAAACCGATTATTTTTATTTTAAAGAAACAGCATTAATGTAATGAAATGAACAATGAATATCGTTTTAAACTACATGTTGCAGGAACAAACTATATAGTTGGATTAATCTTTGTTAAATTTAGTAGATTTGATGGTTGATTTTACGAGCACGCTTCGATATAAGTTAACAGTTACATAAAGGTTATTTGAACAGCAATGGTTCAGTATTTGTAACGAGTATACTTTATTTGAATTAACCATTTTCCTCAGTAAAAGCCAACAAATGGATTTGCTGAATACAACAATGCAGTTTTGGTACAAATAACCGAAAGTTTTGTTAGAACTTACTTAGAACTACATGTTGCAGGAACAAACTATATAGTTGGATTAATCTTTGTTAAATTTAGTAGATTTGATGGTTGATTTTACGAGCACGCTTCGATATAAGTAAACAGTTACATAAAGGTTATTTGAACAGCAATGGTTCAGTATTTGTAACGAGTATACTTTATTTGAATTAACCATTTTCCTCAGTAAAAGCCAACAAATGGATTTGCTGAATACAACAATGCAGTTTTGGTACAAATAACCGAAAGTTTTGTTAGAACTTACTTAGAACTACATGTTGCAGGAACAAACTATATAGTTGGATTAATCTTTGTTAAATTTAGTAGATTTGATGATTGATTTTACGAGCACGCTTCGATATAAGTAAACAGTTACATAAAGGTTATTTGAACAGCAATGGTTCAGTATTTGTAACGAGTATACTTTATTTGAATTAACCATTTTCCTCAGTAAAAGCCAACAAATGGATTTGCTGAATACAACAATGCAGTTTTGGTAGAAATAACCGAAAGTTTTGTCAGAACCTACTTAGAACTACATGTTGCAGGAACAAACTATATAGTTGGATTAATCTTTGTTAAATTTAGTAGATTTGATGGTTGATTTTACGAGCACGCTTCGATATAAGTTAACAGTTACATAAAGGTTATTTGAACAGCAATGGTTCAGTATTTGTAACGAGTATACTTTATTTGAATTAACCATTTTCCTCAGTAAAAGCCAACAAATGGATTTGCTGAATACAACAATGCAGTTTTGGTACAAATAACCGAAAGTTTTGTTAGAACTTACTTAGAACTACATGTTGCAGGAACAAACTATATAGTTGGATTAATCTTTGTTAAATTTAGTAGATTTGATGATTGATTTTACGAGCACGCTTCGATATAAGTTAACAGTTACATAAAGGTTATTTGAACAGCAATGGTTCAGTATTTATAAAGAGTATACTTTATTTGAATTAACCATTTTCCTCAGTAAAAGCCAACAAATGGATTTGCTGAATACAACAATGCAGTTTTGGTACAAATAACCGAAAGTTTTGTCAGAACCTACTTAGAACTACATGTTGCAGGAACAAACTATATAGTTGGATTAATCTTTGTTAAATTTAGTAGATTTGATGGTTGATTTTACGAGCACGCTTCGATATAAGTTAACAGTTACATAAAGGTTATTTGAACAGCAATGGTTCAGTATTTGTAACGAGTATACTTTATTTGAATTAACCATTTTCCTCAGTAAAAGCCAACAAATGGATTTGCTGAATACAACAATGCAGTTTTGGTACAAATAACCGAAAGTTTTGTTAGAACTTACTTAGAACTACATGTTGCAGGAACAAACTATATAGTTGGATTAATCTTTGTTAAATTTAGTAGATTTGATGATTGATTTTACGAGCACGCTTCGATATAAGTAAACAGTTACATAAAGGTTATTTGAACAGCAATGGTTCAGTATTTATAAAGAGTATACTTTATTTGAATTAACCGTTTTCCTCAGTAAACGCCAACAAATGGATTTGCTGAATACAACAATGCAGTTTTGGTACAAATAACCGAAAGTTTTGTCAGACCTTACTTAGAACTACATGTTGCAGGAACAAACTATATAGTTGGATTAATCTTTGTTAAATTTAGTAGATTTGATGGTTGATTTTACGAGCACGCTTCGATATAAGTTAACAGTTACATAAAGGTTATTTGAACAGCAATGGTTCAGTATTTGTAACGAGTATACTTTATTTGAATTAACCATTTTCCTCAGTAAAAGCCAACAAATGGATTTGCTGAATACAACAATGCAGTTTTGGTACAAATAACCGAAAGTTTTGTTAGAACTTACTTAGAACTACATGTTGCAGGAACAAACTATATAGTTGGATTAATCTTTGTTAAATTTAGTAGATTTGATGATTGATTTTACGAGCACGCTTCGATATAAGTTAACAGTTACATAAAGGTTATTTGAACAGCAATGGTTCAGTATTTGTAACGAGTATACTTTATTTGAATTAACCATTTTCCTCAGTAAAAGCCAACAAATGGATTTGCTGAATACAACAATGCAGTTTTGGTACAAATAACCGAAAGTTTTGTTAGAACTTACTTAGAACTACATGTTGCAGGAACAAACTATATAGTTGGATTAATCTTTGTTAAATTTAGTAGATTTGATGATTGATTTTACGAGCACGCTTCGATATAAGTAAACAGTTACATAAAGTTTATTTGAACAGCAATGGTTCAGTATTTATAAAGAGTATACTTTATTTGAATTAACCGTTTTCCTCAGTAAACGCCAACAAATGGATTTGCTGAATACAACAATGCAGTTTTGGTACAAATAACCGAAAGTTTTGTCAGACCTTACTTAGAACTACATGTTGCAGGAACAAACTATATAGTTGGATTAATCTTTGTTAAATTTAGTAGATTTGATGGTTGATTTTACGAGCACGCTTCGATATAAGTTAACAGTTACATAAAGGTTATTTGAACAGCAATGGTTCAGTATTTGTAACGAGTATACTTTATTTGAATTAACCATTTTCCTCAGTAAAAGCCAACAAATGGATTTGCTGAATACAACAATGCAGTTTTGGTACAAATAACCGAAAGTTTTGTTAGAACTTACTTAGAACTACATGTTGCAGGAACAAACTATATAGTTGGATTAATCTTTGTTAAATTTAGTAGATTTGATGATTGATTTTACGAGCACGCTTCGATATAAGTAAACAGTTACATAAAGGTTATTTGAACAGCAATGGTTCAGTATTTGTAACGAGTATACTTTATTTGAATTAACCATTTTCCTCAGTAAAAGCCAACAAATGGATTTGCTGAATACAACAATGCAGTTTTGGTACAAATAACCGAAAGTTTTGTTAGAACTTACTTAGAACTACATGTTGCAGGAACAAACTATATAGTTGGATTAATCTTTGTTAAATTTAGTAGATTTGATGATTGATTTTTACGAACACGCTTCGATATAAGTACACAGTTACTTAAAGGTCATCTGGCGCCTCATTCGGGAACGCTAAGTGATTCTGTAGCGACTCGTAAGCCAGATCTCTCATCTCGCTCTTACGCATTTCGCGTCGTGCAGAAGAGTGGAATGAGAAATCTGGCTTACGAGTCGCTACAGAATCACTTAGCGTTCCTGAATAGAGGTGCTGGACGGACAGCAATAGTTCAGTATTTACAAAAGATAAACTTTTTTCAATTAACCATTTTACTAAGTTAAAGCTAAGGAATGGTTCTGCTAAACACATCAATGCAGATCTGATAATAAATATACCTACTACGCGTCGAATTGAGAACCTCCTCCTTCGGTTTTTTTGAAGTCGGTTAAAAATAGCCGAAAGTTTTGATACAATTAACTTGGAAGTACACTTGGCAGTAACAATTAATGTAGTTTTATGAATGACAAGGTGTTTAAATGTGGTTTTTGTCAAATTTCGAAGAAGTGTTGATTGATTTTACGAACACGATTCGATAAAAGTAGACAATTATTTAAAGGTTAGTTGAACATCAATGGTTCAGCGGCCCTAACATGCAAGACACAAAGATAAGTTAAACCTGTTTATCTCTATGACTATCTCTTTCGTCGGCACTAGTGTGAGAGAGACTCACAGTATTTGTAAAAACTAGACTCTATTTGAATTAACCATTTTATTTACTCGTTAAAAGCTAGGAAATTGATTTGCTGAACACAACAATGCAGTTTTGATACAAATTACTAATTTTTTTTGTAGACCTAACTTGAAGGTACATGTTGCAACAACAACGTATACCTACACTTGCATTGGTCTTTGTTAAATTTCGTAGACTTGATGATTGATCTTACGAACACATCTCCTTAAAACTAACCAATTACCTCAAGGTTAACAGGGGTGTGTTTCTCTTAAATAAAACTTGGTTCATGAACTCATCGGCGAGCCTAACTTGACCCGTCAGTGCGTATCAACTACAGGTTTGTGCGTGTCTTCGACCTTGGACGCAACCGGCCACGAACGTAGGTACCGTCCGTATTATGACTAAGTAATGCAACCGTTAGTTTTTGTTTAATTAACCAATTTGTAGTAAATTCAACCGAAAAAAAGTCAACCGAGACCATTTTGTTAAATAAACGTGTAGTGTTTGTTCAGTGTTTAGGTATATGAGATTTTTTTTCTAGGTGGAATTCCATTACGTCAACGATCTTTTTTTGAAAAATGCTCTAATCGGTTCACTCGTGTGTCTGTCTGTCTGTGTGTCAAGACCTTTTTCTCAAATTGCAATTTCAAAAGATATCGCCGTTTATGCCACATATTTTGATACTTTCAAGGCCATCAGATTACAGGAAAACCTATAAAAAGTCTATGGTAGGTATTTAAAGTAGGTAACGAGTTTAACTCGCACTTGTCGTCCGGTTTTTTTACCTATATTCATTCAAAATTTCCATTGTCTCCCCTCCTGTATCCGCAATTGTTAATAGACAACTAACTTGTCAATACCTACTATTAAGTAAGTCTTTTTACAAAAGCGCAAAACATTCACAACATAGGTGTAGGTACTTAAATTTTGATGTAAGTAGGTGTAAATTTACCGGTTCTGCAAATAGTAGTATTTCTAATCCTAATTCTTGTACATATTTAAAATATCTAGGTGTAAAGGTATATCTTTATTTACCTACTAATACTTAGATATAAAAAACCGTTTTAATCGCAATGCCTACGCCGCAAAACGACTTTGAAGCATTTACGCCTAAAACGCTTTATGACTAAGAAGCAAAATAACTAACATTTAAAACGGCTGTAAAGCGAAATGCCTCAAATCCAAACCACTGATCATTACTGTACCTCTAATGCAAAAGGACTTTGTAGAAAAATTACTAAACATCTGATTGACTATGAACGCAATATGACTCAAATGCAAAACATCTCATAAGTAAAATACCTGGATAACATGAAGATGCCTAGGGATGCAAAATAGCTCAAATACAAAACAACTCTACTCTACCTACCTGAACAGCAAAATGTTACTTGCCACCGACTTCGATACATTTTATGTATCACTTAATCAACAATATACCTATCTGATGTTTCTAGGTAATTAACTAACGAAGGCCAATCATTATTTCTTACCTTTTAAACGGTTTTTTAAGTCGGTTTTTTTATTTGTGAAATTTTTATTATTTCATTTTTTTTAGTGATTTAACGACACACATTGAATAGGTACATCAAGTAGGTATCAATAGCATAATGCCAATTGCTCATCACCCTTTACAAAATGTTGTTATCCAAGGTGCAAGGACGTCAATCGTTGAGGAGTTCTCCTGGTTCTTCACCACCAGTTCTATTTTACCACATGAATTTTCATGAGCATAAATTGCTTCCTAACCTTATACAGAAATCTAATCGCCACCACCCGTGAAATACTCATCATTGAAGAGTTCCCGTGGTCATCCGTGGTCTTCATCATCAGTTCCTCTTCACCAAATAATGTTTTTGAAACGCAATTGCTTGAGTTAATACAGAAAATATCAAAATTTCTATATGGGTGCCTATAATATTTAAGGAGTTCCTTCGATTCCTCATAGATCCTCTCATCAGACCTCGACTTTGATCACAACGGGACCAATTTGAAGAAATACCCTATCGACTAAAAAAAGAATCATCCATATCGATCCAGCCATCTCAGAGTAATCGGTGAACGTACATATAAAAAGAAATAATAAAAATAAAAAAATATACGCGTCGAATTGAGAACCCCCTCCTTCGGTTTTTTTCGAAGTCGGTTAAAAACAGAATTTAAAATTTGCACGTTCGTACCTATCACGGTCGACGGTTGCATAGAAACACAGTGTTGCCATATGCTGAACATCAAAATCTGTTGTGAAATATTTCTAAATCTGTATAAAATGTTTATGAAATCAATTACCTATAATCTGTATGAAATCTGTATATCTAGACGACAGTTAAGTCAGAAGTGCTACTCCAATGTTCGAAACTCGACCGTCGCATAGTGCCGTCTCGCTCACCGAAATACTTTTTAACAGGAGATTAAGAGAGACGGCACTACACGACCGTTTCGAACTTCGGAGTAGCCCTTCTGGTCGTGTCAAGTAGTAATAGACACACTAGTTACGGTTAGGGGGCTTTATGAATAAAAAAATATGATCTTTCTGAATAAATAAAACAGTACATTAAATTAAATATATTTATTAATACATATTTTTATTCATTCTAGAATTCAATTTCTCATCTGCATTTAGTCTGTAACATGGCGCATTGTTTAGTAATTGTTTTATTAGTTAGGCTAGCCACTGACCTAAAATATAACTGTGCAAAATCACTGGTTGCTCAATTATATTGATCGTCAGTAGATGATATTGACGGTCAATATCGACTACTGACGATCAATATAATTGTGCAACTAGTGATATTGCACAGTTATATTGTAGGTCAGTGGCTAGCCTAAGAGTCCCTACACCGTCTTAGTGTTTAAATGATTTTATGTTTTATGTCGGAAATGGCTGAAATGTTTGCAAGTTTCACTTGTCAAGTATTTTATGTGATATTATATTATAATATAATCATAGATATAAAATATAATCATAGCTGGGCGCCGTTAATCAAATAGTTAACTTCGTTTGTCGTTACTCCGTTATAAAAAAAGTTTACTTCGTTAAACGTTAAAAGGTTATATTGTGGAAGATTTAACTGAAGTTAACGTTAATCGTTAACTGTTAACTCGGGATAGATATTCCATTTTATATGTCGTTGCGTTAGCGATATAATTATATTTTTTTTTGGTATAACTGAGATAAGCCTTCATATAAATATTCGTTAAAATGGGCAGCTTAAGTTTATTCTTGTAAGATAACAATAACAGTTGAGTATTTTTTATGATAATTGATTATTAAACCTGTTTTATTCTATTTTCCCTTATTTTTCATTTAAATTCTTAGCACCTTTATAGCAACGTTCTAAAATATATAGCTACTTTTTGGCAACTTCTAGGCGTACATCTAGCTACTTTTTAATTTAAGAGTTGGCAACACTGGCTGGCGGCGACGCGTCGACTTGGCTTAAAGGTCTCGAAATATTGCGTCACCATTTGTTGCGGTGTGTTCGTTCAGTTCGTTCGTGCCTACGCAGCTCAATATTTTCAATTTCTGATGTTAGAGTTACTTAAAATGGAAGAACTTCTGGAACTTTGGTCTGTTTCAAGCGGCACTATCGAAGTATTTCGTGGTAAGTACATATTTTTAGCCGTATTTTGTGTTCGACGCCATGCGTCGAAATGTGATTGAGATATCTCCATACGTATCTAAAATGTATTGCGGCGTCTTTCTTGTAAGTGCCTAATTTTAGAAAGGTGTAATAAGCCCATAATGTCAGACCTAACGCTTCTTCACCGTTGCATTTAGTTAATTTTACCATTTTATTTGATTAAAAGTACCAAACATTGAAATGAGTCAGCTAAAATCCACTGGCAACGTGTTAAGTAGGTATTTAAACCGCCACCGTCTCAAAGTGTTGTTTGTGTTGAGAATAGACCGATATTAAACAGTTTTTATCAAAACGCTTTTCAGCCCTGACACGAAAGTGTTTATTCGTTTCTTAAAAAAAAACTGTTACTCAAAACTTATATCGTACTTAAAATACTTGTCGTGCTAATCAGCTTGTTCTAACTTTTAGATAACAATATAGACATTACGTGTCTGGAAGGACTTGGAGACGAAGAGTTAAGAATTTTGATTCCAGATTCTAAAATTAGAGACCGCATCAAATTTAAACAAGGATTTAAAAAATACAAGGCCGACATGGATGCTTTAAATTCAGTAAGTAACCTTTTACTCCATTATTTGATCTCACGGATCTATACAAAACCCAGCCTTAGGTATTTTTTTGTACATTGTCATCTTTCGTGCTAATTCAAACCTCAACAAATTTTATTACATAATTATTTGTTGTTTGAATCTACGAAGTCTTGAACGCTTGCCTCATTCAGAGGGTCGCAAATCAAATTTTCAAAGCAAGTGTGAGATTAAGTGGGTTTTTTTATGTTTATTACAGAACGCTGAATCTTTGGACACAGACTCACTTTCATCATTGGAACTATTCACTGTTGACGATGACACGGAACGCAGTAAAACCAAGGTACTGTTTACCTACTATGTAGTTTGCGATAGACACTCTGAGATACAGATTTTTACGTTTTATTCTGTGTTTGTTGCTCTTGTTGAGAGTAGGTAGGTAGTATTTAAAATGGTATGTTGTCCGGATCGAGATACCGGTCCAGATATCTGGTAAATCAGCTGTCTTGAATTTTGAAATTCTGGTACTAGAAAATTATACAATAATACAAGTAATACAAATAATACAAGTTACAAGCTAATAATTAACAAGTCGTACTTTTGAGTTGCACAACAATTTTCGTTTTTGCTAATAATACAAGAATATTACTGTTGCATAAACTGCTAATAATTTTTCTAAACTACATGTTATATGATCTACTTTACTAATTTACTAGTACTAATATTTTCTGTTGCATAAATGTATTATCATACAGAGCTGAATTTTTACATGTTAGTTCAGTTCCGGTGACAATGCATTTTTTAAATTAATTAAGGCAATTAACAAAATATCATTCCAGCATCTCAATACAAACACATTTCAATATTGTTAAAAACCGGTCAAGTGCGAGTCTGACTCGCGTGCCAAGGGTCCCGTACCTATGAAAAACAGACGGTACCTTGTAGATACGGAACCCTAACAAATTGCTTTTAACATCCGGGGAACCTACCTATGAAATAAGACAAAAATAACTTTCGCAAGCTCGTATCTCCTTGCAACAAGTGTGATACGACTTTGCAAAGGTTACTCCATTAAATTATTTTCTTTTTGTGATGAAATTTACAGTTTTCGGACTTTTTCCTTTAGTTGTGCCATAAGACATTGATTCTAGGTCAACGGGAAGTATAGGTTCTGATTCCCTTGCGAGTATCTTTTGATTGCGTTGACTGAGAAGGTTGATTTTTTCACAGCTCCAGGAGATTGCAGACTCAAGTACCCATTTGATATTAATTTTAGACAGACAGACAGACAGACAGACAGACAAAGAAGTGATCCTATAAGGGTCCCTTTTTTATTAAAAGCTTTTATTTACCTTGCAATGTTTGTATGTATGTATGTATGTACGGGTCAAATCTTGCAAGCTGAATTAGAACCACTTCCTCTTATCCTACGGAGCTGAATTTTTACATGTTGGTTCAGTTCCGATGACAATACATTTTTATGGTAAGCATGACCTGAATCGACATCCAGGATGAGCTCCTGACAAAGGAACTCTTTAACGGTCAACAGCACAGACACGAAATTTTGTGTAGGCATTTTATTAGGATAGCCGGTTTTAAGTTTTGTCATGCCATGGTTGCTGCACTCGGGTTGGCTCCTAACTAGGGAACTCTTCAACGGTGAACAGTACATTCACGAAATTTTGTGTATACATTTTGTTATGATAGCCGGTTTGAAGTTTTACCATGAAATGATTGCTGCACTCAGGGTTGGCTCCTAACTAGAGAACTCTTCAACGGTCAACAGCACAGTCACGATATTTTGCGTACGCGTTTTATTATAATAGTCTATTTTAAATTTTACCATGACATAGTTGCTGCACTCAGGGTTGGCTCCTAACGAGGGCACTCCTCAACAGTTAACAGTACAGACACGAAATGACGTATACGCATTTAATTAACCATGTCGTTGTCTATTTAGGCTCGAAGCTGACACATGACATGAACATTCTTAAAAACATGTCCAGCGAAAACTAAAAACTTAAAAATAAAATAATAGTAAAAAAACATTTTTAAAAACAAGCTTTTATTTAAATGCTCTAAGATTACGAAAATAAATTTTAAATTAAATCAAACCCGTCAATTTATTAAATTATACAATTTATATGATATAAAAGCTTGTCGCGAGATTTACCTGTGTAAATGAACAAAAATACAAATATAACTTGATCTTGACGCAAGTATTTCTAAGAAAAATATTATGTATTTCATAAAATAAATTTACACAGGTAAATCTCGCGACAAGCTTTTATATCACATAAATTGTATAATTTAATAAATTGACGGGTTTGATATAATTTAAAATTTATTTTCGTAATTTTAGAGCATTTAAATAAAAGCTTGTTTTTAAAAATGTTTTTTTATTCTTCCTATTGAGGTACGGAACCCTTAAAAATTGTAGGAGCAATTCATCTTCTTCCTTCTTCTGCTGATGAATTCAATAAACTGTACATTTTTGACCAACGTATACTACAACTATTACTTTAATAATATGGTGCCCCTTAGGTACGTAGAAATAATTACAAGTTTCTTCTAATAATTTGTATTTTCAGCTTCATATGGCGACAAAAACTAGTAAAATTTACTAATTATATTCGTTATTAGTACTGATATTTTGCCACTTGTAGTTTATTACTGCTACTTTATCATGCAACAGAAATATACAAGTTAAAGGTTGAATTGACTAATATTCTTAGCTTGTACTTAGATACTTGTACATTTGTATCTTGTATTTTATTATGCAACATAAAAGTACAAGTTACAACCAAAACCACTAATAGTATTATAGCTTGTACTTTGTTATGCAATAGGCGCCTGGTTGCTTGCTTCAACCACGTAGACTGTACTGAATTGACAGGCAAATGACCATGCAACAATGACGCATTACATGAGAAGTCGTAGAAATGTGCCCAGCGAAAACTAAAAACAAAAAACAATTAATAGTAAAAAACCTTTTTTTAAAACAAGCTTTTATTTAAACGCTCTATATTTAAGACTGTAAAGTAATTTTAAATTTAATCAAACCCCTCAATTTATTACATTATACAATTTATATGATATAAAAGCTTATCGCGAGATTTACCTGTGTAAATTTATTTTATGAAATACTTAACTTGAACAAAAATAAAAGCTTGTTTTTAAAAATGTTTTTTTACTATTAATTTATTCTAACTCCTAGTTCGGTTTGCTCTTTTTTAAACTATAACTTTTCATTTATTTGATTTGTTTCTTTTATTTGTATTTTAGTTGAATTTACAACAAGTTTTAGTAGAAAACATGCGGGGACGCCAAGCTCTACAAGCTATTAAAACAAAGAAACTCGATTCTAGCTTTCGCAATAATATAGTTCATGCTATTATTGAATATTACATAAAAACATTTCATAAAATGACAAAATTCGATTTCATCATTCAATTCAATACTTTTCCAGGAAACTTACTATGTTCCAAGTAGAACTCTTGGTCTCAAAAACACTATGCCCGCTAAGGGCAAACTTGTGGACAGGTATTATAATCAAACGAGGATGTTAAGGAAATCGGGAGTGCTTCCAGAAAAGCGAAAAATAAGCTCATCCTCCTATACTGAGTTTTCCGAGAGTGAAAATGAAATGGATGAATCACAGGGTAATTATGCTATGTAATGTACCAACTGCAGACTTATTTATTTATGTATGAGTGAGGCATCAGAAATTCTTTAACATCATCTTATTTTTTTCTGATAAATACATTTATTCAAAATAATAATTTTCTTGTTCGCGATAAACAGATGACTACGAACAAAAAAGATACTGCTTTAAAATACTTTACGTGGTTGTTGATACTTTTAAAATTACATATTTTCTGTAGATTGCTTACTTTACTGGTATAACGTCACTATTTGTGCTGGATCAGATTCTCTATATTTCCAGACACTGATGAACAATGGTTAAAAGTCAATCGTGACCCCTGGCCATTGGTTGAAGAAAAATGGAAAAAAACTTGCGCGTATCGAAAAAAAAGAACCTATGATACAGATGCAACGCTAACTGCAATGGTAAATAAATGGCCATGCCTGAAAACAACCAATGGACACAGACTGGTAGTGTATTCGTTATTTTTTCGGTGACTTTCCAAAATACCTGTTGGTCATAGACTCATTTTCCCATAACGACCCCGAGGGTACGGCGCATTGAATCTCGAGATTTTTGTATTTTTTAAGTTCAATATACAGTCGGGTTTTTTGTTTTGAATTTTATACTTAATTCAATATTTATATTTTTAGATTGAAATCGATTTTACCCATTTATACCCCGAAAGAACTTTCAAGCTCTTTGAAAAATGGGACATTTTCAAAACAAATGCTTCAGAGATAATGGAAGGCGATGTTTCAGTGAAACCGGATTTAAAAACACTATTAAAAGGAGACAACGAAAGTGAGTTTGCACTACAATCATAAATATGTGTTAAATCGTTAATTGTGTTTATTGAATGACTATAGAACGTGTGTGGAATCTATGTAAAATGTAATGTATGTATGATGTGTTAAATCTTTAAATGACCATTTAAATATAGTCAAGATTTCTGGGTCAAGTGGGCCTAAGTATTTCGCTTTATCCAGTCGAGTTAAACTTGTTTTTAAAATAAAAAATAACTTTACCTGAGTTTGCACATTATATCTTTAGGAAATGTATTAATTTTTTTTCTTTTCGTTTTAGCTACTCGTGATTTTGCACTGTGCTGTTCGTTACCATACAAAATAAAACCGACGTCCAAAGTTATGAATTCTGACAAAAATAAATGTAACTAAGTGTCAGTTGCGGAATCCAGTCAAGCTTTTATATTGCACGTTAACGTAAGTTGATAAGTACTATTAGTTTGTCTTCTGTTCTTTCTATTTATTGTTAAATAACAGACACAAAACAGTATAACATAGTAAGATTAAAGGCTTCCACGCACCGAACCCGAAACGTAAGCGGGCCCGCGTAAACAGCGTCACAGGAACTAAAATGGAAGCCTTCACACCAATGCCCGCGCCGCGCGGTTTGCTGTGAAAGCTTCCATTTCAGTTGCCGTGAAACTGATTACGCGGGCCCGCTTTTGATCTTCAACGCTTCCGACCCACTTTTCTGTGTGTGAAAGACTTTAAAGAAAATAGTCTAGTATAATCATTTTACAGGAAAATTACAAAGACTGATCTAATCGCAGTAAATTGGCTGTATATTAAAACGCTTACATATTGATTGTACTAATGTAATAGGAATGATTGACCTATGCAAAAGATTTTCTGATATATTTTCTATTTCAGCTAACAAAATATGGGAAAAAATATTCGGCCTAAAGTTGCATTAGCACAAACAATATTATAATTAAATTTTGATTGTACTTGTTAAATGGGGTAGTGAGACAAACATATGTAAAGGTTACCATTATACTACTACAATTTAACTTTTTATTTGTTTTAGAACTATGCTGATTTAGGAGAAGCTTTGCAGAACATTAATTGTGTGCGTTGGAACACCCGCTGCATTTGAAGATTTTTATGTGGTGGTCGATGACATTAAAATTAAATACAGGTTTGATTCCCTGACCAAAGCTCTTGATACATGTTTCAAAATGTTTGTGGTCTTAAACCTCGCTTATCCAAAAGAGTGTGAGCAATTGTGGTTATTTATTCAGCAATATTTTTACGATATTTAACTCCCATCAGACAAAAAATTCAGCCAAGTGTCCACTTTTATCAAAACTTTGAAAGTGTGAAAAAATAAATTAGACTTGAATATAGTTTATCAGATGATTCTACTTATTCTTGTAATCAAAATAATTGTGATAGGAATTATACCAATGTTAAAAGTTTGCGAAAATACTTAAACACACTTTCATCCGATGCCATTAATAACAGTACTGCCTGCGGAAACTTGAGAGTAGACTTTGACGTCATTCCTCCTTTTGATACTTCATTAAGTGGCCCCGAACCCTCCAGAGTAGCTGGACAGATTCTCAGCTGGACAGATCAGCAACCAGACAGAGTGTCCCCTAGACGAAGTCGCAGTTGGACAAAGGTTAGTCAGGAGAAGTAAACAAATAATGATAATAAAATATTTTTATTAAACGGAGACAATCTGCACATGACATGTAGCATAACATATGACACCACATTTGCTATAAGTAATCAATTCATTTTCATTTTGAGATGTTACTACAAATTTACGGCTTTCGAATTTTTTTCTTTACTTGAGCTATAAACATAGCTTCTTGCCTAATTTGATTATTCTAAGTTAGCGGGAAGTACCCGATTCTCTTAAACCCTAAAAATACTTTTACAATTATGTTTTCCTAGTGGACCCGCCACAGTTTCGCCGTTAATCTCTGCTTCTCTTGACTAAACTTCGTCCAACCGCGACCTCGTCCAAGGGAGACTCCTTCCAGTTGCCAATCCGTCCAGCCGAGAATCTGTCCAGATGAAAAATGTGTCCAGCTGAGAATCTGTCCAGCCGAGAATCTGTACAGCTGAGAATCTGTCCAGCTGAGAATCAGTCCAGCTGCTCTAGAGGGGCCCCGAATATGTAACGAACGCACGGATCTAGTATGTAAATATCTTTCATAACAAAGGCTAGATAACTCTGTTCAGGCAGGATGGTCGGGAGGCCACAGTCTGAATACACTACACACACACACTCAACACACACACGCGGCAAAGCGCCTGCATATTACATACACACAGACACACCCTACTTGAGCGGTATTGCATTGCCCTCAAGTAGTCACACATAAAATAACTTCATATATTTTTTAAAGAAGACGCCAAACTCGGTGAGCTGCCAATTTTTTTGTTTTAATTTAGAATCTTCCATACCATGGATAGAAGCTGCAGTGTCTATATGTCGTTGTGTCTATTTGCAGTGCAGTTTCTACCCAAAAGGCAGTAGAACCTGGACTCGCCAGGGAGCAAATTAGACCATTCCCCATACAGTATAAAGACGGACCTATCCTAGGACTCCGCACCTCTTCTCTGTAGTTAAAACTACAGCCCCTTTCTTAACATAGACTAGATAACGTGAGCGTCAAGTTGGCGTACCCTTCGAAGATATCCAGGATCTGATGATTCCAAAAAATAGTGCCTAATTAGTACCGAATTAGTACCGAGTTCAAAAAAATAGTACCTTCGTAATTTCGGAGATATGAGCCCTGTTTAACGGGTACGCTAACTTGACGTCAAGCTGGCGTACCCGTTTTGGTTCTCGAGTACGGTGCTGTTCCCAAATATGCTCTATATCCCAAAAAATAGTGCACAATTAGTACCCCTGGCTCCCGAAGTCACAACTTCGTAGCTCTTATAGAAACCGAGATATTTCATACCAAACACGGGTAAAATATTTTGCACCGTCAAGCTGGCGTACCCGACTGAGATCACACAGAAAGCCATTGAATTTCTAAGCCTGCTATATACCAAAAAATAGTGCCTGAAATAGTACCCCTTTTACGACAAAAACATAACAGAAAAGCTAAGTAGAACATTGAAAATATAATGGATGAATATTCTTCATTGTCATAGTACTGTCACGTACAAAAGTCTTATTTTATTTATATTTATTATTTGTTCTTTCAATCTTTTAAGCAGAATGTATGTGAAAGTTTTAATTTACTTAATATTCATTGCAATAGCCAGATGGGTTGACATAAAGCAGATTATAGCAAACTAGGTTTTATCCTTTTGCGCTACTTTAGTATTAGGAGTTTTTCGGTCCTATAGCTACATCTGCGTACATTTACTCAGCACGTTAAATATGGTTAAAACATAACGGTAACGGCATCTGTTTACTTAAGTTTTCAACATAATCGTTTACTAACCGTTATAAAGTTCCTCTCTGTTTGCGTCTGTACCAAAATGAGTTTGTATGTAGAAGTTGGCATTCATTTTTTTCAATGTTCCACTTAGCTTTTCTTTTATGTTTTTGTCGTAAAAGGGGTACTATTTCAGGCACTATTTTTTGGTATATAGCTGGCTTAGGAATTCAATGGCTTTCTGTGTGATCTCGGTCGGGTACGCCAGCTTGACGGTGCAAAATATTTTACCCGTGTTTGGTATGAAATATCTCAGTTTCTATAAGAGCTACGAAGTTGTGACTTCGGGAGCCAGGGGTACTAATTGTGCACTATTTTTTGGGATATGGAGCATATTTGGGAAAAGCACCGTACTCGAGAACCAAAACGGGTACGCCAGCTTGACGTCAAGTTAGCGTACCCGTTAAACAGGGCTCATATCTCCGAAATTACGAAGGTACTATTTTTTTCAACTCGGTACTAATTCGGTACTAATTAGGCACTATTTTTTGGAATCATCAGATCCTGGATATCTTCCACGGGTACGCCAACTTGACGCTCACTAGATAACTCTATTCAGGCAGGATGGTCGGGAGGCCACAGCCTGAATACACTACACACACACTCAACACACACACGCGGCAAAGCGCCTGCATATTACATACACACAGACACACCCTACTTGAGCGGTATTGCATTGCCCTCAAGCAGTCACACATAAAATAACTTCATATTTTTTTTAAAGAAGACGCCAAACTCGGTGAGCTGCCAATTTATTTTGTTTTAATTTAGAATCTTCCATACCATGGATAGAAGCTGCAGTGTCTATATGTCGTTGTGTCTATTTGCAGTGCAGTTTCTACCCAAAAGGCAGTAGAACCTGGACTCGCCAGGGAGCAGATTAGACCATTTCCCATACAGTATAAAGACGGACCTATCCTAGGACTCCGCACCAATGGTTTTATTATTATTATTGCCCTTAAGTGGTCACACATAACTATGTTTAATTTTTTTAAAGAGGATGCCAATCTCTGTGATATGCCAATATTTTATTTATTTAGAAATTGCCATACCATGGATAGAAGCTGTCTATTATGTCGTTATGTATATTTTAATTGCAGTTTCCCATCCCACCTAAGATTTGCTTAGATAATAAAGTTGAATGGGTTGATTATAATAGCATTAAGTAATAACTAATAATAGTAATTATATTATTAGTAAATACTAATAATATAATTACATTAACTTCACCTGACGGTTACCAGTTTTATATTCTGAAGTACATTCTTCACACAAAATCTGACGAAACACATTTGTTATGTATAAAAATTACTTGTTTTGGTTTTAATGAGCATCTTAGATCTTATCAGTTAGATATGGCCGATATCAGTCACAATTGGACAGTGCTTGATGTAAGTGAAATTATTATATTTCCATGTAATTATCACACTTTAGCAAATGGTGATACTTATTGTAGGGTACGATATATTCAATATTGTGAGCGTCAAGATATCTAGAATCTGATGATTCCAAAAAATATTTTATTTTAATTTTGGAGATGTCCGCCCTGTTTAACGGGTACGCGAAATTTATGTCGTGTATCTCCAGAATGGCGTTTCTCCCAAAAATGCTGTACATCCCAAAAAATAGTACCTAAATAGTACCTCGTAGCTCTCTCTAATAGAAACAGATATTTCATGACAAACACTGGTAGAATATTGTGCACCTTCAAGTCGGCCGAGATCACACATAAGCCATTGAATTTCTAGACCATCTATAGGTATACTAAAATATTATACCGGAAGTAGTTACCCTTTTACGATAAAAATATTAAAGAAAAATTAATCTGAACGTTAATAAATATTTAAGATAACTTCTACATACACACTCGGTGTGGTACAGTCGAAAACAAAGAGATAATACTTTTCAATAATACTTTTTTTGGTTTGGTTTAGAAATTCAATGGTTTTCTATGTTATCTCAGCCAGGTTGGCGGTGAACTATGTTTTACTCGTGTTTGTCATGGAATATCTCGGTTTCTATTAGAGTTACGAAGTTGAGACCTCACCAGCCAGGGGGTACAATTTTTGGGGATATACAGCAATACCACCGCCAGCTTAGCGTACCGGTTAACGCCATACATGGACTAATATCTCCAAAATTACAAAAGTAAGTAGTTTATTTTTGTACTAGGTACTAATAAATGGGTATTAATAAAGTAATATTTCTTGGAATCGTCAGATCCTGGATACCTTTCATTTTTTAACTTAATTATAATAAGTTCTAGCTGTAAGAGAAACGGATAATTCATAATAAACAGGAAAAATATTGTACACCCGTCAGATTTGGAAAAAAATAATAACTTTCTAAAATAAAAAGTGACTGCGTAAATATTTTTTATTTATTTATTTTTTCTTTGGCTATCCAATAATATTTTGTAACAAGTACCTACCTGTAATTGGATATGATGGATTGTGTTTCTTGCTTCAATCAGTTACTGGATAGTCTCGGAACATTAATAACATTTGTTGGATTTTCATGCATAAACTTAATAGTTATAGTAACTGTAATGCTGTTAAATGACTGTTGTAAAACTGAGTACCTACTTATAACCGATCTTTTTTATCTTATGGACTTTATTGAAATGTTAAACAATCGCTTGGTATAAATATTGTAACATTCGGATTTTGGTTATAATTTAAATTCGAAAGAATACAAGCGAATTAGTTGGATTGTGTGGTGTTTTAGTAGAAAGAACAAATTTTAGATGTCGGCTACAGTTTAAAAATACGAATATAGGTGTTAAGAATAAACAGTTTTGTATGTTGAAGTAATAATTAGCTGTTGGTAGTGTATACTAAACATTTGTTGGGATTATCATGGCGTTTTGGTAAAATTAACCAAAATTATGAAATGCACTATGATAAATGCAACAAATGCCCTACATCTATTATGGTATATCCTACCAACAGCTTTTATTACTTCAACAGATAATACTGTTTATTCCAAACACCCATTCTAATATTTTAAACTATAACCAACAATTAAATTTTGATTGCTTCTACTAAATCACCATAATAAATCCAACAAATTCATTGTTAACCCTACCAACAGCTATGATTGCTTCAACAGACAATTATGGTTACTCTAAATACCTATTCTAGTATTTTCAAACTGTAAAATTGGTTGCTTCTACTAAAACACTATGATAAATCCAACAAATTCATTGGTACCCTTAACACTAGCTATGAGTAACTTCAACAGACGATATTAGTTATTCTAACACATATACTAGTATTTTTAACCATCTAAAATCGGTCGCCTCTACTAAAGCTCCATGATCAATTCAACATATGCACTGGTATTCCCAACCAGCAGCTGTTGTAACTTCAACAGACAATTTTGGTTATTCTAAACACCTATACTAGTATTATTAATCTATAACCAACATCTAAAGTTGGTTGTTTCTACTAAAACACAATAGTAAATTCAACAAATGCATTGGTATAACCTACCAACAGCTATTATTATTTCAACAGACAATATTGGTTATTCTAACCACCTATACTAGTATTCTTAATGTATAACCAACATCTAAAGTTGGTTGTTTCTACTGAAACACAATAGTAAATTCAACAAATGCATTGGTATACCCTACCAACAGCTATTATTATTTCAACAGACAATATTGGTTATTCTAAGCACCTATACTAGTATTCTTAATGTATAACCAACATCTAAAGTTGGTTGTTTCTACTGAAACACAATAGTAAATTCAACAAATGCATTGGTATACCCTACCAACAGCTATTATTATTTCAACAGACAATATTGGTTATTCTAAGCACCTATACTAGTATTCTAAATGTATAACCAACATCTAGAGTTGGTTGATTCTACTAAAACACAATGATAAATTCAACAAATGCATTAGTACAACCTACCAACAGCTATTATTATTTCAACAGACAATATTGGTTATTCTAACCACCTATACTAGTATTCTTAATGTATAACCAACATCTAAAGTTGGTTGTTTCTACTAAAACACAATAGTAAATTCAACTAATGCATTAGTACAACCTACCAACAGCTATTATTATTTCAACAGACAATATTGGTTATTCTAACCACCTATACTAGTATTGTTAATGTATAACCAACATCTAAAGTTGGTTGTTTCTACTAAAACACAATAGTAAATTCAACTAATGCATTGGTATACCCTACCAACAGCTATTATTATTTCATCAGACAATATTGGTTATTCTAAGCACCTATACTAGTATTCTTAATGTATAACCAACATCTAAAGTTGGTTGATTCTACTAAAACACAATGATAAATTCAACAAATGCATTGGTTTACCCTACCAACAGCTATTATTATTTCAACAGACAATATTGGTTATTCTAAGCACCTATACTAGTATTCTTAATGTATAACCAACATCTAAAGTCGGTTGATTCTACTAAAACACAATGATAAATTCAACAAATGCATTGGTTTACCCTACCAACATCTATTATTATTTTAACAGACAATATTGGTTATTCTAAGCACCTATACTAGTATTCTTAATCTATAACCAACATCTAAAGTTGGTAGCTTCAACTCAAACACCTTGGTAAAGCTAACGAATACATTGGTATACCCAACATAGTAATATTAATAAAAAAAACGATCAAAAAATACTAAAATGACACAGTTGATACAACCAATATCAGTTTGTTATATTTACCAAATAATATTTGTCAATAAATTTACCAAATAAAAGTTGTTTGTCGCAACAAATGTCGATTCGTTGTAATTACCAAGAAAAATTGTTACTGCAACAAAAAACCAGTTTAATTAATCCATTTATTTGTTAAGGTTACTAAATTTATTGGTAACAGTAACAAATTCAAATTAGTTGCATCAACAAAAATCTTGATTGGCGCTATTTTGACGTGTAGTCTCGGTTGGTTTTCGGTTGGATTAACATATATTTTCTTTCTGTGTACACTTTTTCATTTTCTCAAGCAACAATCGTTTCCTTGGCAATTTATATCACTCGAGTTCCGACAAAATGTAAGCATGTCGGAGATGGAAAATAAAACGTGTTAATTTTTCCCTAAAAGCTTCAGGAGTCAATATTGTTGACAAGACAGTTGGCAGTCTTAAAACTCCGAAGGAAAGTTGGAAATTTGTACGAGTAAGTGAACCTTTTTGTGCGAAGCTTTATGTTTAATACCGTATTCACAAAGTTTATTAACATGTAAAGGTTACCTTTGGCTTTTTACAGTCATCTAAATTAATAAGGTAGGTCGCTTTAGGCCGAGTTGCTGAAGTTTGAAGCCTATGGCAAAATGATAAATATTAATTATAATAATATAATTTAAAAAGCCTAATTCTTACATAAATACATTATTTAGCATTTTATCTTACACATTTAGTTAACAGGTATAATCTTATTTCATTTTTTTTTTTGTTATAGTATAATGTTTTACTCATTTTAGTTATTTATGGAAGTCGCCTCGTTGCCGTAGGCCTCCCCAAGTTCTCCCCAAGTTTTCCTCTCTCGAGCGTGTCTTGTACATTTAACACCACATCTATGTCTCTCTATATATCTAATAGCCTCTAAATTTAAGTATAAAATATAAATAAAACTATCCACTCAAAGAAGAACCAAATACAATACCTTACAACCTCGGCTTGCAGTCACCTATTGTGCGTATTTGTAATGACCACAACGCAACGCCATTATCGCCAAGAATGAGTCTATCGATATCTTCCATGATAGCCTTAAGAAATACAAAGTTAAAATTATACTGTCAATTTAATATCTAATTATCCAATGATTGCCATTTACGTAAATTTAATAAAAATAAAAAAAAATGTTTAATTATTATTATTCATCTTGTTCTATTTTATCTTATTTTATTTTATTATATTGTTGCGCTCTGACATCAAAATGAATAATTGTAATTGTGTTTAGTTTTAGTTTTAGTTATATTATTAATTTATTAGTATTAATTCAATTCAATTTAATTCAATAGCTGCAGCCTTACTCTAAAATAAATAGTCAATGTTATGTACTCCTTAATTGTCATGTATATCAGAAATAGTAATGATTATTGTAACTGTTTTAATATATGTGATGTGGATGTACTTATTCAATAAATAAATAAATAAATAAATACCTTACGAAAAGAAGAGAAACGGCAACACGTGTTAAAGCGTTGCGTGACTATATTTTCCCACCAAAAGCGGCGGTCTGAATGATAAATGCGCTTTCCTGGGGTGTGGTCCTCTTCGTTCATGAACTCACAGACAAGCCTTACTTGACCCGTCAGTGCATATAAACTGCATGTTCGTGCGTGTCTGCGACCTTGGCCATTTTACGACGCTGCGGCGACGGACTCCGCATAATAGGGAACGTGCATAATTTTTTTCTCATCTTGTATTGGCAAGTGCTGAGTAATAGAAACCGATCTGTGTACGCAACACATTATTATGTTGCTTATTTTATGAGTTATGAAGCTTTGAAAAGTCATTGTTCGTACCACTCGCAAAAACACTCCATACAAAATGGACAACAGCTATGACGTCACAGCTGTCGTTCGACTGTACAGAAAGTATGGCGTTTAAACGAAATCTGCAATTATATCCGAAATGTTTATAGACCAACATCGTAGAAATAAAACATGACATAAATTTGATGATGTCCAAAAAACTAAAATGAGAACTATGTAACAATAGGTATTTTTCACTAATTATAACCATTAATCAAATAAAAATTAATAGTCAAAATGATCAGCTTTTTTCTGTAATATGCTTTTGTTTACATTTACTTTCATAATAATATCATTTAAACCTTATTTTGATTTTGTGCAACTTCCCCATTCCTACGAACGTCTGGTTCAAGTAATGATTGTCTTTCGAAATATGAGAAGAAATGAGCGACGTGTTTTGTGAGAAAATAACGTAGCTGCTATATTTTAGTCTTCATTTTGGGTAGAACGGCGCGACGACCCTAGCATGCATGACACAGGGATAAATTATCCCTCAATCAATACGTCTCTCTCATACGAGAATCGAAAATGGGATGCAGTAAGAGATAAAATGGAGATAACTTATCCTTTGTCGGTTTTTGATGGCACTGCGTTTAGATTTAGAATAAAGAAAAACGAACTAATATCGGAAATAAAAGCAAACGTTAGTAAAGGCGAATGCCAACTCTACAGAATCTTAATAGAGTTAATTACATAGACATAATGGCTTAAGTCGCGACGTAACAATAAAACAGAGCATTTAAAAATACTAGATGCACCACAAATAAAAATCTAATCAACGATGTCTAACTTAAACGAGTTACATTCTCTCGTAAGATACAGAGGCAATCTTCAGACCGCGCAAATATGATTTAAGTTATGTTTTGAATTAACACTTATCCAATAAACAATGCATGAAACGATTAATATTATCCAAAGCATTAAGCGGAATATGACCGGGGTGCGTTCATAGCGAGGTGTCCGGGGCTAGACAGTGACCCAGTTTCGAACGCCTCGCCCCACGCTCACATACCGATCATAACAATGACAAGCCGTATTTATTCCTTTGAACTCGATGAAGAAACTTTGAACTTTAGATGCAAATCACTAAACAATTGCAATCGACCTTCTATGAAAGAAGATACTTATTTCATTGTTATCTTATAAATGTGGCGGAATAGAAACAATCTTCGCAGTAAACCGCTTTATATACAGCCGTCCAAATGGTAGGAGTGTCCATATCAAGGAAATAAGTATTTCCTTCAAATTATTGGTCTGTTAATGTTTATAGGTACAGGTCTATTCAGCATGTTTTATTAGAAAGAGGGAAGTTTACGTTTGGAAGCGAATACTTATTTCCTTGATATTTTGTTTCAATATGTTTTATTAGAAAGAGGGAAGTTTACTGAAAGTGCAGTTACACGAGCAACTTTTCACGGCAATTTATAGCCGGCAACTATAGCTGTCTTACTCTAACTTCGTGCGTTAGATGAAGATATCTATAGTTGCCGGCCACACATTGCTTTCAAAATGTTGTTCGTATAACTGCACTTTAAGTAAACTTCCCTCTTTCTAATAAAACATGTTGAAACAAAATATCAAGGAAATACGTATTCGCTACAAATTATTGGTCTGTAAATGTTTAAACATCCTATGAATTTAAAATGTTTTAAAAAAGGAAAGTTAAAACGACCTTACGGGAGTTAAAATAGACAGTTTTTATTAATTTTAAAGAAAATACTTAAAACAAGATATTTATGTAAACCATGTATGCTCCCGCTATTCTTTTTGAGATGCATCCAAGTCACGCTAAATTTTTCTCTTCGGTCCGCGTTTTGCAGTACCTACCCAATCAGATCTCTCAAATCCACAGATTTGGGTACATTTCAAATAGGTTCTGCAATTCCTGACCTATCCTTTGAGCTTTGAGTATGTTTATGTGAATTGGCTACTTCATTTCATTTCCGTCAGGCTTTGGGTTTCATCAGCAAGGCCAGTCGATATCAGATTCAGGTCATCGAGTTCATTTAAGCAGATCGGAGCTGCCTATGTTTCACAATTCGAGTCCACTATTTCAAATTGTAAAAAAACACGTGTAAACAAATAACAATTTAACTGGAATTTATTTGTGAGCCAACAAGCAGAGCATTGTAATATTTTTTGAACGCAAAATTTTTGTCCCTTTGTATGACGAATTAATGACGCCGTTAAAGGGTAACGTACGGAGTGCTATAAAAAATCGTTTATTACTAAAGTTATGATTAATACCGTCAATTTTTTTTTACAACGTTTATTAAATAAACTGGATACAATCCACATAAGATTGTAATTAATAAAATCTTATTTAAAATTGTTTCTTTTTTTATAGATAAATTATTTAAATCAAATGACATAGCGTGTCAACTACTACTATTAAGAATGCTAATAGCGAATATATATTTTTCGTGCTAAATCATGTCTTGTTATAAGAATACCGGTTGTTCTAATTTATGTTCTGAGATGGTTTCTCTTGATATTGAGATGGGTATCATATATATATATACTATTTCTAAAAGGTATTTTTTTGAAGACGCTGAAGATCTCCGTTATTTCTTTACCAAAATTTATGATTTAAACGTCATTGTAAAGCTTATGTTCTCCGATTCGTCTTAAAAATACAAAAATTGATTAAAATTAACGTTTTCGTTAAAAAATAAATAAAAAACCACGCGGTTTGCAAGCGCCATCTATTTGACAGTCTGTTTAACTACGATGTCATGGCCACAGACTACTTAGAAGATACTACGTATGTGATGATGCTGAGAATTGTCAACAGATGCCGCTGCGCGTCGGGTAGGCTAGACTGACCTACATTATTTGATATGATCTAATGACGATCAATATATTGTACAATCAGTGATTTTGCACGGTTGTATTTATTGGTCGTATATGTATGATATCGGCCGTCGATATAGTCTACTCAGCATCCCCGCGAGCGGTTCGCGACCGGCGCGCGATCGGCGTATTCGTCAGATGTGGACGCCCCATAACAGTATCAATTCCTATATCTATTTTATTAACTGTCTAATTTTTGAATCTGTCATGCATATCTTATACCTTTAAACGAGCAATTCTTATTAATATATATATAATCTGAATCACGGAAACGGCTTCAACGATTTTCATGAAATTTAGTATGCAGGGGGTTTTGGGGGCGATAGATCGATATAGCTAGGTTTCATTTAAAGAAAAAGTTGTTTTATCCGTGTTTTCCGGTAATGAAAAGCTGCTACAATATCATTTGAATACGAAGGTTAATTTCGTCACTATTCACAAAGTTATAGTAACTCAGTTGCGAAGACGAGCGGGTCCGAAGCCGGAAGACCCCGGTTCGAGTCCAGATGGTGTGGATTATATTTTTCCTTTTTTTTTCAAGTTTTTTCTTTTGTGAGCAAAACTATCTTTAAAAAGACACGTTTTATCAAAGAAATGCCGAGCAAGGCTCGGTCATCCAGGTTCTATTGTATAAATAGGCAATGTCTTAGTACAATTATCTCTCAAAAATAAAATATCTTTTACTAATAATACTTGCATTTACTTATTCTCACTATTGTTATTATTACTATCCGGTGTTTGATAACGTGCGAAAATTCGCACGGGTCAGCTAGTTAGGTTTAATTTTGAATACAAATGAAGTCTGGTACCTACAATTAAAGTGCTAAAGTCTATTTTTTATGACCATAAAGTACTGGGATGGCGTTCTCCCTTCTTAAGGTTATAAGCTGGCGTTCACATTAAAAAATATAACGTCAAGATTTTAGTAGACAATGGGGCCAATTCGTAAGTGTCTTCGCTAAACCTCAAATAAGAAACGTCAAACTTGATTTTGACAGCTTGGTGCTATACAAAATTGAGTTTGACGTTTCTTATTTTAAGATTAGGGAATTTTAAATTTAAGCGTCACCGTTTCGAATGGGGAAGTTGCATGAAGTTTAAATGATAATATTGTGAAAGTAAATTTAAACAAAAGCATATTACAGAAAAAAGCAGATTATTTTGACTACCTATTAATTTTTATTTGATTAAGGGTCAAAATTAGTGAAAAATATATATTGTATTTTATTTCGAATTAAAGTGTTTTGGACATCCTTATCAAATTTATGTGATGTTATGATGATGTTGATCTAAAAACAGTATTTTCGGAAATAATTGCAGATTTCGTTTAAACACCATACATTTTGTACAGTCTAACGACTGCGTACACAGTTTCTATTACCTAGCACTTTCCGATACAAGATGAAAAAATATACATATTCCCTATTGACCCAATGTATTAATACATTTGTCGGTCCTTCTCTTATGCACATAATTATATCATATTAGCTAAGGTTCGAAAGTATCTGGCTTTTATAGCATAAATAACATACTTATGGCAATTTACAAATTTGGATCGATATAAAACTTGCAAAGTTATAAATTAAATATCAGTGAAAATAACCAATTTTCTTTGAATTAATTTAAGAACGTCGTAGTACTAGTAGTTAAAAGTATCATTTAAGAAAGTTCTAAGGAACTTGGCACGTACTCTGATCTTTTATCGACGGCGCCGTCAACCTCTGAACCATTCCTTTTTTCACATTAATGTTTTGATCTGATCGAATACCGGGAAGTAAATAGTAGAAATTATACTTATTATTTCGAGCAAAATAAAGTACGGCCTACTAAATGCCATTAAAATCCACGAGACCAAATCCGTAGCAAAATGTTATATAAAAATGTACTCGAAATTGCTTATTTTATAAGAGATGCACATTTATTTGTTGCTGTAGCCGGTAACTCCGTCTCGACTCAAGAGCGGCGCTGCACTCAATATTCCAATTTGCTTCCCAGGCGACCCGCCCGAGGCGATCCCAGATTTTTCCGAATCCCGCTTGAAGCTCTTTGGGATATTTTCATGTTTTATTTTAGCTTGAAAAGGCTTTTTATTTAGCCTTTAAGGCAATGGAATCCGATTGAAATTCAAAAGTCTTTTTATCTGCAGCCGGCCGATCCTTGTCCGTACTTATAGCTATTATTCTTAGATAAGAGAAGGTGTTTTTCTATTAAACTTTTTACCTAATTATCATAGTATATATTTTTTGTATCCATCCTTACGGATGAAGCCGCGGGAAAAGCTACCTGTTCAAAGAAGCGTTCGCTGTCAAGTGATACTCATTACATTACATCAGCTTAGCTAATTTTTAGGGTTCCGTACCCAAAGGGTAAAAACGGGACCCTATTACTAAGGCTCCGCTGTCCGTCTGTCCATCCTTCCGTCCGTCTATTACCAGGCTTTATCTCATGAACCGGTATAGTTAGACAGTTGAAATTTTCACATCAGTCCTTTTTATTTAAATAGGAACCCACTATCCATAAGTGCACCATGAAGTGCAGCATGTACGTGCATTTCATTATGCATTTTTGAAGGGCGCAGAATTTACGAGTACGTTACCTTTTCACAAATATACAACATTCCGAGCAGCCTCGCTATGAATTGTGAGTACCGTAAATATATCGCATACTCTATCGAAGATTGCAAATTCCAATACTAGAGGAATTTGAGTAGAGAAAATGTGAGGTCGACTAGTATCGTCACTAATAGCTCATATCTAAAAATCAATCTGTAACAAACTCAACCTTGGTACAATCTCATAAAGTCTACGTTACCATTAACCGAGTTGGAGTTAAGATCTTTTTGCAAAGTAGTGATGAAATGATTTCGTTACGTTATCATTTATTATTGTAACTTAAAAATGGTAATGTTTATAATATTACAGATATCGGAAAGTATTTGTATAATGAAACATTTCAAAAGTTTGCAGAAGACCTTGCGTCCAAAAAATCACCAGTTTTAATTCAAAGAGCTCCTACATAAAAATACTTTGTTCAAGATTTTTTAATAATCATTCTTGCATTTGAAGCTTATGATTCCGACCTGCGCTGTTATTGCGTGAACTAAAAAAACGTGGGTAACTTTTATAAATAATAGCTACCAACTTAACATCCCCGAAACACTCAAAATAAATCCTTGCTCGCAAAGGAAATGAAATACGACGACATAATCAGAAATATTGCATATGTAAGCACTTGAGAGCGCTCGAAAGGGTGGAAAAACTGCACTAAATCGTTTTTATTATTGCATTATATTACGTGCCCCTCCCGAATTAATGGTGCAAAAGAATTTGCATATGAAATGAAAGCTGCTGGCATCGACGCAAATATTTATTCCGCTCCAAAACTGATACAATAACACAATGTCGGGAAAAACGTCCAAGCGTGCTGGCCATAATGCCGTTCAATTGTTAATTTGTGACGATTACAGGCTCGTGATGATAAATAAGGTTTAAATGAATTCCGACAGAAATGGTTTTAAAATATGCAGAAATATAAAAAAAAACCTAATGATTCACAGAACGCGAATTTGCGTGATAAAAGTATATAAAAGCAGAGTATAAAAGGGTCATACACACGGATTTTTTTATGTCAATTGACTGACAAACGAGCTGACGGCCCACCTGATGGAAAGTGGTCACCGCCGCCATGGACATCTGCAACTCCAGAGGTGCTGCCAATGCGTTGCCAGTCTAGGGAGGATGGGGAATGGGGATGGGATGGGGATGAGGGAATAGGCCTCCGGATCTCGTCACTCACCGTACGAAACGCAATAGCAAGCTATTACTTTACGCCGATATGCTATGAGAGTGTGGTAGTACCCCGGTCGAGCCGACCCATTCGAACAGTAATCATCTAGTGAGGATTACTGTTTGGCTCTACCACTACTGGAAAATGTTTGGACTGTTTGGACTATATCCGCATATAGGAAGGAAATCAGGCATCGTTTTGGCCTGTATAAAGAAAACTTACAATTAAGCAGTCGTTTTCATTTACTTTTCGTCACAGGAAAGCCAATTTTTGCTTCTAGGTGTGTGTATTACCCAAAAGCGCCAGCAACATGCGTCGCCAGCAGAAGCTAGTTAAATAATAAAACAACTTCACGTCACGGTCATTACAAAACGAACGAAAGTAATTAACACATCGCAGTATGTCAATAATGTATTTTGTATACATATCAATACTATATACAAAACTCCACTCAAACTGATTCTGAAAACAATATTAATCCGCAAATCAAACTTTGCCACAATATTACAAACTCATATTCTGTCCCGGCGAGAGGTAAATTATTTACATTAATTCAGAAGTTTCATTATGGTTGTACGTGATCCCAATACTCATCACTCCATCTACATTTAGATTCAGCCCATTGTTGTACAAACGGAGGGATAAGATGGCCCTTATTGTAAATACGCAACTATGAAAAGACGGCGTTTACCGCAATAGATTGTTTCCTGAAAGGGGAAAAATCTCGCTCTCACACGCTCTAGATCTTGAAATCAATGTTTATTGCCCATTCGATGTAGCGGTTCGTCATTATAATGTAAGTTCCGGGGACGCAAAATTTGCGACAAAAAAGCTCAGTCCCTAGCAAGGTTAATACCATCTTATTTCTAAGAGAGTCTCTCTCACACTAATGCTGACGAAAGAGATAGAGAGATAAAACTGAGTCAAGTTATCCCCGTATCAACCTTGCTAAGGCCGCTGCTCTAAGACAAAAAGTAAGTCAAATATTGTATGTGCTCTATTTACTTACGTACAGATATAGTGAATAATAAGTATATTTCCATCGGTAAAACTCGGATCTCAATCGGAAGACGTCGGGACTTGAAGTGTCAATTAATTATTATATTCAATGAGTGACATGTTTATTTTCATTAATATGAAATTTTATAATTTAGTGTCAAATGTCAAAATGAAAAATGACAGCATGGTATGATGTGTACTGGCCCCCAATTCCCGGTGCATTCGAGATAATTTCGATTGCGAGATTAAACGTCAGATTCATACAGTTGTGTCAAATGACTTTAAATCTCGATTTTGAGATTATCTCGAATGCTCCGCGAATTGAGGGGCCTGCTTAAGCTAATTGAGAGAGCACGATAATACGAACTTTTCCGATAAAACACGATGGAAACTAATTATCCACTAAATAGTATATCTGTATTAGTATATAGGACTATCCGTATGGGCGATGGGCTGATCACCTGTCACCATACGATTCATCATACCATCTTAGGACAAATTAATCGAACGTGGCCACAAGTAGTCTTGTGGCTCTGCCCACCCCATTAGGGATTTCGGGCGTGATGCTATGTATGTATGTATTAGTATGTACACATTTAACACTCTTTTATTGTAACAGCGAAATGCCACATTGTGCCTAAACACGGTGAACGAACTCAAGATTTGTCGTCACAGGCCTCTCCGTTCCATTAATATTCCCACGGCATCCACACAACAACTCCATGTGGCCATTTTATTAACTGCCACTACAGATTTGACATATCTATACACTTACCCACACCGCAGACTACGATGTTCCAGTAACAAAAGGCTTACAACAGTAGCAGCGTCGAATAATGCAAAAGTATAAATTTCTTTGTCTGTGGCCATAAAAGAATGAGGCGATAGCAATGTGCGGCGTAAACTTTAATAAAGGCAGTTTTTGTCACCCCCAAAGCGTTTCTTATTACTGAAAGAAAAGTTATTACATATGAAACCGTTCCTTCCTGAATCCTTATGTATTTTCCACTCCAAAGCGCGGTGAAAGAAAGTGTATTGGATGTTTAAGGTATCTATTCTACATTTCAACACGGATTCAAGTACAAAATTACATCTAATGAGAAATTCCGGGTCATACGTTGCGAAAGGGCAATTTTTGGTGTTGGTAAATGGGTCTATTCGGCGGGAAATAGAAAGCAAATTGCCCAGCGGGTCGGCGCAGTTTCTGGAACGACGTCGTTTGGCGATTGCCTGAGAACTACACCTCGGGCTTGGCTTTGCGGGGACGTGACGGATCAGATACGCCCAATCTTGGAGTCGTGGGAGGTAAGTGAACTCCTTGGTCTCAGCTGCTACACTATCGAATGTTTCATCACATCAACCATTTCTTCTGCTGGATCTGTAAACCAGACGAGATGAAAGTCCATACTACGATCTACTTCTTATGTGGTATGCACATGATATGTCAATGCATAAATCGTAATGGTGAAAAATGATACTTGACTCTTTTAACCGATTCAAATCAGCTAAAAAACAATTGGATTTTGAAAAAGTTATCGAAGTTAGTAAATACATAAGTATTTTCACATTCAGTAATTTCCAAATATTCCTGTCTAAAGATTCGATTTAAGGGGTTAGTATCAGATGGTCGTAAACGCAACTGGTCTACGGCATCAACTCGCCTAAAAAGTGACTCGCCTATGAAGCAGCTCGTCTGAAAATTGTTATGTCTACTGCCCTATTATCAATTCGACTTAAATGTAAGTGGTCTAAATAGTTGGTCGCCTATTAAGCAACTCGTCTTAAAAAACAAGTGATCCTATATAGTTGGCCGCCCGTGAAGCAACTCGTCATAAATGCGTGTCGGGTAACATTAAGCCTGTTTCAATCTTACCGGAGCATTGAGGTTAAGCAGTATGACTGTAAAGTGTGATTTACTTACATAAGGGTACAGCTCTTAAACTAAAATTATACAAAATAAACTAAGACTAATTTAAAACTATCTACAGATAAAATATTGGTTCCAAATCAGCGCCAGGCGGCAGGTTGACCAGAAGGCTGGCAGCGTTGCCACGTTGTATGGCTAAGCTGATTCGTTGTGCCAAATATGACCCAGCCCTCTGGTCACCGGTCGCTTCGGCAAGGCGCTTCGACAGCTATAATAACTAAACTAAAGGAAACTATTATTTCTGACGAGTTGCTTTTTAGACCGAATTGCGAATTTGTCCAGGTTATTTTAAGACGATTATCTATAGAGTCCAATTACTTCATGGGTAAACTGATAATTTGTCAAACTGATTTCTGACGAGCTGCTTCACAGGCGAGTTACTTTTTAGGCTAGTTGCAATTTCGTCGAGATGATTTTAGGACGAGTGGATGCCGTAGACCAGTTTCGTTTACGACCATTTGATATTAACCCGATTTAAGCAGAGCCAGATATACGGTGTTTTACAAAGACCACTGCGTCTTACAAATTGTGTGTGTTGTGTACAAACGCCCCTAGCTAAACCTGCGCCTGAATAGACTAAAATGCCTGGAGATTTCGCCGGCAACTTACGTCATAGCCTTTTTACATAACATCACAGGCTGAATGTGTTCTTATATAAATATAGGCAGCGTATTTTCGCTCAGTTTGAAGTCGCCCACGTCTGCAAATTAAGCTTCGTTCATGCGAAAATAGCTTAAGGTAATTAGGGCGGTAATGAAGGCTGTGCAGCGCATAATGTGAATAATTGTATGCTCTATAAATAGTTAATTATACAACACATGTAAGCTTTATGAGGCTTTAGGCTGCCTTAAGTGGATCCTACAGAAGATGTTACAGTAAACATAACTTATAGAATTAACAACAACGAACGTCGCCACAAGTAGTCTTATGGCTCTGCCCACCCCATTAGGGATTTCGGGCGTGATGCTATGTATGTGTAGAATTAACAATGAACTCTTAAATAAGAAACAAGTTACTTCCGCGACTTCAGGCACAGTATCCAATAACCTTCCAGGAAAAAGACGGAATACGACACCCTTTGGCCAAAATTCCTGCTTCATGAAGGTCGCTAGTTGGTCGGTCGGAACCCGCACCACAAAGGACGTAAAATTCACATTGTGACGAGACTCCACCCGCTCGACCCTCAAGGTAAAACTGGTTTTGATTCTGATATTCTCTAAGATCTCCTTACCCTTTGTAGAGTAATACAGTCGGGACACGTACAACTGCGTCGTCAACATTATTCAGTCGCTTAAACCAGAAGTATTGCAAATATTGGAATAGATGTCACTACCCCAGCAGAATAAAGGGATTTTATCCAACACCAAGTTATGTACGAAGAACAGCCGAAACGTGCGTTCTAAATAAAATTGTATGCTATTTTCCAAAAAGATAAACGTATTGTATTTCGATCAGATGTAGACTTGTTATAAAATAGGACCTTAGGAAATTAATTCGTTAGAACCTCCGTACTGTTTTTACCTTTAACTTGTATCTTACCTTTTACCTAAGTTATTTATTTCGTTTAGTTTCGTTTTTATTTTACATTTCGTTTAGTTTTAACTTGTAATTTAGTTTTTGTAGATTATGTTGTATAACTTTATTTTGTTGGTTTGAAATAAATATAAAGCTTAGTCTTTAGTTATCCTTATTGCGCATTACATCGCCTCAGGATACAATTTCCTGCAATCGAGCGGCCATCTGCGAAGAGCTTCGGAGCCATCGTCCTCAAACTACATTATACTGAAATGTTTTTATTGTTCTTGTTGAATCGTTTTGTCTGCCTCCAAGTAATTGTAGTTTATTGATATATTCATGCGTAAGTTATCCGTCAAATGCTGACTATCTAGGATGTTATAACTACTTAAGTTCTAAATAAGTTTTTGTATGAAATAGTGATTTTCAGTCTACGACCTTATAAAACGCAAACTAATTTGGCTGATAGCAAAGAACACTGGGTTTGTCTATTTATTGTTTATTATTGGGTTTGGCCGCCTCGTGCGACTGAAGAATTTTATCTACAATTTTACGATACTTTGAGAGAGATTATGTTTTTAGGGTTTCGTACCTCAAAAGGATAAACGGAACCCTTATAGGATCACTCGTGTCTTCCCGTCCGTATGTCACAACCAATTTGCTCCGAAACTACTGAACCGATTGAGCTGAAATTTTGTACACATATGTAAATTGATGGCCGCAACACGAACGTGTACCATAAATAAATAGATTTAAACATGGGGGCCACTTTTGGAGGCTAAATTAGAAATTAAAAAATAAAGCATTGCAAACTATGGCTTGTGACATATCAAATGAAAGTGCTTGCTGTGAGAATCTTAAATATTTTTTTTATAATTTTAAGATGCTTCAAAAATTTATTTACAAAATAGGCGAAAATTTACCATTCCCCGCTATATATCACTGAAACTACCGGGCCTAAAATTATGAAAAATAATGCAGAAAATAGTTCTACCTACAGATTACAGGAATGGAGGAAGGGTACGGTTTTTTTTGTATCATAAATTTTCGTAAAACAACCTGTACCGCTAATTCACATAGAATCATAGAATCACGCCCGAAATCCATAATGGGGTGGGCAGAGCCACAAGACTACTTAACTTATGGCCACGTTTGATTAATTAGTCCTAAGATGGTATGATGAACCGTATGGTGACAGGTGATCAGCCCATCGCCCATACAGATAGTCCACCATGTTGAGAAGACCCGTCCCTTAGTCGACTTTTACGCTAATTCACAAACAACGCAATTGGTATATATTTGGACGGTATGGTATATACTTAGATTTGTATAAAACTGTAGACATCATTGTTGACTTATATGTGTACTGATTTGAAAAAATGACACCTCACCGAGTTTCTTGCCGGCTCTTCTCAGTAGAGGATTTTTTTAGAGAGCTTGTAAAAGCCTAAATTGAATAAAGATAGTTTGTCTTTGACTTTGACTTTTAATTCCGTTCAGGAATTGAGAAATGACTGATTAATACTTTCTTTGTGATCTGAAAACATTTTTAATTAAAAAAAGAAAGGCAACAACAATAACAAGACAAAAGCCTAAACTTAATTTTACGACATCGAAGATTATATCATTGGATATTCGGTACCTGTTGTTGGATTTCAGGTGTCGCTCAAGCTGAGGGGTAGATTTGATTCGAATGGAAATACGTCAGGCAGCTTTATTGAGACATTTTAAGAGGAGTGTGAACTACGGCTATTCATAGAAAAGGCGATAACGATTTCCACCCCTTAAATGTTAACCGATGTGTACCAATTTCTGATAGGTTTTCAGTCAGAACATAATCTAGGTCTACATATACATTTTGATTTTTTCACCATAATCAATAAATTCAGTTTTATTGTTATTTCAGTATTCTCATACAAAACTAATTTTGACATTATTTGACTTTCATGATCTTTAATCAAAATTCAAAAAACGCATAGACCTAGATTTTATTCTGACTGACAACCTATCAAAAGTTGGTCAAAATCGGTTAACATTTAAGGGGTGAAAACTGTTATCGCCTTTTGTATCAAAAGGGTGAGTTTTACGATAAAAATAAGGTATAACCCCCTCCTTTTTTGAAGTTCGTTAAAAATGCACAGTTCCCGAGGAAATAATGATAAAATGTGACGCAGAAGTTGCGGTCAAAAGCCAGTACAATAGATATACCTACAGTTCTGTCTCTTGGAATGTGAAACTTCGGTGTTCAGCGGTCAGTGCAGTGTGCCTTGTTTTTGCGATGCATTGCATTCCGGTGCAGCCACGCCTCTGAATTGCATTCCAGCGGTATCTGTTGTTAGGAAATATCTAAGTTCACTTGGAAGGTTAGTTAATGAAATGTATGCGTTTTCCTTCCTTTGTCTTTGGAAAGCACTGAGTTATAGATACAAAACTGTGCGCAAAACATGAATGTTGTTTAATTTTTGAGATATACTTATAGCTTATAATAAATAAATAAATAAATAAATAAAACTAACTTAGGCTAAGCTTTTAATGTTACTAACCATCTATGGAATTGTACTTATTCTGAAATAAACTATTTATTATTATATTATTATAGCGTTTAATAGAAACTTGCATTTACTGGGCTAAATACTGGCTACAAATTTGCTGGAAATCCCAAATAGTAGAATTCAGAATAAAATCGAAATAATTTTTTTACCCATTATCATAAAATAAAAATGAACAGTCAAATAAACAGCTTTTGTCTCCATTATACTTTTGTTTACATTTTTTATCATAATATATAATTTAAATTAAACCTCATTTTGATTTTCATACATATACCCTACTAGTTCCTGCCCACTACTCAATTTGCGTGTATTTTGTTTACAGTTATTCCCTCAGGAACTTCTGAATTTTTGACATGAAAAGTACTCTATGTTCTATTCCAGGAACTAAGGTATCAGCAAAAGGCAGGAAGCAACAAACACACACACAAACTTTCACATTTATAATATTAGTAGGATAGTATTTATAGTTATTTTTAGGGTTCCGTATTTATAAAAAATACGGTTAAGTAGTCATTTTCAGTATTTTATTCTATTCACTTAAAAGATTATCCTAGAGCCACATAAATGCATGTACAGTCAGCCAGTAAAGTCATTGAGCATTTTTGCATTTTCTTAGTAAAGCATATAATATTCACTTACTAAATATTTAATTTCAAATATAGAACCTGGCATCGATTGACAGCGACAAAGTTTTCAGCATGACTCGACTATAAAAACAAGATCTTCATAAATCCGCCATTTTCTCTTAATTTATAATCAGACCATTGATTCAACAAGTCTTGGGTAAGAAGTGACAAGATTGGCTGCGGTTGAATTTTTCAGTCTCTAAGTAGCATTTGCATATCAAATGCTGGCGAGGATTGCCCGCGGCTACTTTCTGTCAGGGATGAGGATTTACGGCTTGATTTAATGGACGGGGCCGCTAACTGAACTTTTGTAGATTTTTTTTTACAGTCAAAGTTAAAAGCTAAAACGACTGGCGACGTAAAAGTACTTTTACTCCTAGTATGACGCACCAGTTAAATTTTTATATAGCCTATGATACTTGCACGTATTCCACGAATCAAATGATACCCCAATTATTAAAATCGGTCCAGTAATTCAGGAGCTAAAGTAGATTGTTCGATTTTTGGTTACATACATGTATACTATATAGACTGTAAAACTCTATAACATAACGATCGAAAACGAGCCTACTCCTTTCTCAAAGGGCCGGCAACGCATCCGTGATCCCCCTGGTGTTGCGGGTATCCATGGGCAGCGGTGATTGCTTACCATCAGGCAACCCGCCTGCTCGTTTGCCCCCCTCTTAATAAAAAAAAAAAACACATTTTGGCTTTGCGCAGTCGGGTAAAAACGTATTGAAAATGCATACGAAACTTCCAAAATTGTACTATTTAGCATAGAACAGGTTCAATGAACAAAAGTATTAATTTCACTTAGTACGTTTTCATAAGTCATATCGTTAACGGTCAAAGTTATGTTTCAGATTGAGCTGAGGCACTATTTTAAACTACGACATGTTTTGTTAAGATGTGAGGTTAGCTAAACTGTTCTGCTCGATTTGCAGAACAGTTTAGCTAACCTTTATTGCAGTAGATTTAAAGGCATTTAAACTGTTTGATTGGTCACCTTTTCAATGAAAGAAACTTTATTCTCTCTAATAAGATATGAAAATAAAGATATCTACTTAACTTGATTTTAAGATTTAGACGTGAATGTCTTTGCTCCCCCAAAGTACACGCTCAGCTCGTAAGGTTGCGTCACAAGTGGCTTCCGATCCATTAATCACTCATCGCAGAAAACAGTGCGATATTGCTCCGTGTGTTTACATCGTCACGATGGAGTCCTTTGCATTTTTGACCAGAAAGAGGCGTTAGATGAACTTTACGCTGCTTTGTGACAAATCACGGCGCAAGACGCTAACAATGAAAGACTATTTGATTTCTCTCAAAAGAAACCTGAATTAGTTGTAATAAAATTATGCCACACTTTTCAGATGCCGTATTTATTTACAAAGGCACGCCTGTAATGTAATAAAGAAATTAATTTACTTTTTTAAACATAGTTAAGTTAAAGTAGTATCAGGAACGCTCTAATTATTTAAGGCTGTGTATTTCATACTACTAAGTGTTGCTTGTAAATAACTATAAGTTGAAATGCTCACAGAAGTTTCCAGTAGTTAAGAAGGCAATCGCGTAAGCATAGTACCATGATCTTTCCACAAAACTCAAAATGTTCATTCAGCAAATTGACCACCTGTGGGATATTTTACTTGTCACTTGAAGAAATTAAAATGGCTTGAATTTAACAGCGCTTCGGACAGGGTCATCATTACTGAGAAGTGACGCAAGAAACTCAGCAGAAAGTCATCTTTTCAAGTCAAATATTTATTTTACATATATGTATAAAAACTCAAATATAATTAAATAGAAACAATATAACGTAATAAAGCAATAAATGATAATTGTTAAGACTAATAAAAATTTAATCTATTATCGATCGATAGTCAACAAATATGAAAAACTTTAAAATATAGTACAGAAAGAACACTATGAAGACACAAAATTGAATCTTCCTTTCTAAACTTGAACAGGGAAAGAAAGAGAAGCGCTCAATACACATTCGTCTGCACGTTTCATCGATCGCCAATTTAATGACAACTGTTTATTGACTTTTAAACCGCACCGCACTAAGCAGTCGAAGCAATGAAACCGAGATCCAAATCATTGCCTCTCAAGTCAAATTATAAACTTTGTCACACTGCAATACGGACGAAATTTGCTTGGTTACATCACGAATAGGAAGTAATCTCGAGGTTCTTGCCATTAATTGATTGTTACTTTTGTTTTCGAAGACTTTTATTGGACTTGCGAACCCGCTCGGCTTGCTCGCGATGTTATTGTTTGTTTTATGAGTCCGCGTAACGTTAGGCATTTGGCAGTACAGCTTTTTTATTAGATCGCTGTAAAATAAGTTCGTAATGATCGTTAAAATCGCTTGAGTACCTGTTAAAGGAAAAAAGTATATTTTTTTTCTTCATAAAATAAGACCATCACCTGAGTAAGACGGGCACTGTCTTATATCTCAATAATTACAGCTTTCTTTTCAAGTTCCAAGCCGTAAATTCACAGGTTATCCAAGCAAAAAAAAATCGACGGAAAACAGGCGATAACGAACAAAAAATATTGATGAATTTTTGCAAACCAACGTTAGCCTCATTAAAAGTGGCCAGTATTCAAATACGGCAATTTCATAGGAAAGCACCTAATAGACTTCTAGCTCCCTTTTTTATTGGATGAAAGAATCTCCTTTTTCGTTGGCCGAATTAGTAAGGTTTGAGTTAAAATACTGTTCACATCTGATGAAGTACGTTCATAAAATGTCAAACGATCCCGTCGGCGACTTTAACGTACCTGATGAACGCTACTCTTAACACGATTAATTATTAAGTCTGAAGCCCGACTACACTTCGATATTTCTCGTTTTACCTGCTGCGCTTACTGGCTCTGACTACTCTGACTGACTAATTTATTGCATTAAGAGGACTGTGAACCCACTGCAAAAATCACCCTTTTCATACAAAAGGCGATAGCGATTTCCCCCCTTAAATGTTAACCGATTATGACAAATTTTTGATAGGTTGTCAGTGAGAACAAAATCTAAGTATATACGAGTTTTGAATATTGATTAAAGATCAAGAAAGTCAAATAATGCCGAAATTTGTTTTGTATGAGAATACAGAAACCACAATAAAACTAAATTTATTAATTATAGTGAAAAAATCAAAACGTATAGACCTAGATTTTTTTCTGACTGACAACCTGTCAAAAATTGGTGAACATCGGTTAACATTTAAGGGGTAGAAATCGTTATCGCCTTTTGTATGAAAAGCCGTAGGTTCACACTCCTCTTAAATCTATTCCTTCCCTTTGCGCCAATCATTTATGCAAAGTACGTAAGTTAAGTATAAGTAATATTATTAATATTAAAACGTTGAGTTTATATTCCTTTCTATTTAAATGTACTTAATAAATTACTTAACCATTTTAAGTACTGGACTAACGACGTGGGCCCCAATTCTCGCACAGTTCGAGATAATCTCACAATCGAGATTAAACGTGCATACGTCGTTTGACACAACTGTATGAATCTGACGTTTAATCTCGTAATTGACATTATCTCGAATGCACCGAGAATTGAGGGCCTGGTGAAGATTGCGGGACTCTGCTGGGCTGCTGGAGGCGAGCGACACGGAATCGGTCGTAGTGGCCATCATTGGGGCAGGCTTATGACCAGCAGTCTTTCGGCTGAAACAATAATGATGATATTCAGTATTAAAATAAAAAGTAAATAGTTTCGGTGGAGTAAGAAATTGTTTTGTCTCATGATAAAACAAAAACCGATGCTTTGGGTGGTCTCGCGCTTTCACCACATTTACCATACTTTTAAGCCATAAAAGGCGGCTTAACAAGGCAACATGCCGAAAAACAGAGGGATTAATTGACTATTTAGCGGTGTATATGAGCAAATACATCGTTAATATGGTTTTTGCGCAACTCTAAAAAAGCACAGAAAACCTTCGTTTGAAAGCTCGCTCAACATTTGCCGAGCACTTTGCTAATTCGTGAACTGTGGCCTTTGAAATTGACCTCTGCAGAGTTCGTTGCAATTTATTGGCATTAGCCAAAAGAAGAAAAGCCAATATAAGTTGAACCACGTTAACCACTTTGGAAAGCTTTTAACGTTAACATTTTTGACTCGGTAGTCGGGTTCTCTGCACAGCGGAAAAATGCCGCTACGCGCTTCAAGACAATGAAAAGGTTAATAAGTGCATGTACATCAAAACCCGACGATGTTCCATTATAAGTACCAAAATGATCCAGGAATGTATGAATGATGATCCAGAATGTAAATAAAATACACTTCGGTAGTGTTTCGCTTTTGGAAAATTCGATTGTTAGAGGTAGTTGCGACTGTTCCGAGTTTAATAGACAGAGTTATTATTCGAAGTATATTAAGTGTAAATACATAGTAAACTATTATATTCATTGGAAATACAGTGTTTTGGAAAGCTGCTATCACAGTATAAAGACACACAGTAGTCCGACGCCTTTGATCTCGCGGTAAATGCCGACAACGTCTGCACAGTTTCGAAACGGCGTATGTACGCTAGGGTTGTCACAAGTAAACCATATTTATACAATTTACCTATTTAATTATTTCAGACGAACGTCACCATCATCATTATTATTAACCACTAGCTTTTACCCGCGACTTCGTCCGCGTCAAATCGTTCATCAATTAAACCTAGGGTTAGGGAATAGTGATTCTTTTTCAGGATAAAAAGTATTCTTTATAACTCTTTGATTTTCGTACTGTCGCTGTGCCATAAATCACAAAGATGATAAACGAATTGAACGCGGACGGAGTTGCGGGCAAAAGCTCTTTTAATTATACCTTATGTATTCTCACTAAGTACTACTTTTCTACTAGAAAGTTCCATGAAGTTTCTAGAAGGTTCGATGAGAATGTATAGGGTTCAATGGGAATTTATGATGGAATCATTTGAAGATTCTTTGAAGTTTCTAGAAGGTTCTATGAGGTTTCTAGATGATTCAACGGAGCTTCCAAAACGTTCGATGGAGATATCTAGAAGGTTCTATTAAATTTCTGGAGAAGAAGAAGTTTCTAGATCTATGAAGTTTCTATGAAGTTTTAAGAAGATTCTATGAGGTTTGTAGAAGTATCCCTCAAGTTTTTAGAAGCTATACGAGCTTTTTAGAAGATTCCATGAAGTTTCTAGAAGGTTCTATGAGATTTCATAAAGGTTCCATTAACTTTCTAGAAGGCTCTATGAAGTATCTGGAGTTCTCTATTAAATTTGAAGAATAAGAATAATTTTCTAGAAGGTTCTATAAGGTTTCTATGAAGGTTATAGAAGGTTCCATTGTATTTCTGGAAGGTTCTGTGATGTTTCCAGAATTTCATTGCATTGAACTCTACTTTTTTATTCGATTTCGTGTAACAATAGACCAGCGTGGATATAAGAGTCATACATCCATACACAGCTCGCTCTGCGGCCCTAGCATGAATAACACAAATTAAATTATCCCTCAGTGCGTCTCAAAAAAAGGTTACACTGAGACATAAGACGGAGGTAACTTATCCTTCTCCTTCCTTCCTCATCCTTCATGCTAGGTCCACTGGCAATGGAATTAGGCTAACTCCATCATGAAAGGTCACGAATCGAATAAGCCCTGCTGTGTTGCTTTTGTCAGATTATACTGTGACTTATGGTTTTTTAAAGTGTAGTGGTAGCCGAGTAGTTGGGCGCGCGCTTCTCCAGAGGGGACTTAACTACTGGTACAATTTTATAGCGGATATAGGTATTGTAGAGCAAGCAGATTGCTCTAACACTTTTTTGTAACTGGACAAGCGTGTTGCCGATGTATCTGTCTTTCTTATTTTTAAATAATATTTTAAATATTATTAGAACATCGGCCACGCGTGCCCAGATCTTCATTCCATCTTGCGCCATTGAAGAGGCACCGCGTGTAATGTTTTAATGGAAAATACAGTGAAAAATCTATGTTTGAGTTTTTAATTTAAATAACATTATCATTCACGTTGCTAAACCAGTCTAGAAACCATTCTAATATTAAGCTTGAAGAGCAGAAGAAGTAAATCCCCGACTCCTCGTGCTGCCGCTGAGCTACTTCCTTACAGTATATATAACAATCAAACCACGTTTCTCACAACCAAGGTGAGCTCTCATTTCAAGTAGGTACACTGATATTAAAGCAGGGTCAGTTTAGAGTGCCCTTTGCACTAGATGCCAGCACACGGGTGGATCTTAATCCAGTAATTTTAATAAAAAGCTAGTACTTGTTTATATATTTATGAGAATGGGAAAACTAGTGTCTTCCCATGAGCATACAATCAATTCGAAACGTATGAGGCACACATGATCCATCTACCTTGCTCCCTGGCTCTCCTGGGAGATTTTCCGTTTGACAATCACCCACCCTCCGAGCATTCAGTTTAATTCACTTCGACAGAAGGGTTTCGGGAGGAAACCGCACTTAACCAAGTTTGTTCTTGCAGTTGCATCGATTTGAAATGAATATATTTTATCGAAAAGCAACTTTAACGCGCTGTGATAACGAATATGGTGGATTTTGAGAGTTTTGCATCGGCAAATAAAACGTCGTCAACAATATTGATTGTTCATGTTCTTAAGCAATTTCAACTTTTTGTTTGAAAGCAAACATCGGTAATGTGATATGGTAGATGGAAAGAAATGTGACAGTTGTTTTGTGCGCTTTTTATGGTGCCGTACCTTATTACTTTAAAGTATTTAAGTATTCTGTGTCCTTACATAGGCTTATTAACACGGTAAAACAATTTGATAAGGCTGTAATATTGAATACTTAGTTCACCTTATATTACCTCGTTTCCTATTATGTCTCACCACACATTCCACATTTTGCGTTGATGTTGCATTCCGCGGCCGCAGACTATCAGACGACTAATGCAAACCAACTGTTAATTCAATTGTTGGCAACATGCAAGGCTATTCGCAAAATTCGAAAAAACGTTTCGCTTATGTTTTTGAATGCCATTGTTACAAAAATGGAACATTGCCGTTTGAAATGCCTATTTCAAAACAAAATTAGAAAAGAATTTGGTCCGCGCCGTACAGTTCATTTTTTAGGGTTCCGTACCTCAAAAGGAAAAAACGAAACCCTTATAGGATCACTCGTGTGTCTGTCTGTCTGTCTGTCTGTCTGTCTGTCTGTCCGTCTGTCACAGCCAATTTGCTCCGAAACTACTGGACCGATTGAGCTGAAATTTGGTATACATATGTAAGTCGGTGACCGCAACACGGACGCATGACGTAAATATGTGAATTTTAAACATGGGGGCCACTTTTGGGGGGTAAATCAGTTTTTTTTTTTTTTAAAGTTATGCAATCTATATCGTGTGGCATATCAAATGAAAGAGCTTATTGTCAGGACTTTAAAAATATTTTTTTCTGAATTTTAAGTAAAATAGTTTGGAGATTATTTAGGAAAATAGGCGAAAATTGACCATTCCCCCCCCCCCTTATTTCCGAAACTACTGGGGCTAAAATTTTGAAAAAAATACAGTAAATAGTTCTTTACCTATAGATTACAGGAAAACCTATAAGAAGTCTATGGTATTTAAAGTAACCTAGTTGTAATTAAATTCTGCGCTGCGCTTTACTCGATTGTTAAGAGGAGTGTGAACCTAGGGCTTTTCTTACAGAAGGCGATAACGATTTCCACCCCTCAAATGTTAACCGATGTTGACCAATGTTTCATAGGTTGTCAGTCAGAACAAAATCTAGGTCTATACGTTTTGGTTTTTTCACTATCCTTCCTAATATTATAAATGTGAATGTAAGTTTGTTTGTTTGTTACGCTTCACGTAAAAACTACTTAACCGATCATCATGAAACCTTCTACAGATATTCTCTAAGGTATTGGGAAGGATATAGGATACTTTTTATCCCGAGGGAGTAACTATAACCGAATTCCACGCGAATGAAGTCGCGGGTAGAAGCTAGTATTTAATAAATTCAGGTTTATTGTTGTTTTAGTATTTTCATACTTAACTCATTTTGGTAATTATTTGACTGAATCAATATTCAAAAAACGTATAGACCTAGATTTTGTTCTGACTGACAACCTATCAAAAATTAGTCAAAATTTGTTAACATTTAAGGGGTGGCAATAGTTATCGCCTTTTTTATGAAAATGGTGATTATTGCCGTTGGTTGTCCTCTTAACAATAACATTGACATCAACTTGACATGCTTACATCCTCTTTAACATCATCAAAAACATCATGAGAATGGCAACACAATCAAAAATATAATTCCCCAATTTCGATCGTCAATTTCCATTTCCCGTTTACCTTTCGCACTTAATTAAACGACTCTCCCGTGTATCGGGGTGATTTTTCTCATTATGACGGTTAAATTACGGGCGGTCGGGTAAACGCGTGATTGCTGGCAACTTCGCCCTAACGAAGCCTTTTATTGAGTACAGATATAGTGAATAATATGTTTCCATCGGTAAAACTCGGATCTCACTCGGAAGACGACGGGACCAGAAGTGTCAATTAATTATTGTATTAAATGAGTGACATGTTTATATTCATTAATATGAAACTTTATTATTTACTGCCAAATGTCAAAACGAAAAATGACAGCATGGTATGATGGCTACTAGCCCCCAATTCTCGGTGTTTTCGAGATAATTTCGATTGCAAGATTAAACGTCAGATTTATACAGTTGCGTCAAATGACTGTATGCACTGACGTTTAATCTCGATTGTTAGATTATTCCAAATGCGCCGAGAATTGTGGGCCTGCCGAAGCTAATTGAGAGAGCACGATAAATACGAACTTTTCCGATAAAACACGATGGAAACTAATTATGCACTACATCTGTAACTGAAATGTGGAAAGTTAAATGACTACTACCTACGTTATGGTATTTCAGGTGCTTGACCAGTTAGTAGACAAGCGTAAGCTTTCTTACTGAGTGCATGTGCATCATTGTTTTTTTCGTGAGCTCGCCTTAGCGCAATTTTGGTTTCAAATAAGGTTTTTCTTTTTAAATAGCTATTTTATAACAAGCTTTTTTGCCCATTGCACTTTAATATTGCAATAAAATGCGTACATAATTTCGTGTCTGTGCTATTGGCCGTTGAAAAGTTCATTCATCTGGAGCTAACCCTGGATGTCGATTCAGGTCATGCTTACCACAAATATACATTGTCATCGGAACTGAACCGATATGTAAAAATTCAGCTCCGTAGGATAAGAGAAAGTGGTTCTAATTCAGCTTGTAAGATTTGACCCGAACATACAAACATTGCAACTTGATAAAAAGCTTGTAAAATAGAGTGCTAATTAAAAAAAGGTTACACCCAATAATTCACTTTTACTTAGGGTTTATGTTATATTTTAGTTATACATATATATTAATAAATACAAGTACATTTTAAATTCTTTATATACTTACTCATTAATGAACCAAACTTCTTAAGTAAGATTATGAGTCGTCACGCATTCAATGCTTATTTATATTATTATTTATGTATATTATTAAACCATTAAATCAAATTATTAAGTTTACATGTACATGGTAACTGGGTTCGTGTGTATGCAAAATATATATGTTTGGTTATTTATTATTTTAATTGAGCCTTATTTATTTATTTGCTTCTTATTTTAATTATGTGCATTAATACCTATATTGTGTGCATCATCATTGCTGTCCGAAATAAGGGCTCTTATACACAAGAACGTCTTCCGTGTTTTTTTTTTTAAAGTAAATCCGTCCTTGTATACATAGATAGCGCGATCCTTTCTGCAGAATTTCGCATATACCAGGTTAAATATTACCTGTTTTCCGCTTCCCCTCGGAAAAATCTCTGTTAGTAGAGTCAGCAAGAAATGCGACATTCCCTCCTAATTAATGTGATGCCACTTTTGCTACCAACGTTACGTATCTTAGGGGTTGAAAATGCCAGTTTACAAGAAACGAAAGACTTAATTAGGAAGACGAATTTACAAGCTGCAAGATATTCTAAGGCTATTTAAATTTTAGTATAGAACGTATCGTTAGTTTAAGGACATTCGGAAAAAGGTTTTGAATATATTGCGATAGGATTTTCTCGAGTCTTTCCATTAAGTAAGAACCCGTTTACATTCGCAATTTGACACCATAGAGAGTGAGTTTTAATAAATTATGTTGGGCCGTTAGATGCGTACCATATCGCTTAGTTATGCCATATAGCCAGTCTAGGGAGGATGGGGAATGGGGATGGGATAGGGATGAGGGAATAGGCCTCCGTACATGATTATCTGAAATTTCATATCTCACTGGAAATACCAAAGACTTCTCATAGGTTTTCCTGTAATATATAGGAAACGAACTATTTTCTGTATTTATTTCAAATATTTAGGCCCAGTATTTTCGGAAATAAGGGGGGAATGGTCAATTTTCGCCTATTTTCCTAAATAACTTCCAAACTATTTATCTTAAAAATCCAAAAAAAAAAATATTTAAGATCCTCACAATATGCTTTCATTTGATATGTCACACGATATAGTTTGCATAACTTTTTTTTTTAATTTCCTTAATCCTATAAGTGGCCCCCATGTTTAAAATTCATTTATTTACGTTACGCGTTCGTGTTGCGGTCACCGACTTACATGTGTATACCAAATTTCAAATCAATCGGTCCAGTAGTTTCGGAGCAAATTGGCAGTGACGGACGGACAGACAGACACGAGTGATCCTATAAGGGTTCCATTTTTTTTCTTTTGAGGTACGGAACCCTAAAAATACTTCAATAAATAGCGACTCTATAGTACTTTAGAACTACGACGTGCTAAAAAAATCGCTCGTTTAATATTAAAAAGAAATAACGTGAAATACAAATCCATTTCAAATTCAATTCTAACGCGTTTGAGTAAACTTTAAAACAAAAGTGAATTTTATGTGGACTTATTCCCTTTTATTTTTAAACGTGCGAAATGTGCTAGTCCTAGTCATTTTATACTACATTGATAATTTACGTCTTTACTCTCTCGTGTGAAACGAATTTACCCTAGCTTACCCTGACGAACTAAATTTTATATCATTCAAAATCGTATTAGTACCTTCGCGGATAAAAGGTTTAAATCTCGCTGATGCATCGGAACTAAGGGTTTCATTCTGTAACTCGCCGGCCAAATGCTCGACGGCGACTCCCATACTGGCACAAACCGGTTTTCTTTACACCAGCACGTCTAGCACGACCTGCCCGCGAGTCGTTTGTCGCTCAGTGCATCCCTTACATATGTAACTAGTTCGACAGAGACGCACTGAGCGACAAACGACTCGCGGGTAGGTCGTGCTAGCTCCCCAGTCGAGTCGTCGTCGAGAATTATATGCCTACAGTGACCCGTATTACCGGACCCGAAGGGTATTTGGGGTATTTTACAAAGACAATCCACTTTACGTTTAAATCGTTTTATGCTGTTGAAGAATTCGGGTTTGGGATCGGTTTAAAATTAAGTTCCGCTTCCTTATTCGTTTCGTTGGACCGTGATGAAGTGAAACAAATGAGATTTAATTAAATAGGGGCTAGGTACCATACCGAATAAAATGAATGAATAATAAAATCAAATGGAATAAGGGCTAATAAGTCAATATTTTATGAAAGTAACTATTTTAAAATGTACAGGTTTATATTCGTTGTTAAAGGTTATTGTCAATCGTTCTACACGTGCAGTCTGTGGACTAAATTTACGCAGCGGACATACAGTGCGCTGCGCGTTCAATATAATGACGCATTTAGGATGTTGTTTGGACCGCAGCGACACTGTAGCGCGTCGACAATGTTCGCTGAAGCTTAGACCGATGGCTTTTTCGCGATCATGAGAAAGCGATGTGCCTCGTTCCTCAGTCGCAGTCGTGACAGTTCGAACAGCATCCTGAGCATGCTGGCCCAACGCTGGGACTCGCCGCTGCTGGAGCGCTGGATGCAGCTACGTGCACCTGTCTCCGCCGCACCGCGTCGTTTTTAATGATACCTAATTTGAAATGTGTTTAATTTTGTTTATTTGATTGTATTTTAACACTAACCCTAGATATAAGTTTTTGTAATTAACAGTATGGATCTCATGTCCGAAATAAATAATTTGAATTTGAATTTGAATTATATTCGATTTCATTAGAAGTCCCGTAATGGTCATTACAATGTAGGTAGTATTAACGTTATGTTTCTGAAATTTCACAGTTACTAAATGGCGGGCGACTCACTATAGCCTGGCGTATAACGAAGACGGATGGGTTGCAACAGCAAGGGTCTGCAAAGTTGAAATCACATGAGAAAAAAAATGCATTTGGCATTAAGTACATCTTTAATCTTCTTCTCAATTGACTTGAGAATTGGGGTCTTATTTGAGACAATCCTATGAATCCAGTGGAATTATTACTGCTACTAATATTATAAAAAAGTCATGTCAAAAAAATATGTCAAGGAATTAAATTGATGCAAATTAATTTTCCTCTGACCTTTCTGATTTACTAAAATAAAAATAGATGACTTATGAAGTTCTGACGAAACAATCGTCTCGCGCCCCCGTCTTTTATAGTAATTAAAAGTTATCCTTCCAATCCTTACTTTGAAAGTTCAACCATCAAGGAGTTTTATGCTTTATGCCTTTGAGGTAAGTTCTATTAATGAGCGTCTTGACTGTAAAATCTTTTATTTAATTGCGAAAATGTGCCTTTTGTTCTTTGACGTAGGCAGTGTCTTTAATATTTGTCGCCCACTACGTTATTGCTGTATTGTCTGTCTATTACCCCTTTCTGACATAAGTGAGGATCCTTAATCATCCGCAGCTAGACACCGCTTACCCTTAACCCTCTACCACTCTACGAGCACCAAATTCACAAGTGTACTTACCGCCAAACTTGTAAGTTCGTCGTATGTATATAAACGTTTGTGTATGTGATTAAATTGTCTGTCACTTATTGATTTAACTGAAACATGCGTATTTTTCCTATACTTAATTTAACTTTGTCTTCGGTGGCTAAGAATTACGAAGAGTTTTTGAGTGGCGACTACGAATTGGAAGGCGCAGCGCGGGCAGGCCACCTACATGGTGGACTGACGACCCGGTGAAAATTGCTGAACTTCTTTAGATGCGAGCAGCACATAATCGGTCGTTGTGGTAATCATTGGCCTATGTCCAGCAGTGTACGTCTTTCAGCTGAGCTTATGATGATAACTTTGTCTTATGTTTTGAGCCCACAGACTATATATCTTTAAAACAGCGCTTAGCTTCACTTTAACTAAGAAATAAAGCTGCCAAAATAGCAAGGCGCGGGGAGGTTTTTAGAGTGCTGTGATTGGTGCGTTCAATGTTATGCGTGCCTCTCATCTGCTTGTAGCCCCGCCGCTCGTGGTGGTCGGTAGTGAGGGTCACCCGGCTGTGTAGGGTCGCTAAGATGTATGGTCTGTGGTTAAGCTTCTTTCTCAAACCACAAACAAAAGTTTTAGTTATTTCGTCTTATGAAGGCGAGTACCATTTCTAAACAAAATATTAATAATAATAATTTAATAATAATTTATTTATTTACCATATAAGGAAGCAATACAATTTTCTTACAATATTACATAAGCTAGCATGAACCCATTAATTATGTTTAGCCACCGCTGCTAAACTAGGTGGGAACCTGTATTTCAGCAGTCAGCGCTCATCCCCTACAGATAACATTTTTGTACTGTGATCCAGCTAACGATAGGAATAGACAATAATTCTTCCAATTAATATTATCTAAATGGTACAAGACAAAAACAGTAACCAGGATTACAAACATATCCTGGTAAAATAAAAATTAATTATCAGAGAATCAGGTTGTGTGTGTGTGTGTGTGTGTGTGTGTGTGTGTGTGTGTGTGAGTGTGTGTATGTGTATATGTGTGTGCGTGCCTGTGTGTGTGTGTGTGTGTGTGTGTGTGTGTGTGTGTGTATGTGTGTGTGTAATTTACCTTGTGATTGTGAGAAGTTCTTCAGTTTCCTCGTAGGTAAGTTTTTGAAGCCATTTTGAGATTTTCCTTTTACACAGTATGTTATTTAGCGTATAAACGTATTTAAGCTTATGGATTTTAGCATAAATGAATGGGCCCAAAAAGGAAAAGAATCTTTTCATAAACGTAGTGCGGTTGGTATTAGACTGACTTAAAAATGCATCCTTTCTTCGTTTATTCACGACTGCAGAATCATAGACAGTTGAGCTATGTTGCTTCATAAAAATGCAGGCCAAAAATAGCTGGCGGACGGTGAGGACTTCACAAGATTGGTACAGGAGTGTGGTAGAGAATAAGATAGGCCGAAAAGTGCAAACGCAAAGTGCAAGTGGGATATCGGGCGTGATATTGTAAAAACTATTGTGTTTTTTTAAAAAGGGCGTCACTAAATATCTTCAAGACCTGAAAGGCATTGGCAGTACCACCGTCTTATCTTTAAGTGCGTCTGTCTCTCTTACAGTGCCGACGAAATAGATAGTTGCATGTCTAGCTAGCATTAAAAAGAAAAAACTGCATATCTACTACATACTACAAGTCCCCCATACCTTTAATGTCGATTAGTTGTACTTGATGGAAGAACGCCGCCACCGCTCGTGGTACTCAAACCCCAGGGGGTAAGGTTACCCTATTTACGGCACATTTCGTTTTCTACTGCGAGAAGAGGTCTCAAGTGTGTATCGTTTGAAGTCGAAATGATCAACAGCAGCGTGGATGAGAATGTTTTTCTGTTTGTAAAACTAGCTTGACTACCCACGTACCATCGAGGAATTTAATAATGGAGCTACTTTGACTAAATATATTTATTTGTGTGTGCCGCCGTTAAAAACAGATTCCTCCGACATTTTATCATTTGAACGTCACGTAGTCTAGTGAATGCATGAATCATCAAAATAAGAAGGCTCAAAAATCTAATTCCCCGATTATAATATACATATAAGTTAATTTGTGATTTCGATATTTTCATTAGTTAACCCCGCCATAATGAACAGTTAACCATGACCATGATTACGATGTTAAACTTTGTGTTTAATTCCCGGTAAATCAGCAGGAGCTGCACAAGGTCCAATTATAGGTGTCAAACGTTGCCGTACGCGCTTTGCTATGGATACCTGAAGCCGTATTGTTTCTTTTAAAGTCAAAAAGATCTTTACAATTTAGGCTTTTACAAACTCTTTTGATGGTCAAGGAGTGAATCTGTGTTTGCTTCGGAAGAATTAAAATATTTTAATCGTAATTTTAAGCTTGTTCGGGTAAATTACCCCATTATGAGCACCAAAAGTTATGGCCTCGTTCAGAAAGGCCACTCAAATTGATTTTTAATTAAAGTGACGTTTCAGTGACGTTTCTGTATAGGTTGATAACTAGTTGCGGGAATTTTAATTATTTAATATCTAATCAAATGCTTAAGAAGCGTTTCTGAATGCGGCCATTAGAATGTAACAGTTATCGGCACCTAGTGATTATAGTAATGCACCTCTATTAACTTGAAATATAATTCTACGTGCCAATAATTGGGAGGATGCTGACAATAGGTTCAAACCGATGATGATGCGCTGTTCCCCCATCATCACAAGTTAGGTCTACAGTACGCATCTTAATCAAAGAACGAGAAATAACTTACGATGGACCTCTTAAGAAATAAAAAGATATTGGTTTCCAGACAACGTTGACTTCGTAAGCCTTCTATGATTTCTCCAATTTCATAACCGCTAAAATTGGAAGTAATCCAAACAAATATTGGATATCGTTATACGACGAAAGTTTTATTATCAACTCTTCTATGTATCTGTCCCCATCCATGTAAGTACCTGTATTAAATACAGAAATACTATAAAATGATGGTTAATTCGGTTTTGTATGTATTGAATAACTTTAGTTTTTCTTGTATCTTAATATACGAATGCTTTTATAAAACGCTTAAACATTCAATATGACGATATGATTTGATGACGCGGTTAGCCTAGTTGGGAGTGACCCTGCCTCCGAAGCTAGCGTCCCGGGTTCGATCCCCGGTAAGGGCAAATATTTCTGTGATGAGCACGAATGTTTGTTCCCGAGTCTTGGATGTTTCCTATGTATTTAAGTATTTATTTCTCTATATAAGTATGTATGTCGTCGGCTAGTACCCATAACACAAGCCTTTAAAGCTTACTTTGGGACTAGATCGATTTGTGTAAAGATTGTCCCCTGATTTATTATTATTATTATTATTATTAATATGAAGTTTTAGAAATTTGATTCTTCTGAGAACTCACAATTTAAATAAATACAATTTACATGAAGGAAAGTGATAATAATTTAAGAATATTTAAAGTTGTACAATCTAAGATTTTAAAGTAATGATTCCATTCGGCCGCGCGGCCGATATACAACGCACTTGCCTTGATAAACTGTCAAAATTTCCGTAAATTTATCATTGGATATTTAAGTGCACCAGCGGCATAGTATAAAGAGGGGGGAAGTAAGTTATCTTCAAAAAAAAAAACTCGATTTGTTTAAGTGTAAGTGCGGCGATGCACAGATACTTTGGCGCACACATACAAGCCGCGCGCGGTGCGTTTGTATGAAGATAACCTACTTCCCTCTTTATACTATGCCAGCGGCCCTAGCAAAGTTAACACGACGACATGCTATCCCTATCTTATCCCTCAGTGCATCTCTCGTACTAGTACCTGTCGAAGAAAGAGATGCAGAGAGATAAGATGGGGTAACATCCTTCGTGTCTACCTGGCTAAGGACGCAAAGTGACGATAAAAAATATCTTAGGAGATACTGATGGACTGCCGCATAATTATAGTCCACTGCAGTTCTGGCGCAAGTCCAGCCACAGGACTGTGGTGACCACCCTGTTTCAAAAAGAAGACTGTCCCGAGGTAGGATGGTCCAATATAGGTCCAGATATAACTCTAGAAATTTAAACTGGTAGCGCTTATCTTAGCTAGATTGCATTCATTCTCCTCGATATGGGATGCCGCTGATGAGAATGTGGATAAAAGGGAAATTTCTTGATTGGATCTAGATCTAACACACTACCGATGGTAGCGTTCGACCGTGGCTGGTCAACACCCGCTTGGCAAAGCCATGCCGCCACGACTCCAACAGCATGGGTGCCTACTCCAACTTCCTTCCTTTAGATGCCTATTTAACTCTTAGAGTAAATAAGCATTTTCTGGGAAATCGCCTTCCATCTTCGGCCGCGTCATCATTCATTACATTCCATCAGGCGAGACCATGGTCAAGCGAAAATCCATCAAGAATCAAAAAGAAAATTGAGATTTTTCTAGATGTGATAAAACATTCAGAACAACCAACTAACTTAGTTTGACATCGATTCAAAGATTCTTTTCAGATTTTAACTGAAACGTACAAAGCCCCCACAATTCTGCCGTTACAACGCTCCGTGCATTAAAATAAACACATACATACATAAACAAGTTCCTAACAAGCTGTAATAAAAAGGTTCCGACAACGGCAATCTGGGACCTAATCCGAAACACGAAATTCGAATTTCGGCTGCCCCGCCTCTTCTCACAAATGCATCACGCCTCGAGAGCAAGAGGGATAGTAATAGACGAGGTTCGAATTTCGTTTTTCGGAATACAACCCCTGGCCGGATTCATCATAACCTCGTTAAAAGGATCAAGTTTCGGCAAGCTGCCAGCCGAGATTGATTAGATGCTCTCATTAGGCGGCAACAGCAGGATGGCTATCAGAGTTATCCAACACCACTGTTCCGCTTCGCTCTGCAGCTTTATCGAAATATTAATAACTAGTTAAAATTCTTTTAAAACTCTAAGCTGGGCTAGTGCGAGCGTAGCTGTTGAACACTTCTTTAGTGTTGATTTGATTATCACTCTGCCAACAAGAAATTTGCGTAACAATATCCAACACACGTAACAATAACAATATCAAACTGAGAAATTTCTGGAACTTCTAAGAATATTCTCAAAATCGATAGTAGAGAATAATATACGCGGTGCTCTCAGAAAATTATCTGCAGTTTGTCTCCAATGATAATTTCAAGGTAGCCATTCATATCATTTTACCTTTATAGCTGTAGTAAAATGTTGAAGCATGTTTTATGGAGTCGTGTTGTTGAGAACCGTAAAATATCTCGTCTCTCTTTTAATATTCAAAAGAGCTTGATGTTGCTTCATGAACTTTAATAAACGGCGTCTCAACAAAGACGGCAATAAATAGAATAAGATGCCACTAATTGCAAAAAAAACGATTGAACCAAGTGTCAAGTGTATTTTTTCATAAAAACGCATTATGCATTAATTTGTCGCAGGCTCATTCAATTGTTTTTATCTACACCCATATCATAAAACCTCCATTGGTTAATCAAAAACCGTAGGAAATGACCACCATTTTGACAACCAATTAGGAAAAACCAGTGCTGCGATAAAGAAATAACATGACTTCTTTATCGTTTTTAGTAAAGAAATGAGATTAAATTTGAAACAGCTGTCAAAACTCAAGTGGGTCTCTATTCTAGTATCCATAGATATTAAATCCATGCCTGTCCAGGACACGACTCCAGATGGGACGACGCTAAGGAGCCACGCCTTTTCGTCTCCTAAATGATATTACTTTTAAGTTATTTTACTGTATAATATATGTATGTTAGTCTGTAAGGTATTTATGTATGGGCCACTGATGCCTGAAATAAATGGTTTATTATTTATTATTATTAAAACAGTTATTGATACGAAACGTCAATTCAGTATGTTTTTTTAATATAAACTGCACAATATTTGATCTCGAGTGACGTCAGAATAGAGACTTCATCCGTTTGTCTATGATTTAAAAAAAAAATGGTCTTGATGGAGGACCGCCATGTTGGTGTTTTGCTGAACGAAAGTAGAATTGTTTTTGAATAGAATAGAAAAAGTTGTTTGTAATTTACATTTTAGTTGAAAATATGAATAGTAAGTAGTCTTCTCGGAGTGTGTGTGATGTGAAAATGCGCCGGATATCGGAAATATGCAGCCACGATTGCAACAAATAACTTGTTGCCAGAAAATATTGTTTCGGAACCCATCATGGAGGATTTATAATATGTGTGTAGATAAAGTTATGTATGCAACTCTGCACAATTTGGCCTTAAAACACACGTGCGATCTTATTATGAAACTCGCCTATCGGCTCGTTTCATGAAAACCGCACTAGTGTTTTAAGGCCTATCATTATGCAACCGTTGCATAAACTACTATTTTGTGACTGCAGGAAGCACTTTGTAACGACAAGTAAACGATTTATGGTGACTGGTTTAATTCTAAACTAATTCGGAAATCAAATTAGTTACCTGTTTAATGTTTTCGTTAAATATTGTACCTCTAAGTTTGAACCTAGAGGTGGGAGTTTTATGTGTAACGGTGAAGATGGTCACCGTGCCTGACGTCTTAAGAATGGGTTTGCCCAACCGCTCTCACGTTACCCAGATGAGTGAGATACGTTAATATATTCTCTGCGTAAACTGAAAAATACAATTAGTATTGTGTTTTGAGGGGACATCTAGGTTGTAGGGTGAGTTCTCTTGCCGCTATATTAACCACATTTTATTCAGAGATTCATATAAACCGTGTACTAAGTACGCTTGTAAATAAACCGTAAAGTAATTCAAAATTTAATTGTTATCGTAACAATAATAATGTATTCTAAGTTATAGGACATACTAATGCTTGTTACAGTCTGAAATCAAGTTGGAAGAAGAAAAATGATTTATTATACGTTCTCCCCTCTGTTTTTTCAGTATTATTAACTGCATATGTTTTCGCTGAATTTGATTCGTATTTTAGCACTGGCACGAGAATAATTACCCTTTATTATAAGAGGTTGGAATAAAATTGGATGAATTTTATAACTTTAAGTGAACGGTCGTTGTGGCAATCATTGGGGAAGGCCTATGTCCAGCAGTGGATGTCTTTCGGCTGAAACAATGATGATGAAATAATCTACTTGCTCTACAGACGCCTGTTATTCCTTGCTGTATGTTTCCAAAATGTTTTGACATCCAGGACGCGAGAGCTGAGTCGCCGCGCAAACAGCCTTCAGCATAACGCAAACAACTCCAAGATTCTCGTATCCACATTCTCCGTCTATTTTCTGGATAAGTTTGAAGGCTACAGTGGCTCGGTTATGGGACTGTTATAAGAATCCAAATTAATGAGGTCGCTTTTTAGTATTTAGTGGCATTTTGAATAAAATTACCCAACAAACAATTTTATGATTGAGATGTCGACTGTTTCCTGCATAAGTAGGTATACAGAAAGTCTGAGTCCTTTTACGATATAATTCGTATCGCGAACATCAGTGCATATTCCAACAAGTATTAATTATATCGTAGAAGCGACTCAGATGAAGTTGCCACAGTATACGATATTAAGAAACTTCTCATATTTCAGCTTCATGTTGTTATTGCTTATTTTTTTTTCATCACACTTGCTCGGAAAGGGTTTTATTATACGCAGGCATAAAGAGCGGCTATAGCCGATTTTGCTGCTCTATATGCCCCGCCGTCAGCGGGAGTTATAAACCATACAAAATCCATAACTCCCGCGGGAGCGGGGCGTGCGCCAGATCCGGCGGGGGCGCGCGCCGGCTCCGGCGGTGGTCGTTTTCTTATACAAGTAGCGCGCAACCGACGCCACATACAGTTTATTCTACCCATCTGATAGTAATTTACGGTGTACAATGGGAATAAAATAAATAATATAATTTCTTTCTCAAAAGTTTATTTAATTTCCTCGCAAATGTGATGAAAAACATTGTGTATCTCACGGGCACCTTCGGCGACGGGCTTCTAACAGACTCTCGTTAGTCATCCCCTTCTTACGGCCCTAGATGCACAATGTACTATTAATCCTTTGGCAGTGTCCACAGAAAGGAGGTAAATATATACGACTGTTTTAACGAGTCACAACCCATCTCTCGCAGCAGTTTCCTCCTATTTGTATTAACCTCGATGAAGCATGACAGAGTTCGCTGAAATTCACCGTTTTACGATGAATTTCCGCCGCTTTTCAATTCGGAATACGTTTTATTTTGTTTGAGTTTTTGCGTTCACTCTCGTGTCTGAATGTTAAAATTAACTCCCCAATATAAACTCGCATTACGTCGTTATTATGGCTGTCACAATTTGGACGCAATTCGGGTAACTTTATTGGACACTGATTTCATTAAATTATATTCGTTATTGTGATATCTGAACCATAAAATTGTAAATTATGTTGTGATGTCTGTTGCAATTAATTTCGTAGTAAATTTATTTTTCGTGATGAAAGGTATGTTTCAACCCTTTCCACTTTCCACGTTTCCGCTATAAATGTTATAAGAATTGATTAAGTACTTCAGTCCTCGGGGGTCACTACGATCTCTGAATGTGATTCTCTTTAGGCTCTAAACTAAACTGCGTCGCTATTTCATACCACGACATTGTATTTACATATGTAAAATAATATGGCGTGGTATGCAAAAGCGACACAGTTCAGTTTAGGATCTAAAGATAACCGCATTAAAATATCGCCCTTGAACTGAATTGCGTCACTATTACATACCACGACATTGTATTTACATATGTCAACATTTTAAGGCCTAAAGAGAATCGTACTCAGAAATCGTGATCGCCCCCCCCCCTGGAAACACAACAAAGCTGCCTAGCAAGCACACAGCTGACATACTTATTTTTCCATTTATAAACGAATTAAAACTTAGACAAAATGTCATAGGTGAGATAAAAATGCACTAAAAGTTTAGAGTGACAAGTTCAGTTTCAGGTGTTTTCGGTATCGCCAAGACAATTTCATCCAAATGAACCAATTCATGTAGGTGACAATGATGCGTCACCTGATGGTGACAGTGACGTATCGCGACGACAGTGACGCATGACGTCATGACTCCACTTAATTAACCGCCAGCCTCCCACTAGCCGACATTTCGGTTTCTCTCTTATTTATAGATAACTTTAATTTTGACCGATCGTTTGGCTTGATCACTGTTGAACTACGAAGCCAAAAGTCGCGGGTTGACGTCAGAGTTAAATCCTTGTATCATAATTAAGGCTCGGTCACATTACGGGCGCGGCAGCATCGCGCGCGATCTATCCCGCTCACACCAATGCAATACAACAAATACAACACAATAGCGTCGCACCGTACTCACGCTCATGCGATGCCATTATGTTGGTCTGAGCAGGATAAATCGCGCCGCGTCATGCCGCGCCCGTATTTCTGTGCGTTCACAGAGCCAATGTACAGGAATTCTAGTTTAGGCCATTAAGTATAATTTTTTGAGGGGGATAACGGGAAGCAGGGATTTATACCAGGGCGTCTATTCGGGAAGGTCTAAGTAGCGACTCGCGAGCGAGATTCACATCCCGCTCTTACGCATTACGCATCGTGCGGAAGAGTGGGATGAGAATCTCGCTCGCGAGTCACTACAATATCACATACACGTTCCCAAATAGAGCCGCAGTTTAACAATTAGATCCGCAGTATCCGCGCCTTTTTAACTGACTTCAAAAAAAAAGGAGGTTCTCAATTCGGTTGTATTTTTTTTTGCAATAAAATATCATTTATATGTTTGTGACGGCGCCAGTGACGTATTACTACGGTTAATTATTACCAGCTTCCACCAGCCCACGTTTTCGGATATCGCACTCAAGACTTAACATATTGACTCCAATAAAGCCGCAACTCTAACTAAGACATTAGTTCTAGCGCAGTTGGAAATGCGATCGCTGTAAGTTACATTAATCTGGGCCGAAAAAAAAATTTTGCAAAAAAAATACACGTTGAATTACACGGGTTTTTTGAAGTGAAAAGGTGTGTTGTGTTCGTAAAGTTTCCTTTTTGAGTGCTATTAGAGAATCGAAAATTTGCCTCAGTTACCTGAATCCTGGGCCTGTATTCGAAATTGCCTGGACGATATCGCAAATTATTTGCTACGATATGGTAGCTCTTATTGACTTGACAGCAAAGGCCGCATTGTTAAACCATAGCTATATCTATCTCTTAGGGAATGTCGAATAGAGGCACTGAACAAACATTTTTAGGGTTCCGCACCTCAAAAGGAAAAAACGAAACCCTTATAGGATCACTCGTGCGTCTGTCTGTCTGTCTGTCCGTCTGTCACAGCCAATTTGCTCCGAAACTACTGGACCGATTGAGCTGAAATTTGGTATACATATGTAAGTCGGTGACCGACGTGAACACGGACGCGTGACGTAAATATATGAATTTTAAACATGGGGGCCACTTTTGGGGAGCAAATTAGAAATTTTTAAAAAAAAGTCATGCAATCTATATTGTGTGACATATCAAATGAAAGGGCTTATTGTGAGGACTTTAAATATATTTTCTTCTGAATTTTAAGTAAAATAGTTTGGAAATTATTTAGGAAAATAGGCGAAAATTTACCATTCCCTCCCCCCTTATTTCCGAAACTACTGGAGCTAAAATTTTGAAAAAAATACAGAAAATAGCTCTTTACCTATAGATTACAGGAAAACCTATAAGAAGGCTATGGTATTTAAAGTAACCTAGTAAATTGCAGATAATCATGTACGGAACGGAACCCTCTCCACGCAAGTTTAACTCGCACTTGTCCGGTTTTTTTAAAGGGAAATTGTTCCTAGGTGGGATTTGAAGTCCAATATTTTGGCACTCTTTAACAAGAGTAATGTCCACTAACAATATTTCGAGTGAAAACACTTTATAGCTGCAATTTTTTATGAACTAGTTCACGAGCCACCTCATTGATATTCAAATTTATATCTTTTATTACGATGATTTAGAGGCCATTTACGCGAGAAAACAACCCTCGCTACTTTCCAAAACCTCTCCGGGTATATATAACAAAACCACGTTCTTATTGAGTTAGCGTAAAGTTTATTGTTGCTTGAATCATGTAACTATTAAAAGCGGTAGCCAGTTATTGTTAAGTCCCCAAGTGTGAAAAGGTTGTTGGATGTGGGCAGCCAATAAATACCCTCTTAATATGCTGTACAGTCGCGATTCTGTTTGTTTTCTGAACGGGTTTTATGCCGGTACGAATTATGAATTCAAACAAGTCCGAGAGGGCTGTAAAATATTACTTCACGCTCAACGGCCCATGCGAGGCTCTTTGAGGAATTTTATGAAACGTAAAGAGTAAAACTTGCTCGTAAACCTAATGCGATCCTTTTGGGATTAAAAAGTAAAGATAGAACTTCTGACCGAGGGTGTTTTTTGAATCTGAAGGCGATTCGAAATTACACAAATTGTTTAAACTTTCATGATATTCATTTTAAATTTCAGAAAATATTTGAATCATGATTTATACTTACTTATTGTTACTGTAATCAGTGATTGCGTGATTCCAGTTTTTTGTCGTTGTCAGCACACAATCTCCTTATACCAATTTTCCATCGCCACTGTCACCGCTGAATCACCCCTAGACGTCACCTATGTAACCTATGTTTCATCAATAGCTTGTGCAAATTGCGTATCTGTTCTAACCAACTGGTCGTCGGCAACAAAAACATCGAACGACTGCCCTTACAATACGCTCGTGAAGGCCTATTCGGGATTTTTGCCCAGACAGTCGGCAATTTGCAGCAATAATTCCAGGTTTTAAGGGAAAAAGGTAACAACTTCCATACATTTATTAGCAGACTTGTATCATTTTCTCATAGCGTCCGAGTTCCCGCGCAGACTGCACCGTGCCCGCGCCAATCATTCCAATCGGATTTTCAATCATTTTAAAGGCCCTCGACACCCGCCCTCTCCGTAGTAATATGCCGCTATGACGACTTTTTGCTCTCATTTTTACACTTGAAGCGAGGTTTCATCGAGGCGAATACAACGCCGAGCACCTTAAAAATCTCACAGATTGTATTGAAGCCAAGTACTTTCAAGATGCACTTGTTTCAATCAATGGTGAGATGTTCTCAGTTGAATAATGCTGCACTAGCCTATACCTATATTATTAAAGAACTTGTAACAATGTTAATTGACAAACATAGTTACACAACATTACTTTGACGACGCGGTCAGCCTAGTTGGTAGTGACCCTGCCTCCAAAGCTAGCGTCCCGGGTTGGATCCCCGGTAAGGGAAAATATTTGAATATATCGTCGTCTAGTACCCATAAAACAAGCCTTTAGAGCTTACTTTGGGACTAGATCGATTTGTGTAAAAATTGTCCCTTGATTTATTCATTTATTTATTTGTTTATTTACTTATTTTTAACCGACTTGAAAAAAGGAGAAGGTTATACCTTAAGCAAGTTAGATAGGAATTTAATCTAAACGACTGTACATATAAACAACTAGCTGTGCCCGCGACTTCGTCCGCGTGGAATAGTGTGTGCGCTCATTGTGTGCGGCGCGGTGCTTGACAAGTTTCTTACTAGCGTTAACTTCAGTTTCACATTTTGTAATTACTTACTCCGTAAATGTTACATCAGCATAGTTCTAATATTTTGTCTCTTGTCGCAAACTTATAAAACATTCACATAAATCTTATATATTTCCATACAAACTTTCATCCCCTATTCACTATTGTTATTTTACACCCTTGAGGGTAACACTTTTACAAACTTTGAATGTTATATTTATTTATAACGAATTAACAGCCTAAATTAAAAAGTGTGTGTGTCAGTTCCAACGCACGACAGGAGTTTACTCCTTACGAACGATTATAAAATAAACCAGTACCCATCATACAATGCTGTCAATTTTCATTTTGATATTTGACAGTAAATAATAAAGTTTCATATTAATGAATATAAACATGTCACTCATTGAATACAATAATTAATTGACACTTCGGGTCCAGTCGTCTTCCGATTGAGATCCGAGTTTTACCGATGGAAACATATTATTCACTATATCTGTATGCAATGCGAAGCAACCGACGCATCTTCGGCTAACATCGTGTGACTTCGTGTGACTCCGTACCGTGTGACAGTGTGACATCGTAGTTTGTTTTGCTCCCCATAATTTTTCATACCCCGGGCAATATGAAAATAGATTCTTAAAGAGTAAACTCCAAAAAGTGACATCGGATTTACTTTTGTCATGCCTAAATACATTGAAAACGATATCAATGACGATTTTTGACATGACAGTGTCATCCGCCATCTTGGATCCAAAAAGTGACATTGGTTTTTGTTTTGTCATGCCTAAATACCTTGAAAACGATTCCAATGATGATTTTTGACATGACAGTGTCATCCGCCATCTTGGATACAAAAAGTGACATCGGATTAGGTTTTGCCATGCCTAAATACTTTGAAAACGTTACCAATGACGATTTTTGGCATGACAATGTCATCCGATATCTTGTATCCAAAAAGCGACACCGGATTTGGTTTTGTCATGCCCAAATACATTGAAAACGATACCCATGACGATTTTTGATATGACAGTGACATCCGCCATCTCGGATCCAAAAAGTGGCATCGGATTTGGTTTTGCCATGCTTAAATACATTGAAAACGATACCTATGACGGTTTTTGACATGACAGTGTCATCCACCATCTTGGATCCAAAAAGATTCATATTAATGAATATAAACATGTTACTCATTGAATACAATAATTAATTGATACTTCGGGTCCCGACATCTTTCGATTGAGATCCGAGTTTTACCGATGGAAACATATTGTTTATTATATCTGTATGCAATGCGAAGCGACCGACGCATCTTCGGCTAACATCTTGTGTACAACATCTAGATCATTAGCAAAACTTAGTTCTTACCAATTTAATAAATTACAGGAATCAACACGCATTCTATTTTTATGGTTGATGTATAGCCAAACACTTAAACATATGTGGATGATGTGTTTATGGAAAAGGAACGTGTTAGAGAGTACGCCTTCTTGAGTTGATTGCGAGGATGTGCCGAGCCTTATTGACTTGAGTGCCGGCATTTGAACGTAAACTGATCACATCGGTGGATGCTTGGGATATAAAGAAATTATTTCATTTTTATTGCTACTTCTTTAAGGTAATGGTTTAGGATTCCATTTTTGTTGAGTCAAGATATTTTATACCGGTGATACAAATGATGTATATAATATATTAACAAAAGACATTACGGATACTTCTATCAAGATTTTTGATCCTTTGAGAGATTCTACAATAAACAAAAGCATACATATGTTATACGAAATATTTTTATGATTTCGCAAACAAGAATTAACCACAAAGCTAAAGGTGACTTCACCCTCCTTATCTTGAAAAACTTCAAGTACACTCACTTAAGATAGAATAGAAAATAATTTCGTAATGGTTTCGAGAAAATCTTTAACGCGCCTCGAGAGCGGCCGCCGTCAAAACACACGAAATATGATGACGCCGCTCATCTCACGGGACCGTGTTACGTGCCCCGGCCCGATCACAACCATCACAAACCATTTCCAACCTAACCTTAATAACTTAAGGTTACATTTTGATCAGCATCGAACCCCGAAAAGATGGAATGATCTAGAACTAGGTCGAAGCTATACAGGTGTGCTTGCACCTTTTGACATATTGATAAACGGCTGGCATTGGATTTGTAGCTGTTATTTATATTGATATTTCGCTACAGGCCAATAAATAATAAATATGAAAGCGCCAGAAACGAGAGCAAGATCTTTTTTTGATAAAAAACTAGCGTTATCGTCTGTGGGGTCTTCCATAAATCATTTTTATCCTGGTTCGGATATTAAGGTTGGATTTCATATTTTAAGGCCGATCTTGACAGAAAAAAACACGATCAGCATTATGTAACGGAAAATAATTAATGTGTATAAAATTGAAATTGAAATAATTTATTGCCGACCGGAAATCCATAAGAACTTGTTGTTTTTAGGGTTCCGCACTACAGAAACTAAAATTTTGAAAAAATACACAGTAATCCTTTAGCTATTGATTACAGGAAAACCTGAAGTCTATGGTATCTAACGTAACATAGGAAATTTCAGATAATCATGTACGGAACGGAACCCTCTCCAAGCGAGTTTAACTCGGACTTGTTTATGTGAAGATTGGTTTTAAGATGTTTTTATAAAAGAAAACTTACTTTAGTCTGAAGTCATAATCTGCGCTATTAGCCTTGATATGCATACGTTGCCCACAAGAAAGGTGGCCTAAAATTAATATTAATTGCAGTGATTTTCTGGGCGAGCGGGCTCTATCCTAGACCCTGACTTTGCTTTCCATCAGGTGAGACTAAGGTAACGCATGCATTCGTTCATAAAACAAAATAAATAAATAATATCCCATCGCCAAGCAGAAAAAGCTGCTTCCATGCTTTCTGACGGAATTGTCGTAAAACTGACTATAAATATAGTAAGAAAACTTTCTCCACGGCGGCTAAATGTAAAGATTCTTACAGGGCCAAAATGAGAAGTATATCGTCCCCTTAGTGCAAAAACCGCTTAACTGCATGAAGTATTTCATGCAGTTAAGCGGTTTTTACACTAAGGGGACGATATGTTTTTTACAAATAAAATTTTATAAGTAAAAAAGGTAGTCAATTAAGTCCAAAATGCGGTGAACAATACAACCGGCAACATATGAACATCCCTTCATTCGATATCCGTTAATCCGTAGATCACTCGGACGGATAGCGGTCCGAATTAGACTGGCCGCATCTAAACGGACCTTGTGCCGCTAATTGTTATTTCCATTCGACCAATAATTCATTATGAGAATGGAGTATCATTTGGACCGGTTAGTGGGTATTTGAATGACGTAATCTTCGGTGTGAAATTGAAAGAACAACATTCAAGACAACAATATAAATACTAATAAATATAGGCTTGCACTATCTCTACCTAGATTTACCATCGGCTCGGAGAAACCTCCACTGAGAAGAGCCGGCGAGACACTAACACATACTATACAATTTGGTGTAGTCAATAGGGATTTATATTGTATGACATACATACAGTGAAATTTTGCAGTATGACTCCAATTTGCACATTTTAGATAATATTATACTATCATCAATACATACATACATACATATCATCACGCCCGAAATCCTTAATGGGGTGGGCAGAGCCACAAGACTACTTGTGGCCACGTTCGATTAATTAGTCCTAAGATGGTATGATGAACTATCATCAATGCACTACTTAATCACAATTCACAATTTTAAAATGGAGAAATTAGTGTCAGGGTAAACTCCTTGTTGACTAGCCTACTGGCGAGGCCTATCCTAGCTTATCTGGGAGTACTCCGCAGTCCTCATTATGAGAGGATATGCCGTGTGTTGCAAATAGCCTAATGATGATAATATTCTTATTGCGGCCTTTAACAGTTATTTATATGCAGATATTAACAAAACGCAACAATTTTAGAGTTCTTTGTAACATTACTTGTGTAAGAAATAAAAGGCTTCTTTTTTATTATTTATTTATTAACAAAACGCAATAAGTCAGTGAGCTAAGAATGGCCGCGCCATCAGCAAGCCTCTCTGATTAATCCCAAATTAAGTCTCCCCTCTTCGTAGCACGGTCGTAGCCGGCGACAGGCGTAGCGCGTAGCAATGCTACGGTGTAGTTAATCGTTATGTAAATGCTGACAATATTAGGGTCGCAGTCTTGGTTTATTTGGAACAACGAGAATTTCTCTATCAGAAAAAAAGACTTGTAAGGTTTTTCAAATTTAATACAATTAACTAAAAATATATAAATATAAAAAATCAATTATGTATGATTAACGCACCCCGTTGTCGAGGGTGCAAAAATATTTTAATTGCAATCAAAGATAATAAACTATTCATCTCTCAACTCAATTCAAATGCGACTATTCAACGTTATTAAGCGATTTTACAAATTATTTTGTACGATATGGTAGCTCTTATTAACTGGAAAGCAAAGATGGCCGCGTCCAAAAAAACCACGACGTCAAATAGAAGCCCCGATCAGTAAAAACACGTAATACATATACGTAAGATCCATATTTACCCGACTGCTAAAGAAGGTGGGTAATGTATTTCCAATGTATGTATTTTTAAATTATATAGTTACTTATAATATTTATTTCTTACTCATCTTAAAAGGAGTGTGAACCTACGGCTTTTCATACAAAAGGCGATAACGATTTCCACCCCTTAAATGTTAACCGATGTTCACCATTTTTGATAGGTTGCCATTCAGAACAAAAAGGTCTATACGTTTTGATTTTTTCACTCTAATCAATAAATACAATTTTATTGCTGTTTTAGTATTCTCATACAAAACGAATTTCGGCGATTATTTGACTTTGTTGATCTTTTTTCAATATTCAAATAACGTATAGACCTAGATTGTGTTCTGACTGACAAGCTATCAAAAATTGGTTAAAATCGGTTAACATTTAAGGGGTGGAAATCATCGCATTTTGAATAAAAAGGCTGATTTTTGCCGTCGGTTCACAGTCCTCTTAATATCGCAGCAAGAGAAAGGCCTGTGACTTATGGAGCATATTTATAACAGCAAAAAGAACGCCGGGCAGCGACTGTCTGAAGTGACTGAACGTCTTAAGGCTTGTTGCGACGGCGACGTGCCGCGCGCTAACGATGCTGCTCGACATGCATTTGCATCCAGCCTAACGACCGTCTTAACACAGGTCATTATATTGTGAAGACTTTATTGATTGTGGTAAAAACTATAGAAAATAAAATTAAAAAAGCCGGTCAATTGCGAGCCCGACTCGTGCGCCGAGAATCCCGTATTTACTTAAGAAAAACATACAGTACCTTCTATTTATTTTTATTATTGGAGTGTATTTGGGCCATATATGTGCCGCCTCGACCAGTGCTGATCTATTGTGGCAGCCCTTTCTTATAGTTCACTGCTTAGTCCCGTTGCATCCAGGAAGTTCCAGATGCTTTGGGCAGTGAGATCTTGTATCTCTGCGGGGTGCACAACGTGTCGCCTCAGGTGGATACTTCTTTTGCGCATGAGTGGTCCACATGAGCAGAGGATGTACCTTCTAGTTACGGAACTCTAAAAACCGGCCAGTTGCGATTCGGACTCGTGCACGAAGGGTTTCGTACCATTATCTATGATCAAGCAAAAAAATCATGTTTTTTGTATGGTGAATATACCTATAACTAAATATTCTGTGAATAATTCAAGCGTCTACCTGTTGCCGTTATCAATATCGAGCAAAAACGAGCGAAAAAATCACGTTTGTTATATGGGATCCCCTTTAAATGTTTATTTTATTTTATTTTTTATTATTTGTGGTTATAGCGGCAACAGAATTACATCATCTGTGAAAATTTCAACCGTCTAAATATCACGGTTCATGAGATACAGCCTGGTGACAGACGGCCGGATGGACAGACGGACAGACGGACAGACGGACAGCGGAGCCTTAGTAATAGGCTAACGTTTTTAACCCTTTGGGTACCGAACCCTAAAAATGAAAAAAAAGGTGTCGTAAACCTTTCCTTTTATGGATGGAAAAAGCTTTTTAGGCGAACCTTTTGACTGAGGTTTTTCCTGAAATGCCCAACTAATAAGTTTTGCAACTCACAAAAGTATTGATTTCGAAATAAGCCGAAGTGCAAGGAAATCATAAACAATAGATTAATGAGTAAAAGCTAAGCGCGCGCGCGCGCCGGCGGTCACGACTCCAATCATGGGATTGCTTTTGCCTTATTTATACGACTTATAGTTTACCCAACCTCACATCTAACACAAATATACAAGAGCAAAAAGAACTGGTATAGCATGCACTTTAAGTTCAAATTTGAAGTAACCGTTAAAGTGAGTTACGAACTTGCGAATGTAGTGCGGCTACAATGCAACCTCTATGTGGTGGAACGTGCGAAGCATAGTTCGTCGTATTATGTTCTAAATAGGTATGTCTTTTTATGTCGTTTTAATCATATAAATACCTTGTAAGTAATTAGGTTAATAGTTAAGACGGTGGAGTTGCACTTTATTATTAATATTGTACACCATTGCAATATGGTAGACTATGGACAAAGACATTCAAAATTATGTGATCTTATTTTAAGTACCTGTGGTCTTGCAATAAATCATTTAATTTTGGATTCATCAGTGAATGTATCGTATATCGAATCGTATATAAATGTATATGTAAAATTATATTTTATTACATTATCCTTAATTAGACGGTCATCAGTTATCATGGTTTGTGCCTATCTCTCATAAACTTCAATCTCATGAGACTCAAGTCAAGACCATTAAGTTTTAAAGATGATATATTTTAAAATGAATTAATTTCCTATCCCTGGGTTTCATCACTGTTAATATAGTACTAAACAACTACATTCAAGCCTTTTTAATATAATGGATTTATATTTCGACATTTTATTTTTATAATGGACTGTGGAATATTATTATGCTTATTTATATTTTCATTGAATGATTGTTTTAAGATGGTTCGTATTAAGTATAATTATATTTATACCTCTACATTATTGATAAATGTTTTTGACGATATCAACTCCAAATTCGTATATTTTGACATGTATGCATTTTGTAAGGTGGTCAAATTTGAGACATAAATAAACCTTAATTTATACAAACAGTCCACACAATACACTGTTACGTAGATTCTGCAATGCATCTAAGAAAGAGGCAGTATCATAAATTTTGAGGTCGTGTTCGTATTTCTTATTCCGCAAGGCCGAACAGAGTACTAGGTCTCAAAGTCACTGTAACACGGTTTATGGCGCCCGGCAACTTCTGCTATTAAGTTATTTTTATGTACTGTTACAGTTTTATGTTCCGCGTAGGAAATGTACGTCCTGGGTAGTATTTCCATAATTCACGAAACATTTTTACATACATACATACATGTTATCACGCCGGAAATCCCTAATGGGGTGGGCAGAGCCACAAGACTACTTGTGGCCACGTTCGATTAGTTAGTCGAGTTCGGCCGAGGCCGAGTTCGAAACATTTTTATAAGTGGATTTATTATTACTTGTCTATAAAATTGCCGTTTTTAAACGAGGCTAACTTTTGTTCGGCTAAGAATTCCAAATTCAAATACTTTTGGCACTAAAGCCATTTTGTTCCTTTTTCGAAATTAGTTATTCACTTGTTTTGTGTCGTTTGTTTTTGCGCAATAGTCTTTGGAATTTAATGATGGAGTACTGAGCTCCCAGCCTGCGACTGTCTTCAGATTTTGATGAAGTTTCCTTCACCGGGGAATGAGCTAAGATAAATGATTTAAAATGTACACATTTCCAAAGCAACTTTAATATATAGAAAGCTAAACTAAAAAGCCATATAAAACAAAACATGCAATAAGTACAATGAGTAGAAATAAACAGCTCAATTCAGCTTTGGACATGAAGTGGTTAAACTCTACATCAAGCCTACCGCCATATTCATAATCGTGACTCTCAGTTTATTTCCTATTAATTTGTCCGTCCATAGAGACGGCACGAACAAACAGTGAACAAGGACTTAAATTCACAACTTCCCCCAATTCAAAATCCAGCAACTTTAATGATGTGGTGAAATTTTAACGCTGGTTTGGAACCCATAACTGGAGTAAAGGAGCGTTTCTACTGACAGATATTTTTTATTTTATTTGTATTTTTACGTGTTATTCTAAATAAAATGACATTGGGTAATCATTCAAATTTCGAATCACAGTACCATTTTAAAGTAAGAGATTTTAGAAGACGCAGCATAGGCAGAGCACCCACACGGTAGACTGAACTGGGCGTCTATTCGGGAACGTCTAAGTGATATTGTAGCGACTCGAGTTCGCATCCCGCTCTTACGCATTACGCATCGTGCGGAAGAGTGAGATGAGAATCTCGCTCGCGAGTCGCTACAATATCACTTAGACGTTCCCGAATAGAGGCGCTGGTGATGATTGCGAAACTCCGCTGGATGCGAGCAGCACATGACCGGTCGTTGTAGCCTAATAATTACGGGCAAGTGTAATGAAATATAGATTACCCTTAAAACGAAATCAGCGACGCATCCGTGCTCCTTTATAAATAACGCCTTAGGGCGTAGTCGGCGTTATACGAGTGCTGTCACACACAGACGTGCAACACAACGCGATATAATGCTTGCGAGTTTTAATGAGTGCGGCTTCTTTGTTTAGCGGAGGATTTGGGTCAAAGATGTTTGGCCTCCGAGCAAATCGCGTATTTCCGGAGGGGCGTCCTAGCTTACTTATAATTATCTCTCTCTCATAGTGAGAGGAACTAGGTAGTAATCCCCACGCGGGCCCAGTGCGGATATGGGACTTCACACAATCGCTGAATTACAGGTTCATGTGCGCAGGTTCCCATACGATGTTTTCCTTCACCGAAATGCTAATTTATTATACGCGTCGGAATTAGTTATTGATTTGCGCCTTTCCTGGGAAAAATATATTCGATACGATTTTATATGTAAATGCACTTTCGAATTGAAGTTTTAAAATGCCTTACGCACTTTTAATGAGCATTCATTAACATCACGACGGTACGTGTATGAGAAAGTTTATAAGTAGATTATTGCTGTTACAACTAGTTGCTCTGTAAGCTGTAGAACTCGCGAGTAACTAAATATGTTTCCTTTTAACCCCCATATGTCCGCCAAGAAAGAATTTTTGCCCAAGCTGAAACGGAGTCGCTTCGCTCGCGCCTCGCGCTTGCTCGGTCAATGATAAGTAATGTTTACTATGTTGCAATAACAAAGAACTTTACTTTGTTAGCATAGTTTACCACACTATACCATGGTCGTATAACAAATTAGCTCGAGTAAACTTAGGTTAACTAGGTTGTAAATGTTTTCTTTCTTTCAGCGTCTAGAGTAAGACTGTCGGTATAAGTACCTACTTATTTTTGCCCATTATTTTATGTATTTTGTTTTATTCGTTGTTACTTGTTTTCACCAAGACTTCTATCTGGAAAAGCTGCTGGACACTGGCAATATTTATTGAACGTCGATCGTACATCGCATTAATAGTACATTGTGTATCTAGGGCCGTAAGAAGGGGATAACTAACGAGAGTATGTTAGCATCACAAGTGTCACATTTGCGAGGAAATGAAATAAAAATTAGACAAAAAAAAAGTATATATATTAATTTTATTTCTATTTAAATCGTGAATTACCATCAGGTGGTTGTTCATAAACTATAAGTACGTTGCGATCAGCGCGGAGCAGCTCCGCCGGCTTGCGGTCGCGCGCCCCGCCGGCTGCGGCTCCCGAGCAGCTCCGCCGACCTGGCGCACTTAACTGCCCGCGGGAGATCGAAACCATACAAAATTCATAACTCCCTAGGGAGTTATGGATTTTGTATGGTTTATAACTCCCGCTGACGACGGGGCCCATAGAGGAGTTAAATCGGCTATAGTTGCTCTATACGCTTGCGTATAATAACACCCTTTCCGAGCAAGTGTGATGAAATAGTACATTATGCATCTAGGGCCGTAAGAAGGGGATAACTAACGAGAGTCTGTTAGAAGCCCGACGCCGACAGGCGAGGGCTTTTATGACTCGAGTTTGTTATCCCCTTACTGCCCGTGATACACACAATGTTTTTCATCACATTTGCGAGGAAATGAAATAAAAATTAGACAAAAAAAGTATATATATTAATTTTATTCCCATTTTACATCGTGAATTACCATCAGGTGGGTGTTCATAAACTGAGCGTACGTTGCGATCAGCGCGGGGCAGCTCGGCCGGCTTGCGGTCGCGCGCCCCGCCGGCTGCGGCTCCCGAGCAGCTCCGCCGACCTGGCGCACTTAACTGCCCGCGGGAGTTCGAAACCATACAAAATCCATAACTCCCTAGGGAGTCGCTGACGGCGGGGCCCATAGAGGAGTTAAATCGGCTATAGTTGCTCTATATGCTTGCGTATAATAACACCCTTTCCGAGCAAGCGTGATGAAAATGAAATTACGACATATTTAACACATTCACTGCGAGACTGATTTCTATGTTTATTGTTCTGGTACTTTAATAGGTTGAAATGAGCGTGAGACCCATGAGAACGTTGGAATGATTGACTGAGTTGACTAGACTAGCCGAATTCAGGAACGTAACTTAAGTAAGCATTTGATTAGAGATTAAATAGTTAAATGTTCGTCTACTTGTTGTCATCCTATACAAAAACGTCACCCAAACGTCACTTTAACTAAAGATCAATTTGAGTGGACTTAATGAATTTGGCCATGATTACAGTTTTCGCTGTCGCACTGAATTTTAGCCATGAACGGGGTTCTTTCCGCCTCTTATCGTAATGTTAAATCATTCTTCATTCCTACACATAAAAATACACATACATACATAGCATCACGCCCGAAATCCCTAATGGGGTGGGCAGAACCACAAGACTACTTGTGGCCACGTTCGATTAATTAGTCCTAAGATGGTATGATGAACCGTATGGTGACAGGTGATCAGCCCATCGCCCATACAGATAGTCCACCATGTTGGAGAGGACCCGTCCCTTAGTCGACTTTTACGACATGCCAGGATGATAAGCATCTGCACGCATTCTATGCTATTTCTTCACTCCCAGTGCAGCAGAGGAGCACATAAAAATCTGTTAGTTAAATAGTTAAGATTAAAAAGGGTAAACAAAAACCGTTTTATAGTTAAATATTATTAACCATAATACTATACTTACCATACTAATACAACACAAAACAAATACTCTTTATTGGAAACAACATAAAACCATACTGGAAAAGAACAAAAAGATAAGTTACAAGATAATTAATAGGCAATCTTATAGCCTAGTAGCGATCTCTTCCAGATAACCTATGAAAGAAGAGATGACAGAAAATAATCTTAATAAAAAGGCAAGCACAGGCTTCAAAAGGTTTTGTTGACCTCGATATTAAAATAATTTCTAGTAATTTGATGCCAACAATTAATTAATGAAATAGTGAATTATTTTGGAATATTGGCTCTGGTTTTCTTTAAGTAAATCAAATATTTTTTCTCTACGCAACAAAAATAGCTACACCAAAATCATAAAAAAAACTAGAGCCAATTCAGTACTTTCACGAATATATCCGTAAACTGTGTACTTGAGACAAGAGAAATCCGCAGAAATATCCAGGGCAAAAAAGATTTGTATTTTTCTTGAGCTGTTCGTTATTAATACGAAAGTAATTCTGTCTGTTTGATTGATTGGATTTCGAGGAATTTTAGCAAGGCGCGTGTAAAAGCTAGGTAAAAGCTATAAGTCATATCCTTGCTCATTGTAGTGAAGAAAAAGAAATTAGCAAACATATATGTTTTCACTAATTCTTAATGAGACCAGACACCTGTTCTGGGCCGCACTTAGGCTTACCACTAACTGCACCCAGTACCTACAATACCCGAGCTCGGGTTACTCTAAAACTTCGTTGTCCCTATCCCTCTCACTCCCTATTCGTGGCAGAAACGAGAGAAAGGGAAAAGACTATCGTAACTTTGTATTGGGGTTGGGAGTTGCAAATGCTTATGAGGCCGACTGTACAAGTTATGATTAGCGTCACATACAGCGTAATTGACATAATTTATACCATATCTAATTTAATTACTGGCTAGTTATAGCCTAAATCCTATTAATACACAGTTGTCTATCTATCTTTATACCTATTAAAACAGTACAGTGACTGATTTATAGAGAATGCACAATTGCACAGCCTAAACGGGTTATTCTAGAAATTTGAAATGTGAAGGAAATAGTCCTCAAGTACGCTAAGGGTGCACTAAGGAGGGATTTTTGAAATTCTATCTCTAAAATGGTGAAAAGCAATGGTAAAGTTTGTATGGAAATGCCGCGGGCGTAGCTGTGGCGGTATGGCTAGTATACATATATAGATATATAATGTAGAATTTGTTTTAGAAAAACTCTTCGTGGTGTTAAAATCACATAACAGAGATTAAATAACATAAAATTTACAAGAATTATTTTTGGGGTTGAATTGTCGAAGCGATACAGGGTCGTACACACATTTAGGTCCGAACTGTCCCCTCCTGTTCCCATAAGATAATTACCCTATGATCTGTTTTTTTTATTTGGACTATATCCGCCTGTAGGGCATAGGGAAAAATTTTGGCCAATATGAAGAAAACGTGAATTTCGTTTACGTTTGGCCTGTGCAAAAGAAAAGATAAATTTTATTTCTTAACGTGTATACGAAAAATATAATTTCACGCAAATAATATTATTCACGATATCAACTCCATCAAAAATATATTCCTTTAACAAAACACAAAAAGTTAATGTTAAAAATGTATCCCGAGAGATACGTTCTAAAGAATCAATATACCTTAAACCTTCCCTGTGATGCAAATTATTGTTGTATACTTCGAGTCAATCTTAAAAACAACATTAATCATGATCACGCCTCTCCAAACCCTGTCTTCGCCGCTGAAAGTATTCCAAAGTGTGCCAACGGCAGGTTAAGCCCCCAGGGTGTAGCAGAGTTAAAGTTAAAACAAGGTTAATGACATAAAAAGTCGGTCAGGTAATATCTGATACATACCTAGAAATACCTAAAACATAATTGTCGTTTGTTTAAATTTAGGTACGTATCAACTTTCATACTCATTCGCCTGAGTTTTGGGCTTGCTTGGTTTTTGTCTTATACTTATACTTTCTTCTTGGTAAGGTAAATATACAAATTAATTTTGACCTTGGTTGGAAAATCCATTACATCTTTGTGAATTTTCTTGCTTACTGAATAAATAACTGGCCGCAATTTTAGCATAAAAACATTTTTACTGAAAATTGCGTCAAGGGTTGTATTTTGTTAAACAGAGTTATATTTACTCGTAAAGGCAGCTTGATGACGGCTTAATATTCATTTAAAAGTAGCTTATGCCCGAGACTGCATACAATGAATTTATCGCTCAAAATTAGGAGTTGGGGTAATAAAAATGCTTCCTTAAAACGTCCAAACTATCATTTCATATAATAATTACTTCATGATTCTTTCAAAACGTTCAAGAGGATTCAGAAAATATGTTGTGAATGACTGGAATAACATTGCTCATCTCTATTTTATATCGAAATAAAATAAGTGAAATTCTTTCATGATCTTCTGTGTATTTTTAAGACAAAACAGTAACTGGACGAACGCTTGCCACCTGAGCTTCATCCGCGTCTTTCTTTCATTCTAACTTAGGGATGACACCTATCTAGATAACCTTGGAAATTAAAACATTATCGGAATACAAAATTTCTTCCAAATCGGTTGAGCCGTTTCCGAGAAACCAATTAGAATAGAATAGAATAGAATAGAATAGAATAGAATAGAAAAACATTTATTCGGCGAAAACATCAACACAACAACACAACAACATAATGAAAGATATAAAGCCGAAATGGTCTCCACTCAGCAGTGCTGCTAGCATGGGAGTGCCAACAACGCTGGTTTTCTGTGGAGCCAGAGCGAGTTGTTCGGGACAGCGTACTGTGGTTTAATAGAAAGAAATAAGTTGATAATAATAAATAGTACATAATAATAATAAAAATATCAATTTGTGAGTTATAATAATAATAGAAGATACTTATATGATTTAGAAGATATAACTAGGTTTGTGGATGGGATTCAGAATGAAAATAGAATTAAGTTAATAAAATTGACAATTAGGTGTTTATTGCCCACTTGCAACAGTACCTTGAAGAGAAGTAGTTTTAGCTTATATTTAAAGCTGCTTACCGAATTGGAGCTTAATTACACGTATATACAAAAATAACTAGCTTAAAGTAATAAGATAAACATCAAATTCCACGCCGACACAGTAAAACGAGTCATAAAGCAACCATAAATATAACTTAAGTTCATAACCAATGGAAACAAAAGACTAACGCGGACGCGCGACGCGGCTGAATCAGTCAAATTAATGGGTTCCCAGACTGACGGCTAAATATAGCCTGCAACCAGGATTCAAGAAATGATGATTTCATTTAATTTTTATATCGTTTAATTTACTATTACGGACTCCGACAATTGCCCATTTGGGTCTTACTAAGAGTAATTTTTTTGCAATAAGTCTAGTTAAAACGAAATTTAGCAACATTATTTCAAAGGCTTTTATTTATTTTGATCGCTCAAAAATGCGTCTCGTTTGAAAGGCAGATGAAACACGACGAATATCATATCGACGTTTTATTCACCGACATTTCGACATTCGACATATGCGATATGAAAGCATTTAAACGCGAAACATCGCGGCATCGTTGGAATGACAAATTAGATGGACCTAACCGGACTAGAGTGGCGGGACGTTTGACAGCTATGAGCACAGACCCAAAGAAATAAGTGACGCGTCAAAGTTCTAATGCCGTTGACATTAAGGCTATTGTTACTCCAATCACATAAGTAACTTTGTTAAAGAAGTCGAACTATTGATTGACTAGGTAAGATACTGTCCAATACAACCCTGTAAATGGCTAAAATACAAAGCTATCCGGTTAAAGTGAAATACCACTTTGTTTTATAGAAAAGTATCCTGCCACATGCCAGGTTCATGATCAGAATGTTCTTTATTGAAACGTTTCTATTTTTAAAGCGCTGTCAAAATATTATTTCAGAACAAGTTAATAATATCTGAACATCCTCTTAGTAATAATTACAGCTTTACGCTGCCAGTATTAGAGGTAAAAAGCCATAAGTAGCTCCAGGCGCGGAGAGCGCATAACCTTGAACGCACCATCGCTCTAAAACCCCGCAAGTTCGGCGGATTTATTTCCTAGTAAAAGTCTTTAGGATCTTTGGTCTGTGTCTCAAACGATGTGAGCTGACATGCATATATGAAACTATCGAATCAATTATAAAACAATGCGAATTCGTCGCAAAAACCATCGCTGTGAAGCAACGAATCTCATCACGAATGGTGAATGAATGGTGTATTCAATCTCCATTGACTCAATACTATCGAAGGTTGCATTCGAATAATCAAATTCAACAAAATCCAGCTATCTATTATGCCCAATTTTATTGAATGTTGTTCGTTATGTCAAAAGTTTCGTTATGTTGTTTGTTGGACAGGAAACTTTGTTGTTTGGGAATATACAAGAACATCGTTACAACCAAAGTAAATACGAGAGAGATGTCGACAAAGGTACGCTGCCAAAGTTTGTATTACTATGGATATATCGAGAAAAGTATTTGCAAGATATGGTTGTCTTAAGAATACTATGACGCATACATTGTTAATTATTAGTTACCAAATCACTCTTAATTATAAGTGCGAAAGTTTATGAGTGTGTGCTTGGGTGTGTGAGTGAGGATGCTTGTTACTCTTTCACACTTCAACGGCTAGATGGATTTGGATGAAATATGGAACAGAGATAGCTTAAGCCCTGGATTAACACGTAGGATACTTTTCACCCTACGTGGTAGATTCATTCCTTGACCTTCATAAGAGCTTGTAAAAGCCTAAATTTAATAAAGATAGTTTGACTTTGAAATAGTTTGACTTTGACTTGACCCGAATCCCATAAGAAGAAAGTCGCGGGTACAATAATTTAATAAATTCTATGATAGCAATAGTCTGTTTAAATTATAATAAGGGATAGTTACTCTAAATGAATAAATAAATAAATACCATGGAGCATCCGCGTCCGTGTCTACAATATGATTTAAGAAAAGCGGAAGAAAGTCAAAAAGTCGAATTTCATAATTAGGGTTTCATATTTAGTCAGTAAATTTTGCAAATGTACGAACTCGAGCGTCCTTTAGTTCAGCACGCTGCGACGGCGTTGAAGCAAATTGTAAGGACAAAGAGCGAGCTTTGCGGGATTCTGCATTAAATTATATTCCACATTAAAACCGAATGCAAAGTGGCTTGAAGTGAAATAAAATAAATAGCGTGATGAAGTTTTATTTAGGGCTTAATTCATTAGACCGCATTCTCTCGAGAATACAACATGTAGATTTAACGAAATAATGATTCGTTAAAATATTGCGTACCATTAAAAATCACAAGCAGATTACAATGAGTCACAGAGACAGTATTTTTAATATAAAAAGGAATCTAATTGCCGGATTTATTTGACAAAGGTTTCTGAAAAACTAAAACTGCATGGTAATAAATTTTTATGCACGAATTATTTAAGCGATCCATTGTAAAGTTTGCAAATTTCCTTTCATGCCTGTAGAGGGGATATAGATAGCGTTTACAAGGGATATAGTATTGGGTAGTACGGTACTTTCCTGAACAGCCTTCCTTTATTTTGGAACGAAAAGCCTCATTAGAAGAGGCTTATACCTATCGGATAAGCAGTCAGTATTACACCAGCAATCGAAAGTTTTTACGCTACAGCAGAAATGGAAAGCAGCGTATTATATATAATTGTTTAAGCCTTTTATCGCAGCTTTCATGCTCTACTAACATCGTCAATATAACGAAGATAGCCTGTTGGTAATTAACAATAGTTATATGCTCATCGAATCAGCAAACTCAAGTGGCAGTCGGCCGGCCATATTAGCCGCAGAAACGATGGCCGTTGGGGAAACGTGTTCTGGAGTGGAGACCGCGAATCGGCAAACGTAGTGTAGGACGCCCTCAGACTAGGTGGAGCGACGATCTCCGCAAGGTGGCTGGCAAGAGCTGGATGAGAGTAGCCGCGGATCGTGCTCAGTGGCGTGCAGTTGGAGAGGCCTATGTCCAGCAGTGGACTAGTATAGGCTGTTGATGATGATGATGATGATATGACCGGAATGTTAGCACTTAAAGCTTGACGTTAAACAATGATATTAAACGCGAAAACGAATACTACGTAGAATTACAAAGACGCTTATAAACGAAGCACTTTTAATAGGTACTTATTAAGTCGTTATTTCTTTGCGCCGTTTGTGTAACTAATAAAAACCACGGCTTCTTAAGCTCGCTGGCTAATGAAACTTTTCTCATTTTAATGAATAATCAAGTGCAACGCAAATACATGGAAAAGCGGAATGACTGAGACATTTGCACAGACTAGTTTCTTTCTGTGCTTTAGTGTTTGTAAGTCGGGAGAGTAATGTCTGCAATAAATAATGTTGTGAAGAAATTGCTCATTTTAAAACTCAGAATAAAAATAGAAGAGAAACTGTCTCTGAACTCTGAAGAAAGCGCTGAATAGTGTAAATTACCTTTTTTGTTGAGTCAACTTTAACTGGAATAAAGCATTCTAGATATCGAAGATATGACAATAAAATGATGAGACATAAAATGAAATACTGGAAAATCAAACGATGAAATGCTTAGCCACATTGGAAGTGTTTTGTACTATTTACTAAACTTCAGTTTACGCTATTCTAAATAACACATTGTCCTATTGCACAAATATCTGTTTTTCTCAAAGAGTAATCGTTTCTTCGTATAAGTCAGTTATGTAAAGCAGTGGGTTGTTTATTTTCTCATCTCCCCAGAGACAACGGCAGGATTCACCGTGCAATATTTACACTCGGCCAGCGCTGCCTGCGCAACACAGACCGATGTACTGTACACGACTACAAAATCGTTAACGTTAACAAATTCGTTAAAGAAAGAATACCAGCTAGTTTGGTGATCTTACTTGAATATTTTATCATTAATAAAGAGTTGGGTTGGGAAATGAGAGAAGGTAGCATTTCTTTTATACTGAGGGCTTGTTATAGTTTGGCTACAAGCGCCCTAAGGGGCTGCAACTCGGGCTATCCCCGAAATCTTACATTCAAACTTTTTGTTCCCATTAGCGATGTAATATGTAATCATTTTGGGAATAGCCCGAATTGCAGCAATAATTTGCCGAAAAACTCGCCCGGTTACGAGCCCCTTTAGGTAGCTGCGCGGCAAGACGCGGGGGCGGTGGGGGGATATTCCTTTACTCCATCCATCCCCACCTACGGCGCGGTACAGCGCTTCTGGACAAACTATAAACGATATTGCACTGATCAATCAAAAAAGTGCTGATACTTTGACCAAAATCTTGTATGCATGTTTTAATGTTGTTAGCCTCCGGGTACTAATCTATATTTAAACCTTATCACCAGTAACTGATTTGTAGTCCTGAATTTAACTCTAAACAGCATTTTCCTATAATTTTCCTTAGCCTTTCCTTTTATAATCTGTACTGGCAATTGGGTCTGTTATCTAGTGTAGGTGTGTGTAAAAAGTCTGAGCCATTTGTGAGCCCTCCTTGGAGGATTAAACCACCGCAGGTAATTAACACCCACGAATGCGGTGGCAATTTCCCTGCGATCCCTTGTTAACGTGGTTCTTTACACTGTTAATGTTTCTGTCTTGCACTATTGCTATATTGCCAGTTAATATATTCAATTCACAGACTCTTATCTTATTTTACATATAATCCAATTTGTATTATAAAATCTAGACTGTCTAGAGACCACAGTACACAGCGTCGGTCAGTCTTGGTCAACGCGCGTGACGTCTGCTTTCTTCGGAGACACGTACATACGTCCCTCGTGAAACAAAACAAAATGTACAAACAACCTCGTCTCTTATAAAATGATGAGAATAATGTTTCGCCTATAATATATCGATTTACGCGTTGCGCACTCTGCTATTACAGTGATGAGATTGTTTCATAACGGAACACCGCTTGGAAAATATTTAGGATTGCGTTCATTATTTCCGTGTTTATATCATTCAATTATGAACGATATTCTCAGCGCCCGACTGCCTAAAATTAGTTAATTCACTGAGTAGGTATTGTCATCGACTGAATGCTTTCTAAATGGGATGCGTAAACAAAATTTTTTCATTCAAATTACCTACGATGTACAGATTCATCCATACTCTGTCTTATTTGGTAAAGAAGGTTTTAACCTGAAAATGCACCTTTTTTTGGCAAAAACAGCTGTTTCCTTGCAAATAAAGAAACCGGAGACAATGTTTTAGATGTTACTTTCCCAGTTTTTAGCCTAGATTTGCTTTATTCAGGATAAAACAGGCCAGACAGGATGTTTCACCCAAAAATTTAATATATTGAGGTTAGAAACTTGTTTACCAAATAAGACAAGTACGGATGAATCCACTGTAAAACAAGGGTGGTGTAACCTACATTGACGCTGAGAAAGTAAATACATTTTTTAATATTATACTATCGCTAGATTGAAACATTCTAAGCAGTCTCTCCCATTTTTCGTTTGTTGTCCATGGCCGAGCGGGTTTTCAGCTTATGGCATAAGAACTGTTTTCAATTACCCCGCACGTAGCGCAGGGGCAAACCGGCCGCCTGAAATATTCAGAGCACCCTCCACTGTTTTATTCATGCAACCATCTGTTGTGTCGGTTTGTTACCTTGTACATACGTGCCTGCATATATTGTGGCGCTTGACATCGATGGCCGTATTTGTTTTGCGGCGTAATGGAGCCTGGTAATCGGAGCCCGTTTTAAGGTCCGTGTTTATGAAGCCCTTTGAGCACTTACATTACAAAGGCTTATACGTCCGTTTGTGCTGAACCTGTGCATTCTCTAACCTTAGAATGAAATTCCTCCTCTGCTGCACTGGGAGTGAAGAAATAGCATAGAATGCGTGCAGATGCTTCTCATCCTGGCATGTCGTAAAAGTCGACTAAGGGACGGGTCCTCTCCAACATGGTGGACTATCTGTATGGGCGATGGGCTGATCACCTGTCACCATACGGTTCATCATACCATGTTAGGACTAATTAATCGAACGTGGCCACAAGTAGTCTTGTGGCTCTGCCCACCCCATTAGGGATTTCGGGCGTGATAATATGTATGTATGTATGTAGAATGAAATAATAACTCTATAAATTGAGGCCGAATGTGTAGAAGTAATGAATTTTCTCAATACAGAGTATCGGGAATAAGGTTAATAATTACAATGGCTCTTTTGGTTAGTGTCAATAAGGAAACTGTGAAGTTATTAGCTAAATAAGTATTTTAAAAATTGCATTTTAATAACAAGCTTTATTGCCCATTGCACTTTAATATGGCAATAAAATGCCTACACAACATTTCTTGTCTGTGCTGTTGACCGCTGAAGAGTTCCTTTATCTGGAGCTAACCCTGAACGTCGATTCGGGTCATGCTTACCATAAAAATTCATTGTCATCGGAACTGAACCAACATGTAAAAATTCAGCTCTGTAGGATAATAGGAAGTAGCTCTAATTCAGCTTGCAAGATTTGACCCGTACATACAAACATTACAAGTGGGAATATGCTTTTAAAATTAAAAGCATATTCCCACCAATGATATTAAAAAACCAAAGATGCGTCTTTCAAGCTCAAAATTTAAACCCAGAAAGCAACCCAATTGGGTTGCTGTCAATTAGTCATGCGCGGACTTTTGGCCAAGTAACACATGTCGTGCTCTATTGACAATGTTCTCAAAAAAGCCATTCTTGAGCCAAATGTCGGTTCATAATACTACAAAAATATTAAAAGGAAGAACTGATGCTTTATTTCATTTGTAGGTACATTCAACGTAAATAGAAGTACTAAAATGGATTTATTTTGTTCGTACATGATCGCCATATTCCAAATTAATGTGTAATATCCGCACGTCAAATGTCACCTAAAGCTGCACTGGCCGAAAAGAAACGAAAAAAGAAGAAAATTATCGAAGACACGTTTTTAAAACGCGTTGAGTATGGATATAACGTGTCTTTCTATAATATGTCATTGATTCCCACATGAAGCGGGTAAATTGTAAAAATCGTTCTATGAAAATTCTAAGTTACCCGACACAGACTGATCTTGATCGTCGATTATATTTGATTGTACACATAAAATTTAAGTGGATAATACATATCAAAAATACAAAACGCTTCTTTTCTGACACTTTAATATTTGAGTCATAATGCAGCGTCTGGCTTTTAGCGTAACAGGAGAAACCTGTTCCATATGTTGTCAGATCTTATTGGGGAAACATGTTGGCAAGTTTGAATATGGAACAGATCTCAAATTGTGCCAAGTGCAAATGATACCATGTTGAATAAAATATTAAGTTTTTAGATATAGCAGTCAAGTTTTTATAGAATTGAAATACTTAAGTATTGTTATGATTGCTTATTAAAATATTACATTGTGCAAAGATGACATGTGAGTAGATGCTTGATTTTGATTTGAATATCTGAAAATATTTAAGTGGCGGCGGCCATTTATACCGCAGATGTGGTCGGTAACATCGCTTCATAGTCTTGTTTATATAAATCCATGTTTTCCTAAAGATTGACCAAATTAACAAATAAATAAACAGTACCCGTGTTTTGAGTGTTACCTAATGATTATGTAAGAGGAGTTGTGAACCTACGGCTTTTCATACTAAAGGCATCACGATGTTCCACCCCTTAAATGTTAACCAATGTTGACCAATTTTTGATATAGGTAATGTGTTGTCAGAAAGAACAAAATCTAGGTCTATACGTTTTGGTTTTTTCACAATAATCGACCAAGCGAGCGAAACGAGCGAAGGGTCTCCGTTTCACGTTGGGCAAAAATGCTTTCGTATGTCCAGCGGATGTCCATTTGTTCTCGTCTACAGGCGCCTCATTCGGGAACGCTAAGTGATTCTGTAGCGACTCGTAAGCCAGATTTCTCATTCCACTCTTCCGCACGACGCCAAATGCGTAAGAGCGAGATGAGAGATCTGGCTTACGAGTCGCTACAGAATCACTTAGCGTTCCCGAATGAGGCGCCAGGTCGCAGTTCTCAACCGATTCTCGTGAAATTTTGTGAGCAGGTTCGATAATTATATAGAATGTTTCTGTCGATTCAGTTTCTCGTATTTTTTCAAAATGGCGGAGATATGGGGGTTTTTGCGACCACAAACTTATTTGCGGTATTGGTAAACTGAACGGACCTATGTCTGTATATGGGAATATCGGTTTTCCAATGGCAAAGTTAAGTTTGTCGCGAGGTCTACAGCTCACGAAGCCACTAGTTAATAAATTCAGTTTTATTAAAACTTTCGTGAGACATTATGAATACTTGAAAAACACACGGCTTTACTCACGATTTATTGTTAGAAATAGTCCGACATGTTTCGAACTCGATTCGAGTCCTTCTTCAGGGTTTGAGTGCGGTGGTGGTCAGATCAACCCGCGGACTATTTCTGACAATAAATCGTGAGTAAAGCCGTGTGTTTTTCAAGTAAATTCAGTTTTATTGTTGTTTTAGTATTCTCACACAAAAATAATGACGGTGTCATTTGATTTTGTTGATGCTTAATCAATATTTTAAAAACGTATAGACCTGGATTTTGTTCTGACTGACAACCTATCAAAAATTAGTCAAAATCAGTTAACATTTAAGGGGTGCAAATCGTTATCGCCTTTTGTATGAAAAGGCTGATTTTTGCAGGTGCTTCACAGTCCTCTTAATATTTCGCAAACTAAGTATTTAAAACGAGACACCTGGCCCAGACAGTAATAAATAGCGGGTTCTCTAACAGAGGATCCGATTTGTCTGCGTCTCCGGCCACCGCAAGCCGGGCCTACGCACTGACAATTGAAACTTAGTGCTTTCTACTTCTGCCACTGTCTAGTCATGATTAAACGAGTGAAAGACCCGAACCGAACCGAACTTTCAGATCGGAGGTTTTGAGTAGCCCCGCTTAAGTCTTTAAACCAGGGTAACCCGATAATCAATTTCAAATGTATTTAAGAAACCAAAATAGATTTCCCTCAGGCAGAGGTAAAGTCGCACCGGTGTCAGATTTATTGGAAGTTTTATTATGTAGGAGAACTTTGCTCATTTGCGTGCGATCCGTACGTCAGATTTAGTAAAGTATATATGTATACAGTCAAAGTCAAAGTTAAAGTCAAAGTTACGTAGTGTATTATTTGTTGATCATAGGTAAGATAGATTACAGTAGTGGACACACAAATATGTCAGACTATGGTTTGTTATCCAGCGTACAAGAACATGCTTGTTAAGTATAGAAATTATAAAAACAAAAACGAATGATATAAAATCTACATACATAGCTACACGCCCGAAATCCCTAATGGGTTGGGCAGAGCCACAATACTACTTGTGGCCACGTTCGATTAATTAGTCCTAAGATGGTATGATGAACCGTATGGTGACAGGTGATCAGCCCATCGCCCATACAGATAGATAGTCCACCATGTTGGAGAGGACCCGTCCATTAGTTGACTTTTACGACATGATAGGATGATAAGCATCTGCACGCATTCTATGCTATTTCTTCACTCCCAGTGCAGCAGAGAACAGATTTTTAGAATAATTATATATAAAATCTACATATATAATTATTCTGAAAATCTGTCGCGTGTTTCCGGATCGATGGGCTAAGGTAGTTAACGATTGGGTCCCATGGTTTTCATTTTCATTTTCATTATGGTGTCTTAGGTATTTCAACAGTAAAATTTCTGAATTGAAAAAATGTCGCTATACCTAATGTCGAGCCATTCTAGGCAACGGCGTGTGGCATGATTAGACTAGATTCCTCAAAGGCTCACAAAAATAAATGATACAAAAGCTTGTCATAATGTCGCGGTTAAAAAACTGTCATAAGCTGGTTTCCATCATATCACGAACATTAATTTGCAACGTTCTCGCGCGAAGCGTTAAATAATAGCAGTGATTTACGTCCCGGCGAACAATGATAGCTGACTTACAAAGGTTCTGAAAACCGCAGCTCCGTGACGCAGACCTGGCCCTTAAATAAGGGTAACGGCCAAAATGCTTTCCTGTTATTTGTTTGCCAACGTAAGCCTTTAATTGTCAAAACAACGTACAGATATAGTGAATAATATGTTTCCATCGGTAAAACTAGGATCTCAATCGGAAGACGACGGGACCCGAAGTGTCAATTAATTATTGTATTCAATGAGTGACATGTTTATATTCATTAATATGAAACTTTATTACTCACTGTCACATGTCAAAATAAAAATGACAGCATGGTATGATGGGTACTGGCCCCCAATTCTCGATGCATTCGAGATAATGTCGATTGCGAGATTAAACGTCAGATACACACTGTTGTGTCCAATGACTGTATGCACTGACGTTTAATCGCGAATGTGAGATTATCTCGAATGCACCGAGAATTGGGGGCCTGCTGAAGCTAATTGAGAGAGCACGATAAATACGAACTTTTCCGATAAACCACGATGGAAACTAATTATGTACTACATCTGTACTTAAATCCTAACTAGTTTATGCCTTTTTTGTTACAGCATAATTCCAGAAAATAAGATAAGTTAACCTTATCATATTCAATTATTTTCATAAATCAGTCCCTTACTAAGTCAGCCTAAGGCGGATCGGATAATCCCCAGACCTAAGATCTTAGGTCACAGATTACTAATATAATGTTCATTCTTAGTGTAAGTCCTAGCTTATACAGCAGCCGAGGCCAGCGTTACTCTTCGGTAGAGATTAGCAATATAAAAATGTTTTTCGATCTAGAAACCATTTTCTCGTCACTTTCATATAATCTTGCTATTATTGCCGTATTTTGTCAGAGGGACTGACAATGCTCGATTACGGTTTTTTATTGGAAATGTATAAATGTCGACATTATGTCATTAGAGCCAGTAAATTGGTATTTCTTTTAACAAACTGTGACGTTTTTCTGATAATCGGTAGGATCAGGTGGGTTACTGGTGTCGTATTACGAGTCATAGTTATGATCTTAAAACTGACAGTATACCATAAGTTGCCCGGATTTTATTATAGCTTAATTCATGTCGCCTACCAACTTTTGACATAGTCATCCTTTGCCCTAATATCATAAACGAAACTTGTGTGTCCGAAATATTTATTTGGAGGTTTGCAGCTAGCTATCTTTTGTCGTAATTTCTGTTTGTATCACATTCATGTCAACAAAAGAGATGTCTGTTTAAAACTACAACTGATTCCCGTCAAAGAAGTTCATGTTTAAGTGGTTTGAAAGTATTTAAGTACAAAAGACGGCACTAAGTATTAAGGAGGAACGTGAACAACGCGGTGTGGAGTTTTCAAGTCATATCAAGAATCGATCAATGTTTCAAAGTTGTACTTCGTAAATTTTGAAAGCTTGTAATACACCAAAGGGTTTTTAGAAAAAAGGTGCGTTCACATCTGACGAACGCGCAGCACGCGCGGTGCACACGTGTACCTATTGTTACTGTCTGCGCCGCACGCCGCGCGCGTGCTGCGCGCGAGCAGTTCGCGAGCAGCGCGCGAGCGGCGCATTCGCGGCGCGTTCTTCAGATGTGGACACACCATAGAGACGAAATTTATGCGTACTTCAGATCAAACGCAAGAGCGGGCCTGCGCGCATGCGCTCTGTCCTCAAAGTAGCTTACATAAATTTAGTCATGTCAGTTACAGGTAGGTATCAAAATTAAAAGGTTTAATGAAAGGAATAGAAACAACTGGTTTTTGTCATGGACAACGACGTACTAAGTACCTATATTGTAATATATTGTTACTTAAATATGATGCCATTATGCAAGACTTGGTATAATTAATTTATGTCGGCAGCGTTCGCAAATGTCAAGTGTTCCGTGTCGTGATTCACAATCTACGTAAGTGGATGGAATTAAGCAAAGCGTAGAGGAACTCGCGAATAGGTGGGGTAACATATAAATACATGCTCACGACTTCAGAATTCCAGATGGTATGTTACGTCATTTGCAGCGTCAGAATATTTCACTAGTCCACATTTTGTTGAGTGTTTTTGAGCAACACTTTTTCAGGTGGAAACCAAGCGCAAGAATAATTAGCAAGTAACAAAATGCTGAAAACTATTACTACAACATTATTACAATATATTATTATGCCTTTGATATTTTTGACGTTAAGATTAATCTATCGACGCCTATGGTTTATCACGATCATCAGACATTTACCAGCGTAAAAATGTGTTTTTTTTTATTCAATTTAAAAAAAACCTAAATAGATATGGCATTTACTATTATTAATTATTATTAATTGCTACGTTACCATAACTTGGCCTTATATGGCTATATTTTAGCCACCTTTATTGATGTTTTATCTACTTTTAACAGGTGTTAACAACAAATTCCAAGCAAATCGAATGTTAAATTCAAATAAAGCCGTGGTTAGGACGTAATTTAGGGCAAAGGATCCAATCCACAATAAGAACTTTAAGGATTTTAGACATTATATCGATGGCATAAAGCTTAATTATCAACGGCATTCATTTTTGTTTGGATCATTTTTGTAAGACTTCGTCCGTTTATCCCCGCCTTAGTCATATTAGGGCCACTGTCTAAATAAAATAACGATACATTTTAAGTTTAAAACCTGGCAAGGCGTAGTTAGGTTAACTTTAGTTTTTATTGTTTGTTTAATAATTTATCTCAGTTTCCGCTAACACTCGTTTGTTGTGAGTGTTTTTGATGGAACACTTCTATCAAAAACATTGTCAAGTTACGCGAAATCCATGCAAAAGTTAGCTCATTACAGATGTCAGACAAGACTGTCGCTAACAAGCGCCGTTTGTGTGGAGCTCCCTTAATATCCTCTCCCTATTAACTCCTCAAAAGAAATACGCCTAACATTTCCTGTTAGAAGTAATGAAACGTCACTTTCGCGTCTTGCAAAGTTAATTTGCTTTGTTTTACAATATTGTGAAATGAGTTTATATTATACTTAGAGACGGTTTTTAGGTTATTCCTTATTTTAAGCCTTTTTAGGGTTCCGTACCTCAAAAGGAAAAAACGAAACCCTTATAGGATCACTCGTGCGTCTGTCTGTCTGTCTGTCTGTCTGTCTGTCCGTCTGTCACAGCCAATTTGCTCCGAAACTATTAGACCGATTGAGCTGAAATTTGGTATACATATGTAAGTCGGTGACCGCAACACGGACGCGTGACGTAAATATATGAATTTTAAACATGGGGGCCACTTTTCTCTCGCTCATACCATTTTTTTTTTAAAAGCGCTTTCATGTCGTCAACTTTGTGTTTCCCTATTTTACGTGGCCTTGCTGGACGAGCCACCCTGAAAGGGAAAAATTAACGAAAATTATTACATCTTTTAAAATTTTCTAAACTAATGTCTGAGCAATTATTATCAGTAGGTACTTATAGTACACAGTCACCACAGTGTATCATGGACCACTGTGTACCCAAGCGATTTGAGCCACTGTGTACAAAACCGGCATTTTGGATATAACTTATACCACGCGTGATAGTTCTGCTTAAATCGAAGTGCAGTATACGTCAAAATGACCTCAATTAAGTTTATTTCTCAGCAAAATTATTAATCCATTGGTAAAACAAAATGTTCGTGAAAAAGTAGAAAGTACAGCTTACCTTAAAATTCACTTTTTCTTTCGTCAAAACAAAAAAACATTAATTACACGGGTTCGTTACATAGGTGACGCAAGCAAAGGGTGGTCCTAGAGGTTTGAAATTTGGAGGAGATATATAATATATATATTATAGGTGCACTAAGGAGGGATTTTTTGAAATTCCATCCCTAAAGGGGTTAAAAGGGGTGATAAAGTTTGTATGGAAAATACCGCAGGCAAAGCTTTGGCGGGTCCACTAGTTTATGTTTAAACTTCTAGACTTCGGAGTTTTGTTCCAATAAATCCACTTACTTATAGTGAAGAGTATTGAAATTGTTACCTAGGTAGCTTTTTCTATACAACGAGTTGGCAGTCGGGCAGGATGAAAGTGCATCGAATGTCTTAGGCAATATTGCGATGCAGCTTCCCTGGTGAAGGATCCTTGCAGGCATGCCAGCCAGCAATCAGGTGGAAAAACGCCGTAGATGCTTCACAAAATTTATGGAAAACATAACCTCCATAATCCGTAACAATACAACACTATGACTCTAGGAGAACACCGGTTAATAATAATATAAATAGTTGGCTACGAAACAACAGCTACAAACTGCAGTGTTATCCCAATGAATATTAATCTCAAGGTAATCTTTTGAATAATCTACGGAGCCGTCCAAATAAATGGTTACGCGCGAACACTGCAAACATTTACTTCAGTACAGGCTTCGTACTATTGAAAAGCCCAGGACAGGCCCGCAGCTAGAGTTCAATTTAAGGTAGGGCAGAGGTGGTTTAAGATAGGGCAGCGGGGTGGTTACAGGTACTATCATATTATCAACAAACAAGCTAATGGTATATTTTAAGGTAGGGCATTGGTATTTCATGGTAGGGCATTGACCCACACGCCCCCCCCGTAGCTACGGCCCTGGCCCAGGAACGTATTCCTATCTTTTTCACTCACCCGGTGTATCAAAGAGATGGGAATGTATTTACAGAATTTTGCGACTTGTGGAGATAGCGCAGGATGCCGCAAGTCGAGAAGTGAGGAGGAATAAAAATTGTAGGTAATGAAATTTGCTCTCCTTGGCAGGTCGACGGTTTATTAAATTCTGAATTCGCCCCAATTTTCCGGTGCAATCTGCAAGGACTGCATTTATATTTTAAATTGGACTTGATTGCACGGCTCGTTTTCATCTCGGAGTGTAAATCGTTGTGTTTACAAGGAAATTGCAAATTTGGATTAAGTATGCTATGGATCTTTTTGGGCTCAACATTTTTACTGTAATGTTTCGTTTTTTATCATGGATCGTGATTTAGGCGTATAATAAGTAGGTCATACATAATTGTTCATTTATATCTGGTGTCATATCATGGCCTTTGTTTACTGCAACGATTCGTATTTGAGAAAATACGAGCCCGAAAATGTCATACGTACTTACAACGCATACGTAAAATTCAGGATCAATTATTTTATCGCAGTGCAGAATCGGATTTCTGGGCGTCTATTCGGGAACGTCAAGTGATACTGCATAGCGAGAGCGAGCGAGACTCGCATCTCGCTCTTGCGGGTGCGGAAGAGTGGGATGAGAAATCTCGCTCGCGAGTCGCTACAACATCACTTAGCGTTCCCATATAGAGGCGCTGGATTTGAAAAGACGAAAGAATCTGTATCGTTATAGTCAAACGCTCTGACATACATGCACTTGTAACGAAGCGTTATTGGCTCGTAAAATATTTCTTCTTCGCTTTTGAAAATTCAAATATTTTCGGAGACAGATAATAGGTATATAAGACATTGATAGTAGCTAGGTACGACTAGATGAAAATTTGACAATTTGAATGTGAGATGAGACTCAGCTAAGTAGCCGTAATCTGCAGGTTGTACTTTTGTTCAGCAGGAAAACAAGAAGATGAGTTCCATGTTGGACGGGATCGCAGCCGGAACAGTAACTTTCGGCTCGAACCCTGGGCAACGGGGCTGAAAGATCTGCAACTCCAGAGCAGATCGACCTCCCGCCTGTCACCGGCCGGGCCACCATGATCATCACCGGATCACAATTTTGTGTTTGTCGTAATGTGATACTTACTTAGATACAGGAACAGTCAAGCTGATCGTACTAATTTAATTAATCGCAAAAGCAAATGGTAACAGATTACACTAAGCCGTCTATCAGGGTTCTAAAATAAATGGTTAATCTGAGCTAAATCCCCTTTTAAAAGATTACCTTTCGTGTAACAACCGACTCATAATCCTGTCCAAAAGGCTTCGTAGTTAATATTTAAAAGCATTATGTTCTGACGTCTGGTAACAAATTGGTTTGTAAAATTCAGAAGGCTCGACAGAACCGAGCGAGCCGCCACAATGCAGTCATAGCCACAAAAGAAACGTTTCAAAAAGGGGCACGGTTTCTACATCGTCTATTTCTACAATATTATAAATATCAAAGTATGGTGGTTTGTATTTATTTTAAGCAGCAACGGAGAAACGGATCGATATGACTTTTTGTACTTAAATAAATTATGGTCTGCAGAGTGACATAGGCTAATTTGCAATTCAGTTTTCATCTACTTCCGGACATCTGAAAATTCTGAAATTATATTTTGCAGACGTATACCCCATACCCATTGTTCGCATGGGAACAACGATAAGACGAAGTCGTGGGGAAAAGCTAGTCCGATATAAAACGGATATAGATACAAATTATGAAGTTATTGGTAGGATGGTAGGTATAATTATGAAATTGTAGGTACCTGTATTACAATACTGACCCGATCCAATTCAAATCATCAGTCACGTATATTCCAAAATAAAAAAGCTATTCGAAAAAAGTTAAAGAATTCAAACCGAAAGAAAACTATGTTTTATTTTAATCCATTTCCGATTGCCAGCTAAAAGCATCAAAAGGTATTCGGGACTGTGAGAGGGTAACCTTACCCTAATTATTATTGGAGCGATCTCAAGTGGCGATAGCCTCTAGGAAACACGAAATTCGACCTCTATCTTATATCCTTCTCACTCTCCAGTCGTGTTTCGATTAAGGGAAAGAGACGAAGAACGTATATTCGAACTTTGAACCTGCCAATTATTAGCATTGATCGTAACCCTGCTCTCTTTAGGCTAAGTATAAAACCCGAAAAGCGAATTAAACAGTTATCGAATTATATTATGTTTGGACGCTTCTTCGTGCTAATTGGGTAAAATGAAACTACGAGATGCTATTACGGTGCGTGTAATTTACAAAAAAGGGTCGAGCTACTTGTAACTTGTTAACACGAGCGTCTGTCAGAAGCCACAAACCCCTTAAACCCAGTCACTTTAGACATTGGAGTTGAAATCCAATTGGCTAATAAAATTCGGTATACATACATATTGAAGAGCGTTTTATAAGTTACCGGGACTAAAAGGAATCGCCGCCATCTTGGAAAATATTACCTCCATTGCAGACTAGCTTAATTTTCGAAAACTATCCATTTTATGGACATGATATCTAGGAAACAATTAAAGCTTATACATTTTAAACGGAAAAGTATTATTAAGTACAGCCAAAATATGACGCATTCCTAAGAAGTGCCTGAATACTTGGAGGCTTAAACTTTAATCAAGGTCCTTGTCTTCCCATTAAAGTCTTTGTAAGCTCTAAATTAAATTAAATTATTGTGAAATGACGGCCCAATGTGTATATGATAGCACTTATTTTACCAAACTGCGGTAAAGCCAAAAGGAAGGGTTATTAATCATACTACTGGTGGTGTGTATTTATTAGAGATATTTTGTGACATTTTCAGCGTAATTTCCTAAAATCTAAATCGATTTAGGCAACTGAGATGTGGTATAATTTGTCTGAATCCAGATAATTTTGCAAGCTATATGACATACTTGAAATTAAATATCGCGGACGTTAGACGTCATTGAAATCATAATAAAGACCTCCTAGAGCTTATATACCACTTGATGAATTTTGATAATCCAGGTACCGTTGGATTAGTCATGAATGCACACTATAAGTGAGTCTCAAGCGATTATTTAACTTACTGGCCAACGCACAAACCGGTTTTTTATGCGACAAGAGGTAAATCCTAAATTCATAGGTATATGGTGTTATGTAAAATAAATAGAACCACCTATTTTCTAACTAGGTAGCCCTGACGAAATCAAGACACTTGACTTTCACTTTGAATCTATGAGCGCAGATAATAATAATAATGTCTTAAGGGCCTCTGCGTGTTGGCTTCGGCCCCTTGTACGCGGTGTACGCCTTCCAAAGGTCCGGGACTCCCATGGTACCGTGATGGAAAAATACATACATAATAATAATAATAAATAAAAGCCACCGACCTGGTCCTACCCCGCGGTCGGTGGTAGGTACTCCGATATGTTTATTTTAATTTTATAATGTTATTTCTATATTGTAAAAAATTAGAATATGAATAATAATATTAATGTTTATTAACGTAAGAAGAATTGTAAATTACAAGAGGTTTTCGTTAGACCCCGAACTAGGCTGAGCCTGTATCTCCGGATCCGCGAGCGGTTTACTATTGTATACTTTATTTCAGCAAATAATGTAGCAGATAGACCGCCAAATCACTTACTTCCAAACAAAAACATGACGCTGCGAAAACAACAAAAGGTTCTTCCTTGGTACTTATGGGTAGATTCTCAACCGTCATCGCACGGGCTCGTATTCGTGTCAGGTGCGGGCGGGTCGATTGTACGGGCGAGTTGATAATGCCCTCATCAGCCTTGAGAGTGCATCCTGCTTGATGCAACTTCTGAATTTGCGAACGACTTACAAGCACTTAAGCATTAAATTTATCCTAGATTAATCGACTTAGATGTTTCTTTGTTTCAATTATTATTTTTATTATTATAACCCTCGGAGACTTTATACATCTCTAACTCACCTAACTTGTCCAGAAGCGGAGACTATACATCTCTCTTATTAGTTATTTATTAGAATTAATTTGTACCCATTAGGTTTTTATGTTGCACTTTTTGTATTAGTTTTTAGATAAAACTGTACTGCCAAAGTTGAAAAAAGACTTACTGCTGAGTTTCTTGCGGCGTTTCTTCTCAGCAGATGTCACCTTTCGAAGCGCTGGTAGATTCAGACATGTAAAAGAGCCCATGTGGCCTAATTGCAAAATAAATATATTCATTTTCATTTTCACTTAATTGGAAAGAAAGTTAAACTCCAACATCAAAATATTTTTATCTACACCCATATCATAAAACCTCCATAGTGTAATCAAAAACCGTAGGAAATGACCACCATTTTGACAACCAATTAGGTAAAACGAGTGCTGCAATGTTATTCCCGTATCGTTTTTAGTATAGAAATGAGATTAAATTTGGAACAGCTGTCAAAACTCATGTGGGTCTCTATTCTAGTATCCATAGATATTAAAACAGTTATTGATACGAAACGTCAATTCAGTATGTTTTTTTAATATAAACTGCACATCATTTGATCTCGAGTGACATGAGAATAGAGACTTCATTCGTTTGTCTATGATTAAAAAAAATGGTCTTGACGGAGGATCGAATTGCCGCCATTATGTTGGTGTTTTGCTGAACGAAAGTAGAATTGTTGTTGAATTGAATAGAAAAAGTGGTTTGTAATTTACATTTTAGTTGAAAATATGAATAGTAGTCTTCTCGGAGTGTGTGTGATGTGAAAATGCGCCGGATATCGGAAATATGCAGCCACGATTGCAACAAATAACTTGTTGCCAGAAAATATTGTTTCTGAACCCATCATGGAGGATTTATAATATGTGTGTAGATAAAGTTATGTATGCAACTCTGCATAATTTGGCCTTAAAACACACATGCGATCTTATTATGAAACTCGCTAAAGCTCTTTTCATGAAAACCGCACTAGTGTTTTAAGGCCTATCATTATGCAACCGTTGCATAAACTACTATTGTTACCATCTCACAAAGCCTTTTAATATTTCAACATCAGACTTTACAGACTGCAAATCTAGCACCTATAGCATCGTACTCAACCACTGGGAGCGGAAATGAAACACAATTTAAATGGCTGAACACAAATGACGACACGCTAGCCGGGGCGACCCAATTCCAGTCGCAGGTCGCTCTCCGCTCTCTCTAAGTGACCGTTTCCTTGCACAATATCCTTAATGTTCACAAATTAGAGCCCCGTTTACTGAAGACCATTCAAGTTTCGCGCAACAACAGTATGCATGATTCAAGATGTCCTTTAAGTGTAAGAACTTTGCGTGTTATTTTCTTGGCTGTGAACCCGTTTACATACGTCTATCGTCGCATACGTCTCTTTTTCTTTATGGACGAAACGATTAACTTAAACTAAAAGTGCAATTACACGAGTACCATTCATATAGTCGTCTTCCTCTAACGTACGAAGTTAGAGTAACACAGCTAGAGTTACCGGCTATAAATTGCCTCAAAAATTTGCTCGTGTAACCAGGCCTTTACGACACTGTACAGTTACAATGGTGGCGGAAATTCGAATTGCAACTGGTAACTAAATTATATAATTCCTTTTCACTTTTATTCTAAATCGAATGTTATAACTGGCAACTGAAATGACTTCAAAGCCAAGTAAATAGAATAAATAAACAATACAGTCGTAGCTTAAAGATCCCTGAAACCGGGCCATAAAATCCAAAAAAAAATAACCCGGTTGGCCAAAGAATGTTGAACGATATTATGTGGATTTAATGTATGGCCTAAATAATTTCTTTATTCTTCTCCTGGTTTGGTGACCCACCCCCTTTGTGTATTTTTTGAAATAATTTTAATATAAATTTTAATTAAAATAATTTTATTTGTAGTTATCCTGCGATCGTCCGACCGATCATAATACGGTTTTATATTTAATATTTTCTATTTTGGCACTCAATTGACCGAACACTCCTCCTTTGTGTTCTTATCAGCCTAATTTTAATTTCAGGTGCCGCGAAGCGAATTCTTGTCAACAATCTCGCCAATCTCAGCTCTCACCGCTTAGTCTATTTCCATCTTATCAAATATTTGGCGAACGTGTTCAGCCATCTTACGGGTGTGCGGTTCTTTGAATGGCACACAATCGCTCTACAAGTGAATATAGATGCGGTGTCAACGGACAAATTACTGCCTCAAAACCAAGTCCCATACATTTTTACCATATATATTCAATCCATGGATTAATAAGTACAATCAAGTTGGTTACAGCATGTAGACTACTGTATAATTTCATATCTGCACAGCCAAGGAGTGGAACAACGCTCTCCATGCGTCTGTAGTCTGGTGTTTTCAAAGCAGGAGTAAAATCGGCATTTTCTTGGTAAGCTTGTACCACCTCGACCTCGTCTTCACTTAGCATCAGGTGAAACTGAGATCAAAGGAAAGCCCATTTAAAGATTTTAAAAAACTTTATAAAAATGTGATAACGCCGCGCCTTGGTGACTGCACATATAATATGTTTTCCTTCACCAAATTACTGATAATAAATATCTAACTCAGTTCTGAAAAATACCCGAGGTTCAAGCTGGGATTCTAACTTACGACCTCTACTCAAGACTCAAAAGGCACGCGTAATAGAAATTTGATAATTTGGGCAATTACTACTACGCACCAAAACTATCCATTTTATTATTACAACAGTGAAAAATAGCGCCACAACTCAAAAACGAAACATTCCTGTACTAAAAAGGTAACAATTCATACTGTAAACATTGTAGTCTGTTTCTACTAATGCTAGAAATAATTTACAATTAACCGGACGTCTACCAACTTGTCTGAGTAAACAAATGCGAACAAGCAAAGATTTCTTCAGGGGCTCATTTCCAATGTACGGGCCAGCGAGGCAATTCCAAGCCACGTAATGGAAACTTACCTGTCTCTTTCACTCGATTCTATCACGGCTTGAAAGCGAAGGGGTGCAGTAACATTCGATTTGTCCTTCAGATTATAGGCCAACGTGCGGACTTCACTTACACGCTCCAACGGAGGTAATTCAAGAACCCGTATGCATTTATACTGCCATCCGATAAAAAATAAAATTTCAATTATACACCAACGGGATTTCTTTTAGCTGTGATTTTTCTCGAACGGACAATCCATGTTGGCCAGTTATGCCTTTACAGCGTTACTGAGAAAAGGGCATGATGAAAGGTTGCGCAGGTTAATATAAATCCTAGAAAAAATCAGATTTTGTTTTAAAAATAATCACCCAAATCGATTCAGAAGTTTTTGAAATAATCGCGCAGTTACATAAAAAGATGTCGACGGGCATTCCCGATACGACACGACTTTTCCTTTAATTAGTAAATTCATAATGCTGAGGCGTCAGACACCTGCAGCGCTGATATTCAGCCAGTACCGTCTGTTGCAATCGGAGCGCTATACAAACATACTAAACACTAATAACTATACAAAACTACTTGAATAAATAAGTATATACAAGAATAAATATTGTTCACTTACTTTTATTTTGTCAACAGAAATTTCAAGATAACTCGAGTGGAGTTACTGAGCGATTCCGGCAGACCTTGAGTCGAAATAATACGATTAATGCGCGTCCCGCCCAATTTAACTCAATTAGCTGCCATTGCTGCTCTCATGATACCTCCTTTACAATGGAATTTGACTTAAAGAATTATGTTAATTACAAGAGATTTTCACAAAATCAGATTTTAATAAACAGGACTTATGCCCGTTTTAATAGTTAACGCACAATACGTCGTATCTAATCTACTATAATTGTAGTATGAGAAATTGGATATTCCACAATTGTCCGTTTAGGATGGTAATTTAGGAAAAGATCTACTACTTGTTGGATTTTGCACAGCTCTGGTGGAAACGCAGCCTTATGGTGCAGCGTGAGAATAACAACACCCGCTAGTGTTTCCAGGCACAAGGTATTTGACTTATTGGTAATACAAGGAAAGTTAAAATTAAAACCCGACTGGTGATATAAGCATTTTTGCTCCTAGTATGATGCACCCTTACAATTATTTTATAGCCTATGACACTCGCACGTCTTCCACGAATCATATGATATGTCGAATCGAATCATATGGTTTATGTCAAAATACAGAATGTATTTGTTTTAATTTATGTGCAATAAAGAGTTTGCATACATACATACATACATATATCATTTTATAAAATCGGTCCAGTAGTTCAGGAACTTAACTGGAACATACGATTTTTGGTCATATACCTACATACATAGAATGATAAACTCTGTACCCTCCTATGGCTTCGCGCAGTCGGATAAAAAGAACATGTTTTTCAAAACTCCTGAAAAAAAATTCTTTTTCAGTAGCTATATAATAAAAAACGACCTAGCGAAAAATAAACACTTTTCTCAAATCAATTTACAAACCTACCTATGTAAGATAAATTCATCCATAGTTAGTAAACAAGTTTCTAACCTCAAAATGTGCAGTTTTTGGGTGAAAAAGCTATTTTATCCTAAATAAAGGAAACCCAGGCTAAGCATTGGCAAAGTGACGTCTGAAACATTGTCTCCGGTTCCTTAATTTGCAAGTAAACAGCTTTTTTAGCCAAAAAAAGGTTAGGTGAGGTTAGAAACTATGGATGAATCCACCTTAGTTGTTTATTGCATCTTTGCATGAATGAATTAGGTAGGTACGAAAATACAAGTGTCTTGCGCAAAGCCAAAGAGTGAACAGAGAACACAACATTCATAGTTTCTCTACAATCTCAGCCACAATTACTTCGCCACTAATCAGCTTTAATCATCAAGACGCGCCACGCCACTTCTATTTGTTTTCCATTCCGTAGACAAGGTTCTGTACTGTAAAGCAAGAAGGTTGCTTTGGGAGTTCTTTGTAACTGGACAAGTGTGTTGCCGATGTGACTGTTTATCTTAATTTTTTTTTAATTTTAATTTTAAATATTATTAGAACGTCGGCCACGCGTGCCTCTATAGTCATTCCTCGCTGCACCGCCAAAGAGAAATAAAATAAATTAATTAAATTTAAAAAAACCGGTCAATCGCGAGTGAAACCCGCGTGGAGAGGGTTCCGTTACATACATGATAAACTGAAATTTCCTATGTTACTTTAAATACCATAGACGTCTTATAGGCTTTCCTGTAATCTATAGGTAAAGAACTATTTTCCGTATTTTTTTTAAAATTTTAGGCCCGTTAGTTTCGGAGATAAGTGGGGGGGAATGGTCAATTTTCATCTATTTTCCTAAATAACTTCTAAACTATTTTACTTAAAATTCAAATAAAATACATTTAAGATCCTCACAATAATTTCATTTGATATGTCACACGATTTCAGTTGCACTACTTTTTTTTAAATTTTCTAATTTATCCCCCAAAAGTGGGCCCCATGTTCAAAATTAATTAATTTACGTTATGCATCCCTGTTGCGGTCACCAATTTACATATGTATACCAAATTTCAAATCAATCGGTCTAGTAGTTTCGGAGCAAATTGGCTGTGACAGACGGACAGACAGACAGACAGACAGACAGACAGACAGACAGACAGACAGACAGACAGACAGACAGACAGACAGACAGACAGACAGACAGACAGACACACGAGTGATCCTATAAGGGTTCCTTTTTTCCTTTTGAAGTACGGAACCCTAAAAAGTATAAAGTATGTCTTTCCTATTAATATTGCCCATTCCCCGTACTTAAGCTCTTAAAGCTACATTCTACCAAAGTGAAACAGTATAAATTAGCCTTCATAGGCAGAAGCAGTGAATCCCGGTAATCGACGAGGCGGCGCGAACAGGATTCTTCACGTCGGTGGTGGCCCCCTCGTCCACAGGACCTTAAAGAACGGAAACTTTCTGTAAAGCGCATAGTTTATTAACTCAGACTACGGTGACCTATTTGGAAATTGGATTTCAAAAATCGATCTGTAAATGTCAGAGTTGAGCAGTCGTCGGATTAATTGATGCCTTCAACGTCAATTAATCCAAAGACTGACTCAACTGACTATCTTTGCCCTGTCTGCTATTAGATAGTACTAACCTATGCAACTTTCCACCTGCAGACATGGCCTTGGTTTTATAATTTAAAAACCATTCAATAGACCATATTCCATCAGGTAACCCGCCTGCCCGTTTGCCCCCCTCTTACTATAAAAAAATAACAATAAAAAAAAATGTGAAAATGAAACCAATAGATGCGTTTAGACAGGCAAGCTTGGAAGCAGCTTGTCAGTTGACTCAAGCCAAACCCAAGCAAGACGAGCCTTACTTTAGAAATAAAGAATACGATGAAGGAATGTTGTGGGTAAAATACAGGTTTTGCACAAAACTTGCAGTGTGACCAATAATCATTTAATTTATAAAATAAAAAAACCGACTTCAAATAGCCTTTGAAAAGTAAGTTTTATTTTTCATTTTATTTATTATCCTGTGATTTAACTACATACATTTACTACATCAAGTAACAATAGCATTATGCCAATTGCTCATCACCATTTACAAACTTTTGCTATCCACGGTGCAAGGATGTCAATCGTTGAGGAGTTCTCCTGGTTCTTCAATTTTACTACATGAATTTTCATGGACATAAGTTGCTTCAGAACTTTATACAATAATTTAATCGCCAATCTTCCGGTGATCATCTAAGGTCTTCATCAACAGTTCCCAGTTTTGAATTCAAACTTTTTGTCCCCATTAGTGATGTAATATGTAATCATTTTGGGGATAGCCCAGCAGCAATAAATTGCCGAAAATTTTGCCCGTTTACGAGCCCCTTTATAAAGTGAGCTGCGGCAATAATTACATACATGTTTAGTTTATTTTTATTGCATGTTGTGTAGTAAAGCGTCTGTATAGACATTATTTGAAATTGGTTATAAATTCAACATAAGTTCCGTGTGTGCTTCTCTAACTTGCGCAGCCGCTGGTCAGCGGATAAAAGAAACTATTAATTTGGACTGTAAGCATTTGTGCTTCATCATTAGGACTAAATTTGATTGAATCTCATAGCAATCAGCTGCTGCACACGTTAAATAACCACATGGCTGCTCACCTACAAACAAGAGTTCCTTTCGTAAGCTTTTCACCTATATTACCCACCTACCTATTTAACTATTTTATATTCAAATTAAGCTTAAGAATTCCTTAGATGCAATGTACCTATTTGTATAACCCTGTTACATTATATTGGTTCTTGATACCGATCTGGGTCCTGTAACACAGGTATTCCTAGCATAGAACCCAGAGTAGTGATGTCTCCAGTTGTTGTTTCATTTATGCAATAAACTTTTTCACTTTCACATTTTTAATTTTCCCCTTATAACTTGAATTTTATGCATGATAATGATTTTAATTCCAGGACTTAAAAGTAAAGGGCAATATTATTCACATGAGGCGATCCCCCGGTGAAGCATTACGCTTGCAGGATGCAACCGTATTGAATTACGTCATTCCCGCAGAGGGGTGAATAGGCGAATTATATTATTTACAATTACTTTAAAACGACGTCACCTAATTCTATCACCTATCCCCTAAAAGACCCTAAAGATGCGAAGTAAATTCTGATTATTTTGTCCCTCTGGTGGGAAAGCTGGACGTATTTTACATAGGCTTTTAACCCCAACATTTATCAAAGGAATTAGGAATTAAAGGGATTAGGAAGGTTTAAAACTGCGGAGCTTTTAGAACACAGAAGCTAAAACGAAAATAAAGTTTATTTTTGATCTAGTATAGTGTGTCAAATTATTTCTGGGTACCTTTACTACTTATATTCATAATTATTTTCACCTGTAAGAAAGCACTTATCTCGAAATCAAGGTGAAGCGCAAAATCAACCTACTCACTTCTACTACTACTTACTTTAAAATAATTCATTTCTAGCCTGCGTAGCGAGAGCAAAGTCGCATTTTGCTCCGTGCTGTTTTACTTAAATTTATTACAGCTTAACTATATGTAACTGTCGGAAAGGTCAAAGGAGGGATACGATTAATTAACTTTTTAATAGAAATATATTGAGGTAAAACATTCTACGAAAGCTATTTTGAAGGCCGTTTAATGTTATCCGAGTGTTCAAAGTTACATCGGTTAACTATATTATTAAAATTAAGGAAAAACCGAATGCATACCCAGTTTCCACTACAGTTTTTTTGCTTTATCAAGTAATATACACTTTACTCCATTTTTTAAACGGTGAACGACGCTACAATAGTAGTTTATGCAACGGTTGCATAATGATAGGCCTTAAAACACTAGTGCGGTTTTATGAAACGAGCTTTTAGCGAGTTTCATAATAAGATCGCACGTGTGTTTTAAGGCCAAATTATGCAGAGTTGCATACATAACTTTATCTACACACATATTATAAATCCTCCATGATGGGTTCAGAAACAATATTTTCTGGCAACAAGTTATTTGTTGCAATCGTGGCTGCATATTTCCGATATCCGGCGCATTTTCACATCACACACACTCCGAGAAGACTACTTACTATTCATATTTTCAACTAAAATGTAAATTACAAACAACTTTTTCTATTCAATTCAACAAAATTCTACTTTCGTTCAGCAAAACGTCAACATAATGGCGGCCGTCCGTCAAGACCATTTTTTTTTTAATTCATAGACAAACGGATGAAGTCTATGCTCACGTCACTCGAGATCACATATTGTGCAGTTTATATTAAAAAAACATACTGAATTGACGTTTCGTATCAATAACTGTTTTAATATCTATGGATACTAGAATAGAGACCCACTTGAGTTTGACAGCTGTTCCAAATTTAATCTCATTTCTTTACTAAAAACGATAAAGAAGTCATGTTATTTCTTCATCGCAGCACTGGTTTTTCCTAATTGGTTGTTAAAATGGTGGTCATTTCCTACGGTTTTTGATTAACCAGTGGAGGTTTTATGATATGGGTGTAGATAAAATTACTTATGATTACGATTGCGATTTATACATGTATCTAGTAGTACTGCACCGATTACAAACTCAGTGTATAATACCATCCTTGCCAGGAAGTTTAATCAATGCACATGACACAGACGGACTTTCCCACCTTGAGGATTAGCGGAGCACTGACCCTCACAACCCCTTCGGCCGGATTCACCCCGTTCGGCCCACTGTCGCCCCGTTCGGACGATTATGCAAATTCTAAAAAACCGGTCAAGTGCGAGTGAAACCCGCGTGGAGAGGGTTCCGTTCCATACATGATAAACTGAAATTTCCTATGTTACTTTAAATACCATAGACTTCTTATAGGTTTTCCTGTAATCTATAGGTAAAGAACTATTTTCTGTATTTTTTTCAAAATTTTAGTCCCGGTAGTTTCGGAGATAAGGGGGGGGGGGGGGGGAATGGTCAATTTTCACCTATTTTCCTAAATAACTTCTAAACTATTTTACATAAAATTAAAAAAAAAATACATCTAAGATCCTCACAATAAGCCCTTTCATTTGATATGTCACACGATTTCAGTTACACGACTTTTGTTTTTAATTTTCTAATTTATCCCCCAAAAGTGGGCCCCATGTTCAAAGTTAATTAATTTACGTTACGCATCCCTGTTGCGGTCACCAATTTACATATGTGTACCAAATTCAAATCAATCGGTCCAGTAGTTTCGGAGCAAATTGGCTGTGACAGACGGACAGACAGACAGACAGACAGACAGACACACGAGTGATCCTATAAGGGTTCCTTTTTTCCTTTTGAGGTACGGACCCTAAAAAGCGACATCAATGCCTTAACAATCCCTTGTGAAATCATACAAGTTATGGCATATTGTTTTCAATGTCATAGTGCTATTATTAAATATTTATTTTCAAATATTGGTTCACTTTACACTTTAAGTAGGTACTTATATTTGGTCACGTGTAAGGTTTTTTTGTTTAATTCTTGATGGACTTTCGCTTGACCACAGTCTCACCTGATGGAAAGTGATGACGCAGCCGAAGGTAGAACGCGATTGCCCAGGAAATAGCTATTTACTCTAAGGGTAAATAGGCTTGAAAAAGAAGGAACCTGGACGAGGCCACGAAACTGAAAACGGAAGATAGTTCGCTTGTTTGGTGCAACTGTCCGTACCAAACCTCTCCAAACGGCTACCCAAGGCACCATGCCAGGACTTTGAACGCTAAGCTAAGCTAAGCTATTATGGTAAAAAGGGGAGCCATTTGAAAGGGTTTTTCCCCTTTTATTTTCCGAAAGCTTCAAACCTAGAAAACTAAAATAATTCGTGCTGATGCTGAGAGTAAGTTAAGTGTATTTTTTAAGTGTATTTTACATGAACTACACCTACTTCTCTGCTGCACTGGGAGTGAAGAAATAGCATAGAATGCGTGCAGATGCTTATCATACTGGCATGTCATAAAAGTCGACTAAGGGACGGGTCCTCTCCAACATGGTGGACTATCTGTATGGGCGATGGGCTGATCACCTGTCACCATACGGTTCATCATACCATCTTAGGACTAATTAATCGAACGTGGCCACAAGTACTCTTGTGGCTCTGCCCACCCCAATAGGGATTTCGGGCGTGATAATATGTATGTATGTATTTTACATGAAAAATAAAACAAACTTCCAAATATGTAGGTATATGTGTATGTTTGTGATGAAATAAATAAACCTTTGCACTGTCGTTTCACACTTGGCGTTGCATAAAGAGATAAAGATCCCTCGTATATTTTCATAGGTAAGTAGGTAAGTAAGTTTTCGCGCGTTTTTAGTAATATTTCACTATTTAAATGAACAACTATGGAAAAGCACGTACCATAGTTGATAATGTTTATCTCAACGACCGCAAACAAGTTCGGGGAAAGGTCCAAAAACTAACGTACATGAATTATGAACATTTCAGTTATTGTTTGATATTGCTCTAAATTGCTTTGGCACCCAATAAAATAACCACATCTTAATCCATTCTTAGAACCTGCGGCCTATCTTTACCTATATTACCATTTATTTTCTTAGTTCGATTTCCAAGTTTTAATTAAACCTAGTTAATAAGCTTGATCCCAACTATAAGGCATATTATCCATGTATATTTACATAGCAGAGGCCGGCAGCTATCCCGGGATATCCACAATGGACTTTCGCTAACTTTGTTTTCTTATCATTTACTGGCTCACGAAGGGAGATAATGGCTTTTAGTTGAATTACTTATCTAAAACCCATTACCTTGAATATTTCAACCTAATATTTATAGTACAGTCTCGGTTTTGAAGACCCTTTTTCGTAGGTTTAAGAAGCAATCCCTTTCAAAACAATCACGCAAAATAAGTTCATAAATAAAAAGTGAACGTTGTACAAGATTGAGTTTTAATATTATATGTGTGTATGATAACACGTCCCTCAGTTTCTGTTCGTGTAATTTTTATTGATTATATCCTCATAATAACAGATTCAACTTTTCTCAAGAAGACGCAAACTTCGAGCCAATTTTATGTTTGCCTTCGAATACAGTTTTGAAGGCTTTTGTCTCAGGCAATTTATTATCGGCCGAGTTCCTCTGTTATCTGCTGATGGACCATTACGGCGCCTTTGTGCCCTGACTTATTGCCCCGCTAAGAGCTCCGCAACACTCTTTGGAAAAACGCGGATAAACAACTTCCAAAGCTGTAAGAAAGAAATGGGTAATGGCGCAACGCTTCGATACGAATTTGCGTCACAAGTTTTGTAAGATGCGGATTCTGTATTAAGGTATTAAAGTGACAAAAGAAACAATATTACAATAATCCCAAATCACTAAGCAAAGCTCAATGGAGCTTACTGTTATAAAGGAGATTGCTAAGTGTTAAATTAGGCCATTATTTTAAATAAAAACAAAACACGATCGAACATAAATACGCATACTTACGGGCAGGAAAGACCATAAGATACCTAGGTAGTTAAAAGTTAAAAGGTTTATCATGCCATAGCGTTTTCAAGATAAACTCTTCGAATAACAGAAAGCTCCGTTCTCAGTCACGAGTACAATCTCAACGCTCCACGCCTCCGCAAATTCAAACTCAAGTGTGTTTTAAGTTTCATGAGTGGTTCGGATCGAAACCTCTCTACCCTTGTACGTAATCCTTTCTTCCTTAAACGTCCCGTCCCGAGCAGTTGTGTCTCTCAATTTGTACCCAAAGTAACATGTTTCTATTTACATGTATTACCTATCAAGTGCCAGTCTGCTCGCTTTCCTTTGTTCCGCATTCTTATAAACATTGTATATTTTTGACGTTTTTGGTCTTTTGTCAGTGATGCTATGAATAAGAAGCTTTTCCGCGTTAGGGTGATGTAGGAGAAATAGAGGTAACATCCATTACGAATTTTTAGGGTTCCGTACCCAAAGGGTGAAAACGGGACCCTATTACTAAGGCTCCGCTGTCCGTCTGTTCGTCTGTCTCCAGGCTGTATCGCATGATAGTTAGACAGCTGAAATTTTCACTGATGATGTATTTCTGTTGCCACTATAACATCAAATACTAAAAAATAGATTAAAATAAATATTTAAGGGGGCTCACAACAAACGTGACTATTTTGGTCGTTTTTGCTCGATATTAATAACGGCAACAGATAGACGCTTGAAATATTCACCGAATATTTAGATATATATAAACTTCAAAAATAAATAATTTAATTTAAATTAAATAAATATTTAAGGGGACCTCCCATACAGCAAACGTGTTTTTTTTGTTTGCTTAATTATAATGGTACGGAACCCTTCGAGCGCGAGTCCGACTCGCACTTGGCGGGTTTTTTCTTACGGAATCCTTGCATTATCCAACTTTGGTAAAATCGGGTAATAAGAACTAGTTTATCTACTTCCGAGATCGGAAAATCAGTCCAAAATGTCAACACATACAGATACAAAGTATACAGTCGTTTTAAAACTAGTTAAATTCATCTTTATAATATAGGTGCCTATATTTATCTTCTTGTTACAAATATTTCTCTATAAACTCTAAATAGCATCATTTTATAGAAATAACAACCATTCATGCTTTTTTATGAACCATACTTTTCCTTTCACATGATATTATTCCCTCGACATCTTTTAAAGTACACGCATTTTTCATACGAGAACCTTTCCTTAAATATGAGATGAGTCCCCATAGTTGGGCCTGCGCATAAATTGTGGGCTCTATGCGCGCTCAGGGGTGGACGTGCTTTTGTGGGATGCATTGTCACGCTCAGTACTAGGCATAGGTGTACCAACTTATCTGTGAACTCAAGTCGACTGCCATTGCTCTTATTGCATTGGAATAAAGTATAGTTTACCTTAGATAAGAACTTTTATAGTTGTCAGAAAATTTGGTAGATCTGTACGTAGGTGCTTAAACACGCCGTGTGTTGCAGAACGTTTCAGAGCGGAGAGATCCTGGAATATACCTAGAAAATATTCTGATTTCTGAATTATACCTAGAAAATATTCTATTTCTGAATTTTTTACGCACATTGGCTAAACGCGATACCTATATTTCATAAAATTAAATAAGCGTTATAATTTGTAAATTATAACATAACAATGATCATCACTAATGCTTTAGATACCAAAATTTATTGATCATCTCGTGGTGACCAGTAGACCACACGTTCCCATTCTATGATGAGATGAAGTTGCACGATGCCTAGTCCGTCATTTACATTATGTATGTAAGTATGTCAGTTAAACAAAAAATGACCAAGATATAGTGCGTTAAATTTTCGCGTGACGTCTCGCCTAAGTAGACTGTTTAACTAAATGTGACGTCATGGCCCCCCACTCCCGAACTTTGTTGCGCGTTATATTTTTCAATTTTGATTGATTAGATAAAGCAAAAAATACGTGTTCAATATTTTTTGATAATGTAACTGACGGACTTATTAGATCTTTTTTTAACCCAGGAAACATCCTCATTGTTACAATCGGCTTCGTGCCAATCGTCGTATATCTGTAAGTCAATGGTTGAAAGAGCAACTCTCGCGTCATCAACAAGTAACTACTTAAGTAGAGTTCTTGAAATCCTCACAATGTTCTCATAATTGATTATGAAAATTCTAAGGCAACCCTAAAATGGCCCACTTTTCTCCATATACTAGCGTCAGCTGAGTCTCAGTTGGCCTATTTCGGGCTTATCAGACATGTTTATGGGCTGCCGTGCTGATTTACCGCGTCGCGTCGCGTGGCATCGCGTTGAGCGTCCGGTGACATGAATGAGGTACTCTGACGTCTTAACTTATGTTAATAACCCTTTTTGAAACGCTGCAGTTGAGTAATATTTAATTTCTTGTCAAGAAAGCATCAACATTTTCATAAAATTTTAGAATAACCGGTAACTGTTACATGAACCTGTCACGGTCGGGATGTCTGGGTTGTTTTCCAAAAAAAGCAACGCTACAATTTGATTGTTTAGTTATACTATACTTACTACTACGTATACCTATCTTATTTTTTTAAATTAACATAGTAGCTACAGAGAAGATACTGCAAGCGTTTTTAAGAGGGCGCCGACCGTCCAGTGGCGCCCTCATCACTGTTGTTGTGTTTTCTATTAAAGGAAAGTATTTTATTAAAATTGAATCCGTATAAGTTGTTATGCAACTTAATACACAACGTATATGCTATGTAATATAGCTTTGCAAAGTATAACCATCATCTAATCAATTTAATAGAAAATAGTGGCCGCTTTTTTCTGTTAAATTGATTAGATGATGGTTGTACTTTGCAAAGCTATATTACATATCATATACGTTGTGTATTAAGTTGCGTAACAACTTATACGGCTTCAATTTTAATAAAATACTTTCCTTTAATAGAAAACACAACAACAGTGATGAGGGCGCCACTGGACGGTCGGCGCCCTCTTAAGTATTCGCCAGCAAACTATGCTATAAATATCGAGATATAGGGAAAGAGTTCGTAGATTTATTATGGAAACTGAGCGTGTAACATTTTTGCGTAGTTACTTTGATATCACGAGTGTAATTTAGTGACGGGAAACACGCGCGAAATCGATTCAAAAGCATCGAATAGCACGCGGCAACCCGAGTCGAAGCACTGCACCGCCACTTCCAGCGTTCCGCGCCTTGGCGCCATCGTTATTAGACGCAAAGAGGTTCTCAGCACTTCTTTTGGCACGCGGGAACATACTGTTTACACCGTTGCTATGCCAATTCATTTAATCAGAAAAGCGTATGCGGTTACATATATTTTATAATAGACAAACGTTAGCGTGTTTTTATCCGGTACAGCGTCCTCTAGTGAGACCTATCTAAACATCAACTTAAACATTCTCCCGCCTAAAATAAACATTATGTGACTTTCTAATGTAACGAATAAAAACATGCAATGTTAACTTAAACGACACTGAGCAGTATCTTTGGATTAATGCATACACTTCAGTTAAGAAAACTTAATAAAGGACATAATTTTTGTATGGTACGCCTCAACACTCCTGATGAAGTGCGTACGTCATATACTCTGGTAAGATTGTCCTGTCCGGGATATTTCTGTATAATACGACCCATTGGCCAGCGTCCAGGAGGGAATCTTTGATCCTTTATTATGACTAAATCTCCAACTTCGTACTCTTTAGTAGGCTGTCTCCATTTCAATCTCTCTTGCATTCTACTTAAATATTCCGATTGCCATCTTTTCCAAAAATCTTGTACCATTCTAGTTGTCAATTGCCATCTGTCTAACGTATTTATATTTAAATCAATCAGATTATCAGATGGTAGTACTATTAAAGGTTCTCCGACTAATAGATGACCCGGTGTTAATGGTTCTAAATCATCTGGATGATCACTTATTGGTGATAGAGGGCGAGAATTGAGACATGCTTCAATTTGTGTAAGAACCGTACTCATTTCTTCAAACGTTAATGTCGCGTTTCCAACTATCCGTTTGAGGTGATATTTCGTCGATTTAACTCCGGCTTCCCACAATCCTCCGAAGTTAGGTGCTCCTGGTGGTATGAATTTCCACTTAGTTCCTTCTTTGTCAAGCATGGAAGCAAATTCATCTGGAATGCTTGACTTCCCTTGTCTCCACATCTTTAATAATTCCTTTTCTGCATTAACAAATGTAGTTCCATGATCACTCCACATTTCTGCAACATGTCCCCGTCTAGAAACAAATCTCTTATACGCCGCTAAAAATGTACGAGTTGTCATGTCGCTGACTAGCTCAATATGCAGCGCCTTCGTGCACATGCAAATAAATAAGCAGATGTAGGCCTTGTAAGACTTTGCACCTCGTCCTTTACTCATCCTTACATTTATTGGTCCAGCAAAGTCAACGCCACTAATTAAAAATGGTCTGGAAGGTTTCACGCGACTTGTAGGTAAATCTCCCATCTTTTGCTCTCTGTTTTTCGCATTCTGTCTTAAGCATACGACACACTTTCTTACAAATCGTTTCACGCTGTTCCCTGCGTTAATTAACCAATATTTTCCTCGCAAATATGTTATCATCATCTGTGGTGGGCCGTGTTGCGTCTTTGCATGAGCTTCTCGTAGTATCAACGGCAACAACACATTGTCTCGCGAAATTATGATTGGGTGTTTACGTATAAACTCCATGTCAGCGTACTTTAAACGACCGCCAACTCTTATCACGCCCTTATCGTCACAGAAGGGAGAGAGTGGGAGTAATCTACTCTTGGTCTTCAACTGTCGATCTGTCTTTAAGTATTCAATCTCTTCAGGGAACTCTAATTCTTGGGATATCTTTATACACACCGTGAGTGCATCGCTTCGTTCTTCGTGCGTCAGGTAAGTAGGTAAATTTTTATCTTTTAACAATCTTATCCATCTTCTACAATATGCAATCACGCGTACGAGTTTGTCCAGTGACGAGTATCTTCGCATTAAGGTAAGTTTTTCTTCATTTTCATTTGTTAATAAGACTGTTATTATATTTGTTCTTTTTTCTAATGCTGTGTCTATTGGTTTACCTTTTTCTAATATAACTTCTTTTTCTTTCAGCATTTCAGGTCCATTCCACCAAATCTCCGTTGAAATTAACTTGCTAGGCATCACTCCTCTTGATGCTGGGTCAGCTGGATTATGCTTTGTATTTATATAGAACCAGTGGTTTGCATCTAATTTCTCAGTTATATCCAGAACTCTGTTCTTCACAAATGGCTTCCATTTCATTACATCACCATGTATCCAAGCAAGTACTACTTGACTATCTGACCAAGCGTATACATTTTTCAGATCTACCTGTAGTGATTCTGCTACTTGTTTCAGATGTTTGCACAGTAGAGTCGCTGCGCATAACTCTAATCTAGGAAGTGATACAGGTTTTATCGGAGCCACTTTTGTCTTAGCTGTGAGAAGAGATACTTTTACGTCACCATTATCTTGTACTACTCTCGCAAACACTACGGCTGCATATGCTGATGCGGAAGCATCTGCAAATCCATGCAGTTCTAGAGTGGATTTACTCTGTTTAGTATGAATCCAGCGATCTAAACTAAGTTCCTTTAATGCAGGCAGTTCTTTTCTATATTGTAACCATTCTTTTTGTAAATCTTCTGGTAATTTTTCATCCCATGCGATCCCGCTTTTCCACAATTTTTGCATTAAGATCTTCGCTAACACAACACAAGGTGCTATCCATCCCATAGGATCGAATAATGACGCTATCTCTGCTAACACTCCTCTTTTTGTTGTGGAAGTCTCTTCTGCAATTTTGATTTGGTTTGGTATCGATAGCTTGTCAGTTTTAACTGCCCATGTTATCCCTAATGTCTTTACACTTTCTTTCTGACGTATTTCAACTATCTGTTTGCCTTCTGCTTTTTGTGTCATGTTTAATTCTTTCATAAAGTCTTCACTATTTGAACACCACTTTTGTAATTTGAATCCTCCAGAATTTAATATTTTAGTGATCTGTTTTTGCATTTCTATAGCTTCTTGCTCTTCATCTTTCCCAGAAAGTAGATCGTCCATGTAGAATTCTGTAAGAATTGCTTTCTTTGCCTCTGGATATTCAGATCCTTCATCTATTGCTGTTTGTCTCAATGTTTTTATAGCTAAATATGGTGCACATGATGTTCCAAAAGTCACAGTCAGTAATCTATATGTTTCAATAGGTCCATTGGGATCTGATCTCCAAACTATTCTTTGATAGTCAGTGTGTTCTCTTTTAACTCTTATTTGTCTGTACATCTTTTCGACATCCGCCACAAAAGCTATTCTGTGTGTTCTCCATCTCAAAATTACAGTTCGCAACTCTTCTAATACTGGTGGTCCAATCATTAATTCATCATTTAATGATACTCCATTGCTACCTTTACATGAAGCGTCAAATACCACTCTTACTTTAGAGGTTTCTCTTTCCTCCTTGATGACTGCGTGATGTGGAAGATATACGCGTTTATTAATTTCTGTTTCTTTGTCATCGTTTTCTATTTTCTCCATATGATTGAGTGTGACATATTCTTCCAAAACTTTATTGTATTCTTCCATTAATGTAGGTTTTTTCATTAATCTGCTTTCTGTTGCTTTCCAGCGATTAAGGGCTATCTCTTTACTATTTTGAGGTAGTGTAGGTGGATCATTTCTCATTGTCAAAGATACTACATAACGCCCGTCTTCATTTCTATAGGTGGTTTTCTCGTATAGCTCCTCTACTTTTTTCTCTTCTTCTGTCAGTTTTACTTTTTCTTCCTCTATCGTCTCTAATTCCCAAAATTTTCTTAACATGTTACTTAGTTCTACATTCAAATGCATACTGATGAGTGTTTTGTTTTGTTCAACTGTCTCTTCACCGACTGTAATCTTCCCAGATAGAATCCATCCCAGGTATGTTTGTAATGCTATGGGTGTACCTGAGTTGCCCTTGATAAGACCAGGTTGAATCATTTCATTGTATACATCTACTCCCAAAAGAACATCTATGGGGCCTGGTTGATAGTAAGTTGGATCAGCTAGGTCCAAATCTCGTAAATGTTCCCAATTATCTATGTTTAGTTTCTCAGATGGCATAATGCTGGTTACTCTCTTTACTATGTATGTTGTTATCTTCATCTTCTTCTCGGGATTTAAGCGTGATGAAATCTCAATGTCTGCTGCAATTCTTATGGGTGTTCTCATCTGGCCTATACCAGATACGTGTCCATTCACGTGAATTCTCTTAAGTCCCATAGTCTGAGCTGCTGACTCGCTGATGAATGACTCTTGTGAGCATGGGTCTAATAATGCTCTCAACACAAATTCTCTTCCTTGCTCATTGTTAACTTTTATTTGTGCTGTGGATAATAATGCTGTAATTCTTCCTGTGGTTAAATGAGTAATGATCTCTTTCTCCTTAGGTTCTAGACTCGAATCTTCTCTGTTTCCTCTCTCTTGGAATTGGCTGGGTATGTTGTTTCTGTGCAACAGTGAATGGTGTCTTCTCCCACACTTCTGACAGGATGACTTATTTGTGCAAAATTTGACTTGATGACCGAGAATCAAACAGTTGAAACACAGTTTCTCGTTTTGTATGAAATCTGTCTTTTTCTCAAGTGTCAGTTGTTGGAACTCTTTGCATAGGTAAATCGGATGGTTTTGTTTGCAAAATACACATATCCTTAACTCTGGTGTGACATGGAATGATTTCGAAAGGCTAGATTGATTTGAAATATATCTGTTCCCAATCGTGCTAGCACTCGTAGTTGGTTGTATCATCTCTAATACTCTAAAACGTTTTTCTAGGAACTGTTTGAACATTGTCATGGAAGGTAGTTCGCTTATAGTCAATGCACTGGCCTCTTCTTCCCACTCTTTATGTGTTTCAGTGTCAAGTTTTGTTACGGTAAGATAGATGATCATTGCATCCCACGAAGTAGTATTGACATTCTGACCTTTCAACTTGTTTAGACATTCCATTGTTGTATCTAGAATATCTCGAATCGATTTTGCAGTTCCGTTAGTTATTTTCCTTTGGTTCAATAATCTGCTCAGAATTGAATTAACAATTATCCTTTTATTATTGTATCTGCCTTGCAATGTGTTCCATGCTAGTTCGTAGTTGTTCTCAGTGATTGATAGATGTTTCAGAAGTTGTTCTGGTTCGCCTGACACACTGCTCTTCAGATAATGCATCTTCTGAAGATTGCTCAAACCCTTTTTATTGTGGATGAGTGATGTGAATAAATCGTTGAATGAAGTCCATTCTTGGTAATTGCCAGTAAATTGTGGTATTTTGATGGTCGGTAATTTTATATCTTCATTTGTGCTAGATGTTGAAATTGGGCTCATTTGATTCAGGTTTTGTTCGCTGACTTCAAGCATATCTGTCAAATCTGACTTTAGATTAATATATGTTTCTTCGTACACGGCATAGAAATCTTCGACGAAATACGGCAATTTCTTGTCTTCTTTCTTTGCTATTTTAAATATATTTCGGTTTGTCGTCACGAAATCAGTCCAATGCTGCTCCAAATTCTCTTTTACGGTTTTGACATAACCCCTTGTCAATCTTGTTTTTGGTGTTTTCTTGAAATTGGTTAGGGATTTTTGTATAATAACTATTGCATTTTCTTGTTCCGCTATAAGTCCAAGCAATTCTTCCGACATCTTGCTGTTTTGCGTATGAAATTTTGTAAAATATGTCTTTTGAGTCCACAGTTAATTCCAAATATATCACAAGTCCGAGAAAGTTTTCAAAATTTTACAAGTCCCGTAAAATTTCTAAGTGTTTTGTCCATACTAATTTCACTTTAATTTTTCTAAGTCTTTTTTGATGCCGAATTTTCTAAGTCCAAATGTGTATCCCGAAATTTTACAAGTCTTTGACAACTTCTCACTTTTTCTAAGTTGATATTCACTGACACTTCACTTTAACTCTAACGTACTTACAGTTTAAGTCCACTTTTGCACTTTACCACTTCACTTCACTTGCACTATTCTTCTATCCGCTCGAAGGACCACTTTGATTACACCGTAGCTATGCCAATTCATTTAATCAGAAAAGCGTATGCGGTTACATATATTTTATAATAGACAAACGTTAGCGTGTTTTTATCCGGTACAGCGTCCTCTAGTGAGACCTATCTAAACATCAACTTAAACACATACACTCTTTCCTTCTATCTCGATATAGTTCTGTGGTTGTGATGTAAAAAACAGTATTTTCATAGAAAATATTAAAAAGTATTTCGTGTTAAGAGAAGCTATTTGACTTTTGACAATAGTCTGAATGATAAACATCTGACATCTTACTTTACATGACGAATGTATGTCCCAAAACTCGTAAATAGTGGAAGGCTTGACATTATTTAATACGTGACCTGGAGCGGCCTTTACGAGTCCCTGGTGGGGTCGAACCCGATCGCGGACCACAACGAGTGATAGTAAAACGCAAATTGTTATAATACGGGTGTTTGGGAATAGGAAATTTGTTGGGAAACGTAGAATATAGCGTTTTTGAGATAGTTTCATTGCATAGTTAGCATCTTCATGGTCCGTATTAAAGTTTGTTTCAATTTAGTAAAGCAATAATTGAAACAGAAATGTGTGGTGGTTAACGTCGTTAATGCCTGCCATACTCATTTGTTTACATTAATTTTTTGACGACGCGGTTAGCCTAGTTGGTAGTGACCCTGCCTCCGAAGCTAGCGTCCCGGGTTCGATCCCCGGTAAGGGCAAATATTTGTGTGATGAGCACGAATGTTTGTTCCTGAGTCTTGGATGTTTCCTATGCATTTAAGTATTTATTTATGTATATAAGTATGTATATCGTCGTATAGTACGCATAACACAAGCCTTTAGAGCTTACTTTGGGACTAGATCGATTATCGTAAAGATTGACTCCTGATTATAAAAAAAAATCACTAAGTAAATCACTAACGCAACGACTTATAAAATGCAATTTCTATAACTAGTTAACGATTATCGATTAACGTTAACTTCCGTTAAATCTTCCGAAACATAACGCTTTAACGTTTAACGAAGTTAACTTTTTTAGTAACGGATTTGCAATTAACGAAGTTAACTACTTCATTAACGGTGCCTAGCTATGGATATAACTTTCTGTAAAACAGGAAAGATGTAATTTTTCTTTGGTTAACACCGGAGGAAAGGCAATGTTCAAGAAGCTAACCATAGAAGCGTTTTAATAACGCAATGCATAAAATAAAAAATAGACTATTTTGATGTTTGCCGCACCGTTGATTCTTATTATAAGTCTCACTTTGTAAAAAGCAATTATCTTTTTTATTTATTGCTCAACGTTTACTTTTTGTAAACTTCGCGAATTACCAGACTTCTTATTAAAAATCTAGGGCTCATCGCTCGAAACAACGCTTTTGTACCTACCTATTTTCAATAAAAGAAATGCCATTCCTTCATTGTAATGAAATTCTCAAAGAAATTAAACTTTTCCAACTCAGCGCAAGATAAAGAATCCTCTAAATAATGCACTGGAACAGGCAATCCTTGTGAAAAGCGGGATTGTGAAGGAACGCGCCATTCACAAGTTGAGGAACTGGGCCAAGAAAAACAACCATTACCGAGTTCAAAGGCATTCTATAACTTTGACCATCGCAAAGTAATATCAAAAGCTCATTAAAAATATTCTTAGTCGTTATTATAGCGGTTGTGGTTAGGGTGATCGCTAACGAGCCGGCGGGCAGCTTAGCGATCTGATAAAAGATTGAATTAATAGTAGATTGTTGCACCAAGCAGAAAGTGATTCATTATTGCGCCGAGTGTTGGTTTGGAGCCCGAACGCTAGTGAGGGCTCTAAAAACACGAGCGCAATAACAAATCACTTGATGCGAGGTGCATAATCTGCTTTTCTTTCTACTACTGCTAAAAGTTGGTAAAAAACGTAAAGGTACAGATAAACCCAACTAGCGAAGTAGTAGGATATTGGCACCTGTTATGACGCACCCTTAGAATTTTTATATAGCCTATGACACTCGCACGTTCTCCCAGAATCTTAAGATACCCTATTTATTAAAATCGGTCTATTGGTTCTGCAGCTAAAGTCGAAAATCCGAAAATGTTCACAGAAATCTTGTATCTAGTCTATTAATTGTCATATTATGCCAATTTTTTTTTAATCTTTTTGTAACCCATACTTTCTTATCAGCCAGTACTTTGAGCATAACATTTTAGACGAGACAATCACAGTTCGATATGGCCGCCGATATGTGGCCTGTTTTTTTTTTTTTTTGCTAAGTAAGTCCACAGAAGAGTGGTCGGCTGTCTCGTCGGACTGTGAATGGGCGGATTGGGTAGCTGTTGGTGTAAACTTCTTGATCAACCAACCAAATAAATAAAAAAATACAAAACAGTGCAATAATGAAATTTGTATGCAACTTTATTTGCTCTAGAGCAAATAAGGGCTGCTTTGTGCTGAGTATTTAAGGCCATTATGATGAAATTAAAGCGTAGTAGGAAGAAAAGGTTTATTTGTGCTACGATCTATTTTAGATGAAAGATTTAACAAACAACTGTACCTATACGAGTAGCCGACGTCATCATCATCATCATCATCATCAGCCATAAAACGTCCACTGCAGGACATAGGCCTCCCCCAAAAATGGGGGGATTTGCCATAGTCGCCACGCTCGGTAGGCGGGTTGGCGACCGCAGTTGGTCGTGATAGTGCTCGAAGGACGCTGCTGCCCATCCTTCGGTTGGTCCCTCTGTCGCCTTTTACGACACCCACGTATAGTTAATGATTTCTGAGATTCCCAATAAGTACACGGATTTTTATTTTGTTGCTTATAATTGCGACTGCAAAGTATTTTATGAACAATCAAAACTAGCAAACGTAAAACAATGGTCAAAGTTTAAGTCATTTGAAAGCCAAAACTGAAACAAGCCTAGGTTTATATATTTAAAGAGGCCTCTTTGTCTCTGTCAGTGTCTTGCGTAAGCTTTATCCTACTTGTAGATCTACGAAGTACCGAATTTGTCACGTCTGGTATAAAGAATTATTTGTTGGCAGCTCGAAAACTATCAGTAAAATATCATCCTAATTGTACTGAGTACGGTCCTTATTGGCACGTTTCAGCTGCACATATGCTTTATTGTTGTTACATTTTTATTTAATTTGCTTTTATTTAGCTGTACTTTCTATTTATGTCAATTAATGTTTATTAATTCATTCATAATGATTCAATTTTGTGTCTCCTAAATGGCCAAAATGTCTAAGCTTCATTGTCAGATCGTCGTGCACGAAGGCCTAATTCGTAAAGGATCGCTTGCGATGCTTTTAATTCCTCGATCTCGGCCTCTTTGTAAGCAAAAAATGCAATATTCATTCGGGAAATTGGACTTTGCTACTGAGCGAGCGAAGCGAGTAATCGTTTATTATCGCATTCGCCGCACGTGCCCTGCTCATTTAGAACGCCATTAGCATACTTAGATCTCTCCCGAGTTAGGTGGAGGAATTATTGAATATAATTTTGAATTATTGGGACTTAGGAGGCTGCATGATGAGCGAGTGGTTAAAAAAATCCATTATTTTATATTGTTTTGTTAACTATTGATCAATTAAAATATATTAGATTTTTTTTAAAGAAATAAGAATAATATTTGTCTAAAATGTTGGTCTGTTTTTTTTTTTAAGTAAACCTTTATTTATTACCTTAATATTTTCTGCCAATGCTACAGACGGTGAATTGATTTACAGGAGCCAAAAAAATGCCTCACATCGTTATGTGGCATTAAACTCATTAAGTCGTGCAAACCTCATTTTATAGGATTAAAAATATTATGTGAAATGTAACATAAACTTAAAGGATGTAATAGTTTACGTCAGTAGGGAAAAAATAATTTTAAGCCATCTAGAACCGCTTTGCGGTCAAAATAGTAGTTTATGCAACGGTTGCATAATGATAGGCCTTAAAACACTAGTGCGGTTTTATGAAACGAGCTTTTAGCGAGTTTCATAATAAGATCGCACGTGTGTTTTAAGGCCAAATTATGCAGAGTTGCATACATAACTTTATCTACACACATATTATAAATCCTCCATGATGGGTTCAGAAACAATATTTTCTGGCAACAAGTTATTTGTAGCAATCGTGGCTGCATATTTCCGATATCCGGCGCATTTTCACATCACACACACTCCGAGAAGACTACTATTCATATTATCAACTAAAATGTAAATTACAAACAACTTTTCCTATTCTATTCAACAACAATTCTATTTTCGTTCAGCAAAACACCAACATAATGGCGGCAATTCGATCCTCCGTCAAGACCATTTTTTTTAAAATCATAGACAAACGAATGAAATCTCTATTCTCATGTCACTCGACATCAAATGTTGTGCAGTTTATATTAAAAAAACATACTGAATTGACGTTTCGTATCAATAACTGTTTTAATATCCGTGGATACTAGAATAGAGACCCACTTGAGTTTTGACAGCTGTTCCAAATTTAATCTCATTTCTATACTAAAAACGGTACGGGAATAACATTGCAGCACTGGTTTTTCCTAATTGGTTGTCAAAATGGTGGTCATTTCCTACGGTTTTTGATTACACTATGGAGGTTTTATGATATGGGTGTAGATAAAGTATTTTGGTACGGCACCCAGGATATTTAATAAATTACCGGTAGCAATTTTACAACTAGAAAGCGTTAAGGAATTTAAAACAGTGTTGCATACCTTTTAAGCTTCTAAGGCTTTTTATTCAATACAGGATTATCTAAATGAAATTGTTTCTCAGTTTATAAATAAGTCGTGAAGTGATACACATTACTTCAACATATGCATGACGCCGACAAAACATGTAATTCTGTACCAAACTCAACTGCAAAACATCAACTTGTACCATGTTTGAGCAAATAAATGACTGATTACCTACTGATTACCTTTGGTGATAAATGTCAAAGAAATTCAGTAAAAAAACAAACAACGCGAAGCGCGGGCGCTAGTTAAGTAAAGTAAAATCCATTACACCTTTTACAAATCCAAACAGATTTCAGTTGTAGCGTAAACGCCTCGCTCAACAGTATGTCTGCTTTGTCGAGACACTCCATTAGCACGAGCCAGCAGAGCTAGGTGTAATGTCAGTATCTAGCTTTACCCGCTCCAAAATATCCGAGCTCGATTTTAGCTGTAAACGCGATAATGTGTTTCGATATTTTGAGAATAGCTTTTCTGAGCAGATTAATATAACTACTATAACTTAACCTTTCCTAATTTAATCATAATAATGCAGTAGATAAGGATCAAGGCTAGGTTCGCAATGGGGCTAATCCGAAAGTGTGTTCGCTAAATTTAAAAGTCACTAAATTTTAAATAAGAAACGTCATACTCGATTTTGGCAGCTTTGTGCCCGACGTCTCTGCTAGCGTTGCCTGAGAAGTTTTAAGCCCATCCGCGTAGAACCGAACTGCGGATATTTTAGGGTACCTATGTCTTGACGGGAAAAACTTTTGTACACTTTTGTAGACAGTGCCGCAAGACAGAGTTGCGTGTCTACTCCATTTTATATAGTGTCAATGTCACCCTTGTAAGGATAGTCTCCTATTGGGTCCAATTCACGGAGTCTTCTATTTTTAAAATTTCCTAAACTTAAAATAAGAACGTCGATTTTGTATGGCACAGAGCTGTTAAAAGTTGAGTGAATTTTAAATTTAGCAAATAATACTAGGTACACTTTCGAATTGGCCACATTAAGTAACTTTATCTAAATATATCGTGTTAACAAGTTGTTCAACGAGCACATGGTATGCATGGCTCAATGTAAATGCAGTTATAAAGAGCACCGTCGACGCTGCATCAAAGGCATAATCAAATTTCAAAGCGCGGCGCGGTGCCCCATACGCAGCGCTAAGTAGACGAGATGCTTTGTTTAGGTACTTTAAAATAACTATGCTGGCTGGTTTATGAAAAGGTACTGCTAAGCGATTTACTATATCGTCTCTAAAATGCCAAAACCGCGAAAGTGAACGTCAAACACGAACAAAACAACGACACATTCCCATTCCATTTTAGTGACGATAGTAAATCACTTAGCGCGTGAGGTAAAGCAGCGGCACTAACATGCATGCCACAAAGATAAATTAAACCCGTTTATCTCTATAACTAACTCTTTTGTCGGCATTAGTGTGAGAGAGACGCGCACTTACAGATAAGGCGGTCTATCTTATCTTTGTGTCATGCATGTTAGGGCCGCTGCTAGGTATATTTAACTTAATCATTATAATATTAGTCGTGTTAAGAAATAATATAATATTTTACATTAAAAGTGATGCACCGGCTTTTACCACACGTACCCTGCCCATCATTGAGTATGCTTAGAAATAACATTCAGCAGATGTTAGGTATGCAAGCAGATGTTTCATTCTACTTTTTCGGGATTGAGTTCGTCTTGTTTTAACCAATGCAAACCATTAATTTACCCAGTTCTAGAAGCGTTAATTTCAAGCATATACTTATTGTTGACTGTCTTTATAATTCGATATCTCTTAAGCAAATCATTACCATTTTGAAAAAGCTCTTGTCTTAAAATCTGTTCCTGGAAAAATGAACTTTATCATGCAAGCTAAATATACTTAATATATACATATCTGCCTATGGATGGGACGACGTCGATCGGCCAAGGTCAAAAGAGGCTCAGTGCCGCTGCATCGCTGACCTTTACAAGACCTTTAGCAAACTTCAGCATTGTTCATTAGCAAAGGTCATTTTGAGGTGATCAGTCAAGGCCTGCAGACTATGATAGTCGTACACACTTACATAGAAATTATGGAAACTCCATTAATAATAATTTGACGACGCGGTTAGCCTAGTTGGGAGTGACCCTGCTTCCGAAGCTAGCGTCCCGGGTTCGATCCCCGGTAAGGGCAAATATTTGTGTGATAAGCACGAATGTTTGTTCCTGAGTCTTGGATGTTTCCTATGTATTTAAGTATTTATTTCTCTATATAAGTATTTATATCGTCGTCTAGTACCCATAACACAAGCCTTTAGAGCTTACTTTGGGACTAGATGGATTTGTGTAAAGATTGTCCAGTGATTTATTATTATTATTATTATAATAGAATATTGTGAAATGGTGGTATCTGCCGACCCAAACTGATATATTATTGACCTTTTTATCAGCACTCTCTACTTTACTTATTATAGTTCAGATAGCTCGTACTCGTTTCATTCCCGCTCTAAGAGGCAAACATTGAAAACGTTTTAACTTGAAAAGAAGAAATGCAGCATAGTAATTATCTCAATTAATACCTTCCGTCGATTGCAGGTGCAAAGGACGCTCTTTTACAACCCATCTATTTCAGCGCAACTTTAATAGTAGTTTATGCAACGGTTAAGTCAAAGTCAAAGTCAAACTATCTTTATTCAATTTAGGCTTTTACAAGCTCTTATGAAGGTCAAGGAATGAATCTACCACCGGTTCGGAAAAAATCCTCTACTGAGAAGAGCCGGCAAGAAACTCGGTGAGGTATCATTTTTTCAAATCAGTACACATATAAGTCAACAATGATGTCTACAGTTTTATACAAATCTAAGTATATACCACAGCAGGTACGCTCATCGGTTGCATAATGATAGGCCTTAAAACACTAGTGCGGTTTTCATGAAACGAGCCGATAGGCGAGTTTCATAATAAGATCGCACGAGTGTTTTAAGGCCAAATTATGCAGAGTTGCATACATAACTTTATCTACACACATATTATAAATCCTCCATGATGGGTTCAGAAACAATATTTTCTGGCAACAAGTTATTTGTTGCAATCGTGGCTGCATATTTCCGATATCCGGCGCATTTTCACATCACACACACTCCGAGAAGACTACTTACTATTCATATTTTCAACTAAAATGTAAATTACAAACAACTTTTTCTATTCAATTCCACAACAATTCTACTTTCGTTCAGCAAAACGCCAACATGGCGGCGATTCGATCCTCCGTCAAGACCATTTTTTTTTAAATCATAGACAAACGGATGAAGTCTCTATTCTCACGTCACTCGAGATAAAAATATTGTGCAGTTTATATTAAAAAAAAATACTGAATTGACGTTTCGTATCAATAACTGTTTTAATATCTATGGATACTAAAATAGAGACCCACTTGAGTTTTGACAGCTGTTCCAAATTTAATCTCATTTCTTTACTAAAAACGATAAAGAAGTCATGTTATTTCTTTATCGCAGCACTGGTTTTTCCTAATTGGTTGTCAAAATGGTGGTCACTTCCTACGGTTTTTGATTAACCAATGGAGATTTTATGATATGGGTGTAGATAAAATAATTTTCATCACACTCGATCGTACGGCTAAAATGCGATCCGCGGGTGTAATGGATTTTGTATAGGATATTACGTCGCACATGTGCACGGCCCCGGTCACGCTGATGGCGCTAATTTAAACTTTATTGTTATAGTAATATAAGCTATAAACTTTACCTACCATATAAAATTATTATAAAATGATAATTTTTTCCTCGCAGTGTGATAAAAAACATTGTGTGTAACACGGGCGGTACGGCAATTATTTATCGTTCATTTATTAGCACGATTTACCGCCCTTAATACACAATATACTAGGGCTGTAGATAGGGAAGGGAATAAGGAACTTTTCTGAAAAATTCTAATTAGTCCGTCAGTTAGATTATCAAAAAATAATGAACATGTATTTTTTGCTTTATCAAATCAATCATTATTGACAAAGATAACCCGCATCAAAGTTCGGGTGTCGTCGTCGGATGACGTCATAAGTCCCCACTAAATGGTACAAAGTGTGCAAAGTCGTGACGTCACGCGAAACTTCAACGCACTATATCTTCGTCATTTCTTGTTTAATCGACAAAACAAAAAATACGTGTTCAATATTTTTTTATAATATAAATTAAGGACTAATCAGTATTTTCAGAAAACTTCCTTGTTGTTGAGTAAATCCGTACCATAAAATATCAATGCCCTACCTTAAAAAATACCCTTAACCAAGATAGATACTACCTTCTAACCACCGCTGCCCTACCATAAGCCACCGCTGCCTTACTTTAAATTCAAGTCTAGCTACGGGTCGTAGCCTTTCCTCATATACGGACCTAATTACAATCGGTATCATACTGGCATAAGATAACGCAGCATGTTGCCGTTAGAGTGAAAGCACTTGACTATTGACTACACCGTAAGGTTCTAAAATCCCCTGAAACAATGGAACAAAATCCAATCAGACGCAGCTCGTAACGAATTTGCTGGAAATTTTGCTACGAATGCGTAGCGAGCGCTACGGCTCTTATCGAGAAGGCTAATATAGAACTTGGTTGAGTTAATCTAGGTTATAAATACGGCTTAGCTTAAATCTCAGTCATATCTCTAGTCTGGAGTATGAAGTATAACTTATTACGACTAGAATGAGACAAAGCCTATAGACATCTATATAGTTGTGGAATTTGAAGTATAGGTATAAGACGTTTAGTCAAAAAATTAAGTACGATGTACATTTTTTTTTGTGATCACAGCCTGGAATCATAATGGAAAACAAGTTAAGAAACAATTAACCTTTGTGACGAAAATGTATGGAAACCCCCGTGCCCCTGACGCCACGATTTGCGTAGCGTCAGGGGCACGGAAATCTGCTGTCGGCTGCAGACGACTGGGGCGTTCAAAAGGTTAAGGTATGTACCAGCGGATTTATAGCCTAAAATAGTATCTCAAGCTTCTCTGGTTGGAAAGTAAAGAAGTAATAAGCGTTATTCATTATTTAATTACCGACAGCGGCTATTTGGACATTAAAATCTAGATTAAAACTCTCATGTTATGAACGCGGAGCTTCGAAATGGCCGTACGCTAAAGGATTCAATTCTATATTCGTTCAGGTAATCCGAATTACCTTTAAAACTGTTCTGATTAAAGTTTTTGCGGGTAGTTTCTAAATTTAAATAACCTTGTAGTTTTACCATTTAACCGACTCTTTTAATGGCAAATTAGCCGAAGCCAGGGCCCGCCAAAAGTTAAAATTAAGAGGAGTGTGAACCTACGGCTTGTCATACAAAAGGCCATAACTATTTTCACCCCTTAAATGTTTACCGATTTTCACCAATTGTTGGTAGGATGTCAGTCAGAACAAGATCTTGATCTTTACTTTTTGGTTTTTTCAGTATAATCAATAAATTCAGTTTTATTGTTGTTTCAGTATTCACATACAAAAGAAAATTCGGCGATTATTTGACTTTGTTGATCTTTAATCAATATTCAAAAAACGTACAGACCTAGATTTTGTGCCGACTGACAACCTATAAAAAATTGGTCAAAATCGGTTAACATTTAAGGGGTGGAAATCGTTATGGCCTTTCGTATGAAAAGGGTGATTTTTGCCGTTGATTCAGTCCTCTTAAAGGAAATAAAATGCGCCTAAAATAAATGTTCATTCAATAACTTCCAATGTATTCGTACATATATACACGCTGTACATATACACTATTTCTGCACTAATAATAATTTACTAGTGACAAAGACGCTCAAATCGCTAAGGGTTATTTCGCATGGTACCTATACTTAACCACAATTCAGTGCAGTAAGATATCCAATATACGAGGGCTGTCGTACGTAAGCTACGAGCCCATTGTCTGACCGCATTACTTTCAATTTAGCCGTTTTAGCTGGCTCTCTACACGTCAAGCGTGTTTTGTTCGCGTTGATAATTGAATTGTGATATACAGACGGACGGTCGTAACGTAACAATCTTTAACCCTTTGAACACGATGGTTAAATGCGAAAAAAGCATGGCCCGGACGCCAACGACGATATTAGCCGACGCAAATCTATGGAAAACGGCACATCGTGGCGTCAACGGCACGACAATTCGCTGTCATATTTAGCCCAATGTGGCGGTGGTGTGGTGGAATGTTGTGTGTATACTATTATAATATGGGAATCATAGTTTGGGACTAGATCAGTGTGATCATATTATTAATTTGACACATGGGTCTCTATATTGCGCCTACCTTGTTAGGTCATGACCCCTGGATCCGCCCTTAGTGATCATTAGCATGTCACACAATCCTGCCCCGAAGCCTTCTACGTACTAATTGCCCGCGCTGACGCTAGAAATATACTTTAGGCGTCATATTTCACCGGTGTTTCCTGAGAATGACCCCAGAGGTCATTTCCTTTACCCTTGTCAGAAGGGTATCTTGTCAGGGGGGTAGGGGTGGGGGACGGTTATGGCGGAAGAAAAAATATCGCCATCAAACAATCTCGTAGTCAAAAATTGTGCGTATCTGCTATTCGTCGCACGATCTTAATGGTATCATTGTAACCTTTTGAACGCCACAGTCGGCTATACACGACAATAGATTTTAGTGCCTCTGACGCTACGATATACTGTTTTCCAAACATTTGCTTCGGCTACAGCCGTCGTCGGCGTTCGTGATACGCTGTTTCACCTTTAGCCGTGACGATCACAGGGTAGGGCTCCAGACATCAAAGAAGCGGGCTTTGTCTGTCAGATGTTTATTTTTATGCCTAGTACCCAAATTCTCGCGGTAATAAGATCCCACCAAAAACGTAAATATGTGAAAGTGTGCAAATTCGATACAAAGGACGTGCAGGATTGTGGTCTTCCCCGGAAAAAATAATTAAGATCTAAAAGAGTACAAAGTTCTACAGACATTCCTTAAAAGGACTGAACCAACGGCAAAAAACCCCCTTTTCATACAAATTTCCACCACTTACATTTTAACCGATTTTGACCAATTATTGATAGGTTGTCAGTCAGAACAAAATCTAGGTCTATACCTACACATTGAATATTAATTAAAGATCAACAAGGTAAAATAATCGCCGAAATTCGTTTTGTATCAGAATACTAAAACAACAATAAAACTGAATTTATTCATTACTAGCAAACCCGGCGAACTCCGTTTCGCCACCAGATGGCTTCGTTTTATGTAACATTTCGTTCGGTGTAGCTATGTATCAGAGATGGCGCTGTATGTGAAAAAAGATTTTCTCGCTTTTCTGTTAAAAAAATTCCTGAATTTTGTTTGCTATAAACCTCACGGAGCCCGAGACCTTTCCAACGAATGCAGAACCGTGGAAATCGGTTCGTGCGTTCTGGAGTTATAGCGTCAGGAAGGAAAACCCGACTTATTTTTATATAGTAGATAAAGAAAAAAAAAACTTATACATAAGTAGACCTAGATTTTGTTCTGACTGACAAGTCTGACCACCTATCAAAAATCGGCCAACGTCGGTTAACATTTAAGGGGTGGAAACCGTTATCGATTTTTGTATGAAAAGCCGTAGGTTCACACTCCTCTTAAGTCATAGCTACAAGAATGTACAATTTTCAGTTGCTTTAAAACAAGGCTTTAAATATTTCTTGTTACTTTAATACAGAATTATTTTTTTCATGAACTGATTTTGAGATGAGTAGGTTATTATTTTTCAAAAATGCATGATAGGAGTTTAATAAAGAAAACGAAAACCATATTATAATATTTTCATATTAACATGAAAAATGTAACGAAAAACATGGTTCGAGACTCAGAGTACATAATGACAAACGTGGTAAAAATAAATAAGTAATTTTATGTACAGCAAACAATTGAGGCAGGTCTATGGCTTCGCTATCACGTGTATCAATCAATCACGAAAATATAAACAGGGACGAGCAATATTTACATTAAAAGCCCTGCTACACGGCCGGAACGACAGCCCGACAGAGGTCGTTTTGATCAGCTGCTCAATCCTCCTCTTAACACAGGTGTCTTTGCACACTTAAGAAGAGGTTCCAAGCACTGTTACCTAATGTTATTTATGTTATTGAAATAAACATTATTAATTACGTAACACCAATTGGTATCGCTTTCGCGAAAAGTAAACCAATTGTATCCTTATTTACATCGAGTGAAGACTAAATTGGTTTGCATTTCGAGCCAAACCGATACCAATTGTGCTACGTAATTGAGCTGCCGGTTGAAGTACAAAGCTGACCGTGTAGAAGTCGATCGGCTTCCAACGACCTTGATCGAGATGGTAGCCTATCGCCAATCGCCCAACCGTGTTGAACCAAACGCGATTTCGATCGACCTGATCAATTGACCTATCTGCCGTCCTGACCGTGTAGCAGGGCCTTAACGGTAAACGGAATAAATGGTTTGAAGTTATCGTTATTTGCTTTTCGGCCTCGTGATTGGTCAACAGTGATGCTCGGATTGGTCGAACAGCTGCTCAATTGCGTAACACCAAGTGGTATCGCTTTCGCGAAAAGTAAACCAATTGTGCCCTTATTTACACAGAGTTAAGACTAAATTGGTTTGCATTTCCAGCCAAACCGATACCAATTGTGCTGCGTAATAGCAGCTGGTTACTACACAAATAAATATAATTCATAGTGAACGTCAAGTTGGCATACCCGTCGAAGATACCCAGGATCTGATAATTCCAGAAAATAATAATATGTAAATAGTCCCCTGGTTTACTAAGTCTCAACTTCGTGGCTCTAATAGAAACTGATATTGGTCAAACACAGAAAACAACTGAACTCCTCAACCAGCTACCAAAAAATAGTACCTATTTTCCGACAAAAACATACCAGAATTTAAGAAAGTTATCCATAGTCAAAGTACTAAGTGAGTATTAAGGTACCTACTATTTTTTGGAATCATCAGATCTTGGATATTTTCGGCGGGTACGCTAACTTGACGCTCACTAATTCATTTACAACTTCGCACCGTTTATTCTGTTTACCACTTTTTAGCAATAAATCAACATATACATCATAGGTTATTTCAGTGAAAAAGAATAATATTATACAATATGTATTTTATTGAAAATATAGTTATTGTTATTTCAATTAGGTACACATTCAACATCGGAACAAACTTAATTCAACCCTTGAAATGATTATTCATTAACCCCTTTCTGACATATAGATGTGTCTCTTTTGACCGGACTAGCAAATAGACTGCAGGGCGCTGGCTTAACTCGATTGCGGCAAAACTATTAACCATTTGAAAAATCTACGTATAAGTACAAATTAAAATAATATACTTATACGACTAACAAAGTTCCACAAGCACTTCTTTATAAAAAAAAAAAATTACGTCAGTGGCGTTTTTTATTTTCAAGAGCTAACAGATGATTTTCTTCAAACGCATCTACCCCCTCTCTGACATAGTGACACAACCCAGGTCCGTTTTCTGGAAGCGCCTCCCAGCGCTCAGTAGAGATTTCAAAGCAAACTGACACTGAATTAACTGTGCCAAAAGTACTAAACGTTATTTTATGGATTTTAATCATTAAAAACTTTTTTTAATTCAAGCACTTAATTATTTTCCGTTCAGACATCAAGTTAGGTAATTGTCCTCAAAAAATGGCAACCCAGGAATAGGCTGAAGTACTGTCCACAAAAAACGCTAGTTATAAAAATGCTTACAGAAATGTATAACTTATTTAGCCATAGATGACGACGCGGTTAGCCTAGTTGGGAGTCACCCTGCCTCCGAAGCTAGCGTCCCGGGTTCGATCCCCGGTAAGGGCAAATATTTGTGTGATAAGCATGAATGTTTGTTTCTGAGTCTTGGATGTTTCCTATGTATTTAAGTATTTATTTCTCTATATAAATATGTATATCGTCGTCTAGTACCCATAACACGAGCCTTTAGAGCTTACTTTGGGACTAGATCGATTTGTGTAAAGATTGTCGCCTGATTTATTTATTGATAATTATTATTATAGATTAACTTTCCTGCCAAATAAGTAGCTTACAGTTAAAGCATATTCGCGGTAATTTTGCCGATATCGAGTTAACTCTGACAAGTTTCACACGCACGCCAAGTGACGGAGTACATCTTTCTTTATAACCCAACATAAGATACAGATACAGATGCATACAAACTCTTTCCAATCCTGAATGAGGGCTAATACAGTCTATTCGTTTACGTAGTTACCTAAATGTAAACAAACTATCCCACGTGACTCAGCTAACCAACCAATCAAGACATGTCATAGATAAAAAGATTGACTGGATTTGCTGGGTGTTTACTCAGGTACAATCAAACACTGTCATTGTCACTTTCAGCCATACATCAAAGAGAAACAACTTCTATGGTCGCCAATGATTAGAACTGACAGTATACCTAACGTCTGCTAGCGCTGCTCTGGTGTTAAACCTCGTGTGTGGTAGCCCTTCATTCCCTTTTATTTGCTTAATTTAATTTCCCAAACTAAAATGATTACAAAATAAAATATTTTCCTATTTTTTTAATCCCATTGATGTAAATAAGCCTTACATATAGGTGTTCTACTTCATTATTTATGTCAAAATGTTTCATGTTTCAGGTAAGTATGTGTATGAGTGAATCAACTTTTTTTACTTCTTGTTTTTACTTCATTATAAGCGGCCATGAAACATGCATTAGATAAGAACTATATTTTCATAACCAAGTAAACATTTCATTTGAACATAATTGTGAAATGCGAATTTCCATAAAAAATATAGGTTGCCCAGGAGACAAACTACTATTTTCATACAAATTCTGGGGACATTACCTACAGACGTAATGTCCTCCAAGGGACCCTGGAAAACTGGCAAAATTTAAGGTGTTTTAAAATTAAAATAATTCACTTTCCATAGTGTTTCATAGATTTACTAATTAGCTAATAAATGGTCACATTTTTTTGTTATTTACGCCATCTAGTAGAATTATGTGGAAAAAAAAGTTGATTGACCCATTTATAAAATTCAATAGTTACCGATGCTGGAGGCGTCATAGATCACACAGTTGATAAGTAGTGGTTGAAAAATCGAGTGTACATAATTATTTACTAAACATTAATGACCTATAAAAACTTCTACCCATTTATTGTCAGTTCCTTGGGTGTTTCCCCCACACGTCTTTCACCTTTTATCGAAAGTAAAAAAGATATTTTTAATATCGTAACATAACTTTTGAAAATATATCGTACCTCGAAATCAACCAATAACAAAGTCAACCTTAGTACAACCGTGTAAAGTTTAAGTTTTTTTTTTTCAACATATTAAAGACACTCGAAATTTCTTACACTTTAACTAAAGAGACAGGAAAATCCCACAATTACATATTTGTAATGTCATCAAGCGGGGAAGGCAGACCACGTAGATAAGTTTTTTTTACTTCTACATTAAGTACAATGGTTTCTTCAATGGATAAGAAGAGTGTCATCAGTCTAAAACACTAAAGTTTGCTATGTGATTTTGCAAATAATATAAGAACATTGTATATTTGACATTATATACAGGAGACAGAAAGCTTAGCAAGTACAGTCGAGTGAAGAAACTCCACATTAACAAAACTACTCAAATATACAGTCACTTGCATTATCCATTAGCCAACAATACCTAAAGTTCGTAAAATTACACTAGTGTAGTTTGACTACGTTTACTTTACTAGTTTAAAAGTATTTCACGAGGGTTAGCACCTCTGTCGTTGAAAACAACTCGAGTCGCTTTTATGAAATTTCGCGATTAATTAATTTACTTATTCGATCAAAATGTCAATTTCATAAGAAAAATATAAGCTTACAAAACGATGAAATTTACAAGCAAGCGTAAACACTTTCGAAATTGTAAATTTACAAGCAAGCGTAAACACGTTTGAAATTGTAAATTTACAAGCACACGTAAACACTTTCGAAATTGTAAATTTACAAGCAAGCGTAAACACTTTAGAAATTGTAAATTTACAAGCAAGCGTAATCACCTTCGAAATTGTAAATTTACAAGCAAGCGTAAACACTTAAGAAATTGTAAATTTACAAGCAAGCGTAAACACTTTCAAAATTTTAAATTATCTTGCGATGTCTCAAGCGTCGATGCATCGAACGCTTCGGACATTTTCAATGTCGTTGCGTTGTCATATTAAAAATAAATAATGTCAATAGCGCTCCGTAACACGAGATAACAATCAGCGAGCTTAGCTATTTACAATAACCTTAGCCATTAGAGTAATCTAGAGCTATAACTAAGTGTTGAGACAGATTTACACTGGTCCAGTGAAGACGATTAATGTTGCTGCATTTTCTAGTACCTATTTGTCAATAAACAACTTTATAAAAAGGCCTGCTATGCATTCTTAGGGTACCCGCAGATTGAAAATTTCAAGTCGCTTATGTCACTATGTCTATTGGTATACTCTGCGATTTAGTTGTCTAACTTTAAATTCCAAGTCTGCGGGCACGCTTAGGGGTCATTTATTAATTACGTGATTTTCGACGTCCCCCTACCCCCATGTAAGGACACATAAGATTTTTCGGGTTGTCTATCCCCCCATCTTACGTAAGGATTTATCTAGTTTCCCTAAATGTTATAAGAAAATGATCAGGTACACTAATATTCATAATTTAACAATAAAAACAAATGATTTCATACTTATAAAATATTACGTAAGAACAGTTTTTACCCCCCCCCCCCCCACTCCTCCAAGAGATCAAGTAGATTTTTTAAACCCCCCTTCCATCTCAGGACCCTTACGTAATTAATGAATGGCCCGTTACGACTATCTTTCTTTAATTTCTAGCATAGCGATACAGATTTCTCTACGGGTTCCGTTTAGAAAATTCTCAAGATGTCTTTTTTAGGGCAAGTTGTTTCAACCTGTATTTTGACGTAGCTCAGGTTCGTTAATTCCAAAATGTAAGCGACTTTTGATAGTTGTACATATAAGCCGAAAATAAGCCGTCAGTCAAAATATATTGAAGCTAACTGTCCTTGATAAATATCGCCAAGAAGGCAACTTGGAAATGGTTATGCTATAAGTTCAGGGGCGTATTTACCCTAGGGCCAACCGGGCCATGGCCCGGGGCGGCAGGCTGCGAGGGGCGGCGAAGGCCTTTTATTATTGTCAAGCTTACCTACAATATTTTTCATTAAGTACTAAACTTAATAGGGCGGCAAAGCTAACTGGCCCGGGGCGCCTAATCTTTAAATACGCCTCTGTATAAGTTCAAAAGGGGGTTGCCAAATTTGGACACACCTCATTTCATACAACGTTCCAATTTACACCAACGGGCCTCTTCAAACAGGGCCTTATTAATAGCAGAATTAGCCTGGATTTCTGTTTAAAGCAGTCTTCTTGTCATCATCAAAGTAATGTTTTTGCAGGAACCACTTCTATCTTTCCGAATCAAGACAAATCTGGCTCGACAGTATGACTGGAAAACTCACTGTCCGCGGACTATCACATGGGCGACGCCGGCCGCTGACGCCACTATGTGAACTCGTTGAACTGTGCCAGCGCTGTCTTTACCCTACGGACAAGCAATGTGGACATTATGTTACATGTTTTATGGGACGGCGGATCCAGTGTCAGAACAAGTCCATTTTCCATTTCGAGAGGTATATCTAGCAGAGGCGAAGCGTGAGGGTAAGCCGGTGCATAATTTCTTAACTCAAACATTATTATTATTATTATTAATTATAATAATAATAATAATAAAGACATTTATTTAACACACATTAGACACAGACAAATAACAAGAAAAGCACACAACAAAGAAACAATGAACATAAGAAGCTGTGCCGAACGGTGCCAAAGAGGGTGCCACTCAGCGTTATGCCGTGGCGAGCCTCGGCGCTGATTTTCAGTGGCCCCTAGGTGACAATACGAGCGACAGAGAACAACACGTTTGTATGGCAACACTTGAGCAACTCAACCACTGAATGTTAAATTGTAACAAGCCACTGCCAAAATTAATTGATAATTTCTGATATAGGCGCATATTAATATAATTAATAAGTTTAAAGCATAATAAACAGCCGCATCACTATTTAAAATAAAAAGTAGTAGTTCGACTGCTGTCAGAGTTATACCGGTGGTTGCGCGACCATGGCGCCAACCTAATAACGACTTCCGTAAAAAACTGACAACAGCCAAGAACTATAAAATAATTATCCTAATCTTGCTGTATTAACCTAATCATATACAGTTTTAAAAATAAAATAAAATAAAATATAAATTTCGACACTTTAAGTTATACAAAACGATAGACAACAATATAGGAATGGTTTTGACCAAACACGCTTAGGATTCCATACAATATGAGGAGAGGAAATTATACAGTACAGTTGGGTCGCGTTAACTAACGATACAATTTCAATCAAATTGATGTTTGAACTAAACGGTGACGGTTTGGTCGCATGTTTGTGCTGGAGATCTAGAAAATGAGAATGGGTGCATTACAGAAAGGTAAGGTTACTCTAATTACTACTTGTATTAACTTAAAAATTACATAATACATATTTTTTTAAGTAAATAGATAATTTCATATAATGTTTAGAACGTGAAATGATATACCGGCTTACCCTCACGCTTCGCCTCTGATATCTAGACAAAGATGAATGGTGTTTGAATCGAGGGAAATGGAAGTCTTAGGGCGCTCGCCCACGGCGACTTATGCCAGCGACACGGTCGAAAATCGGCCGTGTACCATAGCACACGCAGACACGATTTTGCATCGCTACTATCGCAATGCACGACGAGAGGTCTCGATTATATCAGTATTTGATAAAGGAAAATTTTAGTCAGATTTATTCACGCGTCAGTTATGAATAAGTAAAAACCGGTCATGTGCGAGTTGGATTCGCGCACCGAGGGTTCCGTAATACGTCAATTTGGCATGGTCTCAACCAATCAATAATAGACTTTATGTTAATGATATAAGAACTTTGGCAGTTGCAACTAAGTTGGTGGACTGTTAAGCTATAGCGGTAATTTTATGGTTTGCCTCGCCGCGCCACACCAGGTCGCCGGCCACGGACTGCTGTGTGAGTACGGGCGAGTGTTACTTGTCGTGCAGCTGGTGGTCGCGGCGCGCGCGCAGCAGCTGCAGCGCGCGCAGCACGCCGAGCGACGCCAGCGTCGCCGGCCACGGACTGCTGTGTGAGTACGGGCGAGTGTTACTTGTCGTGCAGCTGGTGGTCGCGGCGCGCGCGCAGCAGCTGCAGCGCGCGCAGCACGCCGAGCGACGCCAGCGTCGCCGGCCACGGACTGCTGTGTGAGTACGGGCGAGTGTTACTTGTCGTGCAGCTGGTGGTCGCGGCGCGCGCGCAGCAGCTGCAGCGCGCGCAGCACGCCGAGCGACGCCAGCGTCGCCGGCCACGGACTGCTGTGTGAGTACGGGCGAGTGTTACTTGTCGTGCAGCTGGTGGTCGCGGCGCGCGCGCAGCAGCTGCAGCGCGCGCAGCACGCCGAGCGACGCCAGCGTCGCCGGCCACGGACTGCTGTGTGAGTACGGGCGAGTGTTACTTGTCGTGCAGCTGGTGGTCGCGGCGCGCGCGCAGCAGCTGCAGCGCGCGCAGCACGCCGAGCGACGCCAGCGTCGCCGGCCACGGACTGCTGTGTGAGTACGGGCGAGTGTTACTTGTCGTGCAGCTGGTGGTCGCGGCGCGCGCGCAGCAGCTGCAGCGCGCGCAGCACGCCGAGCGACGCCAGCGTCGCCGGCCACGGACTGCTGTGTGAGTACGGGCGAGTGTTACTTGTCGTGCAGCTGGTGGTCGCGGCGCGCGCGCAGCAGCTGCAGCGCGCGCAGCACGCCGAGCGACGCCAGCGTCGCCGGCCACGGACTGCTGTGTGAGTACGGGCGAGTGTTACTTGTCGTGCAGCTGGTGGTCGCGGCGCGCGCGCAGCAGCTGCAGCGCGCGCAGCACGCCGAGCGACGCCAGCGTCGCCGGCCACGGACTGCTGTGTGAGTACGGGCGAGTGTTACTTGTCGTGCAGCTGGTGGTCGCGGCGCGCGCGCAGCAGCTGCAGCGCGCGCAGCACGCCGAGCGACGCCAGCGTCGCCGGCCACGGACTGCTGTGTGAGTACGGGCGAGTGTTACTTGTCGTGCAGCTGGTGGTCGCGGCGCGCGCGCAGCAGCTGCAGCGCGCGCAGCACGCCGAGCGACGCCAGCCGCGCCTGGCGCGCCGCCGCGCCTGCCTCGCCGCGCCACACGAGGTTGCCGGCCACGAACAGCGCCGCTTCCTGCAGCTTGCTCTCTGGGTGCGCCTGCGCATACATCGCATGCGTGATGATCGTGTCATAAAGATACACATAATGGCCGTTTCATAAATTGTACCAATATGGCCGATCTTGGGGTGCGCTGTGACGGCTTTTTGTTCCTCTCATTCTTAATTCTCAAATTTAGAAATAGCTGTGATACGCTGTTGACATATATATATATATGTCGACACATATATAGACTCTTATGCAAGCTTAAGCACTATGGACTATCAGTTAAAGGACCAAACCTTGTAAAATCTTAATTTAGCCAGAGGTTTCAGAAAGTAGAAGTTATCAGAGTGCAGTATTTTGTTTTACCTGTGAAGCTCGGAGTGCCCCAAGGATCTATTTTGGGCCCTTTCCTTTTCCTTGTTTATATAACCGATCTACCTAGCCTTATAAATAACAAGTCTGACCTAGTTTTATTTGCTGATGATACATCGCTGATTTTTAAAGTGAATCGACAGCAGGAAGACTAAAGTCATATCAACGACACCCTGAAAGAAGTGTGCTTGAACGGTTTACAGCAAAAAAAATGCTTTTTATTGGGAAGAAAACTAAATGTGTTAAATTTTCGTTACCTAATGTTATACTGGTGAAGCAGCCCTTAAATTAAATGGAGAAAACCTATGTCTTGTACATCAGACAGTTTTTCTCGGGCTAACTCTTGACCGCAATTTAAAATGTGGTAACATATCCGTTCTTGCAGACAAATTACCAATGTGGAAACAGCGCGACTTGTTTATTTTCGTTACTTCCATAGTACCATGTATGTATGTTCGGGTCAAATCTTGCAAGCTGAATTAGAACCGCTTCCTCTTATCCTACGGAGCTGAATTTTTACATGTTGGTTCAGTTCCGATGTTCCATTTTTATAGTAAGCATGACCTGAATCGACATCTAGGATCAGATCCAGCCAAAGGAACCCTTTAATGGTGATCGTCAAGGTAGCGTACACCAACAAGATATCGAGGATTTGATGATGCCAAAAATTAGTACACAAATAGTACCGAATTAGTACCTATTTAAAAAAATAGTACCCTTGTAGTTTTCGAGATATAAGGGGCAGTAGGTAGGTACGCTACCTTGACGTCAAGGTGGCGTACACCGAGTGAATCTTTGGATTGGTAGTGTTCCCGGAAATTCTGTCTGAGCCAAAAATTAGTACCCAAATAGTACCTGGCCCTTCAAATCTCATCTGCGTAGCTATTGTAGAAACTGAGATATTTGACTATTCAACTGTGTAAAAATTTGCGCACCGTCAAGGTGGCGTACACATCTTTTAAAGCGGAATTTCAGCCAGAAGGACTTCGAATTTTTTTGTTTCAATAATTGGGCAACTTTGGCGTTTCTATTATGAAAAACTGAAAAACTTAGACAAATTTGACTTACTGACTGGTGGAGTATAGTTATTAGTGTTGATCATAGCGGACTCGCTTTTTGCAATTAATTCTTATCTATTGATATAAAGCCGAAATTCCCCATGAAGTTTTTCGAAAAATGCGCGACGGCACTTTTTCGAGCTCGTGGATTGAACTACTCTACTAAGCAAACGAAATGAAAAATATATTAGGTCCTTACATATGACATTAGCGTTTTGTCGTACTGACCACTTTGATCTGAAATATCGCCTCTTTGGTTAAGAATTTCAAATTCAAATTTATGAATTCATTTAGTTGGTACATTTGAGTTTTGAAAACAGTTATTCATTTGTTTTTTTCACATTATTTTTTTCTTTGGCGTCGCTTATTACCGCACAATGGAATACATGAAATATCGGTATATTTACGAGTACGAGTTCTACCGTAGTAGTACGGCGCTGGTGTCGCAAAAGAAAGCACGGTACGTTTTTGGTTTCAACGTTTTCGTTCTGGAAATTTCGACCTTCAGAACCAACCCCGTGGAGGGCCGGAAACCAAAGTGGAAAATGAAGAATTAAAGGCTATTGAGGAAGCGGATCCATCACAAAGCACTTCAAAGGTAGCTGCAGGCTTCGGGGTAAGTGATAAAACTGTATTAATCCACTTGAAGCAAATCGGGAAAGTAAAAAAAACTTGAACAATGGGTACCTCATGAATTGAGTGAATCGAACTTGCAAACATGCGTCTACTGTTGTGTTACTTTGCTCAACCGACACAATAATGAAGGGATTTTAAATCGAATCATTACTTGTCATGAAAAGTGGATACTGTACGATAATCGGAAACGCTCGTCGCATTGGCTGAACCCTGGAAACCTAGCCAAATCCTGCCCTAAACGAAAATTGACTCGGCAAAAGTTACTTGTGAGTGTTTGGTGGACTAGCGCCGGTGTCGTTCACTACAGCTTTCTAAAATCTGGCCAAACTATTACGGCAGATATCTATTGTCAGCAATTGCAAACCATGAAGGAAGAACTAGCTGCTAAACAACCGAGATTGGTCAAACGGTCTAGGCCACTCCTGCTTCACGACAACGCAAGACCACACACTGCACAAAAAACAACCACTAAGTTAGATGAGCTACAATTGGAATGTCTGCGACATCCACCGTACTTCCCGGACCTTGCTCCAACAGATGACCATTTTTTCCGGAATTTGGACAATTTCTTACAAGGAAAAAAATTCAACTCCGATGCGGCAGTCCAAACCGCCTTCAAAGAGTTTATTGATTCTCACCCCCATGGTTTTTTAAGTAAAGGGATCAATGAACTACCTATGAGATGGCAAAAGTGCATAGATAACAATGGTGCATACTTTGATTAATTAAATATATTTTACAAAAAAAAAATTGTCTTTATACTCCTCCCGTACAAAACGCCAATTTCATATGTAAGGACCTAATATAATAATATCTCTTGAAGAGTCGTGTAGTTTATAGCGGCCTCGGAATTTTGAAATACGAATGGAATAAGTAGAAAAAAAATCCAAGGCAAAACCATAAAACTACTAAAAACGCTTAGAATTAACCGTAAATTTCTCTTTACTACGTTAATATTATTACGTAAAATTTATATCAGAATAATCGTTAGTTTATAAATAATTAAAATTTAATACATTTTTGGAAAAATAATCGTTTATGCAACTTAAAATAAACGTAATTACAACTCCCAAATTACTACATTATGTGATGTGTCGGCCGCCCGAATTCAGTGCCGCGCCGGCGGTTGATGAAAGTAGACCTGTGTTCGGCCGAACGATACTTCCCAATGTAAAAAGAGCTCTGACGGCCATACATCTTCTATGGCGCTCTTTGTACATTGGACGAGGGCGGCGTGACGCGTGCGTCCAATATACCTAATCTTTCAGAACGCGATTTAGTGATACGGCTCTTAAATAGCATTTTTAGTTTTGTCTCTATCATGTTTCTAAAAGTGCAAAAACGTATGGCCTATGTACCTCGTGTAAATACCTATACGTTTCTTGAGAAACATGAGGTATTTGTCTGATTTACGCAGGATTTGGTTAGACCTAGATTGTTCTCCATTAGTGAGGGCACTGACCAGGTAATCGACGAGTTTCCTGAGCACGTCCTCGTTGTCCATGATGAGGTCCTTGGCGCGCTCGCCGTCGCCGAGGTTGCCCAGGATGCACAGCGCCTGCTCCTTCACCTCCGCGGGGTACGAGCCTTCCAGCACCACTATCACCGCCTGCCCACAGAGCTAACTTACTACCGTTTACCGTGTACACAAATTAAAAACAACAGACCAAAAATTAAAAAACGCACGAAGGGTTCCGTACCATCCTACTAATATTATAAATGCGAAAGTTCGTGTGGGTGTGTGTATGTTGGTTACCTCTTCCCGTTAAAAAGGATGGACGGATTTTGATGAAATTTGGAATGGTGATAGCTTATACCCTGGATTAACACATAAGCATACTTTTTATCTCGGAAAATTGAAAAGTTCCCGAGAGAATAACGATAATCAAACTCTACGCGGACGAAGTCGCGGGCACAGCTAGTTATCTATACAAACGGTAAAAAACTCACGTTTGTTGTACGGGAGCCCCCTTAAATATATTTTTTATTTGTTTTTTTTAGTATTTGTTGTTATAGCGGCCACAGAAATACATCATCTGTGAAAATTTCCGGTGTCTAACTATCACGGTTCATGAGATACAGCCTAGTGACAGACGGACAGCGGATAGGGTCCCGTTCTTACCCTTTGGGTTCCTTAGCGAACACACTTACAAATTGGCCCCATTGTCTCTTTTTGTCACCACGTATTCTAATAAGAGTAACGAGTACAGCTATTCAAATGTCGCTTTTTATTTTATTACTCCTATGCTTTAGTTATTCTGAGAGACGAATTCAGAAAGGCCACTCAAATTGAGCTTTAATTAGAGTGACGATTTAGTGACGTGTCTGTATAGATTGACAAGTAGTTGAGAGACATTTAACTATTTAATATCTTATGCTTAAGTGGCGTTTCTGAATTCGGCCATGAGAGTCTAACGTATGAAACTGGTCTATTCATAAACCTCACCTGCATAACTTGCGACGAATACTCGCTCATAATAGCATCGATATGTTGCCGCGTGGACAATAAGTTCCGCAGCAGACCCAGAGTCTTCATGATGACGCGCGTGTCGGCGTCGCTCAGCAGCCGGAACATCTGCTCAGTGCCCAGGCAGCTCAGTATGCGTTGCTTGACTTTCTGTTCTGCCTGGAAATGACACCTATGTTAATATAATGAAGGTTCATTACGCATTACCAGTAATAGTAAATTGGAAATGTTTATAGTGCATACATATAAAATAGTACCGTGACTCACTTATAGACAACGCACAGCCTAAGCGGGTGGTCCTAGCAGGGCCGCGTTGCGTGCACCGCACGCGGGCGGCACGCCCAGGGGGCGGCAAATCGCTCATACCTAATTCAAGTCATTGTACCCCTGGCCGGCCGGCTCCTACGCAGAGGGTACTGCACGCGGGCGACGAAACAACTAGCGGCGGGCCTGGGTCCTAGAGGTTTGAAATTTGGAGGAGACATTCCTCGAGTACCCTAGAGTGCACTAAGGAGGGATTTTTTGAAATTCCACTTCTAAAGGGGTGATAGAGTTTGTATAGAAAACACCGCGGGCGAAGCTGTGGCGGGTCCACCAGTACAATATAAACAAATAAGTTTTAATAATACTTATACATTTCTAGCTGTACCCGGCACGCGCTGCTATACTTTTTTTGTCACAAACCTTCCCGGGCTTGTTCACAACAAACAAACCTACACTGTTGCAATGTTTGTATGTATGTATGTTCGGGTCAAATCTTGCAAGCTGAATTAGAACCACTTCCTTTTATCCTACGGAGCTGATCTTTTACATATTGCTTCAGTTCCGATGACAATGCATTTTTATGGTAAGCATGACCTGAATCGACATCCAGGGTTAGCTCCAGATAAAGGAACTCTTCAACAGTCAACAGCACAGACACAAAATTTTGTGTACGCATTGTTGGAATATACGTTCAATGGTTCAATGGGTAAAAAAATTAGATGATTGGCAATGGGAAAAGTTTTTGATTATTGACCTAGTTGGCTAGTTCTTTTTTTATCGTATGACTAGAAATGGCACATTATTTTAATAAATTGTCTTTTTATCCATTGACACTGAGAGGGAGTTGTTTAATTATGGCCCTTAAGCCTGTATTTCCCCAATAACTGTGCGAGGCAACTAAGCGGCGAACACGAAAAAATCCACCAATAGGATTCCGGTCATTGTCTCGCTCTGCCTCGCACAGCTCTGGTGGAAATGCAGCCTTAAAATAGCGTACTACACTCGGAATTTTGGACTTTATTTAAATACGAATTAGAATATTATTATTATTATGAGAATAAGATTAGATTAGATTATTTATTTTCAAGATAAAATACATTATCAATTGCACATGTCAAAATACATGGATCTTAATTGAAATTGTCAGTAATTTAATTAAAATACAATGAAAATAGAATAAAATTACAAGTTCAACAGAATTAATACTAGTGTCATACAAGTTAAAGATTAGTTTTAAAATTATATCTCCATAAAAGATTGTCATTATAGAATAATACAAAGATACACGGGAAAAAGATTTGGTTACATACTTGGATATAGTTATTGACTAATAGTACCTGAAAAGCCATATTCATTAGTGCCCATATTCCGTTTAGTCTTAAAGCGGCTTCTGGCCTCTTCGTTAAATTGCATAACATTTCTACGGCACCTGAAAAAACCATCAACACTAAAATAGGCTGAACCATAGACTAATTAATTATACAAGAGTAAAGTCAAAGTAGGAAATAAGCCGAAGTCGTTAAAACCGAGTTAAACTAGATGGCGCTACCACCGCGACCAGCACGATAATCAATCAAATACAACAAAATTTAACCATTTATTCGTTTTAGTTTAGTTTATTGTCAGAACACATAGTCAAATGTTCAAATATACATAAATTACAGTTCATGTACTAAAATTAATCACAGAGTGCTTTAGTCCTGGAAGTTCATTATAATATTAACGTAAAAAAAAAAAAAAAAACTATAAGAATCAAGTGTAAGGCTAGACATGCTTACAAAATGGTAGATAAACATTGCGAGTTCTTCCCGTTCATAAACGCGAAAATACCCAAAGAAACAAGACAGAAACCGGTCACTATTTTTTGTCGTAATTCAAAGACAGTCCCTACCGTGACTCAGCGTGGCTAAATAATACAAACAAAACGGACAGGCAGTACGATCACTTAAACATAGTATTTATTGAAAATTTGCCGATAGATGGAGTTAAGCAATCTGAGGTAAGTTTGAGTTTTAGATGAATTACAGTTCTCTTCCGTTATGTTCTTGGCTGATTTCATACAAAGCGTGAACAAACACAGACGATAATAGACTTTATTAATTCCTATACTCCATTTGTTTAGGCAGTCAATAGAACTGCGGGCGAAAATCAGCGTTTTCATACAAAAGGCGATAACGATTTCCACCGCTTAAATTTTAACAGATTTTGACCAATTATTGATAGGTTGTCAGTCAGAACAAAATCTAAGTTTCTAATCTAAGTTGACGACGTGGATAGCCTAGTTGGTAGTGACCTTGCCTCCGAAGCAAGCGTCTCGGGTTCGATCCCCGGTAAGGGCAAATATTTGTGTGATGAGCACGAATGTTTGTTCCTGAGTCTTGGATGTTTCCTATGTATTTAAGTATTTATTTCTCTATATAAGTATTTATATCATCATCTAGTACTCATAACACAAGCCTTTAGAGCTTACTTTGGGACTAGATCGATTTGTGTAAAGATTGTCCCCTGATATTTATTTATTTATTTATTTTATTATACTTTTATTGAATATTGATTAAAGATCAAATAAACTAATTGCCGAAATTATAATGAAAAAAAAAAACAAAACATATAGACCTAGATTTTGTTCTGACTGACAACCTGTCAAAACTTGGTCAACATCAGTTAACATTGAAGGGGTGGAAATCGTTATCGCCTTTTGTATGAAAAGCCGTAGGTTCACACTCCTCAGGATCAAAATGTAAACAAACTAACCCACGTGACCCAGCTGATCCAGCCAATCCAGTCAATCTTTTTATGTAGGCCGTCTTGATTGGCCCTTTTTGATCTATGACATGTCTTGATTGGCTGGTTAGCTGAGTCCCGTAGCTTAGTTTGTTTACATTTACAAGACATGTACAAGACGCGCTTAAGGATGTGTACCACGTCAAATCCGCAGTACATCAATTTTATTTTTCAAGTTTTGTTTCATTTACACCAAATAACAGCAATGAGTAATTTTGTACGAATAATGATTTAAAATATACAAATATGATTATTCATAATTATTTAGTATGTGAAATAAAATCAGAACCTACTCAAGTCATAACCAATCAATATGCAGTATTTGAAACGGTCCGGACACATGGAAATTCAATCAAGAATATTTCCGTGGGAACAACGGTAACGACATTTTTTTTGTCATCAAAAAATCGAGGAGAGTACAAAGTTATAGAAAATACATTTTCTGATTATAAAAGTACTACCTATGGGACGGGAACATTTTTCGCTTTTCCTTGTAATTTAATCAACTTCCGTTACAAATAACAAGGAAACAGCACATAACACATGTAATCTTAAATGTCATTTATCTCCTTTAAAAGAACGGTAAAGTGGTTTTATTTTTTATTACACTTATGCGAAACGACTAATACTACCATACTATTTCAGCGAAAAATATACAAATCGATATATTGGGTATACATCCTTAAAGCGTTCTCACAGCACCGAGAGCGCGCTGTAAGCGTCCTTAAGGTCAATTCGGAACGGAACATATCGAGCTCTCGGTGCGCGCTTGAAATGGAACGTAGAACTATATGAATAGAGTATAGTCACAGCTGATTATATATTGAAAGTGTCTCACCTTGATCCAACATAGGTTCCTTTGCGGGCGAGAATTCGAGTAGAAGGTTGCAGAGGGTCGACGACCCGACGGTCAGGAGTTCTGTTTCCGGCGAATCACTTAACAGCTGCATGAGCGGTCTCCACACTGCATGATCCTTAAAAAAACAACATATTTATCTATTAAAAAAGACATCTAAAATTCAAGTATTTAATCAATTAGGTCGTTAGCTCTTAATGTTACATTATGGTGTCGTTTTTAAACAAAACAAAACAAATTAACTGTACGAACATGAAGTAGCAAAACGGCATTAATCCACACACAATAAAGTTCAAATTTCGAGGTAACAAACTACCGACATACGAGTTTGCGGATCATTTTAAGTTTACCTGAAATGTCGTTCGTAATTGTTGCACTGATCGCGAAAGTGAATGTAGACATCTGACTGCTGCTAACCTTACCTGAAAATGGGAAAAATTCTTGTGACATAGTATTAATGCGGCGACGAGACCTAAATCGGCTTTACTTAAACAATTTTTTATCAAAAACTATTTCATTTGGCAAAGCATAAAAAATTTACGTTCATATTCATTATATTATTGAAAATATGACTATTTTCAAAACACGATTTGATGAAATCGATACGATAGAAAAAAATTGTGAAGTTACGTCTTAAATCCTCTTTAAACAGTTGTATGTCTTAATTTTTTCAACTTATGGGTCTATAATTAATAACACAATTACATCACGCCCTTACTAAAAAAATGACTAATTTATATTTTACGTGTAGTGTTTAGTTATATAATTCACCCGTTTTTGATTACCCCATACAAATAACCGCACAGTGCTTCTAGTTCACTCCGGTGCAAACCGACAGGGACCGATCACTCAAGGTCATTGGCTCTTGTCAGCGTCTTAAGACGGAGTGAACGAGAAGCACTGTGCGCTTTTTTGTATGCGGAAAATCAAAAACGGATGAATTATATAAGTAAACACGCTACACGTAAAATATAAATTAGTAATTTTTTAGTATGGGCATGATGTAATAGCGTTATTAATTTTATAGAATTATAAGTCAAAAAAAATTAAGAAATTAATGACTTGAATTTATAAGTGGAATGTGCAAGAGTCAACTCACCGCCGGCTCCAGGTTATTCATCCCGTTAACAACATGCACCATCAGCCCGTGGGTCTCGATGATCTTCTTCCTGATGTCCTCATCATTCGCCCCGAGGGACGCGAAACATTTGAACGCGCCCTGCTTGGCGGCAGCACTGTTGCAGTTCACTATGTCCGCTAGAGAGCTCATCAGGTGGTTCGATATGGCCGCTAGCCTCTGGAGTGACGTGTCTACCTGAGAAATGGAGTGGTGTATAAGGGAATCGCCTCATTTCAGCTTCTTGAGACTAAAAAATAAAGCCTGATCGCAGAGTTGACAAAAACAAAATTCAGGGCTTTTTAACTCATTATAAAATAGTGGTCACTCTGTTGGCGTCAAATACACTTCCTCGTCGCTAAAATCACTCATTTTAAGTTTTTCACTTGTTTTCAAGTTTCTTGCTCTTAACCTAAGGTTTTAACAATATGACGTGAAAACAAAACGGCGCGCGCAAAGCAAATTAAAAAAAAATACACCAAGAAGGTTCGGAGTCTGAGTTTTTAGCAAATTAAAAAGGTTGTATGATAAATTCGGCACCATGGAGGTAGAAGTAAATAGGTTAAATAGTGTTTTGAATTCACAAATTCAATTTACTTTATCCTCTAGCGTATAAAAACGGCTTTTGCACTCAGATATCGAAGAGCAAAAATACTCTTTCCGAGGTGGGGGAATGAAAACTATATTTTTTTCATGGAATATTATTATTGAATAGCGTGTGTGTCCCATTGCTGGCATATCATCGGACGACGACCATGACGAAGTCTCAGAGTCGGAGTAAGAATCACAGTCGGTGACGTTTCTTATGAAACGTTCAATTGTTTCGTCTAAGACAAGACCCGGATACCCAATATTTCTTTTTACTATCATTATACTAACTTCTGCTAAATACGCTAAAGTCTCCGCAGCTGTTGCTCTGATCTCCTCCGGCATTTCTTTGGTGCAGAGGCGCGCAAGACACGGAAGCGCTCCAAACACCACCCTTTGAATAACCAATTAAGACGTATCAAAACAAAATTTTTTTTTTTTTTTCAGCAAATTGGTCAGCTGTGATCTCTTTTACTTGTCACATGAATAAATAAAAATAAAAATGATGTAAGAAAATCACTAATGTCCACCATTAGTGCGCCAGCCCTGTGTATGTAGGTTAGGTATGTTATGTATGTACCCGTGTCAATCTAATTGAAATCATATAGCAAGTGCATAAGGTTCCTTACCTACTGTCGTCCGCCGTGAGTGCCCCAGCCCTGTGTATATAAGTGAGACATCTCGCGGCGCCCATAGCCACTGGTAAAGGCTTGTCTCGGGAAACTAGATACGTAAGGAGCTCTGGTATCGCTCTGTCGTTATGCCTGTAAATACAATGTCCATATTAATCCACAGAAAAAGACAAACTTCAAGTGGAATTTCATCTGTCGTTGTTGTGGTTTGTGCCGTTCGTTGCTGGATCAGTAAGTCAGTCAATAAAGAAATTTTCTGAAAAATTCTAATTAGTCAGTCAGTTAGATTATCAAAAAATACGCGCATCAAAGTTCGGGTATGGGGACTTATGACGTCATAACTCCCCACTTATTGGTACAAAGTGTGCGAAGTCGTGACGGCACGACAACGCACTATATCTCCGTAATTTTTTTGTTTAATCAACAAAAGAAAATATATACGTTAAATATTTTTTATTATGTAAATGATGGACTAATTAGAAATTTACCAGTACATTTTAGATTTGGACCAAAAAATAGTCGGAGTAAAAGTGAACAATGAAAATGACTATTTAATAAATATATTAACACTGACTGACGGATAAAGCACAGCCTAAACCCGTGGATCTAGAGAAGCATAAAATTGTTCACAGGAGAAATATAACGCAGGTGAGATTCATCCCCTAAGAGGGTCAAAGAGAGTATGAAAGTTTGTATGGAAGTCGGATGGTTCCTAAGATGTTGCCGATAGACAATCCCGTCGGCCACACAGCTAATACCAAATAAATTTGCATTTGTATCATGTAAATTTATTTGCATGACACAGACAGTATGAATGGCTGTCTGTAGTGCATTTTTACCAGAATTTAATATCAGTTGAATTGCGTTGAATCGGAGCTTGGCAAGAAACTTGGCATGATTGAGAGCAAACTGTGCCAAGATTTAGAGACGATTTCATGACTCTTTGTGTGAATAAGGTCGTCTTGTGATAGAGTTTTTTTGTAATTTCCTATTAGCATACTTTTTTATAACGGTTTCAAATATCCAATCTTTTCTAATAGTTTTTGCTTATTGATTTGACATTACTAATGTACAAACCTCAATCATTCAACTATTTCTGATCTCCTTAAGAAGCAAAATGTGTGCTGTAAAGGAGTGTCACTCATTACCTCAAAAAGAAAACACGGAACCCTTATAGGATAACTCGTGTGTCTGACTGTCTGTCTGTCTGTCCGTCTGTCACAGCCAATTGGCTCCGCATCTACTGGACCGATTGAGTTGAAATTTGACCGCAACACGGATGTGTAACGTAAATAAATGAATTTTAAACTGGGGGCTACTTTTGGGAGGTAAATTAGGAAATAAAAATAAAAGTTAATAGTTATTTACCTATCAGGAAAACCTATAAGAAGTCTATGGTGTTAAAGTAACATAGGAAATTTTATATAATTACGGAATCCTCTACAGCCGAGTTTAACTCGCACTTGTCCGGTTTTTTTAACAACACTTAGGACCGATTTCTTCACAATCGTCGGTTATGGTTTATATTATACTAGTGGACCCGCCACAGCTTAGCCCGCGGTATTTTCCATACAATCTTTATCACCCCTTTAGGCATGGAATTTCAAAAAATCCCTCATCAGTGCACCTTTAGAGTACTCGAGGAATATCTCCTCCAAATTTCAAACCATCCGTTTAGGTTGGGCGTTGTCTATAAGTTAGTCACGGTACTGTGTTTTATTAATAATTGATGATGTAAAATTTGGGGTTTCGAAAATGTAGCATAAACACGCAGCACCTCCTACTCAATAATAATTCGTTTATTTGTCGAACAACTGAGAACGCTCTTCATGCTTTTGCTTTAAGGCTGGGTTTTATAAAGACCAAATTTCAGTCACGAATGTAAAAAAAAAGATTTATTACAGACTCAGTGGCGTCCCGTAGTGGGGGCGGACGGCACTTTTAGAGGGCGACCAAATTTCACAATAAATAATAATATCTTGTAAAAATTTGGAAACATATTATTTCATATTTTGTCGCACCTACGATTCCAACCAACTGAAATGAGCACGGATTTTTTATTACTTATTCTGTGAAGAAATCAGGGAATCCCCTCTATTGAATGTATAATAATGACATCTTGCTTATTGTAGCGACTGGCAACACCGTCTGTATTGACTTGCAGGGATTCCCCGTGTTTTATTTTGCGCTTGGATTGTTTATGCATACGTGTAAGAATTTTTTGTTATAAAAGTGTTTACTATATTAGTCGAATTAAAAGTGTCGTGAGACATTATTAACACTAGAAATAAACGTCTTTACTCACGAAGTTACAAATTATTGTCAGAAATGTTGTGTCGTGAGAAAAGTCGTGTTTATTTCTAGTGTATTGGAAACCATATAATATATGTGACTTTATTATTTGTACCCTGTACAATACACAATAATGATGATTGTTCTTGCCGAAAAGTTCTTTAGAATTACTGTATATTTTAGACTTTTAAATTGAAATACCTAAATAAGGGGGTGGCAAAGTTTTCCTCCCCCAAGGGCGGCTGACGTCCTCGGTACGCCACTGGACGGACCTCTATAAAACCCAGCCTTAATGATCCGAAACTTACCTAGTATTCATCGCAACCTGTGCGACGTCAGCATTTTCAAAGCACATTGCTGCCAACAGATCGAGCGCGGGGAGCGCGCGCGCCGGGGGCGGCGCCCCCCGGCCGTTGTGCAGCATGGCGGCCACGGCGGCGCACGCGCCGGCCGCGCACAGCGCCTCCTGCTCTAGCGGGCTGCCGCACCAGATGGACAGGATTCTGACTACACACGCCCGAGCCGTTGGGGAACCCTCACGGGCTATTTCTGATTTAAAAAAATATGTGCATTCAAAATTTACCTGCTGTGTACGACGAAAGTAGTTATTGTAAAAAAATTACATGGTACGAAAATTCATCTTAAACTTTATTGTCAGGGGTGACAATACAGTTTATTATTGTACAGTGTGTGACTGACTTACATTGTTTTATTTGAATTCAATCTTTAAATGGTTCTTCAACCCCTGAATGTAATAATTAACTAAAAATCAAATATAGCAGTTGCTAACAAACCACATTCAATGCCACCGTTGCAAAGGAATGAAGGAAATAATTCCAGAAATCACTTTATAACTGCATTACATAATAATCGACCGAGCGAGCAAAGCGAGCAAAGCGTCTCCGTTTCAGCTTGGGTAAAAATGCTTTCGTATGTCCAACGGATGTCCATTTGTTCTCGTCTACAGCTCGCAGTTCTCAACCGATTCTCGTCAAATTTTGTGAGGAGGTTGGGTAATTGTATAAAAAATTTTGTCGATTCATTTTTTCGAAATATTTCAAAATGGCGGATATATGGAGGTTTTTGCAATTACAAACTTACTGGCGGAGTTGGTAAACTGGCTCGACCTTTGTCGGTGTATGGAGATATCAGTTTTTCAACAGCCAAGTTAAGTTTGTCGCAAGGCCAATCATTATTTCTTACTTTTCAAAGGGTTTTTGTTTTGTTTTAGATTCAGTTTTTTGAAGTCGTTTGTCGCGAGGTCTACAGCTCACGGAGCCACTAGTAGATTATTTTTTATTTTTTATTTGGTCTAGAACCAAGTAACTATTTTATCAATTTTATACACTATTATCCATTCCAATTTCAGGGCAACTTTGTTAAAATACTTTGTTTAAAAACCTTACAAAACCATATAGAAAATGAACACTTACGTGTCAGTCTTGTCAGGAGCCTCATATCGGGAAGCAGGGCTCCAATGGGTGCTGGCGGGTAAAGGAAAACACTCCTCAGCGCACAGAGCACTGCCTCGGCCAGCCTCGACTCAACTGGGACGGTCTTCAGAAGCTCCACCAGTATGGTGGCTGTGCCTTGCTCCACTAGTGCGGCTACATTCTCAGCTGTACCCTTTGCTAGTGAACCTATAAAATGGTTAAACTATTGCTTTGTGTCATGTTGCTGATAAGTCAAAATTATTAATAAATTTAAAACAGTACCGTGACTAACTTATAGACAACGCACAGCCTAAATGGGTGGTCTTGAAGTTTGAAATTTGGTGTAGGGATTTTTTGAAATTCCATCCCTAAAGGGGTGAAAAGGAGTGATAAAGTTTGTATAGAAAATACGGTGTAGCAGGCAAACGACAATGGAATAACTATTGCCAAATTGCACATGGATGAAATTGCAGACGGAAGATAGTATGTATGTATATAATTTGTTTATTATTCCCACAGAAACTGAGTACTTTTCTGGGTTGTATGTGGTCTCATAGACAATAATTTTATAGAATTTCGTTTCACATAACTTATTTTTCATATTATTATTTCATAGAAACATCAATGCGCAGACTACTTACTTTGAAGAAATTTAAATAATTGTTTTTTGGTTCAAATAAAATTTAATGTTTCGATATTCATATCATAGGATGACAAATCAAGTATTCTTTATCCTCATATATTTTTGCTAATATAAAATGTATTACCAAGAAACACATTTTATCCAGTGGCAATTTGTAAACAACATGAACAACATTCTCCAACATGGTGGACTATCTGTATGGGCGATGGGCTGATCACCTGTCACCATACGGTTCATCATACCATCTTAGGACTAATTAATCGAACGTGGCCACAAGTAGTCTTGTGGCTCTACCCACCCCATTAGGGATTTCGGGCGTGATAATATGTATGTATGTATGTATGCAGTTTGTAAAGGTTTCAATTCATACTTTGACAAAATGCATACCCTTCTATAAAATTACAACACTGCATTCATAAAAACAATGCGGGTAAATTCTAGTCAAGCAGGAGAACAATCTTGTTATTCTCATTAATAGTGACTTCATATTTCTTAAATGCTTTATTAATCTTACTGAAAATTTGTATGATATTTATTTCTAAATTTATAGGTAGCATAAAGTCTATTTCTACATTTTCGTTTGGTTTTCTAAGCTGTTACAAAAAAAGACCTAACATCAAAGGCTAAGGTGAGAGCTTCTCTTCGCTCCCGCCTTAGCCTTCTGAACCTAAACTATCCAAGTCGCTACTGCTCCGACCCATTGTGCTCGCTCACTCACTGGCATTGTGCATATTTTGTCATTATACATCAACCTCTATAGCATAACATCAAACATTACAAAAATAGAAACATTTTTGTTGAAATAAAACTCCATGGAAAAATAAACAGAACAAACAATATTCATTAAATAATAATTCTACTATTTCATTTAATTATGGTTAGTAAAAAAACAAGATTATAAAATTCATTGAATTGGATTTCTGTGAAATATGTTTCATTGTCATTGAAACAATAATATTCAAAGTAAAAATACAAGGACCAAATATTACATTATTTTCTACAAAACAAAATTATAAGAAATTTCTGTCGGCAAAACCTGCGGACACCACTTTTCTGGGATAACATAAAAATATAATTGAATCATTGAAGGAAAAAAAATGACAAAACTATCAATGTTGCAACATGTAATTAGAATATTAATTAGCAATGGTACTAATACTATGCATATATTTTAAGGATCATATTTATAAATAAAACAGGTCAGGGTTCAAGGTTTTAAAATAAACCTTTTAATACCAATCTTGGAGTTATTAAGTTACAATAAAAACCAGTGACGTACCGATAGTGATTGTCGCCTCGAGTCGTATGTTTGGATCCAGGGTCTCATCTGCCATCAATTGCAACAGTCGCGGCACGATCCCTTGCTGGATCACGGAACTCTTTTGCCGGTTGCTGCCGATCACTGTGTTCTTCAAGGTCACTAGCGCTTCCACAACCTTCCCTCCATCCGGAGAGTACAACTCGTCGATATATGAACGAGAACTCTCAATGTCCTTTCGGCAAAATAGTAAAGGTTAACACCAGACGCGATCACACGAACTGAAGAACAGTAATCAATTGAACACGCTTACCATAAAAACCGTTAATTGCTGCATTTTCTTCCGTATTCACACGATACTTGTTATTTACGCAGTGGTGTACTATTTCCCACAAAATATCGTTGGAAAATTTTCAGAGGCCGATTGCACTGTCAAGAGCACGCAGTAACACCACATTTGACGGATTGGATTTGACGTCTGACGTAGTATCTCTATATAGTTTGTGCGTCTGACGCAAAACCGCACAGACTATAGTGCACTCTAATCCATAATGGTTATTCTTTGTTAGGCTAGCCACTGACCTACAATATAACTGTGCAATATCACTGGTTGAACAATTATATTGATCGTCAGTAGTCGATATTGATCGTCAGTAGTCGATATTGACCATCAATATCATCTACTAACGATCAATATTATTGTGCAACCAGTAATATTGTAGGTCAGTGGCTAGCCTTAGAAACAAAATATCTAGTTCTTGACCATATTTTCGGTACACCGTTACATAGACATTTGTGTATTTTATAGAATGTGATTGGATGAATCATGGTTTGTAAGACCGTATTAAAGATGTAAACCACATTAGAACTAATGACCTGTGCCAATGATGAATTGAATGAATAATCTCGCAACGTTCCGTTTCGTTTTACCGTTAACCTTTTCAACGCCCCAGTCGGCTGTAGCCACAGAACACAGCTGTAGCTGACAGCAGATTTCCGTGCCCCTGACGCCATGATATGCCGTTTTCCATACATTTGCGTCGGCTGCAGCCGTCGTCGAGCGCTCGTCGCACGATTTTTTGCCGTTAGCCGTGACGTTCAAAAGGTTAATCTGTAGTTTTACCTGAGGTCCATCGCCACGCAGTTTTTTTTTTTTTTTGGCTTTAGTTGAAAGCTGTTCGAGGTTTAGTACATGTTGCGTAAAAGAGGCGTATTTTTCTGGAAAATATACTGTCAATGTCACACCACCACTATTGACAGCAATTTTACAAAGCAAAGCAAACAAGTTCTGTCTGTGTTAATTCTCTATTTGTTCATTTACCCTTAGGAATAAATAATACTCTCAAGTTCGAGTTCAATAATTAAAGCTAATACTAATTCGATAGATAAATATTGAAATCGCGAAATATGGCCGATTCGGGAGTGGACACGAGCAATGAAAGTAGCGACAATCCAATTTTCGATCATTCCCAGTGTGTGCTGGAATTTAATCCTCGAGCGATACCCATCAATCCGGCTGGACAGCCCATGCCCGTGGAATTCTTAAGTGAACCCAATCCGCATGATCACATTGGGAAAATTAAGTGTTCCACAAAAGCTAGACACTGCAGGCTCAAGTATCGTTACGGTGGGACAATCTGCTCGTCGAGGAACCAAAAGCTTCGTTTCGCCGCTTCGACAAACAACACTGAACTCGTAGAAAAGCTTCTTCTATCTGGCGCCGACCCAAATTCCTCGGATGAGCACAAAAGAAGCCCATTGCACTTGTCGTCGTGTCGCGGTTACGTAGATGTGGTAAGAACTCTACTCAGGCACGGTGCTAACCCCAATATTAAAGATACTTTGGGTAACACGCCTCTCCATCTTGCAGTATGTATGAATCACATTAAAGTAGTAATCGAACTACTCGATGCAGGGACAGATGTGAGTTCACATGATAACAATGGGCGCAATCCCATTCAGCTAGCTCAAAGCAAACTTAAACTGATCCAAATGCGTCCAAGTGGTGCAGGTCACTTTGAAGAAACCAGACAACTAATTGCTGACATCTGCTTAGTGGTGGAAATGATGCTGAAGTTTATGAGAATGCAGAAGGCTGATCCAGGAGAACTGGAATCGGTACGCGAGCGGCTGGAGCATGTCAGTACCCGGGAACAAGTAGACTGTGAAGTCCAGAACCTACTTGACAGCTTAGACTCACTGAAGCTGAGATAAAATTTTATATTACGGATTAAAATCTATTGAAGACTGCTAACAAAATAATGGTAACAACTGCCTAATAAGAGCTCACGATTTTAAAGTAGGTTGTAAGTGAATGCAATTAATTTTGAAGGACTAGTTGACCGTGTATCAACTAGATGGGTCCAACTGTGAATCTGCATTTGCATAAACTGAATGTCATAATGTATTTTGATCTCCCAGCTTTACTAGTTTTCCACCATTACAAAGTCTGATGATTTGCAAATGCAACTGTGAAAGTGAGTTGATGACATAATGTATTGTGCATCTATTTTGCATGATATTTCACAACATCAGCAGCAATTTGTCGTAAGTATCTTTAGTAACAGTTGACTGGATGTCCAGCTTGTGTTTTGAGTACCTTCACATGGGTGGAAATTCGAATTTGAAATCCAAGGTGTTGCAAAGCTTACTTATTTATTCAGATAGCTATCTGCAGTTCGAAAAAGATCATAAATGTGTCTTATAGTTATACAAACCTCTTATGCCAATATGATTCACAAACTCATTATGGTATGGGTGGCAACACATTTATCAGATACGTCTGTCTGCCGTGACTTGCTGGTATCTGGATAGTACAAAGACACTAAACTGAGACAGTAGTCGCGGAAATCATCTTGAGCATTTGGACGTGTAATAGAAATCTATCACGCCGGCATCGGAATGATCATGCACTCATATAAGTCACAGCAGTCAGCAGAGGCTGATGGACACATCCGATAATTTGTTCCCACCTTACCACCTATATTTTTACAAATTAGGAAAATGGGGTATTGAGTTTGTAACAATACCCTCTTTATTTTCCTAAATCAATATTGTTATTGAACTTATTATTAACCAAGTAATTAATTACTTAGCACTTACTCCTAACTGCAAAATGGATTTTAGATGGGTTAAGTCACCTTTTTAGATTCCCATCAGTAAATTAGTTCTTATTTACACCACCTTCTCCTGGGGACTTCAGTTAATAAATATTGTAACCAGCAAAGGCAGTAAAAGTATGTAGAGTTTCCATGTTTTTTTTTTTAAACTTAGTGGCTGAATTACCCAAGGGAACACAGACTAAACAAAGATGCTGATTTAAGTTAACTGAATATAAACTTTGTAATCTTGAACGCCATGGCTGGATGCGAGAAAGACTGCCAGACACGCAGAGTGACGGCTATAGCCGACAAAATGTATCGAAGCCAGCATGCCGTGGCGTTAGGGGCACAGAAATCTGCTGTTGGCTACAGAGGACTGTGGTGTTCAAAAGGTTAAACTATGATATCTCATAGTGTTTTTATTTTATATTATTTATCCCATTAGGTAGCAAATAAGGTGTTTGGTCTGTAGACATCTGATTATTTTGGGAACCTCCCCAATGGATGTACTTACACAATGACCAGTAGGTAAGGTTAGAACATAATAATTATTTGATAGGCAAATTATTTACTTACGGTAAGAATGAAAATTAGTACCTAATTATATTTCAAGGAATGCTACAAATTGAGGTTGATGAAATGTACTAATTAAGTTTTTTATACTAAGTTTATTTGTCTACTTTCAGATGAAATTAAATAACATTAAGACAGGAAAGTGTTGTTTTATATATAAGTTAATAGTAATTATTAAATACAATCTGTTAATAGAAAATAAGCACATAATAAAGATTTTGATTTTATTGAAAAAAACACAATTTAATTTTAATAAAAGCCAGTGGATTTAGTTTTGAATAATAATTTATTGACAACAATTTAATAAACTTGAAATTTGAATAACATTTATTCACAAAATCAAATATTGTTTAAAAATCTTTTTTAAAAATAATTTAATGATAGTTTCGGTTTTGATATATTTCTTCACAAAGTCAACATGACTGATCATTTCTAATTCCAGGGATACTGACAGCACTTGGATTGTTTCACCTGAAGTTTTGTACAAACAAAACCTCTTATATTATTTTACATATAGCTTTGGAATTCAAAATGTTACTAATGCTTATAAAAATCTAATGATAATAAGCCTTACCAAGGGCTATAAGACGCACAAAAAATCATTGGATGTCGCTAAAAAGAACTTAGGCAGAATAATCCTATAATTGTTATCGTTGAGAACCAAGTAAGTACACTCACGTGTTGCGTTCTCTTTTTCACTTCCTAGCTAGGGCGAAAGGGACGAATGCTTTATGCGCGCGATAAACACTAGTAGGTGCAATCCGTACTAGCACACATTTCAAAACCACCTCAGTCCATTCGACATCTAGGAGTTTTTGTCGCCCTTCTAGCCCGCCACTTAAGCATATTATATTTATAATAAATTGGCTTGTCATAACAATAAAAGGAGCATACGTATATTGAGCCTAAATTACATTTCTTGTATATAACCAAATCTTAATAGATTTGGCATAGGGATGCTATACTTATCTAGCCAACTCCTGAAAAACAAAACTAAGGAAGTAGTAAGTTGATTAAAATGAAATCGAGTTTATTTGCCTTCCCCCCAGGGAAAAAATAATTGCTATGCCCTTGCATACAACCATACAAAATTGCCCGTTATGTAGGTTCTTGAGCTCCATTTCCTTTCACATAAGCGGCTCATTTGTACTAGTGTTTTAAAACCCATTAAACTAACAATAATTGTAATTCTTATAAAAAAGTAAATCCTAAAGGAATGGAAAAGAAGACGGCAAGAATTAAATAATAAATAGTAGCATTACATCTATGGACCCCTTTGTCTTATCCAGCGGCCCTAACGTGCAAAACACAAAAGATAAGTTAAACCCGTTTATTATTATGTATGTATGTATGTAAAACTCTTTATTGTACATAAAAAAACACCTTAAAAATTACAAAAACAAAAAGGGTCTAGCGGGATAAGGTAGGGTCAGCGGTCCCAGAAAGGTATTTAGAAAATAACTTGTGCCCTAACATCGGCGAGATATAAAACTCCCTATGACACAAATTCAGCCACTCATCTCGCTGTGTTCCGGAGATAATCGATCAAATATACGCTAGAGCGGGTATTTTTCAAATATTTGTTTTTCGTAAACTATTGCAACTGCACTAATGAAACTAAAACAGTTCGTTAGACAAAATATTGGTCTACATTGTATATTTTTTTGTAGAATTTTTCTATCATATTTACTATTCAAAAAAACTTTTTTTTAATAGTTTACGTTGAGGTTAACGTTACGTTAAGTCAAAGAAAATATTATTTTTTTTAGGAAGTGTTGCACCCATTTTATATTTATGCCCTTTTTTGTTGGTAATACTAGACATAGTACGCTATATTATGTATTTTTTTTTAAATAATAAATATGATAGAAAAATTCTCCAAAAAATATATAATGTAGACCAACATTTTGTCTAACGAACTGTTTTAGTTTCAGTAGTGCAGTTCCAATTGTTTAAGATTTTTTTTTTTGAAAAATAACCGCGTTAGCGTATATTTGATCGATTATCTCCGGAACACAGCGAGATGAGTGGCTGAATTTGTGTCAAAGGGATTTGTATATCTCGCCGATGTTAGGGCACAAGTTATTTTCAAAATACCTTTCTGTGGCCGCTGACCCTACCTTATCCCGCTAGACCATTTAAATTAGTACAAAGGCGAACTTAGACTTAGACGTAGACTTTTCACTAGTGTGAGAGAGACGCACTTAGAGATAAGAAGGTTTCACTTATCCTTGTGTCTTGCATGTTAGGGCCGCTGAGGGAGAATGAATACACCTAGCAAGAAATACATTACGGATAAAAAGTGGAATAACTTAATTAAAAAGACAGGAAACTTTCAAATAACAATACATAAATGACATTGTGATCTGTACCAAGGGCGAATCCACCGTCTAATAGACTTAGTTATGACGTTTTTTGTAGGAATGCAATATGTCGATCGTGAGCGAGTTCATACTCCGACTCGCACTTGACCGATTTTCGGGTGGCTGTAACCACAACCTTTTATGAGGGCTGGATCCGCCCCTGATCTGTACTCATGGAATATTTGTGCATTTTATAAAAAAAGAGCAACAAGTGTTAGAACTATACAATATTAACAAAAATCTTACATAACAATAAATACACTTTCACTTACCTAAACTCATTATATAAAATTATTTAATCTTGCAATAATTTGTAAAATAATATATTAAATTAATTAGGCATCTTACTGGGGCCTCTGGCCTGTCCCCAGTGTGTGTTATTAGAAAATGTAATCGATTCAATCGATTGGAACTTTTAGGCAAATCATCATTATGGCAGAATTAATTATTATCACAGAAAGTTTTAACATTATACAGTAGTTTAAATAATACTTAAAAAACCTAAATACAAACTTAAGTTAAGTATTTCCCAAAACTCTTAACCCAAACCCATTTAACTAAATATGTTTAATTAGGTCTTCAACCATATAAGTATAATAAAAGAAACTAAGACATATTAGGCAAGCAATTGTATTGCTACAGGAATTTATTTGCTCTATTATCATTAATAGAAAATGCTAAACATTTTTCTCAATTCACCCTAATAAGAATAAATTCATTGTTTAGTTTTAGATGTTTAGATCGTTACTGCTTTATGTTTTTAGTTTGCATCATAACAATATATAATTTATTGTAAAGTTTACAATATAAACATAAATCGAATACGAGATAAATTACATGGACGACGTTATCATTACTGAATTGTCTTCAGACAACGCTCGACAAAATGGCGCGAGTTCAAAACAAAGATTGCCTTTTTCCCACAAACTTGTACAAGATCAATTCCATATAAATTGCAGAAGTAAAACTTTAGAGTACCTACGCGACATTTGGCACTTACCTTCACACTATCGAAAGCTTTGACTAGTTGCAGTTTTTTTAACTGATTCACGCTCAAAATTATTATCACATACAGCCGTGGTACCAAATTCAAAATATTATGCTTACTACATATCTATTAAACTAAATCACAACATCTTGGAATGACCAACTACGCGTGGAGAATAAAACCTTTGGTGTTAAAATAATTTAGACATTTTCGTAACACAACCATCAACGAATACTTGCTGCAACATTGCATCGGCTCGGTTAAGTAGAACTTTAGGTAACTAAATCAGTCATTTGGATCGTCCAGCAGTCGATCGAGTGTTTAAAACTTTAGACCTTCGAATGCTATTTCATGTCGGGGACAAGGACATTGACTATGTTGGGGAAAACCTCCGCTTGGATAGGCCCGTACTCCACCAGCTCTCCGTCGACCGTGAGGCACCCTCCTGGACCGTCCGGGATAATCCGAAAAGCGCTCACCGGGATCAGCTTTATGTGCTCACTGTTGCACCCCGCGTGATCCCCGTTGCCGATCCCCATCAGGAACGACAGGAGTCGCGATCTGGATATGCCGGCTCTAATGATGAGCATCCACATGACCCCGTCGGAGAGTTGCGACCGGGGCGCGAAGAAAAACTCCTCTCCGATGTACGACTGGTAGGAGACGTGGACCATGACGAACTCGCCTTCCTCGTGCGTCCAGTTGGGCGGGAGCTGGGACATGAGCGCGGGGAGGTGGGGCGCGGGGCCGTGCATGCACGCGTGAACGGGGGAGCGCATTTCAGAACCGGCGCTGGTGACGCTGTGGTATTCTGAACCGCGCGTGCTGTAGAATGCGCTTCTGCGGGAGTTGACAGAGTACCAGGAGTCTACGCGCTGGTGCCGCCCCGGCCCGCCGGTCGCGCTCGCCCACACGTTCTCATCGCAGTCTATGAAAGCCTCGGCGTCGGGTGAATCTAGCGCTCCATCCTGACTTAAGCTGTGGCTGAGGATTAATGGATGCTTGGGCTTGGGGATGTTGTTGACATCTTTTATGAGCGCGTAGCTGACGACGCCCTTGTACCGCCGCAGCCCGACCAGCCGCGCGAGCGCCCACACCGTGAACCGCTGCGCGCCGAGCGCACGCAATCGCTCGCTCTCAATGTCTATATCCGATAGAAATCCCCAGCCGACCGACAAGAAGGAAAACATAATCTGAAATTAAAATAATCTTCGGGTTAATCAGCTGTACCTAATAACTGTATTGGTTCAATTTCGTATAAACGTTTTAAAGAGATGTACTTGCTGATATTTGCATCAAAACACAATGTTATCTAACTTTATAGGTATCGTGTCGACTGCATTTATGTGTAGGTAACTAATTCTATCCGCACTACACCTTGTTGACGACGGACGTACTCAATTGAATAGTGTAACCATATCTGATGTGATCTTTACAACTGCCGATCTGTTTATGAGCGTCATTCTACAGTTAAATGGCTGATAAGGTACCTACAATAAACGTTCTCAATGAAAATCGTTTTATAGACGAGTAAACATTGCGAAGTATTGGCATAGCATAGATCAACCAAAAGATTCAATCCAAAAGATTTTTGGCGGAGTAAATAGCAGTGTTTACTAGTTTGAGCTATATACTAACACTTAAATTTGTATTTATATTTGAACTCCTCTGCTGCACTGGTGAAGAAACAGCATAGAATGCGTGCAGATGCTTATCATCCTGGCATGTCGTAAAAGTCGACTAAGGGACGGGTCCTCTCCAACATGGTGGACTATGTGTATGGGCGATGGGCTGATCACCTGTCACCATACGGTTTATCATACCATCTTAGGACTAATTAATCGAACGTGGCCACACGTAGTCTTGTGGCTCTGCCCACCCCCTTAGGGATTTCGGGCGTGATGATATGTATGTATGTAAATTTGTATGGGCCTTTTTGTTGTTCGGATTAGTTACACATACCGAGAAACAATTAACCGCATATTGTACTACTTATTACAAGAAAAAACGTTAATTACCCTCTTCGAGGTAACCCGGATAATAAATGGTGGCGTGACACAATTCTTAACAATAACTGTGATATAGTTCCACGCCACAACAAAGTAACATTTTCAACATAATAATTGTCCTTTGTCGCGGGGCACGTCTGAAATAATTAGTATTTGAAGAAGTTTAATAAAGTAGGTAATCACATTGTTATACCTACCTACTCTGGGCACCCAAATTTGAATATACAACCTGTAAAAATTACTGTGTACAAACAAACCCGAAACCCAGTGATATACTCATGAAACTGAACAACTTTCCCGAAGCAACATGGGTTGAAAACTGAAAAAAAAAAATTCGTTATCCCATACAAAATTTGCGATCAGCTGAACGACGGAGGTATGGAGAGATGAAAAAAATATCTTCACTTTTCAACCTACGTTCCTTGGGGAAAGTTGTTCAGTTTCATGAGTATGGGTTTCGGGTTCGTTTAGTTTTTTTTACACGTTGTATAGAACTCAAAAAAGCCCCTTTTTAATGAGTACCTAAGACACCACAATTATGACGTAGCCATTACAGTACGTTGGTGATGCTATCCTTCAGAGACTATTTACCTCCTAGTTCGAAGTTCGAAGATCTTGCTCTATAAAAAGATTCACTGAACAAAACAGAAGAATTAAAGTTAACAGCAACGGCGTTGATCGCAATATATTCAATATAAATTAATCTGTGACCACTGTTGGACTAATAACCGTGAGGTCGCAGGTTTGATCGCTGCCAAAGCCAGTGTACCTATCGTCTCATATCATCTATACTATATATAAAAGAAGAAGCTGACTGACTGATCGTGACATATCAACGCACAGCCAAAACTACTGGGGCTAAAAGTCTGAAATTTGGTACAGGTATTCTTTAGGTAATGTAGCCGCCCGCTAAGAAAGGATTTTACGAAAATGAATCCCTAAAGGGGTGAAAAAGGACTTAACAATTTGTATGGAAATCCGTCATTATAGCTTATTAACATGAAAATGAGAATTTAGGCTTCCGAATAAAAACAGAGGCGCACTGCAAAATCATTTTGTAAAATCAACTCCTGTAGGGTTGAAAATTTAGTAAATTGATTTTGGGGTAGTTTAGAAATTCCATCCCATAAGGGACAAAATTTATATGGAAAATACCGCGGGCGAAGCTGTAGCGGGTTCTCTAGTCTATATATATAAAAATGAATTGCTGTTCGTTAGTCTCACTAAAACTCGAGAACGGCTGAACGGATTTATCTTATCTTAGTCTTGAAATGTTCGTGGAGGTCTAGGGAAGGTTTAAAAGTACATAGGTTACTTAAATTATTATTCTTCGCAGACGAAGTCGCGGGCACCAGCTAGTAATTTATAAAATGCCATATACTTGTAGTCATGTCTTGGAATCTGGAGGCCTCGGTGAATAATAAAGTACATGCTCATGGGAGCGTTCAAGTATTACGTAACCAATTTGGGGGGGGGGGGTCTTGTAAAACGTTACGATGCATTCCAGAGGCGGGAGGGGGGTTTGAACTACGCGTTACATAATTTTTTTAACCCTTCAGAACGATCGCGTTCTCTCACTCATTTTTGGAATGACCTCTTGAAATTTTACTAGCGGGTACAGAAAAACGTTACGGCGCGTTACATGGAGGGGGGGGGGGGGGGGTCAAAAAACTCCAAATATTGCGTTACGTAATACTTGAATGGTCCCCATAGTATTAGTAAAAATCAATACAAAATGACTTGGGATCCCAAATACAGGATATCTGGTTAATTTCTAAATTTTTTACCTGCTTCTTCCGTATGCATAGATTACTCACTTGTGTTTTGGTTTCTACTCGGACAACATCCAGCGGCGCCGATTTCCCTTTCGCCAAAGCCATCGCCATTCCGGTTAAGTTCTGTGGAACGTAGGGCTCACTGAAACAATCAGAATTAAAATAAAAAAAATGATAGACTGCATTGTAATCCTGTAAGTCATCAAAAACCACAGCCTTTACCACAGGAGAAAGAGCCATTGATTTGATTCATATTGTTCTGCGAATCTGATAGTTTTAAGGCTCGGGCATACCAAACGCGGTTGCGGCGCGTTTGCGGCGCGAACGCGGGTCCGCGCCGTTGTCGAACGGCGCGGGCGGATTTACTATGGCACACCAAAGTAGCCGCGGGACCGCGGCGGTCCCGCGCCGCCGCGGTGTGGCATGGTATATCCGCCCGCGCCGTTCGACAACGGCGCGGACCCGCGTTCGCGCCGCAAACGCGCCGCAACCGCGTTTGGTTTGCTCCGGCCTTAATTTTATCACTCGTACAGAATGCACGGGAATAACACAAGCATGTTTGATATAAATTGAAAATATATGCAAATTCCAGAATAAAATGCATCGACGGCGGTGACGTCGTATTAGCATCTATACCTACCAATACCGGTTCAAAATACAAGAAGCTGTATTTAAGTGTCATGTATAAATTATGAAGTACACGATAACTTCAAATTGAGTTAAAACCTGACATTTCTCAGAAAACCATTTATTTGCCGAGCAATAATTTGTTTACATCATAAAATAATCTAAACGTTTTTTTAACGCGAATTTACGGACGTTAAGGATGTTTTTAGGTTCTCACGTAATAATTTTAAATTATGGTAGCTTATAAGTAGATAATCCTTATTAGCGACTTGGACTTTGTATGCCGAAATTCAACATCCACAAATTAAAATAGTAGTTTATCTACACCCATATCATAAAACCTCCATAGTGTAATCAAAAACCGTAGGAAATGACCACCATTTTGACAACCAATTACGTAAAACCAGTGCGGCAATGTTATTCCCGTATCGATTTTAGTATAGAAATGAGATTAAATTTGGAACAGCTGTCAAAACTCAAGTGGGTCTCTATTCTATTATCCATAGATATTAAAACAGTTATTGATACGAAACGTCAATTCAGTATGTTTTTTAATATAAACTGCACATTTGATCTCGAGTGACATGAGAATAGAGACTTCATTCTTTGTTTATGATTTAAAAAAAAAATGGTCTAGACGGAGGATCGAATTGCCGGTTTTTGATTACATTATGGAGGTTTTATGATATGGGTGTAGATAAATATGTTTGGTAAATAGTTATTAGTCTAACGAATTAATTTCGATCACAATCATTACAACTCGACCCAATCGATGGACGGACGCGGACGATCATGTTGCCTAAGGCTCGGTGCGCTTACTTAAAGTCCAAACTCTAAATCGTATGTCATATAAAAACTGTGACATGTTCGACCGTATTAACAACTAAACTTCTATTCTTATGCATGCGTAATGCGATTTGTAAGCTAACAAGGTGTTTGCTAACCTTTACCTCCCTCCACACGCTGCACTAACTAGTCAGGTCAAATCGAGACAAGGTTGCCTTAACGTTTAATTGCCGTACAAACTAAAGATGACTTTAAATGATATTATCTAATTGCTCTTTACAAATACTCCGGAAATGCAGTTTCCACGTAAGCGAAGAGAATAGTTGTACCAGGGAGTGTAGAACTAACTATACTGTTTGGTAAATATTAGTCAGCGGCCCTATAATATAGCAAGGTTGACACAGGGATAACTTAACCCCGTATTATCTCTCTGACTATCTCTTTCGTTGGCACTATAGTGAAAGAAAGACGCGCTTAGAGATAAGACAGTGTTAACTTATCCTCATTTTAACGTTGCTAGCCGCAGATGTACCTGTGTGGAGTCTTTGAACTACAAGACGATTAGAGTTTGTAATAGAGAAGCACTACATACAACAAGAAGGGCCAAACTCGTCAAACATTATATTTCTGGCAAATAGTACCTATGCTAATGTCAGATTTCTGTTGCCTTGTTAAAGAACAGGTGAATCGTACTGGATATCACATGTTTCGTGTACCTACTTATGGAAACACAGGGGAGATCGTGTGTATTATGCGAAGGTTGGAATGTTTATAAGTACAATGCACAATTAATCTATGAATATTTGGCGATGATACTTATCTAGCTTGTAGCTTCTGATAAAATATCAACATACTTGAAAGTGATTGATAATACGGTTTCCTCGTTTTTAAAGTTTAAAAACGGGTATTGACGAGGAAATACGTTTGGTTCGTGACGAATCGGACAATTTAATTATAATTTACTTATTACTTAAACCGAACTCCAAAGCCACGAACGAATGAAACGATATCGATGATACATCGCCATTTATAATTTATTACCTTTGCAGTTTTTCCCCCGGGTTTTACCTGTTTTTTTTTTATAAGGAAATAAGACCTTCTTTGTATAAACACCAAGAATATCGGGATATTTGGCTTTTTCATGGAAATGCCCAGACAGTTATTTTACTGCATAGTTTTTCTGCGGCCCTAGCATGCCCGGACACGGGGATAAGTTAAACCCGTTTATCTCCCTGACCATCTCTTTCGTCGGTACTAGTGTGAGAGAGACGCACTTAGATATAAGACAAACAACAGACAACACCAAATAACTTGATGCCAGAAAATATTGTTTCTGAACACATCATGGAGGATTTATAATATGTATGTAGATAAAGTTATGTATGCAACTCTGCATAATTTGGCCTTAAAACACACGTGCGATCTTATTATGAAACTCGCTAAAGCTCGTTTCATAAAACCGCACTAGTGTTTTAAGGCCTATCATTATGCAACCGTTGCATAAACTACTATTGACGCTTTGAACTGACATGAATTGGCACACAAAAAGAGAAAGAGACCCTCCTGATGCGGCGGCCAAGATCTTCGATTAAATGTTCTATTAACTGGGTGGTCAGGAGATTAAATACTCTAATGAGGCCTTTGACCCGTCACCCGTACTTATGATAAGACATTAAAATCATTGCAAGGCGGATATTCTCAATAATTAAGAGCCCTAGTCTGCAGATAAATAAGATTTGCCGTGATAAGATTACATTTTACATTTCAATAATAGAGATATTAAATTAGTGATTGCGTCAACACTGAATGCGCGTACTACGATGTATAAGATCCGGAGTCATGGCAGAAAGCTTACGAGAAGTTTATTTTTCCGTCAACTAATTTTGAGATAAGCTTTTTTCATAGTAGTAAAGGTACAATTATTGTTTGGTCGAAGTTTATACAAAACAAAAAAACCGAATGTTCTAGAGGTAATTCTACCATGTTACGAAGTGGGGGGATAAACTTTTTTCATTATGGGCCAGAAAAAGTAAGAAATGTCAGGGTTTCATTTTTATGATCTATTTATCTAGTTAGTAACTCAACTAATAGCGGGCGAGATTAAAGGCTTTCGCTAACCAGACTTGGCCCTCGAGTCGTACTTTGCCCAACCCTAAAGTAGAGTGTAAATAGGAGAGAGGCGTATTTACCCTAGCGCCATGGGGGCCATGGACCGGGGCAGCAGGCTGCGAGGGGCGGCTTGGGCCAAGCTGAGCGCGCCTTTCACAATCGGTCACTATCTGGCGCCCAGGGCCAGTCTTAAAACACGCCTCTGAATTAGGGTATTGTTTATTTTGCTTTTAAATCTGAGACATCCAAAGTACTGGTAGGTATTTTATTGACCCAGGGACCCTATACATTGTCTTAATTAAGAATAATTAGTGGTGCCAATTACTTTTGCCTGTACTTCGTGTTCTGTACTGGCCCACAACTTCGTCCGTGTTGAATTCGTTTATCGCTACGCCCCCGCACTTTTGCGGGATAATAAAGTAACCAAACTTATAAAATGCAGTTTAGCTCTTAAAACGTAACAGAAAGATATAACTTTCACATTCAACATTTAGCTTTAGCATACAGTATTTAGTGTAGTATGGATGAGATGTTTATGAGTGGTATTATAAATTATGAATGACCTAGTGGTCAAATTAGCTTTTCCTCATTTTCACCCTTCCTTCGTCAGTTTTTGCTACGGACGGAGATGGCTCTAAGCCTAGTAGAATGTGATATAACAACTGGTAAAGTGTACACTAGTATTAGCTAACGAAGAAAGTGGATAGGTCTTCACGGTTAATCGAATTATTCTGGAAGTATGTCAAAGCAGACATTACGGAAATGAATAGAGAACACCAAACTGTTTAGTTAACTTTAGACCAGGCGCGGATACAGGGGGGGGAGGGGCAATGCGGGCAATTTCAACATCGTCTAATGCTATCCCTCTTGCTCTTAAGGCGTTACACATCAGCGAGAAAGGGAAGCATTCGAAGTTCTAATCTTAAGCTTCGGAGTAGTATTCTGGTCATCTATAGCCCACGAAACTCGATCTGTAATAGGTATGAACATATCACTTGCAAAAACACTCCATACAAAATGGACAACAGCTATGACGTCACAGCTGTGGTTAGACTCTACAAAATGTATGGCGTTTAAACGAAATCTGCAATTATTTCCGAAAATACTATTTTTAGACCAACATCTTAGAAATAAAACATGACATAAATTTGCTGCAGATGTCCGAAAAACTAAAATCAGAACTGAAAACTTCACTAATTTTGACCCTTATTCAAATAAAAATGAATAGTCAAAATGATCTGCTTTTCTCTGTAATATGGTTTTGTTTACATTTACTTTCATAATATATAATTTAAACCTCATTTTGATTTTCATGCAACTTCCCCATTGTTTTATGGCAGCCGCAATAAAGGAAATTGCCCACAGAACTATATCGAGATAGAATGAAAGAGAGTATGTACCTCGCGTGCCGAAAAAATGTCGTGAGATCATTCTTGCTCGCCGCGAACTCCAGTCCGCTACCGACCGCTTTCCGCGTATGACATGTGACGTTTACAATAAAATGTCTTGTTGTGCAATAATTAACTGTTTAAACATCACCAAAAAAGATAGAGCTGTTAATCGAGGTATTTCCTTTCATCGGTAAGTTCTTTTTGTCTTAAAATATCTGTTATTATTTATAAAACAATTTATTTGTTTGCTGCGTATCATTTTCATCGAAACAGTAGTGGGCGATTGTGTCCAACGCTACTTTTCCATTGCGGCTTTAATTTGATGCGTCAGACTTGGCGTGTATTGAAAACCAGCGATATAAAAATAAGCAATCCAAACTGTCGAGACGCGTCCAAAGTCGATTTATCATTTTTTCTGTCCAAAGCAAGAATAGTGCGGTACACTGCAACTTTCAATGCCGATTTCTTACTCTATTAAAATCGATTTTTAAAGCAGAGGAAATGATAATTACATTTTTATATTATTATGTACATGATATAATGTACGTAGTGAAAAGAAAATATTATTAACGAACAGGTTATAGTTACTTCTATATTGCAATTTGTATTTTTTATTAACTTAAGCCACCATCAATGCTTTTTATAATAAATGATTATTAGATCTCGCTTTCAGACTTAATGTACGTACTACGTACTATCACAAATCGAATTGACTTTGAGTCGATACAAAATCCGCCGCGCGCTAATCGATGCTTATGAATCGTTTTCGCGCGGCTTATGTTTCCCATCACTAAATTACCCTCGTGACGTCTAAGTACCTACGCAAAATGTTACACGCTCGGTTTCCATACAAATCGACGAACTCTTTCCTTCTATCTCGATATAGTTCTGTGAAATTGCCGATAGACAGTGCTATTCAAAGAGCATGATTATAAAACGATTGTCTGTCTCGGCTTATTCCTCCACGCCATAGGAAAGTAGGCGCAAGTGCAATCTCTTTGTATCACTATCATATCAATCCGTATTTGTTAAAAGAATAACTTCCAAACGGCAAGTCAATAGACCTTGCATCGAAGAACGTGTAAAGTTGTTCAGATAAGATTATCCTTATCACGCATCGAGACTAATTTGGGTCTAATTAAACAAAACAACAAATGACTTGATATCTTTCTATTTCGACATTAATTACAACACTACATTCTACATTGACTGTGTAACTTTGGAATTAACTTGAACCAATTTCGCAATTTTTAACAAAGTAGAAGGTACTTACACAGACAGATCAAAAATGTATTTATTTAAAAACACACCAACAGCATACATATACATAGCATCACGCCGGAAATCCCTAATGGGGTCGGCAGAGCCACAAGACTACTTGTGGCCACGTTAGATTAATTCATGATGAACCGTATGGTGACAGGTGATCAGCCCATCACCCATGCATAGTCCACCATGTTGGAGAGGACCCGTCCCTAAGTCGACTTTTACGACATACCGACATACCAACAGTATATATATTAAAATAACAACAAGACTATTATAAAAACCGGCTAAGTGCGAGTCGGACTCGCGCACGAAGGGTTCCGTACCATTATCTATAAAAACGGCAAAAAAATCACGTTTGTTGCATGGGAGCACCCTTAAATATTTATTTTATTCTGTTTTTTAGTATTTGTTGTTTTAGCGGCAACAGAAATACATCATCTGTGAACATTTCAACTGTAACTACCACGGTTCATGAGATATAGCCTGGTGATAGACGGACGGACAGCGGAGTCTTAGTGATAGGGTCCCGTTTTACCGTTTGAGTACGGAACCCTAAAAAGCAACGTACTTGATATGCATGCCTATGACAAGTATTGTAGCGCAAATACGTTGCTAGGTAGAGAATAATGTCTGGTTGAATGCTGATATCGTCTAAAATGTCACGTTTGCTTTTAATTTCAATTTTAAATATAGCAGGAGCGACATCAGCACGCGACAAAAGAATCAGTTCGAGCTAGGCCAGGCCCCGGTGCTGGCAGTATGTATGTACTAAGGTGATCGTCAAGGTAGCGTACACCAACAAGATATCGAGGATTTGATGATGCCAAAAATGAGTACCCAAATAGTACCGAATTAGTACCTATTTTAAAAAAATAGTACCCTTGTAGTTTTCGATATATAAGGGGCAGTAGGTAGGTACGCTACCTTGACGTCAAGGTGGCGTACACCGAGTGAATCTCTGGATTGGCAGTGTTCCCGGAAATTCTGTATGAGCCAAAAATTAGTACCCAAATAGTACCCCTGGCCCTCCAAATCTCATCTTCGTAGCTATTAAAGAAGCTGAGATATTTGACTATTCAACTGTGTAAAAATGAGCGCACCGTCAAGGTGGCGTACACATCTTTTAAAGCGGGGTTTCACCAAGAAGGTCTGCGAATTTTTCAATTGGCTATATCACAAAAAATACTACCCGAAATAGTACCCCTTTTACGATACAAACAATACAGCAAAAATACGTGGAAATTAGAAAAAACTTGAACCAAACTTCTAAATAGTAAAAGAACAGTCACTACATCAGTCGTTTGACTTCATGATCAGGACAAAATTATGTTTTTTATTTATTTCGATTCAGAATCCCTCTTCCACATTACTTGTATTGCATGGCAAAAAAAGAAGGGTACTATTTGGGTAAAAATTTTGGGTACCACCTTGACGTCAAGGTAGCGTACCTACCTACTGCCCCTTATATCTCGAAAACGACAAGGGTACTATTTTTTTAAATAGGTACTAATTCGGTACTATTTGGGTACTAATTTTTGGCATCATCAAATCCTCGATATCTTGTTGGTTTACGCTAACTTGACGATCACGTATTAAGTGCTTTACAATAAAATAAATTAACCAAGCGAAACAAGTTATTATTTTAGTCTGCAAGAGGCAGAACCAGTTACCCAAGTCCACGTAGGTACTTAGTTATCATCTGAGCTGCATCCACATTATAGTATGAACAACATTCGCAGAATACATGTAACATATAACCTCGAGGTACCACTTTAGCATTAACAATATTACTAGGGATAGGTACATAATAAACGCTATTTTTATTCAAGGCGCTGACAAGAACTAAATCGGCTTTAATTAAACAGCATTGTAACAAAAACTATTCGTTTTGGCAAAGGGTAAAAAAAACATTTGCATATTCTTTACTTGAAAACCAAGCTATTTCAAAAACACGATTTGATGAAATCGATAGGAAAAAAAAAGAATCGTGAAGTTACGTCTGAAATCCTCTTTAAACAATTCTTTGTCTTATTTTTTTTTTACTAATGAATGAGTCTCTTATTAATAAAACTATTACATCACGCCAATACAAGAAACTTGACTAATTTATATTTTACATGTAGTGTGTTTACTTATAATAGGTATATCCGTTTTTGATTTTCCGCATACAAATAACCGCACAGTGCTTCTCGGTGACTCCGGTGCAAACAGATAGTGACCGATCGCTCAAGGTCATTGACTCTTGTTAACCTTCAGTAAAACACCGGACTCAGACAAGACATAACTTAAAAATGAAAGAAGGAAACTAACCCATTGCTTGACCGATTTGACCACGAGTGTCATTGAAAAACCTGCTATGTGTTCTCTCATTTCATACGACAATCATAAATTGACCCACGCGCTTGTAGACATTATGCGTAGTTAGGTATCTAGGTCCGTGGCCAGCTGCGACGACGTGTCCAAGTTCAAAGACACGCACAAACATATAGTTTATAAGCACTGAGGGGTCAAGTTACGCTCGCGAGTGAGTTCATGAACGACGTGTTATTTTAAAAAATCACACTACTGTTCTCTAGACACAAAAAAACGTAGATAAGTAGCTGTTCCATCGTGACGCAGATAGATGAGCTCATGAGCGCAGTTTGTAGGTAAGTACTTACCTGATGCCAGTAAACGCATACGAAACACGCGCAAGAGAATCCGAAATATATATGTATACCTATATAATAAGTTCTACATATACAGTTGTCCTATTCCAGGATCTAAGGTAACTATATACCATGTTTCATGTAAATTCGTTCAGCCACTAGCTGGCCAGAGCTGAATGGTTACAAACATACAGAAAGACACGAAATTTCGCATTGATAATATTAGTAGGGTGAGGTTATGATATTGTATCATATAAACAGAAGATTATGAGAGATGAAACTAAGAACACTTTCAATGCGGGAGTAAAAATTAACAAATTGGGAATTTCTTGTGCATTTCTAAAAAGAAAACTTGATTTACCTGTCTCAGCATTTGATTAGATATTAAATAGTTAAATGTCCCTCAACTAGTTGTCAACCTATATAGAAATGTCACTGAAACGTCACTTTAATTAAAGATCAATTTGAGTGGCCTTTCTGAATTCCGCCATTAATCATAAAACACATATTTCGTCGTTATAAGGTTGGCGCCATGGTCGCGCAACCACTGGTATAGCTCTGACAGCAGTCAACTACTTTTTATTTTAAATAGTGATACGGCTGTTTATTATGCTTTAAACTTATTAATTATATTAATATGCGCCTATATCAGAAATTATCAATTAATTTTGGCAGTGGCTTGTTACAATTTAACATTCAGTGGTTGAGTTGCTCAAGTGTTGCCATACAAATGTGTTATTCTCTGTCGCTCGTACTGTCACCTAGGGGCCACTGAAAATCAGCGCCGAGGCTCGCTACGGCATAACGCTGAGTGGCACCCTCTTTGGCACCGTTCGGCACAGCTTTTTATGTTCATTGTTTATTGTGCTTTTCTTTTTATCTGTCTGTGTCTAATGTGTGTTAAATAATAGTAGTTTATGCAACGGTTGCATAATGATAGGCCTTAAAACACTAGTGCGGTTTTATGAAACGAGCTTTTAGCGAGTTTCATAATGAGATCGCACGTGTGTTTTAAGGCCAAATTATGCAGAGTTGCATACATAACTTTATCTACACACATATTATAAATCCGCCATGATGGGTTCAGAAACAATATTTTCTATTCAATTCAACAACAATTCTACTTTCGTTCAGCAAAACACCAACATAATGGCGGCAATTCGATCCTCCGTCAAGACCATTTTCTTTTTTTAAATCATTGACTAACGAATGTAGTCTCTGTTCTCATGTCACTCGAGATCAAATGTTGTGCAGTTTATATTTAAAAAACATACTGAATTGACGTTTCGTATCAATAACTGTTTTAATATCTATGGATACTAGAATAGAGACCCACTTGAGTTTTGACAGCTGTTCCAAATTTAATCTCATTTCTATACTAAAAACGATACGGGAATAACATTGCAGCACTGGTTTTTCCTAATTGGTTGTCAAAATGGTGGTCATTTCCTATGGTTTTTGATTACACTATGGAGGTTTTATGATATGGGTGTAGATAAATATCTTTATTATTATTATTATTATTACATATTTTGTCTTATGTTAGTGATAATCACAATGAATAAGTTATTGTCATTGCAAACAAGTTTTTTTTTGTGTAAATATTCATGTCTGACAAGGTCATGGGAAGCTGATGTCATATGTAACGAGGTAGCTGAATATAGTATTGTGTTTTAACCGAAAAATGTTTACCAACCCGATTTGTAATTATGCAAATAAGCATTTTGACTGATTCAAAAGTCAATAGAGTTAAGATGTTTTCTTTACAAATCAATCGCCATTGCACGAGATTTTCTTCAACAATACTGGGCAACACTTTGTGGAAACGTATTTCGTAGTTATAGCATTTAAAAAAGACTGAACTCCTTATTTAATATTATTTAGATAGACTGTGACAGACAGATTGACATTGAGTGATCTTCGAGTAGGTATAAGACGCCTTTTCGTCCCCTAAATAATTTTAATTACTTTTAAGTTATTTTAATGTGTATGTTAGTCTCGAAGGTATTTGTATATGGGCCAATGGTGCCTGAAATAAATGGTTTTATTATTATTTTTATTATAAGGGTTCCGCTTTTTCCCTTTCACGTTCATAGGGTTTCGAACCTTAAAGACCCGACCTAGTGCATGTTGGACCATGAACAATGTAGGGTTCCATACTACCCAACACCCAACGCAATTAACAAAGCATATATGCCACAATTCTGGTTGCCGACAGTACTATATATAGTATTGTACTATATTTTTGCTCCGTATACTATATACTGTTGAAGAAATATATAGTAGGTACGCAAAAATACTATATTTCGGTCAGTCCTTACAAATGGGCTTTGAGATGGCCAGTACAATAAGCATTTTCGCAGCTCGGATAACCACAAGATGCACAATCGGCATGTTAGTAAAACATGGTAAGACGAACTTTGTGTATTATATTTAATCAATCGTACCTTACACACTTTTTAATAGTTTTTAGGGTTCCGTACCTCAAAAGGAAAAAACGAAACCCTTATAGGATCACTCGTGTGTCTGTCTGTCTGTCTGTCCGTCTGTCACAGCCAATTTGCTGCGAAACTACTGGATGGATTGAGTTGAAATTTGGTATACATATGTAAGTCGGTGACCGCAACACGGACGCATGACGTAAATATATGAATTTTAAACATGGGGGCCACTTTTGGGGGGTCAATTAGAAAATTTAAAAACGAAGTTCTGCATCCTATATTGTGTGACATATCAAATGAAAGGGCTTATTATATGGATCTTAAACATATTTTCTTTTGAATTTTATTTCCGAAACTACTGTGGCTAAAATTTTGAAAAAAATACAGAAAATAGTTATTTACCTATAGATTACAGGAAAACCTATAATAAGTCTATGGTATTTAAAGTAACGTAGTAAATTCAGATAATAATTTCAGATAATCATGTACGGAACGGCACCCTCTCCACGCGAGTATAACTCGCACTTGTCCGGTTTTTCTTTAAAATGTTATATTTTCTTTCAGTGCACTTTTTTATTTACACCTTTGACTGGAACTATTTACATCTATATTTGCGCCATAAATAGTTGGCAACCCTAGCCACAATTTATGCTGTAGTCACGGAACGTCGAGAATTGTAGTACCTAGTGACTAATTTAGACGCCTGTAACTCATGAACCAATGAAGCCTACTGATTCGTGATAGTTTTCCTTTTAACTTCTTTACATAGCATAACAGCTTTAAGGGGTTAGTGTCTATAAGCCCAGATCTCGATTCGATTATATATCGATACGACTAAATCGCGATTGGACCAGATATCTATAAGTCCAGCTCTCGATTCGACTAGATCGCGATTTGACCGAGTCTCGTTTGGACTACATGTCATTAACCTTTTCAACGCCAGTGACGGATATATCCGTCAAGGCATACAGGGTAAAAGAGCCCTACATGGGTAGTTGACATAAGGTTGAAATTCGTGTTACTTCACAGACATGCTTGGCGTCGAAGAGGTTAAGGCTGCATTGCCATTTGACTAGATCGGTATTGGACTATTTATCACGTTGACCGATAATGACGCAGTGCATCGTTTTATGGAAGTAAAATTCCCTGCAGAAAAAGAATTACACAATACGAATTAAGTTTTCCAAAATTGTACAACATATTTTCATGTATTTTTTAATTAGATTTTAAATACCGATCTAGTCAAATGGCAATGCAGCCTTGTTGAGATGTAGTCCAATCGAGACTCAGTCAAATCGCGATCTAATCGGATCGAGACCTAGACTAGACTAATAGATATCTGGTCCAATCGCGATTTAGTCGTATCGATATATAGTCGAATAGAGATCTGGGCTTATAGACACTGACCCTATATAAGCTTTCAATTAAGATATTTTTCGAATTTACCGTTTTGGCTGTAAGGCTTGGGGACACGTAACTCCAACGGGAATCACAGTTTTAACGCTCAATGTTTCCTAAATGGTGCCCATAAACATGACCATAATAGTTTTGAAATAGCTATCAAACAACGCCCCACTGATGGTTGTAGAATAAATAAATTGTTACCCTAGTTTTTCATGTATGGGAGCTAGCGTAAACGTAATAATCTCAATTGTATTCTTTAGAATAGTTCAAAATTTCAGCTTTGTAGCTAAAATAGTCTAAAAATAAAAATAAAATGCTGAACGTACAATTGATAACATTTGAATTGCAAGACCAAGCCAAGTTCTGCCGTCAGGGATGCAAAATAGGTACCTAGTTAGGTAGTAATTTAATGACACGATCCTTCAAGAAAAAGTGGCTGTTACATACAGACAGACAGACGTACATAGCGAAAGTATATGGGTTCTTAGTTGGACTACGGAAGCCTAAAATGTACCTTCTTATGTCTATTTATGCGTATAATTTTGCTAGGAGACAGGCAGTAAATTTACCAAAATTGCATACAATGTTAGGGGTAAGAAATTTAACTAGCTATTAAACTGCGCAAGTTATTGCTGTGGACAATACAGAATCTAATCTTTACTTAATGACACATCATGATCAATGACACCTTTAGTTACTTATTGATAAACCTACCTATTTATTGAGGAAAAAATTACGTTAGGTAATATAAGGTAATTTTTATTTTATTTGAATAATTTATTCTAGACTAGAGATCCATAAGTGTTAATAAGCTAAATTACGAACTAAAGTTAGCAACATACAAGTATACTCAAAACTAAAATAACTTTTTTTTTAAATAAAATTTTTAGGAAAAGCTTTTTTGCCATATTATAATATTGCATTTTCATCCGGCTATAGATAGTAAGTATCAAGAAAATCAAACGAGCCGAAACACGACGGGGTTATGTTGAGTAGATGAGGAGTTCCTATGGTCACCTTCCGACTGCATCATCAGACCAGCTCCAGGGTATCATATTATTGCATTGTCATCGAAGTTACGTAGGTAAGTATAAATTACAGCTCAATCGGACAAGGGGAATTGGGTTTAATTTAACTTGCAAGATTTGATTATGGACAGACACCGGTTGATTACAGACGGACACCGGAACAGGTGAAACTAAATAAATGCTTGTAAAAAAACAGGTTAAGCACGATAATAACGGGTTAGGAGGCGAGGGGGGAGCTTGCGAGGCAATCTTGTTATCGTCATAAATTTTGCTACGAATTTGACTGTATAAATTACGAAATCCTGTTTTTTATTTATAAATACAATAAGAACTTATTTTTTGTTAAAATATTCACGTTGGGCAAAAAGTAGTAATAAAGTACTGGGTACCTAGTTCAGTCACCCACCGCTCTGTGGTTCCCTTGAACTGTCAGATCCCCCATACCTCGTAATGACCGGCTTTTTATGAAGTCTAACCACGTCGTCGTCCTGCCAACATTACGAATGTTAAGCCTTGTGTACACGTGTAGAGTACTGTGACGTACAACAGTATCGTACTACCACCGTTAATCAAATAGTTAACTTCGTTAATCGCTAATCCGTTACTAGGAAAGTTAACTTCGTTAAACATTAGCGTTACATGTAACGGAAGTGAACGTTAAACTTTAATCGTTAACTCGGAATAGATATTGCAATTTGTCTTTGCGTTAGTGATTAAATTATAAAAAAATGTTGGTAGGTATTTGGAAGTTTAGGCAGGACATGAAAATTTTATAAACATTAAAGTTGTGATTGTCAGTACGTGTTTTTCGCGGCGCGGCGCGGTCCACACGGTGTCCTTTTGGCAAGTAATAGTACCTACCTACTTAATTAACGATAACCTGACTTTAATTGTTTTAACGGAAGTTAACGAGTTAATCTGTTACTCAAAATATTAACAACGTTAATTAACGATTAACGGTCTTGTGTCCAGTTATGCGACTTATGTTTATAAGAGTACTTTTTATTCCAGAGAACTCATACGTTCCAGAAGGAATAACCATAAACGAATTGCAACCAGACAAAGTCGTGAGCACAAGCTAGTATTCAATATAGTATATTAAACCTAAACTAATAAGTCAGTGATTATGTAATAGTTAATCAAACAAATACAATACCTAAAATAAAATAAACCAATGCGAAATGTAGTTTTCAGAGAATTGAAATTAGTCAAAATGAAACTTAGGTAAAACATACTGTTGGGTCAAACAGAGGGGAATGATGTTGGTAAAGAGGAGGATAAAATAAGATAATAAGTTATTACAGCTTCATAATCTTGCACAAGTAGTTCTTACATAAGTTCTGTTCACAAAAGTGAAAGGCTACATTAAAAGTGAACTTTAAATCATTGCCATACTGCCAATTGGGAACTTACAAGAATTTCTTGTTACCATCAGAATCATACAACCCATCTGATCATAGTCTAGATGTCTGATAGCAGATTAAACAGGAAAAAAACTGTCAGAATAATAAGTAGGTAGTTAGCTATAAATTAATAGCTGGTCAATAGCATAATGTCAGGCCATGCTCAGTGTAAGGTTTCAATAGCCATTATAGGTAACTCTGAAAATAATAACTTTAGGTAGGTTTCTATTTAAAGTTATTTGGTGCTAGTTTCATTGATTTTCAGTAGTCAAAATAAAAATTAATGAAACAATGAAGCCTACTTAGTCTTGATAATTTTCAATTTGACTTTGTTATATAAGCTTTCACTCAAGTTTTTTTATTTAATTGCAGTTTTGGCTGTGGGAGTTGGGGGCTATGTAACTCCAGCAGAAATGACATGTGTAGACCTCAATATTTCCTCAACCATCCCCGAAATAAAAAAATTGGTGACAGCAATGTACTTATAATGTTCTTCAAAGATTTATCCTAGCTATCCAACACCTAAATCAAGAAAAAAAACACTGCTCAGTAAGGAGTATGGGAGGTACCCTAAAAAAATTGATTAACTAATTGTATACATTGTCTCTGTGTGGGGCACCCACATTTATTAAAAATGTCAGATTTGTAACTTTAATGATCTCCATGAAAAGGTGGCTGTGACATACGGACAGACATGGCTAGTTTAGGGTTCCTAATTTGACTATGGAACCCTAAAAACAGAAAACCTAATATTTGACAACCCAAAGAAAGCCCTATACTTAAAAATTACATTTAGAAATTTATTGTATAGTTAGGTACATGATGAAGACCAAAGAAGATGGAACCTTAACAATTTTCTACTATAAGTGAACAGAGATTGCTTGAACTTACTTGTACAAATGAAAGATGGACCTGGCTAGACCATTGCCAGACCCGCACGGCAGTATAGCGAGCGGCACTTCCGCCAGGGCCTGCTGCCAGTCCAGCCGCTCGAACATGCCGTTAAGGATCTCGTATAGAACGCCATCGCCGCCCGCCGCCACGATCGCGCGCCACCCGTACACGTTCCTCGTTCGAACAAACTCGCGAGCGTACTGCGCGTACTTTGTCACGTGGAGGTCGTAAGGAACCTCTCCCTCCTGCAGTATAGACGCCACCTTCGTCTGGAACAGCTCCCGAGCTTTCCCCGGCCCTGACTTTGGGTTCAACAGTATTAACAGCTTCTTATCGTTCGCGGGCGCAACGTACGTAATCGGCTCTCCGGCTATCAAGCATTTTATTGTCGCGCGCCACTTCTGCGCCTCCTTGTTATTATCATCGTACTTATCGAAGGACCTGAATCGCAAAGTTATGGTTGTCCTCTCGCGTTTCAACGTACGGCGACTCCGCTTCAAAATATAAGCGTAAATGTAAAGATACGCGCTGATATCGTTCTCGTCGAGGTCGCCACTGTTTTCCTCGACGACCTTCAACTGCTGGTGGCTCGCGAAGCTGCACACGCATGACCCAGCGCCCGGACGTCGTCTTTTACTCCTCATACATTTACTACCAACTATGTCGCGAAGGAGGATCGTTTGCTCTTTAGAGTTACCATCTGTTTCTTTTGTTAACGTTAATCCTTTAGAAGTTAGTTGAACACGAAACACTGAATTTTTCTTGGAAAGGATATAAAATGTTTCTTCAAGGTAAACATGCTCTTTAGATTCGGCATGTTCCTCTGCAGCTCCATTTGACACATCCTTCCCGATCCTTGGCTCCGCCATTACTGTTTTTTTATTGGTCTACTTGATTTAACAAAAACAAACGTCAACTAGGTACGTCACAACACAGACGCAATAATACGAAAATTAAAGTATTACGAGTTGACCAACATGATCATTCTGTCAACTTATCAGCTTACTTGTCGGAGAAAAACAATCCCTACGTTCCAAGATGCGCTTAAAGAGTCCTTACAGCGCCGAAAGCGTCCTATCTTCCGTTATGGATTGCCCGCGAGCACGCTTATACCCTTATACTTACTTATAGCACGCGCGCGTTAACTATCTGACGTCATCGTTTGGTGCTTGGTGCTAGAGCAGCGCTGTTTTAGACACTTTCTTTTGAAATTTGCTAAATAGTGTTCAGTTTCACTAAAGCCTACATCTTAAGCACCAATAGAACTAAAATCAGTTTGGAGTTGGATGTAAGCATTGTGAGCATTGGAACATAGCGAATGTCAATGTCAACTTATTTGTCAAAATTGTGTAGCAAATACGTTTCAGATCAATTTCAATTAAGAATACCCATTATAGCTGTATAATTATTTAAATGAATATAACAACAACAATGAACCATAGGATATTGGAATTGTACAGTGGAATAGGAGGCATGCATTGTGCTTGGAAAGGTGATATTAACATAATGCAATGAGATTCATATAGGATTTCTAAGGTTAAGATCTAACGTGGCTTAAAAACATTACAGATTCGGGTTTACCAGGTACTATAATTGCAGCAATCGATATAAATACAGTCGCCAATGAAGTTTACCAGCACAACTTTTCTGGGACAAAGCTTATGACTAGAAACATACAAGCAGTAAAAATAGAAGAATTAAATAAGTTGAATGTAAACACAATACTTATGTCGCCGCCATGTCAACCTTTTTCAAGAAATGGAAAATTTCTAGATAAAAATGACCCAAGAACAAAATCATTCACTTATTTGATAGATATTCTTAACCAGTTGGAAAGTGTTGAGTATATTTTGATGGAAAATGTGAAAGGATTTGAATGTTCTGCTGTTAGAGACTTGTTCATAGATAAATTGCAGGAATGTCAATTTATTTATCAGGAGTTTCTTGTTTGCCCCTCAACTGTAGGAATCCCAAACTCTAGGCTAAGATATTACTGTATAGCCCGGCGCAACTCAACATGGTTTTTTAAAAGAAGAGATGAAATCGTAAGTATCTAAGAAGTGCACGACCACCATTTATATATCTTTATGACACCCGAGGCGAAAAACATTATAGCACTATTGCCATGACTATTGTACTGGTTACATCAAAAATCACTGTGATCTTGAGTCTGATCGTCAGTCACCCGCTCTCATTTGCATACGGTGCTGAGTTGCCGATTGAGCGAGACCAATGACTTCCCAATTAACCCTTTGTATACTTAGCATGGACCCCTTTTTTAGTGCACTATTTGAATTTTATTTAGGGGCATTCTTTAGTATTCAAGGAATCAAATGAGACATGAATACTATAGTTTTAAATATCCACATATAAGGTTAACTTAACAGCTACTTTAACACATTCAGTGCCGACAAATGCTAAACGTAGCAGCGTTTTTCTGCTTTGTAGCGACAATGCGCTACGAACGGTGAACCCAACTATCGGGTTCTCGGCACAATGTGTTAATATCCCTGGAAGTGTTCAATGCTTCAGTGATCTAGTTATTCTCATTAGGTAGTGCAAAATTTTTATGACTGCAGCTGACTAAAATTAACATATGATAGACATTAAAAACAAGATGTTTACAAGTATAGCAGGTTTGTTGGTTTTTTCATTTTAATTCATATCATGAGTACGTTCCATGCCATGACTTGTGGCATCAAAATGGTAGAGTGAAGTAGGACAGCTGTTTAAAATGATCCACTGAGGCAGCCTCGCCGCGAGCCGTCAGTGGCGAGGCTGCCTCTAGTCTGTACACATCTTAACACATTCAGTGCTGAAAACCCGATATCAGGTTTTCTATTACTTTGTCACCACGCCAAATGACTCGCTGGTCGAGTTCTTGCCATAGAAATTTTGTATCGAGGCAATTCTGCGGCGCCTGGGATGGGACTTGATTTTTGGGCTGGCACTGAAAGTGTTAAAGATTAACTCTATATTTTTTTCTATGTTTTCCTTTTTTTGGAGTTGTAAAGTCAACTTTGAAGTATTCCAACAACATTTCTGTTGCAGATGAACAGACTTCCAAAAGAATATAGTGAACCATTTATGCTAAGTAAAATAATGGAAGACAATGTGCCAGACAAATACTTAGTACCTGACAAGCATTTGAAAAGGGTAAATATTTTTGATATCTGTTACAAGGACTGCAGAAGATCCTGCTGCTTCACTAAAGCCTACACTCATTATGTTGAAGGGACTGGTTCTATTTTTACTGAAGGAAGCCAAGAAACAGTTGACAGATGTCTTAAAGAAGCAAATACGCATGAAGTTGGTAGTTGCAAGTTTATTAGTGCACTAAGGGAGCTTAAACTAAGATACTTTACTCCAAAAGAGGTGTCATTACTTATGGCATTTCCTGAAAACTATGAGTTTCCTGAAACAATAACAATGAAGCAGCGTTACAGACTACTGGGGAATAGTGTTAATGTTAAGGTTATATCAGAGTTATTAAAAATATTAGTTCATTGATTGATGACTTTTATTATAGAATATAAATAATTGTTTATGTGCAACTATATATTGCCATTGCTAAGAGCTATCCTAGCCTTTCTCCTTGCCCTGTAGATGAGGACTCGTGAGCGCAGCATGACTGCTATTGAAGACACTGCACCAATCACAAATGACCAGATAGTGAATTTCCAAAATGCCCTCTCTTCTAGGTATGCTACTCTGTCACAGCTGCAAATAGACAAAAAATCTTGATTATGCAGTAGAATCTGCTTGTAATGGTGGCTAAGGGACTGCTAGCCATCCATCCTGCTAACCATACAAGGCAATAAGAAATTTGATTATAGTGGTCTTTATAAAACTCAGCATAACAATATTATTTTGTAAAATTACTAAAAGACTGCAATTACTAGCTTTTGAAGTACCCTATGTTCTTCCGCAGATCCAAAACTAGATCCTTCAAACCCAATTTCCATCAAGCAGTTTAGATCTGAAAACAATTCCCAAGGGAACAAAAATAACTGAATTCAAAAAATCAATTTGAATTTAGGTAAAACAGTTAACAATATCTTAATTACCTTCTTGTAACTGTTTCTCCATTAGCACACTTCAGTATTTCCTTAAAGTTAGTGTGGATGCAAACACCTATACTCTTACTTTTTATTTCAAAATCTGAAAAAATAAATGTTTTCTTTGAGTCACAATGTATTAACAATGGGTCTATTTAAGCAGGCGCAAATACAGCATTAAATTTAAATTTTGTGTGAGCGTCTGGTGAACTAAGAGAAGCAAAAAAATTGGTAGAAATAAGGTGCTTTGTAAAAATAAGGAAACATTACCTGAGCATGGATGACATTCGCTGATTATTGAATATGGTTGGTGTATCCAGCAGGTGGAGTTGTTTTCTGTTTCAGGGAATGTCTTGTTTTTCATCTTGTGACTGCCAGACAGTGAGTCAGCTAATTGGGACTCCAAAATCAATACTACTATTGTGAGTCTGAAAATCAAAATTTTAGAATGGTTATATTATTGTTAAACCATTTCAGCTATTTATTTATTTATTTATAGACACACCAACAGTAACATAAACAAATACATCTTAAATTTAAAGTGACAGTTTCAGTCCTATTTATGTACCAATTATAGGTGTGCAGCAGCATTTGTACGGTCTTAAGGACACACAGATAAATTCATTTTAAAGTTTATGTCAAAAGATTAAATCAAGAATAAGTAAGTATATTAAAATAATTAGATTTAAATTTAAATAAAAACGCTACGAACTAAACTTAAAATTAAAAATTTAGAATAACGATATAATAATAGTATAATATAATATTAGCATTAGCATTAAGAGACCTATGTAACTTGAACGCAAGATGATGTTAGGGGCAGCATTTTACGTCTTAAAGCCGTGACTGGCTCACTATAGATGTCTATCTGGTATGGAATATTTTAAGTCGTGTTTAGCAATACAGAATTTAATTGTTGTCCTGGACATTTAGTTATTAGTTACATGAAAGCTGTCATAACAAAACTAGGTAGCGTTAATGTATCGTTAAATCAATACTGTTACTTACATTCCGAGACAAACAGTGCCCAGAAGCATACATTTTTTTGAACAAGTCTCAATCATTCTATTGCTAGTTTTTGACTATTGTTAAAAATGAAGCAATTATTCCACTGCTTTATTTTCAGCCGTCTCGTGAATATTTAATCAATTTTACAGTGAATAAAATTCAAATATTCTGGGTTTATGGTAAACTAATAAAACCTATTAATATTTTTCTGTCAAAAATGACAAATGATGATTTTATAAACCTTGGTTTTACTCTGTGCCTTGGTAGCTTTTTATCACAACTTGTTATGTTTGATTCACTGTTTTAAACGTCTTGTTTGAAATAAAAATGTCTGTCCATGTCTGTGGTCCATGTCCAACGGCAGTCTATTGATACCTTCTAAAATTGTTAATTAATCTGTGGGCTATGAAATCAAAAAAGCCTGGCTGTTGGCTGTATGTGCTAAGTTCTTTTAGCCTTATTTCTAAAGGTAAATAAAACAACAAAAAAAGGCTGTGGTCTGCCGCCCGCCATATTAGTTGAAATCGAAACGTAAACGGAAAGAAAGCGGTCAAAGCAGCGGTATAGAGTTTTTTTTTCACGATTTCTGTTGAAGTTAGGTGAGCGCCTCTTCCATCTAATTAATTTGAGTTATGTGAGCTGGAATCGTTATTCAACCGGTATCGATCTAAGTAGAATCTTTTAATAATGGCTTTGCCACCCGAATCACAAAGGTCTTTTCGTCTTTACGTGACCCATGTGGATGGAGAAGGTCACTTTCTGAAGATATGTGGGCAGCTGGATCAACCGTCTTCGTTAATGGTGGAAAGCCTGTTCGAGACAGCGCGCGAAAACTTAGAAAAAGGCATCGGATCCGTGCCACCGGGAGCTATTCAGGAAGGCATCATTTGTGCAGCTAAATACAAAGATGGGACTTACTACAGAGCAAAGATCATAAACACGACGAACCTGGCTAATGGCTTAGTAGGCGTCCACTTCATAGACTATGGTAACAAAGACATAATTTCTCTTAGTGCTATAAGGTTTCTCGACAACTATGACCCACTGTTTCTGCAGCTGCGTGGGCAAGCGACTGACTACTACCTGTCACGTATTATGCACCCTTCTGGCCGTTGGGACGAGCCACTGCTTCTCAAACTACAAAGCCTACTTTGCTACGCTGAGTATCCGGCAACCATTGAGGGGCAAACTCGAACATTGCCCATCATTTCGATACAATTCAAGGGAAATGATTTCTCTACTCACCTTGTGTCTAACAGATTTGGTATAACAGTACCAGTAGCAAAGCAAGAAGTGTTAATGCACTCTGGAAATGACAACATATCAGGGCAAAACTGGCAACAGAACTTTATGATTGAACCTCCATCCTTTCCTGAACATGTTCCATTTCTGATCAATCAAAATTTCCCATCAAACCCAGCATCAGCAATGCGTATGCAACAGAATGCAACTGTGCCCTTCAATGGTTCGATGGTACCTGCTCCATCAGCCATCAGTCAGAGGCTAATAGTCAACAAGGCAGCTAGAGGCCCAGTGAATCTTCGAGCTCCAATAAGACAACCACAGGTGGCACTGAATTCCTCTCCTATTCTGTCTACCGTTACACCTCCATCAACACCAGTTGTTAATAAGAATAGTTTATCCCCTAAAAAGTCCACAACATACAAGAGCCGATTACTTGAAACCAATTCCCAACACAAAGTGTTTGTGTCTTTTGCTGAAGAAGGACCAGAGCTCTTTGCAGTACAGTTAGTAACTGATGCAAAGAAGCTTCAAGATATGATGGATGAAATTAACAGGAGGCCTCACAGCAGCCTCACAGAGCCTCCAATGATAGGAACAGTCTGCCTGGGCCGAATGTCTGGAGACCGCATAATTTGCAGAGCAATAGTCATGAACTTATCAGGCTCCCAATGCAAACTGTTCTTTGTCGACTTTGGTGACACAGAAATGGTATCCTACTATGATATATTTGACATTCCCGAAGAGTTTGTAAAACCAAATGTCTTTGCTATGAGATTCTGCTTGTCAGGAGTTAAGAAACTGGAGAAGGGCCCGTACTTGAATGAGGCATTTAAGCAGCTGGTAAACGGAAAAGTAATGACACTGAGAGTGGTAGCACCAGAAGGTCCACCCTTAATACAATATGGAGAACTGTACTTGGACAACCAGAATGTGCTAGAGGTACTGCTGGCAAACATGAAGGACAAGCTGCAATTCAAGTGGATGGAAATGCTTCCATTAGGCAGCAGGTCGTCTGTCCTGGTTTCATATGTGGACAGCTGTCTTAAGTTCTATGTCCAGTTGTCTGACCAGATTGATGATCTCAATGCTGTCATGGATGCAGTCAAAACACATTGTGAGACCTCTTCATCTCCTGGAGAGTTGCCGCTGGGGGCTGCATGCTGCGCAAGATTCCCTGATGATGGCAATTGGTACAGAGCTCGGGTCCGGGGTTCTAAAAATAATAAAATTACTGTTGCATATGTGGATTATGGTAATGAGCAAGAAGTGGAAGTGTCTGATCTCAGAACCATCACACCAGACCTGATTAAACTGCCAGCACAAGCCATGAAATGTGCATTGAAAGTAAGTTGAGTAATATAGTAGTTGCTTATATATATTATTTAAATCATTTCCTCATTTTGTTTTAACACAAGACATGCTGTTTAATGTTAAAGCAAAGGGCAAATAAATGCATCTTAAGCCTTTTGCATTTGTAATTTCATTAAACTTATTTTCTTTTAGGGCTTTGAAAACAAACCGGTGGAGACGAAGACATCAAACCAACTTGAAATGCTAGCGCTGGAAAAGACTTTGTCTGCCAACATAGTTGGAAGTCTATCCAGTGACACCATGTTGATTTCTCTTGTGGATGACACAGTCAGCCCGCCCCTAGATGTTGCTAGAAGGATGAATCAGCTGTCGCAGCCAAGGAGCAATACCGAGGTGAGGTTTGGCACAAATCTAGCCTGCAATGGGCTCTGGCAAACTTCTCCTCAAGAAGCTCGTAAATGGGCTAGTTCTTCGGCAATTTATTGCTGCATTTCAGGCTATCCCCAAACAGATTACATTATTAGATCACTAATGAATGTAAACTTTTGAGGATAGCCTGAATTGCAGCAATAAATTGCTGAAAAACTTACCCCTTTACGAGCCCCTTAATAAATTGTGAATGATTTTATTTTCATTTGTAAGTTTGCTTTACAACATTGGTTTCAACTGGAGAAACACTAGCTCATAATTCATATCAAATTCAATGAAGCAGTAAACTATGTGCCTAATCAATATTAATTATTGTATGTATTATGCCACTGCAATAAAGACTGGATACCTATTATTTGGCGTAGGTATTGCTTTTCTATTCCAAATATAATTAGTTGTGCGCAATAGAGCATGTGAAATATGTGCTAGCTTTCCCTTTTTTTTCATCTAGCTGTCTATAAGGACTAATTATCTATGCAACCTCACTAACCTAATAGAAATCACACTATCATACTTCTATTATAATAAATACGAACGTTTGTGAGTATGAGTGATTTCAGTTATTGAAGTGTGTGAGTTAGTATGTTTGTTACTTCTTCACACTCGATTCGGATGAAATTTGTAATGGAGATTACCGCAAAATTAAAAAGTTCCCGAGGGAATAACTACAACCGAACAGGCAGCGGCACGAAATGTGGTGGGGATACTGCGCATGGATACGCCCGCTTCCACTCCCGTCACCGTCCCGCTCACTCTCCCACAATCCAATATTCAACTTCTGCGCAATAACGGTCACGACTAGACTTTCGTGCCGCCACCTTTATGATGTAATACTATGTATTATGATGATGAAATACTGTGTAATAAATGGAATAAATAAATAAATGATCTCAGATATCTCTCATCTATATACCTAATTAGTGGGTAATTCAGATATGTAGTTGGAACATAATTAATCAAGAATGAAAGTAGGTTACAAGAGTTTTCATTGAATATGTGAAGAGTTAATATGCTGCAGTTGCTGTGTTTAGCCTCAGTATTACACCCTCAGAAGAGTAGTTATATAGTTTATTTCTTGCAATGCCCAATGCAAAAGCTTTGTCTCCGTAACCTGTGTCATGATCTCATGGTCCAGAAATGTGCAGTGAGCAAAGTCTTTATGTAGGACTTATAATATAATGACTGAATGACTTATTCTGTATGAAATTGCGAATTAGGCATATATTTAATATTGTGAAATCGACACCGGTGTAGGTACTAAATTCAGAGGGATAGCTAGGTAACCAAAGGCCCTGGTGCAAACATAAAAACCGGCCATGTGCGAGTCGGACTCGCGCACGGAGGGTTCCGTACGATTATCTATATAAATGGCAAAAAATTCACGTTAGTTTTATGGCAGCCCCCTAAAATATATACATACATACATATCATCACGCCCGAAATCCCTAATGGGGTGGGCAGAGCCACAAGACTACTTGTGGCCACGTTCGATTAATTAGTCCTAAGATAGTATGATGAACCGTATGGTGACAGGTGATCAGCCCATCGGCCATACAGATAGTCCACCATGTCGGAGAGGACCTGTCCATTAGTCAACTTTTACGACATGCCAGGATGATAAGCATCTGCACGCATTCTATGCTATTTCTTCACTGCCAGTGCAGCAGAGGAGTATTTAAATATTATATACATATTTATTTTATTCTGTTTTTTAGTATTTGTTGTGATAACGGCAACAGAAATACTTCATCTGTGAAAATTTCAACTGTTTAACTATCACGGTTCTTGAGATACAGCATGGTGACAGACGGACAGCGGAGTCTTAGTAATAGGGTGCCGTTTTACCCTTTGGGTACGGAACCCTAAAAAACAACCTATGTTATTTACATTCCGCACCGTGTATATTATTTTATAGTGTGTGTAAGCAAATAAGGATTTCTAATATATTTTTAATTTTACCAGATCAAACCGACTACTCCGGTTAGCAAAACGGCACCTGACACGTTCAGCTCGCCAGAAGGCAGTGTCCCCGATGATAGCAGACGCAAAGGGTTCCACAGAGAGAAGAGCTTCAAAGACGAGAGGCGACCGCCACGCGACGGTAATGATGACTTTGCACAAAGGGGCAGCAGTTTCCGTAACAGGTCAGTCTGGATACTTCAAATAGAGATGCAACGGATATCCAGTTATTATCCGGTAGCCGGCCTGTCCGGCCATGATTATACTATTGGTCGGATCAAATAGTCAAAGCTTGGATGAGAAATAAATGAAAATAAGATAAATTATTCTTATTCAAACATAAAACTTCATGTAACATCACGTCATGCACGTTCGAATATTCCCAACCAATGTAATGAAGCGCGTATAGATTCTCAAAAGGCCTCGCAGCGCACTTACAATGAGTAATGTAAACTTGCTCGCCACGCGACGGCCGCGCAAGCTACAGGATTTAAGAGATAGCCCGTGTGCGGCTGGATATTCGGCCAATGGCCATCCCGGATATGCGGTATCCGGCCAAACCACTATCCGTTGCATCTCTAACTTCAACTCATCTTTTTATTGAAATACACGACCGCTAACATTATAATTATAATAATATGTATGTAAATCTGAAAATAGCTTAGTTTCTTTTGTGAAATCAGCCTTAAGAGGAATGTGAACCTACGGCTTTTTATACATACGGCGATAACGATTTCCACCCCTTAAATGTTAACCAATTTTGACCAATTTGGTCTATATGTTTAGTTTATTTTTTTCACTATAATCAAGAAGTTCAGTTTTATTGTTGGTTCAGTATGTATTCTCATACAAAATTAATTTCGGCGATTATTTGACTTTGTTCATCTTTAAGCAATATTCGGAAAACGTATACACCTAGATTTTGTTCTTTATGACAACTTATTAAAAATTGGTCAAAATCGCTTAAGATTTAAGGGGTGGAAATCGTTATCGCCTTTTGTATGAAAAGAGTGGCCGTTGGTTCACAGTCCTCTTAAGAACAAAATAAATATTCAAACTTTGAAATTTTTAATTCCTTCTTAGGTAGGATGCATCCTACACCATGACTTTAAGGGTTATAGATAGTATCGTAATAATTTGAGCTACTCTTTTCGGTGGAGCTGTAGTTATCTAAGATCTATTTTCTATATTTTTTTCAAAATTTTAGCCCCAGTAGTTTCGGAAATAAGGGGGGGGGGGAATGGTCATTTTTCGCCTATTTTCCTGAATAACTTCTAACATATTTTACTTAAAATTCAAAAGAAAATATATTTAAGATCCTCACAATAAGCCCTTTCATTTGATATGTCACACGATATAGGTGGCATAACTTTTTTTTTTAATTTTCTAGTTTACCCCCAAAAAGTGGCCCCTATGTTTAAAATTCATATATTTACGTCACGCGTCCGTGTTGCGGTCACCAACTTACATATGAATACCAAATTTCAACTCAATCGGTCCAGTACTTTCGGAGCAAATTGGCTGTGACAGACGGACAGACAGACAGACAGACACACGAGTGATCCTTATAGGATCACTCGTGTGTCTGTCTGGGTTCCTTTTTTCCTTTTGAGGTACGGAACCCTAAAAATCAAAACTAGGTCTATACCTAGATTTTGTTCTGACTGACAGCAACCTATCAAAAATTTGGTGAACATCGGTTGACATTTAAGGGGTGGAAATCGTTATCGCCTTTTGTATGAAAAGTATGTTTCTGACGTAAGCACGGTAACTTCTTACTATATTAAATACAAAACGTGACGCATTAACTTAATTATTCTATTTTATTTTACATTGTAACTAATATCTAAAAGTTTTAACCCATAATTTATACCCTATTTATTTATCTTCTATCTTCGATCTATCTTGTTTTGTCAAATGCGACATCTTACTGATAGTAAACATTTATCTCCTCGGACACTTAGTTGACATAGATTTTCAGCATCAAGGATCGGGCAAAATTATAACAACTGAAGATAAAAATTAATATATCGATCTTTATAACAACGCTCTCTAACCATTAAGTAGTTGAGAGACGAATAAAAGTTAATTGGTATACTTACAACAATATACTGGCAGTTTTTGTATACGCTCCGTTTTTTCTGCAAACTAGACGCGTGCGTGACTCACGGTTATTCCGACCTTGAATTTAGTTCTTTGAACTCTGCTTCAGAGTTGGTGTACTGTTTAACGCCAAGTGTTTCGAGTGCAGTGCTAGTTGTACATGGAGTGTTTAGTTTAATACAATGGCTAGGAATTTTCGTTATTGCAGAGAGAATCGGGAGCCGTTTGAACGCTCGGGGCCTGCGCGGCAGAGCGACAAGTTTGGAAGCAGGCCGGATAAAGGAGAAAGGTTTGTGAAAATGGCACCATTCCCTTGTTATAGTCAAATTAAAGATTTCACGATTTATGATCAGAAATAGTCCGATGTTTCGAACTCTTATGGTACTCGTGGGTACTCGTCGGGTTGCCTTGACCGCGCCCGCACTCAACTCCTGAAGGACTCCATACGAGTTCGAAACATGTCGGACTATTTCTGACAATAAATCGTGAGTAAAGCCGTGTGTATTACAAGTATTCATTCCCTTGTTTATGTTATTCAAATGTTAACTTTATGACTTAACAATTTGGGGACTTTTGTGGCGTGAAGCGTTTGTACCGTTATCAATGTAAACTCACGAATTACGCGTCTTTATTTAGAAATAGTAGTATTTTTTAAAATTTGTATCTTAATTTACTTTCGGTTGCGTCAATACGTTCGCCGTCTCGGTATGTTCGAATCAATTCATACGGAACATTAGATAATGGTTGTTTCACTAGTTTTATATCCTAATAATTATAATAATTGCATGTTTTTTGATGGGCGCGTGTAGCCATTACGTTGCGTACCATAGTTATATGAAACATTTGACTTTGTACCCTAGAAAAATAATCCTATAAGCAAAATTTTACTAACTTTCTGGCGATAGCATATGCTTACTTTTTAGCCTCCTATCCTCCTCCTCATAAGCCTCCTTATATACTCCTTCTCATTATCTCTGTTCCTGTGTAATTTTTACTTGACTCTGGCTTTTATATTTATTGTCATTTAAAAAAAATCTCTCTGTTTCAATGAACGCAATATTATTGCGTTCCGTTTTTTGCTGTTATTCTTCTGTGTGTATGCCGTGACTTTGCGAGATGGTTCCAGAGCTGGCCCCCAAGCCAGCGTTAACTAATTAACTCAATAAATGTTTCTTTTTCTTCGATATCTCTCGCCAAAAATATGCGTGTATATTTTTCTCCAAATTGACCGCCATTATTGTGTAATGCAGACGTGGCGGCGGTCGACCGTGGGAGAACAACGCTGCGCCCGCGCCGGCAGCCGGCGACGAGTGGGAGGAGCCGTCCGCGCAGCCGCCTCCGAGGCAGAACTTCCGGGACCGGGATAACCGGGATAGCAGGTATGAACGAGTATTATCTGTGGAATAACAGAAAATCAGTCCTATTGACTTACTTAATAAATGTATGTTTATTTCAAAAATAGCACCCAAACATATAGGTACACTCCTAGAACAATACAAGTATGATATGGTTGTGTAAGTATCCTGACATTGAGGACTTTAAACACATTTATTGCCAACCCATAAAACACGTCTACACTGCCACGCCGGTGAAACGTATCTCATTATGTATAAGACCCTACTGTCGGGCACATGTATACTTTTATACGTTTTTTTTATACCGGATAAAAAGTCTTTGTTTGTACCTTAATAACTATATAAAAAAAAAACCTATATCTTTTAGCGACAACCCTGCTCGTCAAAAACAGAGCTCGATATCGAGTTTTCGGCGTGGGCGTTAGTCATCTACGGCTATAGTATTACGATCCCGATATCGGGTCAACCAGCGTGGGAACGAAATCATAAAATACCCGACAGTAGGGTATCCGGCACTGTATGTGTTAAGGTGTACAGCATGAGATATACACAGATTCTTGGTGCTATATCACATATGAAGAAAATTACGAACTAAGTTTTGTAATTTTCCCCTAAGCTAAAACGAATGTTCTATCTCATAAGAAAATAATGATCTCCGTATTGAATTTTTGGAGTTTACTCCTTAAGAATCGATTTTCATATATAAGCGCGGGGTATGAAAAATTATGGGGAGTAAAATCAAACTACGATGTCACACTGTCACACGGTACGTAGTCGCACGATGTTAGCCGAAGATGCGTCGGTCCCTTCGCATTGCATACAGATATAGTGAATAATATGTTTCCATCGGTAAAACTCGGATCTCAATCGGAAGACGACGGGACCCGAAGTGTCAATTAATTATTGTATTCAATGAGTGACATGTTTATATTCAATAATATGTAACTTTATTATTTACTGTCAAATATCAAAATGAAAAACGACAGCATGGTATGATGGGTAGTGGTTTATTTTATAATCGTTCGTAAGGAGTAAACTCCTGTCGTGCGTCGGCGCTGACACACACACAGACTTTGTTTTTTTTTTCGTAAAATGTCGTGGCAAAAGCGAAGCGAAATACACGCGGAAATATGAATTCGACAGAAGAAAACCTAGGACGGAACAGCACGAGAAGCCTGGCCACAAGCCGGGCTGGAAGCACAAAGACCCGAGCGGGGTCGGCAAGAGGCTGAAGCAGGCGGCGGAGGCCGCGTCGGCGGACACGCAGAAAGCCCCCAGGGGGTCCATACAGGACCGGCTCAGACGGTACCGCGCTGGCGCTTACACATCACACGCCTGTCACGCCGGTTTTTGTTTCGCTTTCCTATCTCACATTAATGCTTAAGAGTGCTCTCATACAATAACATTTAACAGATGTTAAGAGGACTGTGAACCAACATAACCGCACAAAACCGAAAAAACAATCACACTTTTCATACAAACAGTGAAAACGTTTTTACCTCTTTTTTCCGAATTCAGAAGGGCCACTCAAATAGATCTTTAATTAAAGTGACGTCTCTGTATACTTTGACAACTAGTTGAGGGACATTTAACTACTTAATGTCTAGTCAAATGCTTAAGTGGCGTTTCTGAATTCGGCCATTTGATTGTTAATCTATTTTGATAATTAATTATATGATGTCGGGTAGGTCAAAATCTAGTTTTTTTTTTATATTGAATATAAATAACGAGATTATGGCAAAAATATGTTTTTTATGAAAACACTAGCGCATTATTATGTTAGTAGAATTTATTATAACTCAATGAAAAATACTCCTCTGCTGCACTGGGAGTGAAGAAATAGCATAGAATGCGTGCAGATGCTTATCATCCTGGCATGTCGACTAAGGGACGGGTCCTCTCCAACATGGTGGACTATCTGTATGGGCGATGGGCTGATCACCTGTCACCATACGGTTCATCATACCATCTTAGGACTAATTAATCGAACGTGGCCACAAGTAGTCTTGTGGCCCTGCCCACCCCATTAGGGATTTCGGGCGTGATTCTTTGTACGTATGTATGTCAATGAAAAAAAATAACTTGTAAACCCAGATATTGTTCAGGTTGATAACATGTTAAGAATTATCAAAATCTTTTAACATTTAGTAGGGTAGTTTTTTTTTTCCTTTTTGTATGGAAAGTATTTGGTACACGATCCTGTAAACATCCACCCAAATAATTTAATAATGATTTGTTGAGCACAACACGATAAGCATTAATATGATTCCATTTGATTGTACTCGTTTCTCGCCCTATTTGCTTGGTCACGCTTGGCTGCGTGCTTCATTTGTACCGCACTATTGCCCGTATTAATATACAGTGCTTAAGACTAAATATCGTACTTAAGTAAGCAGTTTCATATTTAAAACACTTGAGTACTATATCAGTCTTGAGCGCAGAGTACGGGCATATGTATCGCATCTATTGAGTTATCGACGTTTTGTATTATGCACTGTAATTTTTCAGTTTCCCACCGTTTTAGCACATCCTCGGTGTTTTGTTTGCCTTCACGCCGTTTATTCTTCAATCGTATTTCTGTAAATTGTTTTTGTAATGGTTGGGTGTGGTTTTTAGTTCAGTTGAAATGTGCACAAAACAATTATAATCTGCATAACGGATAACAAACTAAAAAATAATAATAAAATAATAATAATAATAATACTAAAAAAGCAATAAATGAAATCAACATAATCGTTTCTTAGTGCACGGTTCTTCAACTTTACGATACTAATGCTAACCTAATTTTGCAGAGACAATCAGTCCAATAATCAAGATGAACGGGAAGAGAAGAAATCTGATTACTCCGCCGGGGGCGCTCGCGAGAACCGTTCCGATCGGTTCGAGCGTCGCGACCACCGGGAGAGCCGCGACAACCGGGAGAACCGTGACAACCGCGAGAACCGCGACAACCGCGACAACCGCGGCGACCGGGAGAACCGTGGCGACCGGCGCGACAATTGGGCGGACAAGAAAGACTGGAACCAGAAGCGGGAGTTCAGGGACAACCGAGGGGAGAGAGAGAATAGAGGGGAGCGCGGGGACCGCACTCGGAGCAACTTCTCCCCGCGCGATCGCGCCGAACGCTCCTTCGGTTCGGATAGCGACAAACGCTCCGACAAAAGCTTCGGCTCCGGCCGCGCGCCCCCCTACAAGAACCGCAGCAAGTTCACACAGGTCCAGTACAAGGAGCTCGCAGACCCGGTTCCTCTCGAAACTCCCTTCACGGAGCCTACGGTCGAATCCGGCGCCCAGCACGAAGTCTCCGTCACCTGGATAATTTCACCGAAGAGCTTCTACACCCAAATCATGTCGCTGCAACCGAAATTCCTGGAGATGATGCATAAGATACCGGAGTTGTATAAAGGAGTGAAGTCGTTCACTGGGAACGTTCCAGTGGGAGCTTCTGTACTCGCCCGGTACCCGGCTGACGGCGTCCTATACAGAGCTATCGTGGTATCCGTCCAGCCGTTTTCCAAGTTCATCGTACAGTACGTGGACTTTGGGAACAAGCAACTAGTGGACGCCAAAGACATCTGGCAGTTGGACAGTCAGCTGATGGAGCTCCCCAAAATGGCGATTAACTGCGCCTTAATCGGGGTGGCGCCGACTGATGGTGAATGGAAGGCGAACCCTGAGATCGACCTGTGTTTCAACGCGCCGCGATACCAGTGCGTGTTCCAGGAGTCGGTGGAAGGACAGTATCAGGTGTCTTTGTGGAACAATGGCGCCAGCGTTGTTGATATGCTCGTGGAGAAACAGCTAGCGGTATTATCCGAGCAGCAGTCGTCTGTTACGCTTAAAGGTAAGCTACTTTTAAATAACTATTTCAATGAACAAGTAATAAGTTCAAAAACTATAACTAGTACAAATTAAAAGTTTCGTGAGACATGATTAAAACTATAAATACAAACGGCTTTACTCACGAATTATTGTCAGAAATAGTCCGACATGTTTCGGACCCGTATGGAGTCCTTCTTCAGGGTTTGAGTGCGTTCGCGGTCAAAGCAACCCGCGCACATGTCGGACTATTTCTGACAATAATTCGTGACTAAAGACGTCTGTATTTATAGTGTTAACTATAACTCACTCTCTAAAAAGTATGAAACAGCTAACAATATTATATATTTTTGTAATAGGCTAATTAATCCCTATCATTGATAGCCAACACGTCATCATTAAAAAACTTTGTCCTCTAAAGGGCGCCATATTCAATTTAAAATTTTCTAATTTACCCCCAGTAAATTAGAATATTTAAAAAAAAGGTTTGTAAGCTATGGCGTGTAATATATCAAATGAAAAGGCTCGTTGTTGGTTTTTTTTTGTATTTTGAAAATAAATATCTTTTAATTTATTTAAAAAAATAGGCGAAAATTACCGTTCCCCCCTTATCTCCGGAACTTCAGGGCTTAAAATAAAATAAAATATATAGAAAATAGTTCTTTACCTACAGATTACAAGAAAACCTATATAAGAAGTTTATGGTATTTAAAGTAACAGGAAATTTCATATATGTAATCACGGAGTCCTCTCCACGCGAGTGTAACTCGCACTTGTCCGGTTTTTATCCCGGAAAGTCTCACGGTTCCCGAGGGAATAACGGTAACCGAGGTCCACGCGGACGAAGTCGCGGGCAAATGCTAATCTATATATATTAAAATCTCGCGTCACGGAGTTTGTGGTCGCACTCCTCCGAAAAGGCTCGAGTGATTTTTCATAGGTCGTAAAGTATATTTAATACTGCTAGGTAATTAGGGTGTCCATACGGACAAAGTAGCGGGCGGAAGCTTGTATAAAAAAATATATTTATTTACTAAATTTTCCTGGCTCTTGTTGTATTTTTATTGATTTTTTTTACAGATGAGGCCATAGATCTGACAATCATCGTAGGCCAGCAGATACCGTGTCGCGTGACTCACGTCGACTCCTTCGAGAAATTTTACGTTCAATTGGATCTGGAGAAAGCGGCGCTCGTGGAAACCGCTATCGCCAACTTTGACGTCAATTTAGTGAGTATTTTGCGGCGCTAAATATAGTACATTGTGCATCTAGGGCCGTAAGAAGGGGATAACTAACGAGAGTCTGTTAGAAGCCCGACGCCGATAGGCGAGGGCTTTTATGACTCGAGTTTGTTATCCCCTTACTGCCCGTGATACACACAATGTTTTTCATCACATTTGCGAGGAAATGAAATAAAAAATAGACAAAAAAGTATATATATTCATTTTATTCCCATTTTACATCGTGAATTACTCTAACATGCATGGCACAAAGATAAATTAGAACCGTTTATCTCTATGACTATCTCTTTTGTCGGCACTAGTGTGAGAGAGACGCACTTAGAGATAAACGGTTCTAATTTATCTTTGTGCCATGCATGTTAGGGCCGCAGCTGGGTGGGTGTTGATAAACTGAGCGTACGTCGCGATCAGCGCGGGGCAGCTCCGCCGGCTTGCGGTCGCGCGCGCCGCCGGCTGCGGCTCCCGAGCAGCTCCGCCGACCTGGCGCACTTTACTGCCCGCGGGAGTTCGAAACGGGAGTATGGATTTTGTATGGTTTATAACTCCCGCTGACGGTGGGGCGTATAGAGGAGCTAAATCGGCTATAGCTGCTCTATACGCCTGCGTATAATAACACCCTTTCCGAGCAAGTGTGATGAAAAAGATTGTACTTAGTTTAGGCGGCGTACAGTTGGGGAGTCACGTGGTAGGCCCGCGTCTTGGACGTTAATGCAATGACTATTTTTTTTTTTCTACACTTGCGAATCGGAAATGTTTTAAGGATGTGTTCCCAATATTTCGATTTGTAATTTTTCATCACACTTGCTCGGAAAGGCTGTTATTATACGCAGGCGTACAGAGCAGCTGTAGACTACTTACCTCCCAAGGGCAGTTATGGATTTTGTATGGGTTATAACTCCCGCTGACGGCGGGGCGAGCCGCAGCCGGCGGAGCTGCCCCGCGCTGATCGCAACGTACGCTCAGTTTATGATCACCCACCTGATGGTAATTCACGATGTAAAATGGGAATAAAATTAATATATATACTTCTTTTTGTCTAATTTTTATTTCATTTCCTCGCTAATGTGATGAAAAACATTGTGTGTATCACGGGCAATAAGGGGATAACAAACTCGAGTCATAAAAGCCCTCGCCTATCGGCGTCGGGCTTCTAACAGACTCTCGTTAGTTATCCCCTTCTTACGGCCCTAGATGCACAATGTACTATGTTTTTCGCTGAAATTTAATAGTATGGTAATATTAGTCGTTTCGCATATGTGTAATAAAAAAAAACACTTTACCGTTTTTTCCAAGGAGATAAATGACATTTAAGATTACATTCAAGCCTGTGTTATTTGTACCGGAAGTTGATTAAATTACAAGAAAAATCTAAAAATGTTTCTGTCCCATAGTACTTTTATAGTCAGAAAATGTATTTTTTATAACTTTGTACTCTCCTCGATTTTTTGATGAAAAAAAATATATCATTACCATTGTTCTCACGAAAATATTCTTGATTGAATTTCCATGTGTCCGGACCGTTTCAAATACTGCATTTTGATTGATCATGACTCGAGTAGTCAAATCAGGTTCTGATTTTATTTCGCATACTAAATAAATATTAATAATCACACAATTTGTATATTTTAAATCATTATTGGTAAAAAATTACTCATTGCCATTATTTGGTGCAAATGAAAAAAAACTTGAAAAATCAAATAGATGTACTGCAGATTTGACGTGGTACCCATCCTTAAATAAACAATGGTTTACATAAATAGACGAGCCAAAAACATCTACAGTGGATTCATCACAACACTACGCTGTAAGTAGGGCCGCTGCAAGGTTTCCTAGTCGACGCCAAGTTAAAAAATTAGTGGAAGTGCAATGACCATCGAAAACTAAACACTTTCATATTTATCAACTTTAAACTTTAGGCACAAACTGCGCACATTACATACGAAACTCGAGGGAAATATATATAAGTATAGTCTATTCATTCGTACTTGTCTTATTTGGTAAAAAAAGTTACTAATGTCAAAATGTGCAATTTTTCGGTGAAACAGCTGTTTTATCCTAAATAAAGCAAACCTAGGCTAAAAATTGGCAAAGTGACGTCTAAAATATTGTCTCCGGTTCCGTTATTTGCAAGGAAACCATTTTGAGGTTAGAAACTTGTTTACCAAATAAAACAAGCATGGATGAATTCACTGTATAAATTTTTATTTAAATCAATTTTGATTTGAATCCATTGTTTTAAGATTTGAGCTGATATTACATGGATAAATAATTTGTGTGTAATGCCACATATATTTAAACTTTTGACCGCCAAAATCGGCTGCAGCCGTCAGCGGATAAAGGGTAAAAAAGTCCTTCATTACTTTGACTTAAACTTGAAATTCGTGTTACTTCTCAGACATGCTTGGCGGTCAAAAGGTTAAGCTAAATTCTTAAAATAATGTGGTGAGTAATTTATTTAATTTTTTTAGCTGACGCCTCTATCATCGGACAGTCTCACGGACGGCGTCCACTGCACCGTGAAACACGAGGGTAAAATCTACCGCGCCATACTGAACGACACCTCGGATGCCGACAACGTGAGCGCAGTCTTACCGGACCATGGGACTACCATCACCACGACACTGGCCAACGTAAGTTCTTAGACAAAGTCAAAATATCTCTATATTGAACTAGTGGACCCGCGACAGCTTCGACCGCGGTATTTGTACCGACTGCCGGGCTGATTTGTGAATCTAAACCATCCACGGCGCCACCCAAACACATACAAAAAAAAATCATTCAAATCGGTCCAGCCGTTTAGGAGATCAGTGACATACGCACGTACTGTAGAATTATATATGTATATAAAGATAATAAATAAATAAATAAATAAATCATGGGACAATCTTTACACAAATCGATCTAGTCCCAATGTAAGCTCTAAAGGCTTGTGTTATGGGTACTAGACGACGATATACATACATAGGAAACTTTCAAGACTCAGGAACAAACATTCGTGCTCATCGCACAAATTTGCCCTTAGCGGGGTTCGAACCAGGGACCGCTAGCTTTGGAGGCACGGTCATTACCAACTAAGCTAACCGCGTCGTCAAAATTAAGCTTTAACAAGCTCTTATGAAGGTCAAGGAAGGAATCTACCACTGGTTCGGAAAAACCTCTACTGACAAGGGGACGGCACGACCTTGGGGAAACGGATTTGGATGAAATTTCGTGTAGTGGTAGTATAACATGTGGGTATTACCACTGTAAAATATTTCCGTCCAATGCCCAGTAGGAGCTGAGAAAAACGTAAACAAAGATCAGTCAGTGATACAAACAAAAAATCACAAATGTAAATAAAGCTTGTTTTTGCGTTTGCAAACACATTGTAATTGTAAAAAAACAGCATTTATTTGTTGTTCTTCGTGCAGAAAGAATTTTCGTTTTGAATGTTTCTATCGCAATTATCATTCAGGGTCATGTACACCTGCCTGTTAAAAAAAATTAATTATAGAATACTGTATTTATAATTGTAGTAACAAATTTAAAAGATTTACACGCATTTTATTTTGTACCGACTTATAATTTTTAATTAATACATATTTATATGATAAACTAGCAAACCCGGCGAACTCCGTTTCGCCACCAGATGGCTTCGTTTTATGTAACATTTCGTTTGGTGTAGCTATGTATCAGAGATGGCGCTGTATGTGAAAAAAGATTTTCCCGCTTTTCTGTTGAATTTTTTCCTGAATTTTCTTTGCTATAAACCTCACGGAGCCCGAGACCTTTCCAAGGAATGCAAAACCGTGGAAATCGGTTCGTGCGTTCTGGAGTTATAGCGTCAGGAAGGAAAACCCGACTTATTTTTATATAGTAGATAATTTATATAGTTTTTTTAATAAATTATTTATATAGTTTATATAATAAAAAAATAAAAAATAATAAGAAAAACAAAGTCCACGAGCTAGACTCGAACCAGCACAGGCGGGAGTACGAGTCTAGAGCATTACCGCTTACGCCACGGTACGCTCGACCGGAATAAAATGTAACTAATAGATAAAGTACGGGCTGAACTTTGTATGCTTTTTGCTCAGCTCCTACTGGGCATTGGACGGAAATATTTTACAGTGTTAGTACCCACATGGTATACTACCACTACACGAAATTTCATCCAAATCCGTTTCCCCAAGGTCGTGCCGTCCCCTTGTGAGAAGAGCCATGTCTAGATTACATTTTTATACAAATCTAAGTATATACCACAGTAGGTACGCACATCAAGACCCAGCGCTAAATTAATCCTTGTAATTATTTAATTTTGAGGATGACAATCTCAAACAAAGGATACCGTAGTCAGACAGGCTTAAAGTATCCCTGCTTTTTGAGATAACAATGACCTCTATGATATTTAAATTATTAGCTTTGGCCTGCTAATTTGGCTTCACGAAAATCCATTCTGGGATAGAGGCAAAAAGTAACTTTTAAAATATATTCAATTCAGCACAGGAATAATACATACAAACAAACAATTGAACAGTTAACTGTTGAAAACAGATCATCCATGTAATAACCGGTCTAGAAGTATGACATTTTGCACAGGAGTTCGTCATATAAAACACAAAAAAGATTTTTTTTTAATTTATCTCCTTAAATAGGGGATAAAAGTTTGGGGTTCGGTCCCGTTGGCCTTACCTACATTTAGCCTTGGCGAGCAGAGCACCTTAGTTGTATTTTGTCCGGGTAGCAAAATGCCTTGATCTGTAAACTAACACCTATGGATATAATGAACACAGTATGAGAGATGTATAGTTGTATACCTAAGTTGCTTGCCACCGACTTATATATAATAGTAATAATAATAATAAAGACATTTATTTAACACACATTAGACACAGACAAATAACAAGAAAAACACATAACAAAGAAACAATGAACATAAAAAGCTGTGCCGAACGGTGCCAAAGAGGGTGCCACTCAGCGTTATGCCGTGGCGAGCCTCGGCGCTGATTTTCAGTGGCCCCTAGGTGACAATACATATATTTAATTTAACACTGAATTACAATAATAATGTTGTGTAACCATTATATAACATTATATAACCATGTCATTTTGCATACTTGGTCAGTGTACTACGGAGCCATTTTGCTCGCCAAGGCCAAAATGCAAGTAAGGCCAACGGGATCCAACCCAAAGTTTGTATGGAATGTCCCATGGGCATCCAACCCCATCAGGCACAACTATCAGTGATAAAATACCAACGTAAACCGTTTCAGCTCATGATCTTACCAACGGAACTGAGTGTATACTACTACCAGTCTCTGGAATGCTGTCTGAACAACTACACGGCGGAATCGAAGAAGCTGCTCTCACTCGAGGAACTGAAGGCACTTCTCACTGGCAACAAGTTCATTATCTACATTGATAGTGTGGAAGGCATCAGGTAATTTAATATTTTATTATTTAGTTGTATCTTTCTTTTTTGGATGGAAAGTGGTCACCGCCGCCCATGGACATCTGCACCACCAGAGGTGCTGCCAATGCGTTGCCAGTCTAGGGAGGATGGGGAATGGGGATGGGAGGGAATAGGCCTCCGGATCTCGTCACTCACCGTACGAAACGCTTAGCAAGCTATTACTTTACGCTGATATTCTATGAGAGTGTGGTACTACCCCGGTCGAGCCGGCCCATTCAAACAGTACCTAATCATCTAGTGAGGATTACTGTTTGGCTCTAACACTACAAATTCATATCTTTCGCATTCATATCTTTATAGAGGATTATTAACAATTTAAACGCCACGGCTGTATGCGAGAAAGCGTGCCACAGACGCCGAGTGACGGCCGTAGCCGACAAAATGTATGGAAAACGGGATGCCGTGGCGTCAGGGGCACGGCAATCTGCTGTCGGCTATATCTGACTATGGCGTTCCAAATTTGCCAAGAACACGGCTCCCGTGTCCTCTATAAAGCTGGTCACACGCCGCCGACACGGGAGCCGGGTCGATGTTATGCTAGCTGTTTTATGTGGCCTCGAGCCGGAGACTTTGTTTTGTGACTGGCAATGAAAGTTTTAACTATTATAAATTGATAGGTTTTGCGTAGTGTCCATCCATACCCATAATATACTACATTTCGTCAATATAATTAGATTTGTGTTACTTAATCATTTGTGAACTAATAACTAGTGCAGAGTTAGACAGCTCATTTATATTATACTAGCTTTTACCAACGACTTCGTCCGCGTAGAATTTGGTTATCTCAATGCACACAAATAAATCCAGGAATTAAAGTATCCTAATACCTTCCTGAGATGCCAAAATAGATGCATACCAAATTCATCAAAATCAGTTCAAATCGCGCATCGGGCTCTCATCAGGCAAGCACTAACTAAAAGTTTCTTCAAAAAATGAGTAGCTTTTGTCCTCTACAGCTCAAAGTATCTCCATACCAAATTTCATCAAAATCGGTTTAGCGGTATAGCCGTGATAGCGTAACAGTTAGTTTCGCATTTGTAAATTATAATATAATTATGGATAGTAGCAGTTATGCAGTGCATTTGTGTCTACTTATATTTGCCTTTGTCTCAACCACCCGACCGATTATAGCCAATTATGTATAGGTTGAAAAGTAGTTGAGCGACATTTAACTGTTTAATGTCTAATCAAATGATTAAGTGGCGGTTGTGAATTCCGCCATTAATCTTTTTAAAGCCGCTTATTAATGCAAAGCTTTTGTTTGTTTCAGCTTGGTGACAACGCTGTATGACATCACAACAGGACAGAAATTAGCTATCTTCGAGCCGGACGAAGGCGCGTTCGAAGAGGTCGTTACGCTGTGCGCGCGCAACGTGTTCAACTACAATTTCGGCATGGCCACCATACAGCATCTCGAGAATCTCAACGAGATCTATCTGCAGAAGGCCGCGGATGTTGACAGGATTCAGGCCTTGTTAGATTCGTTGTATGCTTTCTATGAAGAAGGTTAGTATATCTGTTGACTCGGTGGTCCGAAGAGCTAGGTCTTCAAAGTATGCTTTCGGTATTTTAAAAGTTGTATTGTGGAGAGTGTACCGAGGAACTACATGACCTCATCCCACCTTCAACTTTTTCCCATCGGTCTTCCAGACGCCGGGAGGGCTTCCATCCGCATGTAGTTGTATTTCCAAAGGTTTGTATGTAGCGGTTTGATGCATAACTTCTTATTCGCACTGCCAATGAGTGGACGATCTCCCTGCGTCTGTATTCCCCAAATCGTAGCCTGTGTTTTCAATGCAAGAGTGAATAGACATATATGTATTTTCTGCACCATCTTCGATCTCGTCATAACTTATAGATAAAAACTCTCTTTATTAGTATTACTCAATTAAAAAAAAAACTTTTCTATTATAGGCACGCCTGAACTTCTGACGTGCTTCGAAGAACACACCCTTTGTGCAGCGAAATCGTCCGACGAAAACTGGTACCGCGCATCAATCATCAGCGCTACAGAGACCGAGGTCAAAGTGCAGTTCCCCGACTACGGCAACACGGAAACCATCCCCAAAGAGTCGGTTAAGAAGCTAGATCCTTCATTCTACGAGCCGTGCGCTCAGGCCCTGCAGACGAGCCTCGGCCTCGTCGCGCTCCAAGACGGCGCCATCGAAAAACTGACCGAGTGGACGACGGACAAGGAGGTCCAAGCCACGCTGGCATTCGGCACGGATGGCTGGCTCGCCAGTTTACACCTCGACGGCGTCGACTTGTCCATGAAACTGGTCGACGAGAAGCTCGCCACCCCGCGGATAGCGCCGGAGGAAACCGCCGCGTCGGAGTCCGACCCGGCCGCTGAGGCCGAGGAACCCGTCTCACTCCCGCCCGGCTGCACGCAAGTGTACATCAGCCACATCGACACCCCTGGACACTTCTGGCTGCAAATGGCTGACAAAATCGACAAAATCGATGAAATCCAAGCCCAGCTGAAGGCTGACGCCGACAAGTACGAGGATTTGGAGACACGAGAGATGGGCACGCTCTGTGTGGCTAAATACTCCGCTGACGATCTATGGTACCGCGCTGAGGTGCTCGATCTCGACTCCGATATAACGACGGTGCGCTTCATCGACTACGGGAACACCGACGTGCTGGATAACCAGCCGGGCGTGGTCAAGGCCATGCCCGAGGCCATGCGCGCTGAGGAGCCTCACGCCGTGCGCTCCAGCGTCAACGCGGTGCCCACCGGCACCGGCCAGTGGTCCGAGCCGGCCGGAGACAGCTTCGTAGCGCTCGTCGGCGACACGGAAGCACCCGTAGACGCCCTCATTGTGCTCAAAGACGTGACGACCTACGTCGACCTCTTCGTAGGAGGGAGGAACATTACCGATCAGCTGGTGGCGCAGGGTCACGCTTCACGCGCCGAGCAGCCCGAGTGCGGCGACTTGCCCTCGTGCTTCGCGAGCCACGTCAACTCGCCGTCAGAATTCTGGATTCAACTGGAGTCTGCGGCGCCCGAGCTGCAAGCTATGGAGACCGCCATGGAGGACGCAGAGAACTTCCCCGAGCTGAGCGAGCGCGAGGAGGGCGTCCTCTGCGCCGCCAAGTACCCCGAAGACGGAGCCTGGTACCGTGCGCAGGTGATCGTCGACGGCTCCGAAGGAACCGAGGTTCTGTTCATGGATTACGGCAACGCGTCAATCGCCACCGAGCTGCGCAGCATGCCGGCCGAACTGACCGTCAAACCGGCGCTCTCTCGCAAATGCGCGCTTCAGAAACCGCGCGACATCAAATCTTGGTCGCGCAAATCGGAGGTTAAATTCAACGAGCTCGCTGCGGAAGGAGCTACTATTTTCAACGTCCAGTTCATCGCATCGGGCGATATATCTATTGTTGAACTTTACCTCGAAGGCAAGTCGGTGACGGAAGAGCTCGTTGGGCTGTGTGAGGAGCAACCGCCGGCGGAGAGACCGACGCCCGTTGGACAAGACTTGCACAGCACAGGAAAAATATGCTACGTACACGCGGCAGATGAGTTTTACGTGCATCTCGATGATAAGACTGCTGAGCTAGACAAAGTGACAGAAAAGATTGGCGACGCGGAGGAGTTTGAGCAAGCTTCAGAGCTGAAAGTGGGGTCCGTATGCGCTGCGTTTTGGGCTGAGGACGACCAGTGGTACCGTGCGAAAATACTAGAGTTTTGCGAAGCAAGCTACCACGTTCAGTTCCTTGACTACGGCAATAAAGCTAAATGCGAGGAATTCCGTCAACTCCCGGAAGACATCGCAACTATCGAGCCCCTCGCTAAGTGCTGCCGCCTTGCGGGCGTCGACGCCGCCTCCGCCTCAGAAGCTAGCAAAAAACTCCATACCCTCATGGCTGATGATGCAACTTTCCACATAGAATTCTTGGATAGCATGAACGAACCGGCCCTCGTCAAACTTTTACTCAATGGCAAAGATGTTAGTTCTACAATTATTCTCAATAAGCCAAGTGAAGCACAGGAAGTAGAAGATAGTGCTTCGGAAATTATAGTTACAGGGACAACGGAAGTATCCTCACAAAATAGTGAAATTGAAAAACCCATTGACAATATTCCAGAGAGTGCAGCTACAGAAAAAATTGAAATTACCTCACAGCAAAATGATATGGAAAAAGCAAATGCAAATGAACCAGAAAGTGGAGCTACAGAAAATGCGAAGGTAGACCCAACTGAAACATCGGAACAAATGAAAGAAGAGAATACAGACTCGGCATTAGTAGTTGGGAACAAAAATGAAACAGCTAACAAACCTGAGATCTCAGAAAAAAAAATTGAGGAGGAAGACACATTTGAGGATGCCAATGAGCTGGACTCTTCGCACCCTGATCTCGATGAAAGCTTGGATAGCAATCACACTGTTATTGAAAACAAGTCATTTGAAGCTAACCCTGACAGCCTGAATGATACAGACGATAAAGAAGGACATTTAGACTCTCCTAAAAGAGACACTTCATTGGATACCCTAGAAAATTCCAATGACACAATAAAAACTCCAAAAAGAGATGATTCGAAGGAGTCCATTAACACAGATACTGGCTATACAAGTAGTGGTGACGGGTCGCTAACTAAGGACAACTCGCCTTTGAAGAACTCTAATGGAGATTTAGCAGAGCAAACCAGTCAAGATGTACTGAAAGACCAAACAACGAAAAGTAAAATAGATTTAATTAAAAAGACAGCAGAGGAGAATGAAACAAAGTCAGGACCTAAAGATGATATAAAAGAAACAGATGAAACGAAAACTGAAGTCGAAACTACAGAAACGAATGTAGAATTGGTTAAATATAAAGCTGAAGAGAATGAAACAAAGTCAGATCCTAAACATGATATCAAAAAAACAGATGAACCGAATCCTGAACTAGAAAGTACAGAAACTAAAATAGAATTGGTTAAAAATAAAGCTGAAGAGAATGAAACAAAGTCGGAACCTAACGAAGATATAAAAAAAGATGAAAAGAAAACTGAAGTAGAAACCATTGACATAGTAACTAAAGTGGAGACAGAAGTTAAAGTTTCAGACTAGACTAAAAAAGACAGTTTTTCCAAATGATTCATTTACCATAAAAAATCTCATTATACTCAGATGTTACAAAGCAATGCCTTGTTGTGATAGTTACTTATATACTTACGTAAAATGTTTTCCCAGTTCATTTGCTAAAATCAATAAATGCGTGAAGTGTCTCGAGACGTGTTTACATAAATTAGTGCTATTTATTGTAGATACGTCAATAATCACAGGCAGTTTCCATGTTTTAATTGAAACTTCTAGAAACTAGACTGAATAGCCTTGTAGTTTCAGAAAATTTCTGACACTTGCGCCTTTATTGATGTTAATCATTATGTTGTTTAATTGCTTGATTATTTATGTGTGTTGTTTAGTGATGGCGAGAATTTTCTTTTGTTGCTTTCAAAATTGTGTAAGAAAAGTGAGAATTTGTTTTTATATTGTTTCTTTATATTATAGTTATAGTTTTTACGTACACGTTTGTAAGACTAATATTGATATTTCGACATTGTAAATACTCATATTTTTCTACGTTCCATGTTGTTATTAGTGTTTTATTGTCAGGTAAAAAGATGAGTCATTCGTTCTTTGCTTAAATACATTCAGCATAGCTGTTACCATAACATACTTATGTAGAAGATATAAGCAATATATTTTAGCAATTAATTAAAAAATATTGTGCCTCCATTTGTAGAACAATAGAAAAACTAAAATAATAAGATATATCAGTAGCATCACCGTAAAATATTAAATTACTCGCTCACATGTTATGTTTATGTAAAGTTAATCTCCGTACTTGTTTCCTGTTAAAAATAATTAAAAACTTTTCTTATTACACAGTATATTTATTTACAATTAGCCCTGCTTATTGTATTAAAATAGGAGCGTTGGAACTAGTTTCTCAAAATCTACAAAATACCATGCAAAACACAAAAGTAGCCAAGACTATTCTTCCTCGCCACGCTCCGGATAATTCTGGCTTTCAACAAAATTGCACCATTCACTTTGTAATAAATATACGGTAAAGTTGAGGACTTATTCTAACTTATATTATTCCTAAAACCGAAATCTAAACACATGAGAAAAAACTATCAATTTGTTTTTATTAGTACTGGTATTATATGAATACATTCAATTAGATCGTGAAACTGAATAATAATCGGACCTCACATGAGACCCTATAGACAACATGTTTTTTTTATTAAAAAAATATTATATTTGCCGTTATTTAAAAAACCGAGAGACTGGTTGAAATTTAATCATCTATCTAAGACCTGACTTACCTCCAGACGGTGTCAGTGTGTCAAAGTAATCGAATCTGACTAAACAGCCGAAAATTTTAGTAGCGCTAAGGTAGTCTTAAGCCTTAAAATCAACTATAAAGTATTTTATACAATGTTTAATGCAGATTGTTTTCAAAAACAAATTAACTTAAATGCTACGTACATATAAAAATATATATATGGAATCGATAGTTACCCAAATTATTGTCAAATACGAATAATAAAACGCGATCACATGCCGATATGGAGCAGACCTGCCACCGGTCATCTCATCTCTCACGTCTCGGTGCATTTGAGATAATCTCACAATCGAGATTAAACGTCAGTGCATACAGTCGTTTGACACAACTGTATGAATCTGACGTTTAATCTCTCATTCGACATAACTCGAATGCAGCGAGAATTGGGGGCCAGGTCTGTCATGATCCTCTAACGTGCGCAGCGCTGGCTTGCTAAGAGCCTAGTTAGGGAGCTGGGTGCCATTTTGGTTTACGATTTCTTCGTCTTTCATATTGATAGGGATGAAAGTTTATGTCAATACAAATCGATTAGGTTCAGTACATGAAAGTCATATGTCCCTGCGTTGTTGAATTACAAACTTTAAAAAATCGTACATAAAAAAATCAGCGGCCTAAACATCTGCCACCTTTTTTTTTCTATTCTGGGAGTCCTAATGAATCGAATGGACCCAACGAGAACGACGAACAAATGATTTAGTATAGCTTTTATCATTTTCAGTTTTGCAACTTCGTCCCGTTATAAAACAGAGCCCTGCAAGTCTGCCTCTTCGATGTTCATCGTTTTGAGGATGATTCTGACCATCAGTCAAGAGGCAAACACGAACAAATGATTTAGCAAACCGGTTTTTTTTTAATGGTTGTAACGCTGTCATTTGTAAACGCAGCGCTACCATGGTGGCAGAGAATTTTTCTGTGGTTCTTTACATTGTCATTAATCGAACAATTTAGGTCTGCCAAGCGAACAAATCATATAGAATTTTGGCACCCAGCTCCCTAGCTACTAGTTTGGCGACTATTGAACACTAAGCGTGCAGTGCGGCCGCTTCCGAGAAATCTTGTTTTTTTATACATATAAGGGAAAGGCAAACGAGCACGCGACTCACCTGATGGTAAGTGATCATCGCCGCTCATGAACATCAACCCCAAAGGAGTCATTGAGCCGTTGCCGACCTTTTAGGAAAACAAACTCCTCTTGAAGGCCCCAATGTCAAAACCGTCCGGGAACACCGCTGATGGAAGTTGGAATACAATTTCATCGTACACCGCCATTGGTGTTGGTGAAACTATAGTTTTTTTTTTAACCTAAGCTCTAGGCGCTAAGCAAACCAACTGCCAGTGCGTACGTGGTCTAACACATTACAATTTGGAACCAAAGACTGTTGTTACATTCTAAATTAATAGTTCTGTTTATCCAATGATCGCTGCAAACGCCAGAGAATCACACCAATGACCGAAAAGAATTCATGATATGGTGAAATCTGATTGGTGGAGAAATATGCATGCTTCATTGCTGTATGAGTCCAATTATACTGAAATCTTTGAGGTCTTCCCTCTTTTGGAGTATCAGCCCCTTTTCGTTAGCCAAATGGAGTACAGACAATAAGGCTAGGGGCACACTGAGCGACTCTCGCATATTAGTGGACAGTTTGGTCGGTAATCTGTTGTAAATTGAGGAGAACGTGGTTTCGGTGACTTCCTCTTTCTCGCCTTGTATTCCCGCCGTGAGCATCTTCCAAGTGCAATGCTTCAACTGCTTCATGTCCACCTTTTTGGCCCTCATAGCGTAGGGTATGAAGATTTTAGCAACCTGAAATTGAAATTAGAACTTTGCCTTCAACCATCCTGTTGGATCTTTTCTCTAAAAAGTGACAGAAATTTGATGAGGCTGTCAAAAATTAGTAATTCTGAACTAAAAAGCAATATTTATTTTTCACCTATTTTAACTATTTTTGACCCTTAATAAAAGAAAATGTAATACTCAAAATTACATATTTTTTTTTACATGTATTTATTTACGTTAAGCTACTTATTTACGTTAAGCTACCGTTCCACAGAGATATATTAATATTTTTTATCTACACCCATATCATAAAACCTCCATTGGTTAATCAAAAACCGTAGGGAATGACCACCATTTTGACAACCAATTAGGAAAAACCAGTGCTGCGATAAAGAAATAACATGACTTCTTTATCGTTTTTAGTAAAGAAATGAGATTAAATTTGGAACAGCTGTCAAAACTCAAGTGGGTCTCTATTCTAGTATCCATAGATAATAAAACAGTTATTGATACGAAACGTCAATTCAGTATGTTTTTTTAATATAAACTGCACAATATTTGATCTCGAGTGACGTGGGAATAGAGACTTCATCCGTTTGTCTATGATTTAAAAAAAAAATCGAATGGCCGCCATTATGTTGACGTTTTGCTGAACGAAAGTAGAATTTTGTTGAATTGAATAGAAAAAGTTGTTTGTAATTTACATTTTAGTTGAAAATATGAATAGTAAGTAGTCTTCTCGGAGTGTGTGTGATGTGAAAATGCGCCGGATATCGGAAATATGCAGCCACGATTGCAACAAATAACTTGTTGCCAGAAAATATTGTTTCTGAACCCATCATGGAGGATTTATAATATGTGTGTAGATAAAGTTATGTATGCAACTCTGCATAATTTGGCCTTAAAACACACGTGCGATCTTATTATGAAACTCGCTAAAAGCTCGTTTCATAAAACCGCACTAGTGTTTTAAGGCCTATCATTATGCAACCGTTGCATAAACTACTATTACTATAGTCAAGTAGCCAATTCTAGCATACCTTGGTGGGTGGTTCGAGCATGTCTGCGAACTCTTCGGGCTCGGCTTTGGTCTGGTCGTGCGGGTCGCCGGCCGCCGCGCCCTCCTCGTTACCCCACTCGTCGCCATCCTGACAAACATTATTATATTCCACAATAGTTTTCTAACTCACAAAGCGCTTCACTTCACTAAAAACAAAGTAGTCGAACCCGAAGATTTCAATCAGGAGAGTCGACAGCGACAATTTGTCGTCATATTAATAAATGTGTGCGTAAACCGAAATAATAATGTCATCTCCCTTTCACCTAGAGTAATAATTGCGTTCTCTTTCACGCATCTGCCATTTTTTGATTTCGCTTATTTTACGAGTGACGTATTCCGGCGCGGTCACTCTGCAGTGTTTTCACTGCAAAGAGCTTGTTAAATTATTTAAGTATAGAACTTCAGTTTCACATTTAGTAATGACTCCATAAATGTTACATCAGAATAGCTCTAATATTTTGTCTTTCGTCGCAAACTTATAAAACATTCACATAAACCTTACATATTTCCATACAAACTTTCATCCCCTATTCCCTATTGTTATTTTACACCCTTGAGAGTAAAACTTTTACAAACTTTGAAAGTCATATTTATTTATATCGAATCAACAGCCTAAATTAGTTTCAAACTTGTTGCTCTGAAAATTACGATACTTCCACACAACTTTTCATCCCCCTTTTTCAACCCTTTACAACCCTTTTGTCGCATTAAAAAGTAGCCTATGTCCTTTCTCGGACTCTAATTTATCTGTGTGCCAAATTTCATTTAAATCGGTTCAGTAGTTTTGGCGTGAAAGCACGACAGACAGACAGAGTTACTTTCGCATTTATAGTATTAGTATGGATATGGATGTTCGGATGATATAGGTACTGACCGGCACGTTGTTAGGGCAGTAGGAGGCGTCGTTCTCGTTGTTATAGTCGTAGTCCTTGGCCTCGTCGACGGGCACCGGCTCGGGCGCGCGCCGCGAGTGCTCCAGCTCGCGCTTGCGCAGCAGCAGCACGCTCCCGCGCAGGAACAGCTTGCGGAAGTGGGACTCGTCCAGACCTCTGTAATAAACAGTCCCCCATACTCATACGCCCACCTACTATCTACTTATACAAACGTCACATTCAAACGAATCATGTAAAAAATCTGTGTCTGTGTACATTTTATTTAGTTTATTTATAGCAATACTAGCGATCCACCCCGGCTCGCACGGGTAGCACTAATTATCTAGCCAGATGCTAACAACCTTCACAGGCTCACCCGCTGGGATAATCTGAGGATTGCCTGATAATTTCAACAAAAGTCTACAACAATTTCAACAGTCTTTTTTGCATTAACAAAAAGGGAATCAACTTATAATAATATTGGAATAAATTAATAAATTTGGATAAGAACTTTATCTACACCCATATCATAAAACCTCCATTGGTTAATCAAAAACCGTAGGAAATGACCACCATTTTGGCAACCAATTAGGAAAAACCAGTGCTGCGATGAAGAAATAACATGACTTCTTTATCGTTTTTAGTAAAGAAATGAGATTAAATTTGGAACAGCTGTCAAACTCAAGTGGGTCTCTATTCTAGTATCCATAGATATTAAAACAGTTATTGATACGAAACGTCAATTCAGTATGTTTTTTTAATATAAACTGCACAATATTTGATCTCGAGTGACGTGAGAATAGAGACTTCATCCGTCTGTCTATGATTTAAAAAAAGAAATGGTCTTGACGGACGGCCGCCATTATGTTGACGTTTTGCTGAACGAAAGTAGAATTTTGTTGAATTGAATAGAAAAAGTTGTTTGTAATCGGAAATATGCAGCCACGATTGCAACAAATAACTTGTTGCCAGAAAATATTGTTTCTGAACCCATCATGGAGGATTTATAATATGTGTGTAGATAAAGTTATGTATGCAACTCTGCATAATTTGGCCTTAAAACACACGTGCGATCTTATTATGAAACTCGCTAAAAGCTCGTTTCATAAAACCGCACTAGTGTTTTAAGGCCTATCATTATGCAACCGTTGCATAAACTACTATTTTGCATTAACAAAAAGGGAATCAACTTATAATAATATTGGAATAAAGTAATAAATTTGGATAAGAACTTTGACAGTGTACAGAAAAGTTTGTAGACCTCTATTTCTAGAATGTAGCAACTTATGCAACTCCGCATAGCCGGGTGACCTCCGCTGTCAGCATTAGAGGCAAAAAATCATAAGCGGCAGGGCTAAATGCAGCCGAGGGGAGCGCAACGCAACCAGAGCGCTCTGAATAATTCCCCCCCGCGCCCTGCAAGTTTGGCAGCTTTCTTTATTAGTAAAAGTTAGGTGTGTTTAGGATATTTAGTATGTGATTTTTATCATATTACTGTAAAAGGCTTCGAGTAACTCACCTGTCAATAGGCATCTTGAAATTTGCCTCATTCCACGTGTGTCCCGTGGCCAGGGTCTTCCTGCTGATCATGATCTTGGCCGGCTGCGTGGGCTCGTACTCGCCGGAGGGTTCCGCCCGAGAGTCGAACGCGATGCCCGCGCCGGGGAAGTCCAGCTGCCGCTTCGTGCGCGTCGGCTTCTTAGCGCCCTCCAGCGTCATGCGGCCGGCGGTGGTGTGGGTGCGCTCGGACGCTGAAAATGGTGACTTGACTGTTATTGCCCGCGGCTCCGCTTGCGAGAATAAAATGTCACTTTTACAGGGATGGGATCGAAAAGTTTCTGTAGCGCAAACGGAGCGGTGTAGGGGGGTCGGACCACGTCATGTATGAGTAGGTAGACTACTGTAGCGGGTAGGTGAGGGTGGCGTGGGGTACCTCGGTTGTTCTTGAGGCGCCAGTGGCGCGGGCCGGCCCAGGCGGCCACGACGGCGGCGCAGTACGAGTACTCCAGGCGCGAGTCGGGCGCCGCGCCCGGCCGCATGTCCGTGAGGCGCGTCATGTAGAGTAGGTAGACTACTGTAGCGGGTAGGTGAGGGTGGCGTGGGGTACCTCGGTTGTTCTTGAGGCGCCAGTGGCGCGGGCCGGCCCAGGCGGCCACGACGGCGGCGCAGTACGAGTACTCCAGGCGCGAGTCGGGCGCCGCGCCCGGCCGCATGTCCGTGAGGCGCGTCATGTAGAGTAGGTAGACTACTGTAGCGGGTAGGTGAGGGTGGCGTGGGGTACCTCGGTTGTTCTTGAGGCGCCAGTGGCGCGGGCCGGCCCAGGCGGCCACGACGGCGGCGCAGTACGAGTACTCCAGGCGCGAGTCGGGCGCCGCGCCCGGCCGCATGTCCGTGAGGCGCGTCATGTAGAGTAGGTAGACTACTGTAGCGGGTAGGTGAGGGTGGCGTGGGGTACCTCGGTTGTTCTTGAGGCGCCAGTGGCGCGGGCCGGCCCAGGCGGCCACGACGGCGGCGCAGTACGAGTACTCCAGGCGCGAGTCGGGCGCCGCGCCCGGCCGCATGTCCGTGAGGCGCGTCATGTAGAGTAGGTAGACTACTGTAGCGGGTAGGTGAGGGTGGCGTGGGGTACCTCGGTTGTTCTTGAGGCGCCAGTGGCGCGGGCCGGCCCAGGCGGCCACGACGGCGGCGCAGTACGAGTACTCCAGGCGCGAGTCGGGCGCCGCGCCCGGCCGCATGTCCGTGAGGCGCGTCATGTAGAGTAGGTAGACTACTGTAGCGGGTAGGTGAGGGTGGCGTGGGGTACCTCGGTTGTTCTTGAGGCGCCAGTGGCGCGGGCCGGCCCAGGCGGCCACGACGGCGGCGCAGTACGAGTACTCCAGGCGCGAGTCGGGCGCCGCGCCCGGCCGCATGTCCGTGAGGCGCGTCATGTAGAGTAGGTAGACTACTGTAGCGGGTAGGTGAGGGTGGCGTGGGGTACCTCGGTTGTTCTTGAGGCGCCAGTGGCGCGGGCCGGCCCAGGCGGCCACGACGGCGGCGCAGTACGAGTACTCCAGGCGCGAGTCGGGCGCCGCGCCCGGCCGCATGTCCGTGAGGCGCGTCATGTAGAGTAGGTAGACTACTGTAGCGGGTAGGTGAGGGTGGCGTGGGGTACCTCGGTTGTTCTTGAGGCGCCAGTGGCGCGGGCCGGCCCAGGCGGCCACGACGGCGGCGCAGTACGAGTACTCCAGGCGCGAGTCGGGCGCCGCGCCCGGCCGCATGTCCGTGAGGCGCGGGGGCGGCGCGGGGGCCGCGCGCGCCGCGCACGCCGCCACGATCACGTCCTGCTCCGAGTCGCTCTCGATGCCGCCGAGGGGCTCGTCGTCTGCAACATACGAAACGGTTGAGACCCGGATCTAAGGGGAGGCAACCTGGGCGGCAATTTAGGCGCCAAATGCGTGTCAATGTGCCTTGGCACTTGTTTAGAAAAATGCTTCACTAAAATTATTATTCTCAAATGCTGCAAGGGCGCGAAGTTTAAGTTTTTGCCCCTGGTCAGAAAAGTCGTAGATCTGTGGCCAAAACAGATACCCAAAACCAGAGAAATTCAAGGCACTACCACACTCCATTATTCACTTCATTGATGTGGAGAATGCCATGAACTGAGTTCTTCAGAGAGGGGTAATTACACAAAAGATCCCATAAGGTGGAAGTATGGTAGATGTGGGTGTATCCATTAGGACCTTACGCTCTAAGATAAGATAACTTACGAAACGCCTCCTTTATTCGAGATCTTCTGGGAACTTTTAATTCAACCTACAAACAGCTAGACGATACAAGCTACTTTTAAGATTCAGGTTCGCAGGAGAACAGATTTCAATTAGACTCACCGAACAGATCATTGTGTGCTTCCTCCTGGGGCACGGGTTCTATCTCAGCGTTGACGTCGAAGGCGAGCGCTTGTTGGGACAAGTTGAGCCGGTTATCTTCCACCCAGTTGTTAACACGAGTGTTTCTGAAATTACATTTTATCCAATATTGATTTCGCATCCTGCTGTGATGCAGACGTACATTTGTGATTTGCGCGTCTGTGCCGCAAGATAATTCAAATTCAAAACGTTTATTCATCAAATTGACCACCTGTGGGCACTTTTACGGCTGACATGAAGAAATTCCACCATCATTGCTAAGAAGCGCTGAAAGAAACTCACCAGAAAGTCATCTAACTCAAACTCAAAACAACAGCAAATTGGCCAACTGTGGGCTCTTTTAGATGTCACATGGATAAATTAAATCAATCTTTTCAAATCATACATTGCTTTTACATGTTATATAAAAACCTAAATAAAATAAAATAGAAACATTACAAAGCACTAAATGATAACTAAGACTTATAAAAATAAAATAGATTCCCCCGACCCCCCGGGGGAATAGAATAGATTGTTGAATAATCAACAAATGAAAGGAAAATGATTTTTCATTTGTTGATTACTCAACAATCTATTTTATTTTTATTAGTCTTAATTATCATTACAAAGAGGTCTTACAAAATTCAGTATTTAGAATTAAGAACACTCACGCGTCCTCAGTCTCGGGGTCCCAATTGCTTATGGAGAACCCTGTAAATGGCTCACAGATCTGATCGTTATCCGTGAACTCTGGCAACAGCTTCACGGCTAGCGTAATCCGCTCGCTTGGGTCCAAATCTTCTGGAATGTTCTCCTTTATGGGCTCTAGGAATTGATCATCAGTTCTGAAATAAAATTAAATGGGTATTGCCGAGCATAAAGCGCAACGTCGCATAAGTGAGAAGTGCAGCTATCTCCCTCTTAAGTGTATTAAAAAAGTAACGTATGTTCTTCTTAATTTGGTTATGAGCCAAGGCTGAAAAATTACCTCAGGATTAGCCCCAACGTTCTATCATGTATAGGCAGGGTTGCATTGAAAGCACGATTTGAAGATGTAACATCACCAGCAGTCGCTGCTAGTCTTTCGAAAAATGGGTCTGAAATATAATAAAAACATAACAAGTATTCTTCAAAAATATTTTTTAAACAAGCTTTTATTAGTTGTTAATAAAAAAAGAACCATCTAGTACCAGAGTCCTTATCAAGACAAATCAAACGAACCCAAACTAAGAAAATAAAAATTTCGGCGCCTTCACCGGCCAACATCTTAAAAATATAACTGTTATTAAACAGTGAATGTGGCAGGAGCCCAGCATCCCACTCTTGATTACCTATGCAATCATTAGCTTCGAAATCTCCATTGAAAACCTCAGGGTTAGTAGCCACAGCTCCCTTGGTCCGTTTTTTCTTCTTCTTTGTTGGTGCTGCTGTGTCCCCGTCCACTGCGCCTTCATCTTGAGTGCAACTATCATCATCTTTTTTGCCACGCTTTGACTGCACAGAAAATATAAACCAAAAATTCCAGCTGAATTCTTTTATAAGCTCAAAGTGTAACATTGAGAAAACTGTATCTATTCCAGGTTACAAAATGTATTCACTATACTAAAATAGGTTCCTAAATTAAGAAGTAATACACATTTGTATCAGTCATTATATTTGTTTCCTTCTCTTGAATTCAGTAAAGCATTTATTTGGAGCAATAAACTAATAATGGGGCTAACTCAAAAGAGTCTTCACTAAATTTGAAAGTCTAAACTTGAAATAAGGAACGTCAAACTTGATTTGAAAACTTGGTGCCATACAAAAGTGAGTCTGAGGTTTCTTATTTTACGTTCAGGGAATTTTAAATTTAAAAGACACGTTTCGAATTGGACCCATTACTTATATTAAAATTTATTTATTCACTGACCTGAGCAGCTTTACTCAATCCTCCAGCCATCTTCAGTACATCATAATGCACAGCATCCACCCTGAATGAGTATATCCTTGCTGATGCGTCCACCACAGTTGAGGCAGTCTGCAGATTATCCATGCGAGAGTCATGTTTCCGCAGCATGGATGTCATGAAGTCTATCAGTTGCAGGTTCCATGCATTGTCCTTGTTTATTTTCTGTAAAAAATAATTTAATAATAATTTGTAGCCACAATAATCATGAATTTCTATGGGCCTGGGGGGTGGTTATGCTATTCCACTGAATTTGTAACCGAATCCATAATGGTCCAGTGTCCAATAGGATTTCATGCATATTCTTAAATGAAGCTGCAGCTTGTCAAAAGCAGGGTCTTGAAATAAGTATGTATTAACTAACATTTTCAGCATACAGTTTCAGACACCCTTGGAAGTGTTCCTTCTGTGGTGATGAGGACATGGTATCCCGCGGGCGTTGCGGCGAGTGCGGCGTGGACGTCGCCACGGCACGCTCTGACGCCACCAGGGACGAGCGCTCTGCATCGTCGTCATTGCGTTCCTTAAATCAGTTGGGATGCTTTAAACAGATATCAAGAGAATGGCAATAGTTCATAAAAGCAAATTTCAAATCTAGTGCACTTAAGATTGCGGCGCGCGGCGCTAACTCAGTGTGTGGCAAGGGCGTACTCAACTGGAATTGAAGCAGTCCCAATCCAGGTTCATTATTATGACAATGATGCACCCCTTTTGGATCACACTTTTGGAATATGGTATTTTATAATCTATATTAAGAACATGTATAGGAAAACACAAACCTCTTCACTTGCAGCTACTCGAGCCTGTGGAACTAAACTGCGTCTTTTTAGAGACCCGCTGCTGCTACTACTTCCGACTAAGCTTTTTCTCAACCTCACCAAGTCCGGTGTTGAAGTTATGGGACATTCTACCATCATTATGCATAAGTCTTTCACGTTTTAATTGTACCCTATTCAGAAAATGAGAAAACTGTTTAAAATATAATGTTTTCAATAAATATCTGAAAATTACTTAAATCTCAACGGACGCGACAGATATATTTTTTTATGTCAAATATATGTTTTTTTTTTTACTTACAAGACTTTGGTTGTATAAAGCTGCAGCCACAACCGTCGTCTATAATAGACGCTTTTAAAATTTACCGTGACACGACACGACATAGGAGATCTAATTGTATGAAAATTTATGCCGACAGGTTTAAGTTATTGTCCACGGTAATGCTGTTAAAATTAAAAAATAAATTAATAGCATCCGCATAAGATTCCATAAAATTAGATCTCCTACTTTACCGTGACGACTAAATCATGTCGTGTCGTCGTGTCGTATAGTGTGATGGTCAATTTTAAAAGCGTCCAATTAGTGCATATAGTGCAATTGGCTGGGAGGGCCCGGTGAAGCTATTTTTTAAGATTGTTATGAATTGCAGAGGGCTTAGCACACTAATTTTTATCGCGCACATAAAGCGTCTGTCCCGTTTTAACTAATATGCGGTTGCAAAAGGGATGAATGCTTTATGTGCGCGATAAAAATTAGTGTGCTAAGCGCTCTGCAGATGCTTTATGTGTGCGATAAAAATTAGTGTGCTAAGCCCTCTGCATTGCTAAAACGAATTGGAGCGTTTTTTAAATAATGCTCCAATATTATTAACCTCTGAGGGCCTACTACACTAGCTTTTATTGCGCACATAAAGGATCTGTCACTTTTTAACTAATTAGCGGGTGTGAAAGGGACGAATGCTTTATGTGCGCGATAAAAAATAGTGTGTTACATGGGCTGGGGTCCTGTCACGGACGGTCCTGTCCATCCATCGTGTTATGTGAATCCTACTTTATTGTCATTTTTGGTTTCCAAAGAAACTTCACCAAACGTGCATTTTTTAAATTTACCGTCGACACTACACGGCACGATTTTGTCTTCGCGTTAAATTAGGAGTCCTAAATTGCCTAATTGTATGCGGAAGCTTTTAATTTACAGCCCGTGGTAACGGGATGCCGTGTGAGAAAACCATCTATCGTGTTTTTGTCGAAGCACTCTAAGGTCCCCATCATATCGTCGCGGCAGTTTTGTGAGTATAGTGTGTACAAGAATATTGTGATTGTATGCGCTCGTAGTCGGCTAGCTTTTATCGCGCACATAAAGCATCTGTCACTTTTTAACTAATACGCGGGTGCGAAAGGGATGAATGCTTTATGTACGCGTTAAAACTTAGTGTGCTAAGCCCTCTGTTCCCGTTTACTTTGCGGCTAATTATAAAAGCAGTATTGGCATGGCATGTCATCGACGTCCTCGATTTACCATGAACGGGAACGATAAAATCGTGTCGTATCGTGCAACGGTAAATTTTAAAAGCGCTCACTTCATCAATTTAATGACGTTTAAAGTAGTAATGTTTTATTTCAAATTTAGTCCTTATTTTGTGGCTCTGACCGAAGCATTTCAAAATGTCATACAACTCATTTTGTACATAAGTCCATTCTGGCTTAGCAAAGGCACTGCAAGCAGTGCTTTGAGTAGCTTGCTTAATAAGCAGAGTCGATTCTAAACTTTTTTACCGTTATGTTTATGTGTTACCAGCGTAAATATAAAATATTTACCTCAGCTGTTTGTAAACGCCGCTTGTTGTTGTGTTGCCATATTCTCGTCCGTCAGTCATTTTGTTAGGTGGCTGTAGTTTCATGGTCGACGAAATCTTTGAAAATCTTTGTCATCTGAGGATAATTTCTAAAGTGACATTATGAGTTCTGGTATGCCTGAATTGGGCTCTAAAATAAGCCTAATATCTAAAGCGGACATACGTTACGAAGGCCGACTTTTCACCGTCGATCCTCAGGAATGTACTATCGCTTTGGCCAGTGGTAAGTTTGACAAATGGATTCTGTTGTCGTATTATACGCGCAGGTCATTTTCCTTTTGCTTTCTAGAAACCTCTTTCTAATCTTTTTTTTGAGTATTCCGCCGTTGTAATTTCTAATCAAACCTGTCAACTTCTCTGGAAGGCTTCGGTCTGTTTCCCTCCTTTATTATTTTAGAAGCGTATCATTGTTTATTGGCAAACTATGGGATTAAAATTCAAACCTATTTTTTAGCATTTGGGTTGTAAAATTGCAGATTCATTCGCTTAAAACGTGGCGAGAATAGTAAATACTACCCTCATTCAAAAAAGTGTAAGGTTTAGTGACCGCTTCGCTTTGATGACGTTGATAAAAGCTGCTATTTCCCTCGTAAACAACTACTGTTCTTTGTTCAATAAGCCCCTACGATCAATTTTACGATGACAATGTCTTGTTGGTCCAGCGTTATAATAAAATTGTCTATTTTTTTTTACACTTGCACCCTTTTTGCCCCACTATTTAGAGTACAATATGATAAAATGTCTGTTTCTTTTTCAGTGCGATCTTTTGGGACTGAGGATCGGGAGACACAGTTCCCGGTAGCTCCTCAGAGCCAGGTGTATGACTACATCTTGTTCCGTGGCACTGATATCAAGGACATCCGGGTGCTGAACAATGTCCCCCCACTGCCAAATGACCCTGCTATCATGCAGATGTCAGTACCGCCATCACTGGGCGGCGGAGGTGGCACCGTGCCGGCCCAGTTTGCGGGACAATTCAATCATCCGGTCATCGGGCAGACTCAGTACCCCCAGTATCACCCCATGGCAGGGTTCCCAGGCAGTGTCCACGCTTCACTCAATAAGACGAGTGAGTTGGGTCCGCAGCACCAACCCATGACCACTCCAATTGGATCAGGAGTGGCACACCATGTCAACCAAGCGAAAGACCAAGGTTTCAAGCACATTATGTTCGCCTCTGCTTTCTCAGATGTCACATTGCGATTTTCGCTACTTCACGATCACATGCTTTGCCAGTCTTAAAACTTGAATCGTTTTATGTGAAGCATCTGGTTGTGAAATAATCATTAACATTATTCATAGTCTGCATGCTCATGTATTTCTTAGCTTTCAGTTTAAACAAACCAACTTTATAATGTATACCTACCCTCAACAATCTAACTGTGAACATTCTAACATCTATACTGAACCATCTCACTTTCACATCACCTTCAGATCATTCACCTATGATTAACCTTGTTAGTTATAGATCTATCTATATTAAAATTAATAGTATCTTTAAAAAAAACTAACAGGTAGTTCGAAAATCGCAAAATGCATTACTTTTCCTTGGTCTATTGCTTGTTTCTAAGTACACATTCACAATAGAGGCGCTACATTTAGTTCTATTGCTCATTCTTGCTTTCAAGCATATGGTATTTTCTTGAGTATGTCTGAGCTGTGATTATAATAAGCTTTTTTTTAACAGCTTCAATGCTTGATCTTATTGGAGGAGGATCTCAGCAGAGTGCCTCGCGTTCGGGAACGCCTGCCGTGGCACACAGGAAGAGCCCCACTGCTGATCAGGGCACGCAGGTAACTTACATTGGTCCATTAATTTAATAATTTTAGGATCATGAAGTGTTAGGTGAATAGACAGGAATAGGAAGTATTTTTCTAGGTATGTCTACTTTAGTTGTATTCAGAAGCCTATCAGCTTGCTGTTTGTTTAATTTTATGTACTTCTAGCTACCTACCCCAGTCAGCGTCGTCAGTCTTCCCTACCTACCTACCTCTTACTTGTTTATAACTATTAAGAATAGTGTAACAAAATATTTTCTATAAGCCTTGGAAGTAAGATCAAAATTATTTATTGGGCCTGCAATATAAATATCCAGATTATCCATTAAAAACAGGCAAACTGACTCAAATGAAAATTCAGTCAAAATTTTATAAGAAATAATATTACTCATGTTACACAATAAAGTCGAATGAACTTTGCTGTGTATCAGAACCGTCCATTTAATTAGATATTGTTAAAAAAATTATTTTATTTTATTACCTACCAGGGTAGTCTTAGAAAAAAAAAACTTCTCTACAGAGGTAGCATGAACTCCTTTATTTTGATTTAATTGTGTGATAAAGCAAGAAAGAAATAAATAATGTTGAGCCTTTTGACATTCCAGAGTTCAATTTATTAGTATATTAGAGATTGGAAGTGGGTAGTTATTATAACCTCTTCTGCTGCACTGGGAGTGAAGAAATAGCATAGAATGCGTGCAGATGCTTATCATCCTGGCATGTCGTAAAAGTCGACTAAGGGACGGGTCCTCTCCAACATGGTGGACTATCTGTATGGGCAATGGGTTGATCACCTGTCACCATACGGTTCATCATACCATCTTAGGACTAATTAATCGAACGTGGTCACAAGTAGTCTTGTGGCTCTGCCCACCCCATTAGGGATTTCCGGCGTGATGCTATTTATGTGTATGTATGTAGTTATTATAACTTATCAACATCAAAAGAGAAAGTATATATTAATGTATAGCAGGCCAACTTCCTAGGGCTATGCTATAACTGGTGATTTCAATTTGAACATACTTCATGCGTTTTAGGAATCTTCCACACTTACTCTTAATATGTTTCCTATCGACCAATGATCTGCCATAAGAATCCAATTGAATCCGCAACAATTTAATTTTGAGCTTCATCATTAAGGTGCTGGTTATGGGCGAGTTATTTGGCCATTTATAACTGTTATTTGGGTTGATAAAAACATTTCAGAATAAGCTGATTGCAGCTATAAGTTGCCAAAAACTATCCCATTTACCAGCCCCTTTGGGTTGGAGAGTTGAGGCCCATGGTTGCTAAAGCCATACTAGTATTGAGTATACATGTGAAATTGTTTGTTTGTTACGTTTTCACAACCTAATATAGATTTCCTTAAAAGTTGGCACTGTTATATGGTGATGGACATACAATACTGTTTATACTGGTACCTTCGAAGGATTTTCGCGAATCTTTATAAATACAGGATATATATGAAGTGCACGGTAAATTCTTACTAAATAATCTTATCCTATTAATATTATTTTGTGTGAGTTATGTATCCTGTTATATAGTGATGGACATACAATACTTTTTATACTGGTACCTTCGAAGGATTTTCAGGAATCTTTATAAATGCAGGAAATGAAGTGAACGGTAAATTCTGACTAAATAATCCTATCTTGTTAATATTATTTTGTGTGAGTGTCTGTCTGTATGTTTGTTAACCCTCAGCTCTGTAACCGCTGAACGTATTTTCATGAAATTCGGAATATAATTATAGTTCGCGTCAATTAAAAAGAGCGCTGACGGCACGATTTATATAACCATCAGCGCTCTTTTTACGTGACGCGACCTGTACCTTAGGTCCTGGAATAGGACATAGGATACTTTTTCTCCCGGAAAATTAAAAAGAGAATAATTATGACCGAATTCCTTGCGGACGAAATCGCAGGCAGTAGCTAGTAATATTATAAATGCGAAAATGTGTTTTTTTGTTCGTCTTTCACGTCATAACGGACCAAAACTTGAACTTTTGCATAACAATGGTTCGAGGGCCAAAGAAAGATAGCCTATTTTATCCCAGAAAAATGCTAAAGCTAGTATTGTAATAAGTGTGAAAGTGGGCCGTCAATAATGTGCGGTTAACGGGCCAGCAGGCGGGCTCGGTCGCGAGCGGCTCAGGGCAGCAGCGCGACAGCCGCCGCGGCAGCAACGGCGTCACCAAGCAGCCGCGCAACCGCACCAACTCGCGCACCCGCCAGCGCTACCCCAGCGGGGGCGCGCCGCCGCAGCACCAGCACCAGCAAAATCAGCACCAGCCGCAGCAGAATCAGCACCAGCCGCAGCAGAACCAGAACCAGCACCAGCAGCAGAACCAGCATCAGAGCCAGCATGCGCAGAACCAGTACCACCAGCAGAACCAGCATCATCATCAGCCTGGACAGTTCTCTGGTGAGATTTGATTCAGTTCTTATAATATAATGATACTCTTTATTTTCAAGTTCATAACATAAAACATTCGAAAAATAGCGGCTGATGTTCTTATATTAGTTTACTCCATAGTCTTTCTAAGTGCCTTCTACCAAACTTAGCATACAAGCGTCCATTATGACAAAGCGGTTAGCCTAGTTGGTACTGACCCTGCCTCCGAAGGGGTCATCCATAAAGTACGTCACACTAATTTCGTGTTTTTTTACCCTCCCCCGTCCTTGTCACAGTTGGTCACATTTGTCAGATCCCCCTCCCTAGTGTGACGTCACATATTTAGCAAATTTACATCTAGAAAATATTAAATTAAGACTGCTGTTTCGAAATTCAAATCAAATATTTGAAAAAACGCGACCGGCGCGTGACAATAGTGGACCGAGTGTGAACTCTCCAATAAAACTGTTTAAACCTTATGCCCATGTATTGATGTATTCGATTTTGAAATGTGACGTCACGAAACTTAGGACGCCTCCCATCCCTTGTCACACAATGTCACACTTCATCCCACCCCCCTGTCAGATATATCGAAATTTTTAATATATTTGATTGATATATTATCATATAGTCTATTACAAAAAAAGTTTTCTTTCTAGATTTATTTGGACCGCGTATTGCTTATTTTAATACGATAAAAGTCTTTATTTTTTATATTTACTTACGAATGTGTTACCTAATGGAAGTATGGATATCATCCGACAATAACACGTCAACACTATCGTCATCGGTTTTGTTTTCACCGACTGCGGAGGAGGCCAAAGGGGGGTAATGTTTTTATTATTGTTAAATATTTAATTGTGTCAGGGCAAGGTTACGGGCGCGGTGGCGGCTGGCGCGGGCGCTCGCGCGGCACCGGGCGCGGCTTCATCCCGCGGAGCAAGAACCCGCTCAAGTTCGAGAATGACTACGACTTCGAGCAGGCCAACACCGAGTTCGAGGAGATGCGCACGCAGCTCGCCAAGACGAAGATCTCTGACGGCGATGCCAAGGTTGAGGTGAGTAAGCTTACACGCAACAAAGAATTTGGTCCACTAATGGCCGAATTCAGAAAGGACACTCAAATTCATCATCATCATCACTTATCAGCGCTTACCGGTCCGTGGTGTCCATTCGAGAACTGTTCGGCCCCATCGGCTATCTGTTCTGCGTGCTATGTGCCCTGCCCACTGCCACTCCCCATAATGCCATAATGTATATGGTACTCGAACGCTTAAATATCTTTTACCGACTATTGTAAATGAATTACCGGAGGATCTAAAAATAATGTACTCGAACAAATCTTGCAAAACTTTTAGATGTAAACTTAAAAAATATTATATAAAGAACCAATTGGGATGTATAGAATAAGAGATAAGTAAAAATAATTAAGACGGCTCTGCAGCGCAGATAAATCGTAAGGTTTTCGTGCTGTATCATATCTGATAACATGTAAAAAAAAATTTTGTTTAAATAAAAAAAAAAAAAAAAAACTTCAACTTGCTAACCCAGTCGGCAATGTCGGTGGGCTACTCAAATTAATCTTTAATTAAAGTGATGTTTTTGTATAAGATGACAACTAGTTGAGGGACATTTATTTATTTATTTATTATTATAAAATTAACATTTACAGTCAAGCCTTACATGGTAATTAAATTACAGATTATTGAAATAGAAATTATATTTATACAAATAAAATTAGGTAATGGAGCTGGGAGACACTTTAACTAATTAATCTCTAATCAAATGCTTAAGTGGCGTTTCTAAATCCGGCCATAAGCTCGACAAACTAGGACGAATCTAAACCCGGCCGTGTTTCAGGAGTAGCAGCCGAGGTAAACGTGGATCATTATGACTCGCTAGTTAGCTCAATAGGGGTCATGAATAGTTGTAATCTCACCTGAGACTGTGCTTAGTCCTTGAGGGTTGTTTGTATGTACACTCTCTTTATTTCACATTAAAACAGTTACAAAAACCAGTCGAGAGCTTGTCGCGGATTCTTCGAGCCATACTAACTGTTGTGTGCTTTTCTTGTTATTTGTCTGTGTCTAATGTGTGTTAAATAAATGTCTTTATTATTATTATTATTATTTAAAACCCATTTTTTTATTATTTATTTATTTATTTAATAGACACACCAACAGCTTACACATTAAAACAATCTTAAAATTAAAACTTAGGTCTAGGAAATGATGTGCAGGCCTATTACAGGTGCATACAACATTCTTAGGGAAGTCTACGTACTATTGGAACTTAAATAATAATAAAGAAACAATTATAAATTAAATTAAAAAGAAAACACACAAAGAATCATAACAAATCATAAAAAAATCATAAAAATTATAAAAAATTGGCCCATGATTGCGTTACGTGCCGCGGGCCGACTTCGACACTTTATTTTTAAAATTACGTAATTTGTCACCGAGAACATCGATTTCTTGAGTTTTAGCAACAAGTGCATTATACTCGTTGGCAAGTCGTGTTAACGGGGAGTTCCGCGATAAATGGGTTCGAGTTAAGGGAGTGGAGAAAGTTTTTGTCATTGGACGTCGGGGGATGTGGCTTGGTACAGAGAGCATAAAATTATTCAAGGCTTCGATGCAATCTATTTCACCATTAAGGAGCTTGTGCAGGAATGTCATGTCCTGTAATATGCTATTTATTCAGTTCTTTACCCGACCGAGCGTAATGTTTTTCGAGTACAGGAATGCTAGAGGAAAGTAATATATCTAAGACTTCAGAAGGATGTTTATAACAGTGTTACACTCTTTTTTGATGTAAGACTTTGACACAGGGCAACTTTGGTCCCACTTCTGGCAGTCCAAACGCTACCAGACTGACCCTGTGGCTGTCTTTTCTGGGTCTGCCTTGTGAGACCAACGTTCGGCCAAAAGTTTCATTTGGATTTGGTTTCTTCTTTGACCAGTAGCGTAGCTACCATAGCTCAGGGGGCCCTCGGACCCTGAACAGCAAACCTCGTATTAAACTAGCTAAAAATTCTCCTACCTTAAACAGTTGAGTTAGGACCCAGGCACCAGGGCCTTTGGTTACCTAGCCACGTCTCTGGGTAGGTGGAACAGCGGGCTAACCGTCAATTTATTCCCAGGACGTGTTGCAAGGCGAGATCGATAAGAAGGATGACTCTGGTAACGAGACTGGCGCCGGCGAGCCGGAGGTGGATGACGACTATTCCGGCTACGACAAGACCAAGAGCTTCTTCGACAACATCTCCTGCGAGGCCGTCGAGAGGTCAGCACGGCTATTGTATGACACATTACATATTTTAAGAGAACAATACTTTCTCAACATGAATTTTGCTTAAGGCTTCTTAACTCGAGTGCTCGATAGGCGAACTTCGATCTCTATCGAATGCATCGTACGTCATAAAAGTGCTTGTAACATTTTTTCACGTTAAGAGGGCTGTGAACAAACAGCAAATATCATCCTTTTCATACGAAAGGCCATAACGATTTCCACCACGTAAGTGTTAATCGATTTTGACCAATTTTTTATAGGTTGTCAGTCGGCACAAAAACTAGGTCTGTACGTTTTTTGAATATTGATTAAAGATCAACAAAGTCGAATAATCGCCGGAATTAGTTTTGTATGAGAATACTGAAACAACAATAAAACTGACTTTATTGATTATAGCGAAAAACCAAAACATATAGACCTAGATTTTGTTCTGACCGACATCCTACCAAAAATTTGTGAAAATCGGTTAACATTTAAGGGGTGGAAATCGTTATGGCATTTCGTATGAAAACCCTCGGGTTCACCCTCCTCTTAAAAATCTACGCTTTGTCATACTAAACGATCTTGCTCCTTGCAAAATAAGTCCGGTTTTTGCCTATTATCAGCTCGGAAGCTCCTAACCGAGGCTAGCTTTGACCGTATTATTTTTGGCTCGGTACTCTGTTAAAATGCTTTTTACATTGGAGCTATACAGTGACCGACGGTGAGTTGAAGTTGGCTCGTGTGGTAGATCGAAGGGGCGCAGCCAGCGCACGGACTGGCGCACGGAGCGCAAGCTGAACTCGGAGACGTTCGGCGTGGCCATGGCGCGGCGCGGCCTGTGGCGCGGCCGCGGCGCCTGGCGCCACCACGCGCCGCACAACCCGCACGCGCCGCACCCGCAGCACCCGCAGCACCCGCAGCACCAGCCGTGAGTGCCTGCTCATTCTAACTCGACACGACCCTCGACTTATTTTTTCCATTCATACTCTGAAATTTACAAAAAATAAGACACGTTTTACGTTTATGGATGACATACCTCTTTGCCGGCCTAGGTCAGCAAAGTAAGTATTATTATACATTCTTAGCCACAGCGTTAAACGCAGGCGCAGCCTGAAATTTGGGGGGGGGGGGGGGGGGGGGTCACTAATAATAAAAAATGTCGAATAAATTAGACTTTACTTTTAGATTTGACTTCTCAATTTGACGTGTACTATTTTTGGGGCGGGGTCATGTCCTCTGTGACCACCACCCCCCCCCCCCCGGGACCGCGCCTAAAACGCGTTAAACGTTTAAATCTACATAGGTATTTAATAAAAAATACCGTAGAAAAATCCTCATAAAGCCATTCACAGGTGCTATAAAGGCAAAAGAATAATTTTAAAAAATCAAGTTTATGGTGTACTTGTTATTGCGTCTAATTATTGTGCTCGCAACTAACTAACTATGCAAATAAGTCCGTGGTGATTTCATTGGAAAGGATGATGGGCAAAAATGTATGGAACCCAGCCCAATCACCAATAGAATTATAACGTATGTAGGCTTATTGATCCCACTATTTGCTGTAATTGTTATTATGACGACTAGACTATGAAGGCTGGGTAAAATATACGGGAAATAGCCTTGCAACGCATGCGGGCACAGCTAGTATAGTAATAAACGTTGTGTGTGTGTGAATATTTGAAGGCTGATAACTATCTTCACCGGGGTTTTGAAGTTTGTCCACTTATTAGAAAATGAAGCTTATGTAACTAGCTTTCACGTGGTATACATGATATTTGTATTGGTTATAGGGGCCAATTTGCCCATCATTCTTTTGTTATGTTTTTATTTATGCTCTTCGTCATCATCATCATTTTGAAAGACAATGGTGCGAGCAGCACAATCGGTCATAGTGGCAATTATTGGGAGGCCTGTCCCCAGCAGTGGATGTTCGTCTGAAATGTATGCTCTTGAAGGTATGCTCAATGGATGGATATCGGATTCCAATGTGATTCCTACCGCTATTAAGTTGACCTGCGAACAGTAGACTATAAGTGACGGGCAGCATGTCGTATTTCCCCAGCTGGAGGCCGATGCGCGGCGGCGGGCGCGGGCGGCCGCACAACCAGCTCAACCACAACCAGCTCAACCACAACCAGATCAACCACAACCAGAACCGCCAGCCGCGCAACCCGCCGCAGGCGGCGTCCGCGCAGCCGCAGCCCACGGCCGCCGCTGGTAATTAACCATTTAATTAAAGGAGAATGCAGCAACATATCCGCACCACCAATAACGATCCGACATATGTCATTGGAAACGCTCGTGCCCAAAATACTAGAATTCCAAAATACCTGGTTCCTCATAATACCACACTCCCAAAATACCAATAAAGAATATCGGATGTTATTTTAATTTTATTACTCAATCTGGTGTTTTGGTGATGGAACCGGTATTTTGGAATTCTGGTATTTTGGGAAAAAGCGATTGGAAAGCTTTTTTTATGACTATAATTTGTTACTATCAGTCTGACTCATAGCATGGTGGAAAAAAAGTTATAGCTAAAAACAAAAAGAATATAATTGTCTATAAAAGTCTATTGTTGAAAGTTGCAGTGAAAATAACAAAAAGTATTGACCTAGATTATGTTCTGACTGACAACCTATCAAAAATTGGTCAACATCGGTTAACATTTAAGGGGTGGAAATCGTTATCGCCTTTTGTATGAAAAGCCGTAGGTTCACCCTCCTCTTAACATTGGGGCAAATTCGAAAATGTGTTCGCAAAATTTCAAAGTCAATTCAATTCAATTTTTTTTGTGTTAAAGTTCCATCGGTGTTATCACTTAACATAAAATAAGAAACGTCAAACACTATTTTGTATACCACAAAGCTGTCAAAATCGTCGTTGACGTTTCTTATTTTATGTTTATATGTTTTGTTATTTTCACTATAATCAATAACTTCAGTTTTATTGTTGTTTTAGTATTCTCATACAATACTAACTTTGGCGATTATTTGACTTTGTTGATATTTAATCACCATTCGAAAACGTATAGACCTTGATTTTGTTCTGACTGACAACCTATCAAAAATTAGTCAAAATCAGTTAACATTTAAGGGGTGGAAATCGTTATCGCCTTATGTATGAAAAGGGTGATTTTAGCCTTCGGTTCACAGTCCTCTTAAATTAATCAGGTATACACAAGTGAAATGTTTTCTGAGATACAAATTAAATGATGTCCCATAAAGAACTACCAGCCCCACCAAATATACATAATTGTTCACGAATGTTTGTTTTGTTTCACAGCTAAGTAGGCGTGGCGATACAGAAGATACACCGCATCTTAATTTATTGTCGCGAGGACTAATCACAAATGGAAAAGTAACGGAAAAGTGTATGTCGGTGATTCAAGTGTTTCATAGATGTAAATTCATATGGAGGGTTGGAGAAAGTTTGTCTCTGCGGGAAGTTATATCGTGGAAAGGATTAAAGTGGATGGACATTGCTTTGGTGTGTTAGTGTTGTATCCAATAATGGAAGGAGTTAGCAGGAAATTCCCGTAAGCAAGCGATCGAACAAAGGTCCAGTCCAGGAGCGCTCGCCGCAGTATCATATAAGTATACGAGTGAACGGAGCATCACTTCGATGGGCAAGCGTTGGCATCTATTAACAACTTGCATGGTATTATGTCACAAGTCGACCAAATGCGATATGAAGCTACGAACGTGATCTGGTGCCAATGTCGTGTTGTTAGGCAACTGGTAGCGCGAACGCCTTGTAAATTAATCGAGGCTATGTAGTTTGAAGCCCGGCATAGTATAATTGAAGACTTTATTTATAACATCCCAATTAAAGTCGATTCATCCATTCTTGTCTTATTTGGTAAACAAATTTCTAACCTCAAAATGCACCTTTTTGGCTAAAACAGAAATTGCAAATAATGCAACCGAAGGCAATATTTTAGACCTCACTTTGCCAATTTATTGCCTAGGATAAAATAGCTGTTTCACCCAAAAATTTCACGTTTTAGGTTATAAACTTGTTTACCAAATGTGACAAGTATGGATGAATCGACTATACATTATATATATTTCCCTCAAGCTTCGTATGTAATGTGCGCAGTTTGTGCCTAAAGTTTAAAGTTGATAAATATGAACGTGTTTAGTTTTCGATGGTCATTGCACTTCCACTAATTTTTAAACTTGGCAATGACTAGGAAATCTTGCAGCAGCCCTACTTACAGTGTAATGTGTTAGAAAATTGTGAAGGTTTAATTTTACCATTATCAATTGGCGACTATACTCAACTCTGATTCAGTTAAGAGGATGCTTGGCGATGGTAAAGTTAGTCCTGAATGTATGGAAATAATTGGATGACTTAGTTTTTTATTGACTGTTTTATTGTTAGTGATATAGTAAATACGATGTGATAGTAGGTCTGCTGCGGCCGCGATTGCAATCAGACATAGTGTATGTAATGCTCGTCCGCCGCATGTCTATTATTTTACTAAAGTTTTATCGCAGATCTATACTCCCAATCAAATCGAGTTAGGACAGTTTAATTTTTCTTGTCCAATCGGCGATTGTTTATTGGTCCCACTCAATTAAATTGCAAAGTTGACACTCCACATTATTATACCTATTTGTAAAAATCTGTAACTCAAAAACTGTACCTGGTGATTGTATTAATATGAAATATACATTTACTACAAACTTTTAAATTGTTTTCATAAATATTGGTTTCATTTTGTAATTTACTAATGTACCCACCACAGCTTCGCCTGCGGTATTTTCCACTCAAACTTTATCACCCTTTAGGGATGGAATCCCTCTTTAGTGCACCTCTAGGGTACTCGAGGAATATCTCCTCCAAATTTCAAACCTCTAGGGCCACCCGTTTAGGCTGTGCGTTGTCTATAAGTGAGTCACGGTACTGTTTTATATGTATTGATTTCTCGGGGATCTTAAATTAAAACAAAAATGTTTTTCAATTTTATTTTATGAATCAAAAAATTTAGCTTTTACTTAATCATATCGCAAAATGCCATTAATAACAAACTGGTAAAAAAACTGTTTAGAACATAATACATTCATAATCAATAACCACTCGGTATAAAATAATAAATTCCACGTCAATTCAACTTATGTCAAATAAATAATGTTAACAAAATGTCTGACATTGTAACTCACAAGCCGTTATATAACGAAGTATGTGCTTATAATACATACTCATATTATTATCGTACAGGACCTTAGGCATACACAGATTCAAAGTTTAGGTACACAATACATTGTCTAACATTATTCTTAATTTTAACCGACTCAATACTAACCTATATTTTTGTAAAATATATTTTATAAAATATAAACGTAGTTTCTCACACGAACCTCTAACTCTGGAGAAACGGAATATTTACACAACTTACTTTTATTGTTTAAGTATTCAAAGTGAAAATGTAGATATTTCATAAGAGAATGCATATAAGCGACCTCGTGAACGCCACAGTCAGCTAGCTATACACGACAGCAGATTTTCGTGCCCCGGAAGCCACGATATGCTGTTTTTTATACGTTTGCGTCAACTAAGGCCGTCGTCGGCGTCCGTCGTACGCTTTTTCGCATTTAGCCGTGACGTTCAAAGGTAAAGTGCGCTACCACTACCTACTGGAGCAGAGCGGATCTTACTATATAAGTAAGTCTCTAAGGCCCAATTTCCACTGAGCGTCTAGCCGCACGCGACTTCCATTTTCTATGGAGTCGCGGCCGCGTCAATGGGTATGGAGACCGCGACTCCGATGGAAATGACAGTCGCGCGCGGCTAGACGCTCAGTGGAAATTGGGCCTAACTCAAATCCAATCCAATGTCATGGTATGAACCAGTGACGCAGCGTCTTCCGAGCACACAGCGCTGCGTGCAAGTATGAGTTTAACTTAATATAAAATTTCAGATTAAGGTCAGATTCACTCTGCTTCAGTAGGAACGTGTCATTATAGGTATAAAGGGTATGGAATATCAAAACAAACTTCCACACGCCTCACAGAATGATATAAAAGATGTTATAAATACATTGAAGGTAAACATAAAATAATTGGGAAAATTCAGAATAATCTGCACATACAATTATTTTTAAAAATGACTTTTGCGTTGATCAACTGTGAACATTTATCCTTTATCACGTTTTTTCGATACACAAACTGAATACAGGAAATGCCCCAATTATGCATTTTTTTGATAATGGACATCTCAGGGATCAAGAATCTAAAGATAAAAGAAAAAGAAAGTGACAGTTCTTCTCTTAGAGTATAGAATACTAATAGAGTAAACGTTGAAACCGTCAAGTCATGCCGCCTAAAACGTCAACTATACAGGCCACGGATTCATACAAAACATATGCGCATTTGTTTGGCCTGTAAGGTTATGATACTAAATAATATTGGCAATTAAGTGTTTATTTGTGACAGCATTATAACAATCTTCTTAATTTGGTCATACTGTCACTGGCTGACGTAAGGCGAAAAAACATATTTGAAATCGACGTACTAATAAAATACAGCCATCTTGTATTTTCATTAGGGCGCTGATGTTTGCGGGAGCAGCGTAGCATTACAGGCGTAGGTTCAATTAATTTGCAGCGTATCTTTTACTTCTATAATCTAAGGTTCTTCTTCACTGAGCTGTCACTTTCTTTTTCTTTATTTAACTTAAGGCAAAGCTTGAATCAAACAGCCGAGCAAACGGCTGTAACGGGGGAAATGTCATCGCAGTTATTAAAAAAATCTTGTGAAACAACGATATGAAATAAAAATTAACCATCTTTAGATTCTTGGTCCCTGAGACGTCCACTATCAAAAAAATGTGTAATATGCCTGTCTTCAAAAAACTTTACCTACCCAATTGTCGTGCTTTCTCACACAAATTTGAAGAGATCGAACAAGTTCATTATGGGACTAGATATAAATTACTTTGGCTTTCCTTCGAACTCTTATTCACATCCAAATGTCGTCACTGCAATAGGCGGAGTAATAAGGCCAGTGATACGCGCGCGGCGATTTCTAGCCGCGCCATTCCCGGGCAGGTTGGCCGTTCTCCACGATCCAGACCGAGCCGCTCTGGGCCTTTGTCAGGATTTCCACTAGAGCTCGACCCACATGCTCTGAACTGAAAGGTTACACAACGGTTATCGTCAGCAGCAGTCAATTTAAAAGCTAGAAAGAAAATGAACCTAACGAATAACATACAAGAAAACATTAGGATATTATAGGTAAATTAAAATAAGCTGTTCCATAACACATGATCTTCCCTTTTAATTCGGACTATAAAAATATCATCAGCTGAGGGCTTGGCACACTAGCTTTTATCGCGCACATAAAGCAGCTGTCACGTTTTAACTAATACGCGGGTGCGAAAGGGACGAAATTAGTCAAACTATCTTTATTGAATTTATTCAATTTAGGCTTTTAAAAGCTCTTATGAAGGTCAAGGAATGAATCTACCACCGGTTCGGAAAAAATCCTCTACTGAGAAGAGCCGGCAAGAAACTCGGTGAGGTATCATTTTTTCAAATCAGTACACATATAAGTCAACAATGATGTCTACAGCTTTATACAAATCTAAGTATATACCATAGCAGGTACGCTCATCGAGACCCAGGGATCGCCGGTGTCACCGCCGGTCACGATTTAAGCCAAACGTCCCTGTCCATGACGTAGTATTTTACTGAGTAATATGCCCTAGAAATAAGAATTCGCTTTACAGTAGATTTGAACATTGTGTCTGTTTGTTCTATTATGTTTTTAGGTATTTTATTGTAAAAACGTGTACAATTTCCTAGAAATGATTTTTAGTTTTAGCCAGTCTATAAGTTGG